>JAJJWX010005189.1:0-1269061 GCA_023529315.1 Papaver bracteatum | reverse complement strand
ATAGCTAACTCATTCAGTTGTTCTTGAGTCAGTGCCGCTTCCGTTCCTAATGCACCATATACTACTGACCCTTGTTTTTGTTTGTCGAACCAGTTTTTTATTTGCACCAAAATTTTGTCGAACCAGTTTTTTATTTGCACCAAAATTTTCATTTCTTCTTGATCTTGCATTGATAGAGTGGGAAACTTGTTAGAATATGGGTATCCAACTCAAAATCAATTGGCAATGAGTGGAGTGGCCTTAAAGATTCTAAACCGCAGGATCTTAGATATATCCATACAATGTGGGATGTAAGACTAATAATCTCAACACGCCCCCTCACGTGTAGCCTCATTAGATCTAACACGTGGAACAATAAATCGGGTGACCCAAAGGAGTAAAGGTCAAATGACTCGCCACAAATAAAGCAAGTTAAACATCCCGCGGAAGCTTTTGGTTATGTTATGGTAGTCACATTTTTGGTTACGTAGAAAATTTTCTTTCTTTACGAACTTTGGCGACGGTGACGGATGAAAGAAACAAAGAAGAAGTATTGAAAGAACATAACAAGAACCGGCATCTTACTCGAGAACTTTTTAACGATATACCTCTCAGTAATCCTGCAGTTATTTCATCTTCTCAAAGGCAGATAATGAAATTTTACTTTTCATGTTTGGCTCATTATGGATGATCTTGCTGTTATCTTAATGATTTTATTTGATTCGATTGACAAGTAATGTTATCTGCATTGTAAGATTCAGAGATCTCTAATCGACCACTTGTCCCCGTCCTCTTCACACGTGTTTTTACCCACATTTTCATCTTTATCTTAAACTTGGCCGCTTGTTAAATGGTGGATCAGCCTGTCAGTCTTACTGTTGTCTTAATTTGTCATGTTATATGCAGTGGGAAATTTGGTGGAATACCATCTTCCAAATCAGGCTCCTATAAACAAATTTAACAATGGCGTTAGCAAAGCCTAGCAACAATTCGGTCTCTAATTTCTAGTTTTGTTGTTTCGTTTTAATTTGCTTGTTTTTCCTTTTTAATATTTTTGGAGTTCCCTTGTGTCCCAGATTATGAAAAGGAAACCAAGATTTCTGTGTCTTCATGGAATGAGAACGAGTGCAAACATTTTCAAGGAACAAATATTCAAAAGATGGCCAGATTCTATACTGCAAAACATTGATCTAGTCTTCATTGATGCTCCATTTCCGTCTCTTGATGACAAACCCACCATTAAAGGTTTTGTGGGCATTGATGATCTCTTCGATCCTCCATACTACGATTGGTTCCAATTCGATCAGGTGAGTGCCTTGATCCTCATTATAGAAAAATAGTCTTTGACCTTAGAATGTTCGGCGTTTCTAATCATGTTTTTGGTATAATTACAGGAATTTATGGAGTACAAGAACTTGGATGAGTGTATTGACTACATCCAAGATTGCATGCTTAAGCTAGGACATTTTGATGGTCTAATGGGATTTTCACAAGTAATTTTTCTACTTGTTCTTCTATATTTTTGGATATTAATGATCATTGGGCGTTTTCAGAGATTGTTTGTGTTATTGGCTCGTAAAAAACTTGCAGGGGGCAATTCTTTCGGCCACTTTACCAGCATTGCAGAAAAAGGTACGTATGCATGACTGCTATATATATACATAGTGAGCAAACTAGTGACAGGGGATTAAAAGTTCAATCTATCTGTTCTGGTAAAACGGTTTTACAGGGTTTAGCACTTAATAAGGTTCTTCAAATAAAAAATGTGATCGTAATTGGAGGAGCAACCTTTTTATGCCCCATCATGGCTGAGAAAGCTCACCCACCAGGGAAGAATTCCTGCAAATCTCTTCACTTTTTGGGTGAGACGGACATCTTAAAGGAGCGTGGGATGAAGCTTTTGGAATCCTTCGTTAACCCATACGTTATTCATCACCCCAGAGGTCACACAATCCCAAGACTTGGTAAACTAACCCAACTTGATTTTTATTCGTTTTTTTTTCCTTACACTCGCTCTAATACAAATAACAATTCAGATGACAAGGGTGTTCTGATAATGCAAAAGTTCCTTGAAGAGATTCAGAAGGGCGAAGAAAAAGAAAAGGAAGATGTTATCTCAGCAGATGAATGAAATGCGTATAAGAAAATAAGTTGGAGCTCTAAATTCAGGTGACATTCTTTATCTCAAAGGAGGCTCTAAACTTGGAGCTCACAAGTGACAAGGCTCTCTAGTCTCAAATGGCTTTGTTCTGCTTGTTGAGATACTGTTGAAGCCCACAAAGTTTCTTGTTTTAAGACTTGGAAACAAATAACATGTTGTGTGGCTCTGCTAATATTTTAGATTATGATGCTAAACCGAGTAATAAAATCGTTTGTGTTTCATATCTGCAACCTGAATTAGAAACTCGTCAACATTACAAATTGCACCTGGCTGATATAAAAACTGATATTCTATATTTGAATAAGGTATGCTCCCAAATTTTATCAGATTAATTTTGATATCAAGTGGCCATCCTTTTCTTATTTGATGGTAGTATGCCACATGAATAATGTTAACTGGAGTAACAACATAAAATTAATCGTACAAAATCTTCATATGAAGAAGTTGTTGCAATTGACCTGTTTACATGTATACTGCTTCTTCTTCCTCTATTACTTGTTCATGGACCGAAGATGTATCATTCGCCAATCGATGAATCTTGTCAATGAATTTGAACATCATCTCCAAACCCTTCTCATCTGATGATAACAAAAAAATATAGTTCAGTAACAATACAAAAGAATTGAGAAAAAACAAAATCAATTAGTAAAAATTACAATCGTTACCAAATCTTGGTATTGTATGGCCTCTAGGGTGATGAATGACGACAGGATCCACACACAATTCCAACAATTTCTCCCCATGTGGCCTCAGAAAGTCCGTCTCTCCTGAAATTTAAGTAGAAACAATGAGAAATTATGGCCAAAGTTAAACCAGTAAGTTGTAAGTTCGAACAATGACTGAGTTTTCAAAGTCACTCTTTTTGGACCTGGCTCCGGAGGAGACCACAGATGTCTCCCACGTAGCTTGCAAAAAGATAACCAACATTTAAGGGTCACAAACAAAGCTCGATAAATACTAGTAGTTGTAGATTCTTAAGTCATGGGGTCTTGTAGCAGCTCAGCCACTGGTTTCTACTGCTGTCTTACTTTGTCAAGTTATGCAATTAGGATAACATCTTCCGATTAGCTTCCTATCAACAATTTAACAAGGGTGTATCCAGACTAATACGAAGCATGCTGCAATTTGAATGCCCATATCTTTAGCGTCTACATCTGGTCAACTTAATAGTTTGTTTCTCATTCTTTTGGAATGTATGGGTTTTAGCAAGTTGAGACGCGTAATGCAAGTCTCTTTCACAAATTAAACAAAGACATGGGCAGGTAAAATGTGACAATGTGATGTATGCCAAATTGCCAACCACATGGGCAACTACCATTCGCAGGCAGGACAACATCAGACACCCCAATTTTAACCACATACTGTACCAAACCCAATGAATTAAACAGACAAAGAAGAAAAAATACCTAAGAAATGAAGAGATGGACATTGAACTGGAGATGAAGGAGTATAAGCATTCTCAGCTATTGGTGATCTGAACATTGCTCCTCCAATTATAATCAAGAACTTTATCTTTGGAACTTTGGTCAACGCTAATCCCTGTTCAATTAGCATAATCAAAACAATTAGTTAAACCAAAATCAATCAACAAGTTTCCCAAAAATTGGATTTCAAAATTGAAATTACACACACCTTAGATTGCAAACCAGGCAAAGCAGCAGATAAGATCGCCCCTTGAGAGAAACCAAGTAACCCATCAAACGGACCTTGCTTTAACATAATATCTTGAATATATTCAAGACATTCCTCAAAATTCCTATACTCTGTAAAATCCTAAAATCCCAAAACAAAATTACAAAAAAATTATTTGTTAAAACCCAGATTAAGAAACAAAAAAAAGTAATCAAATTTTAAAAATTCAATTCAACTCACTTTATCAAACTGGAACCATTCATAATAAGGCGGATCAAAAATCCCTTCAACTTCAGATTTCCCTTCGGCCGGAAAAGGAGCATCGACATAAACAAGATCCAATTTGTTAATCACTGATTCCGGCCATTTCGTAGTGACTTGTTTCTTGATGATTTCACCACTTGTTCTAAACCCATGTAGACACAAAACCCTCGGTTTCCTTTCCTCTTCGATTCTCTTCTGGTTTCCCATTTTTTTCCTCCTCGACCTGTGAATTTTTTCTTCTCCAACGAAATTGGAATAAATAGCAGGGGGTGGGAATATCGTTCTTGTCATCATAATATTTAATAATATAAATAACAATAATTGCGTACGCGTACCAGAATCTTTATTTTTCCCTCTAAAAAAAGTCTAAATGTGGACCGGGCTGTAACCACATGTTTTTTTTTTGAGCTGACAGCATTGATGAGGACGAGACGCGTGAGTTTTAGTTGGGGTGCGTGGTTATGGAAAGGTCGCTGGCCACCAGTAGGTCCAGGAGCGTCCAGCGCATAGTATAAGCTGAACACACGAGGAAAACAAGTGTATTTTGGAAGGTTCCTTCCCTTTCCGTGCCTTAATTTAGGGAACTCCAGCAATCACGCATTTTGTTTCTCTTACTTTTGTTCATGGCCTGTATGGTGCCCCGGTAATAAATCTTTTAACTCAAAAAGGCCATGGGTGGAGTGCGAATTCGTGCACACTCCTTAACGAGTATGTATTTCACATTTCAATTTCTACCCTTGATTTAATTTAGGAAGTTATGTAACGAGGGCAGTGATTCTAAACACATAGTTGAGTATTTCAAGACTCTAGAACCTGATCTTCAGGATCCTGCCTTTGAGGAAATCCATCCGATGAAAACTTTTTATCTAGACCCTTTTATAGAGCCTGAACCCGAACCACAACTAGATATAGTTGTCTTAAACGAAAAAATATATAAGGGTGTGTTGGATATCTTCCTGGTCTGTTATAGTCTCCTCTTCTTGTGGGTAACACTTTTTGATCCAGATGACCCACAGTTATTCCGGCTACTACTATATGATTCTATGAAGTGACTAATTCTTCCAATGTCTGGCTGAAGACTTTAAACTTAGCACTTCTTGAGAGGTAACCCAATATTCTTGCAACATGGTAATATCTTTCCTTACTCTTTTCTTCAAGTGGTAACCCAATATTCTTGCAACAGTTTCTTCAAGTGTTCATGCTTTTAATTTCATCTTTAGAACATTGAGGACAATGATAGATTTAAGTTTGGGGGTGAGGAAGAACTTTTTAGTTGCACTTTTGAAACTTCTAGCGTCACATGGTATCCGGTTAGCTAAGTTTACATATTGTTTCTCACCGAAAAGATAGAAATTGGAATGCTAGGGATAACAACCTTTTGAGACATTAGAGAAAAAGACATTGAGATCCTTGAAATTCAAAAGAGAACTTGTTCCTTTTAGAGGGTACCCGTGATGGACCTAACCATCCATGATGGAAAGGCAAGTAGGTCAGGAAATGACAGAAAGACAAAGCAACCTCACAATGTAGTCTTAGTTACTGGATTACGACTCTCTCTCAGTAGAAACTTATCATCATCAACAAACGGAGCGACATCAAAATCTATGAAGAAAGTGGAAGACGTTTAAGGTTTACAAGCAACAATAGAAAATCAGAATTCAAAATCAAGGGTTACAAGAAGTTATAAGAGCAAGAAAAATCAAACGATATAAGTTGTTGAAGTTCATGATACTGAGACATTACAAGTTGAAAAGATCCAAGTGTTAAATTCCTTCTGTGATGGCCATGTAAAATTTTGTCATGTTTTCACCAAAAATAAAATAAAATAAAATGAAAAAAAATAAAATAATAATAATCATCATTACGTTTTGTTCAATAAGGCCATAGGGAAGTAGAAGTTTTTTTATTTTTATTTTATGGCAAACAAGAAATCGAAGAGAAGAGTTAATTGTCAAGGTTCTACGAGGTTCAAGAATTTATCATCAACAGTTGAAGACCGAAGAAGACGTTGTTTCTACTGAGCACTATGAGAGAGTCGAAGAAAGATACATTTGGTTGCTTTGTTAGTCCGCTTTTAATCTGGCATAAGATCTTTCTAGCACTAGTTTAACTCATCACACGTAATTAGTCCAGCTGTGTAGCAAATGTCCCTCTCATCTTTTTATCTCTCCTAATCTTATCTAGCTGTAAATCAGCGGACGCATCTTACAATGTTTATCTAGCTGTGTAGCGGATATCTCTTTATCCTGCAAGTGTTGGATGTGTCTCCCCTTTTCCTCGATCACTTTAAAGATGGCACCTTTAATTTCTCTGGCATTCTAGTCACTTGGAGATAGGTTGAGAATTTGTATGTCCTCATAGCTCTTTGGATACTTGTGACCAATTAGAAGTACAGATTTTGTGGGTATACCACTGGTAAACCCTCCGGAGACAACACTCCGCCACTAGGGCCACCTAGCGGTTTAACGGCTTGCTGCACGTGCTAAGTGTAGTCATTTTATTTTCTATATTAGATTTGCTCGGGACTAGCAAATAATAAGTTTGGGGGTATTTGATAGACACGTTTTTATGTGTCTGAATTGTCCTCAGTGTCTCTATTGTTAGTCTCAATTTTTGTACTTATTATGGTGTTTTTATGTTTGTGTAGGTGTTTTCGGAGGAATACACTTGTGTGGAAAAAGTTGCTCAAAAAGTGTTTTTTGGACCCCCGGAGAAATTACTAAAGGCACCCATGATTTGGATAAGGGGCACCTCAGTGAACCCCATGTGTTAAAGGCGCCCACCTTTTGGATCGGGGCACTTCTTCTTCAACATTCAAATTCTGTTTTTGGCGGGAAAATAAGTTAGCAGATTTGGGTGAGATTTAATGCGATTAAACCGTTGAAAATCATTGGGTATCTTCTTTTGGGCGTAAAAGGCTTGGTATGGGCTTTGTAATCGGTTAGAATTGGATGGTTTGTCGTGTGGAAGAAATCAGAGCAACTTGTACACGGAAACGGGTTTGGTTACTCCATCACGAGTTCTGTGTAGTTGGCGTGTGGATTGATAGAGTTTTACTTATGGTGGAACATGAAAACAATGACCTGAGAGTATGTCGACATCAGCAGACGTGTGAAGAGGCGAGAAAGGAAAGAAAATGTACGATGTTATTTTACTGCCGAGATATGGGAAGATTTTCCGGAATTTTGAGCTAAGATTCTTGCTCCAAAGGTGTATAAATAGGCTAGTGGGGTCGAGTAGAAGGGCATGGAATGTTAGGGGTTAGAATAGAGCAGAGAATCAGAGTTGCATAGCTTGTCTCTGCTGCTGCCATTGAAGGAGAGGACGAAGAACATAAGACACCCGTGAACTGTCGTTCATGGACAGCGAAAATGACACATTAAAGAGCGTTGTATTTGCTACAGTGACAGTGGCATTTTACCTTTGTCTTTCTTTTGTAACATTTATTGTAACACCCTTCCACCGTTGCAAACTTGGTTCTTTTGTTAATTTCTCCAATAAAACACTTTTGACCAATAAAAAATTTCTTTGATTGTGTTTTCATCATGCGGAGCTAGACCCATCACTGGGATGACGGAGGAAGCAACTTTTCATGATTGTGGTAAATGAAATAATTCTTTATATGACTTTTTGCATAGATTAAATTGCTTTATGATTTCTATTAATTATTTGTTATTTTGTTTGATGTCGCATGCATGGTTTTAATTACTTTTGATGAGTCATGCTTACGACTTACAGATAATGTTTTATGAAATCTATTTTTTGGCAAAGAATTAGAGTCACAACTTCTTTTGTTTGAGCTATATTGTATAGAGTTAATGACTGAATCACAAGAATATGAAAAGTAGTGAAATCTTGTATCCTAGTATCTCTTCATCCTGTGAAAATTTTGTATATATATTTTTATCTTATCTTAGTTTTATTAAATCTAAAATTCTTTGCTTTCACAAGTCTCACGAACCTTTTACTACTACAACATCATTGAAAATACCATCAATTTTTTGCGCCGTCGACACGGACTTGTCTTTAGGCTAGAGATTTTAGATTTTTTTTTTTTTTTTTAGGTTTTTATTTGTTTTTATTTTATTTGTTCTTCTTTACGTTTTTGTTTTTGTCTTTTTACAACAGATTTTGGAATTTGGAGCGAAAGAAAAATTGTGCCAAAGCTTTTGGTGAATACTTAAAGACTTGGAGTAAAAGGCAAAGCGAAAGGAGCGAAAGAAGAAGATTTTTATTTTATTTTTTTTATAAAAAAAGAGAAAAAAAAAAGAGTTTATTATTTTTAGATTATATTAGGATTTCTATATTCTTGTAATTTTATTTTTCTTTTGCACTTTACTTTTTGGACTTTGGACTTGGACATTTGGACATTCTTTAATTTTTAAACCCTACGGAAGGGTAGTTTTAATTATAAATCGACAGGAAGGACGGTGATTACGATATCACCTCGGGCCCCTCGGGGATTAGTTTTAATTATAATGTTACAAAACGGGGCGTTACATTTTTTTTTTAACGGCAATGTAGCCGTTACGGGAAGGAGGGCCGTTACGAACCCGTGATTACGATATCAAGAATGTCGTAACATCTTAGAGCCCCTCGTGGGTTAGTAACAGTACATGAACACTTGCAAGGTCTAAGTTCGGACTCGTGCTTATGCACCAACAAGGTCTTGGTTGTTAGCACCTTCTCGTAAGGAAAGCAAATGCACTATAGTCCAATCTCAGTAAGGCAAAGAATTGAATGATCACGTTTTACTTTCCACTACAAGCTATCAAATGAAAAACTACCACTAAAGACCCATCATGCAAATGCCATAGGTACAACATGTGGAAGGTAGGTGTTCAGTTTTACGAAAGATTACTAAAGCATTGAGACACTGGTAATTTTATACCAAAGAAAAGCATACATGTGCTAACAAACTTCATCAAGTTCTCCATAATCCCCGGCTTTAAGTTCATAATTCCCAATCCTTACTACATGAAACAAACAAAATACATATATAAGTAAGGCTACCAAATTTATGAAATTTACAAGCGAGAAAAAACAACATACAAGAAGATAACATGGTATTTTGCACAAGGACAAAAGATTTCGAACTAGGCCACATATAATTTACAAGCGCACAAAACAAACATATCAAATTTGGGACAAGAAATATTGTTAAGTATCAAATTCATTTATCGTGCTCTCAACATGATACATTCATTGCAAGAACTTGAGCAAACTAAGAAACAAGGGGTACTAGGAACATAATTACCGTGAAGAAGAGATCCAACAAGACCTAAACGAATCGAGCATCCAAGCCAAACGAATATTGTGCAACGTTGGTGTTATCCAGGCAAACAATGATATTGGTCCTCGCACCAAGCCACTCATGGATCGATAAACTAAAAGCATGCAAATAACACAACCTTGATCAATGCCACTAGTTTAAGAATAGATTAATGGATTTCCACATGACCGCTACACCATATCGGTCTTTCTTTGTCAAGACATAGTACACTAATTATCACTTACTTAGTTGAAGGTGTAAAGAGATACTTCTCTTCTCAACATAGTAAACACATCAAATGACAACTATTTATTTAATCAAACGGTATCTATGCATAATTGGGCTAACAATAATTGAATCGTGTATCCGAAATAAAACAGTATATATGCATGACCATAACAGAACAAAATGCAAGAGAAACCTAAATCATCTAATTATGCTAAGATACATACATGGCCCAAAGAAACCGTATCAAATATACTCACCAGGCTTTCCTCCGTAAAATAACACTTTCAACTGGTTCAACAACAATAAGCTTAACATTATTCTACGAGTATCATAGCGTAACTCCAACTTTAGAAGCATCCCGCTCTGCTTGCTTTACAGAAGCATCCCACTATGCTTGCTTTACATAAGCATCTAGGAGAAAAGAAACCAATTAATTCACGCATACAAGAAGTTCATCGAGAAGTTAAGAATAAAACAAATCCTTTGGTGTCGAACGTCAATGACTTGTTCCACCATCAACTCGCGTAATTCATCGCATTTTTACGCTCAGTCAATTGCTCTGAAATTTCAATTGGAAAACAAAAATAAGAAGATAATTTGAAGTCCACAAAAGTCACAATAACAAACACATAATTCTCCCCGAATAACCTTTTGAATCTTCATTATTTGCACTCCATTATATTCCTCTTGTTCTCCTCATGTGCCTTTGCGCTTTCCTATATGAGACTAAAACATGAGTCTAAGCAAATGCACTGGTCCATGGGTGAATATCTCCATGACGAACTCTTAAACTATACCCCAAGTCATCAAATAAAAATCATATGATATAACGTCGAACACATATCCAATTGTAAGTGAACTCACAAAATTTACATATCAAAAGCACATGGAATTAATTATCAAATGGAAGTAATACTTTCACTGAATAATTCAAACCTGTTAAAATACAACAGAGTTTAACATAAGACTCAAATTCATCCCCTGATTGACATATTCGTTGAGAACCAAAGAAGCTCCCACAAAGGTACATGCTTTGATGCAGATAAACCAAGAGATTTAGAAACCATACCCACTAGCGGTCAAAAAGTAAAAACATATGAATTTAGTTCAACTAACCTCCATAAATATAAAAACAACAAAAGAGATTCAAAGAAAAACAAACTAAATGGTCATACCCAAACATGATAAGAAAATTTGGATAAAACATCACACTTTACATTTGGGGAAAATTCTTAAAATAGTATTATCCCTAGATTTCAATCAAAAGAAAAATTCAATTACAAATCAAAATCACAAAATTGAGGAATTAGGAAAAATAAAACATAATTAGATGATATTAATGGGAATCGACAAGTGAAACTCCCTCAAACCGAAACCACAAACTCTTAAAACTGTAACATACCGAAACCCTTCTTAAAAACTACCCAAAATTGAAATAACTCAAACCCTAAAATAAATGACGAAATACTTACACAAATAAAATACGGATGATGAAATAGAGACCCTAAACTCGATGATTTTGTATATGTGATTCATATATGAAAAAAACATTGAGATTCAAGATTTTGAATACTTAACCCTAAAATGAAATCGAAAAAAATTTGGTTCGATAAAATTCCTAGTAAAAACCCTAAAATCGGATGACAAGGCTAAAATCAAACCTAAACTCGTTAATCTTATATAAGATAATGGATGAGATGAGAGGAGATGAGGATTTAGAAAAGAAAAAAATGAAAATGAAATCATTTGGCAAGTGTATCCTAAAATCACGCATGGGAGGAAATATACTTATAACTTCGCATGTGAGTGGCACACCGCAAACTCAAAGGTGTGAGGAAACCAAGCGTCAGTGGCATACCAAAAAATTAGTAACGCTTGAACCTAAGCTTAAAATTTGGAATAGAATGAGAATTCCGGAATTTGGTGTAGTGACATGACATAGGAGTCGAGCTTAATAGGAAAGGTAAGAATTCTAAACACCCATGAATCCCCCATACGTCGATGAAAATATGTTGAGGTTTTGACTCTTTTGAAAGCATGCTATAAGATAAGGGTTCGGATTTCATCACTGTTCAGGAAAACAATACCAAACGATGGGAATTTAACGAGCTTAAAAAGTTATTGGTTACTCTTTTGAGCATGCTTTGAAGTTCATGATGGTTTCTGAAAGTTTAATGCGTGACTGCGCCGCCTTGTAATGCGGTGAGGCCTTGGGTATCAAAGCTCCACGTAGCTTCCCTCGCCTCTATTAAACTAACTTAAACTCGAATTGATTCCATAGGGGTTTGCTCAGATTGTAACGAATTCCCTTTCGAAGGATTAGAAGATGGTATAGAAAACAATCTAAGTGGAGCCATCATGCTTTTTTTTGGCTTGAAATCAGTAGGTTTGTTTTGGTCGAGTCAGCCTTGTTTGTGTTTGTGTAGAATTCCCTTGCAGTTAGGATGTCGAAATGGTATTTTAATATCCAAAACAATGATTATCCGACTGATTTTCAAAATGGACGTTACTTTGACCATAGTGTGAATAGTGGTTGGGAGCATCCACCTTTTCAAGTTTATGGTTCATACCATTGTGATCCCAATTACTATCCACATACCCACATGTCATACGAGAAAAACAATCCTTTTATTTCTCTAGAAGAGTCTCTCAAGAGTTTCAATGAGTCAACACGGAAGTTTCACTTATTTATGAAAGAGACTTATAATATTCTTCCCCCAGAAGAGTCCGTAGAGCAGTCAACTAAGATGTCTCTAGAAGAGTCCCTCAAGCAATTTACTGAGAGTACAAATAGGATTGTGGAAAAACTTGCTCAGGATAGTCTTAATCTCCAGTATAATATTCCCAATACCACACTTGAGAATAAGGATAGTTTTTATTCACATAATCTAGATGACGAGGTTAGAATTGGTAACACTACTTGTTTTGGTGAGGTTCAATCTTTTTCATGTTATTATAAAGATGATTATGATGAGGATAGTATTGATGAAGAGCATGAAATATGTAGGCATAGTGATCAGGAATTTGTTACCCCGATTGAGCTTTATAATGATAGTGTTGTTTCTAGTACAAATCCAAATAATTTTAATAATTATTCACCTATTCAAAAGGATAAGGATTTGATTAGAGATACCACCGTTTTAGATGATGTAGTTCATGATCCTTTAGCCTGCAGTGTGTTGAATAATCCATTATTTGATGTGCCTATAAGTGAATCGGAGGAAGTAACTATGATTAACACCTTAGTTAACGAGCCTTTACTAGAAACTTTCGCTGATAATCCTTTATATGATTGTGATGATGGTTTAGAGGAAAGAGTTTACCCTGAGAATACTGTTTTAGAATCTAGCGAGTTAGAAAGCTAGTCTTAGAAGACGATAAACTCGTAGAGATGAGTGAGGATGAACTTGACTTAGAAGAATCAATTGAGCATTTCCAGGAATCTGATAACCTAGAAATTAGGGAAGTTGTGACTAGTCTTTCTAGAGACCCTGGAAACTCTAAGTTTGGGGGTGATTATCATCCTCCATGTGCTTTAACTCTTAGAAAGGTCGCCCACTTGGGACTTGACATTTGTGCCTCAACCATTTTACAAGATTATCTTCATACACGTTTTTCCGAACCTCACGATGTCCACAAAGAAGCTCAGTTGTTAGAAACCCATCCTCTGGTTGATGTGGTTAACCTAGGCTATGATACCAAGATTGACTTTGTTTTCCCACCAAATATTTTTCAACCAAATGTGGGAACTTATGAGTTTCAGATGTGTCAATTATTAAGTTTTAAGACTAAACCTAATTACTTTATGAGATTAGGGTCGACACATTTTCTTAAGAATGACCACTACTGTGGTCAACTGGGTGAGTCAAGTCTGATTGACTTAGAGGATCCCCAGTTATTCAGGTTATTGTTATGTGCTTCTAAGTTCTTAGTGGAGTATTTCAAGACTCTAGAACCTGATCTTCAGAATCCTGCCTTTGAGGAAATCCATCCGATGAAAACTTTTTATCTAGACCCTTTTATAGAGCCTGAACCCGAACCACAACTAGATCTAGTTGTCTTAAATGAAAAAATATATAAGGGTGTGTTGGATATCTTCCTGGTCTGTCATAGTCTCCTCTTCTTGTGGGTAACACTTTTTGATCCAGATGACCCACAGTTATTCCGGCTACTACTATATGATTCTATGAGGTAACTAATTCTTCCAATGTCTGGCTGAAGACTTTAAACTTAGCACTTCTTGGGAGGTAACCCAATATTCTTGCAACACGGTAATATCTTTCCTTACTCTTTTCTTCAAGTGGTAACCCAATATTCTTGCAACAGTTTCTTCAAGTGTTCATGCTTTTAATTTCATCTTTAGAACATTGAGGACAATGATAGATTTAAGTTTGGGGGTGAGGAAGAAATTTTTAGTTGCACTTTTGAAACTTCTAGCGTCACATGGTATCCGGATAGCTAAGTTTACATACTGTTTCTCACCGAAAATATAAAAATTGGAATGCTAGGGATAACAACCTTTTGAGACATTAGATAAAAAGACATTGAGATCCTTGAAATTCAGGAGAGAACTTGTTCCTTTTAGAGGGTAACCGTGATGGACCTAACCATCCATGATGGAAAGGCAAGTAGGTCAGGAAATGCCAGAAATACAAAGCAACCTCACAATGTAGTCTTAGTTACTGGATTACGACTCTCTCTCAGTAGAAACTTATCATCATCAACAAACGGAGCGACATCAAAATCTATGAAGAAAGTGGAAGACGTTTAAGGTTTAGAAGCAACAATAGAAAATAAGAATTCAAAATCAAGGGTTACAAGAAGTTATAAGAGCAAGAAAAATCAAATGATATAAGTTGTTGAAGTTCATGACACTAAGACATTACAAGTTGAAAAGATCCAAGTGTTAAATTCCTTCTGTGATGGCCATGTAAAATTTTGTCATGTTTTCACTAAAAAAAAATGAAAATGAAGAAAAAAAAAATCATCATTACGTTTTGTTCAATAAGGCCATAGGGAAGTAGAAGTTTTTTTATTTTTTTTTATTTTTATTTTATGTCAAACAAGATATCGAAGAGAAGAGTTAATTGTCAAGGTTCTACGAGGTTCAAGAATTTATCATTAACAGTTGAAGACCGAAGAAGACGTTGTTTTTACTGAGCACTATGGGAGAGTCGAAAAAAGATACATTTGGTTGCTTTGTTAGTCCGCTTTCAATCTGGCACAAGATCTTTCTAGCACTGGTTTAACTCATCACACATAATTAGTCCAGCTATGTAGCAGATATCCCTCTCATCTTTTTCTCTCTCCTAATCTTATCCAGCTATAAATCAGCGGACGCATATTACAATGTTTATCTAGCTGTGTAGCGGATATCTCTTTATCTGGAAGTGTTGCGGATGTGTCTCCCCTTTTCCTCAGTCAGCTTTAAAGATGGCACCTTTAATTTCTCTGGCATTCTAGTCACTTGGAGATAGGTTGAGAATTTGTATGTCCTCATAGCTCTTTGGATACTTGTGACCAATTAGAAGTACAGGTTTTGTGGGTACACCTCTGGTAAACCCTCCGGAGACAACACTCTTCCACTAGGGCCACCTAGCGGTTTAACGTCTTGCTGCACGTGCTAAGTGTAGTCATTTTATTTTCTATATTAGATTTACTCGGGACTAGCAAATAATAAGTTTGGGGGTATTTGATAGACACATTTTTGTGTCTGAATTGTCCTCAGTGTCTCTATTGTTAGTCTCTATTTTTGTACTTATTATGGTGTTTTTATGTTTGTGTAGGTGTTTTCGGAGGAATACACTTGTGTGGAAAAAGTTGCTCAAAAAGTGCTTTTTGGACCCCCCTGAGAAATTACTAAAGGCACCTGTGATTTGGATAAGGGGCACCTCAGGGCACCCTATGTGTTAAAGGCGCCCACCTATTGGATCGGGGCACTCCTTCTTCAACATTCAAATTTTGTTTTTGGCGGGAAAATAAGTTAGCAGATTTGGGTGAGATTTAATGCGATTAAACCGCTGAAAATCATTGGGTATCTTCTTTTGGGCGTAAAAGGCTTGGTATGGGCTTTGTAATCGGTTAGAATTGGATGGTTTGTTGTGTGGAAGAAATCAGAGCAACTTGTACACGGACACGGGTTTGGTTACTCCATCACGAGTTATGTGTAGTTGGCGTGTGGATTGATAGAGTTTTACTTCTTTTGTAACATGAAAACAATGACCTGAGAGTATGTCGACATCAGCAGACGTGTGAAGAGGCGAGAAAGGAAAGAAAATGTCCGATGTTATTTTACTTCCGAGATATGGGAAGATTTTCCGGAAATTTGAGCGAAGATTCTTGCTCCAAAGGTGTATAAATAGGCTACTGGGGTCGAGTAGAATGGCATGGAGAGTTAGGGGTTAGAATAGAGCAGAGAATCAGAGTTGCAGAGCTTGTCTCTGCTGCTGCCATTGAAGGAGAGGACGAAGAACATAAGACACCCGTCAACCGTCGTTCATGAACAGCGAGAACGACACATTAAAGAGCGTTGTATTTGATACAGTGATAGTGGCATTTTACCTTTGTCATTTTGTAACATTTATTGCAACACCCTTCCACCGTTGCAAACTTGGTTCTTTTGTTAATTTCTCCAATAAAACACCTTTTGAGCAATAAAAAATTTCTTTGAGTGTGTTTTCATCATGCGGAGCTAGACCCATCACTGGAATAACGGAGGAAGCAACTTTTCATGATTATGGTAAATGAAATAATTCTTTATATGACTTTTTGCATAGATTTAATTGTTTTATGATTTCTATTAATTATTTGTTATTTTGTTTGATGTCGCATGCTTGGTTTTAATTAATTTTGATGCGTCAAGCTTACGACTTATAGATAATGTTTTATGAAATCTATTTTTTGGCAAAGAATTAGAGTCACAACTTCTTTTGTTTGAGCTATATTGTATAGAGTTAATGACTGAATCACAAGAATATGAACAGTAGTGAAATCCTGCATCCTAGTATCTCTTCATCCTGTGACAATTTTGTATATATATTTTTATCTTATCTTAGTTTTATTAAATATAAAATTCTTTGCTTTCACAAGTCTCACGAACCTTTTACTACTACAACATCATTGAAAATACCATCAACTACCAAGATTATAATTTCTAACCTTAGATATTCTTCAAGTTTGAAAGATAAGGGATCTCTCAAGAGGAAGCATTCGCATGACAAAGGAGTAAGAAATACTTTCTTTTTTGTAAAACAATATTAGTGCCTTTATTTCTTATCTGCGTTGTTCTTCGCAGGCTTTTGAATGTGAGATTGATGGCGGGAAAAAGACAGAATTTAAAAGGGTTCGCAAAGCCCCGTCGCTCAACTCTAGTCTCGACATCCATGATTTGAGGATAAGACAAGGGAGATTGATATTCCTTCTAATGTCAGTGTTGGCGCTCCCACACAACCTTTGATTTCCTCAACTCCTTTGAATGCTCCCACGTCACCAAAATAAACCTTTGTTCCAGAAGATGATGTGCTAATTGACCCTGTTGTGAAGGAAATCTCTACTTCTAAGAAGATAAACACACCAGTGGTGGATCTGACAGTTTCTACCCATTTAAATTTTCCTCTATCAACGAATGTTTTCGCTTCAGACGAAGATTCATCCGAACCCGTATTTTAAGACCCCATTTCCCCTGTGATTATCCCTTCTCCTCCCAAAGTTAATACTTCTTCTGCGAGAGATATTTGTACTGATAAGGGGATTCTTGAAGAAGTTGATTCTGCTACCCATGCTTTGTCAGATATCATTAATACCACTCACTCATTCATTACTGATCCTTCCAAGTTTCGTATTTTTAATGCTCTAGTTAAGCTGTTGTGTGATTCTCCACCAAACAAACTAACTATGAGCGAAATCTTCTCTCAGCTTGACCCAAGCGTTCATCTTGCTCTTGATATCCTGGTTTGTACTTCATTGTTTCCCTTTCTTTATTAGTGCTTTCTTACTTCTTCCTCACGCATATTTGACTTTTTCTTTAGGAGTCTCACCGCCGCATAGTTCTGGCTGAAGGGTTTTCCAAATCTAGTAATACCATATTATAACTCTCCCGTCAGAATGCCGCGTTAGAAGGGGAACTTACTAAGCTGAAGGGGGGACTCCAAGCTGCGACTTTCGAGTCTGAAGGTCTTCGCGTCAAAAATCAAGATCTCCGAGGTACTTACCCTTTCATCCTTATGACCCATTTAGGAGTAATTTACTTTTGTATCCATGTTTTAAATTTCTTCATGCATATGATAAGATTTAAACCAGAAGTGTGTTATGGAGAGATTTAACTTTCAATCTTCCACGGAAGATGCTCGCGCGGATAATGAGAGGTTGCAGAGTAAAATAAATCAATTGTTTAATGACCATTCGTACACGCTTGATCAGATCGAAAATCTAAAAAATGAGAATCTTTGCTTAGCTAGTCAAAATGAGTTATTGGGTTCTCAAGTTTCCCATCTATCTAGATTGTTGTGTAGTGCTGATTTGAGACATCAAACTTTATCAGATGAGAATCAGGTCCTGGCCTCGGAGAAGCGATCTTTATCTAAGAAAGAGGCGATGTTTACTTGACAATATCTTATCCTCCAAAAGATTTGTGACGATAAAGAGGAATCTCTTCGTACACTAAGGATCAGTATGATGGGTCAATGAGGAAATTAATTTTGGAGAATGAAAATATCATCCAGAGTAAAATAAACTTGACTATGAAGATGAACCAACTTCAAGAACAATATACGCATCTAAAAGGGGCTCACGATATTCTTATGAAGGAAAAGTCTTCTTTTTCTCAGGATGAAAAGAGAATTCGCTCTCGTCTTAAGGTCTTAGTTGGTGATGATTTTGATAAGGCTTTGGAGGGTATGAAAGATAGTGGTTTAGCTTTATTTCAATATCTCCTTTCTCAGAAAGAGGGTAGTCATATCGAGCAGGCTGCCTCAGTTTGCTTATTCTTTTTGATTGTTCATATATTGTATCTGCGAAAGTGTCTCTTCGGTAGTAATTAAATCTTTCTTTTACAGAATCTGAGAAATCTCACCAGTCTACCATCTCCTAGTTGAGATCAGATCCGACTAAGGTCCATAGGGAGTGTGCGAGACTCTTAGTAGCACTTACCTCTTCTCGAGACCGAGCTAATAGGAGGTGCTTGTATCTTGAAAACTTCATGGAAATTGGCATAAGGAATGATGAGAAGGGTGTCGCTTGTAAAGCTCATGTAAGGCTCAATACCTCGCAAACAAAGTTTTCCTCGATAATTCACTTCCTTTGCTAGATGTGCCGCCACTTGATGTAAGCGAATATGAAAATCTTCCTGAGCACGACAGTGATTATGAATATGTGAGCGAGGAATACGATGAAGATCCCCTCCAAGAAAATGACGGATCTAGTGGTGATTTCTCCGAAGTTCCCATCAACGAAGTTATTTTTGAAGCTTCTACGATCAACCAAGATGTGGCTTCTAGTGACGCTTAGTTTTTCCCTTTCTTTAGTCTTTCACGCCTGCTTATGAGTCTTCAGACATGTAATTTTCAAGCACACTTTTTTTTTCTGCTACTCGTTTCTAACAAGGAGGATAATATATATATATATATATATATTATGGTAATTCTCATACTTGCCTCTTATTATCTTCCTTATAAGAAATATTCTTTGTATTTTCAATCTGCAGGTATGTTCGCGCGTCATTTGTTCTTTCATCCTTTCCAGCAAAACAATGTTAATTTCAATTTTATTTTTCTCATTAGGTCTTATTGAGCCTCCCTAAGTAAATTTATTATTTCGCCTAAGATAAAAAAATTCTTCTTTGCGATGAAATTGCAGGCAGTCTTTACATTTCCATGTAATGACCCATTGATCTCGCCTTATCAACTTCTCGTATTATTTCCTGTACGGGCCGTATTGACGCGCAAATATGACAAGTTTTATTACTCCCGTGAGTAAAAAGTCTCATGATATTTGCATCTTTTGACACAATTCAGCTCCCTAATGGAGGGTGTTGTCCTTATATTCCTCCTGACTGCCCCTTCAAGGAAGCTTACCCCTACCGGGTTAGGGTGGGCTCTTCCCATCCAGTGATGCAACAATAAGTTGTTTTCGCTGCCTCTTATCCCTCCGCCAATATGGCTTGTGGTTACGAGATCGCACCCTAAGTGGGGTTTCTTGAGGACCGAGTGCATCATAGTCAGGACTTGCCAAGAGTGGCCAGGTACGCTCCAGACACCCCAGGCACTCTTGACTCAACCGTGTACCTTGGCACCCGATCGAGTTTATACACTCCTTAGGAGAGAACTTGTCACCTTAATATTTTGATTTAGGCGCCTATCATGGATGGGGTTTCGTTTCACCCCAAATCTTCATGACTCAGGTTTCAAGGTCGGTGTAACTTTCCCTCGATTCATACGAACTAGGTTTTCCCTAACTATAACGTGCGTCAGGTCTTATTATTACCTCTTGTTGTATGCGAACTAGGGTGCATTCCACAATTGGATGCCTAGCCTCCCTAATTAGAGTCGTTACTTTTGTTGCTTCTATTAAGGTTTTATTATAAGGTATTATTTTTGCCTTTCTCCTGAGATATGAATTATTTATATAGACGAGAAGTCTTTAAATTTATTCATTTGCTTGATTAATACATGTTTGTTGAATGTGAAAAACCCTGCATCTTCAACCGGCAGTGCTTCATTTGTGCCGCTTTTAATTGCCTTCTTCATGTGTGCAGTTACTACCGCATGACTTACGGATAGTATTTATTCAAATATAACCTGATAGTACCAGGTTTTCCCTCGGGATTCAAATATAACCATGTTCCATCTCCTCATTTCTGATAGGGAGGTATTTCTCTCATAACTAGGATATTCAAGCTTGTTATATTCTGGCTATCCTTTATGACCATATGTTGTAGAGCAATTTCTTGTGTTTTTCCCTTTTCCCATGAACCATCAACTCATATTTTAGACACACTACACCAAAACAACTATTTTGTATTTATTCAAATATAACTTCAATTTATTATAATAAAACAAGAATTAGTCTGTATCTCCTCTAGATTCATCAAGTTTTGAAAGATCAAAATTGGTTGGGTCCTTCAAATTCAATGTGTTTGACCTGCAATTGCTTGGTCCTTCAAATTCTGATTTCCACGGATATTCAAGCTTAGTTATTCGATACACATATAGTGTAGTTACTTTTATATTTCTCATATTGTAAGAGCATGTTGTATGATCTGATTGCTTTCTCGCTGCATTGGAAATATTCTTTGCTATAACCGTGTGACCCGTGTTTTTCCCCTCGGGAACCATCAACTCATATACTGCATTTCCAACTATCCTTTTTATTATGTACGGTTCATCCCACTTTTTTTTTCCGGTTTTCCATCTCCTCATTTCTGATAGGGAGGTATTTCTCTCATAACTAGTTTTCCTAGATGGAATTCTCTATATTTCACGCGCTTGTTATATTCTCGGGCTATCCTTTTATGGTAATTTTCCATATGTTGTAGAGCAATTTCTCTGTTCTCCTCTAGATCATCAAGTTTTGAAAGATCAAATCTGTGTTTAGATTCTTTTCCCATGCTTCTTTCTTTGTTGTTGGAATAATTACTTCAGTTAGAAACACTTCCTCAACTCCATATTTTAGACATAAGGATGACATTCCTGTAGCTTTTTTCCTAGTTGTTCTGTACGCCGGCACTTCATTACGCACTTGTTCGCACCATCCTTTATTGTATCCTTCCAACTTCTTTTTCAATATATCGGAGATTGTTTTATTAGTTGCCTCAGCCTGTCCATTGCTCTGCGGATATAAAGGAGTTGATTTTCCGCTTTGAATCTTGAACGCACTAAGCATCATTTCTATGTTTTCGCCCTCAAATTGCTTTCCATTATCGGAAACTAATTTTACAGGGATTTCAAATCTGCAAATAATATTTTCAAATATGAATGTGAACACATCTCGATCTCTAATATGTTGCAGTACTTCTTTAACTTGTGCCAACTTTGTGAAGTAATCTATTGTTACTATTAAGCATCTCCTCTACCCTGTTCCTGGTATAAATGGACCTACAATGTCTAGGCCCCATTTTGCAAATGGCCATACACTTTTTGTTGAGCTTAGAGTTGATCCAAGTGCATGTATCTTTTTTCCATGACGTTGGCATTCTTCGCACCGCCTCGATACTTCTTTCGCATCCTCATGCATGTAGGGCCCGTAATACCCTTGTATCTTTATTCTATATGCTAAAAACATTCCTCCACTATGGTTCCCTCCATCCCCATAGTGTAATTCCTTCAGGATTTTCAGTCCCTATTTTCGCGTTAAACATCTAAGCGATGGTCCCAGGAAAAACTTTCGGTAAAGTACACCATCTCTTAGTTCGTAATTTGTCGCTCGACTCTTTAGTTTGTCTTCCTCTAATCTGTTTCTTGGGACTTCTCCCTTCTCCAAATATAAATGAAGTTGGACTCTCCAATCTGCGTCTTTGTTTGCTTGTTCTTCCTCTGCGTTTTTTACTATCATTACGTATGCGTCTTCTTCTTCTTCCTTTTTGATAGAGGGCGAAAAGAGCATCTATATATTTATATACCTTGCAGTTGGATCTACTAACATAAAAGGAGTGAAATCCAGTGTGTCTGCAAATCAGTTATCTTTCCTGCATATGCGTCTCCAACTTATTTTTGGAATTTGTGTCGATAACTCTGCGACAAGCTTCTTGTATTTCTGTAAAGATGGATCATTTGTTCTATATATCCCTTCTATTTGGAGGATTACCAATTGTGAGTCACTAGTTATCATTGCATCTTCAAACTTCATTTCAATTTCCAACTGTAACGTGTGCACCACCGCTTCATATTCAGTTTCATTATTGGTGGATGCGAATTCCAACCTGTATGAGTAAGCCATTCTCTCCCATACTGGTGAGATAAATACTATTCCAATTCCCTTGCCTTCTCCATTTGATAATCCATCCACCAGTATCTCCCATCTATTGGAATTATGATCTGTCAACAAGTCTTTAGGATTCCCATGTTCTTCATTTGTATCTATCGTTTCTTCCACATTTTCGTCTTCTTCTAATGGAAATTATTCCAAGAAATCCGCGATGACTTGTGATTTTGGTGAAGATAATATTTCATACTTGATCTCAAAGTGCCCTACTTGTGCATTCCAT
This sequence comes from Papaver bracteatum, assembly GCA_023529315.1. Taxonomy (NCBI): domain Eukaryota; kingdom Viridiplantae; phylum Streptophyta; class Magnoliopsida; order Ranunculales; family Papaveraceae; genus Papaver; species Papaver bracteatum. The sequence goes on along the minus strand of JAJJWX010005189.1, from coordinate 1,246,327 downwards.
CTTTCGATTCTTCCTAATCTTTTCAAGTTTTTCATTACAGACTTAATGGGCACTTCAGTGCCTTAATCTTGTGGGCTTGAAAGTAAATATGGAGATTTTTTGTTTGATAGACCAATGCTAGGATTAATTAGTTTCTCAATCTTTGAGTAATTTTTCTTTGCGGCATTGTAGGTTTTTCTTATGTAGTAAATTGGCTTTTCCACTCCTTGATCCAAGCGTGGCAAGATAGCACTCAATGCATACAATGTTGATGCCAAATATATTAATAATTTTTCTCCTGGCTCTGCTTTCTGTAGAATAGATATATTCATTAGGTAATTTTTAACACTTTCCAGCGCTTTGTCGCATTCATCTGTCCATTCGAAATTGGTCCCCTTCTTTAAGATATTGAAAAAGTGTTTGCATTTGTCTGATGAGAGCGAAATAAACCTCTTTAACGAAGTTAGCAATCCATTCAACTTCTACACATCTTTAACAGTCGCGGGTGATGGCATATCAAGAATCTCTTGTACCTTATCTGGGTTGATTTCTATTCCCTCCTTTGATATAATGTAACCTAAAAAAATTCCCGATGCGACTCCAAAGATGCACTTTTCTGGGTTTATCTTAATGTTGAATTGTCGCATCTGCTCAAAGATTTCTCTCAAGTTGTCAACATGATCTTCACCTTTTTTACTCTTCACCAACATATCATCAACATAGACTTCTAATGTTGTATGCACCCATTTTGCAAATATCTTTTCTACCATTCTTTGATATGTCGCTCCTGTATTTTTCAAACCGAAAGGCATTTTTGTATAGCAATACAATCCTGTGGGCGCAAAAAAAGAAAAGAAAAAAGTATGCTCTTGGTCTTCTTCAGCCAGAGGAATTTGATTGTAGCCTTTATATCTGTCCATTAGTGATAGCCTTTCATTTCCTGATGCTGCTTCAACCATTTGCGGTATGTCCGGTAATGGAAAGCTGTCCTTAGGATACGCCTTGTTTAGATCACTGAAGTCAATGAAACTCATTATTTCATTATTCTTCTTTGGCACCACCACCATATTTGTTATCCATTCTGGATACTTTTCTGGTCTTATTATTCCAGCGTCAAGCATCTTCTGCACCTCTGCTTCTATTTGAGGATGGTATGTTGTTGCTATCTTCCTTATCCTTTGTTTGAATGGTTGTGCATTTTTGTTGATATCCAACTTGTGACATGCGACAGAAGGATCTATTCCTGGCATTTCGTCCATGCTCCGTGCGAAAATGTCTTTATATTCGCGTAAGATGTTGATCGTTCTCTCTTCTTATTCTTTCCCTATCTTAGTACCAATCTTTAACATCTTTGGTTTGTCCTCCGTTCCAACATTTATGTCTTTTGTCGGCTCTCCTACGATGAAATTCGCCTTTGGTTCTCCTAGTGGTTTTTGTTCTTTTATTTTATGCATTGGTTCGCCTTCTTTATCTGGAATCTCGTTTGGTATTCCTCTTCCTTTCCTGTGCTTTTACCATGTATATTCTTAATTCTTCTTCATTCCTTATTTTTTTGCTTCTCTCCACCGATCTTTTCGCTTCTGCGCACATCCTTCATAATTTTTTACATCTATTTGGCTGCATATTTTCGCACTCGTAGTATCTCCTTTGATTTCGCCTACTCCACTTGGTATTGGGAATCGCACACACTGGTGGAGAGTTGATGCTACACCTTTTATCGCGTGTACCCAAGGTCGTCCCAATAGCATGTTGTATTGTGATTTTATATCGACCACACACAATGTTACTTGCGTTTCTATTTCTCCCAATAGTATTCACATGGTTATCTCTCCTTTTGGCTTTGTTATCATTTTGTTAAAACCATGAATGTTGTATGTTGAGCGTTTCATATCCATATCCTTGTATCCCATACCCTTGAACGCGTGATAGCTAAAATATCTACCGAACTTCCCATATCTACCAAGGTTCTATTTATCGCCCATTCCTCTGATGTTTTCGCTCATTCACCTCTTTCCTTTCACTTTACAGTTACTGTAACCATCAATGGGTCTGTTCATCTTAAGTTCTCTTCCGGTATCTCTTCTGCTACGAACGTGATTTCCTACTTTTCCCACTCCTTCAAGGGAGATATTTTATCCACCGTCATGATTTTCCTTCCTTCAAAGTCGCGCTTGTGTATTTTTCTCCTGTGATTCCTTCATGAAAATCATTAATAATTGTTTTGGTTATTAGATTATTACACTGTACTCTCCTACTGCTTTCTTTTGTTTTGATGACTTTGATTATTTCCACTCGTCCATCTTGTGTTTCAGCACTTGCTTGGCTTCTGCCTATGTTCTTCCGTTGAGTCTTCTCTCGAATTTGTTGTAGGTTATTTTTTCCTTCGCCCATTTGTGCAGATATGACGATTTCACCTTTCTTTCTTCTTGTTTTTATTCTTACAATAAAATCTTCTCTTAACAATAAATGAAAAATACTCCTCAATGAACTTGAAACTATACCAAGAAAAATTGTTTTTTAGATCTGAACTTCTAAACTTTCAAAAATTCCAAATAGAGCGATGAAAAACTATTAAAAATTATAAGGTTGCTTTTTAAAGAAATCCACCACCAACATGGTATATTATCCGAGCTGTTTTCTAGCACCAAAATGTAGTTGCAGGAAATCCTACAACCACACCCTTAGTAAAATCTATGAAATATCTAAGTTATCATCATAAGAATCATAAAAACTTTCATTGATATCTTTAAATCTAATACAAAGTTATGAGAAAACTTTAACATGGGAAACAAATAAACTTTCTCTCTCCTAAATATCTTTTCTAAACTATCAAAAATCTCCCCCTCCATACAAGGTTGCTCGACTCCTTATATAGGAGTTTACATAGTGAATGACAGCTAATAAAGCCCCTAATTTTGGATCTGACGTGCGTCAACGTCGCGTGGACTTTATCATTGATGAACGATTTCTTTAATGTCGCATGACTCTTCACACTTTTCTCGTGATTTAGGTGACATCATATAATGCGTCATTCTAGATAAGTTGTATGCGGTAGTCTTCGCTCAGTCCCGACAATCGTCATTTCGCATAACTCATAGTTGTGCGGTATTTTGTACCCACAATACAAGATTGAAATGAGCTTGTGCGGTTCATGGATCATGGTTTCAGTTGGGACATGCTTATGATGCTTAGCTCTGATGGAATATGTTGGGACACGTCCATGAGATTGAGAAGAAGGTCTGTGTATATATATGTACCTAAGAACATCTCTTGTGTATATGAGACTATGAAACACTTGACTTGACCAGTGAATCTCGTTAAATCTTTACCAGGAATCATTCATAAACTATGTTCATATGTAGAAGACATGACTAGTGTACCGCATGAGAGTATACTAGTAGTCATCTATAAGGTTCGGGAGCAGACATGACAAGTGTATCTGGCAGGGATGTACTAGGAGTCATTCAGATGAGTATGGTAATATTTAAGTAGTGCTCGTGAGACCTAGGCAGAAGTCGTGCTTATTGGATACCTAAATCTCGCATGCTCATAGAATCAAGTCATGGACATTCATAAGGATAATGAGAAGGCATGACTAGTGTATCTCGTGGGGATGTAACGAAATCCATGTCTATGAGGTCCTGAGTCCAGAAGATGAGTCTCGAGAGGTCGAGAGTTGATCAAAATTTAGTCTCGAGAGGCCGAAAGTTTAGTCTCTTTGACGAGTCATAGAATTGGGTTGGGCCTATGAGTCTCGTTTTTGCGATAAATCTCGAACCAAATATTAAAATGACCATTCTTCCTTGTCATGAAAAACCATCATCTATATATATCCTTAAATTTGGATCTCTTACTATAAATTATAATGGTTCTTTCAAAGATTCTAATCATATTGGAGGCATTGTACAATGCATTCAATATTCCGTCGGTACTCTAAAAAGAGTCAGGTGGGTCTTCTTAAATGCAACGGTAAATGCAGAACTACATGCTATATGAAGGTAAAAGCTTAGTGGGATAGGAAATTGAGGTTAGAGAATGTGAACTTTGAGCTAGATTTTAAGCTTCTACTAGTGGCAGTCACGGAAAAAAACAAACATTAATTGGAAAAATCATCATTAGATTTATGATATTAGCCAAATTTAGCTAGATAAATTCCTGGAGGTGCTATCACATATTGACAAAAAGAAACAGGGTTGTTGATGTTTTGTTGAAATTTAGTAGAACATAAAAGCTGAGCAGGTAAGTTTTTGTATTACAAAACAATATTATTTATTTTGTTTTTCACATAAGAGGCTCATATACTGATATTAATGGCCAATTCAAGATCAAAGTTTTTACAAGAGTTATCACAAATCTCCTTAGCTAATGAAACATCAAAAATCAAGGTACCAGCATGATCACAAAATTTGCTCCACAAAAAATGATTATATAAATCTATTTTTATACCAATTCTATCGTTCTAGAAATCCAAGAACATTGTAATAAGAACATGTTAAAGGACCTTACTTGTTTTTTTTTTTTGAAAAAAAAAAAGTACACAGAACAACAAATCTTATATGTATAGGGATCGTTAAATGATCCAACAATTTCTCAGGGTTTTCAATCCAAAAGTAACTATGTAAATTAACTAAACTAAAGTAACACATGTAACCCTGGAACAGTCTCAATCGACGCAGAGAAGTATGAATCAGTATGCATCAGTATAGGAGTATTAGTGACTGTCATCGATGTTTGTTGTTATCATGTGTGTCTTGATGTCTGTTGTTGCCGTTTACATTGTTGCTGAGATTAAAGTTATTGCCGGATATTCCGATTTTGTAGAGGAAGTTGACGATGTTACTATCAAAGATGAATTTATTTTAGAGATAATCAAAATCTAACTTTTGAGTTTCATCACCATGATTGAGATCCACAAAAATCAAAGAAAACCCAAACAAGTAAATTAAAACTAAAATCAAAAGTAGAGAATCATCATACATAAAACTCTAAGAACAAAGACTAACTGATAAAAACAAATACAGAAAAGTTAGGTTTGAATCCAAAGTATAAGATTCATACAAAAGTGAAGGGAAAATTTTAAGGATAAAACAAATAAAAGTAAGGATGCAAAGATTATATGTGGGTTGAAGTTGTCTTGGTCAAATCTACACCAAATGAGTGGATCATAGCAAGACTTATTTAGGCTGCTGAAGAGTTTATCGCTTAAAGTTTTTAGGTTGAGTGGATCCAAAACAATGTTATCAGTTTAACTCATCAATATATTTAAATTTGTATTAAAAAAAAAGTGTACTAAATAATAAAATTTTGTTGGGATAATAAGTAAATATTTATAGAATCATTACTAGAGATGTAAGTGTTAGAGCATTGCTCGGTCGGACTCACAAGTGTTTCTATCTCAAGCTTTTTGTCAAATTTAGTTTTCAAAACTATATCTTGATTTCTAGTCCACAATAAGTTAAGTCTCTGACTAGGATATAAATGTAGTTGAGAAACAGTGGATCATGGAAATCATCATTATGTTCTACCGTTTTAAGCTGAATATCAACCGAAGCCTTTGGAGAACTTCATCAATAAAGGGTAAATGAAGAGTACTGAACCACCAATTTCTCAAGTTATATTCACTTTTCTATCATTCAGACGATGTCGCATAACTAATTAGACTATTATGCATATACAAGAATTTCGAGTCAAGTTTATCTTGGTAATTAGTTCTCGAAATATAATGACTAAGCTTAATGAACGTTTTTTCAAACTTGATGAATTTCGGTTGAGGACAATTTATTATTCAGAATCTAAATCATGATTCAAGTTTTGTCATTCGAAAATATCCTGGACAGTGATATGTGTCATTGATGTGAATGTTTCGAACCGATTTAAAGAGAATATATAATTGCTATGAATTCGGATACAAGATAGTGTTATGAGTCTTACAAACTGGGAAAACTATTATAAGTCTGAACATGTATTACATGTAATCGTACGTGTAGTGGAGTAGTTATATATCGACTCACAGATTTGTGGTACGAATATTCTTATGCCCATCATGTGAAAATATGTTTAACTCGTGAACCGGATTGGTACATATACTTGTATGCAAACCATTTTGGAACTGTGGTTACGGAACTAGGGTTAGTATGCAAACTGGTGCAATTACCAAAATAGTTTTGTGTTCCCGAACTCGGCTGTGTATCCAAACTGGTACGCAATCCAAAATTGTTCTGTGAACTCCGGAACCGGTGATAGTCTTAACTCTCTGGAACTTGGTTTGGCTTGTTAGCTTACAAACTGATACACGTATTGTGACTAAACCGACTCACGAACGGCAATGGTATTTGTACCTTGTAAACCTACTAACCATGTCAATTATTTTCAACTGCGATTGAATTATTTCCATGAGATGATTAACATTTGATTAATTCTCTAAAAAAACTAGACTTATTTGATCACATGATTGTGACTCAGATATAATGTCATATGTGTTCATGAAAATGAATATTAAGATTTTAAGTCCAAATCGGCTAGTTTAAGCTAACCACGTTGAACATAGTCTTTATACACGGTTCGGTTATGGTTTCACCTAACCAGAGTGTATATCTTGTTTATGTAAATAAGATTCAAAGATTCATCTAACGGTGGATATTGTTTGCTTGGTTCCAAAGTTATCTTAGCTTAAACCTAAACCAACATATGCTTTGAATGTCTATAAAAGGGGAACTTCAAGCAACTGGGATTTTGAATCCCGACACTACATTTTGGTGTGTCCTAGTTGTATCTAGAGTTTTCCTCTTCCGAACCCTTTTAGGGTTTAACGACTACAAAGACTTCATAGGAATTCATGAAGCCAGGTCCAGTTATATTTCCTTGATAACTCGAGTATCCTTATCTTGATCGATTGTTGAGCTACTCACTTGATCAAGATAGATAGAAATCATCAAACACTACACCAAATTCAAGGATTAGTAACTAGAATTCGCAATAACTTATCCCTTGTTGCGAATTTTCAGTTGCGAAATTTTAGCAACAGTTCATCACAGTTACAAAACTTGCAACTGTGAAGCTCTGTTACGATTCACAACTAAATCGAGTTGTACGCATGCGAAAAGTGAGTGTGGATGCCTACACTCAAACTGACTCATTATTCGGTCCAATCATATACTAGGGGTAAGCTGACTCATTTCTCTTATCCCTTTTATAATCGATCTCTCATTTTCTTTCCTTTTCTTTCTCTCTCGTAGTTTCCTTATCCCTGTGAATTTTCCTCTTTCTAATACCACAACCATCGTTATCATCAACATCAAAACCAAACCCTTAGTATTGTCGTTGAGGAATAATGGTATCGTCATTACCAGCATATGAACTATTTCTTCTTCTTTTTTATTTCACTTCTGTGAAGTAAACCCTAGATTTAGATTTGTTTTCTTCTCCTTTTGATTTTTTCCACTCAAAATCTTTATCCCGATTTCTAATCTTAGGTCGGATTCATCCCCATCATGCTATTTTCCGGATTTTTTTTCCTCCTATGGAAACTCAAATTTGTTCATAATAAATTACAATTTTTTGACCTAATGAGGGAAATCGGAATTAATCCGATTGCAAGCGAAGTTGTGTTCTGTGAGTTTTTTTTTTTGTCAGATATAAGGTATAAACCAAATCATAGTTTTGATTTATTGTTTTTCCATTTCAATTTAGATATAAATGCAAGCTATAATTTATTTGATTTTGCTGCAATAATGTCAAATTGATGATAAAGATGTCTTAATTTTGTTTTAGTTGATGATGAAATTTGTTATTGCAGTATAATCAATGCTAAAGATATAATTTTTCTGTAAATGAATGTGACTGAAAGATATTGTGTTTTGGTTGGTCCGGAACCAGGATAAGATGATCATGTTAGGCAGGTTATCTGAACCCTACAAGGGAATTGGAGAGTGTATTTGATGAATAATTAAGGAAGAAAGATTTGGGTCATTGTGGAGAGGAAACATAGCCAATGTCATGCGATACTTTCCTTATAGTTTGTTGTTTACTTTAACATAATTATGTTCTCATATTCTGGATTATTGTAGCTTGATCACTAACTTGTTTTAAAATCTCTAAAGCTTTGAACTATGCATTCAAGGATAAATTCAAGAGGCTCTTTAGTTTCAAGAAGGACAAAGATGGTTACTGGAATTGATTTGCTTGTAACTTGACATCTGGAGGTGCTGCTGGTGTTTCTTCAGGTAATCTACATCCTGATACGCACCTTTAGAACATTTGGTGAATCCTGAATATGACACATATATATTAATACTTCGAGTTCATTTTTTTTAATTTTTTCTTGGAATTTTTAGGAGCTTCTTCCCCTATTTGTGGTTGTAGTAAGTAGTTACACTGACATATGCGAAAGATGAGATCTCAATATCAATATATGTTGTTAGGTTTTGCTGCAGGATGTACGGAGGGATTGATATGTGCTTCTGAAATTTGGAGCTTTCAATTATGCTTGAAAGTCTGATCGTTGCATATAACTCGATTAGTATATCAACTACTTGTCTGTTGGTTCTTTCTCACTTGTTTTGTATTTGAAATATCTCTTTGACCTCCATGGGAAATAGTTTAGTGTCTAGAATCATGTTTGTGCGCAGTGTGAGTGGTCACACATTGAAATTTTTAACCAGGTTTAGTTCATTGAGTGAAGTTCTAAGTGTGCAGTATCTTGTTGTTGTATCTATGACTGCCACTCTTGACAATTAATTTTTTTTGTTCCTACCTAATCGAAACTATTCCTCACTTGTTTCTTTACGTGGTATTGCAGGACGATGTATCCATCTTGCCAGCCTTTCACCAAGGAATATTGTCATCTACCACCAAACGAATTCATGTTACATCAGCAACGTCTTTGGTATCCTACTTCCATGAACCCAAGATCCAACCCTGCTTACAAATTGGAATGTGTTGTGCTTCAATTTATGTCTATCTTTTCCTTACTTTGTCAATCTATTCAGTAGTGTAGACAAGGATATGACATTTTCTGTTACACTACATATCCTGAAGAAAAAAATTGTTTCTATTTGTTTTCCTGTTCCATTGTAAACTACAAAAATGCTCTCGGTGACTCATATTCTTTTATGTTGTTAAATCCTCTGGGTGTACTATGAGTTATAAGGTTGATTAAACTGTTTTCTGTTACATAGAATACAATCTTGTGCTATGAAAGTTCTTTCAATGTTGTGCATCGTGGTAGAGAATGCACATCCATATCTGTTTGGAAGTGTATGATGTTTTCTGATGATGCACTCTGGTATCCTAGGATTTTCAGTAGACCTGATGCTTCCCCTTCTTTAACATTTATCAAGAAATCATGCAACTAATTTAGTTTCAGGTCAAGAACTTGAAGAGGAGGTCTTACTATAATAGCTCTGCCTACATAATAATGCTCATGATTTTATCCCATAAACATCGTACCATGGTTGGTTTTTTAATTTCAGTATGATAGAGGCAACCATCTTGCCAGAGAATCACAAAGCTAGATTGAGGTGCAGTCCTCTAGATGAGGAGGTGAATTGTTTTATCCCATGACATAAAATTCAGTATTGTAATTATTTTGTTGTCTAGATTTTTTTTGTCATTTACTGTGAATTGGAAATATATACCTTGTGATTACACGACCCATATATATATATGGGTTGATGTATATTTTTAACTTCTTACATTTGAGTAGATAAAAGGATTTCATTCTACCAGTAAGGTGTCGTTATAGGTCACTGAGCCCTTTATATACTTTGATCTTTATTTAGTTCCGACTTTGGTAGTGTTACTCGATCTTCCTTTTAGATTTTTGGTTGTTCTTATGCAAGGTATTATTGTAACAAATAAATATGGGCGAACATACTGATATATGGTGTCGGTTGTCACTTTTAGTTTTATCGAAATTTAATAATAACCAGGCTTTGGTTAAAAAGAAATGTTATCGATGCCCTAATGTGCTACCATTTTAAGTATCGGGAAAAATTTAGAAATGACACATAGGTTGTCTTGGGATAACTAATTCTCAAACCCAAAACCAATACTTATCATGGTGGGTAATGTATCTAGCGCTGTGTGATTGTTGATGTCACTGCTTGCTATAAATTATGAAATACTCTCATGGTATATCCAGCTGACAGTAAATTATGCTCATAGGACTTTCTTTGTTTAGTTGAGAAGTTCTACTACCTCAACTCACATTTGGTGATCCTGTTATGTTATGCTTTAAAGGTGTTTCCTTTATTTCATATATATGCTGAAATATATACGAGTACTTGCTTACTAGAATCATATCTGACCACTTTTAAATGCTTTAGACTAGCTCCTTAAGTTATGATACTAATCTTTATTATTATTTTTTTATTTAAGCTTGACATAAGTATTCGTGTTGTTTACTGTAGGAGAATTTTTCCTGTAGACTTAGCAGAAGGGGCTCTCTGAGAACTTTGCTTGCAAGCACTAGGTCAGGTACTAAATTGCGCGTCAAAGTTACTTGGTTTATCTGCGTATCTGAGTTTGTTTTTATTTTTATTCCATCCCTCAAGCTTGTAGTAAGCTTTTTATTTAATCTCAATGGATATGATATTCAATTTGCATCAATCCACCTTGCTTGAAGTAAATGACTTATCTGTTGCCTTTTACATAACTCATTTGGTTATGAGTTGTGTAGTGCTTGTTTCAAATGAATGTCTATAGAATTAATCTGCAAGTGGATGTCATAGGGCGATCTGATCAATATGGTTGTTATTGTTGTTGTAGAGACACTCTGAGGCATATCTAATTGAATACATACCAAAGGAACAAAGGGACTGTCAAAGTGAGAACCTAGCATGTATAAATTCAGGTCTTTCTCATAATTGGAGACCTTGGATAAAAGTGGAGAGTGAATTTTAGATTGTTATAACATGTTTTTGAAATGTAGGAAATTTTTCTATACTTGCCATTCTTTTGATACTTCACGCTTAATGTCTCTAGTAACTTTTGATACTCTATGTTTGTTATATAGCTAAATTGATGATGCTTGTAGGTTTGAACTTAAAGGTACTTATACTAATATAGAAGTATAGGCTACATGCATATCAAGACTGATTTCACTTAATGAAAAATTTAGGGTAACTCTGCTTTAGACTGATTTTGATTTTGTTACACAGAACTCTAATTTTGACTGGTCAAATAGTGGTTTTGACCAGTCAAAATTACTTTTTTTTTAATGTTGCAAAAAAATCGCAACAGCTTTAACATGTTTCGAAATTCCGGTTTCGTAACTGTTCTTAACTGTTGCGACCACCTAATTTCGCAACTGTTTCAAACTGTTGCGAGAATTTTACGTTGCAATAGTTACAACTGTTGCAACCGAAAATTCGCAACGGCTTATGAACCGTTGCGAAAATCTGCAATATCGACTTTTGTAACAGTTTGAAACTATTGCAACCCTGCTTTGCAAATGAATCATGTCGTTACTAATCACTAAAAATAGTGTAGTGAAAGTTCTATTCATCTCAAACTTTGTTGATTCCATGGGTTTTATACTTGTAAGGTGAATAATAATCTAGGCTGCACTTCGGGTTGCATAAGTCCGGATTTTGAGGTTAGCAAGATTTTTTCTATTGCTATCGATTTTCATCATTTTTGATCAAACTATTTGATTGTAAAAGGAAATCTTATATATGATTAATCTTTAGGAGGAAGATTGGTTCAAAGTTTTCAATTGAGTTGAAATAACTCTTAGTTGGTGTGACCTCAGCTAAGGGAATCAATTGGGCGGAGTCCTGCTGGGTTCCATAGGCGTAAGGGGCATGACTGTACCTTAATCGGTATGATACTTTTTAGGGCTCAACTACATTCCAGTCCGAAGTTAATTGGTAGTAGGATAATGTCTGTAGCGGCTTAATACATTTTGGGGTTCAATCTGGACTAGGTCCCGGGGTTTTTATGCATTTGCAGTTTCCTCTTTAACAAAACTTCAGGTGTTTGTGTTATTTATTTTTTCGCATTATATTATTTATCCTTATAATTGAAATATCACTGGTTGTACGTTGATCAATCATATTAGATACATCCGATCTAGTTGTTGGATACGACTTGATTGATTCTTGGACATTGGTCTTTGGTACCGTCCAAGTTATCTCTTTGTAATTAGATTCACGCAATTTGATTATGTAAACGTTGTAATTACGAGAGAGAGAGAGAGAGAGAGAGAGAATTTTGGATACTATTCCTTGATTGAGTTTAACTCTCGGAGTTGTATTGAGTTTATCTATACTGATTTCCTAAGAAAAAAGTGGTGGTGTATTTTGGTACCCCGTGTTTTCAGTAAGGTGTGTCGTGACAGCAGTTTATATAACATGGTAAAATTTAAGCGCAAAAGATGCTATGATTATTCGTGTGATGTATCAATATCCCCTATTGTGCTCTGTTTTGATTAGAAAAATACAACATAATTTGTCAGTTACAAATCAAATTTGTACCACTGGTCAAATTTAGTGTGACAATACAAAGTACAAACTACAGTATGCCCACAAACATGAAGGTCAGTCTATAATATACCCACAAACATGGCTCCCTCATGATATGGGCCTCTGCAAGATTAATGTTGACGCATCTTTCAAACCTAACAAAGGTGTTACAGGGGCTGCAGCTCAAAATCATTTACATATATTTGAAGGGTGTGGAACCATTACATTTGAGGATACATCAGCATTATATGCAAAAACCCAGGCTATTTTGTTGGGATCAATTTGGCTAAAAGATTGCAGATAAGCAAAGTTATTATAAAGGGTGATGCTTCTAATGTTACGAAAGCTATCTTACAAGATATCCGTGACATTCCATGGAGCATCAAAATCTTTAGTTCTCCATATCAGAGATGAAGCTATTCAGTTTGAAAAATATTATTTTTGTTTCCGTTCCTAAATCTGTAAATGCCTTAGCGCATGATCTTAGTCAGTATGCTATGCATGACTTTGTAACAGGATGGTGAAGTTCTTTATCCTCTACTTGTATCACTTCAAACCTCAATCTTAATGAGGTAGTTTAAAAAAAAAAAAAAAGTATGCCAATTGGGCAAGTGGTACGCGTCACCGACAGATTCTTGGCCGTAGATGCTCCAAGAATCTACGGCCAAAATACTATTCTTTAACTCTTTCGGACTCGAGATGAACCCATAAATAAATAATGGGTTGAATTGGTAGAACCTGGCCGGTGTCAAAAAAAGTCATAAACTATTACCAAATTCTTGTCTCTTTCTTTCTCTGTAATGGCGAATTCGGGCGGACTTCCATCATACGGTGCTGTTTCTCACAGATCAAGGTATCATCACTTGATTTAATCCCTTCACACAAACCCTAGAAATTTCAAGAGTATCAGGATTCCAATTTTTTTTTGCTGTTGTTGTTGTTGTTGCAGTGCAAGATCGGGGTATAATAACAATCAAGATGAAATTCAGCTTCGGATCGATCCGATGAATGCTGATTTAGACGAAGAAGTTAATGGTCTCAGAAGTAAAATCTCCCTACTCAAAAACGTAAGTTTAGGTCTAAGTTTCTGATTTCTTCTATTTCAAATTTGTGGATTTTTTTTTCTTCCAACAAATTGAAATGTCTTTGAATGTGATTTATGATGATGGGTATTGGTAATTTGAGATATCAGACATTTTCTTCAATTTGTGTGTGAATCTGATTTTGTATTTTGGTTAACCTAATTAGTTGGTTATCTATATTGCAGGTTGCACAAGAGATCGGGGATGAAGCTAAATATCAGAACGATCTGATTTCTCAACTGGTAACTTTCTTCTTTACGATTATCAATTTTTTTTACCTTTCAGAATTCTAATGCCCGGCTTAGATTAGTACTCTTAGGGTTTAGGAAATCTTACAAATTGGGTTGTTCCTTAGCTTATGTGTTGCTAAAATATGCTTCTACATCTTATGCCAATTTAATTTATCACATATTGGATGGTGACGATTACTTGTGATTTTCAATAATTTGTGCCTTGCCAGTTGCTGTCATTGCCCAATTCACGTAGAACTAGACATCTTTTTAGAATGTGGGAAACAGTTGAAGCCAAAAACTATTCATGTTTTGTGGATAAACTTATTTTGTTGGCTGTAGCTAAGATCATTCTGATGAGCTCTGGCATTTATTGTAATTGTTTTATGCTCTAGGTAGACATATAGAGACAGCTAACTGCACAATTCCTAGCACAAATGATGTCAATAAAGTACAGAGTTGCTGAATTTGCAGTAGAGGATGAGGCAACTGATTCCCAACTTGTTTCATTCCTTCACAAACTTGCATTGGTTTTTTATAAAATTAAACACTGTTGTTAGCAGATGCTTTACATGAATACTCGTTACACATTGTGATTATGTGATAGATTGCCCTCTGATTGGTTTTGTCCGTTCTTTTTTCTTTTTGAAAAAACAGCAAATGACGGTGATTAAAGCGCAAGCAGGAGTGAAGAACAATATGAGGTGGATAAATAAAAAGATTATTCAAAATGGATCGAACCACGTATTCCATGTGATCTTGTTTGTATTGTTATGTTTCTTCGTGGTCTACTTCATGTCCAAATTTTCTAGAAGATGATGAGTATTCTGCTCAAAGAAACAGCTGAACAAGAAGTTTTCAAGGTCATTCAAATTATCCAGACGCAGAACGAGCAACGTCAATACAGGTTCCCCTGTGAAACCTTTCTTTTTAATTGTAGCAACTCTAAATGTTTTACATGATCTTTTTTTTACTACACTTGAATCCAACAGTTCTCTTTTGGTGTCTTAAATACTAAACATATGATGAATTTGTACATATATGAATACATAGCTTTATCTCTGAAATGAAGTGCAGTGCCTTCAAATTTTATTTAGAATATGCAGAAGAGTTTTACATGGGGGAGCTACACTTGTTAAAGCCTTATAATCAATCACGAGTTTTCGATGTGTATAAATCAAACTAAAATGCTAAAAATATTTAATGACTTTCAGTTGCCTTGTGAATCCCTCTCCTGTGACACTTAGGGGTAGCCCTAGAACTTCATATCAGTGCGTGCGTCTCTTACAGTACCTAAGCTGTGTAGTCTTCCCTTTGAAAAATTTACTTGTAGATTATTGAAACATACACCAGCTGGATGTATGCTACCCACATGAGCAGATATTTGAGTTTATGGGTGATTCTGTAGTGGAGCTTTTTATAACTTGGTCTAGCTTGTCTGTCTTCACCTGGTTAATAACTCTTCTAGACCATTCAGCAAAGTATGTCTCATTGTGGCCAACCTGCGCACCCTTGAAGTATTTGAAGCATCGATCACTTTCTGCCGGAGGACATATGTTGTCACCTTGTTGGTCCCACCAAGCACCTTCGTGTCTCATCCCAGAGGCACTTGCAATCCAGTGATGAGCAAATTGGCCCACACCTGCGAGTTCTTTCCATCCTCTGGGAAAGAACTCCATCACACTACTACCCCTATCCATTAGCACCTGGTTCGTCAATTGAGCCCCATGTGGTGACGCCACAATGTCGGTAGAGCTCATTAAACTGACCTGATTACGTACAACGTACACACACATAAGAAAGAATTATGTTGAAAGGAAAATCAGTAATTCATAATCATGTCTATACAGATGTTAACCAGATAATTGTGCAGAGATAATTTAGATAGTCTTAACTTTTCAATTACCAGATATATGATTTGATTGTGACTCGTAAAATTTTCACTATACTGTATATGCAAAGGATAATGGATTGAATTGTTGGAAGCAGAGAGTGTTTTCTATGTTTTTCCCATGAACCCTTTACGGCATATTTAACTGATGATAGCTGTTGCTGAATGTGAACTTCTTTTGTGTGTGTGTCTGTGTGTGTGTGTTCCCAACCTTAGTTTACAGCTATAATATTATCAAGGTAGCGTATATATATCAAGTTATTCGTAGGAAGGATCATTCAAGAACTTCTTTTAGACATGTACTTATTCTACTTATATGTTTCAAATACCAAGAAGTAGATCCACCAACCTGATCACAAAAGCTGAGATTCTCTGAGTGAACTGCAGTTAGCTTGCATCCTTCTACCTTCTCGCATTCTCTTTGGAATATCTGGATCACAACTGATTCATTTTTGAAAGACCTTGGGCCCTTTCTCATCAACAGTGTCAAGCGAATAACTGGTATCAGTTTTCCATTAATGTTCAATACCTTCTCTGGTTGGCTTACATTACAGAAAGCCCTAGCCTTGCACCTCATCAGATCATATGCTTCACGCTTCTTCTCCTGCCCCATCCTCCCCATGTTATGCCTCATCACCACAGCTTTCTCGAAACAGAGCAATCCATTCCCTCTTTCAAATGTTTCTAGTTTTAAATCATCCTCGTAAGTTGCTTCCATGAGTTTCTGAAGCCATGTTACCATCCCGGTCCTGAGTTCACCCCAGTGGAAAAGAACCCATCTTGAAGGCTTTTCACAGCCTTTCCTTTTGTACCACCCCACAAAAGGTAGCATGGCCGTCACCGCGTGAAACAGATTATTATAATCATAGTATGTATCTGACACGTAGGTTAGACCATTCATGAAAGTAGCATTGGCCGGGAGACTCTCCGGCCATGCTAACCCGTAGAAATTATTTCCTCCATCACGGCGATCACGTGCTGATAAACAGAGTATCCTTCCTTTAGATGCCTCTGACGGGAAGTAAAGGTACTCTACTTCATCATCCTCTATTGTATCTTCGATTGTGCTCATGAACCAGGTGTGTCCTTCCCTGGGTTTAAACCTCCAGTCCTTGAGAGGGAGAAAAGTGACTGAATCGCGTAGCTTAGATGTCATTTCGTTGAGCTTGCTTGAGTAGTTGCCTGAATTAGAGTTGGTCTTACATAATTTTTCCCATTTTTGGAATGACCATGACTTGAGGGAAGAAGAAGAGATTGGTGTATGCAGAGCTTGAAAATCAAAAAGAATCAGAAGTGTAACTAGTGATAGAGCGAGAAAGATTATAATTGTTGTGTTGCTATAGATATCGAAATCCTTTGATTTGCAGTGCAGATCCTTGGTCTTGTCTTGTCTCTCCATTTCCACAACTACTATCTCATCCATTGTTTGTTTCTGAGGAACACCCATAAGAAGATGACCATGAAATTGTTTCTCTGTATCTTTCAAGGTTGAGTGAATGGTCCTTGGGAGTCAGAAAGATGACCCTAAAATATTTGTATAAATCTCGAAAACTGTATGCTTTATCATGTACTTCAATTACTGAACCCAACTTTTCTGACTGCTCAAAAATGAGTGTGTTGACCTTTTGGTTTTATTAATCAGCTTTATTATTGTTTCTAATCTTTTGGATTAGTTATATATTTTCTGTCATGGTTTCCAGGAAATAGTTTGTCAGTACATATGGAATTGGAAGCATTTTCTTTTGTTTATTGCTTCCTCTCTTTATGTTGCATTTATGAACTCTGTTGTGTGATTTAAGATAAAGAACCGCGGAACTGGGATCTACGCCAGTGTCCACATCGAGTTCTTAATTTTTGTGCCTTGGTCAACTCCATACAAACAAAAAAGAAAGAAATGAAAGAATTCTGTGTTGTGTGTGCACATAGAAATTTGCAGAACATAAATCTTCTTCTTAGGAGGTTGATTTCTGATTGCAGGAGAAGTTTGCAACTTTAAAACACTAATCTGAATATGATTCAACCACAGGCACATCCACTCGCTTGAAGTTGTTGTAGCTTATTTTTGTTTCCACTCTGAATTCTATTTAAGGATTGCTCTTGTTTGTTTATCTTCACTTCAGCAAGTACATTTCTAGCCCATTCAGTGAAATATGTCTCGTTGTGACCGATCTTTCCGTCCTTGTAAATAGTCATACAACGTCGATCATCTTCTGGGAATCCGCATTTTCGCAGATCAGAATCCGGATTAGGATCTCTCCATGCACCTTGATGCTTCATTCCGGACCAACTAGCTATCCATTTATAAACAAATTGCCCTATACCTGCTAGTTTGAGCCATCCTTTAGGGTAGAATTCCATTACACTGCTGTTCTTGTCCATGAAGAACATATTTGTTAGCTGAGCCCCATGTGGAGACACTAAGATATCTGTAGAACTCATCAAACTAACCTGCAAAAGTACATGAACAACTGAAACTTCAGTATTTAGTCTGATTGATGCCATCGAGTCAGACATATCTTTTTCTGACTCACCAGTCATCTGAAATCCTACTCATTTAAAATCTGACTCGTATGAGCTTGAGTCAGAACTGACCCGATAACGAGTCAGACTACTGAAAATTACAAGAAGAGTTTAACTAGGACTGTGGAGTATAGTCTAACATCTGACTGTGGGAGTCATACTTAAGTCAGATGTAAGATGTCTGAGTCGGGTAAAAATAGACGATCTTTAGCTGTAATATGACTCCACCCTAGTCAGCCGAAATGGATGCCCATCGAGTCAGACAAATCTTTTTCTGACTCGCTAGTCATCTGAAACCTTACTCATTTAAAATCTGACTCGTCTGTGCTTGAGTCAGAACTGACCACATAACGAGTCAGACTACTGAAAATTACAATAACAGCCTAACATCTGTAACATGAATTTAGATGAGCGGGAAAAAAAAGCTAGAATAAGAGTCTAGGACTGAGGAGTATAGTCTAACATCTGAGTCTGGGAGTCACACTTAAGTCAGATGTAAGGTGTCTGAGTCGGTAAAAAATGAACAAATCTGACTCCACCTACCAGTTCCTTTTTACTCTTAAAAATAAGAATTGAAATAAAAATAGTACCATTTTTACCTGCTCACAAAATGTAAGATTTCCGGAATCGGCAACTTGTAACTTGCAACCTCCGGCTTTCACACATTCTCTTTGAAATATCTGAGTAACCGCAGACTGGTTCTTAAACGATCTTGTTCCGGTTCTCATGAACATCGTCAACCCAATCTGCGTATCGTTTCGCTCCGAAGGCACGTTACAGTAAACTCTAGCTTTGCACCTCAATAAATCATAGGCTTCAATCCTTCTATCCCTAGACATTCCACCTTCATTATGTCTCATCACAACGGCTTCTTCGAAACAAGCTGGTTCATCATTTCTCAACCCATCAAATGTCTCAATATGAACTTGACCATTAAAGCTAGCTTTCAATAATTTTTCTAACCAGACATTCATTTCCCTCCTAAGTTCACCCCAGTGAAACAAAATCCACCGTGCGGGTAACGAGCACTCACCGACTCTTCTGTGCCAAGCTACAAATGGAAAAAGGGCTGATAACCCATGCCAAATATTACCATAGTTGTAGTGATTGTTGGAAATAAATGTTAAACCTGGATAAAATGTTGCATTTTCTGGCAGTGCATCAGGAAATGCCAAGGCATAAGAATTCCATGAGCCGTCGTGACCATCACGTCCCATAATACAAAGTAATCTTCCTTTTGATGCATTTGATGGGAACTGTTGGTACTGAACTTCACCTTCCTCGTGTGTATCATACATCGAAGACATGAACCAAGTATGACCGTCTTGGTTTGTTTGAGAATATCTCAAATCTTTCAACGGGAGAAACGTAACGGATTGACGTAGTTTAGTAGTCATTGAACTGATAAGCTCCGATGAATTGGATTGTTTGAGAATCAACACATAACTTTGAGTAAATCGGGAAGACAACGAAGACGAAGCAATTGCAACAAAAACTACCACAGCAATAACTATTCCAAGAAGAAAAAATAAAAGTCTTTCGCGAAACATATAACGAGTAGGTGTTGAAGATCTTTTCTGAGGTTTGGGCAAGAGATTATGTGTTTGTGCCATTTTTGGATTATTTTTTTTCTTTTCAAAACCGATATTGAAATTGGATAATATATAGTGAATCAAAATTCACTTTACGTTTCTAAATAGAAACCTAGCTATACAATCAACTTTACGTAGAATATTTCTGATCAATGTACTATTAATTAATGATGTATAGTTTCAGTTTTCTCTTCTCTAACATGGACAGGCCAGCCGGTAGGCAAGCACTCGCTACAAAAGCTTGCACATTGCGTGCACGGATACAATTTTGTAATGTTCATAGTGGAAATGAACCACATATGAGAAGGAAAAGTAAAATGCTTCAACTGCAAGTCAACATAACTTCATTTCCAAATCATGCCCTATAGAACTGGCAGCAGCATATCATATGGTGTTAGTCATGTTGGAAAATTAGGTTAAACTAGAGGATGAAAAACAGAAACAAAAGAATGGTGTACCCCTGACTTCAACGCTATTTCGATTCTTTTAGACAATAATTTGACCTTTCCAAATAAACTTGGCGAGTACAAACGGTCTCTCGAATTATGCCTTCAGGATTCAATGAAGCCCTAACACCGTAATCGAATTCAAGGATTGTACATCCTTGATCCGACCAAAAATCACACTGTATAAGGTTCTGATGATGCTTTTTACAGAGGGTTAGTCCACGAGTGAGTTTGGGGGAGTTTAATGTATTTTGAATTTCGGGGATTTTGAGGGAGTGTAAGAGAGTATGGAGAGTTTGGTTTTTTAAGTGTAGGGAGTTTGAGAGGCTCTCCCAAAATCTCTACTTTTTTGAGAGATTTGGAATGAGGAAAAAATACACTATGAACTCCATAGAACTCCCCCAAAAACACCAACTCCCTAGCATTCTAATTTTAACGACTAACACGGAGTATAAGAGTTTCTTTCAAACTCCCCCACGACTAACGGGGTTTTCTAGGGAGTTTGGGAGACTCTTCTAAACTCTCCCACGATTAACAGGGATTTCGAGAGACTCCTTCAAACTCCCTCACGACTAAAAGGAAAAAATCTAACTACACCCAACTCCCTTGAGGACTAACACCCTGTTAGAGAAGAAGAAAACAAAATATTTTCTGATGATGTTGGAATGGGAGAACTTCTTCGCTACTTATAGTGATATTCATGCGTGTTGGTAATGTTGTTTCATCACCAACAGATGCTTCCAAAAGCCATTAATGGTGGCTTTTATGGGAAGAGACGCGTCTGTTCAAATTTGAATGGAAACTTCTAGGTTTTCCAAAATAAAACCAGAATTTTTTTCGGAAAACTCTGCGTAGCAGCAAACCTTGAAAATATCCAACACGTCAATCTATATTCGCGGCTTTGTGATTCTTTGAGTACTTCTGTCAATTCCTTGGTTGTGACTTGAACTTTGATGCATTTAGACATAATTATCTGTAATCAAAATGTCAACTGTTTTGCTGAAAATTTAGAGTCATTATAACTTTTTGGTATATAAGCAAACTTTATGGGTTCAAAATATTCTGTTCAGGGCCCAACTAAGTTGCATTCAAGATGTTGCAAATTCTCCCTATGGAAATTTTCAAGGCATGCAACTAGATCAAGAATATATATGAAACAACGTCTCCGGGTTATTATTTGAACCACTGGAACATCCGCTTGAATGAAGTTGTTGCAGCTTATTATCCATCCCCAAATGAATTTTATTTGAGGAATGATCTTGTTTGTTCTTCTTCACTTCATTAAGAACATTTGTAGCCCATTCAGCGAAAAACGTCTCACTGTAACCGATCTTTACACTTTTGTAAATCTTCATACAACGGGGATCATCTTCCGGGAATTCACATTTTGGCTGATCAGGGTCCGGATAAGGATCTCTACATGCACCTTGATGCTTCATGCTGGACCAACTAGGTATATAAGCAAACTTTATGGAAATGCGTTGCCTTTGTGCCTTATGGTGTGGCATTTTCTTTAAGCTTGCTGTTAAGAGAATTTCCTATGGGATGAACAAACTTAGAGTTTGTTCATTTTGCTCCCACTATGGAATGAACAAACATGAAAAATGGATGTTCAAATCAATAAATCTGATGGTTTGAACATTGAGTCGGAACATCCAGCGCGTCTGTGGTAAAGACGGGCGTCATTTATGCAAACGATGGCGTCGGAACAAATAACGCCCGCGTTATTATTTACAGCGCGCGTAAGAATAAATAGCTCTAGAGTGAGTATCAATAACGCCAGTGTCAGACGCTATGGCTCCAACAACTCAATCTGAACGTCTCCAAAACTCTTTGATCCAACGGCTACATTTTCAGAAATCTATAAATACTCCTCATTTCAACTCTAAATTCACACATTCTACACATTCTTCCCTCTCAAATCATCTACAAAAATGCCTCCCAGAGTTCGTTCTGTTAGCTTCACTAAAGAAGAGGATTTAGCTATTTGCAGAGCCTACGTTTTTCAAACACAAGATGTTTCTACCGGTAGGAATGTATCACAATCGACGTTCTGGTAGAAAGTTTTTAAAATGTTCATCGCTGAAACGATGAACATTAATATGCGTGATTTTCAGGGATTGGCGCATCGTTTTAGTGTAATTAGTTGTAATGTATCGGAGTTCATCGCTCAACTAATGGAGAATCACAAAAATAAGCTTAACGGTGAAGCCGAACATGAAGTTGAACCCATAACTCTAGCGATGTGGCCAGCATCTCACCGCGGTCGTGAGTTTGAATTCCATGCTTGTTTCAACATTCTTAGGGTGCTCATCAAATACGATCCATACATCGCCCTAGGAATTCCACCACCCGCCGAGAACTGACGCCGCCCTTGGAGTATTTGTTTTAATCTGATGTATTTCTTTTATTCTCATGTATGATGTGGTTGTTCAATGCAGTATGTTTTTATTTATGAAATTGACGGTGCAATGTTTAATCGAGGAAAAATTTAAATTACTTGATATTGAGGGTTTTAGATAATCGTAATAACACAAAATAAACAACAAATTAAATAACATAATAGAATAATGAATCGATTTGTCATACAACTTCAATCATCCCACTCCACCAAAAAAACACATGGGACATTCCCAGAAATGCCTTCCATATGTGTCTTCTTCAGAAGACGTCCGCAAATGCATAAAAGTATTGCAACCGGGCTTTGAGCATGCACTGATTCTCCGTGGACAATGTTTGTATTCGTGATCTCCATATCCACAATGCTTGCAGCATAATAGATCCTTCTTCAATTTGGCTTTAAGTTTGAAGTTTTTGCAGAGTGTTGCAATCTTTTCTTCTTCTTCTTTTTTAATCTTCATAGCATCATCCAGCATATGTGGTTCCTCTGGACAGTTGGAATCTTGACATTGCAAATACCTGAGTTTTTCCGGTTGTGATTCAATCACCATTCTGATGCTTGAACAATCTTCCCGCGAACATTTTGAATACATCTAGGGGAATTACATAAGATGGTGGTCATCCAGGGGCACCCCTAGTGTGTCATATTTATAACAAGTCGCGGTTTTACTCCAAACTCCAAATTCTATGGTAATTCAAATGGGCGCCCAAAGGAGTGTCGCGGGCGTTGTTACTTCAAACGCCAACTGCTAAGTTTCCAACGGTTCAATTTTGTTTTTCAACCTATAAATTTCTTTCCTCCCATCTCCAAAATCACATCTCATTCTTCTTCTTTTTTGCTAAAGCTCTTAATCTCTCCCACTCTGCAGAAATGTCTGTTAGAAATCGTGGTCCCAAATTTACTGAAGAAGAGGATATAACTATATGCAAAGAATATTTTTTTCATAGGGTAATAACTGGTATGGGCTTTCATCAAGACACTTATTTTTGGGAGAACGTTTTCTCAATGTTCGTCTCACTGACGGGAAACCCAGGAAACCGAGATGATCGTCAATTGCGTACTCGTTTTCAATCAATTAGGCTTACAGTCTAGGCATTTGTTACTCTGGTAATGGAAATTGATCGAGAAAAGTTCATCGGTGTAACTGAAGATGAAGTCATCCAAAAATCTCTTGATAATTGGGAGGAAGCTCAGGGAAAACCTTTTCGTTACGAAGCGTGTTTTAGAATTCTAAAAGATGATCCATCTCAAGCACATCGTTACCGCACTCGCATGCCTCTTCCGGTCTTTACAATGGAAGAAGATGTTACTCTTGTTCGATGTTGGATACATCGTTTGAGGAGACCAATGAACAATGACCATTTCTGGGAAAGAATATTAGGACATTTTGTAGCATCACGGAACACAAGCATAAGAAACACTAAGAGCCTACAACTGAGAATTGCATTCATCACTAATGAAATCAAACATTATACGGAAGTTTTGTGGATGGTTCAACGTAGCTATTCTGGATTATCCAACGAAGAACTGGTGAGTATCTTCCCTTTTTCCTCATTGATGAACTGCATTATAAATATCTAAAATTGGGTTTTTCTATGTTTTACAGAAAACCATCGCTCTAACCAAGTTTACTGAAGAAAGCGGAAGAGAGTTTAAGCATTTTGAATGCTATGAACTCTATAGAGAGAATGTCGCTGGATTTGATGTAGTATGATGTTTTTGTCATGGTTTATTAAAATGTAGTTTGATGTTATTTGCAAGTTTAAATTGTAATAAATTTCACTTAATCTGAAGTGAAAAACTATTTTAAAATATAAACATTTTCATTTATTGATATTATTGCCAATTCTTTTACAAGATATAAACTTTAGACAATAATAAAAACTTCAATAAAAATCAAGTACAAGTTTTGGACTCCTGTTTATCTTCATTTGATGTATTTTCCGTTTAACGCGCTCTTTGACAGTTTCACCTTTGTTTTTAAATTTTTTGTTGTTAACTTTCAAAACTGAAGCTCTTCTTTGCCATTTAACGAAACATTTTCTTGGACTAAATTATAAAACTTGCATTTCCCTTTTACAATTTTCAATCTTTTTAAAACTCCCACATATCTTAGAAATAGAAGCTTGAAATTTTGCATCGCAAAAAAGTGTGATCGTCTTTTCAACCATTTTTAGAAGAGAAAATTCAAGTGAACTTTGGTGTGAGTGAATTGTTTGAAGAAGATGCTAATTTATAGAGGGAAAAAGTAAAATTAGAAAATTTAAAAACTATCCGTTTGCGTCAGCAAGAAAAACGCGGGTGATATAGCTAGTGACGCCGCGTGTGTCTATCTGTCGCCAGCGTTTGTGCCCTTGACGCCAACGATCTACCTTTGAGCGCCATCGTTTTCATCTAGGTCGCGCGCCTATTGGTCTAAGGCCCAGTGCTTTTCCACAGTGGAAAACCCAGTTTGGCCATCCACCTGGCTGAACAAATTTTTGTGTTAGGCTATTGCCATAGGAATTGCTCTGATGCAATATAGCCACGCCAAGGACTAAATGAGAAGTTGTCTATGGAAAAGGACTAAATCGAAAATATATACTGTAAAAGGGGTAAATAGCCACGGTTCTCATTTTCTTACTTTTTTCTGGAGCCTCCTCCTCCTCCTCCAGTCTAAAGAACTATTCCCTTCTTTCAATTACAGACTTACAGTTCAAGACCCACCTTCCTCAAATAAGCTTGTTTACCTTTTCTCTTGAAGAATCTATAATTCTCGGCATCAAAGGTTCGTTCTTTCTCTTCTTCTTTTTTTTTTAATTTTTTTTATTTTTGCGAGTGTACAATGATTTTTTACACTTAGGGTTTTATGATTTCATTTTTTTCAATCAAGCTTAAGGGTATTAGATCCATTTTGAGTAATGGGTTTTTGTTATATTTTACTCTTACGTAATCTATTGTATGGATTTAGGGTTTTTCTTAGGTTTTAGGATTCTTGTGAGCTTTCAAAATTCAGTCTGTTTCTGATAGCTATAGTGGAACATTTATTTTTCTGTAGTGTATTGGTGTCATTGTTTGATATTAATCGGCTAGATTAGTTTAATTAACAAGGTTTTTTTAATGGTTTGTTTCTGTTTTAGAGTGACTGGTGAAATGGGTAGGAGAATATTGAATCAAGCAATGAGTAAAATTGTTAATGCGGAGAGGAGAAGTAGAGCTACCACGACTTTGCAACATCTGGTTTGATGTCATCGTTTCTCAATGTCATGAAACATCGAGGTAAGGTAACTAACTACTAACCATTTACTTTACTTTGTTGTTACATTCTGTGAATCTTTGATAAGATATGCTTTCTGTATGTGGTTTCGTAATTATGTCTAGCACATGTGTTATTTGATCAAGTCTTGCAGAATGAACAAATGCTTATCGTTAGTAGTATTGTTGAACTGGTTCTTACTTCTTGGCATGTTCTTCGTAGTATATCTGTTGTGGATTGCTTAGTAGTGTCTCCGTTATGCATCAGTTCAATATTTTCAGTGAGAAAAAGAGATTAGGGAACCAACAAGTTATGGTTCGTACTATATTCAGTACTTCACTAATTAGTATATGTGAGTTTCTAACATCTCTCTAATTCTAGAGTTTATAAGAAATAGAGATGGAATTGAATCGGCTTTCGAGTGGGAGCCAAAACTTAGTTGTTTTGAGTAACTAGGGTGTACAACAGAATAATCCTGTTACTTGAAGACCTATTGTAAGTTTTTGATCGGCTTTCGAGTCTTTGACTAAGTTTACTCTGCATTTTTATTCATTGGTAGAAGCTGATTAAACCTAAAGTAAATATGTGTGAGGGGAGTTTGTATGAGGGGATTTGTATGTGCATGTAACCATGCACCCGGACACATTAGTTTCTGAAGTTTTATGTCTTTGTGCATGTTTTGGGCGAATGTTTGTGTATGAAACTGAAGTAGACGGATTACTGTTGGATATTTTTCAGTTTAATCTTCAGTTAGTTTAGATGGACTGTATGGCATTATGCTTAGCGGTTATCATAAACTGTCATGTTTCTGAAAAGTTAGAACTTAAAACATGGCTTCAGTATAATGTAGTTATGAATTATTTTGAGTGGAACTGGTATTGCGAGTTACTATATCCCTTTTGACTAAATTTACTCATACATTTTGTAGACACTGATTAAATGAAATATATGTATCCATTTTTTATACATCCAGAGAGTTGGTATGTTTGCAATACATGCATATTTATGCATGTTATTCTCTGTATTGTTGTGTCATTCTACATCTTATGGTGTTATAATGTGATATTAAAGTAGATGAACTCTTGATGGGTAACAATTGATCTGGATAAAGACCCGAGCCTTAGTTATAGGTACAAGGCTTATTCACAAAAATAATTGGGCACTCGCTTGTTACCCGCCTCTTCTCACATTTTACTACATGTCAATCCCTGAACTCTTGGATCATGGCCCTTGTGGGTTGTGCATTCCAAAGATTTAGGGCCTGCGGATGGTAGGCACATCGCTGTCCACGTCGGACCGCTAGCAACTAGCTTCCAAGTGTGGCTGCTTATTTTTAAACATTGGAAGATATTTAAAATTCTGGTGGAAAAAAGACCGATTGTACTTAGCTACTAGCTTGTTACTCCAAGTTGCTTGTGGTCTGACGTGGTGGGACGTGTCTATCATCCACAAGCCCTAGATCCTCAGAATGGACAACTAGTTGGGGTGAATGTCATGATCCGAGGGTTTAGGGCTCGCACGTCTTTAAAATGTGATAAGTGGCGAGAACCAAGCGAATGCCCAATGATTTTTGAAAAATATAAGAGTACTCTGCTCTGTTAGCTAGTAATATGTGTGCCATATATAGTTACTGATAATGGTTGAGTTGTTTTTGTTTCATATTCAGCGAGAGAAAACATATTAGGGATTACACAATTATCTGTCATGGATACAACTAGCCCATAATTAGACCTTGAATCTGATAACCAATGCAAGAGCTATGAGTAGGATGGTAATCTCACATGGAGCCACCTGTCTCAGCACTCTTTGAACCCAGTTCTGGTTAAAGTTCAAAATTTTGGTCTGATTTTAGAGTTAAATGGGACACAGTTGACACTAGAAGCAACAGATTAAAGCCATCAAGGAAGGAATTCAGATATATCTGCTTATGATTCCTGCAATGCCCCTTTATTGATTTATAATGGTGAAGGAACTAGTACTACCAGAAGACACCCCTATTTACATATTAGATTTTCACTCGATGAAGGTTGTTTCCTGCTGTTACTAGCATTGAACTTTTAACAATATGGGTACAGCATGGACATCCTAAATGTCATGAGTTTGTTTTGAATCTGTCTAGTTGTAGGTCTAAGGCTTTTTGATTGAAAATTATTAGGTACCTTCTAGTTGCTCGCCTACTCGCGGTTATGACATGGCAAGTTCTGGACCCCTGGATCATGGCATTCGCCCTAGCAGATTGTCCATCCCTTGGATCTAGGACCTGTATGGTGGGCATGTCACCATCCAAGTCAGATCACAAGCGATTAGTTGCCAAGCGACAACTAATTTGTTACTCAAGAGTTGCTCGTGGTCTGATGTGGATAGTAACATGCCTTTTATCTACATATTCTATATCCTCGAGATGAACAACCCATTGGGATGAATGTCATAATCTGAGGGTCTCAAACTCGCCACACCATAAAACATTAGTAAGTACTGGCCATCAACAAGTCATTTTCGGAAAAAATCTGAGAATCTTGTACTCTAAGATTGGGATTAGTAAATGGATGCCTATCTCAAACCCTATACCTCAAACCATCTAAATAATCAAATCAAAAATGAAATGCTATAATCCATCAATACGGAAATCTCCTTTTTACAATTTCAATTATCGGCGCAAAAAGTAGGAAAATAAACAGTAAACCCTAGTTACTGGATAGAGATGAGTTATCGGGACACAAGTCATATACCTTTCTATTTATATTGGTTGAGACTTGTGTTTCCACTGCCCATCTTCAACAAAATGTCCCCAACCGTCGATGAACACTGGAGAGTCTGCTTCTGAATGATCCTTCTTTTCTCGATAAATCACATTTTTTCGATAGTTAGGTTTTACAAAAATTGGAAGCCGACAAAAATTTTCGTAGCTGATAATTGTTACTCCCTCTATCCTGATTTAGTTGAAGATATATGTGTTTTCACGTAAATTAAGAAAATGGAAAGAGATTAATTTTTTTCCATATATATCCCTTAATAATAATTGTTAAAGTATTTAAATCTCCTAGTTATTTGTTCCTTGTTTCTAGTGGTTGATTCCAATGCAAGGTCAAATTAGGAAGAAAGTGTAAAAATTATAGAAACCTTCATCTATTTTGGTACTAGAAAAAACCCCTAAACCTTCAAGTAAAGTAGGACGGAGGGAGTAGATTTTACGGTTCTTGCAACATTCGTAAGTTGGAGGGAAGCTTCAGGGTTCTTGCAACATTCGTAAGTAACAAATTTTCATCTTAGGCTTTTCTTTCCGTATTGTTGTAAGAATCCTTCTATAAATTCTAGGTTTTTATAAAACCTAACGATCGAGAAAATGTGACTTATCGAGAAAAGAAGGATCGTTTAGAATGAGACCCTCTAGTGTTCATCGACGGTTGGGGACATTTTGTTGAAGATGGACGGTGGAAACCCAAGTCTCAACCCCTATAAATAGAAAAGTAAATGACTTGTGTCCCGATAACTCATCTCTATCCGGTAGCTAGGGTTTACTGTTTTTTTCCCTACTTCTTGAGCCGATAATTGAAATTGTAAAGGGAGATTTCCGTATTGATTTATTACAATATTTCATTTTTGATTTGATTATTTAGATGATTTCAGGTAACGGGTTTTGATTGTTGATATATGGGTGTTGATTGTTGATATATGACTTGAATCTAAGGTGCTTTGGTGTAATTTGGAGCCAATCTGGCAACCAATGTCACGAGATTCGCTATGAAATGTCCACGACATTGGTCTATCCTTTCATCAACAGTTAGGATGGGTTTATTTAAGATGGACAGTGCAGATCAGAAGTCCAGCTTTATAAATAGAAAACTACATTTTTGTGCCGATAGTTAAATAGTCTTCAGATAGTTAGGGTTTTGTGATTTTCTTCTTCTTCATCCTATCCGATAGTTGTCCAGGTTTAAATCAGTTGCCGATAATTCAACATTCTCACTCAGACGGATCCATAAACTAACCCTCTGCATTAGATCGAATGAAGGGTCCTAATTTTACCGATCTAACGATGTAAGTTATCCCGATTTCATTTTTGTACCCATGTTTGAATGCTTTAATTTTAACTATAGAAATCGTCATATGAATCAATTTTTATCTTTGTGGCCGTTTCAATTTCTAAATTTATCAATAATTTTGTGTTGTAATCTTTGTTGTTACCATCTTTATTAGTAATTACTCTCACAGATTGCCTATCTTTGTTACTATTTTTGTAATCTTTGTAATTTTGTCGAAGTTTAATGTCTTTGTAATCTTTGTTGTTGGACTAAAAAGATTTGTCAAGGAGTTCATCCATTTACTAATGTTTTTCAGATTTTTTTTCGAATAGTTAATGATGCTTATAGATTTTTTTCGAATAGTAATTTGTGTCTCATCCATAGTTAATGATGCTATTCAGCTATTGGAATTTCATTCTGCCAGCAAGTGCACTGAGCTGATTTTTGCAGAAATACTTTGTTCATCATGTACATTCATACACAATTGAAATGGGTATTGAAGCTCAAGAAGTTCACTAACCTGATTTTTGCACAACATATTTCCTATCATGTGCGTCATTTCACAGTGAAAATCATCCTTGCATCAACTTGGGATTGGCTGGCTAAATTGTTATTCGTAAAAGTGCATTAACTGAACTGTTGAACACTGCAAAAGCCAATCAAAATATTGACTTAAGGACTCAGTATATTGGACCTGCTTGCTTTGTTGATCCAAAGGCCATTGGTGACTTCAAGTGTCCTAGACACATTAGTCATTTGTTTCTACTTTCTAGTGATATTTCCGTTAGCCAATTCGAAGTAAGCAGCTTAAGTCTATCTGTCTCTGTGGTTGTTCTGTGTGGGAAATTCTGTGTTTCGGCAGCATTAGAGGACTATAGTCAATTCAAATCCAGATTCAGTGTTTTGTTGATTTTCAACATGTGTTTACTTCGCAAATGTTATCATGCATTACATTGTTCTTTTTCTGCTCGATTCCAATTTCTAGTGTTACAAGAATGCTTTTGTAAATTAGAATTATAGGATTTATTAAATTCATGCAGATAAGCTATATCGCACTATGTCTTGTGAATGGTAGTGCACACAGAGTTTTTGCATACATACATACTTGATGACTATTAATATCAGTAACTGGCTTATATTTTGTCTAGGATATATCAAAGATTTTGAAGTACATGATCCTCATAGAGTGGGTTCAATTACGGTCGAACTGCAAGGCAGAATAAAAGAATGCAAGGTTCTGATGCATAGGCAGGACATCAAGGCGAAGGATATTGAAGAGTACAAAACACGTAATCTTCCCACAAGACAGGTGTTGCTTCCCTCACTTTTATCTTGTTAATTGATTTACTGAGCCTTTTTTCTTCAACACTGTTTGAACTTTTAAGCTAGTCCACTCGTATTGATACATTTCTGTAATAGATTGTCTCCTTTTCTATAATGCAGTGGGGGTATGTCGTGATTTCTACTCCAAATGGTGTTTTGGATCATGAACAAGCCATTGCACAGAAAGTAGGTGGTCAGGTTATCGGTTATTTTCATTAACGTTTCGGGTTCAAGAAATTCTGTTCAGGGCCCAAATAATTTGAATTCAAGATGTTGCAAATTCTCCCTAGGGAAATTTTCAAGGCATGCATGCAACAGGATCAAGAATATATATATATATGAAAGAACATCTTAAAGGTTATATTAACCACAGGCACATCCGCTTGCATGAAGTTGTTGCAGCTTATTATCATTGCCCATTAGGGTTTTACTTGAGCAATCATCTTGTTTGTTCTTCTTCACTTCATTAATTACATCTGTAGCCCATTCAGCGAAAAACGTCTCGTTGTAACCTATCTTTGCACCTTTGTAAATCTTCATACAACGGGGATCATCTTCTGGGAATTCACATTTTGGCTGATCAGGGTCTGGATAAGGATCTCTCCATGCACCTTGATGCTTCATTCCGGACCAACTAGCTATCCAGTGATAAACATATTGCCCTAAACCAGCTAGTTTGAGCCATCCTTTAGGAAAGAATTCCATTACACTACTGTTCTTGTCCATGAAGAACATGTTTGTTAGCTGTGCTCCGTGCGGAGATACCAAGATATCGGTGGAACTCATCAAACTTACCTGCATCAAAAATCCATTAATCCTGAACAGAAGAATCGGTACGAAATTAGTAGTAATGTAAATATACCTGCTCGCAAAATGAAAGATTATTGGAGTAAGCAACTGTTATTCTGCAACCTTCAACCTTTGCACATTCTCTTTCAAATATCTCAATAACCATAGACTGATTTCTAAATGATCTTGCTCCGGTTCTCATAAACATCGTCAACCCGATTTGCAAATCCGTTCGCTCCAAACTCAAATTACAATGCACTCTAGCTTTGCACCTCAACAAATCATAAACTTCAATTCTTCTCTCCCTAGACATTCCACCTTCATTATGCCTCGTAACAACAGCTTCTTCAAAACAAGCGGGTTCTTCATTTTTCAACCCATCGAATGTCTCAATATGAACCTCACCATTAAAACTAGCTTTCAGCAATGTTTTTAACCAAACACTCATATCCCTCCTCAGTTCACCCCAATGATATAAAATCCATCGTGTGGGTAACGAACACCCACCGATTCTCCTATGCCAACTTACAAATGGAACAATAGCTGATAAACCATGCCAAATATTACCATAATTATAATGATTATAAGAAACAAATGTTAGTCCTCTGAAAAATGTAGCATTTTCTGGCAAGGCATCAGGAAAAGCCAAGGCATAAGAATTCCATGATCCGTCATGCCCATCACGTCCCATTACACAAAGTAACCTCCCTTTTGATGAATTTGATGGAAATTTCTGGTACTGAACTTCACCTTCTTCATGTGTATCATACATGGAAGACATGAACCAAGTATGACCTTGATGAGCTGTTTGAGCATATCTCAAATCTTTCAACGGAAGAAACGTTACGGATTGACGTAGTCTAGACGCCATTGATTTTAGCTCCATTGAACAGTTCAAGTACAAATCACTATTAACTAGTTTATCCCATTGATGGGATAAAGAGAAAGAAGAAGTAAATGAAGATGGAGTCACCAGAAGTTGAATTTGGAAAACAATTAAAATGACTGCAAAAATGCATAAGAAATATATCAGAAGTTTAGCCTTTGATGGTGATATTGAAATGTTTTTATGTGGATGTTTTTCTTCTTGCATAAATAAGTTGCTCATAGTGATGAAAATTGCTAAATGTTTTGATTGTGATTTAGAAGATGGTGGAGAATTCCTTGTGTTCATAAAAAGTTGAAGATGATGGATAACGAGGCATGCAACGGCCAAACCCTCAATAAAGTTATAGCGTGGATCTCATGCCTCTTATCCCATATTTCATGCATGCTTGGGGTAAAGAAATCTTGAAACGGTTGCAATTGTTGTCCCAATGGATCTGAGCTTATTTTATCAGTCTCTGGACCCATGTGGAGAAGAACTAAGCGCAAATTTTCTGGTAACGAATAATATCGTGATTATTGCAGAACTTCACATTATTATTTCATCAAACTAATTTGAATCCATTTCTCTCGATATGCTGAATTTGCCAACCCATTTGCCAGACTTTTAAGGAAATTTTCATGTGGGTGTTTTTCCTTTTTTGTTGTATCGTATCCTTTATGGAAGTTCTCTCTGAGCTCTCATGGCATTTTATAGTGATTTTAATTGAAATTTTAAGGTGGAAGTTCAAGTGCTAATCATCAAGATTCAAAACTTCAGGCATATTACTCCCTTGCTTATGATAAAATCTCTTTTTCTAGAGAAAAAACTCGATCAACATGGTTGGAGTATAATCCCAAATCCATACTTTCAATATTGGATTGCTTGGTATTCATGTTGATATTACATTACTTTTCTTCACAAATTACTCTTTGTTAGTACCTTTTAAAATTGAGGAAATGACCGCGCGTGTGATTGATTGGTAAATATCTACCAATAGAGTGAATAATCCCCAATATCTTACAAAAGTGTGACTGACTTTACCTAATACCCAAGGTACTCTT
Source organism: Papaver bracteatum (assembly GCA_023529315.1). NCBI lineage: Eukaryota > Viridiplantae > Streptophyta > Magnoliopsida > Ranunculales > Papaveraceae > Papaver > Papaver bracteatum. Next base: position 1,212,424 of record JAJJWX010005189.1, on the reverse strand, counting down.
TATAGCCCGATGTCTATACATTTATAGCCTGTCCACATATTTATATCTGATGTCCACATTTTATAGCTGATGTCTAGACTTCAAAACATGGATGTATACATTTACCCAACATATAGTTATGCCTAGATTCTGGATATCTACACATCAATAAAAAAAATGGTGGGGTATCAGTGTGTCTACATATCTGTAATGCCTACACATCTTTACCCGATGTGTACGCATATGTTGTCGATATGTGCACATCTGAGGATAAAATTAGGTATTTCCTTAAAAGACTAGGGAATATATGTCCGTTGACCGGTCATGGTTCACACTTTTAGAACATTTTCAAAAAGAACACATTTTTGGAAGAAAGTGTGAAATCACTCACACTTTCGGGTAAGATCCCCTTTTAATATTATTTTTTCTTTTGATCCGGATTTGATCCGGATATTCTTGAAGTCCATCTAATTTTTAAACCGAATTGTGTTGTGCCATTCTAAATTGCACTCAATCTTGCAGGATTTATAAAGGGGAATACCAAATCTTCAAAACAAAATCCTGGTTAAATTTCGAACAACATATTCGACACATAGATTTATTAGCTAGACAAACATCCATCTCATAACAAACCAAGATTAAGAAATAGATGCCTCAATAAAACGCAAGTAAGATTCTCATACCAACCTAGAAAATGCAGAAGAACATTTGAATGCGCGCCTAATAACTGAGCTTCCCACGTGAGTAGCCAAGCGGATCGATCAGAATGTCGCAGCGCTATAAAACGAAGTAATATCATCAAACACTAGCAAATGATCCAATATAATCATGTTGTGAATAGTGAACATACTGATCCACTGGATAATCACAAATCTTGGTGAAGCTCTCTTTCTTGAGATTGTAAGAGATAATCTCGTAAGGTAAAAGTATCAACGACTTCAACTCATCTTCATCACCATCTCCTTCAACAAATACCTTTAATATCCGGTAATATAAACAATACATGGAAGCACCACTCCCATACTGATTTGCTAATTCTCCAAGGTCGACTCGACATATGGGTTTCCACCCACTGTAATCTATCTCCATCTCAAAGACATTGAAACAGTTGGACGTTGACGCCTTGTCACGTAAAATAAGATACAAATGACCCATGCACTCTCCACAATACTCTCATCTGTAGAGCTATATAATTTATTCATTTAATAGCTAAAGGGTGAACTCTTTAGTACTATTTGTCGAGCAATATCAAAGTAAACTAAAGTATGGATGCTCGACTTGATCCAATTCAGACATCCATTCCAATAAAAACCACGGTAGCTAGGGGTATAAAAGATAAAATTAATAAGTCTCCATGAACATGTTTCCGAAGAATAGATTGCTATCTTATAAGTATGAATTGTATGATCAGTACTCCAGATTCATACAATTTCGTAATTAGCTGATTTTTGTGGATTGAAAGCTAAATAGAATTGGAATTTAAAACTATCCGCCCAACTGTGTTCTTTTTGGAATTGAGGTGGTGGTGGAATGGTTCTGTAATGTCTTGTGGAAGGATTGTAGATATAGCGAGTTCCGGTATGAGAACAAGGGTAAGGCCCGCAGCACAAAAGAAGACCATTACATGATTGTTCAATATGTAAATCCATTGGTTTCTGTTCATTATTGACTTGGATTACGAAACTGATATTGTTTCTGACTTTGGCTTCATGATCAAGCAAAAGAACATCATAGTGTTTCTCATCATGTTTGGGAAAAAACAATCCAGATACTGATAGATTGTTTTTATTAAGCGCATAGTGTTTTTGCATGAAATATGAATCAGTGATGAGAGAATACCAGTGTTTTGATACAGCCTTGAATACTAGTAGTGATGTTACAGGTAAACGTAAGATAATCTGAATCAAAAGATCACTGTGATTAACTACTAAATACGTAGATGATGAGGTGTCAGTATTATTACCTGAAATCGTCGTCATCTTCTTTTTTGTTTGTAACTGAAGAAGAATCCGAGAGGAGAATTTTCGTGAGAAAATTTAACAGTCGTAAGGGCTTCTGGTTTAGATTTAGGGTTTCAAAAGATGAAACTTGCATTATTTGTAGAGGTGCCAAAAAGGCCTGAGCTTGGGCCTCGTCTATTTTGCTCTCGGGCGGGCCAGGCTTTCACCTGCTTATACAGACCGGGCTGAATTAGGTCCGGCCAGCCTGACCTTTTTGACACCTCTAGTAACTTACAACAATATAGAATTTAGGCGTGGATATGTATAGTATCGCAATAATGACGACTGTATTGATTTCATTCAGTATTTATATGAATACAAATACGAGAACATGTAACAGAATCTATGTCAATCCTAATCTAATAGTTGCGGTGATATACGCGGGATACATGAAGAATACGACTAGAATACAGTAACAACTTTGAAATCTGCAGTAGCTTGTTGAATCAGTTGGAAAATAATTCTTCTGTAGAGTTTCTGGAATGTTCTCTTGTAACTGCACTTGACTGTAGAATTGGTGGTGCAGTTGACTTCAAATAAAGTTGTTGTTGTGTATATGCACGGGATACTTCCAATACCCTCCCTCAAGTTGGAGCGAAAGGAGAGTCAGGCCTTACTCCCAACTTGCTAACAAGTCGCTTAAACTGATCAACTCCTAGAGGCTTTGTAAATTGGTCAGCAAGCTTAGTTGCGGATGGAATATGACTAGGTTTAATAAGACTAACAAGGAGATTTTCTCAAACAAAATAACAATCGATCTCTATATGTGTTGTGCGTTCGTGAAAAAATGGATTTTCATAGATGTGTATTGCTGCTTGATTATCACAATACACTGGAATAGGCTTCGGAATTTAGATACGAAGAACAGTGGAAAGATAGTGTAACCATTGTAGTTTAGAATTAAACCTGACGAGAGCTCGATATTCTGCCTCAGCGAAAGATAGAGATATGGTGGGTTTTTTCGTAGACTTCCACGAAATTGGACTTGCTCCTAGCATTGTAAAATAATCATTCGTTGATTTGTGAGTGGTTGGACAACCTACCTAGTATGAGTCGGTGTAACCTATAAGAAAAAGGGAGCTAGTGGATGATAAAAAATACCATGATTGACGGTACCTTTTAGGTATCGCACTATGCGATGAGAAACATCTAAATGAGAAGAACAAGGTTTCTGCATAAATTGACTTAAGTAGTTAACAGAGTAAGTTATGTCTAGACAAGTAACTTGCAGATAGAGTAATCTACCAATAAGGCGACGATAAACACTAGTATCAAGGAGAGGATCCCCTGAAGAGGGTAAAAGCTTAAGGTATTTTTCCATTGGAGATGGAGAAACATTAGCTCCTAACAAACCAGAATCATTAACGATATCTAGTATATACTTGCACTGACAAAGGAAAATTCCTTTCGGAGAGCGAGACACTTCTATACCGACTATAAACGACTAAGGTTCTTAAGAGAAAATTGAGATGCAAGTTTATGTTTAAGAGATTGAATAGCCGAGTCATTATTACCTGTAATAATAATGTTGTCGACATAAACTAAGACATAAATCGATATGTTACCTAAATGGAAAGTGAAAATAGAATAATCAGCACGAGATTGAATAAAACCTTCATTGAGCAAGGGTACATAAAACTTAACAAACCATTGACGAGAAGGTTTCTTGAGCCCATATAAAAGACTTGTTTAGTTTGTAAACATGATCATCTTCCTTTTTCTGAAATCCAGGAGGAAGTTTCATGTAAATATATTCAAGGAGATCGCCCTGTAAAAAAGCGTTATTGACATCAAGTTGATGAAGAGGCCAATTATTAATGGCAGCAATAGATAACAAGACGCGAACGATGACTAGCTTCGCAACATGAGCAAAGGTGTCATGATAATCAATGCCTTCCTGTTGGGTGGAACCTTTAGCAACAAGGCATGCTTTACAATGTTCAACCATACCATCTGATCGATATTTAATCTTAATTACCCATTTGAAACTAACGACATCTTTTCCTGGTGGGAGAGTAGTGATAGTAAAAGTGTCATTATCTTTAAGAGCAGTATGTTCTTTTACAATGGCTTCACGCCAAACTGGATTTTTCATAGCCTCTGTAAAAGTGCGTGGTTCATTAGTGTTTATGACCGATGATAAAAATGCCCGATGTTGTGGAGTAAATTGATCAAAATAAATATAGTTGGTCAGAGGATTAGGAGAATTGGAAGTACATTGTTGAACTAAGAAAACAAAATCCTTGAAGTGTGAAGGAAGATGACGTTCTCAAGTGGATCTTCATAAATTATTTTTTGTTGCATCAACTGTAGAATCAGTAAGTGCGTCACCAATAGGATTTCCAAAAGGGATAGGCAAAGAGGGTGATGAAGATTTAATGCTTGAGGTAGATGTATCAGTGATATATGCGGATATATATTGCATAGGCTGAGGGGAGCTTAACGGAGTAGGAGTTGAGACAGGTTGAGATGGTGTTAATTGCTAAGAAAGGTAGTAGGATCAGCATAAAATAATTCTTATTATATCGCAGGTTGGAAAAAATAATTAGTAGAAACTTGCGCATCCTTGAAAGGAAAAAATGTTTATGAAATATAACATCACGCAAAACAAATGCAATTTTATTTTCGAGATTTAAAATAATGTATCCTTTGTAGTTATAGGTGATAAGTGCATAATTTATATGATTTTAGTGTCCATTCCATACTTGTTTTAGCTATTATCCTTGCATATTTTCGTATTATTACTCTTCTTTTCTCTTATTTTCATCTATTAGGTGAATCATCCACAAAGGAGCTACAAAGTGTTGAAAATAGTTAGGAAGAGAAGTATTCCAAGTATTCAAGTGCCCAAGTCCAAGAGAAGTGAAAGAAAAGCGACGAAAAAGAGCAAAACGCTCAAAATCAATAGAAGGGACAAAGACCAATCTTAACTCATTCAAATTCAGGATTTCTCATCAACAACTTGAATAAAATTGAAAGTTAAAAAATAATGTAAAAAGAATTAGGTCATTCCGAGTTCGGATGAAGAAGTTGTGTCCAAAACAGTTTCCATTGAAAACCGAAGATAGTGCAGTCCGCGAACTGGGTTTGTGGACGGGGTTCGCAGATGTATTTCCGAAAATATCTTCTGGAATTTGGAGTTTGCGGACTGGGTTCGCGAACTTAACAAATGGAAAACGTGTATAAACTCCTTGGAAGGTTTAAGGGCACGTTTGGGAACGTTATTTCGTTATTTTAGGTTGGGTTTTTAAACCTAACTAAATACGTGAAGACCAAGTAATGTAAACCTATAAAAAGGTATTAGGTTATGTAAAACATATCACATACTTAGGTCACGAAAATGTTAGGGTTTGGAGAGAAGAAACATCACACGGAGCGATTATCAATCGTAACGTTATTTCTTACTTTTCTCATATTTATATCATGGATGTAGAAACACCTATTGATTGAGGATGAATTCTAAGTTGTAAACAATATTTGATTTATATTATATTAATCTACTTTGAAGTTCTTCATATGATTATCGTTTGTTTATACCATTTGAATATTTATGATTGATTGATAGATTGTTTAGGTGGCCAACTAAATTGATTTGTTGATTCAATATATTGCTAGTATTAAGTTAGGAGATAAGTAATCGTCGAATAAATTGTACACAAGTAGAGAAAACAAAACCTTGCGGAGGGATTCTATGGAGCGGTTGTGTGTATAAACAACACTAAAAAGTGGACCTTGATCTAAGAGTCTAACTATTAGGATCAACCTATAAATTCACAAAAGATAAAGCATTCGATTGGATTACACCTTGAGTGATCTACTACTTGGTGGTTCGTTGAATAGAATCTGGTAGGCGAGAACTTCTGTATCCAGTGATATAAGGAATTTAGGGGATATCACTGATCTAGCTGTTATTCTACGGTTGGTGATAATCTATGATTAACGACGAGTAGGAAATTATAATATATAACTCATTGACGGTTTATATACGAAGAAGAATTGCTCGATCATATTTATCTCTATTTACTACAATACAATTTTATTTTCTTTGTTAATTTACTTTATTGAAATATAAAACAAAACCCCCCTTTGTGACACTTTGACAACTAAAACTCACTGCTCTTCGTGGGAACGATCCTTACTTCCAATATATTACCAGTTAATTGTGTGGAAATAATATTATTAATTTGATTTCACTCACGACACACATAAACTTTTGGCGCCGTTGCTGGGGAGCAGTTGGTAGCTTTAGTTGTTATCTCTTTTAGTTTTATTATTTTTAGAATTTATTTTTAGGTTTTAATTTCGTTTTCCAGATTTTTGGTTACAGGTGCTTAATCTCTGGCACTGAAATATTGGGATTATTTGAGGTGCGGAATTCAAACCCGTAAAGGAACGGTACTTCAAGCACGTTAGCACTTGCAGCAAGAACCCTCTACAGAAGAGATGGTAGACGGACCCCCACCACCTCCACCACTTCCTCTTCCCGGGAGACCGCTCAAAGATCTAACATCTCCATTGTTTGATCAACAAAAACTTTGCATCAACTTAGATGAATCTATTAAACTTATATCTCAGTTGATAAATTGGTTACCGAAGTTTAAAGGGCTACCTGGAGATGATCCAAATAAACACTTGCTATTATTTCAACATAGGTTGACAAGTTTGAAGCCAACTGGAATTGACAAAGACAGAGCTTCACCTACAACTTTTCCATTTTCTTTGACAGGTTCAGCGGAAGAATGGTTCTATAGCCTTCCACAAGGAAGCATTACAACATGGAATGATATGCAGAAAGTGTTTTTAGAAAAGTACTTTCCCGCTTCCAAAGCAGCAACTATTGGTAAAGCAATATGTGGAATTGAGCAAATTGTTGGTGAAACTCTTTACGATTATTGGGAACGGTACAAGAAATTATTGTCTAGCTGCCCACACCACCAAATCAGTGAGAAACTCATAGTGCAATATTTTTATGATGGGATGCTTCCATCGGAGAGAAATCTCATAGATGTGGCTAGTGGTGGTGCGTTAACCAACAAAACAATTGATGAAGCCACATAACTGATCGAGAACATGGCTGCAAACACACAAAAATTTAATGCAAGAGGCGTGTCGATGGCTAGGAGAGTCAATGAAGTTAGTTCTTCCTCACACTTAGAAGATATAATGCGTAATATGGAGAAGATGATGCAACAAATGACAGCCATTCTCATTCCTTCTTATGAAGAAGAGGCCGAACAGATGAATGTTGTGTTTCCAAATCATAGGCAAAGGTATGATCCTTATTCTAACACTTATAATCCAGGGTGGAAAGATCATCCTAATTTCAGTTATGCAAACAAGCAAGCTGCATCTCCTAATCCATATGCGATACAAGGTGGTTTTCAACAACAATTCCAAACACAACAGCAATCTCCAAATGAGGACTCCTCTAAGAAGATGATTACCATGATGCAAGGTTTTTCATCTATGTTTCAACAAAGTCAGCATAAAACTGATCAGTTCATGCATAAAACTGAGCAAATCATGCAGAAAACTGATCAAAATCAGCTGAAAACGGATAATGCTATCAGAGATTTACATACTCAGATTGGACAATTGGCCACGGATGTGAATCAGCTGAAGGCAAAAGCATCAACAACACTCCCATCTCAACCGTTTGTGAACCCAAGAGAGCATGTCAATGCAGTAACACTAATAAGTGGGAGACAAACTGAAGAGCCAAAGCAACAAGAAGTGATTAATAACGACATTGAAAAGGAAGTAGTGGCGGAAACTGTACCAAAGGAAAAGCCAACCTCAACTTGCCAACCTAAGGACACGGTTCCCACTTTTACCATACCACCTCCTTTCCTTAGTCATTTTTCCAAGTCGAAAAAGGAAGCTCAAGACAAGGAGATCATGGATATTTTCAGCAAAATACACATCAACATTCCATTTATTGAGGCCATCAAAACCGTACCCAGGTATGCTAAGGATTTGAAGAATTTGTGTACAAGGAAGGATAAGTTGATTGATAATGAGATCACTCAAGTATGCGAAACTACTATAACTATGTTACTTAAGAAGATGCCTACAAAGTGTGAAGATCCTGGTAGCTTCATAGTTCCCTTTACCATTGGTAACCGACGATTTGAGCGTGCTTTGCTTTATTTGGGAGCTTCTATAAGTGTTATCTCAGCCGATGTTTATGATTCTTTGAATTTCGGACCTTTAAAAGAGGCAAAAATCACCATTTAATTGGCTAACAAGTCCAATATATATCCTAAGGGAGTCGTGGAGGACGTGTTAGTTCAAGTGAATAAGTTATTCTTTCTGGATGGTTTCTACATTATGAATATGCACAATGGAGATAATTGTTCATCTACTTCGTCACTTCTTGAGAGACCATTCATGAAGACTACAAAGACGAATATTGATGTTGATAGTGATGCACTCACTATGGAATTTGATAAGGAGATCATACGGTTCAATATTTTTGAAACTATACGCTATCCTAGTGATGTTCACTCCGCTTTCTCTATTGATATTATTGATTCGTTAGCACAAAAAATGTTTGATTTTCATAGTGAAGATGAACTTGGGGTTATGCTATGGAATAACATTGATTTATACGTTCATGGGCATCCAAACATGGACGTTGAGATAGCCAAAGAACTGGTGGAGATGTGTGGTTCTTTAACAGTACTACAAGAAGCCAAAACGGGTAATATTTCTTATATTTGTTTACCCATAACTAATGAGGTTCCGTTACCTTCTATTGTGCAGGCACCGAAACTTGAATTGAAGCCTCTTTGAGACCACTTAAAGTTCACATACTTGGGTGATAAATAAGAACTTCCGGTGATTATTTCAAAGAACCTCACCCCAATACAAGAAGAACGTATCCTTAGGGTTATGAAAGAGCACAAAACGGCTATTGGTTGGACAATTGCTGATATCAAAGGCATTGGTCCATCCATGTGCATGCATAGAATCCTAATGGAGGATGATTTCAATCCACTACGTGATGCTCAACGTAGGCTTAACCCTCCATTAATGGAGGTCGTGAAGAAAGAGATCCTCAAATTACTAAGTGTGGGGGTGATTTACCCAATTTCTGACAGAAAATGGGTTAGCCCAGTTCAGGTAGTACCTAAGAAAAAAGGTGTCATTGTTGTTAGAAATCAAGATGATGAACTTGTTCCTACAAGAGTTCAAATGGGATGGAGAGTATGCATAGACTACAAAAATCTTAATGCAACAATTCTAAAGGATCACTTTCCTTTGACTTTCATTGATCAGATGTTAGAGAGGTTAGCGGGACATTCATATTATTGCCTTTTAGACGGTTATTCGGGGTACAATCAGATTTTTATTGCACCAAAGGATCAAGAGAAGACTACTTTTACTTGTCCTTTTGGTACGTTTTCCTATAGACGGATGTCGTTTGGTCTTTGCAATGCGCCTGGACTTTTCAGAGATGTATGGTCAGTATATTTTCTAGTGGTAATTAAATTTTTGTCCCCACTTTTGATGGTCTATACCATTATCCTTATCACACAATAAATATATCCCTGATGGAAAAATTGAAATTTTATCTAAAAGATTTATTTTCATGTATTTCCATTTTTAACCTTTTATTGTGTGATATACTATTATTCTTCTTCTTCACTTCGGATGAAAACATGAGCACACAGTTTATCAGGGATACCGCCACCACTACCATCTCCGACACCACCATAACCAATACCACTAGTACCATCACCATAACTACCACCATCATCTCCTTAATCACGATCTACATATCCGTCTTTCTAGTTCAAAAATTACTTTCTCCTTCTCTTATTAAAACAACCATTGCCACCAGCACCACCTCTACAACTACGACCACCTTCTCTGCCACAAACAGAATCATATTTAATCGAACTATCATCAACAACATCTCCACCACCACCTCTGCAACTACGATCACTTTTTTTCTTCTTTTTCTTCTTCTAAAAACTGAATTTGAAATCGGATTCAAATAGATCGAGATCTGTTTTTATGTTGCAATTATAGATCGATGATACCGCCGGTCTCTAGAAAAGGAAGATCATATTCTGCTGGTTGTGTTTGAAGACGAATAAAATTGAAAAGGAATTAACAGTTGAAATCTAGGTTTTACTGTTGTTGAATAATTGTTGATTGAATTAAAATCAAGAAGAGATGGAGATTCAAGAGGATGAAGGTGTTACTGATGATGTATGGGTGTTGAGATCTTAAAAGAAGCAGAGATGAGTTCAAATTAATGAGTTGCTTTTTAATTGAAGCTAATGGATGAACGTGTTTTGATGATTTAGGGTTTTCCTGTGAATTAAAGTGTCGATTATGGAATGAAGTGAAAGCAGGATTAGCTGATAACAATAATGCAGATTGAGGTACATTTCTTTCGGTATTGGTGATGTAGATAGAGGTTATCGAGATTGAAGCCTGTTGCTGAATGGAATGTGGTGGTTATCTGGGTTGAAGCAGGCAGTGATATTGGATCAACTATGGTTGTTGATCCAACTGCAATGGATAAACATCCACTGTTGATCCAACTAAAATGGATAAACATCCATTGTTGATCCAACTAAAATTGGTGATGAAAGAGGTGGAATTGAATTCATTTTAAAATATCCATTTTAATTGGTGATGAAAGAGGTGGAATTGGATTCTCTTGAATTTACTGATTCATCTTTTGAAGTAGCTAGCATGATTCTGCTTTGTTTTTGACTTTTGACTTTTATTTTGGAGTACATTTTTGATTCATCCCAATATATTTGAATTCTTAATATTTTCACAAGCCTGTTTTTTGTTATTCCCAACATTTGAATTTATGTTTTGTGAATCTGATATGCTCAATTGTTTATCTTCTCTGAATTGTGTGGTGAATGGTACTATAAGGATGATTGATTAGATAATGTGCATTATAGAAGTAGAAATGGAGTTGTTGGTGTTGTTTTCCATGAATCTGGAATTATTGTTGATTAAATAGTGTGCATTATATGTTTTTATGGGATCAACTTCTAATGTTGATCAAACTGCAATGGATAAACTTCTACTATTGATCCAACTTCAATGGATAAACTACTGTTGTTGATACAAAATTATCTGAATCGATGGTGGCGGTGGCAACAGTGGCAATGGTTGCTGCTATGGATTATTAATGGTGGTTGATGGTTTTGTTGGTGTATTTGAAACTGCATCTGATGAAATGGTAGCATTTTTCCATCAACATGGATAACCTTCTACTGTTGATCCAACTGCAATGGATAACCTTCTACTGTTGATCCAACTGCAATGGATAAACATCCACTGTTGATCCAACTGAAATGGATCAACTACTTTTTTTTTTATTTTTTCTGGATTTTTTGGTTTTTTTAATAGACTATGAAAATAATTTCCTCCGGTCTGAACCAGTGGCGGCGGCGGCAACGATGATGGCGGCGGATTAGTTGTGATGAGGGCGACGGACTAGTGGTGGTGGAGGACTGGTGGTGGTGTAATGGTGGTGGTGAAGGAGTGGTGGTGGAATATTAGTGATGGTGGCGGTTGGTAGGTGGTGGTGGAATGGTAGTTGAATGTTGTTGGTGGTGGTGGTGCTAGTGGTGGTGGTGAAGTGGTAGTGGAAGAAATTTGTACTATTTTTAAATAAAGAGAAAATATTTTATGGGTGAGGGTATTAATGTAATCTAATATTAAATGGATAAGGTTATTAAAAAAGGAGGGACATATTTATTGTTGCATAAGGATATATTTGTAGGGAGTTAAAAGTAGGGACATATAATTAATATGCCCTATTTTGTTACTATGTGGAACGTATAATTGAGGTATTTATGGATGATTTTAGTGTTTATGGTGATTCATTTGATATTTGTTTACAAAATCTTGAACTTGTGCTTAAAAGATGCATAGACACTAATCTTATTCTTAACTGGGAGAAATGTCACTTTATGGTAAACCATGGCATAGTGTGCGGTCACATTGTGTCCTCTCGAGGGCTTAACGTTGAAAAAGCAAAGATAGACTTGATAAGAAATTTACAATATCCCATTTCGATGAGGAAAATTTGTTCTTTTCTTGGTCATACAGGTTTTTACAGGCGGTTTATCAAGGATTTCTCCAAAATCTCAATGCCGATGTGCAATAATTTCATGATTATCTCCCTATGGAGGAGTAATTGAAGGAATGCCAAGTCAGGCTGAGGACATTAAACTAAGCTCTAAATGGGAGGCAACCCATCGGTTTTATATCTCTATCCCTTTTGTTTTTAATTTTCTTAGTTTTGCATATCATACCTTGCATTCCCATCTTAGATTTTACAAATCCTATATCTATAATAAAAGTTTTGACGAATTCTCGTCAGAAAATTCTGACGGCGTAATTGTCACGAAAACAACTCTCTAGACTTCATATGGAATCCGATTTGAGTTGTTGACCTAAACTTTTAAAGAGGACAGACACAAATTTCTTTCCCAAAAAGAAAATCTGAATTTGGATTCTATTAAGTTGGAGCGATAGGCCTGGACATTTGAGATTTGGTATGTTTCCAGAACTTTTTAATATTACATGACAGTCAGTCTGGAGGCCATCAAAGTCGGACCTTTTATCAAAACACTATGAAATTTTGAAATATTATATAAAATATGTAGGTGAACAAATTTTGTTTAGGATATTTTTACTAGTACCCATTGGTACAGGTTTTGATTTTTTCAGGGCTGTTATGTCAGAAATCAGAATTTTCGGTTTTGAACATTGAGGACAATGTTGATTTTAAGTGTGGGGGAGTAGTTAAGCATGTTTGGTTTGCATATATATATATATATATAAAGTAATACTCTTTGATTTCTTTTATACTTGAGACTTCATATTTTGGAGTTACTTATGAGCTATTTAGGATGACACTCTAAACCTTTAAGGTTGAAACCGTTCTTATGGCTATAGATTGAGTTCCATTTTATCATTCTGCAATGCTTAAATTTATGCGTTCATAATTGAATGCAAATCTATGCTATGGTAGTCATTTGAAAGATTCATCCTCGCAATTAATCATTACTGAATCACTTTATTTTTATTTTTGCAGTTTTATGTTTCTCTAAAGTGATTTGGTTGGATCCTGATACTACCGTGGATGTTGTAGCAAGGTAATCATTGGTTGAGTATTTGAAAGCCCCATAAGACAATTGTCTTACACTCTTAAAGAGTGAGCCGTAAAAAAAAAAAACATATATATAAGGCTCCTCTTCATTTCTCGACACTTGGATGGAAATACGTGTGAAACGTTGTCCATGTCTCCGTCGCCTAAACAAGCGTGGAATGCAGGATCCAAGGAAACTATCACGTATTTGCTGAAAAGGAACATGCTCTTAAAATATCTAATCATTTAGTCGATAAAAAAAAAACCATACCATCACTATATAGCAAGTCGAAAAGACTATTGATGAGGTTCTTGACACTTGGGTAGCAGTATGCATGAAACGTTGTCCCTGTCTCCGTTTCCTAAACAAGCGTGGAACACTGGATCCAAGGTAACTATCGCATTCTTGTTCAAAAGGAAACATGCGCTTAGAGTATTTAATCATGTGGTCAAGTTAAATGGATGCTTCTCTCAACTAGTGCGCTATAAACACATATCATTTGACGAAATTCACACAAGTACTGTGGGTAACATCTTTCACTTAAGTCAACATTTGCACACTTCACTTTTCCATTTCCATTTTCTTATCTATCCATGTGATTTCAGTATGAGAGTGTTGTGACAAACATTGCAACAAGTACGATGAATATCTTAGTAGAGGTTAGGAATCAGGTTGAATGTCATACGTAAGTAATTTCTTGTGTGTGCGGATTAGAATGTTTGTGAGATGTTTGCATCTAAAGAACTTATGCAATCTAATTATTTGGCTTTTTACTTTGTGTCTATCCTTAGTGGTTCTTCCAAGGTGAGAAATTGGAGAAGGTTTTGCAGGTATACCTCTTGTAATCCCTCACAAGACTATAACTCATCCACTAGGGACACCTAGGGGTTTAAAGGCATGTTATTCATGCTAAGAGTAACCGTTTTCTCAACGAGATGGAGTTGTTGTATTTATGATTAGTTTTGTTTAGTTTTCTCGAGGACTAGCAAAGTCTAAGTGTGGAGGAATTTGATAAGTGCATAATTCATATGATTTTAGTGTCCATTCCATACTTGTTTTAGCTATTATCCTTGCATATTTTTGTATTATTGCTCTTGCTTTCTCTTATTTTCCTCTATTAGGTGAATCATCCACAAAGCACCTACAAAGTGCTGAAAAGATCTAGGAAGAAAAGTATTCCAAGTATCCAAATGCCCACTACACCATTTTTTGGGATTCGAAACGGTTTCTGAGTGTTATGAATCGAGTTTGTAACGGTTCTTGAACGTTACTAAAATGGGTGCTACAAATTTTTTGCAACCGCCCAGCAGCCGTTACGAATTTTTTTCGTAACGGTCCTTGTAACATCTGGAAGCCGTTACTACGTGGCATGGTCGTAACATGCAAGAGCCGTTACCAATTTATTTTGTAACATGACGTTGTAACACGTTGAAGCCGTTACGAATTTTTTTGCAACTGTAAAAAAATTACCGCAGGTCAATATTGAACTGGTTAAAATAAGTCAGCAACGGTTAATTTTGACCAGGTCAAGGTTGACCGACAGCTCATTTTCGGCCGGAATATGCCGGAATTCCAAATAACCACCTACATACACCTTTCATTTTATCCTCCACAATCAACAATATTTTCTTCAATCAAATTCAACTCACTTTCAATCAATTCTTATCACATTCAAATGGATTCATACAAAAAGAACTTAAATTTTTCTAAGTACAAACTTTATTTGTTAAGTATCAAATACGAAGTGATATATACTAAGTATCAATTCATAGAAATTCCTATGTTCACAAATTCATGTAACTTAGAATGTACACAGAAACTTACTGCAACCTAATGACTGCCTTGTTCTCTAACCTTTATGCTCCAAACTTGCTGCAGTAGAGCATCATCCAATTAACCTGCAAACACAAAAAATATATGTACTCAGATGTTAGAAGTATGCACAGAAAAACTAGAGGGGAGAAGTTATGAGGTTACTGCTGCAAGGAAGTATGAGAGGTGTAGAAGGCAACTTACGATCCCAGATGCACAAATCATCCCCAAAGCCATCCTTGAAGCATTCTTCATTCCCTGCTTTAAGACAAGAATTGACCATTATCCTGCTGATCCATATCATGAGCAAGAATTGACCATTACCCTGCTGATCCATATCATGAGTAATAACTAGTAAATTCATATCCACAAGTACACGAAACATTCTAATTACCTCAAGCTCAACCCTGTGAAATTCTAAAAAAGAAAGAGCGAGACCCATGAATAGTAAGAAAAGGTTGCTTCTTAGATCTTTTTGTAAATTGAGAACTCAATAAGAAATGTTCACAAAGAATTGCTTCCTAATCCAAAGTTAGTGAGATTGAGTTTGTTTGGGATATTTTATATCATCGTACTTCTGCGTGAACCAAACACGGCATAAATAAAAGAATCTCAATCTATTATATATTGATGTGGAGTCTACCTTTGTTTGACGAAATTGGAATTGAAATGTTTACGTAATCATGAAACCAATTGATTCTGTTCACGTAATATATGATGCATGTAGACCTAATACTAAACCACTAACCTACCAAGCCTGCTTTTCTTGTGGCTCCCGTCATACTCATCATTTTATCTTGCCCTGAAATTAAAACCAGATCCAATTACAACAGAACAAAATACAATCATTTACCATACTAGTTTTTTAATACGCACATAATTAAAGGTGTAAAATAGAAACTCAGTGGAGATATTGTAGTCACCTCTTCTGTCTATGACTCTCTTCACCGATTTCTAGTTCACTTTTATCCTTATGAAGCTTGGTATTCTTATGCTATCATCATTATTACTACCACTTTCACCTGGTCTCCTAAAATTTTCACTTAAGTTAGTTCTTCCAATAAATAGGAATTTTAGGCCATATAAATAATCAAAACAAAATTTTACGATTTACCAGATACAGGGATTATAACTAGAAATTCCATGCAAATTTATGCAACTAAATGATCTGACAAATTTTGCCATGTACCTATTTAATTAGCAAGTGCATTTTAATTATTCTGACTATTGGCGATATCACAGATACAAGTTCATGTTGATTACTTCCTAAATATTTGAAAGACACTAATCTCTCAAGATTGTACAAAAACTAGTGGTACTTGGAGCTTTGAGATCCAGTAAAGTAAACAACAATGAATATCAGCTCTCGGCTATACTGAATATAGACACACGAACTATAGTCATCATTCAACAACAACCAGAACATGCTGATAGAACATCTCGCCATCAAAACCCAGTGGACACATAATTAGGTAGACCTTAAATCCATGAACCATTGCTAAGTGTACCCACAACAGCAACTAGCCATGTTCAGCTGTTAGACCTTAAAGATATAAGTAGCATCAACTCTTTCTCCATAATTCAGAGGTCTAACTTAGTACTTAAGTGAGATGCATACGTAACATAAGTACAGATAAAGGGGAGGAAGTGAAAACTCTTCTTTACATGGTAAATCTTAAAACAAGGGAGATTAAATGGAAAGAGGTTTTACCTGTTGTGAATCATCATCAATTCAATCTCCTTGACATAGTGCACTATGAATTTATTGAATCCATCAGTAGGAGGTAACACCCTTGAACTTCCTCCTCACATGAGAATAAATACCCTTAGGACGTCTCCATCTTACCTGCAAAAGTTGCAACAAAAAAAAAGCACGGCTACATTTGACTGAATCGGAAAAAAAAATGCTACATCAACAACTAAGAAACTACATTGTTTATCTGAAATACATCTCTGGGTATGAAACAAAAATAATCGATTACATTTCAAAGCTCACACAAATAACAAACTCCAACCTACCACAGAATTTCGTAACCGGTGTTTTGATCCCATTAGTTCTGAGAGCATAAGTAATCCTTGGGAAAGCGCAGCAACCTAAACCTTGTCTTGAGCTCCATACTTCTTCAACTTGGATAGCAAGGAGTGCTTTGTTGTTAGATACACGGCCGATATTGATTTTAATACCAGACAAAGACAATCTCTTGAAATTCATTTGTGATCTAACCATATCAGGTGCATTAACCAAATCCTACATACATACCAACAGAACCCAATAGATTTACAACAAAATGCCATACAGATAAAAAAAAAAAATCTTTAAGAAAAATACATACAAGTGAATCGTCTTATTTTCACTTACATATCAAGACGTCTAAGCATGGGAATCAATTAGCACAAAGAGTAATTTTCTGTCTCAATCCTTAAAGTAAAAAAACTACATAACCTAGATTAAATCTTAAAATTGCCCTAACACAAGGACAAGTAAACTTTCCTTAAATTCCAGCAATACATAGCCTAAATATAAAAAACCAAAAATTAATCATATTTTTAAAAACAATTAAGAAAATAGGGTTTTGTTTTTATACCAAGAACATTTCTAGTTGGTCTGATAATTTTAGTTCTCATATAGTAGACCCTAACTTCAACACCAGATAACAATACGCAAATCAAAATCGAAACAATTGATTTCGGCATAAAAAAATCACGAAAAAATCAGAAATAAATGATAGAGAAAGAGGGATTCAAAGAGTATTTACCTTTCGTTTATTACTCATATGTGTCGCCATGATTAATCAGTACTAAACCCTAACTTTGAAATTTTGAAAACCCATGAAAAAACATAGATCTAGAAATTTTTGGTTACAAAACCTTGTTTTAGGAAGGGAGGTATAAAATCTAATTGATGGTTTAGTGATTTTGAAAGGGATTTGGTTGTTTCTTATGTTGCTGATGACGGTGGTGGTAGTACAGAGGCGGTTTTTAGGTGTTCTTTCATGAACAGAAGAAGAAGAAGAACGAAGAAAGAGAGAAAGAAAAAGATAATGGGAGTTTGGTCGAGGGGAGTTTGGTGATATTAACATGGGAGGAAATATCCCATAGTTGAATGAAAATTGGGTGGAAAAAAGTGACACACGCTTGTATGACACACGCGTAAATACACCTGTTACCGGATCTAGTGTGACCAAGCCTGTGAGTGGCACGCGCAAAAAGTTAGACTGTTACGATTCGTAACGGCTAGTGTATGTTACGAATAATGAAAAAAAATCGTAACGGCTGGTGCCTGTTACAACTGTGTTGTAACGGATTTTGTAACATAAAATTTCGTAACGGATGCTGGGCCGTTACGAATTTTAGTCGCGAATTTGGAAAAATGGTGTAGTGGCCCAAGTCCAAGAGAAGTGAAAGAAAAACGACGAAAAGGAGAAAAACTCTCAAAATCAAGAGAAGGGCCAAAGACCAATCTTAACTCATTTAAATTAAGGATTTCTCATCAACATATTAAAGAGGATTGAATATAAAATGAATGCAAAAATAATGAGGCTATTCCGAGTTCGGATGAAGAAGTTGTGGCCAAAACAGTTTCCATTGAAAATCGAAGATAGTGCAGTCCACAAACTGGGTTTGCGGATGGGGTTCACAAACATAATTCCGAAAATATCTACTGGAATTTGAAGTTTGTAGAATGGGTTTGCGAACTTAACAAATGGGAAACGTGTATAAACTCCTTGGAAGGCTTAAGGGCATGTTTGGGAACGTTATTTCGTTATTTTAGGTTGGGTTTTTAAACCTAACTAAATACGTGAAGACCAAGTAATGTAAACCTATAAAAAGGTATTAGGTTATGTAAAATACATCACATCCTTAGGTAACTAAATTATTAGGGTTTGGAGAGAAGAAACATCACACGGAGCGATTATCAATCGTAACGTTATCTCTTACTTTTCTCATATTTATATCATGGATGTTTCTACATCCATGAGTAGCTAAACACCTATTGATTGAGGATGATTTCTAAGTTGTAAACAAGATTTGAGTAATTATATTAATCAACTTTGAAGTTCTTCATATGATTATCGTTTGTTTATACTATTTGAATATTTATGATTGATTGATAGATTGTTTAGGTGGCCAACTAAATTGATTTGTTGATTCAATCTATTGCTAGTATTAAGTTAGGAGATAAGTAATCGTCTAAATACTTGTACACAAGTATAGAACACAAAACCTTGCAGAGGGATTCTGTGGAGCGATTGTGTGTATAAACAACACTAAAAAGTGGACCTTGATCTAAGAGTCTAACTATTAGGATCAACCTATAAATTCACAAAAGATAAAGCATTCGATTGGATTACACCTTGAGTGATCTACTACTTGGTGGTTCGTTGAATAAAATCTGGTAGGCGAGAACTTCTGTATCCAGTGATATAAGGAATTTAGGGGATAACACTGATCTAGCTGTTATTCTACGGTTGGTGATAATCTATGATTAACGACGAGTATGAAATTATAATAACTCATTGAAGGTTTATATGAGAAGAAGGATTCCTCGATCATATCTCTCTCTATTGAATACAATACAATTTTATTTGCTTTGTTTATTTACTTTATTGAAATCTAAAACAAAGACCCCATTTGTGACACTTTGACAACTAAAACTCACTGCTCTTCGTGGGAACGATCCTTACTTCCATTATATTAGCAGTTAATTGTGTGGAAATAAGATTATTAATTTTATTGCACTCACGACACACATCAATAGGGGTAGCCAAGAAACACACCAGGAAATTCCATGGGATCAAATTTTGAAGAAATATTGGTGTTGCGAGCATAGAACAAGCAACCAAATACTCGCAGATGACGGTAATTTGACGACTTTCCCAAAAAAATATTGATGAGGGGTTCTATGTGAAAGGAATTGAGTATGCATATTATTTATTAAATAATCTGTTGTTAAGATACATTCTCCCTAGTAAGTAATGGGAAAGTTAGCCTGAAACTGTAATGCCCTAGCCACATTAAGCAAGTGATGATGTTTACACTCGACTACTCCATTTTGCTGAGGAGTTGAGACGCAACTTCGTTGATGATGAATGCCCTTTTATGTGAACCAAGTCTGAATGTCACAAGAAATTATCCAAGTATCCAGGTAGTTGGTATCTATCTCCACTATTTATTTTGTCAATATAGTCTCATATTTATGCAACTAAAACATAAATAGAACATTTCAACTTGGCACACCTCATCTTAATTACAAGAGGTATGAATTCGTCTACTATATATCTTGACTTGTTTTCAAGTGCCATGATAAATGATACTTGAAAAAAAGTACGAGCCCGAATAAATGATAACAATCGACTATTAGACTAGTGGCGGAGCCAGTTCTATTGCACACACATCCCAACTGCTTCCCAAGCCTTAAATTTTTTGGGATTTGGAGTTTTGGGCTTCCAAGCCCATTTTTCCTTTTTTGCACCCCTTGTTGGATTTCCTTCCGATTAGTGAGGTTTATGGCTGCGTTCCCCTTCATTAGACTGGTGACCAAATCTAGTAAAGACTAGAAACTGAAGTCTTTTTGCCTAAGACAATCCAAAAACATGTATATTATTTCATCTTATATTTTGGTGCAGTGTAAAGAATCATATTCTTTACTATGATGCTATGTATTTATGGCTAGTTCAAATTGATACCGGGAGAGATGCTATTATCAGATATTAGAGAACTAATACCCGGAATTGGTCTTAGTCTCTCAAGGTTGCGAGTGCCCTTTAATTATTATTATTTTTATCGTAATGGGGAATTAATTAATCGAGATTCTCACTTGATATAACATGGATGTCAAGTGTCCAAGTAAAAATGCGCAACTGTTGTGCATTATCAGTGGCTTGACCAAAGTGTCAGATATGCAGAGTGCATGTCTGAGTAGCAGCTAGACAAAGGCATGTGCCAGATAGGGTTTGGACATGGCCAATGACGTGAGATTAGTGTCAAGAGATGACAAATGAGTTTGGAAAGTAAACTGTATGCATGAGGCATGCATGAATGCAAGCAATACTTTCATTAGTACACTTGCATCATTGGGAGAATGATGTTCAGCAGTGATGGCGCTACGTTGGATGGCACACGCAATCATTGTGCACGAGGCGAGATGACATGTGTCGGGCACATGGCCTTGACGGTTTTCGAGTTGGTTACACGGAAGTTGAGTTGCTTTATGCTTTTATAAAGGCTAGGACCTGTTTGTTTAGTTTTAGAGTGGGTTGGAATCAGTTGGCACGGTCGGCTTACTGACTGGTATAAAGTAAATATGTAACTACCTGACAATTACTTGTACATAGCTTTTTGTAAGGATATATAATCCTGGTCTTGTGAAGGGATTGGGTAATCAGGAACAAGAAAAGTGTGTAACCCTAAGTGTGCAATAAATAAAAGGCTACGGCCTAGTTTAAATCTAAGTTCTGTTGGTCCATTTTCCCCTTGTTTTGGCTTATGTTTATGCATCAAGCGGAGTGTATATTTGGTTGAAAGATTGGAAGATTTGTGAGAAGAACCTCTATTTAGTATGGGTTGAATAGAGAATTAGTCAAGAAGTTGAAGTATTGGCTAAGTGAAAATTGGATGAAGTTGTGATGTGGAGCATAGTTGTCATTGTCAAGTTGGTTGTAACATTTGGGTGTTGAGAACCTGTGGAAATTCGGGTATCATAGCCATGGTTAAGGGTCGCTTTGTTCATGTTGAGATATAAAAGGCTGATTGAGTTCGTAACTTTTTTTGAAGTTTGTCAAGAATTGCATTTGAAGTGAAGGATCCACACTGAGAGTGTAAGGCATGGGAAAGTCAAGTCGAAGATCACGCCAAAAGTTCACATTCAGGGTATGTGATCGTTATATTCAATAATCTGCAAGCAATAACCGTACGCGAAGGATGGCCTTAGAATAACTTGATAAGGGTCAAACGAGTTGTTTTACATATCAGAACTGCACTAAGGGTACCAGAGACGCTGCAAGTGCTGATGAGAAATATCACGATGCTAGGAAGGCTCATCATGATGTTGGTAGGATCCAACATCGCAACATTAGTCATTTGCTAGGGAGCAAATCACACACAAAGAAGAAAATATATTATGGAATGATGTACATTGATGTGAAGATCAATGGAAAATGTGTATTAGAGATGGCTGATGCCGGTGTTACTAAGTCTTTCATTCATCCATACGTTTCCATGGCATTGAACTTAACAGTTACTAGCGCAGCTAGCACCATAAAAATGGTTAACTCAGAACCACAAGCCAGTCGAGGGAAAGTTCGTAATGCAGATGTGGAAGTTAGAGAATAAAAAGGAAAACTAAATTTTCTAGTGATGGTCATGGATGATTATGACCTGATTTTGGGCATGGATTTCTTTTGCGCGGCGAAGGCGTCACCATTACCCCCATAAGAATGGGATATTGATACAACACCATAAATACCCATGGTTTGTCTCTATGGTGAGGCAAAGTGAACCATAAAAGATACCTAAGACATATCTGTCTGCAATTCAGGTAAAAGAAGGTATACGCCAAGGCTTGGATACTTTCCTAAGAGTGTTGGTTGAGATCAAACCAGGAAAGGTAGTAGAAGTTGAATATGGAATAGCTGAGGTCTTAGAAGAGTTTACAGAAATGATGCCTGCAGAACTTCATAGGACGCTACCACCATGGCGTAGGATCGATCATATGATATAATTGGTACCAAGGGAGAGGCCGCATGCACAAGCACCATATCATATGTCACCGCTAGAACTTGAGGAGATACGCAAGTAGATTTATGAAATGATGGAGGTAGGCTACATACAACCATCTAAATCTCCATTTGGTTCTCCTATTATGTTCCAAAAGAAGCAACATGGCTCGCTTCATATGTGTGTAGACTACATGGATTTGAACAAGATAATTGTGAAAAACAAGTACCCAATTCCTCTAGTGGAAGACTTGTTTGACAGATTAGCTAAGGCCAAGTTTTTCACCAAGTTGGATTTGCGCTCATGTTATTACCAAGTGCATATAGCAGAAGAAGATGAACTAAAGATAACAATGGTAACAAGGTATGGCTCATTCGAGTACCGTGTAATGCCATTCGGCTTGACGAATGCTCCAGCAATATTTTGCAACCTTATGAATGATGTGTTTGCTGAGTAGATCGACCGCTTTGTAGTGGTATACTTGGATGACATAGTCATTTACAGTGAGACTTTGGAAGAGCATGCGATGCATCTTCCCAAAGTGTTTGCAAAACTTAGAGAAGCAAGTTTGTATGTGAAGAAGGAAAAATGTGAGTTTTCTCAGACCACGATTACTTTTCTTGGCCATGTGATTTCGCAAGGGTGTGTGCATGTGGACCGGAAAAATGTAGAGGCCATTATGGATTGGCCTGAGCCAAAGAATCTTGGAGAGCTTCGTTATTTCTTGGGATTAGCTAACTATTACCAGAGTTTCATAGTTGGATATTCAAAGAAAGTCGCCCCTTTGACGGATTTGTTGAGGAAGGACAAATCATGGGCATGGACTGACGAGTGTCAGTGGTCATTCGATGCATTGAAGAAAGCAGTCTCGACAGAATCAGTTCTTCGCTTGCCTAGCTTCGATATACCATTTAAAGTGCACACTGATGCTTCAGACAGGGCTCTAGGGGGAGTCTTGGTGCAAGATGGCCATCTAGTGGCTTACGTGAGTCGTAAGCTTAATAATGCTGAAGGGAGATATATTGTGCATGAGAAAGAGATCTTGGTAGTGATACATTTCCTAAGAACGTGGCGCCATTATTTGTTGGGAACTTATTTCATCATAAGGACGGATAATGTGGCTATTATGTTCTTTTCCAGCCAGAAGAAACTACAGTAAAACTTCGATAAATTAATAGTCTCGGGATTGCCAAATTCTATCAATTTTGCGAAGTATTAATTTATCGATAAATTAATAAGTTATTAATTAATATATCGAAACATACCAATTTTAGGTTTCAAAAATAAGTTTGTAGAACATTTTACCATAATAATATTGAAAAATTAAGTGTGTAGAACAAATTTCCTACAATAACAACTATTTAGAGATTTTATTTTTGAAAAAAATTATTTTATAATTATTTAATGACATCATATCAGATAATATATTGCATATTATGTGTGTAAATATATAAACTTTAATGTTAAAATTAAAACAATAAAAAGAACAATACAACTAAATCACCGCGAAACTTTTCAGTGGACTACAAAAAATTATATATGAGGTCCAATATTATGTAAATGTGAACAAGAAACTAACAACTTTGGATTTTATTTTAATAAAGCACCATAATATAGTGTTACTACACTGATTATTAATTTATATATTAGTTGGGCCCTATTGTAAGTTTAAATTTTTATTATCTTATAAATTTATCGGGGTTATTAATTTAGCACACTGGCCTAAGTCGGGACTGAATAAAAATATTATTTTAGCGAATTTATTAATTTATCGCGGATTAAGTTAACGAAGTTTTACTGTATCATGAAAACAAGAAAGGTGGCTTGACTTTTTGAGCGAGTTCGACTACAAGTTCGAGCATAAGCCAAGATGGCTGAATTCTGTGCCAGATCTGTTGAGCAGAAAGTTGGCGGCATAATATGTTACGGCACTGTACACAATTGAGGAAGAACTGTTTCCTCGAATCAAAGAAGAGACGAAGAATGACCAGGCATGTGTAGCCTGACTAAACAGATTTGTGATGGGATCGTTCATCGATATTAGCTAGATGATGGAGTCATCTACACCAAAGGAGGAAGAAATTATGTACCTAATTCAGGTGGACTGAGAAGGAAACTCTTGCGAGATACGCATGATTCTATTTGGGCTGGTCATCCAGGCATGGAGCGAACGCATGCTTTGCTAGATCGTTCCTATTACCGGCCTAAGATGGAAGAAGATGTTGAATTTCATGTGAAGACATTCTTAGTGTGTCAACTAGATAAGACGAAAAATGAGAAGTGTAGCATTGTTACAACTTTTACCGATTCCAGACAAGCCATGGCAGTACTTGTCGGTGGAATTTATTAACGGGATGCCAAAGGTGCAGGGCTTTATCTCGATAATGATCGTCGTTGATCAATTTTTGAAAATTTTTTCAATATTGGTATGTTGTATGCAATGGAAAGAGAATAAAAATGATATCCCTTTAGATGAGGATGCGGGAGTCAGGAGACGGTTCAAGAACTAAGACAGTTGGCTATAAATTCAAAACCCTGTACCAGCAATCCTAATAATGCTCGAGGTTAAATAGATAATTGATAACAAGTAGCAATTAGAAAATTGAATGAGTATCTTTGAATGAAACAACAATGAAAGAATAACTTAGAAATTAAAACAAGTTTGCTTTGTTTCTTACTTAAGGATGTTTTATTGTTTATAGCAAATGAATGTGGGTGGTCAAAGGAAACATAATATGTAGTATGCTACATTCATTTCCTACCCCAATTCTTTCAATGCAGACATTGCAGAGGATTTTTTCTTCAAGAATATAGTGAAGTATTGGGGACTTCCTCGAGATACTGTGAGTGATAGAGAATCACGGTTTACAGGCAGGTTTTGGACCGCATTGTTTGGAATGCTTGGTTCCGAAGTAAAGTTTTCTACTAGCAATCACTCCCTAACTGGTGGTCAAACGGAGAGGATAAATGCATGGCTAGAAGAGTATTTGCGTTAGTATGTGACTGCAAGCCAAGGAAATTGGACGACGTTGATGGATACGACCCAATTTTGTTACAATTTTCACAAGAGTTCATCAACAGAGTTGAGTCCTTTCGAGTTAGCAACATGACAACAACCATTAATCCCCCATGAGGTGCCACTAAGAAGCAATGTTCCTGTCCAACAACTTATCGTTATGCAAGGTCAAAAACGGAGATGACTGAGCATTCGCGTGATAGTTTATCCAAGGCGCAGAGAGGAATGAAGAAGTATGTTGATTTATATCGTAGAGATGTAGAATTTGAGGTGGAAGACATGGTGTTATTAAAGCTAACGCATCAGATTTTGAAGAAGATTTCTAGCAAGACAGTGCATAAAGGCATAATCCCAAGATATAATGGTCCCTTTAAAGTGATAAAAAGAGTTGGTAAGGTGGCTTACAGACTTGAGTTTCCGGAAAGGTTGAAGGTGCACCCAACTTTTCATGTCAGCTTCTTAAAGAAATACAATCCTGATTTGCGGGACACTTCGAGACAACAAGCGAAGCGTGCACCACCAGTAATTAGATCACAATTAGACAAGCAAGTTGAGGATATACTTGATGATCGATTTTAGGGGCAAGGCAAGAATAATAGGAGAACTTATTTTCTGATTAAGTGTCAAGGGTTTCCAGACTCCGAAGCTTCTTGGAAGAAGGATACTACATTGTGGCAATTTGAAGAATAAATTCAGGCTTACTTATAGCGAAAAGAATCGACGAGGGCGACGTGTTCAGTTGGTAGGGGATGTCTATGACATGGTTGTCAAGTGGCCAAGTAAAAATGCGAAACTGTTGTGCATTATCAGTGGCTTGACCAAAGTGCCAGATATGCAGAGTGCATGTCTGAGTTGCAGCTAGACAATGGCATGTGCCAAACAGGTTTTGGACATGGCCAATGACGCGAGATTAGTGTCAAGAGATGCCAAATGATTTTTTCAAGTAAATTGTATGCATGAGGCGTGCAAACGCAATCAAGACTTGCATTATCACACTTGCATCATTGGGAGAATTATGCCCAGCAGTGATGGCGCTACGTTGGCTGGCAGACACAATCATTGTGCAAGAGGCAAGATGACATGTGCCGATCACATGGACTTGACGGTTTTCGAGTTGGTTACACTGAAGTTGAGTTGCTTTATGCTTTTCTAAAGGCTAAGACCTGTTTGTTTAGTGTTAGAGTGGGTTGGCGTCAGTTGAAACGGTTGGCTAACTGACTGGCATAAAGTAAATATGTAACTGCCTGACAGTTGCTTGTACATAGATTTTTGTAAGGCTATATAAGCCTGATCTTGTGAAGGGATTGGGTAATCCGGAACAAGAAGAGTATGTAACCCTAAGTGTGCAATAAATAAATGGCTACGACCTAGTTTAAAGCTAAGTTATGTTGGTGCATTTGTCTCTTGTTTTGGCTTATGTTTATGCATCAAGCGGAGTGTGTGTATTTGGTTAAAAGCTTTGAAGATTTGTGAGCAGAACCTCTATTTAGTATGGGATGAATAGAGAATTAGTCAAGAAGTTGAAGTATTGGCTATGTGCGAATTGGCTGAAATTAGTTGCCATTGTCAAGTTGGTTGTAGCATTTGGATGTTGCGAACCTGTGACACTTTCCTTCTACGGATGGAAACAGTTTGCAGGTGGTTATGGCTTAAAAGAAGACAGTAAAAAGGAAAAACCCAAAATTTACAGACTGACGAAAGGGGTAGAGTTACTAGAGAGAAAATAAATGGAGGGAAGAGAACTTCAATTAAGATAAAACATAGAGTAATTAAGATAAAACCGAAAAAATATTCAGAAGAAAATTCAAATTCGAAGTAATATTATCAAACATTAGCAAATGATCCGATATAATCATGTGGTGGTAAAGAGGGAACAAACTGACCCGTCGGATAATCACAAATCTTGTTGAATCTCATTTTCTTGAGGTCATAAGAGATAATCTTGTCATCTGGTAAACGTATCAACACCTTCAACTCATCTTCATCACCACCTCCTTCAACAAATACCTTTAATATCACGTAATATAAACGTTTAATGGAAACACCATTCACATACTGATTTGCTAATTTGCCAAGGTCGACTCGACATATAGGTTTCCCACCCACTGTAATCTATCTCCATCTCAAACACATTGAAGCAGTTGGACTTTGACGTCTTGTCACGTAAAATAAGATACATATGACCCATGCACTCTCCACAATTCTCATCTGTAGAGCTATATAATTTATTCACTTAATAGCTAAAGGGTGAACTCTTTAGTACTATTTGTCGAGCAATGTCGAAGTAAAGTAAAGTATGGTTGTGCAGCATAATCCAATTCAGACAGCCATTCCAATATAATCCACGGTCTCTAGGGAGATGAAGGGTATGATTAACAAATCTCCATGAACATGTTTCCGAAGAATAGATTGCTACCTTATAAATATAAATAGTACGATCAGCACTCCAGTAACACAAAATTTCATAGTTAGGAGATTTTTGTGGAACGAAAGCTAAATAGAATTGGAATTTAAAAACCCTCCAGTTCGCTTCTTTAGGGTATTGAGGTGGTTGAGGAATGGTTCTATAATATCGTGGAAGGATTGTAGATATAGCGAGTTCCTGTAAGAAAACTAGGGTAAGGCCCGCAACACAAAAGAAGACCATTACATGATTGTTCAATATGTAAATCCATTGGTT
The DNA here is from genome assembly GCA_023529315.1 of Papaver bracteatum. Classification (NCBI taxonomy): domain Eukaryota; kingdom Viridiplantae; phylum Streptophyta; class Magnoliopsida; order Ranunculales; family Papaveraceae; genus Papaver; species Papaver bracteatum. Next base: position 1,184,083 of record JAJJWX010005189.1, on the reverse strand, counting down.
TCTGTTCATTTTTGACTTGGATTACGAAACTGATATTGTTTCTGACTTTGGCTTCATGATCAAGCAAAAGTACATCATAGTGTTATCAAGATTGAACCAAAATAGAGAGATTCATTGATTGAGTGTTTAGATAACAAGAATACAATGTTTTTGATATTTTTGGATGATTACAAATGATACTACAAATGCCTATTTATAGGCTTACAAAGAGAAGAAGAGAACTATGCCTATGGAGGCTAACAACTATGCCTTTGGAGGCTAACAACTATGCTTATGGAGGCTAACAACTATGCCTTTGGAGGCTAACAACTATGCCTATGGAGGCTTACCTTATATTCTTTGTTTCTAGAATAATCTACATGTTTAGAACATGTTTAGAGGTAATTCTAACACTCCCCCTCAAGCTGGTGCATATATGTCGCTCATGCCTAGCTTGCCAACAAACTTCGAAAATATTTTACTTGGAACTCGCTTTAGTTAGAATATCATCTACTGTTCTTCCGATCTAATTCTAGGTAACTCCACGATCCCATTATCCAACTTCTCTTTAATGAAGAACCTATCTATATCCACATGTTTTGTGCGATCATGATGAAATGGATTGTGTGCAATATCACACGCCGCTTTGTTATCGCAGTACAAACGAATTGGTTTCCTAGGAGGATACCCCAATTCAGTTAGCAGACGTTTTAACCACATAACTTCATGAGATACCCAGAGCCATACCTCGCCATTCAGCCTCTGACTTGATCGTGAAACAACTCCTTGTTTTTTGCTTCTCCATGTAACAAGATTACCCCAACGAAGGTAAAATATCCTGAAGTAGACATCATATCATCACATGACCCACCATAGTCGAATCAGTATATGCCTCCATACTTTTGAAGTCTTGACCTTTCTTAAACAAGATCCCTTTTCTGGAGCAGACTTCAGGTATCTTAGGATTCACATTACCGCATTCATATGTGGTTCTCCAGGATTATGCATGAATTGACTAACAATACTCAATGCATATGCAAGATCGGGTCTTGTATGTGCCAAGTACATTAGTCTACCCACGAGCCTTTGGTATCTTCCTTTATCAACGGTACTTGGTTTCCATCTGAAGATAATTTCAAACCTGGCTCTACTTGGTGTATCTACGAGTTGACATCTTTGTCATACACTGTTTCCTCCAACAAATCAAGGGCATATTTTCTTTGTGACAAGAATATTCCTTCGTTGATCGAGATACTTCAATTCCAAGGAAGTATTTTAAATAAGCAAGATCCTTCATCCTAAATTCACTTGATAGATAATTTTGGAGAGCCTTTCTTTCTTCTGATCATCTCCTGTAACTATCATGTCATCTACATATATGATTAAAGATGTAATCTTACCTCGATTTCTTTTTTAAGAATAAAGTATGATCTGAATTTGCCTGGCGATAACCAAATGCTCTCATAGACTTGGTAAATCTTCCAAACCACGCTCTCGGAGATTGTTTCAGACCATACAATGACTTGTTTAACCTACAAACTTTTCCGTTATGCAACTCGACTCCATCATTCCTGGTGGAAGTCGCATATACACTTCTTCGGACAAATCTCCATGTAAAAAGGCGTTCTTGACATCAAACTGTTGCAATGGCCAACCCAAATTTGCAGCAAGAGACAACAAGACTAACTTGTATTCATTTTAGCTACAGGTGCGAATGTCTCATTATAATCTACACCATAAGTCTGGCTATACCCTTTAGCAACCAATCTTGCCTTAAAGCGTTCAATTTCACCATTTGCCTTGTATTTGACTTGTAAAACCAGCGACATCCCACGACTTTCTTTCCTTCTTGAAATTCAACCATGTCCCAAGTATTATTTTCTTGTAAGGATTTCATCTCATCGATCATAGCTTCCTCCATTTCGGATCAGATAATGCTTCACTCGCACGCTGTTAGGAATAACTACAGTAGATAATTGATTCACAAATGACTTATTTGATTCTGTTAGACGGTGATTAGAGACATAATTACTCATGGGATATTTAGCTTTTGATGAAATATCAGGTTCATACATAGTTTTAGGGATACCTCTATTCCGACGTTACTGCAATTGTTTCTTTGCAGGTTCAAGAACATCTTCAGCGAACGGTTGGATTGGGGTTGGTGATGTATCATTATCTTCTTCAACTTCATCTGCATTATCTTCTGATCCATCTGCATTATCTTCTTCAACTTCATTTATAGCTTCAATTTCACCATCTGTGTTAATTTCTTCCCCACTAACTTTCTGTTCTTTTGGAATATGAAGAACAACATCTTCTTCGATTATGTCTTCTTCATAGTCAAGAGTCTGAATTTCTTTTTCATACTCCCCCTGAAGTTCAGACTTCGAGTAATACATCACGTGTTCGTGAAACTTAACATCCAATGTGATGTACATTCGTTTAGTTAGAGGATGGTAGCACCTATACCCTTTATGACTTGCAGCATATCCCACGAAGACACATTTTAAAGCTCGGGGAGATAACTTGCTCCGTTGGTTCTTGTGTAAGTGCACAAATGCTACACAACCAAATATGTGTGGTGGCAAGTTTGGAACTGTTGGTGAAACTGTTGCCTCAATGAGAGCTTGAAATGGTGTCTGAAAAATGATAGTGCTGGAAGGTGTGCGGTTGATCACATATCTTTGGAGAGGGTAAGAGCTTCACCCCAATAAGTTAAATGCATATGAGCTGATATTAATGAAGCACGCACAACTTCAAACAAGTGACGGTTTTTTCTTTCAGCTACCCCATTCTGTTGAGGAGTATTAGGACAAGTTGTCTGATGAACAATACCACATTCTCTTAAATAATGTTGAAAATCAGTACTTAAATATTCGCCTCCATTGTCACTTGAAGAACTTGAATCTTTTTATTGTACTGTGTGTTGACTAATTTGTGAAACCTCTGAAATAAATTATTCACTTCATCTTTTGATTTCATCAAGCAAACCCATGTCATCCTAGTGCAATCATCAATAAAGGTGACGAACCATCGTGCGCTTCCAAGAGTGTTAACTTTAGACGACCCCAAACATCAGAATGAATAATCATGAATGGAATAGGACTTTTATTTAAAATTGATGGAAACAAAGTACGATGGCTTTTAGCTAGTTCACATTCTTCACATTGAAAACTAGAAACATCAACCTTTGAAAATAGACTAGGAAATAGCCTTTTTAAGTAGCCAAAAGAAGCATGCCCTAACCGTCTATGCCATAACCAAATTTGCGATTTCTCCTTCTCCCCCTGAGTACCATTCACAGCTAAAGCATTAGATAATCTTTCTGAAATTTTTGACGCCAAATCTAGATAGTAGAGCTTTCCTCTTCTAACCCCAGATCCAATCGTTCGCCGTGTTTGGATGTCCTTAAACACACAAGAATTAGGCCAAAAAATAACAACACAATGTAAGACTTTAGTAATTTTGGAAACTGATAATAGATTATAACTTAGAGAGGGAACAACTAAAACCGAATCTAGACTCAATGTATCAGTAAGATTTAATGATTGTTCTCCAATTCTTTGGAGCCAAAGATCCATCTGCTGTGCAAAAACGGAGTTGTGTATGGATGTTTTAAGAGGAGAAACCTGTCTGAATCAAAAGTCATATGGTCTGTAGAAACCCGAATCAATTATCCATGAGTTATTAGGAACAACTTGCGAAACATTAAAAACCTTACCATTGGTTGTTTCCATAGCGGATGTTAGATTGCTAACCACATGTCTTTGCAACGGAGTTCTTTTTCTTGGGATCGCGCTTATCCCACCAATCTGATACCCGACAATCTCAAAGCGTTGTCTTTGGTATGACCACGTTTATTACAATGAGTGCAGGTGGAGGACTTATCTTTAATGTTGTATTGACGACGGGTTGCCATTGCAGAAGTATCAACTTCAGTTCCTTTGTTCATTGTAGTATGCCGGACAGATTCACGTCGTACCAAAGCATAACAAGGTTCTAATTCAAGTATGGGATCCTTCCTTAGAATTTCCCCACGTATTTGTTCAAATTCACTTTCTAAACCAGCAAGAAAAATATGCACCCTCATACGTTGAACTGATTTTCGATATAGTTCAACATCTTTTTCATTTTCCATAATCACCTTATCACGGTGATCTAGCTCACTGAAGATTTCTACTAATTCCCCATAATAGACTCAAGTGGTCTACCATTTTGCACTGGCAGAGAAAGCCCTTTGATTTAAGATATAAATTTGTAGTTCATCTACTCCATCATAGAAAGCCTTAGAAACAAGATCCCAGATCTCACGAGCGGTAGGTAAACGAATATATCGTTTCATTATTTACGTGACATAGACATTAATAGCCATCTCTTGACCTTTTGATTTTCTGCGTACCATTTATCATACTTGTCATCATTTTTAGATGGAACCGGAGACGTATCGCGAATAAAGGAGATCTTCTCCTTCTCGCAATATGCATCTCAATGATTTGAGACCACAGATCATAATTTGATTCATCCAAAGTAATTCCTGCCTTGAACGATGACCCATCGGATTGAAAAATAATTGTGTCAAGGTTTTGTGGTTTTAGAATTTTACATATCTGAATCTCCCATGGTTCAATACTAGATACAAGGATCCTTAACCTTGCTCTGATACCATATCAAGATTGAACCAAAATAGAGAGATTCATTGATTGAGTGTTTAGATAACAAGAATACAATGTTTTTGATATTTTTGGATGATTACAAATGATACTACAAATGCCTATTTATAGGCTTACAAAGAGAAGAAGAGAACTATGCCTATGGAGGCTAACAACTATGCCTTTGGAGGCTAACAACTATGCTTATGGAGGCTAACAACTATGCCTTTGGAGGCTAACAACTATGCCTATGGAGGCTTACCTTATATTCTTTGTTTCTAGAATAATCTACATGTTTAGAACATGTTTAGAGGTAATTCTAACAAGTGTTTCTTATCATATTTGGGAAAAAACAATCCAGATACTGAGAGTTTCTTCTTCTGAAGCGCGTAATGTTTTTGCGTGAAATATGAATCGGAGATGAGAGAATACCAATGTTTCGATACAGACTTGAATACTAGTAGTGATGTTACGGGTAAACGTAAGAGAATCTGAATCAAAAGATCACTGTGATTAACTACTAAAGATTTAGATGATGAGGTGTCAGTATAATTACCTGAAATCGCCATCTTCTTCTTTGTTTGTTATAGTTATAGAAGAAGAAATCGTAAGGGCTTCTGGTTTAGATTCAGGGTTTGAGAAGATGAAACTTGCATTATTTGTAGAGGTGTTATTAAAACGGCCTGAGCTAGGGCCTGGTATATTTTACTATGGTCCGAGCCAGGTTCTAACCTTCTTACACATAACGGGCTGGACCAGGCCCGGCCATCCTTGCCTATTTGACACCTCCCGTAACTTTTTTATTTATTTTTTATTTGAAGCACATAAGTACCTTACCACTTGTTCAAACACTCCGCTTTGAAAAAATAGAAGTCTTTTTATTCATTCATACATCGGTAGAATGTACCATTAAATTTAAGAAAAATTTCTATTGGAGTTCTTTGTTGTGTAAGTAAGTAGTGTTACATTTGGATTTGGCACATCTAGAGAAAGCTCACCACAGAATGAAGCAGCGCAAGATTAGCAACTAAGGCCTAGTTGAAAGACCAAGTGCAGCGTGTATAAGAAATAGGGCCCTGTTCCTACTATCGCATGAACATTCCTTAATCCTGAAATGGCACCCTGCAGAAAAAATAAAAATGCAAGTATTAATTAATAACAGCATTTCATCATTCAAATTACTCGTTTTAAATTCAAAGACGCATACATAGTTTGAGATCCCATGAGTCGTGACTTTATCAATTAATTACATCATCAAATTCATTTTCCTTGGTAGTTTCAGACCCTGGGCATGCAGTTGGGGTCCAATTGTGCTCAATAGATTAGCAAATTAACTTCGTTGCTCAATTAGTCAATGAAAGTTAATTGTTGGCAGGTAATGGTTAGGTTCAATGAAGTAGCTTTATTTACTAAGGGCTTTAATGTGTTAGGTAGGATACATAATTCCATTTCTCTTTACATATAGGGTTCAGTTTTGCTGTTTCTGCAGCGTACATGGAGAAAGTTAGTGCCGTAGAAATATGCTATTTCAGGTTGAGATTATAAAGACGGGTTTATGCAGAAGTTTCTTGGAAGTATCATCAGTCTCAGTCTCAACAGAAAAGTGGCATGATAGAAGTAGTACCCATGTGAACTATACCATTTCTAGTAACATTAAGAACCGAAGTAAACCTATTCTGAGAAGGTGGTAGTCAGTATCATGTAATCCTCAACATTAACAGCGATGAAAGTTTAAATGAAATTCGGGTTAAATGCGAAATGAAAATGAAATGAAATGAAATTTGTTATGCATTCTCTATTTATACATGGCCATTACTTGTATCCTTCCATAACTCTATAGCTCTTGTCAAGAAAAAAAGATGATGAATAACAACGCCAATAATCGTCTCAACAATTACAACACATATATCAGCGGCATTAGCAAAGTCGGCATGTTGTTAGGATTTCTCGGCTTGTTCCACTTGTATCTCTCGTATGGTTTTGATCTTCTCCGGCCAAATCCTTTAGGCATGATTGCAGATTCATCTTGTGTTCCAGGTTCAGAAGCTGTTGTTGAATTGAAATATTTCCATTTTATCTCCATCTGTGGATCATTCTTATCAGGATTGTTAGCCAAAGCAGCAAAATTCAATTTCAAAAGTCAACATGACAATTTTCTCCGCGCTTGGGTGTTTCTTTGTGAAGTTATTCTCGCAATCAGCTACCTGTTATTCTATAAAGCAATTGTTGGTAGTCTGCAGTTGATATTAGGTTGTGTTTCTTGTGCAACAAACTCAAACAGCTATGATCTTCCTGTAATGCTTCGAGTCATCTTTTCTCTGGTATTCATGATCGTCCTCATCATTCGTTGTTAATCTCCTCCCCGCTGTTAGAATTCTTTGCAAGAGCATACAGTTACGCCGCGTTTATTTCATATTTGGCTCTACTTTATAGTTCACACTTTGTTTAGAATCTGTTCTAAATTCTCTGGTTTATTGGATCGTTTTTTCTTTTAAGAACTTCCAGCTACTAGCTTGGTAATTATGTATGGAATGGTGATGGCTGATGTGTTTTTTGTTTTAATAGAATTTGAATGAAAATATGGTTGTTTCACCGCAAAACCTTCTTCTTTTTAGTTCATACAAATTCCTCTCTGCTGTAATTTATGGGTATGAAATTGCAATATTTGATATGGCAAACTAGTTTCAGTTCACAGAGAGATGAACGTACGTGATTTCTCCATGACTTCACCGGACTGTTAAGAATCGGATCCGATTCTAATAACTAGTTTCAGTTCTGGTGCAGTTGTTGGACTTTTACCGTTCCAATCTGATCCGAGATGAAGACACTTCATAAGCTAAAACTAGAAATTCACAAGCATATATACAAACCTTGTGCAAGTGGGATCCCATGACCTTTTAGTGCAACGACTAACAAGTGTATTGTTGGACTTGTACAACGTGGCACCATGACAAGTTTAATAGGAGAAACCGTTGAAGCATTTTTTGATCTACTAGGAGAAACCGCTACTCATGTAGCGTTTATGGCCGTGGCCATGGCTCATCATATACCATCACCAAACCACATCCACTTCGAACACATTAACCACCAGCCAGCCCCACTACCAACTTCTCTATCAGCAGCAATGCCACCTTGGGATGCTTATGCAGAGAAGACCTATTAGCTTGGATTTCATAAAGGTCCTAATTCGATTAGGAAATCGTTAACCTACCATATTAGGACTCTTTTTTAAACTACCAAATTTATGGACTCTTTTTTAATATAACAATAATTCGTGGCCAAACACTTCAAAAACCGGGCACAAATTTAGATCTTTAGTTTTTTTAACCACCAGCCAGCCCCACTACCAACTTCTCTATCATCCGCAATGCCACCTTGGGATGCTTATGCAGAGAAGACCTATTAAGCCATTATACTACGTTTATACCCGTGCGATACTGTGTCACATGGATTTCCTCGATAATCCATCTATACCCGTGTGATATTGTGTCCCATGGATTTCCTCGATAATCCATCTTTCTTGAGCTTCTTAAGACCACACAAAAGAAAGAGAAAAACGAAGAAAGGATTTATACCCATGCGATACTGTGTCCCAGGGATTTCCTCGATAATCCATCTTTCTTGAGCTTCTTAAGATCACGCAAAAGAAAGAAAAAAAAAACGAAAAAAGGACAAAAAGCGGACAACAATTTAACTTAGGAAATACATACCAAATTAATGCTTACGAATCGACAGTCTCTCACATTGGGCTGTAATATTGTCACAGATTATATAGATTAAAGATCTAAATTTGTGCCCGGTTTTTAAAGTGTTTGTCCACTGATTATTGTTATATTAAAAAAGAGTCCATAAATTTGGTAGTTTAAAAAAGAGTCCTAATATGGTAGGTTTAACGATTTCCAAATCGAATTTGGACCTTTATGAAATCCAAGCTAATAGTATGTTTCCAAGTTTCCTCACCAAAACGTTTGTTTCACAAAACTCAAAAAAGGCATATTCCGGCCAATCGGAAGCGAGGGTTTCCTCACCGTTCAACGTGGGAGCTTTATTTATCTAGGCCTTTAAGTCTTTAGATGTAAATGTGAATCCAGCGATAAATTCACCCATAAGAAATGAACTTAGTTAAAGTCTTAAACCCAAAGAATAACGATTGTCTCATGAGAGGCTTTCTCAGAGTTCTATTTCAGGCAAAATAAAGGGAGTCCCGGTAAATTTAAAGAAAACAGTAGAGAACAAAGTACCCAGAGTAGATTCGAAATAATAGAGAGAGAGACAATGAGCAGTTAGCTCTTTAGTCATTTGAATTTGCATGCCATATGACGTTGTCGTGCTCAAAAAAATATTCCTTGATACACCTTTATTCCATATTATTTAATAAGAATGCATATCTTCCTAGTAAAAGAAAACACATACTTCTACTTGCAATGTTGCCATATGCAATTTGTTATCTTACAGGCTTCCCTTTCAAGACCATCAAGTATCAACACATTCCCCCCCCTTTTCCTTCCTCTACAAAAGAAACTTACAGTTCAAAACACAAATTAGATTCAATGAGATACAGCAAGCATATTGGTATCATCGAACACTTTATGTATAACTGGAATAATAGGACTCATGAACCTACTCGGGAATCACTCAGTAAACGAAACTGCATGCACCATATTCCAAAATTTTCCTGTAATGATTCATAACGCAAACCTAAAAACTCTTAACACTCCAGTTTAAATTTCGGTATGAATGTTTCCATTCATTAACAATGTAACGTTAGAGAATTACCTGGTAATTCCCTTGCCAAAAGTTATTACATTTTGTGACTGAATTACAGGGTTAGTAATTTTGCAGCCATCCACCACCATCATATATATAATGACAATCTCCAATGTATATGTTGCCGTAAAAACATGAAGTAATAGGTTAAGGAACTGAACTGTGGTAATGTAGATACATTTGATGTCGAAAGAAGCCACATGTTTATTCGCCAATAATGATGCCAAGAGGTTGTATTGTAAAATTCAACCAGCCATTCACCCATTGTTGTTAAGACTTCCACCAAAGCCGTCACCCCAAATTTTATTGCGTTAACGGAGTTAGAAGTCAAAAAATATGCAAAATCAGTTTAAATCAAACAGTATTCCATATTCCTTACAATTAAATATGTTATTGTCAACAGAAATCCCATCATCAAAGTCTACCCAATACTCTTACAAATAGAAATCAATACTCCAACATACATGCATATGCATGCAACACATAGGACAATACTTTTCAGATTGAAAACTTATCAAAAACAACATATGACGTCCTTGAGAGTTGATGTTTCGACTATGAGAGTAGCTGCAGGCCAATATTGCAACTGTGAATCAAATAGCACAGTAAACATGGTATGCCAGGGTTCCAAATGTATCTGATTTTTATTTTTGATTCCCTAACGCAGTAACGGTTTCGAAATAAGATCGGTTAACGATTTTTGAATTGAATTTCTGACGATTTTATATCAATGAGTCACCTCAGCTACCAAGCATTCTTTTATGTCAACTAAATAGAAAAGATTCACTCGAGGGTCAGGCCTTTGGTCGGTAAGCTAAGAATCTGAAATCGTGAGACTTATGCATCTGATTTGTGGAAATACCCAAGGTGAATCTTCCTGCTAATGGTTGAGCACCAATGTAGTAATCGAACTTCAAAATAGCCATCTGCATATATTCCCTAAGAGTCTGAACATTTAATAACACCAACCCTAGATGTCATCATAAGCTTCTCTTATGTTCTTTCAAGGTTACCTGACAATCAAAACCATTAATAATCCGTTAAGAAAAATCCCCGAGCTACAGCAAGAGATGGTTCTACTATAAACTTAACTTTCGGTCAGTTTATAGTAATGTAAAAGAAAGAACAGAAACCCTAAGTTTGATTAGAATTTATTGACCTTTATAGCAAACGACGATGGATGAATAAGTCCCTGCAGGTACTCGAGATCAGAAACTTTATTAATAGAATGCCCAGTTGTTGTTTTGAACTGTGGTTTCAACTTTCAAATAGGGACAAAGTAAAAAGAGATAACTCAGAACTGAAAAACCCTAGATGATAAAATAGGTTTACCAAATTAAACTATATTATGCTTTAGTTTCATAAGACACACAACGGAGCAATCTAAAAAATTGAAGAACACTAATAAAATTTTGATAGGGAACAAAACCAAAAACAATTTAAATACATTACCTTAACCAAAACCTAAAAGTAAAAGCTCCACCTCCAGGATCCATCGTTTACCATAGGCAATAGCTTCATCAATAACAAAAAAGGTTTAGACTGAAAGATAGGAAGCGATAAAAAATCAAAAATAAAAAAAGGTTTAGACTGAAAGATAGGAAGCGATAAAAAATTAAAAATTAAAAAAAAAATTACAGTTTATTTTTCAAGGCCTTCGCATATATATGTATATAAAGAAAGGCTGAACCAGATTTCCTTAATTAAGTGTACAAAAAAGGTGAATCACGAATTTCCTTTTTAACACGAACTCATGTATCTGATTTCCTTTTTTAACACGAACTCCTGTATTAAATTAAATGGGAAATATTAACATGATTTCCTTAATTAACTGTGTAACAAACAGTTTCACGGTTTCTTTTTTTTATTTTTCCTTTTTTAATAGTTTCACGTTTTAGGAGTTTTTTTTTTTTTAATTTTTTTATTTAACGGTTTGGACGTAAGTTTTGTCCACCCTTACTAAACTACGGTTAAGTATAGATGTAAACTCGGTGTAACTAAATAATTTAAGTTTAAATTCTAACATATGTATTGTCTACCTAATTTTTTTTCAACACCGTTACTAACTGACAGTTAAGTATTTGATGTATCCAAATTGTATACAAATTTTAATTATTACAACCAATAGAATCATGCCAAGTGTCCTCACCATAGCTTCTGCATTAGAAAAGACCTTTCTAGCCCAATAGGAAAAGAGGGTTTCATCACCGTTTAATGTGAGAGTTTTATTTGTCAAGACCTTTAAGGGGGAAGATTAACATAACAACCATTAAAGATGTGAAGGAAATTGTGTACAGACCACTTTCGAATTTGGATTGCATTTGGTTTTTCTTGTTAGGTCAACTCCAGTCAAATGATAGAGATGTTGCCTGTAAGACACATATGACATAACTTCGGATATGGTAAGGATGAATAGTCATCAAAATGTCTCTCTACGGCTCTATGTAGCAGACATAAATTAAAAATGTGTAAAGTTTTTTTTGTCTCTATATATTATTCCTTTTCCGTTAATCAACCACACACCTCCAGGTTACGTGGTAATTCCTACTACCTCTCTTTCTCATTGTCATTATAATCTCCTCTTCTCTGCAACTAAAACTTAAATATAGAGCATGTTTCTACTTAAAACATCTCAACTTTGCAAGAGGTATGAATTTGCTAACTCTCTCGACTTATTTTCAAGTTTCATGATTTCTCACTTCAAACTTGTCTACTTTTATGTGTCAAGTGAATTTGAACGCAAATCAAATAAATAAGAAAGGGTGCTGTTTCAAACATCAACATTGCCCAATCATAAACAAAATCATCCAACATAATATGTTTGCTTGCTTCTGTATTCAATGTGTAACAAGAACCCGAGAACGGACATGATATCCGAATCCCTTGGTCTAAAATTCTGAGAACTCCATCACCTCTTGAACTTCCTCTTCTCTAAGCCTTCACGGATCTATGTTCCAACACGTAACCTCTTTCCAACCAAAGCTTCCTTCTTCTTGGTCACTTTCCACAACTTCAAACAACTCTTTAAGAGTTTTTTCGTGACACCAAACATCCTCCCAAAATTTTGTTTTATTACCCCTACCTATCGAAATCTTTGACCCATTTTTGAGGATGTAAGAAAGGTTAAGTATGCGAAAACCCGTAAGTTATCTTCGGAGGAACCCAAGCTTTTCTACACCGCCAAATTTCTCATAAACCAACTTCCTCCATAAACTAGCTTTTCTTCGCCGTATCTCCACAACCATTTGCAGCAGCAAAGTTTCGAGCATTCGTGAACAGTCCCATGGGACCTAAAACAACTCACTTTTGGGGTCCTGTAACTCCTGTTTCAAACATCGGTTTGCTTGCTTCTGTATGTACTTGAAATTAAATATCATCTTTCTGGTTTCTAAATGAATTTGTTTGTTAAGTTCATTATTATAACTGTTTCTACAGGCAGAGGCTGATATAAAGAAAGCCCCGGACATGATATCCGGGAACATGACCGTAGGTAAGAATTCAACCATGCATTTGGAGCGAGTTGGATTTATCCTACAATATCCTTACTGAATTTATTTTGTACTCGATATGCAGCATTGTTTGGGTATTCATGTTCGTTCATGAGATTCGCTTGGATGGTACAACCTCGCAATTATATGCTCTTAGCATGTCATACCTGTAATGCACCAATACAGTTTTATCAGCTCTCTCGTTGGGCTAAACATCACGGGTAAGTTTCAAGGTTTCATAATTTCAAATGCATCTATAACTGATTTAACGAGTTAGTTTTTGTCTATATGGTATCCTAATTCATGAAGTACTTAAAATTCAATATTGCAGGTACTTGGAGCTCAAAAAGGAAGACAAAGAAGAGGACCAAGTTGCAATGAAAACCTTGAAAGTTGTATAACATGTTTTTTTTCCTTTCTTTTGAGGTCAGGCCTAGCCCCCCTCTTTTCTGTTTTCTTTTCAAATTCTTCCGGTGAGTTTTGCCGGAAATTTAATAAGGTCTCCCGGTGAGTTCGCCGGAATAAGAAAGAAAGCATATTAGATGATGAACTGACTGGTAATGTGTAAACATCATGTCTTGGGACCATGGATACTTTGGTTAAGTATTTCCACCTTGTTTTCAAATGATTCTAATTTAGTCGTAATGTGTATTGTTGACGACATTTCCAATCAAATTTTTATTTTTGTTAAACGACATTTACAGTAAGGATGACTCCATTCTATGAAATACTGTAACATGAAGTTTCTCTGAACTATGTATTGGCTCAACCAAATTTTCCCTCCATACAAATCCCGGTTCAAGAGCTTTACGGATTTAAAATTTGGTAAAAAACAAAAATTTGGTAAAACAAAAAAGGGTGAAACAAAAATTGACCGAGAAATTGACAAAACAAACGGATTTGGATGAAAACATGGATGGAGACCTAGTTTTGCAATGCGAAAAAAAAGTGGCCTGGAGTTGTAACCCAGGGTAAAAAAGTGGCCTATATGTGTATATAATCCAACCAAAAACAACATACAAAAACAGGACTAGGAAATCAGCAGTATCCTTTATTCTCTATTTTTAAACTGTTCTATTTACACATGTACATCTATCACTCGAGGCGAAGGTCGAAATAAGCTTAGGTTAAAACCTAAAAAACTACGTAAAAATAACTAAGAGTTCCTAAGAAAAACAGAGGCTGATCAAGCTAACCACTTTCTTCAACACAAAATTGATTAAAATGACCAAAATCAACAATTCCTGGGGTGAAAAAGACATTTAGATTTTGATACTGTTTTGTTGAATAATTAATTAGTAGTTGTAACATTAGTCATCAAGATTGACTAATGAATTAGTAGTAGTAGGTGGAAGTAGTTGTAGGGTGGCTATAGGGTGGCTTGTAGGATGGCTTGTTTTTCTTCCTCCCTTCCTTATTTTCTTCCTCCCTTTCTTATTTTCTTCCTCCCTTCCTTATTTTCTTTGTAGAAGACTTTCTCTTCTCTTGTAACACTATATATATCTCTTTTAGAGATTGATTTATAACATAACAATTATTTTTGAGTTGAACCTTAAGTTTAACATGGTATCAGAGCTCCATGGTGAGTTGAGTGCTTCTTAGTAATAGTGAGTGCTTTGTTACTTCGATTGATCCTTCTTCCGCTGGCTTAAGGTTCTTGTTTTTCTTTATATACTTATTGAAACAAGTAAGTTGTACTACCGATTTTATGATAAACTTGTTATGTTTATGATTGTCCTTTTTAAATCCTACTTAAACTTGTTAATCCATTTATCTTGGACTAAGTAAGTTGTACTGTTGTTTTTGTTTCGTACAAACAGTTATCATCTTTGATCAAGATTTTTTTTTATTGAGTTTGTTTTTCTTATAAGCAAACCCCTGTTAAGTTTGTTTTCATATATTTGGTTGATTTGTCAAATTTAATTTCTCTGTGCAAGAGAGAAAACTTGATTTGAATTTAAACTCTTACCGTTTTTACCGTTATAGGACTTGTTCCTCTTATTCGACTACTCATATAATTTTTAGCTGCTAGGTAGAATCTAGCCGGTTTGTTTTTCACCCCCCAGAAACAGTTGTGTACACAATCAGTTTCATTTGTACCTTTTTTTGGTCATTTAATAAATAAGAAAAAAAAAAAACTTGCCAAGTTTTTCGCAAGCTGCTTGCGACCTGTATTCATACTTCATAATTTCTTCTTTAATCGTGATAATGTCTTCCGTTAGACGTTGTGTTTACTGTGGAAGCAATTCACACTTCGTGGAGAAATGTTTCAAGAAAATTGGTTATCCCGATTGGTGGGACGCCTATAAAATACAAATAAAGATCGACCAAAAAGGGGTAGATACATGTACTTCAATGATGACTACGACGACCGATACTCATTCTTCCGTGGTGGAATCTCATTCTTTGGTGAACCCGAACCTATTCCAGCAATCAAGTAAGGTTGACGTCGCTTTACTTGCTACTGATTCTGGAAAAGATCATGGTTGGATTCTCGACTCTGGTGCTACGGGTCATATGACGTTCGATGCCTCTATTTTGAGAGATCCGTTGCTACCTGCGTATACAACTATTTCCAACGCCAATGGTGTACCGTATCCGGTTACCGGAGCTGGGAGAGTTGATTTAAAACCTTCCTTGTCCTTGGAACACACATTATTGGTTCCTTCTCTTTCAAATAATCTCTTGTCTGCGGAACAAGTAACCGCACAGTTAAATTGTTTAGTACTAATCTATCCCACTTTCTGTCTTCTTCAGGATCTCGGCAACGGGGAGATAATTGGGAGAGGTACTAAGAGAGATGGTTTATATTACATCGACGATGTTTGTGAAGGGATATCTCTTTCAGTTAAAAGGTCTTCTTGTGCATCTAAAAATCAGATCTTACTGTGGCACCGCCGTTTAGGACATGCTTCTTTTGGATATTTGGAGCACTTGTTTCCTGATTTGTTTAAGTCTTGCAAACTGTCAGACTTTAAATGTTATACTTTCATTCTTGCGAAGAGTCATCGTACTACTTACCCAGATAGTTTCAGTAGAAGATACGTCCCATTCGATTTGGTTCATTCTGATGTCTGGGGACCTTCTCGTATTACCAGTACTTCTGGATTTCGGTGGTTTGTTATCTTTATCGATGATTGTACTCGTATGACTTGGATCTATTTAATGAAGAATAAAAGTGATGTGGCTGATCGTTTTCGCGCATTTCATAAAATGATTCAGACACAATTTTCGGCTAACTTAAAGGTCCTTCGTTCTGATAATGGAGGTGAGTATGTTAATGAAGTATTACAAAGATACTTTGGAGAACATGGAATTATTCATGAAACTAGTTTCCCGTATACGCCACAACAAAATGGTGTGGCGGAAAGAAAAAATCGCCAGTTACTTGAAATTACGAGGGCATGCTTGATTGGGTCAAATATGAAGCCAAAATTCTGGGAAGAAGCCATTACTAGTGCAGTATATCTTCTTAATCGAGTACCAACAAGTGTTTTAAAATTTCAGACACCGTTGGACAAATTGGCTTCGTTTGTAACAATACCTTCTCATCTTAAGCTTCCTCCACGGGTATTCAGTTGTGTTGTTTTTGTACATCTGCAGAAACATCTACGTACAAAGCTAGATCCTTGTGCTATCAAATGTATTTTTATTGGTTATCATCCATTCCAGAAGGGTTATAGGTTTTATCATCCTCAAAGTCATAAATTTTATGTTACTATGGATGTCACCTTTTCTGAGCACGAAATGTTTTACTCATCCGATGTATCTGATTCTCCTCTTCATGGAGAGAGTGTTATTGAAGAGTTTAATTGGATGGATTTGTTTCCGACTAATAGTGAAATTAATATGACAGCAAATGAAACAAGCATAAGTACACATCAAACTGTCAGTAGTTCAAGAATTGATGATATACAAGTCATGGAGCCGGTTCAAGAGTTCGATATTCATGTTGCCGAAGAAATTGACACCCCTGATCTTGAAGCTCCATCTCTCTCTTCATCAACAGTACCTACATCTAATTGTCCTCCAGCCGGTGCCGATGTCCCTGAGGTAAGGATAGATTGTTCGATTAATACTAATGATACTTGTGAACTACCTGACACCGACAGGTACCAGTTGCCACCAAGGAGTAATCGTGGAGTTCCACCAGATCGTTTTTCACCTGAAGAAATAAGGAAGGTGAAATACCCTATTTCGAATTACGTGTCAACTCATAGATTATCAAAAGAGGGAAAAGCGTTTGTCAGTCAAATGGCAGATGTTACTATTCCCAGAACAGTAGAAGAAGCACTATCTAATCCGAAATGGGCTGGTCCTATGAAAGAGGAGATGGTGGCACATGAAGAAAATGGTACATGGGATATAGTCTCACTACCAGAAGGAAAGAAACCAGTTGGCTTCATGTGGGTATATACTATCAAGCATAATCCAGATGTCTCTATTGACAGGTATAAAGCAAGACTTGTGGCTAAAGGGTTTACCCAGACTTATGGTATTGATTATCAGGAGACGTTTGCTCCTGTTGCAAAAATAAACACTATTCGAGTATTATTGTCTTTGGCAGCAAATCTAGGATGGCCTCTACAATAATATGATGTAAAAAATGCTTTTTTACATGGTGATTTGCAAGAAGAAGTCTACATGACACTACCTCCAGGTTATAATGCTCCAAACAATGTTAATGTTGTGTGTAAGTTAAAGAAGGCTTTATATGGTTTGAAACAATCTCCCAGAGCATGGTTTGGTAGATTTCGCATTGCAATGAAGAAGTTTGGGTATATACAAAGTAATGCTGATCATACCTTGTTCCTTAAAAGAGTAGGTGACAAGGTAACTGCTCTTATTATCTATGTAAATGATATGGTGGTAACAGGAAATGACCCTGAAGAGATGAGTAATCTGAAGAATTGCTTGTATTCTGAGTTTGATATGAAAGATTTGGGTGGACTTAAGTACTTCTTGGGTATTGAAGTTAATCGATCCAGAAAGGGAATTTTCTTGTGTCAGCGAAAATATGTGATTGATTTGTTGAAGGAAACTGGTATGACTGGTTGTACGCCAATCGGGTCTCCTATGGAACAAAATCATGGTCTTGAAGAATGTTCTGATCAAATACCAGCAGACAAAGGACAATACCAGAGGTTAGTTGGTCGCTTGATTTATCTTTCTCATACAAGGCCAGATATTGCTTATGATGTAAGTTTTGTAAGCAGATTTATGCATAATCCGGGTCAGCAAAACATGGATGCAGTCACCAGGATACTAAGATATTTGAAGTCCGCACCAGGCAGAGGTTTGATGTTTTCAAAACATGGACATCTTGATGTATCAGGTTACACTGACTCAGATTGGGGAGGCAAAGGCGATAGGAGAAGATCGACATCTGGGTATGTTACCTTCGTCGGGGGTAACTTAGTAACTTGGAAGTCTAAGAAACAACAGGTTGTTTCCTTGTCAAGTGCTGAAGCAGAATATAGAGCAATGGTAAAAGGCATTTGTGAATTATTATGGTTGAAAAGGCTTATGGGAGAGCTTGGGTTCCCATCTGAAAAACCTATGAAGTTGTTTTGTGATAATCAGTCAGCAATCAAAATTGCAGAGAATCCGGTGCAACATGATCGAACGAAACACGTGGAAATTGATAGGAACTTCATTTATGAGAAACTTGAAGAAAAAATTATTGAAGTACCATATGTCCGAACAACACAACAACTGGAAGATATTCTGACTAAGGCCGTATCAAATAAAATATTTAACGATTCACTTGTCAAGTTGGGCATCTGTGACATATATGCACCACCTTGAGGGGGAGTGTTGAATAATTAATTAGTAGTTGTAACATTAGTCATCAAGATTGACTAATTAATTAGTAGTAGTAGGTGGAAGTAGTTGTAGGGTGGCTATAGGGTGGCTTGTAGGATGGCTTGTTTTTCTTCCTCCCTTCCTTATTTTCTTCCTCCCTTTCTTATTTTCTTCCTCCCTTTCGTATTTTCTTTGTAGAAGACTTTCTCTTCTCTTGTAACACTATATATATCTCTTTTAGAGATTGATTTATAACATAACAATTATTTTTGAGTTGAACCTTAAGTTTAACATGTTTAAATGGAAAAAAATATAAAAATAGGCAGGATGTAACCAGTTTCATCCTACCCATTTTCAAATACTTTTTCTTATTTTTAATTTACATCTGGATGCATGCAGTTTCATCCTCGCTATTTTTTAATTTTAAGCCAGGATGAATCCAGTTTCATCCTTGCTATTTTTTTTTGTCCGTTTCACCCGTAAAAACTTTTACTCGTCCATTTGAACCATGTTTTAAAAATATTTGGACAAATGACCCATTTTCCGTTTCTTTAAGTCATTTTGCTGCCAGTGTTATGTTGAAGGCTGACGAGAGGTTATGAATAATATTAACAGGAGTTGGTTGGTGTTGAAATCAGCTGTTACATATCATAATGTTGTACGGAGATTATTAGACTGCATGTTAGAAGAGCACTCCTGCTTCATTATAGGATGATTAGGTCCACAGAGTCTGCTACGTTTTGGTTCCGATAAACTCACGCGCGAGATTCTCACTGCAAGTGCCTCGACCAAACCACACTTATCCTTCTCTTCTGATTTCTGGTCTGAACTACTATATACTGATGTTGATGAAACATGATGACAGGTATTTGAGTAACTATTGATACACGGTGCATTTATTGTAATCCCAGCTCTTTCTAATGAATCTTGTGGTTCAATGAATCCATTAGAGGGTTAACCAGCTCTCAATTTTGATTTGATTGATAGATTCATCAGCGTCCGGTCTGTATAGAATAGAATCCATGGTGTTCTGAAACAAAAAACAATGGACGGTTAACACATTTGAAGCAGAAAAAAATAATAGACGTATGAAACGGGAACATACTGGATAAGAATAGAGGGCTTACTTAAGACTTGGTCTGTGTTGTGACACCAACACCACATTGTTAGTTTACTTTCCGTATTTAGCTCTACTAGCTTTCCATAATTAGTTTAACTCGGTTTCCTTCACATTGTTAGTTTACTTGCCGTATTTAGCTCTACTAGCTTTCCATAATTAGTTTAACTCGGTTTCCTAGTTTAGGTGGTCTTTAAACTCAAGTTCTTTTCTTGTTATTCAAGGCTTTGAAGCTATAAATAGCCTGGCCGCAGTTTGTTTGAGATAATCAATCAATACAACTCAAGTTTTTCTTTATATTTTCATCTCAAGCTGGTGGCTAACCCCGAACTCAGAGGGTTTATCTTAGGGTTCCCGACTAGTTTAGTTGCGTTCTCCTTGTGTTTGGTCTAGAACGCTAACACCTGGATCAGAGAAGGTTTAGATCAATCCCTTAATTCGACCCATTTTTTTTTCCAAAGGCCACCTATACAGAAAACCTTAAGATGGTGCAAGAGAGTCTTACTACCATATCGCAGAAATTTGATACCCTAGTTACTACTATGACAAATACACAGAATCAAGAAGAAGAAAAGAGCAAAAAGAAGACCATCGAGAAGAGACAACTACGTGAAGAAAAGAGATTTAGTCGTCATATGGAATTGGAGGAGAACAATGCAACCCTAGCAACTACTTTAACAGACAACATGACCACAACTTTGAATACCATGCCCACTACTCTGTCAACCAGTATATCCACGGATTTAAATACTCAACTTACTCAAATCTTAAACACAGAGCTTACTTCTTCGCTTCGTACGGTCTTCACTGAATTTCTTCCTCAGTTAATTCAGACTGGTGGTGCTTATAATGGTTATGGTCATGTTCGTGGTCCAAATCCTCCTCCCCCTCCACCTTCCAGAGCTAGTTCAATCAACCTCAAGTTTCCTTACTTTGACGGAGATGATCCTGATAGCTGGATTTTCAATGTTGTTAAATACTTTATGGTACATATAATGCTCTCAAAATTACTATATCTTCTGCTAGTTTGAAAGGCGATGCTAATGTATGGCATCGATGGAAACAGACCAAAGTCACAATAGTTACATTGGAAGAATTTTACTCTCATGTTCGTGCTCGATTTGCTCCTGCAAAGTTTGTTGATGCTAGGCTAGCTATTAGCACAATCGATCAGAAAGGTACAGTGAGGGAACACATTCCTAAATTTGAAAGGTTGTTAAATTTTGTTGATTTTCCAGAGGATTACTTGATTAGCTGCTTTATTTGTTCATTAAAACCTCATATTGGATGTGTGGTTAAATTGCTTGCGCCATAATCTTTAACTAAGGATTTCACCAAAGCAATTCACTAAGAAGAGGCGTATGCATCTACAAGGTTTGTCCCAAGACAACCTTATCGTCCTCCTCCATTCAGGCCTGCTGCTACTGCTAACTTACTTCATATGACAAGACTTTTCCTGGAGCTGGACGACTATCACTAGATGAACATAGAAAAATACGTGAACAGGGTCTTTGCTTTAACTGTGATGACCTTTACAAGAAAAATCTCGTGTGTGTCAATCCTAGATTGACTATTTTAGATATTGCTGAAGTAGATACTGAAGTTTAAGTTGATACTGCGCGACCTGAAGATACTACTCCTACCTTTAATGATATTGAGATGATTTAATCCAAGCCTACAATTACTTTACATTCTCTTTTGGGTACTCCTTTTCCTAGATCAATGCGCATTTCCGGTTTCACTAAGGGAAAAGCTTTAATAATTCTTGTAGATTCGGGTTCTACACATAATTTTTTTCATCCAAAGATAGCTAAGCAGTGTGGCTATCGTATTTTCTCCAGAGATGCTGAATTACGTGTGATAATTGGTGATGGTGGTCAGATAAGTACTCAAGGCTCTTTTTTTGATATTCCACTTAAGTGACAAGTCTATAATTTTACTTCTAATTTCCATTAATTGCCTATCAGTGGATGTGATGATGTGTTAGGCATCCAATGGTTGCGTACATTAGAATAAATTTCTTAGGATTTTGCATCTTTAACAATGAAGTTCAAAATTAATGATACTGACATTGTTTTGGTGGGCAATAACTCCCCGACTGTAATGATGATGGATAGTTTCCTATGCAGCATTTATTAAGCAGAGAACACTATGGAATTCCGTTTCAATTATTTGCATTCAATGCATCTCCATCCGTGATTACTGCAGAGCTGTAACATGAGATTCATCAATTATTGTCATCCTACTCCGACATATTTGAGTCTCCTGATTCATTACCACCTCACGGCAGCATGATCACCATATTCCTTTAATAGCTGACTCTTCTCCGGTTAATGTTTTCCCATATAGGTACTCTTATTTTCAGAAGAATAAGATTGAGAAAATAGTTGTTGAGCTACATGAGGATGGATTAATTCGTCCTAGTTCCAGTCCCTTCTTGTCTCCAATTTTAATGGTCCGTACAAAGGATGGAACATGAAGGATGTGTGTGGACTATCTTGCATTAAATAAAATTACCATCAAAGATCGGTTTCCTATTTTTATGGTTGAAGAACTCCTGGATGATCTACACGGTGCGTACATTTTTACAAAGATAAGTTTACCTTCTGATTATCATCAGATTCGTTTCCATGAACCAGATATTGCTAAGACTTCTTTTAAGACACATGATGGCCATTATGAATTATTTTCCATGCCGTTTCGACTTTTGAATGATCCAACTACATTTCAAATCTTGTTGAACCACATATTCAGACCTCACTTATGCGGGTTTTTGCTTGTCTTTTTTGATGACATATTGATATATAGCAGTAGTTTTTCTGAGCATCTTAAGCACCTGTTTATTGTGTTTGATATTTTACGTTCCAATCCACTGTTCGTGAAAGAGTCTAAATGCACATTCTGTCAACCACATGTGGGTTATCTCAGCCATGTTATTTCATCTGATGGGGTCTCAGTTGAAGATGATAAAATCAATAGCATTCTCTCCTAGCACATTTAAAGAGGTTAGAGCATTTTTGGGTCTAGCCGGTTATTATCGCAAGTTTGTCAAGAATTTTGGTACTATCAGTCAACCTTTAACTCAGCTATTGAAGAAATACGCCTTTGTCTGGAATGATACTGCTACATCTTCATTCACATTCTTGCAGCATACTCTTACTACAACTCCTGTGTTAGTGTTACCAGATCTTAACAAGGAATTTTATCTTGGATGTAATGAATTTGGTGGTGGTTTAAGAGTCGTATTAATGCAGTCTAGCAGACCTATTGCTAACCATAGCAAGCCACTATCTGGCGAGAATTTGGATCTCTTAGTTTATGACAAAGAAATGTTAGCAATCGTGTCTCCTGCTCAGATATGACGGTTGTATTTAATGGGGAGACATTTTAAAATATACACAAATCATAGGAGTTTGAAGTATTTTTTGGATCAAAAATTATCGTCCATGGAACAACAAAAATTGTTATCCAAATTGTTGGGATATGACTATGAGATTGTTTATCGTCATGGCAAAGAGAATGTAGTTGCTGATTCCTTATCTCGTCTTTCTGGGCCTCAACTCGCTTCACTCTCAGTATCTATTTTCTTTGATGTACATGCCATTATATATGAATGTCATCAGGATGATGAATATGGGTCATTTATTACTAGTTTGCATGCTATTCCGGGATTTAAATGCAAATATATTTACGTTGAATGAATTTTAAGATATAAGCAAAGGATTGTGGTTGTTTCTGCTTCTTCTTGGTTCTCCAAATAACTTGAAGAATTTCACACAACTCCATTGGGGGTCATTCAGGATATTTAAAAACCTTCAAGCGGCTGCAACAAAAAATTTATTGGAAGGGCATGAAATATTCAATTAAAGAGTTCATCGATCGTTGTGGCATCTGCTGACGCAATAAATATGAATCGATATCTCCTCCTGGACTCTTGAACCTTTTCCCATTTTTGCTAACATATAGCTTGATATTTCAATGGATTTCGTCGATGGGTTTCCACTATCTGAGAGAAAAGGCTTAATTTTGGTTGTTGTTGATCGACTATCCAAGTATACGTATTTTATTGCTTTGTATCATCCTTATTCTGCCAGCATATTTGCAGAAGTTTTTATACGAGAGATAGTTCGTATTTATTGGATGCCAAGGAGTATTGTCAGTGATGGAGATGCGATATTCATAGGTGCCTTAAACACCTTGATTTACCATTAATTGGTTATGCTTTCATTGCTATTTTTCTTGTGAATTATGTATTTTACGTTGCTTTTGAGTTTTATAGGCATTTTGGAGCCATCGGAGTAAAAAGAAGAAGAAATAGTACAAAATGGGGCAAAGCTGATATTTCATAGGCAAGCTAGTTTTATTTGGAGCCCAGCCGAGGATAAAAGCTAGGTTGATATTTTCTTCCCAGTTCAGTTTAGGTCTCAGCTTATTCACGCTCAACTAGAGCTACTGCCAAGAGTCCCAGCACCGGCAAGCCATGGTTCAAGGCTTATCTGCTAATGGATATTGAGTTTAAGTCAAGAAGGGAAATACGTTTGGGTCTGTATGTTTTAGAAGCTGGGTTCTTCTCTAGGTTGAGTTTTGATACCGATATGATAACTTGTTGCTGCCACTGAAGATAGTGATGAACAGAGTCGATTCAAGGAATAATTGAGAGTCTGCTGGGTTAGGAAAGATTTCAGAGCACAACACAGAATAGGTGGTCTGATTGGTAAGAATGAATCAGTGATATAAAGTTCTGAAAGATAGATTTGTTTTTAACTGAAACACTAGTGAGAAAGATGGAGAGAAATTGATGTTAGTGCCGCTGAAATAATGGAGATTAAGACAGGGAATTGGAAGCTGGGAAGGCCCTTGAGTTTGAAAATTTTAATTTGAAAATTTATTTACATCGATGTATCGGGTAATCCATTGAGTTTTGATGATAAATAAAGACTAATGTATGTTCTTAAATGAATGGGATGTAGTTGAATGAGAATTGGTGCAGGTGTTTATAGGTGAAAATGGTTTCTGCTGATTTCGGTAATTGCAGGTGTGAAAGTGAGAAACAATTTAAACCCTAAACAATGTACTACAAGGGAGTACTTTAGGTTCGAGAGATCAATCTGTACAAGTCCGGCCTAAACCAAGAAATGGCCATTCCAGACTTGCTTCGGTCACAAAGTGGAGGAGAAGGGTTGGTTTAGGGAGGGAAGCAAAGAGAGTGTTGAGACCAGAATAATTCTGGAAGAGTAGTGCTTGACTTGTATCAGAAGGTGAAAGATTTGAGAAAGCTAACAAGAGTTGCCTTTCTGAGTGTAGTATTTTTCCCTGACCAAAAACTCGTGTCTCTAGTGGAAATAGGTAAGCCTATTTATACAATTCTAAAAAGAAACGTACTCTGGAATCATAAGAAAACAAAACGGATGAGTTAAATAGGAAGAGGTGGTAACGCCTGGTATTGATGGAATTTGATGGAATTGATGTTCCATAATGAAAGAGCGTTTCACCGTTGCTTCTTGCATTTACTAACCGTCTTATTCTTATTACACTATCTTGAAACGGGAATTTATGTATGCCGCATGCTATAGACCACCAAACCAAAACCCTAATGAGCATCCCCAAGTTCGTGTTGATGTCTCGAATATTTTTGGAAAACATGTGGCATGTTATTGTGGCTTGGCAAGTCAAGCTCGGGAAAATTGCTAGTCTGGTGACCTTCGACGATCGAGATTTTGCGTCTTGAGAGGAGGGGAAACCGTTGATCATTGCACGCCTTTGTTTTGGTAGCCGCGTAGTGATGGCCAACGTGGTGGCGCAGCTAGGTTGGCATGTCATGGTTTGGTGTGGCCAAACTTAGGTTTTCGGGCCAAAGGTTACCATGTGTCATCTGGTAACCTTGGATGGCTAGTATTTGCTCCTGGGATTGAATGGAAACCGTTGATTGTTGCACGCCTTCCTTTTGGTAGCCTCGTAGTGAGGGAAAACAGGGTGGCGCAGCTAGGGTATGTTTAGGCTTGGCATTTGGGGACAAGGGTTTTCCATGGGCGTATGGCGTGGTTAGGGCCAAGGCAAGGGCACTTGGCTTGACATGACATGACTGCATGGCTAGGGCCAAGGCAAAGTACGTTTGGCATGGCGTGGCTAGCCTGGATAGGTGTGGTTTGGATTGGCATGTGCGGCCAAATGTTTTCCATGGGCGTATGGCGAGGCCATGTCCAAGGAAAGGGAATTTGGATTGGCATGATATGACTAGAATGGCTAGGGACAAGGAAAAGTGTGTTTGGCATGGCGCGGCTAGCTTGGCTAGGTTTGGTTTGGCCTGGCATATGGGGCCAAGGGTTTGACATAGGTGCATGGCGTGACTAGCTTGGGATAGGTGCGTGACCAAGCTAGGGTTTTTGGGGGCAACGGTCGTTTGGTAACCTTAGATGACCAGGATTGGCTCCTGGGATTGAAGGGAAACCATTGATTGTCGCACGCCTTCATTTTGATAGTTGTGTAGTGAAGGCCAGTATGGTGGCGCGGTATGGGGCCATGGCGAGGTGCGTTTGGCATGGCGCGGTAGGTGTGGCTGGCATGATTTTGCATTGGCACGGAGGTGTGGCTAGCATGGTTGGCATGCTTTTGCGCGGTCGGTGTGGCTGGCATGATTTGCCATTGGCACAGAGGCGCGGCTAGCATGGTTGGCATGCCTTGGCGCGATCGGTGTGGAAGGCATGATTTTCCATTGGCATAGAGGTGCGACTAGCATGGTTGGCATGCCTTTGTGCGGTTAGTGTGGTTGACATGATTTTTCATTGGCACAGAGGTGTGGCTAGCATGGTTGGCATGATTTGGCGTGGTCGATGTGGCTGGCATGATTTTCCATTGGCACAGAGGTGCGGATAGCATGGTTGGCATGCTTTGGCGGGGTCGGTGTGGATGGCATGATTTGTCATTAGCATAGAGGTGCGGCTAGCATGGTTAGCATGCTTTGGCTCTGTCGGTGTGGATGGCATGATTTTCCATTGGCACATAAGTGCGGATAACATGGTTGGCATGCTTTGGCGGGGTCAGTGTGGCTGGCATGATTTGCTATTGGCACAGAGGTGCGGCTAGCATGGTTGGCATGCTTTGGTGGGGTCGGTGTGGCTGGAATGATTTTCCATTGGCACAGAGGTGCGGCTAGCATGGTTGGAATGCTTTGGCGCGGTCGGTGTGGCTGGCATGATTTTCCAATGGCATAGAGCTGAGGCTATCATGGTTGGCATGCTTTGGCGTGGTCGGTGTGGATGGCATGATTTGACATTGGCACAGAGGTGTAGATGGCATGATTTTCCATTGGCACAGAAGTGCGGCTAGCATGGTTGGCATGCCTTGGCGTAGTCGGTGTAGCTGGCATGATTTGTCATTGGCACATAGGTGCGGCTAGCATGGTTGGCATACTTTCGCGCGGTCGGTGTGGCTGGCATGATTTGCCATTAGCACAGAGGTGCGGATAGCATGGTTGGCATGCTTTGGCGCGATCGGTGTGGCTGTAATGATTTGCCATTGGCACACGTGGGAATTATGGTTTGGCTTATCGTAACCCTAATTTGAAAAAGATACCCCGGTAATTATTTTAGAGACACATTAAAGGTTTCAGCAATTGTGCCTAGTAAATGCTTGTTACTTTAAATGTTGTGACATCACTGTCTGCTAGGGTTTAGTGTTTTACGATTTTAACCCTAAACTAAAAACCACCATCAGCATTAAGTGCCCTTCTTAGCTCGGAATAGGTGCCTTGTTACGAGGTAAGCATATGATGGTGACAGACAAGGACGGAATCGAGATTTAAATCATTGCAAAGATGGTCAGGAGCATCCGACTAACCTTTTTGAGTGGTAAAGAGAGTTTTTCCTTCCCGTGTTGGCGGCCCTGCGTAATTTGTACTGGGAATGCAGACCGTGGAGTGGTGAGATAAAAGTTACCGGCTTGGTCTGGTCATACATCTCCAAGGAAAAGGTGGTGCGGTCTTGGAACGCAGTGCAAGTGGACGGCTTGGCTCGAGGGGCAAAGAGGTGGCGTGGTCTTGGTTAGGCAAATGCGCGTGGATGATAGGGTCGCTACAGTGAAGCATGCGACTTGGAATAGTGTGGCCTTGACAAGACAAGATGTACTCGGACATCCAGGCATAGTGGGGCCACGGCAATGGAGCGAATGGCTTGGCAGGGGGCTGCGGCAATGGCATGAGCGGTCTTGGGCATGGAAATTGGTCTTTGCGGGACCGGTTTCCTCTTTTCCCTTCTTGGCTCAAAATTTCAAATCCTTTCTTTGTTCAAACTCCCACGTATCATGTATATATAAAAGGAGGGTCGCTTTCTCTTTTTGTTTCACGCCTATTTATTCCTCCCAGTAGTGTGAGAACAGTAAAGCAGAGCGGACGAGAAAATCCCAGGTATTCCTTCAAACACTTCTCTTTAACTCGTTTTTTTTTTGTGTTGGTATAAACCCTAGTTGTAGGCGTACCTTTTCATGACCTTGTAGAAATGTTGGCGTGAATCTTAGGTATTTTTTTCCCTAGCTTGTCGTAACACTTAGGCATGAATACCATAGTAATGTTGACCTCCCCTAATTACTGTGCAAGGTAGGCATGTGATAGTGATTGCCATGTCTTCCCATGAAAACCTAGTTTTTAGGGTTTGCCCCTTGTTTTGGTATGGCCGTGTGCGTGGTTCCCATGGTGGGGCACACCTCCTCGGTTGGATAAGAATTCCATGCTGTAGGGTACGGCCTTTAAATAGACTGGCTTGCGTCTTGAGTGAAAAAATAACTTCCGTGCACTTTCCGTAATAATTTATCCTCGTATTATTCCGCTGTAGTTGTTTGGAAAGCGAAAGTACTGTGAGAGAATCTTTGTTATGACGCCGCTTGAGAAAAATTCTGCCATACCGAAGGACGTTGGTAACTCCAAGCCAAACGTGGCTGATAAATTCTTTACGATAATCTCTGCCAGGAAAAGTCCTCTTAAGCATGTGCCACTGCTTCTGACCGGTCCAGAGAGTGAGGGAGGGGATCGGTCAGTTACTCCCGGGAATCTGATACGATTTTGTCTTCATAGGAAAGAGTATTCCGCTTCTTTTATTGATTTCAAAGCCTCAGTGAGTCCATTGCGTTTTTTCGAGATATGGATGCGGTTTATGATGAGCCAAGAGCATGTAAGAACTAATTTGACCAAGGCGCAGATCGTTGATGTTGTTGCGGCTTCCGCAGGGCTTCATATTAGGAAAGATATTACAGGCTTGGTCGCTTTTGTTTCCAGATGGTGTCCGGACACCCACACGGCCATATGTAGATGGGCTGAAATGACTATTTCCTAAGAGAGCATGGCTGTACTGCTGAACCTTCCCGTAGTTGGGAACCTTGATGTTAATTTTTCCGCAGATAAAGAAGAAATGCATGCCACCTTGGTTGCAAAATAAAAAGGATTCGTTCGGAAATAAAATGAGATGAAGTGCTTCTATGACTGGTGGGTGTCTCAATGGTTTCCTGACGCGTTAGAGTCGAACCAGAAGAATAGTACACTTCATGTTGCGGCGTTCTTGGATCTTTGGCTATCTAAAGATATTTTTGATGACGGCTCGGGCAAGAAAGAGATAAGACATGGACTTATTAAGTTTTCCATAAAATTGGCAAAGGTGTCGTTCTCCCATTGGCGGTCTGTTTCTTGGTTCTCTGTATGCACACTTGGATCAACTAATTTCGGACATGCGCGCCTCGAACGGCTACATGAAAGTAGATTTGTATGTTCATGCCGCCTTTCTCCAGGCGTGGCTATGGGATCATTTCGAGAAGTATGCCCCGAAACCATTAGCTGTACTTTCCGAGTCTTGGGGTGGCTCGAGGATACTGCGCTGGTTGAACAGGCGCCCCAAGACTGGTTCGAACCTGGTCGGACCTCTTGACAGCTCATACGCAGTTAATTTTCGTCCATGGGCTCTGTCTATAACTCATATTAGTACCTTTGCTTTTGCTCCAAACATGTCTTTGCACTACAAAAACAGGTGCTATTAGTGAGGGTTCAAAAACCGTCACAAATAGGATAAAACCGTCACAAATAGCAAATTCACCGTCACAAATACTCATTTGTGACGGACGACTAACCGTCTAGACTAGTGGCGTCACAAATGTTTGTGACGGTCTGGTCATCCGTCACAAATATATTTTCTATCTGTGACGGTTTTTATCCGTCACAAACTCTACTACCACCGCCGGCTAATATTTTCCGGCAACGGCTGCCAAGTCCCGGTGTCTTTATTTGTGACGGTTTACGGACCCTCACTATTATTTTCCGGCTGCCGCCCGTTAATGTGAACCGGTAACCGGAGCTGGATTTTAGACTGGAAGAATTCTCAGTTCTTAGATTTTTCAGAACATAAATCTGCCATCAAATAATTAAAAATTTCCCCACACCAATATAAATTTACACCATTCACACAAAACCAGAAACTAAATAAACTTAAGATTCTATAAATTTGCACCATCACATATTCGTAACAAAGGTTTACATTGATGCACCATAGAAACTTACATATATGTCAATAAGATGTTTAATTGATTCAGAAATAGAATCTTGGCAACAGAACAACCCAGATAATACAAAAGGTAGTGACTAAATTCAAAAACACACAAAATGTCTGTGTACAGCTTGGGACAAAATGCGAACACACCTGCAAACATAAACCATTTCACATGAAGTACTAGAGTCACAGAAAACTCGAGGACAACTTCTAGTTGGCATTGCTGGTCTGTTACCATTTAAGTTCCTGATTAATGGATAACAGAAAATGGAAACCCGGTACTGAATTAATACCAAAGCAAGCATCCAACAAGGTTGAAAGTATAAAAAATAGAACAACAGTTGCAAGCAGAGTACTTTTACATACCTGCATTCATGTATCTTCTATATGGCGATCTGGGGATGTTTTTGGTGATACTGGTGGTAGAAGCATCACCCGAAAATCAGAATATTTAAGCACATCCTCTCCTTGGAAGGGTTTCCACACTCCTAAGATCCTGCATACAAGACGTACTTACGGAGAATCTTAGAGCATCTTGTTTATCATCTTTTTGGTTACCCTTGTTGTGCACAGCAACCCTTTGGTCACTGAGGATTTTCAAGGCCTCCCTCCAATGTCCCTACAATTGCAGAGCAATGATTACATGTTCTGAACAGCAGTAAATCCGACAATTTTCAAGGTAAGCATCCAATGGAAGAAAGAAAAAAACATGGAAAAAAGAGATAATATGGAAAACATCAAACGACCAAAAGAGATACGCCTGGAAAAATTGCATAACAGCTTCAGGAGATAAGTTTACCTTTAGAGAATCAAAGATACTGTTTCCAATAGTTGTTTGTCAAGTGCAACACCAAGAAGAGCACGAAAGGGCCTTTGGATTTCACCTGGTTGAACAAAGTACTCTTCAGCAGTCGCCTGCAGGCCACATGTGACAACTGTCAGTGAAGTGTTTATTCTGCTTAGGATTTATCCACATTACAATAAAACAAAATAAGTACAACGTTTACTTCAACATTTCCTTCATACTAGCCATTCATCTCAAGCTTTTTAAGAACAAGGCAAGCCAAAAAAAAAGGCCGGTATATCAAACTGTCGCAGTCTGCATGGATAACTTCTACCCTGGAAATAAACTATTTTTGAATACCCAATGTCAAAGAAAGATTCAAAATAAGTAACATGATTGATCGTGGACATTTAAGTGTGACCATAGATGAGAAATGTAGTTAGGGATTTATCTATCAATTAAATAGTTGAGCTTAATATTGAATGTGTATAAATGGTATTGTGGGAGTTCATTAATGCAATTTGACCAAGTTGTGATGGAGGACGTGTATTTATCTAATATCATCACTAAGTTCACAAATATAGCTCTAATGATAAAGTAATCGAAAGTGGCATACCATGAATAAAAAGGACAGATGAAAGCATGAACAAAAATGAGGATGTAATCGCTTACCATGGTCTTAAGACAGTCCCAGTCATCTACAAGGGGCTGTCCAGTAGGACGAATAGCTTCAAGTACTTGAGGACCTTTGCAAACCAAAACAAAACCTCACCAATAAGTTTAATGTTGTGGTCGACGTGCATCCGGTGAGCCATTACC
The DNA here is from genome assembly GCA_023529315.1 of Papaver bracteatum. Lineage (NCBI taxonomy): Eukaryota > Viridiplantae > Streptophyta > Magnoliopsida > Ranunculales > Papaveraceae > Papaver > Papaver bracteatum. Next base: position 1,152,149 of record JAJJWX010005189.1, on the reverse strand, counting down.
TCTACAAACTGCTTTTGTGCGTCATCGAGATATCCATACTGCATTACGTGAGACCCATAGTTCAGGTTGAGTTGCATGTTTCGAAAACATAGCTCATTGAGTCATTTCTGCAAATAGGTAATAGGCTACTTTAGAAACTAAATTATAACACTTGATTGAAAATTATAGAACTTGGAAACTACTTTAGAAAACCCCCAAAGTTCTCAAGAACTCTGATTTATTTGAAAAGAATACCAAATTGAAATTTCACAAAACCAAGCATTAATACAGGAAATGAGAGGCATGCAACACACTTTTCACTGAATCAAAGGAATATTAATCATTAAGAACAAAGTCTATCAAACAATATCAACAATTTGCTCAAAATAACTTTTTAAATGAAAATAAAAGAGAGAACCCCCTACCTCAATGCAAGCTAAACATTCGTCTAAATTCGAAGTGCGGGTTGGATTTTAAGTTGCATATACGAACATAAACTCAATAATGAAGGTAGATAACATTACAAAGTTAACTAAGGTGAACAATTACCTCTAAATGATTTTACTCGAGCAACCCATCACAATTTCCTCTTAATTCTTCTCAATTTGGGGGAGAACACATGAACCCTAATTCTTCAATTCTTCTCTGTGAATCGAAAATCAGATATTAAATCATCTCCTTTACGTTCAACACACAAAACCCATCTTAAATTGATCTTCTAAAGTATCAATTTCATCTCCGAATTCTCTTCTGCAACTCTAGTGAAACCCTAATAATTTCTCATCAATGAATCGCCACTGAATCAACTTCAAACATCCAATTCAACTACAACCCTTTTATTCTTCATCTAGCCACAACCCAAATCACCTCTCAATTCTAGACAAACCCTAACTCCATAAATCCTAACTTCAATTCACAGCAGCCTCGACATCTCTTTTTCTTCTTCTTATAATCAATCAACATCAACACCACCACCAACAATCAATTCTCAGAGATTCATAAACAAACTTCGTTTCACAAATCATCCGCAAACGAACATAAAGAGAAGAAGAAAAGAGACAGAAAGAAAGAGAAGAAGAAGAAGAATAAAGAAGATTCAAAGAAAGGAGGATAACAGAGAAGAAGAGATGGAAGATGACAGAGAAGAGAGGACGAGATGGTAACAAAGAAGAGGCAAACCTATCAGTTCTTACGGCGGAGAGAAGAGGCGGAGAAATAATGGTAGAGAAGTGAAAAACATACTCAGAATCCAGATCTGTTTTGAGTTTGAGAAGATAAGGCCGAAAAATAAAAAGAAAAAAAAATATTTTTTTAAAATAAAAAACGGCGCCCGGGTTATAACCCCTTTGGGGTTATAACCCATCTACAAAAAACCCGTCCAAACAAATATGACAGAAAAACCCCAAATATCCTAAACTGTCTAAACTACCCCACGAAAAAAAAAAACAACGACCAAACAACCGCCTGCATTTATTTCTTTATAACGTTTCATAAGAAACAAAAGAAACAAAAACTTCCCCTCTCTTCCGCATCTCCTTCAAAACTACTCACAAAATTCTCAGATCTGAAACAAAATCATCATCCCGTAGCGAAATTAGTCAACTGATATTCGATTTCAACTTGTTATCTTCGTCGATGCTTTCGTATTTCAACGGTTTCATCAAAATCTTTCCTAAATTGTCTAAGAACAACAACAATGGCGAAGAAAAAAAATCAACAGGAGAAAAATAAAGATGATAAGCTTAGGAAAACGCAAAACCAAAGAACAAAAGGTAAGAAATCTCATCATTATTCTTCAATTTTTTGATGTAACCAGATTTTTTTTGGTTTAGGTTTCATTTTTTTTTTTTGGGTTTTCAGTTTGATTTTAGGTTTCGTCATTTTTCTGGGTTTTGTAGTTTAATTTTAGGTTTCATCTATTAGTTATAGATTTCATTTGTTAGCTTTAGGTTTCAGTTGAAAACTAATTTCAATTTTGGGTGTTTTTTTTCTTGTGTATTCTGTTTGATGAAACCAAAATCGAGTTACATCATGTTCAATTAATGGCGAAAACAATTTTCTATTGTTGTTGGAGTAAACAGATAAATGATGAAACCACATTTCATTTTCATTTTTTGTTGTTGTTTTTACTTGTTTTTGGTTGCATCATTTTGTTCTGTAGATTATGGATTCTGTTTGTTGATGAAACCAAAATTGGTTTCATCATTTTTTAGTTGTTGGTTTACATCTAGAGTTATTGTTTGTGGACCTAATTTTGCTTATGGTTTCATCATTTTTCAAGTGTATATCGTGTGGTTTCACCGCTTTTCAATTTTGCACAGTTTCATCACTTTGTTCGTGCTTATGGTTTCGTCATTTTTCACGTGTGTATCTTGTGGTTTCACCACTTTTCAATTATGCACAGTTTCATCACTTTGTTCGTGCTAATGGTTTCGTCATTTTTCAAGTGTGTATCTTGTGGTTTCATCATTATTATTTGTTTATTATTCTCTTATGGTTTACTTCTGGTTTCACAATAGGTAAAAAAAGACAAACAGAACCATACAGGTGTTCATTGCATCATTTGTGCAATCTAGCAGAGAAAATTAAGGCGTTGATAGAAAACAAGCAACTGCATTTGAAATCGCTTCAATCATGTCCATTCTGGCATTTCTTTGAGCCGTTCTATGATGGCGTAGTGAACGAAGAAGAGCTCATAAAAAAGACGAAAGCGGTAATTATGTTTTTAAGTTCAATAGAAAATAGACAGGATGGTAAGCGCCCGTATTGTTTCAAAGTAACAAGATCAAGGGAAATGACTCTGCGGACCATTCCCGAACATTTTGCTATGACTTTTGGTCTCCAAATGGTGGATTATGTAGAAGCAGATAACATTGACGAAGAGCTGCTCAAACAGGTGAACGTCTTCGTGGGTACGTATTTTCAAGGAAATAAAAAGACGAGTAAAAAAATTATTGAAGATTGTATGATGGAAGCCGCAGCTGATGAAGCCAGAGCGTATGACTTTGTAAAGTTTTTCATGATATTTCTTTTGGTTTCAGTATTTGTCCCCAACAAAAGTGGGCAAACTCTAGAAGCAAAGTACTTGTACATGGTGTTTGATATGAACCGGGTGTGTTGGCCAGTAGTCTTCCATGACTATCTACTTGATTCGATAATGAAAAACAGAAAATAAGTAGAAAACGCAGTTGGTTGCGTCATATATCCTATGGTAGGTTAAGAGTTGTTCTTTTTTTTTTCTTCATAGGTTAACTATTTTTTTTTCCGTATTGGTTTGTTGATTAATAAGCGACTTTTTTTTGATGATTCATTTGAATATTAATTTTTATTTTTCCAGTATTGGTTGGCAGAGATGACAAAGATTGCACAAAGAAAGGATGGGCTCGAAAAGTATCCGAGGTTTGCTAGATGGAACCTTAGCGACATCTGTCACCAAGTATTGTCTAACTTTGATAATCTTGTCGATAAAAAAGAACTTTGGTCTGAGGTAAATAGTTACTTTCCTGATGAAACCAATTTTGGTTTCATCATAAATTCTAGCTGAATTTTTGTTTCTTAGATAACTTCAAGGTTCTTATATGTTTAATTTGGTTAGTATATCATGCCATGTTCAAAATCTTTTATGTTTGTTAGACAATATTCGAAATCTTCTATGTTTTAGATGTCATCCATGCCTAAATTGTATATCATGCCGTGTTTTAGATATCATGCCATGTCTCAATTGTATATCATGCCATGTTCCACCAGTTTTTGATTTACTTTTTTGATGAAACCAGTTTTGGATTCATCATTTTTTTTTGATGAAAATTTTCTTGTGTACTATAGGAGAATATTGGTCACCGAAAGGGATCATTATTGCTTCCATATGACGAAATAGAAATGCGCTTGGTGGAAATTATTGCTGAAGATGATGTTCAACATGAAGTGCCGATTGGTGATAATGAAAATCAAGTGCCAGTTGAAGAAAATGAAGTTCCAGTTGAAGAAAATATTGGTTCTAGCAGTGAAGCTAACTCCTACAAAGCCAAATACCAATTTGCACGAGCCTTGATTGAAAAGTTTAGGACCAATGCTAAAAATGTTCTTTCCGAAGAAGAAGAATCACTGCTGGCGAAATATGATGCCGAGGACAGGGAACAACAACCGGTACAGAGCACTTATTTGAGACGTAAAAGAAAACAAACGGATGTTCCAATAGTACCTGAACCGGTTTCGAACCGTGAAGAAGATGTTGAGGTAATATGTTAGATCTAGTTTTATTAGTTTGCTTTGTGCATTGTTTGCTATGAAATTTCTTTTTTGATGGAAACATAAATGGTTTCATTGCCTATAAAATAACATTGTAGACTCTAAGATTTAAGAAACTTGTATGAGTTTAATTGAGGAGAAAGTTTAAATTTCTAACTTCTTTCTTAAATTTCAGTTTATTGGTAGTGTTTCATAAACTTGTGTGGTATTATGTACCATTTCTGTCATATTTGGTTTGTTGTCGCCAGAGTTGGTTTCATCAAGTTAATGTTTGTTTTAATTCATTTTTTTGATGAAACCAGAGTTGGTTTCATCATTTTTTTGATGAAACCAGAGTTGGTTCCATCATTTCAAGTTAATGAAGAATTGTCCAGTTCTTTCTTTTCTTTCAGAAATTTAGATTTTATAGCATTGGGTTTTCAAACATAAGAAGATGAAGAAAAAAATGACTTAGATATCTTAATATTGCAGGTGATAAAAAGGGATGTTAACATGATAGAACAAGAAACAGTTTCACTGTCTGAAGAAAGGCTACCACATGATGACAATGCTGTGATGGAACAAGGTGGGGGTTTGCTTTCTGGAGAAAAGGTTTCAAGTTTCAAAACATGGGAAGATTCTTCTCAAACTCTTGAAGATTTTCTGATGCAACCTGAAAAGGATTCAACCCAAGGAGAAACACCACAAGATGTGGAACATCAACAAGAATCTTCAAAAGGTGAAGATCCCGTTACACTAGATAGTGTCTTTTCAACTGTGGACCTTTAGAAATTGTTAAACCAAATAGGAGTAGCAGCAAAAGAGCAGGTCATATCTCCCTCGACGAAGCCAGACACCGAGCAAGAACAAGAAGGAGATGGTACTGAGTTGACTCCGAATACTATCGAGGATATCAAGGCGGCAGAGCGGGTGGAATCTGAAATGGATAAAGCTACCTCGACGAAGATAGTAACCCAGCAAGAACAAGAAGGAGATGGTACTGAGTTGACTCTGAACACTATCGAGGATATCAAGGTGGCAGAACGGGTCGAATCTGAAATTGAGAAAGCAACTTCGTTGAAGATAAATATTGAGCAAGAAGACAATGAAACTCAATTTGTAATTGATGAACAAGAAATTCGGAAAATGGAAGACGAATACAATAAGAAAAGTTGTTCGTCATCAATGCCAAATGTTGGAAGCGTATACTAATACTCAGCCGTAAAAATGGCGAATGATTTACTCGAGTTAGAAAATGAACCTGGATTTGATTTAGATCTGTCGCAGCATGACAATCAAGAGCAAGGACAGGGAGAACTCAGTGCTGAACAGAGGATGAGTAACATGGTTACGAGAATGAGGGAAGACAGAAGGAATTTGGGACAACCTATCAAGATGCAAGATTACAAAACCAGTGCAAAAAAAAAGAAGAAAGGTTGTAGCTAGTAAGTGCAAGGATAAAAAGGAGGTTCAGGAAGTACAGGGGGTGAAGTTGAAACCAGTTGATAACTTGAATATCTTGAGGGTACTCGACAGAAATGAGAAACCCCTCGTGACCACTTTTTTCAGAAAGAACAGTGAAAGGTAAGTGGGAAATAACTGATGAAACCAAGACTGGTTTCATCAAAATTTTGTTCCAAGTTATTCATTGTTTCTCCTTTTTTGATCCATCATTGACTAGCTTTTTCAAAACAAAATTAACAGCTCAACGGCGTGGGAGCATTTAAATCTTAATTTGCATATATCGGGGAAGAATATGGATAGTTTAATAAGAAAAGGTGACGTCGCAGGAGACATAATTGAGTTCTATATTCTGAAGATGCAAAACAACATCAAAAAAAATGAGTTGAAACAAGATGGTTCTCCAAAGTACCAGAGAGCTGTGTTTCTAAGCACATTTGCATATGTAAGTTTACTCTAAAATTCTTTAATGTAATTTTTTTGGCAGAAAAAATAGTTGTGGAAAGCAAAAAATGATGTTGTTTATATGGTTAATTTTGATGGAACCAAGTTTGGTTTCATCAAACTTGCATGTTTGTAACTCATTAAGGAGCTGTTATCTGGTATTTTGTTTCAGACATGTCACTCATTAGGAAAGAAATGCGGTGATGTAATAGAAGGTTTCATCGACAACATGGATTATAGCGTGCGTTTTTTGTTCGTTCCGTTGCTGACATCAATTTGAGATGTAAACCATTGGACGCTGCTTGCTTTTGATTTTGAAACTGGAGAATTTTATCACTACAACTCCTTGGCTTCCACCGAAGAAGAATGCGGAAAAAGTGCTGAAAGCATGAGACAACGAATAATAGCAGCATTTGCACAGCACGACGCAAAGCTCCCGCGTGACGAGCAGACTAGTCAACCAACACCGTACACTCTGCACACCCCTTCATGTTGTCAACAAATGGGGTAAGCTATGTTTTTAAGTTTATTAGTTCATAAATGAATATGCTTGAAATCATTACAACACTTGTAAATAGTTAAAAACCGAATGCGTTACATATAGCTACTAATATCATAATATTCTCAGCTAGTCACTTTATAACAGTTGAAACATTGTTTTGGTTTTTCAGGAACGATTGTGGCCTGCATGTTTGCTATTACATGAAGAGCCTCTTGAAAGGGAACATGTCTCGTGAAGATGATATACGAGAAAAGGTGCATAATATGAGACCAAAGTTGGCGTTGAAGATACTACTTGACAATATAGAATAATACTCATGTTGTGCCCGTCCTCCTGAACGTTCAGTTTTAGTTGAAGTTTAAATTACTTTTGAAATGTAGTTTGTAATGATGATACTATAATTCTACTTGAAGATTCAAGTTTTAGTTGAAGTTTAAAGTACTTGTGAAATGGTCACAGTTTATATAAAATACAATTTCGTGCGGTTTCAGTTGTGTTCCTTTAAAAGCTTGTCTACAGAAATATGATGTCTCATTTTTATAAAACAGTATCCATAAATGATGTATCATATATTTGGGGAACCAATAAACAGTACACAAAACATCATCTACTCTGTTGTCAAACAATATAGAAGAAAAAGTGACAGTAAAAAAATGGTGAAACCAAAAAGGGTTCCACCAAAATATGATGAAACCTATTCTGGTTCCATCAAAAAAAATGATGAAACCTAATTCGGTTACACCAACCTCTAAAGGCATACAGAAATTCTGTCAAACTTAATCAAACAAAAAGTCTGACAAACTTGATCAAAATTACTTATTCATAGACAAATTATAAAATAAAAACACCTGCAGCACATTAACTTCTAAAACAGAAATCTGAAATAGTAAATGAAACACATATTGTAGTATAAAAACGAAATTCAATGACTTGTAGTCACACGAAATAGTAAATGACTACAAGTTCTTATGAAATCTGATGAGAAGGGCATGTCCTCCTATTATGGGTGGCCAAAACATTGCAGGAACCACATGTTCTCATCTTCTTATTGGGAACTGAACCTGTATTAGGAATCCTCTTCTTCTTCGGTGGACGTCCTGGCTGTGGTCCATTATTCGGACCAAAAACCATTGATTTCGGCGACACTGTCACAGGCTTTTCAACTGTGGGAACAGGATTGATTGCATGTTTATATGATTCTCGATAGAACTTTACTGTAAAGTAGTGTTCAACATACTTGTAAGGGTCTTCTCCCTTCACCATGATACAACGGACAGCATGGGCACATGGGAAACCGTCAATACGCCATCGATTGTAAGAACATGTTTTTCTTTTCAAATCGACTGTCTGTGTTAATGAAGCATGAACTTCAAACACATATTCCGACGACTTGGTGACTGGGTAGTTACATCCATGAATCTTGTTGTCGTGGAGCAGAACTTCATAATCTGGACATAGAGTTTGACGCCAATTCATTAAGTTAGCACAATCATCGCGACGTGTACACATTTGGTCCATAAGCTTCACCCTGATCGCATCAACCATGACGGCTATAGGCTTCTCTCTCTCTTCAACGACCGAACCATTGAAACTCTCAGCAATATTTGAACACAACCTACCATATTGTCGACCCTTGAAGAAAACACTTGCCCATTTATCAACAGGAGCTCTACTTAGATAGTCTTGCAATTTCTGATTTTCAACCTTCCTCAACTTATCCCAACTCTCTGTAAAATCTTTATGAATAGAAGCATATGCACATTTCTTAAACAGTCCCAATACATATTTGTTATAAACCTTGCAATTCTTTGGTAAGCATGTGTTGATATTGCATTCCATATGCCAATAACACCAACCATGAAAAGCCTCAGGAAATACAACAGGAATTTGAGTTACCAATCCAATACCTCGATCACTCACAAAAGTAAGATTTGGTCGCAAAGGAGAAAGGACTTGCTTCAAATTTTCCAAAAACCATTTCCAGTTCGCTTCATTCTCCGATGATACCACAGCATAAGCAAGAGGGTATATTTTTGTAACATGAACAAAAAAACATAACACAAGCATAAGATGCGATGAAAACTACAAATAGAAAATGATGAAACCAACATAAAAAATGATGAAACCAACATAAAAATAATGATGAAACCAACATGAAAAAATGATGAAACCAACATGAAAAAATGATAAAACCAACATAAAAAAATTATGAAAACCTTACCATCATTTCCAGTTAGACCCGTTGCTGCCATCATATGACCAAGGTACTTGATTTTCAAGTGTGCCGCATCAACAAATAATACAGGATGACAGAAGTTGAATCCATGACTACAAGCTTCAAAACAGATAAACATCCTCTGAAATTTTTTGAGTCCCTTCTTCGACTTCCAAAACCACGTGAGATCCAGGATTGGTTTCAATCAACTTGTTTTTATACCAGTTCAAGAACATAAAAGATTTCTCGTTCTCCCCCCATGTAGTATTCAGTGCATGCTTCTTCCCTGAGTATGCATAATAACGACTAATGTCAAAGCCGTATTCTCTCGTAAACTGTTCCATAATATGCTTAGTTTTCTTATTAGGATCCTGTTTAATTTCATCAATAATCAAGCTACTAACTAGTTTCTTCGATATCTGTGGTGTGTTAACATATCCACCAACACAAGTATGCTCATTATTTAGTTCCTTGATAATAAAAGGACTTCCTACAACACCATCAACAGACACAACATATAAATGCCAATCACATTTCTCCTCTTTATTATTAGCACAACATGCACCAATCCTCAACTTCTCATTCATGTATATCTTGAATGCATAACCAGCTGCTGCATGATACTTCTGTAAATCACAACGAACTTGTTGAACGCCTCCCGGAAACAATTGTTCAACTCCTTGAAAAAGATGTAACCAGTGAGCAGACTTCAACGGTTCCTTAATTTTATCTGGAACATCATAATCAATTCGTGGCTTCTCAAAAGGTATAATTCCAGAACTCCGTGGCTGGTCATCAAAAGCTATAATTCCTGAACTTACTGAACCAGAACTCTCAGCTTTATGACGTACGTGTAACTCCATAATTCCTTCTTTATTATGCAGACTAAATAAAGCCAATGCTCGAAGATCAAAATCAGAATCAATGACCTTTTGCTGATCATCAACCATATGAAAAATTTCCATAGAAGGAGGAGAGAAATCATCCCAACTTGAGCATATACTAGTCTTGATATTACCAAAAGACTCTTGGAGGCCAATACGAAAATTTAAACAATCACCTTTGTGACAAACAACTGCGAGAACAGAATCCATAATCTACAGAACAAAATGATGCAACCAAAAACAGTTTCACCAGATGTGAATATCAACAACAACAAAAATTGAAAACCAGTCATTCCAAAACAGATGAAATCGTTCATAACAACATCAACACAAACATAAAACAAATCATATGCTAACAGAAATTCAGTTTATTCGTCTAGAGTAACTAGAAAAATTAACGAAAACAAATCAAAAATCAACACAAAAAAGAGAATTGAATACCTGAAAAATTGATTGATTCCTTGATGAATAATCCGAATACTACATAGATTAATATGAAGACGAAGATGAGCAGCAAGAAATTGATTGATTGTCCAGCTGGATTCTTCAATTCGATATTCAATTTCAACTTGAAAAGCGGAAATATGATTTCAGCTAAACAAAATGCCACCAGATCTCGGGGTTTTTATTGGATTCTTCTCTTCTTCAAACAGCTACGATTATCTTCTCTTCTTCGAACAACGGAATTGGATTCTTCTACGGATCTCAAAACTTGTAAGCTTCTCTTCTGGTTCTTCAATCAAACCTAAAATTGCTCTCTCAATCTTTGAATCTAAACGAGAATACGATAACGAATCTTTGAAACGAGATCTGGAAAAAAACGAAAAAATACTACGAATGAAGAATCAAAATTGCTCCGAATTTGTTTTTAGTTTCCTGTTTCCGCCAAACTACTTTCCTTTGAAAGTGGTTTTATATAGGGAAGGTTAATTTTGGAATTTATAAATAAAATAAAAACTAAATTTTAAAAATTTTGTTTGAAGTGGGGTTTTTGTGCCAATTTTATTTGAAACGGTTTTTATTTGTTAAATATAATATGACCGGTTTTTTCTTATTAGTAGTTTGTTCACCTAGGGGTTTTGTCACTAGTTTTGAATAAAAAAGGTAAATCAGTTAGTCTATCGGACGCACGAAACCGACCCAAAAAACTGCTCTTTTGACTAATCCCACTATTTCCTACGGTTGGTCAAAACTCCCTCACAAATAGTGAAAAAAAAACCCTCACTAATAGGACCTATTTTTGTAGTGTTGCTTTCCGATGGAGGGAATCTGGGCATCAGTGAGATTGTATTCATGCGAAGTTACACGTCTGACTATATACCGTCTTTCTTTCGAGGATCGTGTCAGGCAGTCTTTTATAATATTGAGCGAGCAGCTCGACATATGGGTTTCGACCAAGGGGTCCCTCTCGTTCGTCAGCTGGAAGCTCCAGAGGTTCCGTTATCAGACGCTCTTGATGCTAGTATTATTGCACCGGGCAGAAGCCTCCCTTTCTTGTTTTCGGAATGAAATCCGTCGATTACCTCCAGGTATAACGCATTCTAGAATAGTGAATTCCTCGTCATCCAGGAATTTGTGAAAGCCGTAGTGGAGAACACCCGTGGAAGACCTTCCGTCGAGATTTTAGCGGAACATCCGTTGTTGAGGGATACTTCTTTAACCAAAAGGAAATTCGTCGGTCTGGATGTGGACAGTCCCCAAGTGAAGGAGTGAAGGTCTAAGAATCGTGCATGCGGTTTCCAGTCAGATTCCACATCTCTACCAACTTTTAGCTCATCCAACATTAGGGTACATGTGATTTCTTTCTTGACTTCAGCTAGATCACGTATATCCTTGTTTCTTTTCTGAGAACGCGTCCTTGTATCTCGTCCAGGGTTTCAGCATCTTGAACGCCTTTTCCAAACTTGCAAGTATTCAAAAGGCATCGTTTTTCGAGATAGATGGTGGGGGTGCGGAGCTCATCCATGGTGATGTAGATTCCGAAAAGGATGAAAGTTCAGAGTTCAGCGATGGCGAGAGTAGTTCTTCCGATAACAGTGTTGAATCTTCCTCTAGTCAGTCTGAAACCAAATCGGTGAGTCCCCTCCATGTTTTTCTTCTTTCCCTATTTTTTGCAGTATAAATTAATTTTGATTTTTAGGAGGAAACCGTTCCTGGGGATGATCTTGAAGTGGAAGACCACCATAGCAAAGACGTAACTGTACTTCCCACTGCAAAAACTATGCCAGCTAGCGATTTGAACATGGAGATTCATCGTTCCGAGGGCTCTGCCGTGACTCAGGTGGAGGAGAGCACTTCGGGACGTGAAATTGTAGTTAGGGATCTCCTGCCAATTGATGATTCAGTTGCAGGTGCCACCTTCAATCCTCCTTATCTGTCCCCTTTCCCATGTCATGTGTTGATTGGTGGATTTAGCGTGCCAGCTAAGCATGCCACATTGTACACCAAGATTTAGGAAAGCTACGGTCACATTTCCATGACTAAGAAGATCACTAGTAGACATGTGTTGGTCAAGCGTGTGGAAGAAGCCTTGTCTTCGATTGATGAGATGTGCAATGTGACTGGTCATACATTTTATGAGGATGTAATCTCGAGCTGGAAGTTCCATCATGACATGTGCGTAGGCTTCGAATTTAACGTTCTCTGGTTCGTTGAAGGTCTCTCTGATGTTGAAAGGTCATTCTCCGGAGAAGTTGAAGGTCCTTTCGCAGACATGATGAAGAAGAAGGAAGCGGAATTCAAGAAGTTGTGCAGGAAGCTGAAACTTAAGAGGGCGACTCTCCAAAGAACGAGGGAGGCCTTTGACAAAAGGAGCAAGCCTTTGTTGGAAAACTTCCCTTGAATATATACTTGTCTTTTGGACCTCTTATCTTCAGGGTTTTTTTTTTTGAAAGGCAAATGAGATGCCTAGTTTTTGGTTTTTGACTTTTCTGATTTTCTCGGGTTAATAGATAAATGCTACCTTGAAGGTTTTGGATTATATATTTTTTTGAATGAAGTGTTTAGAATGGAATTATCTTTGGCTATGGATGAAGTGACACAAACATCCTAGGAAAACCATGGAACCGTGTGTTGGTAGATGACATGGGATGAAACATGGCTATAGGTTTTATTAGAACTTGAAAAAGTAAACCACATATTTTTGTATAGATAAGACTTACTCGGTTTCTCAGGTCTTCTGATGAGAATAAACTTTCCAGGTGTAGGACCAATTTTTTTTTCGAGAAACATGGTCATGGGAAGTCCCCAGTCTTCTGAGTCGTTGCTTAGTTTTCTGATAACTACGACGTTAATCCCTAGGTGGATCGTTTTGCTTCTAGATCATCCCTTGTTGTGTCATGACTGATAATTTGAGAAGTCCCTACTCATCCCTTGTCGTGTCATGACTGATAATATGAGAAGTCCCCGGTCATCCCTTGTCGTGTCATGGCTGATAATCGAGCCATCGAGTAACTAAGTCGGAGTGGATCGCCTTCCTTTATCATCTTGACGTCTCGGTCGAAAAATGAGATCGCTGGTTGAAAATTGACATTTTAACCGAAAGATCGAACCTCCCACTGTGGTCGCCAATTTTTTATAGGTGAAAATGGTTTCTGCCGATTTCGGTAATTGCAGGTGTGAAAGTGAGAAACAATTTAAACCCTAAATAATGTACTGCAAGGGAGCACTTTAGGTTCGAGAGATCAATCTGTACAAGTCCGTACTAAACCAAGAAATGGTCGTTCCAGACTTGCTTCAGTCAAAAAGTAGAGGAGAAGGGTTCATTTAGGGAGGGAATTGAGGAGAGTGTTGAGACCAGAATAATTCTGGAAGAGTAGTGCTTGACTTGTATCAGATGGTGAAAGCTTTGAGAAAGCTAACAAGAGTTTCCTTTCTGAGTGTGGTATTTTTCTCTGACCAAAAACTCGTGTCTCTGGTGGAAATAAGTAAGCCTATTTATACAAGTCTAAAAAGTAACGTACTCTGGCCTCATAAGAAAAGAAAACAGATGAGTTAAATGGAAACAGGAGGTAACGCCTGGTATTGATGGAATTTGATGAAATTGATGTTCCATAATGAAAGAGCATTTCACCATTGCTTCTTGCATTTATTAACAACCTTATTCTTATTACACTATCTTGAAACGGGCATTTGTGTATGCCGTACGCTAAAGACCACCAAACCAAAACCCTAATGACCATCCCCCAGTTCGTGTTGATGTCTCGAATGTTTTTGGAAAACATGTAGCATGTTGTTGTGGCTTTTCAAGTCAATATCGGGAACCTTTCTAGTCTGGTAACCTTCGACGGTCGAGATTTTGCATCTTAAGAGGAGGGGAAACCGTTGATCGTTGCCGCCTTTATTTTGGTAGCCGCGTAGTGAGGGCCAACATTGTAACACCCCGTGTTTTTAGCATGGCGCATGCTGAAATATGCGTCATGGTCTGTGATGAAGCTTCATGCAAAGCTTCCGTTGGTGGGTAAGAGGTAGATTGGCTTAAGGCCAATACCACGCCAAAAAGGCGTATTATGTTTGACTTTGGCCAAGAGCCAATTCTTGCATCAAATGATGCATTAGGCCAGTTGGGTAGATGGCCTTGAAAATGTACATCCAACATGGATGGACATCGGGTTGGTAATGCACAGCCATTACAGTTGAGCATGGGAGTGGCCTACGGGCCAAATATAGAGTGCAGCCATCCTGGCTGAACATCGAGTTGGCATCGGAACTGGCGTGTGAGCCAGAGCTGAATGTACAGCCACCTTGGCCGGTTATTCAGGAAAATACATGGCAACAGCCATGAATAGTAAAATGGGGAGTTGATGAAGGATTTTATTGCCCCCAATCAGAGTTCTAAAAATGTCAAATAAACATATATAGGGAAGGGTAGTTGGTTGAAGGTGCATATGTGGACTATGCACCAAGTAAGCTTCATAGCTTAGCCAGAAGGATATAAATGATGCCTACGGCTCATTTATATTTTCTTATCCTAGAGAGAGGGCATATGATGCTAAGTCATCACTATGCCATTCCACGGACTCGATGATGCATCACTTGGATGTATTTGACAGAACGGCCTATACGGACTAGGCCATTACCACTATTGCTTGGCCACGGCCTAGAAAACGAGTTGTAATAAGTTGCTTGTCCCTTTGAGGATGAACTACGGTCTGTGCTTGATTCCTTTAGAGTAGGGAAGGATACATAGGCAGCCGCAATGAGTTGCAGCATTGCAGGTCCAGAACGTTGGCCCCTCATATCACCTAAGCTCGGTAGCCCGACGCAAGAGATGATTGTGGCCACACTTGATGAGGCTTGGTTGCATGCCAGTAAGTGGATTCTCATACCTCCTATCAAGTTATAAAGAGTTGGTAAGCGAAGTTACGTAGGAAAGGGAAAGGGCTTGGTGCATCCTATGCCTAAGTCCACGGCTTATGCCTTAAGCCTGGACAAGACACGGTAATGCGACGGTTGCTCAGCTAGTTAGGAAATTCAGTGATGGATTCCCTATGCTGAGGCAAAGCCAGAGATGCATGCGAAGTGCATTGGCATTGGCCTTATGTCCCTAAACCCTTTTGCAGAACAAGGGTAAGTTGGAAAGGTGTGGAAGCTTAAATAGCTGTGTCATGCTCCACGAGCATGCCTGCAAGGGAAGATGAGCGTGCATTTTCCTAGGGATGAGTCCCGGATCGTAGCTTCATCAATGGCGCACTTGGAGAGTTGCGGCCTGCGGGGCGACGCGCCAAAGGCATAATTTTTCGGTCCGTCACAGTTGGTATCAGAGCAAATTCAGAGAAAACACTAGGGACTTGTGCGAAGTGGACTTGTCCATAAGTATTTTCCTTCATGGAAAAATTTAAAGTTGGAGAGTAGGCCAACTTCTGCGTTGGGAAGAGTTTGTAACTGCTAGACCAGTTACTTTGCAAATCGAGTTGAGCTTGAATAAGAACTGTGAGTTTTCCAGGCCTTTGGGCACCCCGCTTACGATAATCCGGAAGACCGTCTGGGACGGTGGGTAGACAATGGGACTGATCATCCCCACACGTTGGCACTGGCCAAGGGTGTGCGTTGTCAAGCCCGGCTAGCATCCCACTTACGAGTGGCAACCCGGTAAATCCGTCAGGGACGATGGCTTGCATCCCACTGCACTGGCATTAGATATTGGTCCTCACAGTGTTGCGTTAAGTTTTACCTTGTCATTTCGATGACAAATTTCAACTCGTGAACCTTAGGGATTCCTGGGTGGTAGTATGGGATGCTATTTAGGATACCTTGTCGAGTTATCCTCTTGGCACTGGCCAATTGTGATTCTTGGTAACGTTGTGGGCACTTTTTGGATTCCTGAGCAGGTGGTATGGGACATGTGCTCAGAAGGTCTAAATTGTTGTTCATGACAACTCGAAGAAACTCGTGATTTCTGAGAATCTGGTATGGGACTTTTGCTCAGGAAATCCAAATCGAAGAGATGGTCCACAATAGTTTTATTTGGAATTCTTCCGTAAAAAAAAAACAGTTATCTTAGTATATGAAATTGACTTTCTTATGATAGTTTCATTTAGAAAGTGTTACCATAAGTAAGAGGTCAATTGGCTTAATGACAATTTATGGAGAAAATGTTATCGTATAGTCCTGATTCCATAACAGTTTCTTAAATACCTTTCGTAACAGAGGCTTTGGTGATAGTGCAAAAAAAATTCAAAACTGTCACATAAGTATTTCGGTGACAGTTTTAAACTGTCACCTAAGCCCATTTTTGTACTAGTGTGAACATCGAGTTGGCATCGGAACTGGCGTGTGATCCAGAGCTGAATGTACAGCCACCTTGGCCGGTTATTCAGGAAAATACATGGCAACGGCCATGAATAGTAAAATGGGGAGTTGATGAAGGATTAGGGAAGGGTAGTTGGTTGAAGGTGCATATGCGGACTATGCACCAAGTAAGCTTCATAGCTTAGCCGGAAGGGTATAAATGATGCCTAAGGCTCATTTATAGTTGCTTAGCCTTGAGAGAGGGCATATGATGCTAAGGAATCACTATGCCATTCCACGGACTCGATGATGCATCACTTGGATGTATTTGACGGAACGGCCTATACGGACTAGGCCATTACCATTATTGCTTGGCCACGGCCTAGCAAACGAGTTGGAATAAGTTGCTTGTCCCTTCGAGGATGAACTACGGTATGTGCTTGATTCCTTTAGAGTAGGGAAGGATACGTAGGCAGCCGCAATGAGTTTTAGCATTGCCGGTCCAGAACGTTGGCCCCTCATATCACCTAAGCTCGTTAGCACGACGCAAGAGATGATTGTGGCCACACTTGATGAGGCTTGGTTGCATGCCAGTAAGTGGATTCTCATACCTCCTATCAAGTTATAAAGAGTTGGTAAGCGAAGTAATGTATGAAAGGGAAAGGGATTGGTGCAGCCTATGCCTAAGTCCACGGCTTATTCCTTAATCCTGGACAAGAAACGGTAATGCGACGGTTGCTCAGCTAGTTAGAAAATTCAGTGATGGATTCCCTATGCTGAGGCAAATCCATATATGCATGTGAAGTGCATTGGCATTGTCCTTATGGCCCTAAACCCTTTTGCAGAACAAGGGTAAGTTAGAAAGGTGTGGAATCTTAAATAGCTGCGTTATTCTCCACGAGCATGCCTGCAAGAGAAGATGAGCGTGAATTTGCCTAGGGATGAGGCACGGATCGTAGCTTCATCAATGGCGCACCGGGAGAGTTGCGTCCTGGGGGGCGAAGCGCCAAAGGCGTAATTTTTCGGTCCGTCACATTTGGTATCAGAGCAAGTTCCGAGAAAACACTAGGGTCTTGTGCGGAGTGGACTTGTCCACAATTATTTTCCTTCATGGAAAAACTTAAAGTTGGAGAGTAGGCCAACTTCTGCGCGGGGAAGAGTTTGTAACTTCTAGACCAGTTACTTTGCAAATCGAGTTGATCTTGTATAAGAACTGTGAGTTTTTCAGGCCTTTGTGGCACCCCGCTTACGAGAATCTGGAAGACCGTATGGGACGGTGGGTAGACAATGGTACTGATCATCCCTACACGTTGGCACTGGCCAAGGGTGTGCGTTTTTAGGAACGGCTAGCATCCCACTTACGAGTGGCAACCCGGTAAATCCGTCAGGGACGGTGGCTTGCATCCCACTGCACTGGAATTAGAGATTGGTCCTCACAGTTTTGCGTTAAGTTTTGCCTTGTCATTTCGATGACATATTTCAACTTGTGAACCTTAGGGATTCCTGGGTGGTAGTATGGGATGCTATCTAGGATACCTTGTCGAGTTATCCTCTTGGAACTGGCCAATTGTGATTCTTGGTAACGTTGTGGGAACTTTTTGGATTCCTGAGCAGGTGGTATGGGACATGTGCTTAGAAGGTCTAAATTGTTGTTCATGACAACTTGAAGAAACCCGTGATTTCTGAGCATATGGTATGGGACTTTTGCTCAGGAAATCCAAATCGAAGAGATGGTCCACAATAGTTTTATTTGGAATTTCGGGGTGAAGAGTGTAACACCCCGTGTTTTTAGCATAGCGCATATTGAAAGATGCGTCATGGCCTATGATGAAGCTTCATCCAAAGCTTCCGTTGGTGGGTAAGAGGTAGATTGGCTTAAGGCCAATACCATGCCAAAATGGCGTATTATGTTTGACATTTGGCCAAGAGCCAATTCTTGCATCAAATGATGCATTAGGCCAGTTGGGTAGATGGCCTTGAAAATGTATAGCCAACATGGCTGGACATCGGGTTGGTAATGCACAGCCATTACGGCTGAGCATGGGAGTGGCCTACGGGCCAAAGCTAGAGTGCAGCCATCCTGGCTGAACATCGAGTTGGCATCGGAACTGGCGTGTGAGCCAGAGATGAATGTATAGCCACCTTGGCCGGTTATTCAGGAAAATTCATGGCAACGGCCATGAATAGTAAAATAGGGAGTTGATGAAGGATTTTATCGCCCCCAATCAGAGTTCTAAAAATGTCAAATAAACATATATAGGGAAGGGTAGTTGGTTAAATGTGCATATGCGGACTATGCACCAAGTAAGCTTCATAGCTTAGCCGGAAGGGTATAAATGATGCCTAAGGCTCATTTATAGTTGCTTAGCCTTGAGAGAGGGCATATGATGCTAAGGCATCACTATGCCATTCCACGGACTCGATGATGCATCACTTGGATGTATTTGACGGAACGGCCTATACGGACTAGGCCATTACCATTATTGCTTGGCCACGGCCTAGAAAACGAGTTGGAATAAGTTTCTTGTCCCTTAGAGGATGAACTACGGTCTGTGCTTGATTCCTTTAGAGTAGGTAAGGATACGTAGGCATCCGCAAAGAGTTTTAGCATTGCCGGTCCAGCACGTTGGCCCCTCATATCACCTAATCTCGGTAGCCCGACGCAAGAGATGATTGTGGCCACACTTGATGAGGCTTTGTTGCATGCCAGTAAGTGGATTCTCATACCTCCTATCAAGTTATAAAGAGTTGGTAAGCGAAGTAACGTAGGAAAGGGCAAGGGCTTGGTGCATCCTATGCCTAAGTCCACGGCTTATTCCTTAAGCCTGGACAAGAAACGGTAATGCGACGGTTGCTCATCTAGTTAGAAAATTCAGTGATGGATTCCCTATGCTGAGGCAAAGCCATATATGCATGTGAAGTGCATTGGCATTGTCCTTATGGCCCTAAACCCTTTTGAAGAACAAGGGTAATTTAGAAAGGTGTGGAATCTTAAATAGCTGCGTCATTCTCCACGAGCATGCCTGCAAGGGAAGATGAGCGTGCATTTGCCTAGGGATGAGTCCCGGATCGTATCTTCATCAATGGAGCACCGGGAGAGTTGAGTCCTGCGGGGTGAAGCGCCAAAGGCGTAATTTTTCGGTCCGTCACAGTTGGTATCAGAGCAAGTTCCGAGAAAACACTAGGGACTTGTGCGGAGTGGACTTGTCCACAATTATTTTCCTTCATGGAAAAACTTAAAGTTGGATAGTAGGCCAACTTCTGCGTGGGGAAGAGTTTGTAACTGCTAGACCAGTTACTTTGCAAATCGAGTTGAGCTTGTATAAGAACTATGAGTTTTTCAGGCCTTTGTGGATCCCCGCTTACGAGAATCCGGAAGACCGTATGGGATGGTGGGTAGACAATGGTACTGATCATCCCTACACGTTGGCACTGTCCAAGGGTGTGGGTTGTCAGGCACGGCTAGCATCCCACTTACGAGGGGCAACCCGGTAAATCCGTCAGGGACGGTGGCTTGCATCCCACTGCACTGGAATTAGAGATTGGTCCTCACAGTGTTTCGTTAAGTTTTGCCTTGTCATTTCGATGACATATTTCAACTTGTGAACCTTAGGGATTCCTCGGTGGTAGTATGGGATGCTATCTAGGATACCTTGTCGAGTTATCCTCTTGGAACTGGCCAATTGTGATTATTGGTAACGTTGTGGGAACTTTTTGGATTCCTGAGCAGGTGGTATGGGACATGTGCTTAGAAGGTCTAAATTGTTGTTCATGACAACTTGAAGAAACCCGTGATTTCTGAGTATCTGGTATGGGACTTTTGCTCAGGAAATACAAATCGAAGAGATGGTCCACAATAGTTTTATTTGGAATTTCGGGGTGAAGAGTGTAACACCCCGTGTTTTTAGCATGGCGCATATTGAAAGATGCGTCATGGCCTATGATGAAGCTTCATCCAAAGCTTCCGTTGGTGGGTAAGAGGTAGATTGGCTTAAGGCCAATACCATGCCAAAATGGCGTATTATGTTTGACATTTGGCCAAGAGCCAATTCTTGCATCAAATGATGCATTAGTCCAGTTGGGTAGATGGCATTGAAAATGTACAGCCAACATGGATGGACATCGGGTTGGTAATGCACATCCATTAAGGTTGATCATGGGAGTGGCCTACGGGCTAGAGTGCGGCCAGCTAGAGTCGGGCAGTGAGCCATCATTGGCTTATTCGGAACATCATCGATGTTAAAATAGGCAGTTGATGAAGGATTTTATCGTGTGAAAAATGTCAAATAAACATATATAGGGAAGTAGAATGTCATAAGGACTACCTTGTAAGCTTCATAGTTATTCGGCAGGAAAATACATGGCAACAGCCATGAATAGTAAAATGGGGAGTTGATGAAGGATTTTATCGCCCCCAATCAGAGTTCTAAAAATGTCAAATAAACATATATAGGGAAGGGTAGTTGGTTGAAGGTGCATATGCGGACTATGCACCAAGTAAGCTTCATATCTTAGCCGGAAGGGTAAGCGAAGTTACGTAGGAAATGGAAAGGGCTTGGTGCATCCTATACCTAAGTCCACGGCTTATTCCTTAAGCCTGGACAAGACACGGTAATGCGATGGTTCCTCAGATAGTTAGGAAATTCAGTGATGGATTCCCTATGCTGAGGCAAAGCCAAATATGCATGCGAAGTGCATTGGCATTAGCCTTATGGACCTAAACCCTTTTGAAGAACAAGGGTAAGTTGGAAAGGTGTGGAAGCTTAAATAGTTGTGTCATGCTCCACGAGCATGCCTGCAATGGAAGATAAGCGTGCATTTGCCTAGGAATGAGGCCCGGATCGTAGCTTCATCAATGGCGCACTATGAGAGTTGCGGCCTACGGGGCGACGCGCCAGAGTCGTAATTTTTCGGTCCGTCACAGTTGGTATCAGAGCAAGTTCCGAGAAAACACTAGGGACTTGTGCGGAGTGTACTTGTCCACAATTATTTTCCTTCATCGAAAAACTTAAAGTTGGAGAGTAGGCCAACTTATGCGCGGGGAAGAGTTTGTAACTGCTAGACCAGTTACTTTGCAAATCGAGTTGAGCTTGTATAAGAACTGTGAGTTTGTCAGGCCTTTGTGGCACCCCGCTTACGAGAATCCGGAAGACCGTCTGGGACGGTGGGTAGAAAATGGGACTGATCATCCCCACACGTTGGCACTGGCCAAGGTTGTGCGTTGTCAGGCCCGGCTAGCATCCCACTTACGAGCGGCAACCCGGTAAATCCGTCAGGGACGGTGGCTTGCATCCCACTGCACTGGCATTAGAGATTGGTCCTCACAGTGTTGCGTTAAGTTTTGCCTTGTCATTTCGATGACATATTTCAACTTGTGAACCTTAGGGATTCCTGGGTGGTAGTATGGGATGCTATCTAGGATACCTTGTCGAGTTATCCTCTTGGCACTGGCCAATTGTGATTCTTGGTAACGTTGTGGGAACTTTTTGGATTCCTGAGCAGGTGGTATGGGACATGTGCTTAGAAGGTCTAAATTGTTGTTCATGACAACTTGAAGAAACCCGTGATTTCTGAGCATCTGGTATGGGACTTTTTCTCAGGAAATCCAAATCGAAGAGATGGTCCATAATAGTTTTATTTGGAATTTCGGGGAAGAAATTCTTTTAAGGGGTGAAGAGTGTAACACCCCGTTTTTTTAGCATGGCGCATGCTGAAAGATGTGTCATGGCCTATGATGAAGCTTCATCCAAAGATTCCGTTGGTGGGTAAGAGGTAGATTGGCTTAAGGCCAATACCACGCCAAAATGGCGTATTATGTTTGACATTTGGCCAAGAGCCAATTCTTGCATCAAATGATGCATTAGGCCAGTTGGGTAGATGGCCTTGAAAATGTACAGCCAACATGGCTGGACATAGGGTTGGTAATGCACAGCCATTACGGCTAAGCATGGGAGTGTCCTACGGGCCAAAGCTAGAGTGCATCCATTTTGGCTGAACATCGAGTTGGCATCGGAACTGTCGTGTGAGCCAGAGCTGAATGTACAGCCACCTTGGCCGGTTATTCAGGAAAATACATGGCAACGACCATGAATAGTAAAATGGGGAGTTGATGTAGGATTTTATAGCCCCCAATCAGAGTTCCAAAAATGTCAAATAAACATATATAGGGAAGGGTAGTTGGTTGAAGGTGCATATGCGGACTATGCACCAAGTAAGCTTCATAGCTTAGACGGAAGGGTATAAATGATGCTTAAGGCTCATTTATAGTTGCTTAGCCTTGAGAGAGGGCATATGATGCTAAGGCATCACTATGCCATTCCACAGACTCGATGATGCATCACTTGGATGTATTTGACAGAAAGGCCTATACGGACTAGGCGATTACCACTATTGCTTGGCCACGGCCTAGCAAACGAGTTGGAATAAGTTGCTTGTCCCTTCGAGGATAAACTATGGTCTGTGCTTGATTCCTTTAGAGTAGGGAAGGATACGTAGGCAGCCGCAATGAGTTGCAGCATTGCCGGTCCAGCACGTTGGCCCCTCATATCACCTAAGCTCGGTAGCCCGACGCAAGAGAAGATTGTGACCACACTTGATGAGGCTTGGTTGCATGCCAGTAAGTGGATGCTCATACCTCCTATCAAGTTATAAAGAGTTGGTAAGCGAAATAACGTAGGAAAGGGCAAGTGCTTGGTGCAGCCTATGCCTAAGTCCACGGATTATGCCTTAAGCCTGGACAAGACACGGTAATGCGACGGTTGCTCGGCTAGTTAGGAAATTCATTGATGGATTCCCTAGGCTGAGGCAAAGCCAGAGATGCATGCGAAGTGCATTGGCATTGGCCTTATGGCCCTAAACCCTTTTGGAGAACAAGGGTAAGTTGGAAAGGTGTGGAAGCTTAAATAGCTGCGTCATGCTCCACGAGAATCCCTGCAATGGAAGATGAGCGCGCATTTGCCTAGGGATGAGGCCCGTATCGTAGCTTCATCAATGGCGCACTGGGAGAGTTGTGGCCTGCGGGGCGATGCGCCGAAGGCGTAATTTTACAGTCCGTCACAAACATGGTGGGCCGGCTAGGTTGGCATGCCGTTGGCTTGGCATGGTTTGGCATGGCCAAACTTAGGTTTTCGGGCCAAAAGTTACCATGTGTCATATGGTAACCTTGGATGGCTAGGATTTTCTCCTGGGATTGAAGGGAAACCGTTGATTGTTGCATGCCTTAGTTTTGGTAGCCGCATAGTGAGGGCCAACAGGGTGGCGCGGCTAGGGTGTGTTTACACTTGGCATGTGGGGCCAAGGGTTTTCCATGGGCGTATGGTGTGGCTAGGGCCAACGCAAGGGCGCTTGGCTTGGCATGACGTGACTAGCATGGCTAGGGCCAAGGAAACGTGCGTTTGGCTTGGCGCGGCTAGCTAGGCTAGGTTTGGTTTGGCTTGGTATGTGGGACCAAAGGTTTGCCATGGGCGTATGGCGTGGCCAGGGCTAAGGCAAGGGCGTTTGGCTTGGCATGATATGACTAGTATGGATAGGGCCAAGATAAAGTGCGTTTGGCATGGCGCGGCTAGCTTAGCTAGGTTTGGTTTGGCTTGGCATGCATGTGGGGCCAAGGGTTTGCCATAGGCACATGGCGTGACTAGCTTGGGCTAGGTGCGTGACCAAGCTAGGGTTTTTGGGAAAAAAGGTCGTTTGGTAACTGGATTTTCTCCCGGGATTGAAGGGAAACTATTTATTATCGCACTCCTTAGTTTTTATTGCCGCATAGTGAAGGCCAGTATGGTGGCGCGGCATGGAGCCATGGAGAGGTGCATTTGGCATGGCCCGGTAGGTGTAGCTGGCATGATTTGCCATTGGCACGGAAGTGCGGCTAGCAAGGTTGGCTAGATTTGGCACAGTCGGTGTGCCTGGCCTGATTTGCCATTGGCACAGAGGTGCGTCTAGCATGGTTGGCATGCCTTGGCGTGGTCAGTGTGGCTGACATGATTTTCCATTGGCACAGAGGTGCGGCTAGCTAGCATGGTTGGCATGCTTTGGCGCGGTCGGTGTGGCTGGCAAGATTTTTCATTGGCACAGAGGTGCGGATAGCATGGTTTGCATGCTTTGGCGCGGTCGTTGTGGCTGGCATGATTTTCCATTGGCACAGAGGTGCGGCTACCATGGTTGGCATGCTTTGGCGTGGTAGGTGTGGCTGGCATGATTTTCCATTGGCACAGAAGTGCGGCTAGCATGGTTGGCATGCTTTGGAGCGGTCATTGTGGCTGGCATGATTTTCCATTGGCACAGAGGTGCGGCTAGCTGGGTTGGCATGCCTTGGCGCAGTCAGTGTGGCTGACATGATTTTCCATTGGCACAAAAGTGCGGCTAGCATGGTTGGCATGCATTGGCGCGGTCATTGTGGCTGGCATGATTTTCCATTGGCACAGAGGTGCGGCTAGCATGGTTGGCATGCTTTGGCGTGGTCGCTGTGGCTAGCATGATTTTCCATTGGCACATAAGTGCGGATAGCATGGTTGGCATGCTTTGGCGCGGTCGGTGTGGATGGCATGATTTGAAATTAGCATAGAGGTGCGGCTAGCATGGTTGGCATGCTTTGGTGCAGTCGGTGTGGATGGCATGATTTTCCATTGGCACAGAGGTGCGGCTAGCATGGTTGACGTGATTTTACATAGGCACAGAGGTGTGGATGGAATGGTTGGCATGCTTTGGCGCGATCGGTGTGGCTGGCATGATTTTTCATTGGCACAGAGGTGCGGCTAGCATGGTTGGCATGCTTTGGCGCGGTCGGTGTGGCTGGCATGATTTTCCATTGGCACAGAAGTGCGGATAGCATGGTTGGCATGCTTTGGCGCGGTCATTGTGGCTGGCATGATTTTCCATTGGCACAGAGGTGCGGCTAGCATGGTTGGCATGCTTTGGCGTGGTCGGTGTGGCTAGCATGATTTTCCATTGGCACAGAAGTGCGGATAGCATGGTTGGCATGCTTTAGCGCGGTCGGTGTGGATGGCATGATTTGCAATTAGCATAGAGGTGCGGCTAGCATGGTTGGCATGCTTTGGTGCAGTCGGTGTGGCTGACATGATTTTCCATTGGCACAGAGGTGCGGCTAGCATGGTTGACGTGATTTTCCATTGGCACAGAGGTGTGGCTTTCATGGTTGGCATGCTTTGGCGCGATCGGTGTGGCTGGCATGATTTTTCATTGGCACAGAGGTGCGGCTAGCATGGTTGGCATGCTTTGGCGCGGTCGGTGTGGCTGGCATGATTTTCCATTGGC
The DNA here is from genome assembly GCA_023529315.1 of Papaver bracteatum. Taxonomy (NCBI): domain Eukaryota; kingdom Viridiplantae; phylum Streptophyta; class Magnoliopsida; order Ranunculales; family Papaveraceae; genus Papaver; species Papaver bracteatum. Next base: position 1,126,438 of record JAJJWX010005189.1, on the reverse strand, counting down.
ACAGAAGTGCGGATATCATGGTTGGCATGCTTTGGCGCGGTCGGTGTGGATGGCATGATTTTCCATTAGCACAGATGTCCGGCTAGCATGGTTGGCATGCTTTGGCGCAGTCGGTGTGGCTGGCATGATTTTTCATTGGCACAGAGGTGCGGCTAGCATGGTCGGCATGATTTTCCATAGGCACAGAGGTGTGGCTAGCATGGTTGGCATGCTTTAGCGCGATCGGTTTGGCTGGAATGATTTTTCATTGGCACAGAGGTGTGGCTAACATGGTTGGCATGCTTTGGCGTGGTCCCTGTGGCTGGCATGATTTTCTATTGGCACAGAGGTGCGGCTAGCATGGGTGGCACAAAGGTGCGTCTAGCATGGTTGGAAAGCTTTGGCGCGATCGGTGTGGGTGGCATGATTTGCCATTGGCACAGAGGTGCGGCTAGCATGGTTGGCATGCTTTTGCGTGGTCGGTGTGGCTGGCATGATTTGCCATTGGCACAGAGGTGCGGATAGCATGGTTGGCATGCTTAGGCGCGGTCCGTGTGGTTGGCATGTTTTTCTATTAGCACAGAGGTGCGGCTAGCATGTCTGGCATGCTTTGGTGCGGTCAGTGTGGATGGCATGATTTTCCATTGGCACAGAGGTGCGGCTATCATGGTTTCCATGCTTTGGCGCGGTCGGTGTGGCTGGCATGATTTTCCATTAGCACAAAGGTGTGGCTAGCATGGTTTGCATGCTTTGGCACGACCGGTGTGGCTTGCATGATTTTTCATTGGCATAGAGGTGCGGCTACCATGGTTGGCATGCTTTGGCGTGGTCGGTGTGGCTGGCATGATTTTCCATTGGCACAGAAGTGCGTCTAGCATGGTTGGCATGCTTTGGCGCTGTCATTGTTGCTGGCATGATTTTCCATTGGCACATAGGTGCGGCTAGCATGGTTGGCATGCTTTGGCGTGGTCGGTGTGGCTAGCATGATTTGCCATGGGCACAGAAGTGCGGATAGCATGGTTGGCATGCTTTGGCGCAGTGGGTGTGGCTGGCATGATTTTCCATTGGCATAGAGTTTCGGCTAGCATGGGTGGCACAAAAGTGCGGCTAGCATGGTTGGTATGATTTTCCATTGGCACAGAGGTGCGGCTAGCATGGTTGGCATGCTTTGGCGGGGTCGGTTTGGATAGCATGATTTTCCATTGGCACAGAAGTGTGGATAGCATGGTTGGAATGCTTTGGCACGGTCGGTGTGGATGGCATGATTTTCCATTAGCACAGAGGTGCGACTAGCATGGTTGGCATGCTTTGGCGCAGTCGGTGTGGCTGACATGATTTTCCATTAGCACAGAGGTGCGGCTAGCATGGTTGGCATGATTTTCCATAGGCACAGAGGTGTAGCTAGCATGCTTAGGCGCGTTCGGTGATGCTGGCATGATTTTTCATTGGCACAGAGGTACGGCTAGCATAGTTGGAATGCATTGGCGCGGTCCGTGTGGCTGGCATGATTTTCTATTGGCACAGAGGTGCGGCTAGCATGGGTGGCACAGAGGTGCGTCTAGCATGGTTGGCATGCTTTGGCGCGATCGGTGTGGGTGGCATGATTTTCCATTGGCACAGAGGTGCGGCTAGAATGGTTGGCATGCTTTGGCGTGGTCGGTGTGGCTGACATGATTTGCCATTGGCACAGAGGTGCGGCTAGCATGGTTGGCATGCTTAGGCGCGGTCCGTGTGGCTGACATGATTTGCTATTGGCACAGAGGTGCGGCTAGCATGGCTGGGATGCTTTGGTGCGGTCGGTGTGGCTGGCATGATTTTCCATTGGCACAGAGGTGCGGCTAGCATGGTTGCCATGCTTTGGCGCGATCGTTGTGGTTGGAATGATTTTCCATTAGCACAAAGGTGCGGCTACCATGGTTTGCATGCTTTGGCGCAGTCGGTGTGGCTTGCATTAATTTTCATTGGCACAGAGGTGCGGCTACCATGGTGGGCATGCTTTGGCATGGTCGGTGTGGCTTGCATGATTTTCCATTTGCACAGAAGTGCGGCTAGCATGGTTGGCATGCTTTGGCACTGTCATTTTGGCTGGCATGATTTTCCATTGGCACAGAGGTGCGGCTAGCATGGTTGGCATGCTTTGGCGTGGTCGGTGTGGCTAGCATGATTTGTCATGGGCACAGAAGTGCGGATAGCATGGTTGGCATGCTTTGGCGGAGTGGGTGTGGCTGGCATGATTTTCCATTAGCAAAGAGGTGCGGCTAGCATGGGTGGCACAGAGGTGCGGCTAGCATGGTTGGCATGATTTTCCATTGGCACAGAGGTGCGGCTAGCATGATTGGCATGATTTGGCGCGGTCGGTGTGGCTGGCATGATTTTTCATTGGCACAGAGGTGCGGCTAGCATGGTTGGCATTCTTTGGCGCGGTCCGTGTGGCTGGCATGATTTTCCATTGGCACAGAGGAGCGTCTAGCATGGGTGGCACAGAGGTGCGGCTAGTATGGTTGGCATGCTTTGGCGTGGTCGATGTGGGTGGCATGATTTTCCATTGGCACAGAGGTGCGGATAGCATGGTTGGCATGCTTTGGCGTGGTCGGTGTGACTTGCATGATTTGCCATTGGAACAGAGGTGCGGCTAGCATGGTTTGCATGCTTAGGCGCAGTCCGTTTGGCTAGCATGATTTTCCATTGGCACATAGGTGCGGGTAGCATGGTTGGCATGCTTTGCTGCGGTCGGTGTGGCTGGCATGATTTTTCATTGGCACAGAGGTGCAGCTAGCATGGTTGACATGCTTTGGCGCGGTCGGTGTGGCTGGCATGATTGGGCATTGGCAAAGAGGTGTGGCTAGCATGGTTGGCATTCTTTGGAATTAGCACAGAGGTGCGACTAGCATGGTTGGCATGCTTTGGCGTGGTCGGTGTGGATGGCATGATTTTCCATTAGCACGGAGGTGCGACTAGCATGGTTGGCATGCTTTGGCGCAGTAGGTGTGATGGCATGATTTTCCATTGGCACTGAGGTGCGGCTAGCATGGGTGGAACAAAGGTGCGGCTAGCATGGTTGGCATGCTTTGGCGCGGTCGGTGTGGGTGGCATGATTTTCCATTGGCACAGAGGTGCGGCTAGCATGGTTGGCATGCTTTGGCATGGTCGGTGTGGCTGGCATGATTTTCCATTGGCACAGAGGTGCGGCTAGTATGGGTGGAACAGATGTGCGGCTAGCATGGTTGGCATACTTTGGCGCGGTCGATGTGGGTGGAATGATTTTCCATTGGCACAGAGGTACGGCTAACATGGTTGGCATGCTTTGCCGTGGTCGGTGTGACTGGCATGATTTTCCATTGACACAGAGGTGCGGCTAGCATGGTTGGCATTCTTAGGCGTGGTCCGTGTGGCTGGCATGATTTTTCATTGTCATAGAGGTGCGGCTAGCATGGTTGGCCTGCTTTGGTGCGGTCGGTTTGGCTGGCATGATTTTACATTGGCACAGAGGTACGTCTAGCATGGTTTCCATTCTTTGGCGCAGTCGGTGTGGCTGGCATGATATGCCATTGGCACAGAGATGCGGTTAGCATGGTTGTCATACTTTGGCGCGTTCGGTGGATCTGGCATCCTTTGGCAGTAGCACAGAGGTTCGGCTAGAATGGTTGGCATGCTTTGGCATGGTCGGTGTGGATGGCATGATTTTCCATTAGCACAGAGGTACGGCTAGCATGATTGGCATGCTTTGGCGCGGTCGGTGTGGCTGGCATGATTTTCCACTGGCACAAAGGTGCGTCTTGCATGGTTGGCATGCTTTGGCACGGTCGGTGTGGCTCGCATGATTTTACATTAGCACAGAGGTGCGGCTATCATGGTTGGCATGCTTTGGTGTGGTCGGTGTGGATGACATGATTTTCCATTGGAAAATAGGTTCGGCTAGAATAGTTGGCATGCTTTGGCGGAGTCGGTGTGGCTAGCATGATTTTCCATTGGCACAGATGTGCGGCTAGCATGGTTGGCATGCTTTGGCGCGTTCGGTATGGCTGGCATGATTTGCCATTGGCACAGAGGTGCGGCTAGCATGGTTGGCATGCTTTGGTGCGGTCGGTGTGGCTGGCATTATTTGCCATTGGCACAGAGGTGCGGCTAGCATTGTTGTCATGCTTTGGCGTAGTCGATGTGGATGGCATGATTTTCCATTGGCACAGAGGTGCGGCTAGCATGGTTGGCATGCTTTGGCGCGGTCGGTGCATATGGCATGATTTACCATTGGCACAGAGTTGCGGCTAGCATGGTTGGCATGCTTTGGTGCGGTCGGTGTGGCTGGCATGATTTTCCATTGGCACAGTGGTGTCACTAGCATGGTTGGCATGCTTTGGCGTGGTCGGTGTATCTGGCATGATTTTCCATTGGCACAGAGGTGCGGCTAGCATGGTTGGCATGCTTTGGCATGGTCGGTGTGGCTGGCATGATTTGAAATTGGCATAGAGGTGCGGCTAGCATGGTTGGCATGCTTTGGCGAGGTCGGTGTGACTGGATTGATTTTCCATTGGCAGAGAGGTGCGGCTAGCATGGTTGGCATTCTTTAGCGCGGTCGGTGTGGATGGCATGATTTGCTATTGGCAAAGAGGTGCGGCTAGCATGGTTGGCTTGCTTTGGCGCGGTCGGTGTGGATGGCATGATTTTCCATTGGCACAGAGGTGCGGCTAGCATGGTTTTCATGCTTTGATTCGGTCGGTGTGGCTGGCATGATTTTCCATTGGCACAGAGGTGCGGCTAGCATGGTTTCCATGCTTTGGCGCGGTCGGTATGGCTGGCATGATTTTTCATTGGCACAGAGGTGCGGCTAGCATGGTTGGCATGCTTTGGCACGGTCTGTGTGGCTGGCATGATATGCCATTGGCACAGAGGTGCGTCTAGCATGGTTGGCATGATTAGGCGCGGTCGGTGTGGCTGGAATGATTTTCCATTGGCATAGAGGTGCGGATAGCATGCTTTTGCGAGGTCGGTATGACTGGCCTGATTTTCCATTGGCAGAGAGGTGCGGCTAGCATGGTTGGCATGCTTTGGCGCGGTCGGTGTGGATGACATGATTTCCTATTGGCAAAGAGGTGCGGCTAGCATGTTTGGCATGCTCTAGCGCGGTCGGTGTGGAAGGCATGATTTACCATTGGCACAGAGGTGCGGCTAGCATGGTTGGCATGCTTTGGTGTGGTCTGTGTGGCTGGCATGATTTGCCATTGGCACAGAGGTGCGGCTAGCATGGTTGCCATGCTTTGGCGCGGTCGGTGTGGCTGACATGATTTGCCATTGGCACAGAGGTGCGGCTATCATGGTTGGCATGCTTTGGCGCAGTCGGTGTGGCTGGCATGACTTGCCATTGGCACAGAGGTGCGGCTAGCATGGTTGGCATGCTTTGGCGCGGTCGGTGTGGCTGGCATGATTTTCCATTGGCACGCGTGGGAATTATGGTTTGGCTTGTCGTAACCCTGATTTGAAAAAGATACCCCATTAATTATTTTAGAGACACATTAAAGTTTTCAGTAAATGTGCCTAGTAAATGCTTGTTACTTTAAATGTTGTGACATTACTGTCTGCTAGGTTTTAGTGTTTTACGATTTTAACCCTAAACTAAAAACCACCATCAACAGTATGGAAGGAGTTTTGTGTGACCACCATTTTACAGCCATTATGTTGTCATTATCAAATTTCCAGAGGCACAGAACGTGTTCGTGAAAATGCCTGATAGACCATTGCTTCACAACTTCAAATACAGTTACCGTCAGTTTGCGTGCAAGAGGAGAAGCGGATCCTTAGGTTGCAGTTAAAGCATAATTTCAACTGAGGTGATGCCGCAGTACAATGGGCTGGGATATGTGAGGAAGCCAAGCAATACACAGATTTTGTGCTCAAAGTTATAGTGGTCTTGGCTTTGTGTTCGAATCAAGAAGTCAGTAAAAGAAAGGAGTTACTGACAAAGTTCAGAGCTACATGAAAGATGGGTCAGGTGGGTGCCGATTCAAAGGGTTAGAACATGGTTTCAAAGTTGAAAAACACATGGAACTTTATGTCACAATATTGGTAGAACATGAGTTCTATTTAGATTCCAAAATAGCACCGAGAAAATACAGCCGAGCGCTAGAAATTCGATTTTGCAGCAGGAAAGAAGATATAAAAGGAGAATAATAGAGCTACATAGGAGATACCCCATAACTCCTTGCAACTGTTTTCCATCACCAACAGGGAGGATCTTTGCTCCTCTCCAAAAACCCTTCACCCAGTTCATCTCTTGCATATCACATACATCAGCATCACACCTGCATTCTAACACCAGTAGCAACAGACCATACTACCTGCACCTCACCTGCATACATCCACTTCCCATCAGCATCACCAGTTCATCTACTCACAACCAATCATCTATTAATTATACCACCAGATTCACAATACAACACCTTACATCCACTAACTATTCCACCTGACCATACTATAGGCAGCAGCGAGCTTGATCAGTTCAGCAACATCAGCTTCATATATAGTACGCAATCGCAACACAACAGTAGCAGTACATCCATTAACTATTGAGTTACACCGTAGCCCACCTGTTTGCGATAATCCACGGCATCCACTAACATTCCATATTCGCATCTCCACCTCATGTTTCTATTTCGGTTTGCTTATTGTTTTGTTTCAGTCATGAACTCCAGCAGCTAAATTCTTGCTTGGTTAAGGTTATTTTGAAACTATTGACTTGTCTTTGATATTTTATCAAGTTTGATATTTCTTCCCTATATCGTTTTATTGTTTGTCTTTTACCGCGTTTATGACCATGGATTGTTTTCAAGTTGTTTGAGTGGCCAATTAGATAACTTGTTTGCGAAACCAAAGCTAGATTTTAGAACCATAATATGTAATTGTTATGGTGATTTAATCATAAGTAGCAAAGCATCAACGTTGCAATGGGATGTTCTGGATTTTGATGTGTATTTGACAACCCTAAGTTAACGTGTCGATCTTACGTGCATATGGTTAGGATCAATTCAACTCATACGACATACCGGTTAGTTAAGTTACACTAGAGAGCTTATTCAAAGTGGCTTGATTGACTAGACACGAGTAGAGAACTTATTCTACGAAGTGACTTTTGGAGTTTAATGGACTTGTTGAACTTATAACTTTACTAGGATTGTTAGTAAACGTATTTTGAAGAAGATTCATGTTCAGTAGTGAAGAAAAAACCCCTAATCATTCTCATCCTCATTATTTGCTTTCATATTTGCTTCGTAATTTTTGCATTATTCATATTTTCAGAAATTAAATCGACAACTTTAGCTCAACTCTCCCTTAGGAACGAACATGTTTATCATTGTACTATTTATTAGTGTAAGAAGAGTAAGGAATATATTTTTTGTGAATTTTACACCTCATCATATGTTCATGAGCAATTTTTGGACTACATATTTTTCTTTACAAGGCACACAACTATGCCATAGTACAACGTACCATCCACAATCAGATGATCATAACGAAGTTATTAATCGTACTCTATAGTTTTATTTGCACTTCTTTGCTGGTATAAAGCCAAAATATTGTCTTAAATGGCTCCCATGGGCCGAATGGTGGTATATCACAAGCTTTCATACTACCATCCAAATGACCCATATGAAGCTTTGTATAATAAGTCTCCTACAACAATTTTATCGTACTTACCAGGCTCTACACGTGTGAATGATGTTGATATTAATCTCCAATCCGGAGATCACACTCTTAAACTTTTGAAGTCTCACTTGCATGAATCTCAAGCTCGGATGAAGAAATATGCTGACTCTTATAGGGAAAAAAACGCAGCTATTTGCGACTACATCCATATCGGTAAACCATTATTGCTAGTCAATCTTTTTCGAAGATTTCTCCTCGATTTTACGGCCCCTTTCGAGTCTTGGAGAAAATTGAAACTATGGGTTATAAATTAGAGCTTCCTACCGCCAGTCGTATTCACCCTGTTTTCCATATTTCTCAGTTGAAGAAGAGACTAAGAACGACTTTCAATGTTGTTGCTATTTTACCAGATATAATCGACTATGAAAAATAAGAACCATGTGTAGTTTTGCAACGACGAATGTATAAGAAAGGTAATCATCCTGGTAATCAGTGGCTTATGCAATGGAAGAACCATCCTAAAGATGAGACAACTTGGGAAGATGTTGACGATTTCATTGCACGATTTCCAAAATATAAAACTTGAGGACAGGTCTGTTTTCCAGGAGGGTGGGATGTTGTGACACCAAAACCACATTGTTAGTTTACTTGCCGTATTTAGCTCTATAAGATTTCCATAATTAGTTTAACTCGGTTTCCTAGTTTATGAAGTTTTTAAACTCTACGTTCTATAAATAGTCTGGCCTCAGTTTGTTTGAGACAATCAATCAATACAACTCAAGTTTTTATTTATATTTTCATCTCAAGCTGGTGGCTAAGCCCAAACTCAATAGGTTTATCTTAGGTTTCTCGACTAGTTTAGTTCATTTCTCTTTGTGTTTGGTCTAGAACCCTAATAGTCTGCAGTTAACCAAGCGTCGGCATCCCTTGTGAACATTCGCCCAATTAAATCACGAGCTAGTCGAGATATAGACTCCTATACTCAGGTTTCAAAATCGAGTTCTACTTTATTCAAAAACTTTTTCCAGTGACTCACTCTTGAAGGGAAGAACGTCAATCAAAAGGGCGTGAAGAAGTACACCAGCACTCCAGATATATGTCCACCTCTTCAGAATAATTCCTAACCAAAACCTCAGGAGAAACATAGGCTGGACTACCTACCACTCTTCTAAATATACTTCCCACTTTCTCCACGATCAAGGTTTAAGAAGAAATGGTAAAAAAAAACCTAATTTATAATATTTTAATCTCCTAGGACAAGGATAAGTAAGATACAAATTTTTCTAAGGGCTTCCCTTGCACCTTAAAATATTTATTTATAGATTAATTAAAAAGTAGATTATTACAATTAGGAAGAGCTCCAACTGTGAAATATGAAGATCGAAGATAATGAAGAGATAATCTTCCAATTGATTGATGAATATCGACTTCAGTAATAAGTATAGTCAAAGTATGTTGACTATTGTATTGTATAGTGTCAGTTCCACAGAACTGACAGAGGTGTGTTGGTCTAAGTGTCATATGATTGTTGTATTAAAGGATGTCTTAGAAAGACAAAAACTCACCTGTAATAATTCTTTTCTTTGTAATAACAGTTTCTATTCAATTCATTCTTTGTTCTTTTGTTTTTTTGAATCTTGAATATCAAAACAGAGATTTCTCATGGTATCAGTTAGGTAATCCATCTAACTCATATCAATCATGAAAGCTAAATACCTTTTCTCAATAATTTTCAGATTTCGTCTTCAATCTGGGTAATAAATCTTAAAAACGTTTCTCCCAACAATTTTTAGGGTTCTTGAGTTTCTGTATGGTAACTTTAAGATCTTGAACTAAATTCAACAACAATTTTACAACCTCTTCAAATAATCGTAACAACAAAAACATTAACAACATCAACAACAACATTAACAACAACAGTAACAACAATCATATCAATTTTCGATCCGATCTTGAAAATTTTCAAAGCCCAAACATTAAAATGTCGACTTCCACTGTTCATGGTACTTCCTTACCCTTTACGAATATCACTAATTTTGTGTCAACGAAACTTGATGGTACAAATTATCTCCTCTGGCAAGATCAATTTGAAGGTGTTTTATTTTCTACTGACCTGTATGGTTATGTGAGTGGTGAAATAATTGAACCACCAAGAAACATTATAGTAGATGGTGTAAAATCAGTAATCCAGAATGGGTAATTTGGTGACGCTTAGATAGGTTTGTTTCCACATGTCTTAAAGCTACTTTTACTTCTACTGTTAGTAGTGATGTTCTTGGTCTTACTACTGCAAAAGCTAGACGGGATTATCTTGAAACCAGCTTTAGAACATAATATCTTGCTATAAAGAACATGTTAAGAACATAGTTACATGGAATTAAAAAGGGGAATCAGTCCATAGTTTCTTATCTTCAAAGGATTAAATCAATCTATGATTCTTTAGCAGCAATTGGTGAAAAGATTAGTGATGAGGATCTAATGATGTTTATTATGAATGGTTTAGGCAATGAATATGACATTTTTGTTATATCATCTCAAAATAGGGAGAGGCCTTATACTTTTGGTGAAATTAAAGCTAAATTGCTTTCTCATGAATAATTCTTGACTGATAGACAACAAAGCACTAAAAATGTATTTTATGATCAGAATCCAACAGACTTTTATGCAAAGAATGGTTCAAATTCTTATATAAACCACAATAAGAATGGAGGAAATTTTAAGAATAGATCTTATCAAACTGGGTCAAGTTCAAATAGTACAAATGCCTATCAAAATGGATCAAATTCTAATAGTAACCGAAGATTGGATTATAACCAGATGTTTTGTCAAATCTATAAGAAAAAGGGACATTTAGTTACAGATTTTTGAAGAAAATACTGAGATCTCAGCTTAGTTAGTTTTTCCTATCATTTGCTTTCCTTTTTATGTTGTTTGTACTGTTTGTCTCCTCTTTGAGAGTTGAGTCTTTGATGATTGTTACAGGGTTTTTCTTTTAGCACTTCAAACTGATTAGTTTTCCTACTATCAGTTTGAGGGCTAATAAGTATAGTAAAAGTATATTGATTATTGTCTTGTATACTGTCAGTTCCACAGTACTAACAGAGGTGTGTTGGTCTTAGTGTAATATGATTGTTGTATTAAAGGTTGTCTGAGACAGACAAAAACTCACATGTAATAATTCTTTTCTTTGTAATAGCAGTTTCTATTCAATTCATTCTCTGTTCTTTTGTTTCTTTGAATCTTGAATATCAAAAAAGAGATTTCTCATTCAGGGGGTGTTATTAAGATTTATGATTGTTTTAAAAAATTTGATTTCTTTATCTCTCAATGTAAGTTTTAGGGTTTAGGGTAATATAAGGTACAAGTTTGTATATGCAATCTATTTAACGTTTTAGAATGCAATATAGACTTGGTTAAGGTTATATTTTTCTGGAGTTTGATGCACGTAACTCCATTCTATGTTTCGGGATTTTGATTCTTATCTAGTTGACATGGAACACTTTCTTGTTATGATAAGATCCATACATAGTTCACAACTGGCCTGGAATTTTTGCTCTAAAGACACACAACATTTTACAGGTACTTCATGGACTAGAAAAGGGGTGGACTACAAACTATTCTCATTCGTTTTTGGACTTTGGACACCATCCATGTATTTCCCTTTATGATTTCGATAATAGACAATGGGTCATCGATGATCAAATGTTAAGTACGTAGTATGTTGCCTTTTTATGCAGCTATGCTGTTGTCTACGGATTTTTTTTATTTTTTTTTATTTTGAAGCATGTTTGTTGATCAAATAGTTCTTTTTGAAGCATGTCTGTTTGCCCGCCCTGCTCATACCAACACAAGTATTAATTTTATATCCCTCTCAAGCAACATGATGGTTCGAAACATAGGTGTCGGATAAATAGGAAAAATTGCAGAAGAACATTTGACTGCAAAGTAATATCATCAAACATTAGCAAATGATCCAATATAATCATGTTGTGAATAGTGAACATACTGAACCATTGGATAATCACAAATCTTGTTGAAGCTCTTTTTCTTGAGGTCATAAGAGATAATCTTGTGAGGTAAAAGTATCAACGCCTTCAACTCATCTTCATCACCATCTCCTTCAACAAATACCTTTAATATACGGTAATTTAAATGACGAATGGAAGCACCATACCGATCTTGAAGGTCGACTCGACATATAGGTTTCCACCCACTGTAATCTATCTCCATCTCAAAGACATTGAAGCAGTTGGACGTCGACGCCTTGTCACGTAAAATAAGATACAAATGACCCATGCACTCTCCATAATACTCTCGTGTAGAGCTATATTTATTCATTTCATCGCTAAAGGGCGAACTTTTTAGTACTTTCAGAGCAATATCAAAGTAAACTAAAGTATGGATGTCTGGCTTGATCCAATTCACACAGCCATTCCAATAAAAACCACTCCACCCAGGGAGATGAAGGATAAAATTAACAAGTCTCCATGAACATGTTTCCGAAGAATAGATTGCTATCTTATAAATATGAGCTGTATGATCAGTACTCCAGAAAGACACGATCTTATAATTAGCTGATTTTTGTGCACTAAAAGCTAAATAGAATTGGAATTTAAAATATTCCCGCCGGAGGATTTCTTTTCGGTATTGAGGTGGTGGAGGAATGGTTCTGTAATGTCTTGTGGAAGGATTGTAAACATAGCGAGAGTTAAAATTGATACTCTTATCAAGAACTTAGAAACCTTGATAATATTTTTCGGAGATATACGAGCATCGTGGTGTTGCTCGTATAGAGCTCCTAGAGCTCTAGTAGTGAAGGGTGGAAGCAAGGACTTTGTAACTTGAACTTTTTATTGATTGATTCTTGCTTTGCTTACTTACTTACAAATGAATACAACATGCCTATTTATAGGCTACAAAAGAAGAAGAGAACTATGCCTATGGAGGCTAACAACTATGCCTTTGGAGGCTAACAACTATGCTTATGGAGGCTAACAACTATGCCTTTGGAGGCTAACAACTATGCCTATGGAGGCTTACCAAACCAACTACTAGACAATCTAGTATTCTTGTTTGATTTGTCTAACTCTAGAACACTCATTTTACACATGTTAATTGTCTAACATTGACTCTAGACATCCTAGATATTTCTAGGTTAATTTAGATAGATGTGAACACTTGACTAAGTTGGTGTTGAATATTCAACACTCCCCTCAACACCGACTTTCCAACTTCTCTTTATCGTAGACATTTCGGTCCCCTTCATAGTTTAAGGATGTTTCGGTCCTCTTCATAGTTTAAGGACGTTTCGGTCCTCTTCGGAAGTTTAAGGACATTATGGTCCTCTTCGTAGTTTAGGGACGTTTCAGTCCTCTTCGGAAGTTTAGGGACATTTCGGTCCTCTTCGGAAGTTTAAGGACATTATTGTCCCCTTCGTAGTTTAGGGACATTTCGGTCCTCTTCGGAAGTTTAAGGACATTATGGTCCCCTTCTTAATTTAGGGACATTTTGGTCCTCTTTGTAGTTTTAGAACATACGGGTTCCATCGTAGTTTAGGGACATTGCGGTCCTCTTTGTAGTTTTAGAACATACGGGTTCCATCGTAGTTTAGGGACATTGCGGTCCTCTTCGTATCAGTAAAATACTTCTTGTACTCTTTAGACAACTCATAGGATTTTCACCCACTTTTGTTGTTCTCTATCTCATCACCACTTGGTGATTGCTTCCGTTCTTCACAACATTTTTTGTTGTTTCTTCTTCTATTCATCTTTGTTCCAGTCACGCTTTTGTTCGAAAACTGTAACACTTCTTTGGTTATCCAGATTCTCTCACAATCTTTCATTTCGTCAAGCTTCTGCCACAAGCTCTAACTATTTTTCTTCTTGTTATTTGATGTTACAAATTTGCCACTTTATCCAGTTTGCCACATTTCGAATTCGTAACAGATTTGCCACGCTATGACATAATTGTCACACTTTGGTTTGTACGTATTTAAACAAACACCTGTAAACCCATTTAGACTTCATTTGAACATTACAAATTAGGTAATTCCAACACTCCCCCGTAATTTGTAATGGCTCTGTTTTTTTTTTTTGATATTCACCCAATCTCCGTTTGCGGCTCTTATCTCCTCAGTAAACTCTTTATGTTTGCCGCCACGTACCGCCTTTTTTTTTGTAATGGCTCGCAGTAAACTCTTTATGTTTGCCGCCACGTACCGCCGTTTTTTTTTTTTTTTTTTTTTTTGTTCTTCTTCTTATCACGAGTATGATTTAGTATCTCGTGACAAACATTCCATGCTTTTCTTCGACAATTGAGGAGCAATCTGTTGCTCTTACCCTCAATATTCTTTTTTTTTTCTTCCCGATTTGAGGAAACAACCAATTATTGTTCTTACCCTCAAACCCTTCTCTGATCACTTATTAGGAAGTGACCCTTTCTTCTTCTCTTTTATCTTGTTTTTTTTTCATGGAGACCCCTTTTTTTTTCTTCATGGAGACCCCATTTCTTCTCTTTTAGTATTTCTTGCTCATTTAGTATGTCTCCTAACTTCTGCGTGCAAGCCTCTACAAATTCAACATTTTTGAAATGTCGATATTACAAAAGCTTTGTCTTGTAGTAGCAGTAGTTTTTCTTCTTCCGGTGGATACATGTCCACCGGCTTCGTGTCACAAGTAGAAACTTGATGTTGTCGTGACAAACATGGCTTTCTTGCCATTTTTTTTCTCTCAAAAACGAGTAGGTCGTCTCATTGAGGCTCTCTTCCCACAATATGAGGAGGCGATCATTTGAAGCTCTCTTCCCTCAATATATGGAGGCATTCGTTGTTGACGTTTTCATGATATCGGCTTCTAAAACTGTTGAACGATTGTGGAGGCAATCCTTGGTGCACTCTTCCCACAATTGTCTTTAGAATTTTGTAAACAATTTGAGGAGGAAAATTATTGCTCTCTTCCCTCAAACTTGTCTTCGGTCACTTATCAAAAAGTGATTTCTTTTTTGCTTCTCTACTTCTTTTTTTTCACATGGAGGCGTTTTTGCTCCTGTGAAGGTAGGATTGTTTTTTGTTTTTTTTTTGACAGTTGGAATGGCTGAAATCTTCTTAGTGGTGTTTGCATCTTCTCCTTCTTAAACTTCATATCTTCTCAACTCGAAAGCTTTGAAACCCATCAATTCGTAGCGGAAACTTTTACGCCCATTTCGGATCGAACGAGCTCTGATACCAAGTTAAAATTTATACTCTTATCAAGAACTTAGAAACCTTGATAATATTTTTCGGAGATATACGAGCATCTTGGTGTTGCTCTTATAGAGCTCCTAGAGCTCTAGTAGTGAAGGGTGGAAGCAAGGACTTTGTAACTTGAACTTTGTATTGATTGATTCTTGCTTTGCTTACTTACTTACAAATGAATACAACATGTCTATTTATAGGCTACAAAAGAAGAAGAGAACTATGCCTATGGAGGCTAACAACTATGCCTTTGGAGGCTAACAACTATGCTTATGGAGGCTAACAACTATGCCTTTGGAGGCTAACAACTATGCCTATGGAGGCTTACCAAACCAACTACTAGACAATCTAGTATTCTTGTTTGATTTGTCTAACTCTAGAACACTCATTTTACACATGTTAATTGTCTAACATTGACTCTAGACATCCTAGATATTTCTAGGTTAATTTAGATAGATGTGAACACTTGACTAAGTTGGTGTTGAATATTCAACAGCGAGTTCCGGTATGAGACCCAGGGCAAGGCCCGCAGCACAAAAGAAGACCATTACAAGAGTGTTCAATATGTAAATCCACTGGTTGCTTCTCATTCACTTGGATTACGAAACTGATATTGTTACTGACTTTGGCTCTATGATCAAGTAAAAGTACATCATAGTGTTTGTCATCATATTTGGGAAAAAACAATCCAGATACTGACAGTTTGTTTTTTTGAAGCGCGTAATGTTTTTGCGTGAAATATGAATCGGAGATGAGAGAATACCAATGTTTTGATACAGACTTGAATACTAGTAGTGATTTTACTGGCAAACATAAGAGAATCTGAATCAAGAGATCACTGTGATTAATATTACCTGAAATTTCCATCTTCTTCTTTGTTTGTTATAGAAGAAGAAATCGTAAGGGCTTCTGGTTTAGATTTAGGGTTTGAGAAGATGAAACTTGCATTATTTGCAGAGGTGTTAAAACGGCCTGAGCCTTTGGGCCTGGTCTATTTTACTATGATCCGGTCCAGGATTTAACTTCCTTATACTTACCGGGCTGGACCAGGCTGGACTATTTGACACCTCTGGTAACGTTTTCTTTTTTTGAAGTATACCTTTAGTAACTTAGGGCAATTCCTATAGCAATGTACAAATGAAAACCATTGTTTAGTCTGGTGGATGGGCAAACTCGTTTTTCCACTATGGGATTAGAAGTAGGCGGTTGATCGTTAGGCGCAAGGACTGAGGAAACAATCCAGCGTGTGAAAGTAAAACGCGGCGTTTGAAGTTTACACTCAGCGTTTGTTATACAACCTCATGTGTGAGAAGCAAAACGCCAAAGGTCAAATATCCAAGACCCATTTTCTCAACGGCTATAATTTTCAAAACCTATAAATTCCTTCATCTTAATTTATTTTCACTTACACCACTACTGTCTCTTCTTCTAAAATTCTTCTTCTAAAACTCTTATTAAACCAAAAAATTTTGGATACAATATGAGTTTCATAATAAAAGCGCCCAAAAATTTAAAGTAGAAAAGAGATCGAAAACATAAACCGATACCGCGGCCTACCACAAATGTAGATTTTTCTCAAAATATGGGGAGCAAAGTTTGCTTCGCCGAGTATGGTTGTTGCTCCATCATTAGTCCAACGTCATGTGTCGGGCAATCAACAGCGGTCTGAGGGATTTTATAGAATGAGAGATGGATTTTTTGAATTAAAGTATATTTATGAAGGTCTACCCCCTGCAGTCCGAGAAATGGTTGACACAACAACAACAAAATTATGACAGTATTGGTAAGCCTAGAAGACACAACAACAAAATTACGAAAGTATTGGTAGAAAGATGGTGACCGAAGGCGCACACGTTTCATTTTCTGGATTTTGAAATTGGTAAGTTTGTTTAACTTAACTTAACTTAAATTTTATTTTATTTTTCAAAATAATTATATTAAATAATCAAAAGAATTAAATTATTATTCTTGTAATAGGAATTAAGCCCCCTGATTTTTATTTCATTTGTGTCATCCCAAGTGGAGTAGGATATCATGTACCACTCAGCCAAAATGAATGGATATCAAATAATAAATGGCATATACGCTTCTTACCTGGTTTGTCGAATGACATGTACGTGAAGATCATAAAGATTTGAAATGAGGTGGGCTATTATATTCAGCCTTGAAGTTTCCACTTAACCAAAACAGT
Organism: Papaver bracteatum; assembly: GCA_023529315.1. Taxonomy (NCBI): domain Eukaryota; kingdom Viridiplantae; phylum Streptophyta; class Magnoliopsida; order Ranunculales; family Papaveraceae; genus Papaver; species Papaver bracteatum. The sequence goes on along the minus strand of JAJJWX010005189.1, from coordinate 1,109,399 downwards.
AACTCAGCAGATGTAGATGACTATCCTGAACTCGAAAGGGTGTTTATTTTATGGGTAATGGTTATGACGTTCTTTCCAAACTAAACTATTGTTTCTCATATTGGTTGGCTTGAAGCATTAAAAGATCTTGACAAAGGACCATATTATGACTGGGTCTCTGAAATTTTAGCAGAAATATACTGCGGGCTAGATCAAGCGTCCATTATCATACCTAACTTCACTGGTTTTTGGGGCATCATATAGGTAATATCAAAATTATTGTTTTTAAATTTAAATAATTTTTATGAACAAATGTACATCAAGTCAAAATACTAAAATTATGCAGTAATTTGCAGTATTGGTGGTATACCTACTTTTGTGTTGGTAAACCAATTTTTAAAGATGATAGCCATAGATTTGCAATCATGGACATGTACCTCTCGAACAATTTGGCGAAGCACACTAGCAACGACGTCGCGGGTTTCAGTTTTTTTTTAAGAGGTTTCAAAAGATGACTCGAGCCACAAGAATGTTTTTTTTCACCCTTACATCAATTTTCCTGAGTATGCTGATGATGATGTACAATGTATTATTGATTATTCTCTCCGTAGAGTTGTTTTTTACATTCCGTAATTGGATATAGGGGTATGTACCTGGGAGAAAGACTATTGTACCAGTTATAAGGTATTTATGCAATTGAAATTAACCCTCCACCACATATGTAAACCTTTGGATCAGATTATGATCGACTGAGGTCAATCCAGTAGGAGAGGTATGAATTAAATACAAAGAGGAATATTGGTGAAGCGCAGTATGTCTCCTGGTACATGTCGATTGCGAAGCCTATAATTGGGTTAAACAACATGCAAATTTATGGGTTTGATTTCCCTGGGTTATCACGCCTGGATCATGATGCAAATATCGTTCCTTGCCAGCCTCCTACAAAAGATCCATGCTTTATGACTTACCCCGCCATAGGTGCAAGTTCTTCATCATCTTCGTCAAATATGCCAAAAATTCGTTGGGAGATGTCAAGTATTACTTCACAAGGTGAGCCTAACATGATCCCCATTGTTTTCCAAGCTATGGAACCTGAATATCCTTACTACAATGTGGTTGCCAGTAGCAAAGAGTTGAAGAGACAATTTAACGATATGCATTTGCTGAATCGTCAATCCGATGCTATCCACTTGGGTGTGTGTTGGAGATGGCAGGCGGACACAATGTTTGAATTGAGTTCAACTGTAAACGATTGTAGGAGTTCACAGTCTTCCGATTCCACCAGGAGCGACAGATCATGGCACGAGACTAATACAGTGGTGGGAGAAACACAAGTACGACACAGTACTTCACCACAAGTACAGCACAGTACTTCACTGCAAACTGTGCCAGTATCTCAACCTCAAGTAATTTATCCAAATCCTAGGAGCATTTCATCATCATTCTCTCCCTAGAACCCAAGTGATGCTTGCCACACTGTTACACCAACACCACAACAACAAACATCTTATATGTTTGGAGGACCGAAGGCAGGGCCGAGTGCTTTCCAATCGCCTACTATTCTTCAACCAGTTTTTTTCCCTTATGGAAATTTAGCACATATATGTTGGCCTATGGGGAGATCCGAAGCCTTGGAGAATGGATGACTCCAGGCACCGAAGCTAACGATGATGAGTGACGCTAGAGAGATTGTAATTTTTAATTCCGCTACACTTGTAATTCTAGTTTTAATCAATTAAAGGTACGACTGTTTGTTTAAATGAAATTATATGTGTTTAAAATTAAGCGTTTTACATTATCTTCACTGAATTACATATGTTTAAAATTAAGCGTTTTACAGTGGCTTCACTGATGAGAAGTGCCAGGTGGAACAACAAATACAAACAAGGGGTTGAAATTTTTCAACACCTTAAGGATTTTGGAACAAAAAAGCCACATTTTTCCATCTTTGCCATTCAGCAAAAGATCTTGTTACCATCTCAGCATCAGTTTCACCTCTCAGTATATATCGATTGACTTGCATAGTTAAAGATACAAACTCATTTACTTCTTTCTTAATTGTACGAAAACGATTTTCTATTTCGCATATAGCACGACGACTCGGATTACGGGTGTCACTGTAGAACCGTCATGAATAACCACCCAGAAATTCACCCATGGATAGTTTGCGGAAGCAAGCTGAGTAAATAAAAAAAAATATAGTTTATGCAAATAGATTATCTTCATCTTCAGTCCACGGAGCTCGCCGACGAGACATCCTCTTTCGACAAATTTGTTGAATTGAATAAAAAATTTAAGCTCAGAGAAGAAGAGTAAACAAGACTTAATCAATTTAGAGTTGAAATAAGGGATATTTATAGAACTCAAAATTCTAGCCGTTAAATGACAAGCGATTTCAGCCGTCCAGATTTAGTCGTTGGCGGTTTCGGTTCACACGCTGGCGTGTGAAGTGAAAACTGGCGGTTTTGGCTAACACTTCAGCGTTTGTGCTTCACATGCCAGCGTGTTTGATTGAACCGCCCGATGTCCCTTCAAGCGTGCGTGAGATCTTCCGCCTAACTCAATAAACCAACAATTTTGTTGGTTTTCCCATCCGTTTTTTATGTTTGTTGAGTATATAGTGAGAGCAAAATGAATAAATCTCATGTTTGTTGAGGCCATAGGAACTGCTCTTACTACTCGTTCAAACACTCTCACTTAAAAAAAGTCTGTTTACTTCTTCGTACATTGGTAGAACGTACCGATAAGGCCTAGTTGAAGACCAAGTGCAGCGTGTATAAGAAATATGGCCATGATGATCCCTGTTCATACTATCGCATGAACCTTCCTTAATCCTGAAATGGCACCCTGTAAAATAAAAATAAAAATGTAAGTATTAATTAATGCCAGCATTTCATCATTCAACTACTCAACTACTCGTTTTAAATTCAAAGACACATACAAATTCATTTCCCTTGATAGTTTCAGACCCTGGATTTAGTGTGCCAGTTCTGCATTGGGCATGCAATTGGGGTCCAATTGTGCTAATACTTTCAATAGATTAGCAAATCAATTTCGTTGCTCAATTAGTCAATGGGAGGTAATTGTTGGCAGGTAATGGTTAGGTTCAATGAGGTAGCTTTATTTACTAAGGGTTTTAATGGGTTAGGTGGGATACATAATTCCACTACTCTTTACATTTAAGGTTCAGTTTTGCTGTTTCTGCAGCGTACACGGAGAAAGTAAGTGCTGTAGAAATATACTATTTCAGGTTTGAGATAGTAAAGACGGGTTTATGCAGAAATTTCTTGGAAGTGGGTGAGATCCTATCATCAGTCTCAGTCTCAACCATTCCTAGTAACATTAAGAACCGAAGTAAACCTATTCTGAGAAGGTGGTAGGTAGTCAATATCATGTAATCCTCAACATTAACAGCGATGAAAGTTTAATTGAAATTCGGGTTAAATGCGCAAAGAAAATGAAATTTTGTATGCATTCTCGATTTATACATGGCCCCTTCAATCTGTCTATAGCTCTTGCCAAGAACAAAGATGATGAAAAACAACGCCAATAATCGTCTTAAAGATTACAACACATATATCAGTGGAGTCGGCATGTTTTTTGGATTTCTTGGCTTGTTCCACTTGTGTCTCTCATATGGCTTTGATCTTCTTCGGCCAAATCCTTTAGGTGTTCCAGGTTCAGATGCCGTTGCTGAGTTGAAATATTTTCATTTTGTTTCGATCTGTGGCTCATTCTTAGCAGGATTATTAGCCAAAGCAGCAAGCTTCAATTTCAAAAGTCAACCTGACATTCGTCTCCGTGCTTGGGTGTTGCTTTGTGAAACTATTCTCGCAATCAGTTACCTGTTCTTCTATAAAGCAATTCTTGGTAGTCTGAAGTTTTTTTTGATAAAAAAGGGGTGGTGTGTTGGTAGTCTGCAGTTGATATTAGGTTCTCTTTCTTGTGCAACAGACTCAAGCAACTTTGTTCTAGCTGTAAATCTTGGAATCATCTTCTTTACTCGCCGTTTTTGTGCTTCCCGCCGTTAGAATTCTTTGCAAGAGCATACAGTCAAGCCGCGTTTAGTCCATATTATTTGGCTCTACTTGATAGTTCACACTTTGTTTAGAATCTGTTCTAAATTCTCTGGTTTACTGGATCGCGCGTTTTTTCTTTTAAGAACTACTAGCTAGGTAATTATGTATGGAATGGTGATGGTTGATGTGTTTCTTGTTTTAATAGAATTTGAATGAAAATATCGTTGTTTCACCGCAAAACCTTCTTTCTCTTTTGCTCATGGCAATACAAATTCTTATCAGCTGCAATTTATGGGTGTTGTTACAATGGCCTATGATAAAATGCTCCATGTTGCGGAATTTGTCACTGGAAAAATGATTGTGGCGCTTGATATTCATATATGCAAATGCTCCTTTTCTAATAGTGGTTCTGCAGAACGATTTGATTTGATAAGGCAAAAAACAACTCAAAAACAAAAACTATATCTTACTTAGATGCATGGAGGAGAATGCAGCAGCACAATTATTAAAGTTGTGAGTGGAAATCTTGCAGAGACCAGTTTGGAATTTGGATAGCATTTGGTTTATCTTGTTAGGTCAACTCTAGTCAAAAGGATAGGGATATTGACTGTAAGACACATATGACATAAAATGGGATATGATAAAGGATGAATAGTCATCAAAATATGTCTTTATCTCTACAGAAGCCTTGGATTAAAAATTGGACTACAGCATTTTGTCTCTATCCCTCTCCTCTTCCGTAACCAAACCAAACTGCTCCAGCCTCCAAGTATCCTGGTGGTTGGTACTATCTCCACTCTTTCTTTTGTCAACATAATCTCCTCTTCTCTGCAACTAAAACATCAATATAGAGCATTTCTACTTGAGATATCTCAACTTTACAAGAGGTATGAATTTGTCTACTCTCTTGGCTTATTTTCAAGTTTCATGATTTCTAACTTTACTTGTGAACTTGACAGATTCAATGGCAGCAGCAAGGTTCCGAGCATTCGTGAATAGTCCCATGGGACCTAAAACAACTCACTTTTGGGGCCCTGTTTCGAACATCGGTTTGCTTGCTTCTGTATGAACTTGAAAATATCATCTTTCTGGTTTCTAAATGAGAGGATCCTTTCGCATAATGAATTTGTTTGTTGAGTTCATTATTATAACTGTGTCTGTTTCTACAGTCAGTGGCTGATATAAAGAAAACCCCTGACATGATATCCGGGAACATGACCGTAGGTAAGATTCAACCATCCATTTGGAGCGAGTTGGATTTATCCTACAATATCCTTACTGAATTTATTTTGTACTCGATATGCAGCATTGTTTGGGTATTCATGTTCGTTCATGCGATTCGCATGGATGGTACAACCTCGCAATTATCTGCTCTTAGCATGTCATACCTGTAATGCACCAATACAGTTTTATCAGCTCTCTCGTTGGGCTAAACATCACGGGTAAGTAATCATGCCACCTTTACCCCAAGCACGACTTGTTTCATAATCCCATAAGCAGCTATAACTGATTTAACGAATTAGGTTTTGTCTATATGGCATCCTAATTCCTGAAGTACTTAAATTTCAATATTGCAGGTACTTGGAGCTCAAAAAGGAAGAAAAACAAGACCAAGTTGCAATGAAAACCTTGAAAGTTGTATAACATGTTTTATTTCTTTCTTTCTTTGAGGTCAGGCCTAGCCCCCCTCTTTTCTGTTTTCTTTTCAAATTCTCCCGGTGAGTATTGCCGGAAATTTAATAAATTCTCCCGGTGAGTTCTGCCGGAATAAATAAGAAAGAAAGCGCGTTAAATGATGAACTGACTGGTAATGTGTAAACATCACGTCTTGGGACCATGGATACTTTGAGTAGAGTATTTCCACCTTGTTTTAAAATGATTCTAATTTAGTCATAATGTCTATTGTTGACGACATTTCCAATCATTTTTTTTTGTTATACAACATTTATAGCAAGGATGACGCTATTCTATGAAATAATATGAAGTTTCTCTGCCAAATCTCCCCCTCCATACTAATCACTGTTCAAGAGCTTTACAATTTGGTAAAATAAAAAACTACTTACAAAAACAGGACTAGAAAATCAGCAGTATCCTTTACTCTCTATTTTTAATTAAACTATTCTATTTACACATGTACATCTATCACTGGACCGGAAGGTCGAAATGAGCTTAGGTTAAACCCAAAAAAAACTATGTAAAAAAGAACTAAAGAGTTCCTAAGAAAACAGAGGCTGATCAAGCTAACCAGTGTTATTATGTTGAAGGCTGTCAAGAGGTTATAAATAATATTAACAGGAGTTGGTTGGAGAAGAAATCAGCTGCTACATATCAGAATGCTTTACAGAGATTGTTAGACTGCCTGTTAGAAGAGCACTCCTGCTTAATTATCGGATGATTAGGTCGATTAGGTCCACAGAGTCTGCTACGTTTTGGTTCGGATAAACTCACACGTGCGATTGCCACTGCAAGTGCATCGACCAAACCACACTCATCCTGTTCTTCTGACTTCTGGTCTGAACTACTATCTACTGATGCTGTTGAAACATGATGACGGGTAATTGAGTCACTATTGAGACACAGTGCATTGATTGTAAGCCTAGCTCTCTCTAATGAATCTTGTGGTTCAATCACTCCATTAGAGGGTTTACCAGCTCTCAATTTTGATTTGATTGATAGTGTCTTCAGAGTCCGCTCTGTATAGAATAGAATCCATGGGTGCCCTGAAACAAAGAACAATGAACAGTTAACAAAACTGAAGCAGAAAAAGAATAGAAGTATGAAACAGAAAGAGACTGCAAAAGAATGTTGAGGGCTTACTTAAAACTTGGTCTGCAGTTAACCTAGCATCGACATCCCTTGTGAGCATTCGCCCAATTAGATCACGAGCTGGTCGAGATATAGACTCCCATACTCCGGTTTCAAAATCGAGTTCCACTTTCTTGATTGCCTCAAACACTTTTTCCAGTGACTCACCCTTGAACGGAAGAACGCCAATCAAAAGGGCGTGAAGAAGTACACCAGCACTCCAGATATCCACCTTTTCAGAATAATTCCCAACCAAAACTTCAGGAGCAACATAGGCTGGACTACCAACCACACCAGACAAAGTCTGGCCTGCAAAAAGAGTAACAAAAAATTATACTTATGATCCAAGTTCCAACAGAAAATGTCAAGTAGGAGCAAATACTCGAAACAAGTAAGCAAAACATAACCCTGCTCTGTATCCTACTGAAAGCATCTTATCTTCAATACAGGACAGACCATAAATAAAGGAATCAAAACAAGATCTTATCCTACTGCACTCCCCATCTTACTATGAAAGCAACTTCACCACTGGGTAACCTCTATTTGGTATAGGGCCATCAGCATTAAATTTGGTTTCAGTAAACTACTTTGTGCATGATCTAGCGACCATAGAGACAATTAGATAAGAATCTTAAAGATGGTGCAATTTTAGTAGAAAAAACTATATATCTAAGTTGCTGTGTTAAACATTTTCAGGTCCTCACAGGATCAGAAACTTCTTTACATAATTGGAGTGCATGAGATAGAATGTACAGAACTTTGGCTAAAAGTAATCAGATAAGTATTCTTGCTCTTGAAAGAAGTTAGTAAACGCATCCTTGAGAAGAGAGAAATCAGCAAACTCGTACATGTTCTTGACAGGAAGACCTAGAAACATCCACAATAACAGAACCTCTATGGATGCTAACAATGTAAGAGAACTCATTTTTCTGCCGATGAAGCAAATGAGCTAATAACAATCAAACATGACTTACTGCGTCTCCATCTTAGTAAAAGAATGGTACGTTAATAGAACAAACCATCACAACAAGAATCAACCTTTTCTGACAGAATAATACCAGTTAGATACACATACAGACATACATACCGACATCTGACTCGACCAGCGTCTACATTGCGAGGAACTCATGCTGATAACTTCCTCTTACACAGTTAGACTGGTTAGTATCGACTCCTCATGCGAATTAATGTGCCACATGTTGATGATCCCAATACAAATGCGAGATGCTATTATTCCTATATGACAACAGGGAGAAAATATCTTAATGACACGGAAACTCAAAAAGAAAATATCTCACAACCACAAATGGCTCACAAGACAATTAAAATGATCGTGTAGAGGTACATTGCTAATTGGAACTGTAGACATCCATAGCACATGCTGGCTACATGCAATTCCCCTGGCTCTTTAAGACAAAGAGAAACACAACGTGTCAGCATGCTTAGTGGCATATTTAAGGACTTTCCGGACTAGCCAACGGCAAAATTCATGGCCAAATATTGGAACACAAAAGCAGCAAGTATCTTTTTTGAAATAATGACCACTGCTTCCTTTAGTTGGTCCGTCAGTCCTAGGGTATTGATCTGGTAGTATGGTGTCAAAAATGCAGGGGGGGGGAGTACTTAAATTAACATTGGTCATAATATCGGCAGTCAAAATTTTCTTTTCTATTTTATTACAGGGATCATGTTTTCAACACACAAATGTTAACATATTAGATGGTATTGGTCATTCATATCCCAAATGGAGCAATGTTCAATGTTCTAGCTACAGTCATGGTACTATTATGATAAAGTGATCTGCAAAGCAGAAGTTTGAGTCATTACCATGTGAAACCCTCATGGCTAATCCAAAATCCGCAAGCTTCATCTTCCCTGCTGCAGTGAGGAGTATATTCTCGGGCTTTATATCTCGATGAACCACACCCATTTCATGACAATACTTAATCACCAACATCAACTCTTTCAGCACATTAGCAGCCCGTTGCTCAGAATACTGCCTTTCCCTCACCATCTGATCAAGCAACCGCCCACCAGAACACAATTCCATCAACAGATGAAACGACTCAGTATCCTCATACACAGCAGTCAATGCCACAACACCAGGATGCCCCGACAGATGCTGCATTATCTCAACCTCTCTATGTACAGTCTCCTCCCCTTTCTTCAAAGTCTTACAAGCAAAATCCCCTCCGTCAATCTTGCTCTTACACAACCTCACACACCCATATTTACCTAACCCAATCTCCTTCCCCAATACATACTCCTGCTCAATCTTCTTCTTCCTCCTCAACTTCATCCCACTCTCTATACACCCAATCTTCCTCTTATGCCCTCTCCCGTGCGAATCCGAAATCGAACTCCCACTCGCAGGCGCAGTAGCAACCCCAGGCAACCTACTCTTCTTACCTTCCCCACCAACATCCGTCCTCGTCGTCTCCAATCCTTCCTTATACTTCTTCTTACTCCTAGAGCAATCTTCCAACGAAAAATGCGATCCAACAATCGACAACGAAGCCGGCGATTTACGAGTTGTACTCAAAATCTCAGGTATATCAAATGACGATTCATCACGCGGTTCTATCCCTTTCCTCTTCTTCGTTAACATCTCCATCCAGACCTCAATCTAATCCAATACAATACACAAACAAACAAATATTCCTCCTACAACCAAGATCCCTCTTTATCAACACAATCCCCTATCAAATCAAATCAAATCAACAATCTATAAAATCTTCACAAAAAAAAAAAAAAAAAACCTAATTTCCTCCTCGGATTAAACCCTGAAAAAAAAAAAAAAGGATTGAACAAACAAATCAAATGAAGATCCAATCAAAACCCTAACAGAAACTCTACCAATCACAAATCAAAATCAACAACATAGATTCAGATTCGAGCAAAAAGAAGAGAAGTGATTTGATTACCGCAAATTACCTTTTTCGCCCTTGCTCTTCTTCTTAAATTGGAGATCTGAGAAAAGCTTGTTAGAAATATTTATATGGTTTAGAAATCAGTGATTAGATTTAGAGTGGGATTTGGAAGGAAAAAAAAATGGAATTATTAGGGTTAGAGAATTAGGTTAGAAACGTAGAAAAGAGGGGAGATTTATGAATACGATGATATCCTCTGGAAGTGATTTTTCTTTATCTGTGTTTTGCTGTCCCCGTCGAGTAATTATATATGTTGAGAGGAGGACTCGTGTGGAGAGAGAAAACGAGAGGTGCTTTGTTGTGACGCTGGGTATTATTTTATTTGATGTTTGGATTGATGATTTGTTGACATGTGGGTGGTGGGTTCTTATCTGACGTTGGATATTGCGGGAAGGTGCGGCGCGATGAATGGTAGTTGTGTTGGGTCTCTGTGTAGTCAACCAAAGGGACTAGCCGACCAGCCACGTCTAAAGTCTCCTGCGCCGGCCTACCTCTTTTTGTATTCCTTTCTTCTTTGAACATCTTTTGTATTCCTTTCAAGTACAGGGTTGGAAGATTGGAATCGTCTGACTCGGAAAGAGTCAGACTCCAAATCTTTTGTTTGTTCTCTCTTTTTTCTTAATCTTTTATACGTAACTCATGTCACTCGTAACAATTCTATATTATATCGGATTCGATTCACTCGCTCTCTACTAACGAACTGCTATTTCATAATTTCTGAGTCAGATTCGGACACATTTGTTGAGTAGGGAAAAACAAATAACTACGAAGATAGGAATCTGGATCATGGTTTCTAGCAAAGATAAATTAGCGGATTATAGAAAAGTTTAGACACGAACATCGTTTGTATTCCCTCAAGTACAGGGTTGGAAGATTGGAATCTTCTGACTGGGATAGAATCAGACACCAAATCTTTTGTTTGTTCTCTCTTTTTTTTTAATCTTTTATACCTGACTCAAGGTATGACTCGATTCGTATATCTGACTCATGTCACTCGTAAACATTTGAGTTGTGCACAATTCTATATTATATCATATTCGATTCACTCGTTCTCTACTAACGAAGTGCTATTTCATAAATTTTGAGACAGATTCAGACAAATTTGTTGAGTAGCGAAAAACAAACAACTACGAAGATAGGAATCTGGATCATGGATTCTAGCAAAGATAAATTAACGGATTATATGTATCTTTTTGAATCAATTGACTCGTTTGATTTGACTCATCTAAACTTGACTTACTACGTCTGCACCTGTCACATCCGACTCAAAAATCATGAAATAGTAGAGTTATATATTTTCTTTATTCTAGTCAAATATGTGCCCGACAAGTCAGGTATAAAAATATACCTAACTCTAATAGCTATCAGTCAAATATATGAGTTCGAGTGGTTTGGTATCTTTGGTTCTGTCGACAGTGGCCGGGAAATAAATGGACTGAAATTTTTGATTCCCAAAATATTTGTTCCGAGTTTAGGTTATTCCATGGTTCTAGCCCCATTAATTGGCTCCAAACAAAAGACTTATAAAATCTTAAAATTCTATTTTGCATTTTCTAAATCTCAAAAAAAAAATATTGTGTTAGTTATGTACAAGTGTGTTACTAATAAAAATGATAAAGAGTTATAAAGATGGGTTGATTTTGGTAGACATCTAAGGTAGGAATAGTTGTAATAGTGATTTAGTAGAAAATGTGTTAGGCATGTATAACTAAGATCTCACACTTTGAATAGTTATTTAGTTTTTATGAATTAATTCCTAATTATGGTAACTATTACTTAAAGTTCTAACACTATACAGAGTTACTAGATTTATAATGGATGATTTGAGTTACCAAAATAAAATTAGATAGCAATCATATTGTTAGGAAAACCTACATTTGGTGTAGTGACAAGAATTCTTGATTCAATATTAATGAACCTAGAAAAAATGATTTAGAACTGCGCTCGTTTTGATTTATGGCTTGTCCCATCAATCTATGGTAAAAGATTCCATTTTTGACAATTATTTATTTTGTATTTAGGGTATCTCATCTATTAAAAACAGGGCCGGTCCTGACATTTTTTTGGCCGTAAGCAAAATTAAAAATTGTGGCTCCTAATAGACAAGCCAAAGATATTTTTTTTCGTTCTAGAATGCATAATCCTAAGTTACATACTTGTATATCGTTCATTTCGCAAGCAAAATGAAACTATAAATTATTTACTTGAGTTATTTTAGAAATATTATGTACGGTTAAGATAATTGTTTAACAAAACTTCGACTATCCTGATGTGCAAAACAAAATAGTACTAGATATTTATTCATTTGTAGTCTTATTTAGTTGTTTTAAAGGTTTTTCTTAAGAAAAGGTTACATGAAATTTAAGTTATATTGTTTGTTTACGAGTACAGTGATAAAATCATTGGAAGTTGATGTCGTTGAACCAAGAATAAAACTTCTCAACATGAATATTTTACATCAAAATAATAATAATTGAAGATAAGCAAGAGGCTTGTTCATTCTTATCAAACTACCTTAGCAAAGGTATGCATAGGCCTAAGTATAGGCCTATAAGCATATGGCATAACATAGGTATCGCCCGTTAAGGTACTTTTTTAACTTCACACTAATCTTTATCGTATAAAATTCTTATCCCAAGACTCAGTTATACTGTAAATATTTATGTTGACTTAGGAAACTACGTTGAATGGTTGTCACTGGTCAACCACCAACAACACTCGCTACAGCAAACAAAACAGAAATTTTGTGGCCTCTTTGTATTTGTGGCCTCAATCAAGGTTTTCCTTGCTTGTATGGCAGGGTCGTCCCTGATTAAAAATACGAGGGTGTGTGGGGAGAAATTAAAAAAAAAAAATACTACTCCCTTCGTTCCACTTTAGATGAGTGTTTAAGGTTATTTTTTTGTTCCACGTTACTTGATAGTTTTCATATTTTTACCAAAAAAACTACCCATACTACCCTAATATTTTGTCTTATAACCATAAGTTTATTTTTAAATACACTAATAGAAATTAATGTTTGAAGACTTTTCTCATGGGCATAGATAGAATTTTTTTATATCTCTCTCTATTTCTTAATCTGCGTGAAAACTCTCAAAACGCCATCTAAAATGGAACGGAGGGAGTAATTTGGAAGAATGATGAGAGCAAGGGTTTATTTTGGTCATGTCACTAGGAAATGGAATCCTAAAATGACACTTTACATCTCTGTAAAGTGTAAAGATATTCATATTACAAATCTAAGATTTTGTATACCGAAATACAGTATGTATATATGCCTAAAAAATGAAATAGAAACCTTATTCGTTATTTGGCTCAATCCTTTTTTAGTAAAAGATTGGGCTACTAGAACTGCTTTCTTTTTATCATAAGCTTGTGATTTAGTAAGCTTCACCTAAAATTCGTACAACTACAATATATGAATTTGTAATTGGTATAATTTGTCGTCATATATTGAGGGTTTTTCTTCATAAGGATTATTTTGAAATCCCAGAGAAGAATTTACCGTTATGTTGACATCGTGATAACTTATATATGATGAATAACTGAATCGAGTTGTACTTCCAAATAACCAAATGTTACATCTCAAGTAGAAATCATAAGAAACGTTGTTACTAATGCAGCACCTATATATGATAATATTGGATGTTCACTAGTTTCAAATACTAAAGGTCATCGCAAGAAGAAACAAATGAAAGGGGGAAAATAATGAGCTAAACAAAATAAGATATGTCTTTATTGTGACCATACTGGCTATTATCAATACATGTCCGGGTAAGAAGGATGATTGAGGGATCACGAACGGTGGGAAGATAAAAAAAAAAAAAAACTTGCAATTAACTAACGCGGAGACCTCGGAGTTATAAGAAGAACAAGAAAAAAATGAATTGCAAACACTTGGACTTATATTTGTTATTAAATGTTAAAGTTTGTGTTCCGAAGGATGAAATCAACTTTACGACTAATATATTTTTCGTTTTAATTTTATCATTTTGGAACTAAATTTTGGCTAATCAATATTTATATATAAATTTTTTTTGAAGCGATTTTCATATCTTATTTTATTTTATTTTTGAAACATAAATTCATATCTAATGGATACAGCTCAACCTATTTATTCTTTCTGAAGAAAATAAATATCACTTATTTATTTATAAACTGAATTTTGGAGTTGATTTATGTTTTATTTTGTTATTTTGGAACTAAATTTTGTGTTTGTATTTATATATAAATATCACAAAGTTCACAATAGAATCACTGGCGGAGGATTTGTCCAATCCTTGGATCAACAAACTTGTGGTCGGGTGCTCAATTCTCGCCCCTTAAACATTTTGTGCAGAAAAAGAAAAAATGAACTGAAAGAAGGTGTAATAAATATCGATGTTATCTTATAATAAAGCTCTTGAAAGAAGGTGTAGTAAATATGGGTGTTATCTTATAATAAAGTTCTTATGTAAATGACATATTATTAAATCATCTACTGATGAGCTTTTAATCACATTGATGATTGATCCACTTCGTTAGACAGTCCCTATCTCATCTTCCTCCTACCCAGACTTATTAGCTGTAATTGTGTGCACACCCAACAATTCTTATATTGTTTTCGTCTTACATATTACCTCAAAACCTAAGGCAATTATTTTCACCTAATTATCATTGTCATATAAAATTAAATCTTCATGTAATGGATAAATGATATTCATCTCTCTATTCACCACTCAGTGCTAGTTGTTGCAATAGTAGTGGTTCAGGGATGTTCAACCAGGACCCGTAAAATGATTCATCATTTGAGAGATGTAGGGTTTAGATGTTGTTGAGATCCAAGTAGAGTGGTGTTTTAGAGATGTGAATAGCACCACCGAATAAATATTGTTATACATTTTAAGATGAATAAATAGACGTCCCTAGTAGTGTGACTGAATCACTGAAGAGAAGAGAAAAAATTTTGTAATGACAGTCATTATTCTTTTATTAATCATCTTCTCCTCTACCTGATACATTCAGGTAGCCACTGTCTTTTTTTAATATTTAGTTCGTTATTTAGTTCCTATTTAGTTTGTAGTGTGATATTTGCTAGGAGTATAAAAATTATGCAATGGCAGCCATTATTCTTTTGTTAATCATCTTCTCATCTACGTGCTACATTCAGGTAACCATTATCATTTTTTACTATTTAGTTCTTATTTAGTTTATAGTATGATATTTGCTAGGAGTAGAAATTTTTTGCAATGGCAATCATTATTATTTTATTAATCATCTTCTCCTCTACCTGTTACATTCATGTAACCATTATCTTTTTTTGTTATTTAGTTCCTACTTAGTTTGTAGTGTGATATTTGCTAGGAGTAGTTTGTAATGGTTTTTAGATATAGGGCCTCTCAAGACGTTTGTTTTTAGTTTTGTTATATTGTAATTTATTTATATATCTCCACTGATCATAAGACTATATTAAATGTGTTGTGTAGGGCGATTATGTACCTCCTATTTCTTCAGAAGCGTCGTGCGATAGAGACATTCTTAATACACCGGGACCACCATCAGCATCTCATGGTGGTATTTCATATCTATTAATAGCGTCTGTCATTATTTCCTTTTTCTTGCTAGCTATTGTCATGGATGTTGTTTATACCTCTAGGTTTCTTACTGAAAGAGCATTTAATCCGACATCTCCCTCTCCCAGATCTCTCCCATAACTTGATCACTGAGATCATAAGTATCCATAGATGTTGACTCATCGTCTCCAACTTTTGATGAATCTGATTAATGGATAGCCGTGTGATCCCACATGATCACGCGGGAAAGCATTATGAGCTAGCAACCTGCTAGCCGTCAATATGTTCAGATCCTATATTTTCTAATAAATTTTTATTTTTATTTACCAATTGCCCCACTTATGGAATAACAGACGAATTTGGGCTATTAATTCCTTCAAAAAAAAAAAATCACGTAGCAACACTTTCACCGGTTTCTGTATTTTGAGAGGATTAAAAATGAAGGAATCTAATGAATTTAAGTTTCAGACCTATCTAGCTCAGTAATGATTTCTTATTTAATCTTTAAATGAGGTGTATTTTGATGATTATATGAAACCAACCTAAATCAGGTATATACCTTTGTTCAATTGATACTCAAGAACTTGATTTGGATTTCAAGCTATCGTTGAAATTAGTTTAATACATGATGATAAATTCTTTGTGCAATTCATAAGAATGGGTTTCATTTTTTTACTTTATTTTGATAGTTTGATGCAGTGGTCCCTAGACTACTCCTAAATCCCATTCATTTAGGAATTTTAGCAATTACAAGGGTTTCAATCCTGGCCTCCGCAGTGGGAGGGAGCATGAGAACCATCATACCACTTGATGGTTCTCGGTTTCATATTTTTTATTATAGTAATATTGAATTTTTAAACTTGCGGATGCAAATCAATTGCTTTAAGTTAGATGTTGAATCAGTAATCCATTTTCATCTTTTTTTGAGATCGATATTATAGTAATTTAATTGCAAATACTATATTATTAATTAGTTGCAAATATTTTAGTATTATAATATTTCTATTTAACTAAATAAAAATTATTTTTGTTTTCTTTGTGAATGAAAATCGTATTATAATATCTTCAAAATTAATTACAATTTACAAATATAATATCTTCAAAATTAATTACAAATATAATATCTTCAAAATTAAGGCATTGGGTAGCAACTTGTTGCGCGTCTCCCTGCCAAATCCTTGTAATTTGACTCTTGGTTTTGCTTTATAAAAGCCTTTTGGCCCCTTTTCAATACAAAAGTAATAATATTTCTTTTAAATATTGTACCATTTACAAATGTTATAGTATTAATTGCAAATATTAATGGCAGAAAGTCTATAATATAAAGTTATTTAATTTAATTTAATTGCAAATATTGTAGTATTTTAATATTTTCAAATTTAATTGCAAATACGGTAGTTATAAATATTTCTTTTAAATATTATAGAATTTGCAAATGTTATAGTATTAATTGCAAATATTATAGTATAAGTGGAAGAAAGTCTATATAATCTTTTGATGAATCTTCTCCATTAACCATATCGCTGTTAAAAAAAAAAAAATTTGTTTGATGATGTCGAACTTTGTTTGCTTAACATGATGGCTACTCATATTAACTATAATCATCAATGAAGAATTAGTTGAAGGAAGAACAACACTAGATGTGGTGATCAAAGCAATATAAAAACTATTAAAGTGAATTATTGTTTTTACATGCATTACTGTGTATAAGTGAATCTTATGTTTATGGATGTATTGATTTTTATTTTGCAGAGGTAACCTTATATATGTTTATGGATGTATTTGTTTTTATTTTGCAGGTGGAAAATAATGAGATCATCGATAGTTATGATACATACAGACAACCTAGTCTTAATCATTCTTTACTATAATACAAGTAATATATATATATATATATATACATACTTTTCCTGATATATATATATGTTTTTATTTTAACTCTTACGAAATTATTTTATTTTTATTGTTATGAACAGGTGAAACCAAATTCGTACTCGAAAGAAATGAAATTAGATAATTTCGGGACGCTTCAACTTACACAAAATATGGATCATGTCCGAAAGAAACTATCCGTATACAGAGGAAAAGAAAAATTACAATCCAACAATTTTGCGTAAACATAATCATCCAAAACTATCATCTTATAAAACGCTTAATGCATCAGGAGGAACCGACGTTCTAAGAGACCATGAGGTATACATATTCACATACCATATTGTTATTATTAGATTACATTTGAAAAAGCGGGGGTACAACAACCACACCCAATATTTCGTTTCGGAAATCTATATGGACTAACTCCAATATATTTCCAAGAGAATCAACTAGACAGTCAGACTCAATCAAGGAAAATACATCCAAGAGTTATATCTTTGTTTTTCAATGTAATCACCAAATCAAACAGATAGAAATCCGTGAGCCTGATTATTATGAGAAAAAAACTTGAACGGTACCAAAGACCAATGTTCAAGTGTCAATCAATATATATCAACAACCAAAGGTTGGATTATTTAATTGATTGAACTACTCATAACCTGTGATATTTTCACTATATAGAAAATATAATGCGGAAAAGAAATAACTCAAACACCGGAATTTTGTTAACGAGGAAACCGAAAATGCAGAAAAACCCCGGGACCTAGTCCAGATTTGAACACCACACTGTATTAAGATGCTACATACTCTAGCCTACTACAAGTTAAATTCGGATTGGAATGTAGTTAAGCCCTAACCAATCTCACACGGATCGAGGTACAATCGCGTTCCTTACGCCTGTGAATCCCAACAGGACTCTACGCACTTGATTCCCTTAGCTAATCTTACCCACAACTAATAGTTGCTACGACCCAAAGTCGAAGACTTGATATACAAATCAGTCTCATACAAAAAAGTCTATTGAATAGATAAATCTGTCTCCCAAACAAATACCTACGATTTTTTTTCTTCCGTATTTTGATAAATTAAGGTGAATAGGAACCAATTGATATACCGGACTTATATTCTCGAAGAACATCCTAGTAATAAAAATCAACTGACAACAATCTTAATCGTATGGAAGCGAAATAATATATTGTGGAATTACAAACGATGAGACGAAGATGCTTGTGACTACTTTTTATCTTACCTATCGGAGATTAAATCTCGAGTAAATCTTAGAGAATATATAGTACTCAATTCGATAGAACAAAGTAAGATCAGAACACACTACTATAGAGAAAATAATTGGATATGGTTTCAGAATCCCAATGAAGTCTTTAAGTCGTTATCCTATAATGGTTTTAGAAAAATCTAGGTTAAATAGAATCGACTCTAATCGCAACTAGTATAACACAAGAGGTATGGGGATTATATTTCCCAGTTGCTAGAGTTCTCCCTTATATAGTCTTCAAATCAAGTTTTGCAATCTTGGTAACAAAGCATTCAATATTCACCGTTAGATGAAAACCTGATTATATTCAAGCTAATATCCGTCAACCATTAGATTGAACTTAACTTGTTACACACAAATGAAATTTACCTTCATTCAGATATGGATAACCATACCTGAACGTGTACACTTTGTTGGCTCAACAATAGTTACCTAAGTTAGCCATATGAACACTTTCATATCAACCTTGTTCATATTAACCACGACTAGTTCAAATGACTCAAATGAAACTAGTAATATAATTGTTCAATTTTTTATATTCTCATAGAAGTATACAAGACACAATTTAAGCAAAACAGGTTTTGATTCACTCGAACCGATTCAATAACAATTTAGCCACGGTTTGAAAAAGATTGCATTCCTTATTATATATAAATGTATTTATTCATGAATAACGGATTTTAGAACTTAACCTTCTCAAGTATGCCAACGGGTACGCATACTTAGAGTTATGAACTTGGTCTGTCCGCCAGTGTGCGAACGGGTACGCATACCATGGTTCACGACCGAACTCAGTTGAATTAGTATGCTAACAAGTACGCATACCAAATTCCCGGACCTCAACTATTATGCCAGTATGCATATGAGTATGCATACTAAGTTTCAGGACTTCAACTGATAAACCAGTACGCATATGGGTATGCATACTAAGTTCCCGGACTTGGAACTTTCAACAGTTAGCATATAAGTACGCATACTATGCTATATCCAATCAATTGTTAGTTGTTCTAAACTCTCATTTTAAACATTGAAACATTCTTAGAAGACGGGAATAACTGTCTCACACAAACTATTAGCTTCAAAGAAATTTTCAAGTGATCAAACGATTAATACGAAACATTTCGAGTCTACATCAAATTACTGTCTCACACAAATCATGTAAGATGTTACCAAGCGATTTTCACATGATCATATTTTGACTTTCGTCAAGAATTAAAGATGAACTTGGTTAAAGCGAAAGCTTACCAACACATATTTCGAGAAATATGTAAGCGAGTTAAACTCAGCTCGAAATATCAAATGTGTATAAAGTAAAGTCTATATAGTTATACGACTTTTGTCTCAATAGGAGATAAAATATAAATATACTTCTGAGTGATATATGAGTTCAAGTCTCCACATACCTTTTGTTGATGAATTTCCACAAGAACCCCTTAGTAGTTCTTTGTCTTCAATCGATGAACGTCGTGAACTCTAAAGATCAACTATACATTATATCCTAATCCGAGACATAGCTATAAGTAGACTAGAAATCAAGACTTATAGTTTTGGAAACTAAATAACTTGACAACAAGCTTGAGATAGCAACGCTTGCGAGTTCGACCGAGCAGCACTCTAACAACATTCTTTACTCTGTGTACATGTATATATGTATATATATATATAATTATCGAAATGTTTTTTCTTCGTATGTGCATAAATACATTGTTCAGTACGCGGTAATCGAGGTGAATGTACATTTTCTTAGAGCACAGGAAAAAATAAATATTTGGAAACCGGGTACGGAAACACCAACTTAAATAATTATATCCAAAATCTGGGTTACATCCGGTGAAAACGAAGTAAAAAATACTATTGAAGCCGGATGGATGGTAAGTTATACGCCAAAAATTATATACAAGCAAATTTATATCCACTTATTAGGCACCATTGAATTTTATCTTTGTTTTTTGATTAGGTGAGCCAATACTTATTTGGTGACTAGCAACCTAGATTTTTTATACTCTGGATGGTAAGTATTATTACCCTTTTCGTTATAAGGAATGTCTTAGTGACGAGGACATCTTGAAAGGCCATATATTATTTGGTATTATTTTCTTAAGAATATCAAACCAATTGACTTCTTTTATTTCAGAAGTAAGGATACAAGAACTCCGGTTGCTTCAACCTCCTATGTGATGGTTTTGTGCAAACAACATCAGATGTCTGCCTTAGTGGCAGTTTCACTGAGGTATCCACTTTCAATGGCATCCAGAAAAATGCCAACTTCAGTATTCACAAGGTAAGAAAATACAAGCAGTTAAATTTTATACTCATTACCAAATTTGGGTTATATATAATGTTGAATAATTTGGCAGGACCAAATTGGTGGACAATAGTGGGTCCAAATACAAGGTAATCCGGTCAGATATTATCCAAGTTCCCTATTTACATAATTATCAATGACATCAACAAAAATACATTTTGGTGGAGAAATCTCGAATAACAAAAGTAAAGGACGACATACTTCGACACAAATGGGTAGCGGTTATTTCCCTTCAGAAGGTATATTGAAAAGATCGAGTTATTTTAATTGGGTTGAAGTATTTGATGAAAAAAACGTGACCAAGGATCTTGAAAAAGTGGAGGCAAGAGTTACAAATCCATAATGCTATGGCTTTGAGATTGACAACGACTACCATAATATAAATGGATATGGTTTTTACTATGGAAGTCCCTGTTATAATGATACATGTCAATGATAAAGTAGATTTTAAAAGAAATTTCATATTTTAAAATTTTGGTACATGTAGAATGGATGATGATTTAATAAATTATATTGTAGTGGTATATAGCCGCTATTATCCGTAGGCTTTTATGTTTCAATTACTATTTTTTTCCCTTCCTTTAATTAAGTTTGGCTTTATACCATATTATTTTGTTGAATTTCTTTTGTTATCCGTTTGTTAAGTAAAAGTTTGTTATTTTTTTCTTTGTTTGGTTTAAGAACCCCGATAATAAAATTATTTTACCATTAGCGGGAAAGCTATAACTACTTGAAAAAGTGGGGGTACAACAACCTCACCCAATAATTCGCTTATCAATCTGTATGGACTAAAGCCAATATAATTTTAACAGAATCAACTAGATAGTCAAACTCAATCTTAATAAAAAGTATATCAAAGAGTTATATATCAATTTCTCGACTCAATCCTTACTCAAGAAAATAGAAATCTGCGAGTCTAATTGAATACAAGTGAAATTAACTTGAACGGCACCAAAGACTAATGTTCAAGTATCAATCAACAACCAAAGGTCGGATTTCCTAATTGATTGATTCAACACACAACCTATGATATTTCAATTATATAACAAAATATAATGCGAAAAAGATATAACACAGACACCAGAATTTTTGTTAACGAGGAAACCACAAATGCAGAAAAATCCCGGGAGCTAGTCCAAATTGAACACACACTATATTAACCGCTACAGACACTAGCCTACTACAAACTAACTTCAGTATGGACTGCAGTTGAACCCCAATCAATCTCACACTGATCCAAGGTACAATTGCGCTCCTTACGTCTCTGATCCCAGTAGGATATTACGCACCTGATTCACATAGTTGATCTCACCCACAAATAAGAGTTGCTACGACCCAAAGTCGAAGATTTTAACAAACAAATTTGTCTCACACAGAAAAGTCTACATTAATAGATAAATCTGTCTCCCACAGAAATACCTACAAGTTTTGTTTCATCTTTTGATAAATCAAGGTGAACATGAACCTATCGATAACCCAGACTTATATTCCCGAAGAACAACCTAGATTTATCAATCACCTCAAAATAATTTAAATCGTATGATGGCGAAACTAGATTTTTTGGAATCACAAACGATGAGACGAAGATGTTTGTGATTTCTTTTATCTTTTCTGTCGGAGAAATTAATCTCGACTCAATTATTTCAATTGTACTCAATAAGATAGAATCGGGCACGATCAGATCATGTAACTAAAAGAAAATAGTTGGGTCTGGCTTCACAATCCCAATGAAGTCTTCAGTCGTTAACCTACAGGGTCTCGATAGAAACTTAAGGTTAAAGGAGCATCGACTCTATCATATACAGCTAGTATCACACAGGAGGTGTGGGGATTACCTTTCTCCGTTGCTAGAGTTCTCCTTTATATAGTCTCCAAATCAGGGTTTGCAATCTAAGTTACCTTGGTAACAAAATATTCAATATTCACCGTTAGATAAAAACCTGATTAGATTCAAGGTAATATCTTTCAACCGTTAGATCGAACTTAGCTTGTTATGCACAAATTTACTATACGTCATTTAGGATTGTGTAAACGTACCTAAATGTGTACAAGTCGTTGGTTCAATAGTAGTTAACCAAATGGTTATCCATATGAGCACTTTCATATCAACCTTATTCATCTTCACCATAACTAGTTCAAATGACTCAAATACTAGTTCAAGAGTTGTTCAATTTCTTAGATCTCATAGAAGTATACAAGACACAATTGAAGAAAAATTGTCTTTGATTCACTCGAATCGATTCATGAACTTTATAGCCACGGTTTGCAAATATGCATTCCTTAGTTTATATAAATTTAATTTCACGAATAAAGAAATTTTAGAAAGTAACTCACTTAAGTATGCGTATGGATATGTAAACTTAAGTAACCGGTTTTGAGTTTGATTTGGTTTTTAAACTCCGCAGAAATTCACTGATGTGAACTTTCCTCCAGTATGCATACGGGTACGTGTACTTATGTAACCAGATTGAGTTGGTTTTAAAATCCAAACTCAGCTAAAATTCACGGACGTGAACTTCCAGCAGTATGCGTGTGGGTACGCATACTTACCCAGTCTCCATCAACCATTTTGTATACACACAAGTATGCATACATTTGGTTCCCGGTTTTGGACTTATACACTAATGTACGAACACACTATATATGTTTATATCCAAAGATTGTTACATATTCTAAACTCTTTGTTTCAATCATTGAAACATTCTTAGTGGGTGTTAAATATAGGTTATTCACACACTATTTTTCATCAAAGCAATTTTCAAGATATTGAAATAATCAACATGACTTTCGTCACGAGTAAAGATGAACTTGGACAAAGATAAAGATTACCAATGCATATTTCGAGAATGTGATAAACTCGACTTGAAATAGAAAATGTGTATAATCGAAGTCTATAGTAATACGACTTTAGTCTCAAGATAGGAGATAGAGTAGATAGACTTTTTGAGTGATTGATAAGTTAAAGTCTCCACATACCTTTTCGTCGATGAAGTTCCACCAGTTCCTTGAGTAGTTATTCGTCTTTGTATGATGAACTCCATGGAGTCTAGATCTCAACTACATTTTCTATCCTAGTCCGAGACTTATCTATAAGTAGATTATAAATCAAGGCTTATAGTTTTGGCAACTTAACTTGAGAACAAGTATGAGATATCAAAGCGT
The DNA here is from genome assembly GCA_023529315.1 of Papaver bracteatum. NCBI lineage: Eukaryota > Viridiplantae > Streptophyta > Magnoliopsida > Ranunculales > Papaveraceae > Papaver > Papaver bracteatum. The sequence continues at coordinate 1,085,499 of JAJJWX010005189.1, read as the reverse complement.
GCGAGTTCGATCGAGTAGTGCTCTAACAATCTCCCCCTTTGTCAATTTTAGTGACAAAACTATCAATACATATGGGTTACAAAAAATAAACTTTGCAGCTTCTTTTCCACATGCTTGATCTCCTTGGTTCTTCAACATTACCCGAATTCTTCGTCACTTCCAAGTACTCCAATGATTCCAAAGGTTGTAAGTTTAGTATCATCGTTGTTGAAAATACGTAGCCATAACAATGAGAAAACAAAAGATCTTAATCATTTTTACACAGTGCCATAGTATTATTTCACAACATCAAAATTCAATTGTATCACAACTTTGAACCACCCCCCTTACATAATGATCCGAAAACCATATGTATTTGTAGTGTGAACTACACATTAACTCTCCCCCTTTTTGTCAATAAAATTGGAAAATGTGCGAAAACTAGTGGGATCCTAATGAAAATTTCCATAGAGACATTTCATGACCAAAATAAAGCACATATCAACTTTTTAGATACAATCATATAGCCGAAACTAAATGCACTCATCAAGGAGTTTATAAAGATACAAGATAACCCCTATAATATTCCACAGCCGCACTCCCCACAAAGATTTGGAATAAAGCACAAGTTCAAATAAGAACTCTCCCCCATATAATGTCATTCCCGAAGGAACAACAAGAGCGACCTTACTTGCACAAGAAAAGAATGAATTCTTTGGACAACAATAAACCATATAAGAATATGAAATTGTATCCAAAAGACTCAATTGAACTAACCACAAGTGAACCCATGATTAATTCTACCGGAATACTCAACTAAACTAACCACAAGAGAACCCATGATTACTATAATTGGAAATTCTTAACATAAGAAGACTTACATATCCACACAATATGTGCATAAAATAATATGGATCAGGGAAGATCAATACTGCGGAATAGACAAAGATTCATTCTATCTTCCATCACTATTTGCACAATGGCATACAATAGACTTAATCTTTGTAAACAAAATCTCATCCTTTCTTCCATCAATATTTGCATAATGACATAAAAGGCATAACTTTTGTTTTTGTCAAAAGTTCATTCATTCTTTTATCAATACTTGCATATCTACATACGGAGGACTTAACTTTTGACAATATTGTTTGCACTTCTTATGGATCTAACACATGTAGCAATTTTAATTGAAAGATAAAGTCATTCAAGGATAAACATAAACGTTATTACAGACATTAACCAATTGTTTTAAAAGTAGATCAACATAAGAAGTTAAACAGACAAGGGAGGTAATATTTCAGCAGGTACAGAGATTAATCACTTAACCAGTAATAATCTCTTTTAATATCATAAAACTTCTCAGCCAATTCAGGATAAGCAGTTTAAGCATAGTCCACCTGTTCTCTAAAAACATCATTTTCTTCTTGAAGACGAATGAGATTGGCTGCATCTGGGGCACTTGCAGAGATTCTGGTCGCAGGATGTCTCATTTTCTCGATGCTTGACATACTCAGAACTTTTGGTTTGGACCTCCAAGATCCGAACCAAAAAGAGTAATCCCAAAGTGACCACAAATCCTTGAAATGAGATAAGGAAAGCCAGGAGTCTTTCTTGAATTCTGTTTCACGCTTATCATCTGATTAACAATAAGTCCACAGAAATCAATGCTTCTTTCTTCAACAATATAACAGAGATTGTTGTCCATAGTACTTGGCATCATGTTGGCCACAATAAGTTTTGCAACAACCTTGAGAAATAATATAACACCGCTAACATCAATCTTTCCATCTCTCCGAGAAACAACTTTTATCAAAGAGGCTATTAGACATCACTTCTGAAGTTAATCTTTCATTCTCAGGAGGAGGAAATCGAGTATCCCGAACAGACACATTCATCAGGAAAGCAGTAACATGACGATCCATAGTGAACGTCTTACTTCCTACAATGGTCTTAAACATGAAGTTTACAGGGTCTGGATCATGAATGTTAGCATAAAATGGTGCAGTCATATCAATACGAGCAGTCCCTAAAGGTTTGAGAATATTACCCTAGGAGTGTTTGCTGAAAAAATCAGTCAACCCATCTACATCAATTTCAGACGCAACATGGTACCTTTCAAAAATTGGTTGTTTATTCTTATACTCTAAATAAAGAACTCGAGTTGCGGGATTGACAAACCTAGCACGGATACTAGAATCATAAAAAGATTCATCCTTGGTTTGACCACTTGAACTCCCGACATGACCAGTTCTTCTATGAGCCATTGTTGAAAAAGGATTCTCAAAAAATAGTTGAGGAATTTACTTGGTTCATGAATTGTTACTAATGGTGGAATTCCAAAACTTTGTCAAAATAAAAAACAACTCTTGACCCAACGTACATGAGCTTAGCCTGAGTTCAACGAACATAACCAAATACAAAACGGTGAAGAAAAGAGGAGAATGGGTGTTTGCGAACTTGCTGGTTCGTACTCTAGCAGAAGAGATAAAGAGGAGGAGGAGAAAATGAAGAGAAACATTTCTCTTTTAATGTGTCGAGCGGTGGACTTGAACTGGTTCGGATGCGTTCTGGAATATGATTAAAAACGTATGAGAGCCGAGTTTAAGTTGTGCGAGACATACGTGTGCAAGAGGGACTTCTTTGGATAACCAAAAAATATTTGGAGTAGGGACTCAACAAATAGACCTCTTGAGCCGAGATGTGTGATGCAAGATATATAAGTCTAGTCTTGGATGCCATGACACCATGAAAGATCTTCTTTTCCATCAAATCTTACAACTTCCAAAAAAGAGAGAAGAATAGAACATTGTTTTCATAAGTTTATCAAGGAACTTCAATAGAACCCAAAGTAAATTAAGTTTATGATTACCTGTTTTCCATCTTATAAAGAACAGTTTCTGCAGATAGTTTTTAGTACTGCGAAGGGAAACTCTTTTGATAAAAAGAGACATCCTAGCTTATTCATGAGGGAAGACAATACTATTATCTAGATAAGAATTATCAGGAATTGAGCAAAGAATCAATTCATGCTTCGAGTTGGTAAACTAAGATGACATAGACTTCCCGTGTAATTCGTTTTTGCGAATTGAACTACATAGAGAAGGAGCATTATGCTCACTGATTAACAAATTATCAATATCAACCTCAACATAAATATTATTCATCATAACTTGGTTTAGCCTGTCAAGGGACTCTTGTTTCTTCTGGAGAAATAAATCAACATCGGAAGATAAGCTTTCAAGTTTCATTTCAATTCCTGAAAAAACTTCAAGGGATTTTAAACCTAATGGAGGTTTAGATAGAATTTCTTCTACGGATTTTATTAAATAAGTCATGGAAGATAATTATGAAATCCCTGGATCTAGTGGTGTATTTATTGAGATAGCACTTCTGTCCATAGAGTCAGATCGCTACAAACACAAACTTATAAGGTATTAAATGTGTTTGCCTTCTTTGATACTAATTGAAAAAGTGGGGGTACAACAACCTCACCCGATAATTCGCTTAACAATCTGTATGGACTAACTCCAATATACTTTTAAGAGAATCAACTAGACAATCAGACTCAATCTTAATAAAAAGTATATCAAAGAGTTATATCTCAATTTCTCGATTCAATCCTTGCTGAAGCAAATAAAAATCTGCGAGTCTAAGTGAATACAAGAGAAATTAACTTGAATGGTACCAAAGACCAATATTCAAGTATCAATCAATTTCAATCAACAACCAAAGGTCGGATTTCCCAATTGATTGATTCAAGTCACAACCTGTGATATTTCAATTATATAACAAAAAATAATACGGAAGAAAATAACATAGTCACTAGAAGTTTTATTAATGAGGAAACCGAAAATGCAGAAAAACCCCAGGACCCAGTCCAGATTGAACACACTGTATTAAGCCGTTACAAACACTAACCTACTACAAACTAACTTCGGCCTAGACTATAGTTGAACCCCAATCAATATCACATTGGTCCAAGGTACAGTTGTGCTCCTTAAGTCTCTGATGCCAACATGATACTACACACTTGATTCCTTTAGCTAATCTCACCCACAACTAAGAGTTGCTACGACCCAAAGTCGAAGACTTTAATAAACAAATCTGTCTCACACAAAAAAGTCTACCTGAATAGATAAATCTGTCTCCCACAGAAATACCTACAAGTTTTGTTCTGTCTATTGATAAATCGAGGTGAACGGGAACCAATCGATAACCCAGACTTATATTCCCGAAGAACAACCTAGAATTATCAATCACCTCATAATAATCTAAATCGTATGATGGCAAAACTAGATATTGTGGAATCACAAATGATGAGACGAAGATGTTTGTGATTTCTTTTATCTTGCCTATCGGAGAAATTAAAATCGTGTCAATTATTTCAATTGTACTCAATACGATAAAATAGGACAAGATCAGATCATGCAACTATAAAGAAAATCGTTGGGTCTGGCTTCACAATCCAAACGAAGTCTTCAAGTCGTTAACCTACATGGTCTCGATAGAAATCTAATGTTAAAGGAGCATCGACCCTAGCTTATACAACTAGTATCACACATGAGGTGTAGGGATTACCTTTCCCAGGTTCTAAAGTTCTCCTTTATATAGTCTCCAAATAAGGGTTTGCAATCTAAGTTACCTTGGTAACAAAACATTCAATATTCACCGTTATATGAAAACCTGATTAGATTCATGCTAATATATTTCAACTGTTAGATCAAACTTAGATTGTTATACACAAATGAACTATACGTCATTTAGGTTTGTGTAACCGTACCTAAACGTGTACAAGTCGTTGGTTCGACAATAGTTAACCAAATGGTTAGCCATATGAGCACTTTTATACCAACCTTCATCTTCACCATAACTAGTTCAAATGACTCAAATGAACTAGTTCAAGAGTTGTTCAATTGCTTAGATCTCATAGAAGTATACAAGACACAATCGAAGAAAAATTTGTTTTGATTCACTCGAATCGATTCATGAACTTTATATCCACGGTTTGAAAATATGTATTATTTAGTTTATATAAATTTAAGTTCACGAATAAACCAATTTTAGAAAGTAACCCACTTAAGTATGCGTACGGATAGGCGTACTTAAGTAACCGGTTTTGAGTTTGATTTGGTTTTCAAACTCAACAGAAATTCACGGACGTGAACTTTCTGCAAGTATGCGTATGGGTACGTGTACTTAGGTAACCAGATTTAGTTGGTTTTGAAATCCAAACTCTGCAGAAATTCACGGACGTCAACTTCCGCCAGTATGCGTACGGGTACGCATACTTACTAAGTCTCCATCAACTATTTTGTATACACACAAGTATGCGTACATTTGGTTCCCGGTTTTGGACTTATACACTAATGTGCGAACACACTATATATGCTTATATCCAAAGATGGTTACATATTCTAAACTCTTTATTTCAATCATTGCAATATTCTTAAAGGATGTTAAATAAAGGTTATTCACACACTATTTTTCATCAAAGCAATTTTCAAGATATTGGAATAATCAACATGCCTTTCGTCATGAGTAAAGATGAACTTGGACAAAGCGAAAGATTACCAACACATATTTCGAGAACGAGATAAACTCGACTTGAAATAGCAAGTGTGTGTAATCGAAGTCTATATAGTAACACGACTTTTGTCTCAAGATATGAGATAAAGTAGATAGACTTTTTGAGTGATAGATAAGTTCAAGTCTCCACATACCTTTTAGTCGATGAAGTTCCATGAGCAGTTCTTCATCTTTGTATGATGAACACAATGGAGTCTAGAGCTCAAATATACCTTCTATCCTAGTCCGAGACTTAGGTATAAGTAGACTAGAAATCAAGACTTATAAATTTGGCAACTAAACTGGATAATAAGCTTTAGATAACAACGCGTGCGAGTTCGATCGAGCAGTGATCTAACACTACTCCAAATGAAAATTGAAATATACATACAAAACATCTTTGAATTTAAATACGGGGCAATCCACCAAGTGGGAAGCAATTTGATTATTCCAGATCTTCGAACTCATAGCTACCAGTAGATCATTGATACCTCCAGCATCCATTATCGTATGGAAATTTATCCCGGATACAACCACGAAAAAAATATTTGCCATGCATCTATGTGTGTTGAATTTAAATGGCATCGTAAAAAGAAACATAACAGACTACTTCTAAAGTTGAGAAGTTTATCTAAATTTGAGTTTCAAAGATATATATGTTGTGCGCATTTTTGAGCATTCAACTGATCATTATTTGACACTCAAATTAAGTCATAAATCCAAACCACTTATTCATAATCATTAGTCTCCAAGAAACAATGATAGAGCCTGACAAAATACATTGCAAAAACAAACCCAATTACATCCACACTTGACAAAATTTAATCATACCTACAATTAATCGAAGTCGATCGGTACATTAATGAGATTGTGTAAACACACTATTGGTGCTAGTATGACTTATGAATGTCTTGGTGAGACTAAGACAAAATGGATCAAACGTTGAATTTAACTTGGACTAATATTGAAGTAAATTTCAAATAGTATATGATGTACCAAATTGTCATTGGTGATGTTATATCTTCCTCACCCTCTTGTTTAAAATAAAAAAACGTAGGTAAAGATACACGTTACCCATGTCGTAAGCATTATACAACTTCAACATAGTAAAATATTGGATTAAGAGACTACATTGTAGACTCTTCACATCTAAAATGCATATAACATAATCTGAAGTCCATGTTGAGGCCGAGTAGTGATGAGTTGTGATGGTGAGTGAATATAAGAAGGGGAAAGTGTAAAATGAAAGCGTTGAAGAATCATGACAAGTGCAATCTTGGCTTCAGCGATAGCGAAGTTTGAACTAACGCAAAAACGAGGCCCCAAACCAAATGGAGAAAAGGCAATGTTGTTGTTGTTGTTTGTTGCTAACTCATGTATAATTTTTTATCTAGGTCAAAGTCCGAATGTTATGTTGGAGAACTATTTTTTGTGCTCTTTCATCTTCCGATTCAGTTCATACATCTAACTTGCGAGGGAGGACTCTATATATGGTGATTTTGTGTTAATATGGGACATGAGTTTTTTTATCTTCCAATTTGACAAAAAAGATTTGATGTAATGAGTCAGGAGATTCAGACAAGTTTCTTGAGTTAGAAAAAAAAATAACAAACACCTCAACCTATAGGAAACTACACTTAGATGTAATGAGTCAGATTCATACACGTTTGTTGAGTTAGAAAAGAATAAACAACTATATCATGTTTGGCATTGAGAATTCAATAAAGTGATCTATCTCCCCCATTTTAATAGCAACAACAAAAACGGTAAACATTTCCATGTCTCCAATCCACCAAGAAATCTTGCACTATCAACCGTTAGATGATTTGACTTTGAAACTCATTTGTTAGATCTCTAAAATTCGCTAACTAAATTTGGTATCTGCACATCAATCATCATACGTTAGATGAGATGACTTTCAAATTTAATCGTCAAATGAACTGACTTAATTTTGTGTCTGCACTGGGTTTTCCGTGAATAAACGCAACTTTAAGGGCTCCAATTTACAGACTTTAGACAAAACAAAAAATCGAAAAGAAATTAGATTTTCTTTTTTTATTTCTCTTCTCCATTCTCCTCCCTTAGATTCTTCCTATTGAAATGAAGATTTAATGAAGGAATTCAACATGCAGTTGTACTGATTCTTCAACAGGTTAGTTTTTTCTTTGGTACTGATAATTTCATAAATCAATATAATCAAAAATCAAGTTTCTATCGATTAAATATGAGGATTGAGTTTAAATTTAATTTCAAATTTGCTGACCCTAATTATTCTGTTATACGAAAAATTTATGGAGGTTGCATCATGTATTCGTACTGATATCATCAAGATGGAGGAATTTATCATGTATTCATGCTTTAGGGTTTGAATCTAACGGGTGAAAAAATTGGATTTCACAAATACAAAAATTTTGGGTTTAATATTGAATACATTTATGATACCATGAAGTGTTTGAAGAAATGCCTATTACACTTTCATAATTATCAATTTTAAAGAAGTTGTAAATTTGAAGTTCCAAAACATTTTTTGTAACTGTCTTTAAACTTTTAACCTAATAGGGGGAATAATTCATCGAAAAGCAAGTTAACTATGTAGTATTTGCAACATTATAAGGAACAATAGCGGTGCTTGATTGAGTGGTCGTGCATCTTGAATGAATATATCTTGGTCCTTAGAACTAGATGCATGAAGCGGTTCCAAGGAAACATGTATTCTTGCTTTTGGTAACCATTTCTACTTTTCTTAGTTACTGAAGTTAGGGCATAGAATGGTTTGTATGCACGAGGTGAGTGAATAATGAAATGTGGGTCCAGATTGTCCTGTGCTTAGTGGCATTTTTAGCCATTTTTTTATAGTTAAATTTGTTATTGTGCTGAATATGATTTTACACATATTGCATTATTTATAACTTCTATTCTTAGTTGTTAATAGAATATCATTCACAGGTTCTGAGAATGGTATAGGAGAAAAAGCGAGATTGTTACTGTTGAATGCAAGTGCAAGTACAACGATCTTCCTAATTGTATTGATGCCTAATTGGAGTGTCATGAACACACCAGTCAACTCCAGTCGATCTTAAGGTAACGGTGGTTACTAATTCTAATTCAAAGCTTGCAAGATTTACATACTTATTTGATACTTATTTGTACATATGAGGCCTGTTTTTCTAAAGACACCTGAACACCAGGCTTAACTTGATACTTTAAAAAAAAATGAAATGCCAATTCCTCCATTGATGTAAATACTTTCATTAGTAGTCTATAGATAGAATTGTACACTTAATTTCCAAATACATATATATGGATATTGAAATACTTATATGTGAATAAGAGGCTTTACCTATGCAAGTAGGTGCGGAGACTCTATACAGAAAATGTAGTGTATGTGTCTTGAATATGGTTTAGTATTCAGTTGGGTCGATCCATTTGCCCGACCCGGTTGCCCGTTTACCTTTTGTGCAAGAGAAGGCAAGTGTAGACAAGTCTTCTTTTGTGCAAGACAAGGCATATGTTTTGTACAAGGGAAGGAATACCTTTTGTGCAAGAGAAGGCATATGTTTATACAAGGGAAGGCATACCTTTTGTGCAAGAGAAGATATCAGAAGATATAAGTACTCTTCACATCCTCTTGTTTAAGTAAGAGAAACATATGTAACTAAGATAGAGTGTAAGGGAGTGAATCATACTCTTGTAATCTTGTTTGAATCATAGTGAAAACGTTATCGTCGTCTTCCAAAGTGTATGTAGATCATCTTGATTGAACCACTATAAATCCATGTGTTGTATGTGCTTGTTTTACTTTTGGTTTCATTTCTATTTTAATTCTTGATTGATTGTGCTTGGAAGATCCATTGGTCATAACAGAAAATTTGTTCTAAATACGGTCTAAATCATTCAACACTATTCGCTCGGTACATTACAGGATCAAGCTATTGAGTACTGAATCTACTGATAACTAGATGTGTCTTCACATGGAGTTAACATTTCGTTTTGGCATAATCATAGGACTACAAATTACCCTTTAATTGGAAAGAAATTTCTTGGATTGTACAAGGCTACAAGCTGCAGATAAAAAATCGAATCTTTCATTATACAAGCTATGGATGATATATTTGAATCTCTTACATCACATATGACAGATATTTCATAAGGACTCTTCGCGATGATGAGGTGGGTGATCTCTGCACTTCAGTCAACTGTATTGGCGCAATGTTTAAATGGAAGAAAAAAATAACTCCTCACTGAAGCCATGGTATAGCTGGCTGAAGAAAAAATGATTGCTCATTGAGCTCGACCGTTGGAGCCTAGCTACCGTTTAAAGTGTGACTGTTCTTTTTCATCTACCATTCTTTTGTAACTGTGTACATAATTTCTCAAAAATATTTTGTACTTTTTTTTTTGTTGAAAAAATTAGAACAATATGTTGTCTTCCATGTTTCATAGGCAGATGAGTCGCGTGAACCAGCATCCATCTCTCGACACTGGCTTCCAAATAACAAGACATATTATTAGATATTTCTCATATCACCCAATGACTGAATCATGATACTTAATCTAGCTTCTTCTTTTATGATTTTGTTCATCGTTTCATCAATGGTGAGTACAGAACAAAGGATGAGAAAATACTATTTTTATGCAACAGTGGATGTGGAAAATAAAATTTAGGTGTAGTACAAGCAGTGTTGCACTACCTGATAAATCGAGAGAACAAATTTCTATTATGGCAGTGTGTCATATTTTTCAAACATGGGAAAATGCAAAGACTATTGGTTGCTGACGTGCAACGCACGTGCACTCTACTTGTCAGTAGTAAAGAAGACAGTTGATCAGCTTTCATTCTTTCATTCATCGCATCATTGCTAGAATTCAGTGAAAAAACCATACATGTCGTCATTGGTTTCCTAGTATTTCCTTCTCGACGTTTCCAACTGCCAATGTGCCCGCTCGATTCATTTGGATAGCATTCTGGTCGTATATTTCTGAAGCTAAATTTGAGAGAACACTCACAACATATCCTATATGAAGCCGAGTGACATCTTTACCGTAGTGAATTCCACACCGTTCACCAATTTACATATTTCCTGCACACTTTCCAAACAAGAAATCAGCTGGTTTCTAAATATGCATCAATTGAGGGTTTTTCTTAAAAAATGTTTGTAAAATAAATAATTAAACACTTTACCCATTCAAGGAGACTATGCTTCATCTTGTCTATGCGTCTTGAAATCAGTTCAAGCAAGACTGAGCCGAAACTATAGAAGTCGGATTGTTGAGTGAGTTTACAGTCTCCAACAAATTCAGGTGCCTCGTATACCCAGACTGGTCATGTTTTGGAATACGCTCTTTGAACATGAGGAAATCTGACAGCTTGGGATCATATGATCCTTCGCAAAGGAGAATGTTGGAGGATCATTTGTTTCCATGGATTACAGGAGGATTGGATTAATGGAAATATTTGAGTCAGATTTCAAATATAGTTTTTCAATTTTTCAATTTATGCCCGACTCGAGGTCTGACTTGATTAGTGCATCTGACTCATAAATATTTGAATGCTTCACAATTTTATGTTATATGTAGCTAGCTCGAACTGTTGGAAATTTGGGCTAAAAAATAGAGGATGAAGAAAACAGAGAACGAAAAAGAATGTTGTATCACTGGAGATTCAAGTCCTTGCGATTCTTTTCAGCAATTATTTCGACCATTCCCAAATAATTGGCGAGTACAATCGGTCAGCGAAATATTGCTTTCAGGATATTATTTAGCCCTAACAACGTTATTGGGTTCAAGAGTTGTACTCCTTTGACCCAACCAAGAACACACAATATTTAGATTCTGATGATGCTTAGAGAGAAAAGAAATCAGAGATTTTACTGTGTTTTCCATTGTTTGAATGAAAACTACTTATAGGGAATTCATACCCATTGGAGATGCCTTTTCACTTCCAAAAGACACATAAGGTGTCTATTGGGAATGGTTGTGTCTTTTATGAACCATCACACCTATTAGAGGTGTCTCTTCATCTCCAACTAACATCCATTGTGTTTACTCAACACAGGAAGCTCCCCCGTCATAGCGGCAACAATTCCGAAGATAGGAATCCAAATCATGGTTTCTATCGAAGATAAATTAACGGATTGTTTATTTTTTTCCTGACTCAAATGATTTGTTTGATTGAACTTATATGAATCTAATTTAATACGCCTAAATATGTTATACCCAACTCAAAAATCATAAAACAGTCTAGTTACATAATTTATTTTTATTCCATTCAGATACATGCCTGACAAGTCAGGTACAAAATGACATATACCTTACTCCAATAGTTACGAGTTAAATGTATGAGTCGAGGAAGACCTCAAGTCAGTGGGAAAACATCTAAATCGCCCCGAGTAAGATGGAGAGTCAGATTCAAATGTCACGCCACACCCAGCGAATCATGGTGCTAAAGAAATACAACCCAAGCAACACACGCATCACAACTTTCATTTGAAAGCATGTTCATTCGGGAAGGAATCAATGTATGATTAGTTGACTTTTGATCACAAGGAGTTGTTTATGTAAGATTCACATTTCTTATTGATAAGAAATTAAATCTAAATTATGCTGATCTAACAAGCTTTATCTTTTTAATGGACTTTGGTATTCAATAATTCCCACACCACCAACTGTGCATTATTTAAAGAATAATTGCCATAAACTGCTATTTTAAAAACCTTGAAAGACATCAACATTCTCATATCAAACCACCAGCTTTGTTCTCAATATTCTGCTACTTTTCATTCTGGATAAAGAAAAAATGGAAGTCACAGGAGTTGGTGGTGATATCCATGAAGAACCTTTGTTGCAAAACACTATAACTGGAGAAGAAGAATGTAAAAAGTACATTGAAAGTATGGTGAGCTACAAAGGAGATAAATTGATGAATAATGTGTTGGGGGAGGCTTACGAAATCCGAGCTGCTATGCGCAATACGAAACCTACACAAGTAATCATATACAAATGCGGAAATAACACAACTACGCAATATAGAAGCAATCACACAACACCGGAAATTACGTGGAAAAACCCCTCCAAGGTGAAGGGTAAAAAAACCACGGGAAAATCTTCCACTATAATCAAACAATGGGTTACACACAATTCTCCCAATTTGGGGATACACTCTTCTTCAAGGTGCGTATAGCACTTGGATACCAATTTGCCTAAATTACACTCACCCCTAAGGATGGATCAACAATTAATTCACCAAATAGATAATATACACTATCAATTTGACAATAGCAAGAGATGAGATACTTACTACTAGGATTTGAAAAAAACCTAGATTATTCCCCCTTTGAAGAGATGTGGAAATTGATCAATCAATCTTCACCACAACAACCAAAAGATCCTTTGACAAGAACCCTTTCTTCTTCTCTTCAAGATACTTCAATCTCACCAAAGATTGGTGGCTTAATCTCTTTGCCTCACTCACTCTCTTTTCTTCTTCCTCTCTTTCTCTTTCTTCACAAAATGAAGAAGCTCGACATAAACTCGTCTCCTGATGCCTTTTGGTCTTTATAAAAAAAAACAAGGCAACCACTAAGTAACTCCCCTCATTGGATAGGGGGCATCAAAATACTATTGGGTCATAAGGAGTAAACCCAACAATCTCCCCCTTACGACTTATGTTAAGATACCCGTCACCACCAAACCTGCCCTGCTGCAGAAATACACATGCTTGTATTTTGGTAGCGACTTTGTCATCATATCAGAACCGTTGTCATATGTATGGATCTTCTCAATATATAAGACTTTCTCTTCGAGAACTTCTTGTATCCACTGATACCTAATATTGATGTGCTTAGACCTCGAGTGAAAACTCGAATTCTTGCTGAGATGGATGGCACTCTGGCTATCACAGTAAATGATGAACCTCTGTTGCTTCACACCGAGTTCTCTAACAAACCTCTTCATCCCTATCATTTCCTTGCAACTCTCTGTAGATGAAATGTACCCTGCCTCTGTAGTAGACAATGCCACACATTTTTGTAACTTGGATTTCCAAGACACATCTCCCCCTGCATAGGTAAATAAGTAACCCGATGTAGACTTGAGACTGTCTTGAGCACCTGCCAAATCTGAATCTGTGTAACCAACTAACTCTGGCTTGTCACCTCCATAGCACAAGCACATATTAGAAGTACCCCTTAAATACCGTAATATCCATTTCACTGCTTCCCAATGCTCCATAGCAGGATTTGATAGAAATATGCTTACCACTCTAACTGCATGAACTATATCCGGCCTTGTACACACCATTGCATACATCAAACTACCAACTGTGGACGCATAAGGAATTTTCTCCATCTTCTGTTTCTCAACATCATTCACAGGACATTGATCACGAGTTAACTTAAAATGGTTTGCAAGTGGACAACTTACCGGTTCAGCCTTGTCCATGTTGAATCTTTGCAACACCTTCTCAATGTAGCTTTCTTGTGATAACCACAGCTTCCTCGATTTCCTATCACGAGTTATCTCCATGCCAAGAATACGCTTTGCTGCACCCAAGTATTTCATAAAAAAAGACTTGCTCAGATCTGACTTCAACCTGTCAATCTTTTTCTTATCTTTGCCAACAATAAGCATGTCATCAACATATAGCAAAAGAGTAAGAAAATCACCATCAACAAATTTTTGAATGAATACACAATGATCTGAAGATGTCCTCTTGTACCCATGTTCCTTCATGAACGATTCAAACTTCTTGTACCATCTTCTTGGAGCTTGTTTCAAACCATATAGACTCTTCTTTAGCTTGCACACCATGTGCTCTTTTCCTTTGACTTCAAAACCCTCGGGTTGTGCCATATACATATCTTCCTCTAACTCACCATGAAAAACTATTGTCTTGACATCTATTGTTCTATCTCAAGATCCAAACTAGCGGCTATTGCCAAGACAACCTGAATAGAAGGAAATATCACCACCGGTGAGCAAATCTCGTCAAAGTCAACACCCTTTCTCTGCTCATAACCCTTCACAACTAAGCGTTCTTTGTACCTTGGTTGTGAGTTACCATCTTCAGTCTTGATTATATACACCCACTTGTTCTTCAGAATTTTCTGGTTCTCAGGCTTGTCAACCAAATCAAAAGTGTCATTCTCATCTAAAGTGCCAACCTCTTCTTTCATGGATTTCATCCACTTCTGACTTTCAGGAACACTAAGAGCTTCTTCATAAGACTCTGGTTCACCTGCATCTGTGAGCATCAGATACTCATGTGGTGTATACTTTGTTGAAGGTAATCTAGTCCTGCTGGATCTTCTCAACTCAGCTTCTGGTTGTTGTTGTTGCACTTCTTGCTCAACATCACCCACTGGAAAATATTCATGAGCTTCATCTTCATTTCCATTACCATCAACATCATCATCATGTTGTTCAAGAGTAGGAACAACTGGATTTGGATCCAAGGTCATATCATCTTGAAGCTTTGGCATCTCAATCTTCTCAAAGTCTTCAATAGTTGATCTTCAAGGAATACTGCATCCCTACTTCTGATAACCTTCTTCTCAACTGGATCCCAAAATCTGTAACCAAACTTCTCTGTTCCATAGCCTAGGCACACACTTCTTTTCTTTGTCATTAAGCTTTTATCTCTGATCTTTTGGGATATGAACAAATGACCTGCAACCAAACACTTTCAAGTGATCATAAGTAGGCTCTTTGTCTCTCCATACCTTTTCTGCTACTTCTCCATCTAGCGGTCTTGAAGGAGATCTATTGATCAAATACATAGCAGTATTCATTGCTTCACCCCAGAAATGTTTCCGCAACTTGGAATGAGATAACATGCACCTGGTTCTCTCAAAAATAGTGCGGTTCATCCTCTCTGCAACACCATTATGTTGTGGAGTCTTCGGTACTGATTGTTCATGACGTATACCCATTCTCATACAATACACTTCAAGTGGTCCAATGTACTCTCCCCCGTTGTCAGAACGAAGGCACTTCAAGGTTCTACCTGTTTATCTTTCCACCATGCTGTGAAACATCTTGTACCCAGGAGCAACATCATCTTTGGTCTTGATTGCATATGACCAAACCTTCCTTGAAGCATCATCTATGAAAGTAACAAAATAAACAGCACCACCAAGTGTTTTGACCCTTAAAGGTCCACATACATCAGAATGAACAAGATCAATAATACCAGAATTTCTCTTAGGTAAAGCTTTATGAAAAGAAACTCTAGTTTGTTTACCAACTAAACAATGAGTACACTTACCCAATTATATACCTTTGGCATTTGGCAAAACTTGTCTTTTGGTGAGGATTTGAATTCCCTTATCACTAAGATGACCAAGTCTTCTATGCCACAACTCTGAGGTTGAATCTTTGTCAACAATATTCAACTCACCTTTCAACACATTCACTTGTGTTTTGTATAATGTGCCACACTTCTTTCCTCTTGCAATAACCATGGAGCCCTTTCTTAGCTTCCATTTTCCATCACCTAAGTGATTGTTGTACCCTTCATCATCTAACACTACTGGTGACATTAGATTCAAACGAAGATCTGGTACATGTCGCACATTTCTGAGAACCAGTGTGCAGCCAACACTGGTCTCAACCTTCACATCACCCATTCCTACAATCTTCGCAACACCACTGTTATCCATTCTGACTGACCCAAAGTCACCAGCCTTGTAGAAGGTAAATACATCTTCATGAGGAGTAGCATGATAAGATGCACCTGAATCAACTATCCACTCTGAATCAGAACCTGCAAAACTCACACAAACATCATTACAATCTGAGAATACAATGATATCATCATTTGTCGCAGTAGCTGCAACACCATTGTCTTGTCTATCATTTCCTTTCCCCGTCTTGTGTTCTTACTTCGGCTTCCTGTATTCATTTGATTAATGACCTCTCATATGACAATTCCAACATTCAACTTCCTTTATGGACTTTGATTTACCCATTGACTTGCTACGGCCAACTTGTCTTCTGTCTTTTCTTCTACCCCGATTTTCTGTCACAAGAGCTTCTGAATAAGATGAGTCTGATGACCTTCTTCTAACTTCTTCATTCAGCAAACTACTAGTTGCAACAGTCATGTTCAACTTATTTTCTGGAGCAGAATAACTGAGACAATTCCTCAATGGCTCCCAACTGTCTGGTAAAGTATTTAACAACAAATAAGCTTGAATCTCTTCAGGAATTTTCAGATCCATAGATGTAAGATGATTCATAATACCCTTTATTTCATTTAAATGTTGCTCCATTGAACTTCCTTCCTTGTAGCACAGCTTTCCAAGCCTTTTGAATAGAAGAGATTTTTCACAAGGAGACTGTTGATCATATATCTCCTCTAACTTGGTCCACAAAGAATATGCTATTGTTTCACTAGCCACATGATGAAAAATACCATCATCAATCCACTGACGAATAAAACCAACTGATTTTCGATTAGTAACTTTCCAATCTTCTTCACTTGTCTTCTCAGGCCTTACTCCCTTACTCTCTATTGGACCATAGAGATCTTTACAATATAACCAGTCTTCCATCTTCGCCTTCCATATCACAAATTTCTCACCGGTCAAATTGACCATTCTATTACTAGTGCTAGCATCCGCCATTGCACAGGATTAGCTCAACCCAAAAGCTCTGATACCACTTGTTGGGAGAGGCTTACGAAATCCAAGCCGCTATGCGCAATACGAAACCTACACAAGCAATAATATACAAATGCAGAAATAACAGAACTACGCAATATAGAAGCAATCACACAACACCAGCAATTACGTGGAAAAACCCCTCCAAAGTGAAGGGTAAAAAACCACGGGAAAATCTTCCACTATAATCAAACAATGGGTTACACACAATTCTCCCAATTTGGGGGATACACTCTTCTTCAAGGTGCATATAGCACTTGGATACCAATTTGCCTAAATTACACTCACCCCTAAGGACGGATCAACAATTCATTCACCTAATAGATAATATACACTATCAATTTGACAATAACAAGAGATGAGATACTTACTACTAGGATATAAAAAAACCCTAGATTTTCCACCCTTTGAAGAGATGTGGAAATTGATCAATCAATCTTCACCACAACAACCAAAAGATCCTTTGACAAGAACCCTTTCTTCTTCTCTTAAAGATACTTCAATCTCACCAAAGATTGGTGGCTTAATCTCTCTACCTCACTCACTCACTCTCTTTTCTTCTTCCTCTCTTTCTCTTTCTTCACAAAATGAAGAAGCTCGACATAAACACGTCTCCTGATGCCTTTTGGTCTTTATAATCAAAAACAAGGCAACCACTAAGTAAATCCCCCCATTAGATAGGGGGCATCCAAAATACTATTGGGTCATAAGGAGTAAACCCAACATAATGGTGAATTTGGTGGATGGAAATCAGCTTCTCGAGTACTAGTAATCGATTGTGTTGATGCATTTGTATTTTTCGGAATCCTATCCAACTTGATTAGTTATCTCACTAATCAGTTTGGTCAATCTACAGCCACAGTTGCTTTAAATGTTAATATCTGGGTTGGGGTTGTGTTTATGCTTCCGTTACTCATTGGTTTCATAGCTGATTCTTATCTTGGACCATTTCGTATCATTTTAGCCCCCTCTTGCTTCTTCGTATTGTTAATTCATTTCCCTCGACTCTCTGCAAGATTTAGTTCATGTTTTCGATTTACTTTGCTCATTGTGGATTTAACTGTGTGTGCAGGGGCTTGGATTGTTGACTTTGTCGATTCTGAATGGTTCTGAAAAGACGACAGATCGTGTTAATAACGCGAAGGACGATATCTCCCGCTCTTCGCCTTCTTCTTTGCAAGTAAACTTCTTCTTCTTTTCGTTGTATTTAATGGAAATTGGTTCTGCTGGATTTGCAACATGTGCGCCAGCTTTTGGTGCAGACCAGTTTGATGGGAAAAACCCGAATGAAATCAAATCCAAGAGTTCATTTTTCAACTGGTGGAAAAGTGGAATATCTGTTGGAGGCACTGCTGCTAACACATTGTTGAACTACACATTCAAGATAATTTGGGCTGGGGTTTCGGATTTGGTATTTTATGCATTTCAACGGTAGCGGCACTAATTGTTTTCATTCTTTTGGTGACCATTCAAAAACGGTAAGAAAACATATATGTTTCACGCAGTAAAAGTAAAAGTAATAATAATAATATAATAATATTTGTAGGTCGAAGTTGCTGCAATTTTTGCATTTTATGGTCAGATTCTCCTCCACTGCTACTACTGCACGGGATAAATGTTAGTTAATTGAAGACTAATTATTTCCTAAAGTTAGCCGTGACTGTTTTTGGAAAGGGGTTTCCTAAAAACGGCTAGAATTCTTGGTGGCCAAGTTTGTAACATATATAAATAGGTAATTAGTCCTTGTAGAATTATATTGTGTAGGAAACAATTAAGAGATCGGTTAGAGATTTCTTGTATAACTTTTAGGGCTAAAGCTAGGGTTTCGTTGTGAGAGCATATTGGTGAGGAACAAGAGACAAGGTTATTGTCTCGGGTAATTTTTGCGGTGTAACCAAGGGTTTGCTGGGATTCACACGACGTTGTAATCGTTTTTCTTCATAGTGAATTTGAGTTGGTGCGGCTCAAAGTGGACGTAGACAATATATACAAGTTGTGTGTATTGGTCGAACCACAATAAATCTTGTGTCTTGTGAGTTGATTTATTTTTCTCGTATTTTCATAGTTGCTTGTTCTTGGTTTACTTATTATTCATCATAATATCTCAAGATCTGTTATTCCGCGGTTGTCAGTGATTCCCTAAGAAAATCCTGACAACTGGTATCTGAGCTCGGGTTATAGCTTTAGGGTTCAGTACGATTGGAGTGGGAGTTATGGGTGATAATAACGAAAGGACGGTAGCTAGGGTTAAAGTTTTTAATGGGAAGAACTTTGCGTTTTGGAAGCCTCAGATGGAAGACTACCTATATAAGAAAGACCTTGCTGATCCATTGGGTGGAGTTGCGAAAAAGGGAACACGCACAAATGATGTATGGACAACTCTTGATCGCAAGTGTGTAGCCGTGATCCGTAGATGTCTAACGGAGGAAGTCTACAATAACGTACAAGAGGAAACCAGTACGAAGGATCTTATGGATAAACTTGAAAATTTGTATCAAAAGTCATCAGCCTCGGGGAAGATTATGTTGTGTGAACAATTATTTAATCTGAAGATGCAAGAAGGCGAAGCGATTTCAGCACATCTTGGGAAGTTTAAATAAATTATTTCTCAACTTTCAAAAGTTAGTATTACTTTTGATGATGAAGTTCAAGCTTTAAGGTTGTTGTCGTCATTACCAAAGAGTTGGAAAACCGCAAGAACAACCATTAAAAATTCCGTAGGGAACGAGAAGTTGAAGCTTGATGATGTGCAACAAAGGTTAATTGCTGAAGAGGAGAGAAGAATATAACAAGGTTATGTTTCTAGTTCTTCAAGCTCTGACTTAAGTATGCATGAAGAAGATAGAGGCAGGAGTTCAAATAGGAACAACAACAACAAATCTAGATGGAAGTGTAGAGGGAAATCTAGGGGAAGATCTCAATCTCGGCCTAGAGGTGTTGTTGAGTGTTGGGCTTGTAAGAAAGTAGGACACTTCAAGCGCGATTGTCCGGAAAAATGTGCTAATAATGATGGAAACAAAAGTAATCAAGAAGAGGTCAACGTAGTTGCAGCTGCGGAACCGGTGAAGGTACTTGTTGATAACAAGAAGGTGATTACGGAAAGTTTTCTACTACTCTCTGAGGACAAGCAAGATGAGTCTTGGATTATAGACTCGGGAGCTTCTTTCCATGCAACGGGTGATAAGAGTATTATGATCTCTTATAAAGAAGGATACTATGGCCAAGTATTCTTGGGTGACGGTGAAGCATGTGACATCATAGGTTTGGGTGATGTGATCTTAAAAGTCAATGGTTCGACATGGAAATTGAAGGATGTACGACACGTTCCAAATTTGAAGAAGAACTTGGTGTATGTGGGCCAAGTTTGTGATGATGACTGTGAAGTTGTTTTGACAAAACATAATTGGAAAGTGAAGAAAGGGGTATGGTGTTAGCTCGAGGAGTTAGAGTCAATACTCTATACCGGACTTCAGAAGGAACTACTTTAGCCGTGGCTAGTAGTAGTGAAGACACTAACTTATGGCATAGAAGATTAGGGCACATGAGTGAAAAGAAAATGAAGATTCTATGTTCGGGAGGATATCTACCTAAGGTGAAGTCTGTTGATATAAATTTTTGTGAAGACTTTGTTCTTGGAAAGCAAAAACGGGTTATCTTCAGCATATGAGGAAGATACTTGAGAAGCGCGAAACTTGATTTGGTTCATACCGATGTATGAGGACCAATTGATGTTGCATCTCACAGCAGATTCCATTATTATGTCACCTTTATTGATGATCACTCAAGAAAGGTGTGGATTTACTTCATGAAGAATAAGTTCGAGGTGTATGAAGTGTTTCAAAAGTGGAAAGATTTGGTTGAAACAGAAACTGGTCTGAAGTTAAAGTGCTTAAGGTCAGACAACGGTGGTGAGTATGACAAAACAGAATTCTTACAATTATGTGATACAAATGGAACTCGTTTGGAGAGGACAGTTCCAAGGATGCCACATGAGAATGGAGTAGCAGAACGTATGAATTGGACATTGAATGCACGTGCAAGGTGCATAAGATTGCAGTCTGGTTTTCCCGAGACCTTCTGGGAACATGCAACAGAGACGTCTGCTTATCTTATTAACATGACATCTAGTAGTCTATTAGATATGAAGATACCAGAGGAGGTTTGGACCGGCAAAAAGGTAAATCTTTCATATTTGAAAGTTTTTGGTTGTGTTGGTTATGTTCATCTTAGTCCCGGTGAGAGATCTAAGATAGGTGCTCAAGCAAAGAAGTGTATATTTATTGGATACGGAAATGACGCTTTTGGATATAAACTTTGGGACTACGAGGGTCACAAAGTTATTAGAAGTAGAGACGTTACTTTTAATGAAAATGAGCTGTACAAGGAAAGGAACAAAACATAAGTTGAAGATGTCGGGTCAAGCAACGTCGATAAGGAGTTATATATCAATATTGATGATGTTTCTGGAAAAAGTGTGGTACAAGAAGAGCACGATGTTGCTGATGGAGGTGAAGTACAAGAAGGGAATTCTGCTGCAGTGGGAGTTACTCCCATAGTTCCATAACAAGTACGAAGATCATCAAGAACTCCAAAACCAAACCTAAGGTATGCTATGAATTATCTATTACTTACGGATGGAGGTGAACCTGAAGATATTAAAGAAGCACTAGCAGCTGATGATTCAGGCAAGTGGAAACTTGCTATGGAGGATGAGATGAATTCACTTGATGAGAATGGCACATGGGTGTTATTAAAATTACCAAGAGGTAAGAAGGCGTTGCATAACAAGTGGGTTTATCGGATAAAATATGAAGCAAATGGATAAATTCTCTACAAGGCGAGGTTGGTTGTGAAAGGTTTCCAGCAAAAACCTGGTGTTGATTACAACGAGATATTTTCTCCAGTTGTGAAGATGACTACTATTCGAGTAGTGTTAAGTCTAGTGGCTTCTGAAGATCTCTACCTTGAACAGTTGGATGTAAAGACAACTTTTCTTCATGGTTACCTAGATGAAGAAATTTACATGAAGCAGCCAGAAGGATTCATAGTAAAAGGCAAGGAAGAAATGGTGTGCAAGCTAAAGAAGAGTTTGTACGGTTTAAAACAAGCCCCGAGACAGTGGTACAAGAAGTTTGATAACTTCATGCATAGAAGTGGTTACTCACGGTGTAATGCAGATCATTGTTGTTACTTCAAAATGTATGGTTCTGATTACATCATATTATTACTATATGTGGATGATATATTGGTTGCCGGAACATCTCTACAAGAAGTTGAGAATTTGAAGAAACAATTAGCAAGTGAATTTTCTATGAAAGATCTTGGTGAAGCAAAACAGATTCTTGGTATGAGAATCATAAGGGACAAATCTAAGGAAACTATTTTTCTTAGTCAGGCTGAATATATTGAACGAGTGTTGAAAAGGTTCAATATGGAAAATGCTAAACCAGTTAGTTCTCCACTTGGAAGTCAAATTCGTCTTTCAAGTATGCAGTGTGCGAAGACAAATGATGAAAAGGAGTACATGACTAACGTACCATATTCTTCGGCTATTGGAAGTCTAATGTATGCTATGGTATGCACGAGACCGGATATTGCACATGCAGTGGGAGTAGTGAGTAGATATGCAAGCAACCCGGGAAAACAACATTGGGAAGCTGTGAAGTGGATTTTCAAGTATTTGAGAGGTAACACAAATGTACCATTGTGTTATGGAAGAGGTGGTTCTATTTTGAGGGGTTATGTGGATGCATACTTCGCAGGTGATGTAGATAAAAGGCAAAGTGCGACCGGTTATGTTTATACTATGGGGTCATCTGTAGTGAGTTGGAACTCACGGTTACATAAGTTGGTGACATTTTCTACTACGGAAGCGGAGTACGTAGCAGTAACAGAAGCGAGCAAGGAGATGATTTGGTTACAAGGATTATTAGCTGAGTTGGGCAAGGAACAAGGAGATAGTGTTTTGTTTAGCGATAGCCAAAGCGCTATACATTTAGCCAAGAACTCAGCCTATCATGCTAGGACGAAGCATATAGATATTCGTTATCATTTCATCCGGGATCTCTTAGAAGAAGGAGAGTTAAAGCTCGAGAAGATTCTTGGTTCGAAGAATCCGGCGGATATGTTTACCAAGGGAGTTACATCAGACAAGCTAAGGCTCTGCAAGGCTTTAGTTGGTCTCTCAGAATGAGGATCTGGGAGGGGAGCTGCACTGACATGAAGATGTTTTAGCACCGTAAAAATCCAAAGTTGAAGAAAAGGAGAATTGAAGACAATAAATGAGTCTTCAAATTGGGAGACTGTTAGTTAATTGAAGACTAATTATTTCCTAAAGTTAGTCGTGACTGTTTTTGGAAAGGGGTTTCCTAAAAACGGCTAGAATTCTTGGTGGCCAAGTTTGTAACCTATATAAATAGGTAATTAGGCCTTGTAGAATTATATTGTGTAGGAAACGATTAAGAGATCGGTTAGAGATTTCTTGTATAACTTTTAGGGCTAAAGCTAGGGTTTCGTTGTGAGAGCATATTGGTGAGGAACAAGAGACAAGGTTATCGTCTCGGGTAATTGTTGCGGTGTAACCAAGGGTTTGCTGGGATTCACACGACGTTGTAATCGTTTTTATTCATAGTGGATTTGAGTTGGTGTGGCTCAAAGTGGACGTAGACAATATATACAAGTTGTGTGTATTGGTCGAACCACTATAAATCTTATGTCTTGTGAGTTGATTTATTTTTCTCGTATTTTCATAGTTGCTTGTGCTTGGTTTACTTATTATTCATCATAATATCTCAAGATCCATTATTCCGCGGTTGTCAGTGATTCCCTAAGAAAATCCTGACAATAAAGGCTTTCGACAAATGTTCCACAATCATAACCATAAACAGGTTCATCTATGAGGTAGCCCTTGCCGTTATTAACGGTGCTGATTTCAACAAAATCCAACGTTTTCTTTTTCCTATCATAACAATAAAGAGAGAAGACACCTCCTAGTTGTTCATACTGTTCAGGCATCATAATGATCAGGTTGGTACCGGTAATGGCTTGAAAAAAAGGTTCTGAGCACGTATTTTTCGGATCACAACTATTCCACTTTTCTTCCCATTCCAAAGGAATTGAAATTGTTTCTTCAGTCCAACTATAAGCAGTGAAACTCTTCTCTTGGTGGTCATCATGAAATATCCACATCCTAATCACATCTTTGTTATCCCCATCAAATACTAGTATAAGTCTTCTATCCAGCAGACCGACGCATTCATCAATTACTAGTAAATCATGCCAATTATCTTCCATCAGAAAGCACCTCCCGCGACAATCACCAACGAAATCAGGGATGGGTATGACTCTAAATTTTTCTCTTCCAATATCAAATGCTACTATGAATTTAGCATCAGCAGAACTTGACGAATTGAAACACCCGTAAGTACTTAGCCAATACACGACTCCATTCACATAAACAGATTCTCCATATGCCTTGTAAGGTGGGACGTTATCAATCTTTCTCCATGTATTTTGCCCGACAGTCAAAACCTCGCAAACATCACTAGCACTAGTTTCATATCTATAATCATTCAATTGCCATAAGAAAACCACTTTGTGTTCCTTGGTTTTGTAATCAAATCCAAATCCATAATATGGTCTATTTCTTCTTTTCTTTTCTTCCCACACCCTTGATCCAATCTAGGATGTTTTGTCTCCAGTGCTGGGGTTATAAATAAGAACCTCACTCTGACCTATAGTTCTCTTAAAGCACAACAAACCATTGACTGGATTCAGAATTTGAACTGGATCATCTTCAAATGATAGCTCTAGTTTCATCTGATCTAAGAGCACTCCGCCTTCTAACAAGTCAACCGAGAACAAAAACCTTCCAATGCTTCTATCAACATAGATGAGGAGTTTCGGACAAGCTTTCGATCGAGTGCAGTCTAAACCAACAAAGTATGGATCTCGAATTACAGAACGCCAACGTTTACAAACTCGCTTTGCTTGCAATAATGATTTCACCGGGAGTCGGACCAGAATTTCGCACAGAGTGTGACCATCAATTCGACCAAAAGGGGTTCTAATATCATCATAGTTTGATTCGACAATACAATCTACTCTGCTTCTATTCATCTTGCTCATGTTGATAGGATACTAGTACTAAAGATAGATAAATTGATTGGTTGATA
Source organism: Papaver bracteatum (assembly GCA_023529315.1). Lineage (NCBI taxonomy): Eukaryota > Viridiplantae > Streptophyta > Magnoliopsida > Ranunculales > Papaveraceae > Papaver > Papaver bracteatum. The sequence continues at coordinate 1,060,121 of JAJJWX010005189.1, read as the reverse complement.
ATCGATCAGGCACCTTAATCTTTTGAACCGGAGATTAACCACCTTAAAATAATTGTGTTCATGTATAATAAACAGAAGAAGCTTATATTTATATAGCTTAGAGTTTTGGTTAAATAAAGAAACAGAAACTTAAAAGGAAATTTTTAACAAAAGAAATACTGAACATAAAAAGATAGTAGGATTAGGCAATAAGTCGCAAGGGAATTTAGTGTCGGTGTACCAACACATTAATGGGTGGGTTTCAATTAAGAATTTGTTGTTAAATTATCAACCATGTACTTGAATATATCGGCGATGAATGAAAACCCTAATGATTTGAGTTTGGGTGAGACGAGTGAGAAAATATAAGGGACAGGGAGTGACTGAATCGAAATGTTAATAATTACTATTTCAAGAAAAGAAATGTTTAAATGAATCTTTAGCCTGAATTAAGATGTATTTTCTTGTTTGTCTCGAGAGATATTTGATTTTGATTTTGAAAGAGACTCGAGAGATATTTGATTTTGATGATAAGTACCATTTTTGTCATTGACATCTATCTGATGCACAAGTTTAACAACAATATCCATGGTGATTGCAGCTGTAGTGGAGAATAGAAGACTTCAAATTGCAATTGATTTCGGATTAGTCGATACACCAAATAAAACAGTGCCAATGAGTGTATCGTGGTTGATTCCAGGTTTGAAAATGCCCCAAAATGCAACAGTACAAAATGCCCCAAAATCGACCCCCGGGTTTGAAAATGCTCCAGACGTTAGGGGAAAGATCAAAATGCCCCAAAATGAAATCAAAATGCCCCATTCTGTTATGTTTTCCGTTTGAGAAAGTTAACTGGTCAAATGGCAAAGCATGTGGCCCGCACGTGGAAGAAAGTGACATTTTCACCCTTCTGTCATGGTAGATGACATTCACGTGACTGGTTTGACTGAATTGGTGAGATTGGGACACGTGGAAACTCAAAAAATGGACGGCATGAGATGTAGGGGTTACATTTACCGAAGTTTTGATTTTTTTTTTAAAAATGACCATTGTGTCCTATTACCTAGGATCGCGACACGTGTAACATCATTTCAAATCAGCGGCTACAGATTCCAACCGTTGTAATAACGGTCATTTTCTTTGTCTCGCCTGACTCTTATTAATGGTGAAGAACCAAAACCAAAAATCAGTATATTGTTTTTTTTTTCTTCATAATGGCTGCTAGCTCAAGCGAGAAAAAGAAAATGGCAAGTTCAATTTCCAAACTTTCACAAAGAAGAACATTGTTATGATTTAGTTGTATCTTCTCTGTCTCACTTTAATTTATACTTAATTTGAAGGAATGTGAGATGTGCAACGAAAAAAATCATCAATCAATTGATTGTCATTGGATCTACACAAGGTGTAAATTAGTTCCTTGTAATGGTATTCGTAAACTTATAAAGGTCAAAGATGGTGCTAATTCAGGGAAGAAATTCTTCTCTTGCTCTAATCCTATGTGTTCATACATCGAATGGTTTGATGATGCAATTAAATCCATTGCACCTCAGTACAATGGAGGTTGTAAATCTTGTGTTGGTGATCACAAATTTGCTGAATGTCCTTGGTCACAGACTACATGTATCAACCCCAAATGCAATTCAACAAAGGTGAGGATTTTAAACATAGCTCAAACATCATGGAATTATGGTATTAGCTACCTAAAATGCCAAAAATGTGAAGATTTCCAATGGGTTTCTGATGCAATCTTTATGGAGAAACAAAAGCAATTAGATAATATTGAAGACCAAATTTGTGCACAATTAAAAGATAAAGCGAAGATAAAGTGCAGAATTAGAAGATAAAGCACAACCAAAACTCATGTCAGAAAAGGTTAATGTAATGTTATCATATTGGAAATATTCCTCAATGTAATGAGCTGAATTAAGAAATAAAACCATGATTGTATCCATACTGTTTAAACCCATAGATTCATAAATAAAAATCTGTTAACACTTTAAACATAAACTAATTAGTAGTATGTCTACTTCTAAAAGACATAGGTCTATAAATGCTAAAACATATAAAACAGAAAACCCAACATTTCTATTATTGATACTTGGAGTTAGGCTTTCTAACCCTTTTTGATGATGGTTCAGTAATGTTGATTGATTGGATAGAAATATTAACATTACCATTATAAGTATGGTTAAAACAGGCAGTAGAAGTTGTAGAAGAAGTAGATGGATGTGGTACCTTCCTTTTAGCACCAACATCAGATGCAATGGAGGAGGATGGTGCAGTTGTCTTACACTTTTTCTGGGAACTAGCTGAAAAAGAAGTAGGTGTAGTAGCAGCTGCTTTTCCCTTTGACAATGGTGGTACATCATCAGATTTCTTTGATGCAGATGTTGTTGCAGTATTTGGTGCAGACAAGGCCTTCCTCATCTTCTTTGTCGGTGCAGCAGTAATACAGAACTCATCCCCATTAACAGAACATTCCATTATAACTCCTTTCTTCTTTGGATTGGAACCAACTGGAGGACCTTGACAGGTAAGGATGTAATGATCAAGACCTTTACATACACTGCACTTTGTTACTCTTTTGTGCGGCTTGTTCTTCTTATACCAAGATTTCTTTCTCTTGACACAAGGTCTTCCCTTATCTCTAAATATGTGTGGATGTATAATGTTGATACCAGTATGCAAACAAAATAGAATTAGGGTTGGTATACTTTTTCTGGTACCTTTCTTGCATTCACCATCCATGCACATTTTTGGGAATCCCTGTAAGCACAATAAGAATAGTGTCTGATCTTATCTCCCTTCTTCACCTTAAAATCCCTATTCCCTATGTTTCAACACTGCATATTCCTTTAAATGACCCTTGTAAGCTTGCATACTTCCAAAATCCATACCATTACTTATTTCACCAGGTATAACCTCAGGAGCATCTTCATTTATCATTTCTAGACCCAGTGGTTCATTTAAATGCTGACCAAAATCTTCTTGCCACTTAGTTTCTTCCTCTTGAGTGACTTCATGTCTGGGAAGTTCTTCATATGAAGTTTCATTCACTAGTGCACTCTGCTCTTCATAAAAACCACCTACATTGAAGTCTTCATTACAATCATCAGGGTCATTGCCAACATATATACCTCTAGCACACATAGAAACCCAATCTTCATAATTCAACTTTTCTTGTGTTTCTTCATCTTCACTCTCATCTTCACTGTCATCCCCACTTTCATCTTCACCATCCTCTTCCTCATCATGTTTCTTAAAGAGAAATTCAGGGCTGTCATCAGGATGAAAGTCATCTTGATGTACATTAGGCAAATTCACTTGGTCATATTCATACCCATGTACATGGTTGTCTGCAACAGATGCCTGTGTAGGAATACTTTGAGATTTATGAACATGGTTGTCTACAAAAGATGCTTGTGTCAATTCCACCTGCTCTTCATGCACAAAGTTAAGTCTTTTTGGTCTCGTATCACTTACCCCACTAACAGTAGCAGTGTTATTGAATCTTGGACTCCTCCTAACCTCAACCCTTTTACTAACAGTTTTCATCCTCACTGGACTGATAAAATTAGTCAAACCACTTGCCCCACTAACACTGACAGCATCATTAACATAACCCCATTCTCTAACTGTAGGAGTAAAAATGATTGGAGTGAACCACAATCTTACCAAATTATCTTTATTTAATTTCCCTTTGTTCCAAAATGAAATAAACATATCCTCGGTTTCACACTTATCACATGCAATTCCTTCGGCATCATTAAATAAAAATAGTTCAAGTAAAGAATTCATACCCTGTTCATCCACCAACCTTCTCTTTACCATAGCCATAAAAGCATCTCCACTGGTACCAGCTTTACAACCAAGAAAATACAAGTCTCTAAACCAGCCACCTATATCAGTTAACCAGAAATTCCTATCCTCACTACCCATTCTAAAACAGTTAACAAAAATGAAACAAATCAATTAAAAAAATTACAAGTCCATATGCAAAGTTCGTGTACATTATCTAATATGCAAACCAACAAAAATACGAAACAAATCAATAAGAAAAAGAACCTTGTTTCTACCTCAATAACTACTAGTTTGAGGTAGAGTAAAGCCAACAAAAACAGAAAATGTGTAAGCCTACAACCTACAAATTCAGTACTGAATTTCTCATGCTGAGAACATTACTGTTATATTCCAACAGAAAACAAGAAGCATTGAAGTTGGGAATGAACCCCAAGTAGTCACCCCTGTACCAGTTACACCGCAATCAATAATGAATCCATGCAAAATCTGAACTTCAAATTTGGTAGAAGTATGCGAGAATGAACAACAAATAATAACATTACGAAATAATAATTTAGTGTTTACTAATCTGAAGCTAGTCTGGACCCTAGCTAAAATGGGCAGACATCGCCATTTCACAAACACATTATAGACACTTCAACAAACACATTATAAGTACCATTTCCTAAAATTAAATTCACCACTTACAACCATCAAAATCCACAGGGAACATGAGAACATTATATGGGATGGCATACATATATGAGTTGGTAGAGAAATAAAGATATCCCAATCACCATCAAAGTATACTGGTACAAATAAAGTCCACAATATCAAATGAAGAGTGCAAATTCAAAATTAATCCCAAAGCTATAAATGTCTGGCATCTTGTAAGGTGGACAAATTCTCAATAGTGTGCCCAAATGTTTGCAGACATGGTTTTACAACAATCATACCAAAATTTAGAGAGTGATACATAGAATTCATAGACAAAAAGAAATTTAAATATCCCCTAAATTGAGTTATCCCCTAAAAATGGAAAACCCCCAAATTCGTTTTTTTTTCAAACCCTAATTTTTTTCCCTGAAACAAATTACCTTCATGGTGAAACCCATCCTACACAAACCCTTATTTCATTTTTACTCTTTGAAACCGTAATCGCAGATACCAGTTTCAAAACGTTGGGTTTCAAAAACCCTCAATCGTAAAACCCAAAACTAAATTGAGGTTAAAAGTTACCCGTTCTTCACCGGGTAAAGAACAACTGATCTCTTATCTACTCCGTCTCATCTATCTTATCGATCTGCACTTTCAATGTTCTTCCTGTCTCTCGGTCTCTCCTTGTCTCTCGATCTCTCTCGCCTGTCTCTCTATTTCTCTCTCTATACCTGCTGTTTTGATTTTTGTGGCTCAAACACAATGAAGGTGGAGATAAGAAGTAAAGCACCCATACAAACCACACGTGTGGTACATGTGTCATTAGTTGTCCACGTGTTGACGGGTTAGAATGCACACGTGTCATTTGTTTTCATGCCTCACGTGTCGGGTGTTATTTTTGTCGAAGGGCAAAAATGAAATTTCGCTGAACCGTTGACTGGTCAAACGTAGTCAGAATGCCCCGTTTTGACCAAAATAGGGAAAACTAACGGAATGGGGCATTTTGATCTTTCGCCTAACGTCCGGGGCATTTTCAAACCTAGGGGTCGATTTTGGGGCATTTTGCCATTTAACCCTTCCACAATATGTAGTGTCTGGTCTTGCTATTGCATTCACCAGTATTGGCTTGCAGGAATTTTTCTACCATCAAGTGCCAAATGGATTAAAAAGCAATGGGTCTCGCCTTGGACACTAGCGTGTTTGGCGTAGGGAATTTCTTGAGTGGCTTCCTTGTACCACTGTTCAGAAGGTAACTAGCAGGGATGAGGAATATGGTTGGTTCGCAGATAACCTCAACCGTGCACATCTGGATTACTTCTATTGGCTTCTTGCAGGACTTAGCACATTAGAGCTGTTTGCTTTCTTGTGTTATTCAAAAACATATTTGTATAGAAGAGAAGCTTCAATATAAGATAAGGGCAAGTGTTACAAACCTTGTGTCATTTCTGCAGAACTCTGGTTTTTTGCCACCCCTTTGTCGTCCGAAATTTTAAGTAAATAGAATTTGCCGTCTAACTACCTCATTAATCCCATTCTAAAAAGAGTTTTTACTACAGGTGAAACAAAATCATAGTAAAATTTCTAGAATTTGATAATGTAAGCTGTCGGTTTCTAAAATCTGACAATTTAAATATGGAAACATTATTTAAATACCCCTCAAAATTCACACCTTAATATATACTTTTATTCAATTTTTAAAAATACTCTTACCTTCTAAAATGTGGAAGCAACTAACACAAGTTGCATTCAGAAGTGAACGCAACTAGCATAAGTTGCTTTCAAAAATGGACACAACTCATAAAAGTTGCTTCCAAAAAGTGGAAACAACTTTCTAAATTGACTCCAAGAAAATTATACTCCCTCCGTCCCACTATTAAGTGACCTAGTTGATTTTAAATTTTGTCCCACTAATAAGTGACCTATATCACTAAACAAGAAGATATTTCTAAAATTATCCTTTTAGTTAATTATAAAAAAATAAAAAATATGGATAATTTGATAGGCATGTTTATATTCGTTACGTAGGTATTTTAAAATGCTTTTCAACGGTATGAAGTTTGCGAACAACCATGAAGTAGTTTGAGAGATAAATCATTTCTAAATTTCACTAGTTACTATCCATAAGGGTATAATTGTAAAAAATACTTAAAAGTACTTTTTTCCTTGCTTGCCTTAAAAATGAAGAATTAATTGGGGGATATGGGAATTAATTGGGGGATATAGCTACGGGACAAAATAGGTGTCCCAATAGCAATTCTGGGTGACCCCCTATGTAATTTTTTTTTTAATTTCTAATCTAGCCCCCACTAATTAGGATTAGTGATTAAGTATAATTAGTAAAATGTTAAGTATTTGGGGGATAAATTAGTGTGTATTTTTATTTGTGTTTGGGTGAGAGTAGAAGGAGGGAAAAAAATATTTGAGAGGAATTTCTTTTTTTGAAAATGGGAAGATGATTGTGATGAGAGAATTACTTGATAATAAGAGGTTGAAAAATTGATTTTTTTCTTTGAATCCACCATTGTTGCAATTGAAAAAGCTTGGTGCCGCATGGTATTCAACCAAAAACTCATGGCGGCAATTGTTGGAAATGTTCATAAATTGTTTGCCACTATCCAGGGGGTTCGGGGCGTAGCCGTACTGTTCGGCATAGTATTTTGCTTAAATACCTATGCGGAGCAATGAAAAGTATCCGAATGTTGATTTTTTTTCACTTGACTCCTAGGCATTGATAGGAAATTATCGGGCATCTTGCAGATCGTGTTCCAAGATATGGTCTTCATCAATTCGGCATGGTATTCCTCACTTCCATTTTGAATTTTTCCCGGCTTTAAAAAGCTTGGATGCCAAGCATGGTCGATTGGTTGATATGAAGACCATGCGTATTGTTTTTCTGCATAGGAAATAAATATGAAAACTATCTTGGAAAAAATCTGATGGTCTTCATATCAACCGACCATCTTGCATACCAAGCTTTTTAAAACCGGAAAAAATTCAAAAGGAAGTGATGAAAACCATCTTAGGAATTGATGAAGACCATATCTTGGAAACATGATATCTTTCAAGGCATGCTCGAGAATCAATTCCGGCATGGTCATCATCACTTTTCGAGAATGGATCTTCATCACTTCCGAATAAAAAAAAAAATCGTTTCCAAAGTGAGGTGAAGAGAATTTGATATAGAGTGGGGAGAGTTTAGAATTTGAAAGAGAATGGAGAATATTTGGGTTTCAAAACACTACCCCTAAATAAGATTAATAAGAAGTGGAGATGGAAATGAGGGATATGATTTAGATTTTTGATTTTAAGTTTTTAATTTTTATTTTGAGGGAAGATGTGGAGATGGAAATGGGGGATATGATTTTGTTTTTTGATTTTAAGTTTTTTTATTTTATTTTGAGGGAAGGGTATTTTAGTATATTCATAACCAAAAGTCACCCCTTAGCACACACCATGGGTTGGGGGAAGTAATTCATATCCCCAAATTAATTCCCATATCCCCCAATTAATAGTTCTTAAAAATTATGCAAATTTAAACTAGGTCACTTAATAATGGGACGGAGGGAGATTTTTTTTACTTCTCAAGGCTATTTGTGCAATACCAACACAAATGGAAAATATTTATAACATTTCCATTTTTTAAAGCAGTTTCTGCTTTGTAATTCTCTCGTTCTTTCCACCTTAATAACACACTCTCTCTAATTTTACCCCACACCATCCTTCATTATCCGACGTACATATATGAAAGGACACTATCAGTCCATCACACCAACTCACCAGAGAAAATTCAAAGAAGTCACAGTCAAGAATCAAGACTTCAAATATATAGAAAAATCCAGCTTATCGACCGGAGGTGGAAAAAATTCAACCGTATGTTTATATTTAGGCATTCATGTACGTGTTTGTCAAATAAAAGACCATAGTCTCGTAACTGTGTGTCGTTAGTGTCACTAGCAATTAGATAGGGTACCACCTCCTAATAAATGATAACAACCGACCATTCAAAGACTGACTGAATTCAGTCAACAGTCAGAAATTCATCTTCTTTTCAATGGAAATTGTCACCAGTTGAGAAGATAAGATTCTATACTCTATATAAAGAAGTAGAGAAGTATGTTTAAGATCACAACAGAACTTAGAAATGAGTGTCATGGGAGGAAAGGGAGGTTTATTTACTACTAGTACTGCTCTTCTAGTGGTACTAGTCTCTTTGAGTTTTCAATATCTAGTTGATGCATCTGAGGTTCAACCCCCTTATTTTCCGCATTATATTCATGCTCCACCACCGCCCAAGGAGCCAATGTATGTCTTACCAACACCAACGCCTTCAACACCACCTGAGAAGTCTGCACCATCAGTACCAAAGAATCCAACTGTTCCTTATTTTCCTTATTATTTTCATGCTCCACCACCGCCAAACGAGCCAATGTATATGCCACCAACACCAACGAAGAAGCCAATCTATGTGCCTGCAACACCACCTAAGAGATCTCCACCACAAGTACTAAAGAAGCCACCTCATTACGTGCCTTCAAAACCACCAAAGAAGCCAGTAAAGCCTTTGAAGCCAAAATCTCCTCCAACACCATATACGCCAGACCTTACCACTTCCAAATTACCTTCATTGACACCATTTGTTCGGAAACTTAAACCACCAAGAGGATCAACAAAACCATTTAAGTTCCTCAATTTTCCTCCACCACCATATTATCCACGATATCCACCAAGGAATTATTATCCACGATATCCACCAAGGAGGAAATTTCCACCAACACATAACTAATTAAGCAAGGTTTGTGTTATAAGTTTGAGTCCATAATGGCAGAAAGACTTGTCATCTATTTGGCAGAAAGACTTGTCATCCATGAGGATTGAGATCAATATACACGAACAAAACTGAACTTATTAGATGTTATCAAGTCAATCTCTTATCTTATGTATTAATTGTAATATGCATCTTTCCATTTGGTCATCATCTAAACCAAACCTTGTCCGGAATGGAAGATGATATTTGAATAATGAAAATTTCCTATTCCTAAAAAAAAAAAAAATGCGGACGAACATTCAAATGCGAAGTAATATCATCAAATATCAGCGAATGATCCTATATAAGCATGTTGTGAACAGTGAACATACTGACCCATCGGATAATCACAAATCTTTTTGGAGCTCATTTTATTGAGATTATAAAAGATAATCTTGTGATCTGGTAAAAGTATCACCGCCTTCAACTCATCCTCATCAGCATCTCCTTCAACGTATGTCTTTCCTGCCTAATCCAATTCACACAGCCATTCCAGTAAACAGAACGGCGGCGCCTATAGGGATATTAAAACGAAGCATTGGACTAACAAGTCTCCATGAACGCGTATCCGAAGAATAGATTGCTATCTGATAATTACGAGTTGTACAATTAATACTCCATATGCTCAAATTTTGATATGCAGATCAAATTTCATTGATTAGACAAACAATAAAAATTAAACGAATGATAAAAATAATTAGTAATGAAAAACAAATCTACGTACCAAAATGGAATAGGGAAGACATGAGACAACGATATTACGTGGTTCGATCATCTCAACTTACGTCTACAGGGAAATCCATAAGAGTGAATGATATTGACCAATAGAAATTCTGAGATCTAAATTACAATTACTTATTTAAAGGGGGTTAGTCAAATAAGATTTTGAATGACTTCTGGGGAGTTCACAAATCTACTGTTAGTCCATAGAGACTTTTGGAAAGTCTCTTAGTATCTCTTGTTATTGGTTAGAGACTTTTTTCAAGTCATTTAAATTCTTTGAAACTCCATGTTATTGGATTAGGATTTCATAAGAGTTACTCCAACGCTCCTGAGAATTGAAAGTCATTGATTTGTTGTTTTCAGAGATTTAGAGAAAAATTTTCTTAAAAAATAGGCATGGTAGAAATCTCTCCTCAAGAGGTGATATTTCTAGAGACTTGGAAATTTGGAGATTTTTTGGTTTTGGGAGTGAGCCATTTTTTTATCTCCTTGTGCCTTAATACACTTAAGGGCCACTTGGAAAGGGGCAATCAAGACAAAATATAAAATAATGTGATTTTTTAAATTGGAGAATATATATTTTAAAATCGGGTATGTGAGTCTTTGTGATTTTAAAATATATATTTTAGAAGTTATAATTTTTTTCTCTGCATAGAAAATAAAATGTGGGACGACCGTAATAAAGTGAATGAAAATTTAGGCATAAGACATCAGTGAGATTTATTTTGACAATGGACACATATTTCATTAGGTGGTCATGTTACTTTTATTATTACTGTAGGGAATTAATCAGGGGATATTATACAATTTGTCTCTACAAATCACATAAACTTTCTACAAATCTCATTTTTTTGTCCCTGCAAATCTCATTTTTTGTCTCTACAATTCACAAAGACTCTCTAAAATTCTCTCAAAGAATCACTAGAAATCTCTAGATTTTTAGAGAATCTTTGGAAGTCACTCAAATTAAAATTCTATGAAAATCCATAAAAATCTTATTTGACTACCCCTGTTAGAAAACAAAAACATTACATGCAATATTTTATCTTGCAATCTTTAATTATCTTATGTTCATATACACTGCTCGGATAATTTTGTTTTCACAGTCACTTCGGCTCACTGCGCAAGTGCACACAAGGACACAATATCCCCCCCCACCCCACCCCAAATAGAGAAATAAAATTATGAAAGAATTCAGAATGATTTGAATCATTTGTTTCCTCGAAAACATGTGAAATGTTTTTGGGTAAAAAGTATTGCCAAATATGGTAGAATCATCTTTGGTGACCAAAAGTGGCAGAACTATGATTTCCATAGATAGTATTTGGGATAAAGATAAAAATCATTTTTATTGGAATTCATAAATATCAAAGATATTTTTGGAAATGATTGATTACCGGATATGGCAAGAACTATGAAAATAAAAATATGTTCAGAATTGATTTTTTTTTTTGTTATTTTAAATACAAAATACTCCAGAAATGAAATATCTTGAGATTCGTATCCATAATTGTTCTTTTGGTTACATAAATTACCAAAAAGGATAAAAAATAATATCTTGAATTGGAATTTACCGAGATAAAGATGGAAAATATTTTGAATTGGTTATAACAAATATAAAAATATTTTATAATTACCGGAAAAATTAAGAGATAGTTCTGGATTTGACAGTGAGATAATATAGAATGCGCGATTGAGGGATACTAAAACTAATCGGGGGATAGAGGAAAAGAATAAAAACCGGATCCAACTATCAAATATGGGTCACCCCTTATCTAAGTATTTTACCTAATACCTAATCTACCCCTCACTAATCAGGTTTAGTGATTAATTATAATTAATAAATTTATAAGATTATTTGATAAATGATTAGTGTGTATTTTTATTTGTATTTGGGTGAGTGAGGTGCGAGTAGAAGGAGGGCAAAAATTGAGAAAGAACTTTTTTTGGTGAAAATAGAGGATGATTGTGAAGAGAGAATTGTTGTTAAGAGGTTGAAAATTTGATTTTTTTTTCTTAGAATCCACCATTTTCGCAGCTGAAAAAGCTCGGTGCCGGCATGGACATGGTATGAATACAATGCCGGAAGCAGCAATACCGGCATGGTATTCATATTACGTCCATGCCGACACCGTGCTTATCCCCCATTTTGAAATTCAAGCCGACATGACATTCATAGTTATATCAATGCCGGCACACCAGCACAGTATGCCGACGTTATTGTCGATCGTTCATCCATGTCGGCTTTTGTTGGGAATTTTCATAGATGTTTTCAAGGGGGTCCTGGACATGAATAGTAAAGAAACAATAAAAATTAAATCAATGATAAAAATGAATAGTAAAGAAAAACAAATCTACATACCAAAACGGAATAGGAAATACATGAGACAACGATATTACGTGGTTCGGTCATCTCGACCTACGTTCACGGAGAAACCCATAAGGATGAATGATATTGACCAACGAAATTCTGAGATGAGATTACAATTACAATTACTTATTTAGGAAACTAAAACATTACATGCAATATTTTATCTTGCAAATCTTTTACTATTATCTTCTCTTCATATACACATCACGGACAATCTTCTTTTCATGGTCATTTCGGCTCACTGCACAAGTGCACACGGACACAATATTCCAACAATACTATTTCATAGCTAAGTGATTTTGTGGAATGAAAGCTAAATAGAATTGGAGATCAAAATCACTCCGCCAATTAAGTTGTTTTTGGTATTGAGGTACTGGAGGAATGGTTCTGAAAGAATCATTTTTTGGGACCATGGCTTTTTTGGGGACCATTTTTTTATTTTCCTAGCAACGTGTTTGGTTGGGAAATAATTTTTGCGACGTAACCGAACTAAGGTTCGGTTGGGAAATGTTTTTTGCAACTAACATAACTTATGTTCGATTGGAAAATATTTTTTACAACATAACCGAACAAGGAACCAAAAAAACCATAGCCCAAAAAAAAAAAAACCATGGTCCCAAAAAAACGATTCTTCTGAAATGTCTTGTGGATTGTAAATATAGCGAGTTCCGAAATAGGAACTAAGGTAAGGCCCGCGGCACAAAAAAAGACCATTGCAAGATTGCTCTATATGTAAGTCTACTGGTTGTTCATTCACTTGGACTACAAAACTGACATTGTTATGGACTTTGGCTTTATCAAGTAAAAGTTACATCATAGTGTTTCTCATCATATTTGAGAAAAAACAATCCAGATACTGTAAGTTTGTTCCTATAAATTAGATAATGTTTTTGCTTGAAATATGAGCCAGTGATTGATGAGAGAATACCAATGTTTTGATACAGGATTTGTGAACAAGTAGAGATTTACAGGTAAACATAAAAGAATCTGAATCAAAAGAATGTACGTGTAATTCACATGGGGGTTAAAGAAATAGTGGACAACGTGATCACTCTCTTAACCGCACTCTGTGGAATCTCCACATTTCGTTCTTATTGAACATAAAGAGTGAAAATTCTTTATTTTGGAGCAGCTGCATCAGTATCTTTATCTCAGGAGATGGAGACGGCGTAGAGTGGCGAGTTCAGTTAAAAGTGGAGTCGAATTTTGAACTGACAGCAACATCAATGGGTTTGTGGCATGTGGGGTTCTGTTCAAGCTTGGGAGTAAGTGGTTAGTGGTGGATTTCTTGGTGCAACGAAATCAAGTTGTGTATGTTGAATTTGGGGGTTTGTCTTGCATCGATTGAAGGAGATGGATGGAATTGAAATTGATAAGGAAGTGTGGCTTCGAATCAGTGAAGACATGGGTTGTTTGTGAACTGAATTTGGTGCCGGGAAAATAGCATCGAGTACTCACTTTGTCGGTGGTTTTGCAGTGATGTACACTGAGATTAAGGTGTTGTTTTGAGGTTGTACATGATTATGAATGTGTTTGAGTCTCGCAATTGCAGGTAAAATGAGATATAAGAGTAACCTCGTATAATCAGATGAAGACAACCTCCTCATGTACAGAAACTGCACATTTCCTGTTCGAGGAATTGCGTAAAAGAGATCTTAAAGGCTCAGGAAATGGAAAGTTGTTGGCTTGGTGTTGCCATTTGTCGTGGATTGGAGTAGTAAATAGTAGTCTACTTAGAAGGCTACAACCAGTGGGGGACGAGATTCAGAAGTTCCCATAATGAAACCGACGCTGTGTGTTGGCACAAGGGGTGCAGCTGGACGGAAAAAAATTAGTTGCACTCGGATGCGAACTGAAGTAATGGAGTTGCATGTGCTGTCGTTTCTTCCAAGCAGTTGCTGTCGAATGGAGATGTAAAATACAGATTAAGAGTTGTGAAATTGATGACAAAGAGAGGAGTTGATACTGAATTCTGGTGGCCGGTATTTAAAAGGTCAGTGATTCAGTGAAGAGAAATTGATGCTGTGGTCGGGTTTGGAAGGAGTCTGACTGGGCTTTGGTGGGTGCTGTGTTGGATTGGGCTTTTGGACAATTGTTGTATCGGTGCGAAATGGGACTTCTGGTCAGTACCTACATTTATATACTTTGGTAGAGAAGAAAAGAGGAGGAGGCCGACTGGGAGTTCTTGAGGTTGCCGATACACAGCCAAAACCTGAAAAGGGAAAAGAAGCGACAGAGTGGCAACTGGAGAACAAGGGTTTAGAGTATTTGTTATTTCGATTCCATTTGCTTTGTTTGTTGTTCTTATTTAGATTTGTTTATGCTTTTTGAGAAAGCCATGTATTGCTAAACCTTGTAGTTAGGGTTTATGGTAAAAACCACTTTGAGCATAAGAACAATTTGATTTGATATATTTATGTTTTGAAGGCTATTAAGAATTGAATATGATTAGTTCTTGATATTGTTTATCGATTTATTGGAATATGAGTTGTCTCCTCACCGGTTTTGAAAACCTATGTGCCTAATTTATAGGATTGAAAAATATATTTGTCTACTTATTTGATGTTTCATACTTGGGTTAAATCCTTTAATGGGATATGCTTAGAATAGCCAGGTATTATTTGAGATTTAACCTAAAATTTAGTTTCGTATTATTTAACGCAATTTGATGATGCATGCTTTGGTTTACCCTTTGATGTGCCATGCTTAGGGTGTCCCAGTGATATTTGCGACTCTAATACATATAATAGGTGATGTTGATAGAATGGACGATAAATATATATTCATGAATTATGTTTCATTTCGGTAATTGAATAGAAATAGTGGTGGTTACTATAAACCACGGTTACCGACTCTCCCATTGGATTTCTTTTATTAGTTTAGTTTAATTTTATTATTTCGTTTTACATTTCTCATTCTAAAAATCCAAACAAATCATTTCTGGTTAGTTCATTAGAGATATTGATAAGAGTATTTCCACCGCTCCCTGTGGGTTCGACCCGTACTTGCCTCTGTCTACTAGTTAGACACCATGCGATTGCGGTTATCACTTATAGGTATCTCCGGATCCTATCAATTGTTTACTTATATGTAGATGATTTGTTAATATTTAGTTCCAATTTATTTGTTTTCAATGAAACTAAAAGCATGCTTAGTTCGAATTCTGACATGAAAGATTTGGGTGAAGAGAGTGTAATTTTGGGGATCAAAATTACTAGAACTGATAGTGGTATTTGTTTAGATCAATATCTCTACATTGAAAATGATAGTAGTGTTACTAGAACTAAAATCATGCTTGATTCGAGTGTGAAATTATTAAAGAATACTGGTGAAAGCATTAGACAATCTGAATATGCTAGTATAATTGGCAGTCTGCACTATGCAACTGATTGTACTAAACCATACATTCCAATGAATTGAGAGGAATGTGCAGGTTTACAAGTAATCCTAGTTTGGAACACTGGACTGCTATTGAGATGGTTATGCAGTATTTATAAAGAATCACGAACCTAGGTTTGACACTATCAGAAGTATCCCGCAATCATTGAACGATTTTTCCATGTTGATTGGAATACCCTTTCAGATGATTCCAAGGTCACCATCGAATATGTTTTCATTATTGGTAGAGGGGTTGTATCCTAAAGATCTTACATCCCAATGTACGATGGAGGCTGAATTGATGTCACTAACAACAACTAGTGATGAGGCCGGATGGCTGAAAAACTTGTTGTGAGATATTACAGTATGGGAAAAACCGATACCAACCACATTTATGCATTGCGATAATATCGCGGCTATCGAAGTAGTACAGAAGAATCAACAGATACGTCAAAAGTACAATTTAGTTAGAGATTTTCTCACAATCGGTATTGTTAGAGTGGATAATGTAAGGTCTAAAGGAAATTTAGCTCACCCTTTAACGAAAGGACTAGCAAGAGAAAATGTATGGAATATCTCTAAAAGCATGGAACATGTTCTCGTTAGAAGTTGAGTCATTTGTAATGGATACCCAACCTACAAATAGGTTCAAAGGGATTAGACAAAGTTACAAATGATATGATTGAGTCATGCATTCCCATAGCATGATATCCTGAAATGGGAAACATGTTGCGTTTTTAACTCGTAATGATGTCCATAACTCTTAACTTAGAGTGAGATATACTTAGCTACAAGAGTATTCTTAATAGATTCACCTATATGAGTGTGAAGGTGTGGCTTCCTTCCATGAGAATTTGGGAATTTCCCTAGATCGTTCGTTAGAAAGGGGATAAGCACATGGACATAATGTGCAAACTTTAGAATTTTACTCTAGATATAGTTACGCGTGTTGAATAATCTAGCATTAGTTAGAGTTCAAGACGCGAGTCAATCTAGTCACCTAGTACTAAGAAAGTTTAACACTATGTAAAGGTTGAAGTCGAAAGGAACCTTTGCTTATGCACAACTATGTAACACTTGCTCAATGTTGGGATATATTTTTAAAAATATGGTATTGTGTCTTTACGACAAACTTAGAGAAATAGTGTGATGGTATTATCTTTGGCTCCCACACTATAGACTTGGGTTCAAGTCCCACCCCATACCGTTTCACTAGGGTATATATGATATACTATAATACTTATATTTATATTTATAATAAATTAGTCCGGGAGCGGGGTCTTGGGGACTCGGGAGGTCTGGTGATTCAAAAATTAACCTTTTGCAGATTTAACTCTTGGTTTCCAAAATGGTTTTGCAACTTAATATTTTATAATCAATTCTACTAATTTTGGTAATTATATTGTTGTCGTTTTGTGACTGTTATGGAGGATTTTCAGTGGGCACTTGTTAAGAAATTTATTTTCACCGAAACCATATTGATTTCGTTTGAGTTATAAAAGAACAATTTATGGAGAAGATGAATACATAACATTTTCATCTATTTTGAGTTATGAACAAGTGTTAGAAAGAATAGTTGCTAGTTTGATTTCTCAAAGTGCATAGAAATCTGATAAGAAAGTTATCAGCTGTTTTATCCCATAAGGTTTTCCACAAGATCGCTGACTGCTAGCACAATTAAAAGACAGACACGAAACACCTTAAAAAGAGCGACTTAATCTGCGACTTAGCTGTTTGATATTTATTCTTTGGTGTTTTTATCCTTTTTGTCCATTATTTCCGACACATCATATTATAATGTCAATTTCGGTTGTCGTCACCACCGGCATCGCTACAAAAATATGACTCTAGCTAGAAAAGGGGAATTAATATTAAAAAAAAAAAAGCAAACTTTGGCCTTTAATGGATTGAAAGGGGCGAACAATCTCTTTGATTTTGACCGAGTCGATGCAACATTTTTTACTCGGTAGTCCGTCGAATTAAGATCTTGACGTCATCATTTCCCCGATCGATCAAAAATGGTGACTTCATCACGTGGGCGTCAAAATGATGGTTTATCACTTTTAGATAAAAATATAATAATAATATCCCCTCGATTATTCTCATCCGCATTAATCGGCCTCTTATCTATATACGTATGGACGCTATAACTTCTTGATATAGTGGAGTCAGTTTGGTCCAACTACGGAGACGAATGTAGCTAACTGACCGGAGAAAATTCAACCAAAAGTTTACATGAAAGAGACTTGTGTGTCAAATAAACGATATTAATAAAAATTGGTGTCGGTATTAATAAAAATTATGGCCAAATATAGCAAAAAAAAAATGAAAAATACAACTTGCTAGTTGCTAACCACCACTTACAAATAAATTGGGTACCACCACCTCTAATTAAATGATAATAGTGACCATTCAAAGACTGACTGAACCAAATCAATACTAAAAGACGAAGGCTTTTTGTCCGAGAAGATGATATATTGACAGTAAATAATCTAAGAAAACAAATATACAAATGATCTGATTTCATTTAAGGGTATGATTTTTTGCTAAGAATTAATAATGTAATTCTTTTCGCGGTAATATATATATATACCCTATAAATAAATAAATCCATTATCCTAGAGGAATGAAATGAATTAACTTAATCATCAGACCCTCTTTTAATTATTATGTGGAAAGCCCAAGATATGTCAGTTAGACCGTATTATGCTTTCCTGTGGGATCACGATTCTCTAAAGGTTCACCGTTCCTCTGTACGGTTTAAATTTGTGACATAAAAGGTTGGGAGCAAAACTTAGGAGCTATGAAGTAGGAGATAGAAAACATATACGATTAGTAGTTACTTGTTAGTACTTAGGGTAATGGCCTGTCATACCAAAGTGAAGAGTAAAAGTTTTTGTTGAAAGTTTTTCGTCGAATAGAAATTGTACTGACTACATGAGAAGGTAATTAAACTTCCACCAGTCTATATAAAGGAGTAGAGAAGTATGTTTAAGTTCATACCAAAACTTGGTGTTATGGGTAAAAAAGGAGGGAAGAGAGCCTCAAATTCAATGGCTTTCTTATCAACTACTAGTGCTCTTCTGCTGGTAGTACTAGTCTCTTTGAGTTTTCCATCTCCAGCTGATGCATTCGGGAGAGTCCCTAATTTTAAGCTCAAATCTCCTTCACCACCACCAAAGAAGCCAATTTACATGCCTCCGACACCAACAAAGAAGCCAATCTATGTGCCTTCAACACCACCTAAGAAATCTCCACCACTAGTACCAAAGAAGCCACCTCATTATGTACCTTCAAAACCACCAACGAAGCCAGTAAATCCTATGAAGCCAAAATCCCCTCCACCACCATATCAGCCAGACCTAACCACTTCCAAAATCCCAAGATTTCCAATCCCATTCCCAAGACCAAGACCAAATTTTCCAATACCAAAACCAGGACGACCACGACCACATTTTGGAAGCCCACCACCAGGCGGACTTCACTGATGATTTCTTATCATAGTGACCATTGATGATTTCATTTCATAGTTATTTTATCAAGTCAATCTCTTATCTTTATAATATGTAATGTACTATGCATCTTTCCATTTGGTCATCATCTAAACCAAACCTTGTCCGGAATGGAAGATGATATTTGAATAATGAAAATTTTCTATTTTAAGTAAAACCTGTGTGAACCAAATCATAAGATCAATTGCACGAGATTTTTCTAATACACATGATATTTGAATAATGGAAGATGATATTTGAATAATGAAAATTTTCTATTTTAAGTAAAACCTGTGTGAACCAAATCATAATTTTCTATTTTAAGTCGAGTCACTGTGGTCCAAACTTCGAACACTCAAAATATCCAACTACGGAGACGAATGTAGCTAACTGACCGGAGAAAATTCAACCAAAAGTTACATGAAAGAGACTTGTGTGTCGAATAACTCTCGCAAGTTGGTGTTGGTATTAATAAAAACTATGGCCAAATTTAGCAAAAAAAAAATGAAATATACAACTTGCTAGTTACTAACCACCACTTGCAAATAAATAGGGTACCACCACCTCTAATTAAATGATAATAGTGACCATTCAAAGACTGACTGAACCGAATGAATGCTAAAAGATGAAGTCTTTTTGTATGAGAAGATGATATATTGACAGTAAAATATCTAAGAAAACGAATATACAAATGATCTGATTTCTTTTAATGGTATGATTTTTTGCTAAGAATAAATAATGTAATTCCAATTAGGATAATTCCTTTAGCGGTAAAATGAATTAACTTAATCTACTAAGAACTTGACGTCATCATTTCACCGATCGATCAAAAATGGTGACTTCATCACGTGGGCGTCAAAATGATCGTTTATCACTTTTAGATAAAAATATAATAATAATATCCCCCTCTTATCTATTGTACACATACGTATGGATGCTAGAACTTCTTGATATAGTGGAGTCAGTTTGGTCCAACTGCGGAGACGAATGTAGCTAACTGACCGGAGAAAATTCAACCAAAAGTTTACATGAAAGAGACTTGTGTCAAATAAACGATATTAATAAAAATTGGTGTGGGTATTAATAAAAATTATGGCCAAATATAGCAAAAAAAAAATGAAAAATACAACTTGCTAGTTGCTAACCACCACTTGCAAATAAATTGGGTACCACCACCTCTAATTAAATGATAATAGTGACCATTCAAAGATGGACTGAACCAAATCAATACTAAAAGACGAAGGCTTTTTGTCCGAGAAGATGATATATTGACAGTAAATAATCTAAGAAAACAAATATACAAATGATCTGATTTCATTTAAGGGTATGATTTTTTGCTAAGAATTAATAATGTAATTCTTTTCGCGGTAATATATATATATACCCTATAAATAAATAAATCCATTATCCTAGAGGAATGAAATGAATTAACTTAATCATCAGACCCTCTTTTAATTATTATGTGGAAAGCCCAAGATATGTCAGTTAGACCGTATTATGCTTTCCTGTGGGATCACGATTCTCTAAAGGTTCACCGTTCCTCTGTACGGTTTAAATTTGTGACATTAAAGGTTGGGAGCAAAACTTAGGAGCTATGAAGTAGGAGATAGAAAACATATACGATTAGTAGTTACTTGTTAGTACTTAGGGTAATGGCCTGTCATACCAAAGTGAAGAGTAAAAGTTTTTCGTCGAATAGAAATTGTACTGACTAGATGAGAAGGTAATTAAACTTCCACCAGTCTATATAAAGGAGTAGAGAAGTATGTTTAAGTTCATACCAAAACTCGGTGTTATGGGTAAAAAAGGAGGGAAGAGAGCCTCAAATTCCATGGCTTTCTTATTTACTACTAGTGCTCTTCTGCTGGTAGTACTAGTCTCTTTGAGTTTTGCATCTCCAGCTGATGCATTCGGGAGAGTCCCTAATTTTAAGCTCAAATCTCCTTCACCACCACCAAAGAAGCCAATTTACATGCCTCGCTCCGACACCAACAAACAAGCCAATCTATGTGCCTTCAACACCACCTAAGAAATCTCTCCTCAAGAGGTGATATTTCTAGAAACTTGGAAATTTGGAGATTTTTTGGTTTTGGGAGTGAGCCATTTTTTTATCTCCTTGTGCCTTAATACACTTAAGGCCACTTAGAAAGGGGCAATCAAGACAAAATATAAAATAATGTGATTTTTTAAATTGGAGAATATATATTTTAAAATCGGGTATGTGAGTCTTTGTGATTTTAAAATATATATTTTAAAAGTTATAATTTTTTCTCTGCATAGAAAATAAAATGTGGGACGACCGTAATAAAGTGAATGAAAATTTAGGCATAAGACATCAGTGAGATTTATTTTGACAATGGACACATATTTCATTAGGTGGTCATGGTACTTTTATTATTACTGTAGGGAATTAATCAGGGGATATTATACAATTTGTCTCTACAAATCACATAAACTTTCTACAAATCTCATTTTTTTGTCCCTGCAAATCTCATTTTTTGTCTCTACAATTCATAAAGACTCTCTAAAATTCTTTCAAAGAATCACTAGAAGTCTTTCTGTCTAATATACGGTTTTTTTTTTCTTTTCTTTTCTTATGCCAAATACAAATAATTTAATTTTACAAGAAATTAGAGAGCGAGTAAAACTCAGAAACTAAATTACGAAAATATGAATTTGTCTTCTTCCGAAAGAAAATTGTACTGACTAGATAAAAAGGTAAAATTCTACTTTCTATATATAAAAGTAGAGAAGCATGTTTAAAATCACAACTAAACTTAAAAATGAGTGTTTATTTTTTTTATCAGAAAAAAAAAAAAAAAAAAACTTAAAACTTAAAAATGAGTGTTATGGGTAAGAAAGAAGGGAGGAAGAGAGCCTCAATGGCTTTTCTGTTTACTACTAGTGCTCTTCAAGTAATAATAAGAGAGATGATATAGCTACCGACACTCTCTCCCGAGATTCATCCCGATAAGGGATCTGATGGACGAAAACAAAGGCTCTCAACTTTGGGATTAGAAAGGTTGAATGTGGGTCCCACCATTATATCTGTTGCGGGATTAAGCTCGGTAGCAAATGTCGGTCAACATAGCATTTTCTTAATAATAATCTCTTTGTTTTGTCCATTTTGACTGCACACTGACTTGGCCTGCAACCTTGTAACATACAATTATTGTGCACCACTTACCTAGCACGTCATAGTGCTTATTTAGGTGTAACTCAATCTGAAGCGGTAACTAAAAACACCGGATACTATATGGCTTGAAACGACCACTACTATCACCGCATCGATACACAATTTTTCACTCGGTACATATGGAGGACCCGGTAATCCACATAATTAAGATCTTAACTGTCGTGAGGTCATCATTTTGACGGTTGATCGAAATGGTGACTTCATCAAGAGGCATCAATATCATTATTTTTTATACAAAACTAGTCATAAAAATCCAAGGTGACCAAACTTGTGGTACAAAAACCCCACTCAAATGTTGGGATCCATTAAAACTCCATCTTAAACAAAATTGATATAAAAACCCCAAATTTTTAAAAATTGATACAAAAACCTCAAATTTCAAAATTGGTTTCATCAAATTTTACGATCAAACCAAAATTTGGTTTCATCAAATTCGTTGGGGTTTCATCAACATCGAGTTATTTTTGTTTTGTTGGGGTTTTTGTGTTACTTTGGAGTTCGCGGGCCGTTTTTTATATATATATTTTTTTGATAAGAAAACAAAGCATTCACCCGATGATATTCTCCTTCGATTATCCTCACCCACATTAATCGTCCTCTTATCCAGTGAACAGTGTACGTATGGACTGCAGAACTTGATGTGGGGATCCAAAATTCAAAGTACACAGACACAAAAGAAAAAAGAAAAAAAAAATACAGCTTGCTAACCAACAGTTGTAATAACCATCCAAAGATTGACTGAACCGAGTCAACACTAAAAATAAAGAAAAATTGTCTAACAAAATGATATGTGAAGAATCGTCAAATGCGAATACTCAAGTAATCTAATGCTAATTAGCCTTGTAAAGATCAGTCTATGAAACAACTATGAGGGGCGATCAGGCTCTGTATTAACAAGTTTCGCCAACTATATGGCTCGCTAGGACAAAGTAAAGAGTAAAAAACTCAGAAACTAATTTACTGAAATATGAAACTTATCTTCTTACCTTGAATGGAAAATTTTACTTACTAGACGAGAAGGTAAAATTCTACCCTCTATATAAAGGAGTATACAAGTATGCTTATGATCACAACAAAACTTAGAAATGAGTGTTATGGGCAAAAATGGAGGGAAGAGAGCCTCAATGGCTTTCTTGTTTACTACTAGTGCTCTTCTTGTAGTACTAATCTCTTCGAGTTTTCCATCTCCAGCTGATGCATTCGGGAGAATCCCTAATTTTAAGCTTAAATCTCCTTCACCACCACAAAAGAAGCCAATTTATATGCCTCCAACACCAGCAAAGAATCCCATCTATGTGCCTTCAACACCACCTAAGAAATCTCCACCACCAGTACCCAAGCAGCCGCCTCATTATGTGCCTTCAAAACCACCACCGAAGCCACCTGTAAAGCCTGTGAAGCCAAAATCTCCTCCACCACCGTATAAGCCAGACCTTACCTCTGCCAAATTCCCAACCATACCACCAGGTGTTATTGGAGGAATTCGAAAGTTTTTTGGAAAAAGGAAGCCAAAGTCTGGGAAGCCAAAATCTCCTCCACCACCATCTATATAAGCCAGACCTTATCTCTGCCAAATTCCCAAAGATACCTCCACGTATTATTGGAGGAATTGGAAAGGAATTTGGAAAGATTTTTGGAAAATCATCACCACCACCGGTACATTATTACCCACGGTATCCACCAAGGAATTATTATCCACGATTTCCACCGACGCATTACTAAGAAAGGTTTGGAATATAAGTTTAGAGTCAATAATGGCAGAGAGACTTGGCATATGTATTTGGTGGAGTTCGTTGATAATTTATTTTCATAATGAGGATTGAGATCAATATACATGAACAAAACTGAAGTTATTAGATGTTATCAAGTCAATCTCCGTTTCTTTATATGTAATGTAATATGTGCATCTTTCCATTTGGTCATCATCTAAACCAAACCTTGTCCGGAATGGAAGATGATATTTGAATAATGAAAATTTTCTATTTTAAGTAAAACCTGTGTGAACCAAATCATAAGATCAATTGCACGAGATTTTTCTAATACATCTATCACTACCATCTATACGAGTAAATACGGCTTCAAACACATTCCGGAAAAAATCCTGGTTCAGGCAACATCAAACCTCATAAAAAATCAAGATTCAGAAATAGACGCATCAATTAAACGGAAGTGAGCTTCTATACTACTAACACAAGTTTCAATTGTAAATCATCCTGAAGCAAAATGATGGTTCACAGGTGTGAGATAAAACATAGAGTGACTAAGTTAAATCGAAAAGAAAAAACAGAAGAACATTCAAACGCGAAGTAATATCATCAAACATCAGCAAGTGATCCTATATATATATATATAAGCATTTTGTGAATGGTGAACATACTGATCCATCGGATAATAATAAATCTTTTTGAAGCTCTTTTATCATAAGAGATAATCTTGTGATCTCGTAAAAGTATCAACGCCATCAACTCATTCTCATCACTATCTCCTTCAACAAATACCTTTAAGATACGGTAATCTAAATGTCTAATGGAAACACCATCCGCATACTGATTTGCTGATTCGTCTGGGTCGACTCGACATATAGGTTTCCACCCACTGTAAATCAACCCCCATCTCAAAGGCACTGAAGCATTTGCATTTTGACTCATTGTCCCCTAAAATAAGATACATATGACCCATGCACTCTCCAAAATACTCTATGTGAGGTACATGTTTGGTCATGTACGCTTTGTCTCGAAAGCTTGAATACTACAATGTTTTGAAACCCCTGGTATCCTTAGTAATCTCAATGATTAACTATGGGAAAAATATACATCTACAACTGGGGTTTTACAACGCTTTTCTAAACATTGTAGAAAGTCCTATGTTTTACAACTGGTTTCAAAGGAAGAGTTGTCGTATATCATCACTACCAACACTTAGGACCAAGGGGTTGCGCTAAGAAAACAAACGACAACTATTTAAGAAAAATTGTTGTGACGACATTTAGATATAACAACTCTGTTTTATAAGTGTAGTGACTTAGCCTATCACAATTCTCACAAGTGTTGTTGAAGAACACAAAAATATGATAATTAAAAATATGTTAGAGGGGAGATACGAACATGAACCTACTGCATGGAAGTCTAGCTCATCAACCATCCTTTCAGTTCACCAGTTTTGGTTTTTATCATTTTTTAAAAATAGAAACCTATAACAACACTTATAAGTGTTGTTGAAGTAAAAATATATAATGTTGGAAAAAATGAGAGAAACCTATAACAACACTTATAAGTGTTGTTGAAGTAAAAATATATAATGTTGGAAAAAATGAGATTGGGGGGATTCGATCCTGATCCTCGGGCATAGAAATCTACACCACTAACCATCTTACACTATCACAGATTCTATCAAGTTTGTGGTTCTTTAATACACTAACTTTATGACAACCCTTCATAAGTGTTGTAAAACAAAATGTAATGCCAAAAAAATAATGCTCGGTGGTGACTCATGCAACAATATGAAGCCTTCTCTGAAAATTACTTATTTCCGATAAGGGTAGTCTGGTCATTTTCACAGTCTCCATAATGTTTATTGCACTTATTTCCATCAAGGGTAATATGATCATTTTCACATTCTAAAATATTTACTTTACCTATTTCCGATAAGGGTAGTATGGTCATTTTTCACAGTCTCCATAATATTTATATATTGCACTTATTTCCATTAAGGGTAATATGGTCATTTTCACATTTTATAGTATTTACTTTACCTATTTTCAATAAGGGTAGTCTGGTTATTTTCACAGTCTCCATAATATTTATTGCACCAGATCTGATAAATTTCATCTTCGGTTCATCCGAATGAGAAACTCAGGTCGAACTCTAGTAATCTTTGAACTCGTGATGTTCAAATCTGATAAATTGCATCTTCAGTTCACCCGAATGAGAAATTCAGGTCGAACTCTAGTAATCTTTGAACCTGTGATGTTCAAATCTGATAAATTTCATTTTTAGTTCATCCAAATGAGAAACTCAGTTCTAACTCTAGTAATTTTTGAACCTGTGATGTTCAAATCTGATAAATTTCATCTTCAGTTCATCCGAATGAGAAATCCAGGTCCAAATCTAGTAATCTTTGGACCCGGGATGTTCAAATATGATAAATTTTATCTTCAGTTCATTCGACGGAGAAACTCAGGTCCAACTCTAGAAATCTTTGAACCCGGGATGTTCAAATTTGAGATATTTCATCTTCAGTTCACCCGAATGAAAAACT
Organism: Papaver bracteatum; assembly: GCA_023529315.1. Classification (NCBI taxonomy): domain Eukaryota; kingdom Viridiplantae; phylum Streptophyta; class Magnoliopsida; order Ranunculales; family Papaveraceae; genus Papaver; species Papaver bracteatum. The sequence goes on along the minus strand of JAJJWX010005189.1, from coordinate 1,033,485 downwards.
CACGTCCAACTCTAGTAATATTTAAACCTGTGATGTTCAAATCTGATAAATTTCATCTTCAATTCACCCGAATGAGAAACTCAGGTCGAACTCTAGTAATCTTTGAACCCGAGATGTTCAAACTGATAAATTTCATCTTCAGTTCACCCGAATGAGAAACTCAGGTCGAACTATAGTAATCTTTGAACCTGTGATGTTCAAATCTGATAAATTTCATTTTCAGTTCATCCGAATGAGAAACTCAGGTTTCGATCCCGGAGCCACGGTATGCATACAATATGCTAGAATATGGTTTATTTAATGTTTAGGGGAATATTTCGAAGGAATCTTACCTGTAAATGGATGGATTTATCGTTCTTAAGAAGTTTCCGACTTATAGTAGTCCACTCCTGGCCAGGTTTCGATCCTAGAGCCATGGTATGCATACAATATGCCAGAATTTGGTTTGTTTAATGTTTCGGGGAATATTCCGAAGGAATCTTACCTGTAAATGGATGGATTCATCGTTCGTACGAAGTTTCCAACTTATAGTAGTCCACTCCTGGCCAGGTTTCGATACCGGAGCCCTGGTATGCATACAATATGCCAGAATATGGTTTGTTTAATGTTTCGGGGAATATTATGAAGGAATCTTACCTGTAAATGGATGGATTCATCGTTCTTACGAAGTTTCCGACTTATAGTAGACCACTCATGTCCAGGTTTCGATCTCAGAGCCATGGTATGCATACAATATGCCAGAATATGGTTTGTTTAATGTTTCGGGGAATATTCCGGAGGAATCTTACATGTAAATGGATGAATTCGTCGTTCTTACCAAGTTTCTGACTTATAGTAGTCAACTCGCGTCTAGGTTCGATCTATGATCCTGGTATGCATACAATATGCAGAAATAGTTTTTTTTTTTAAAGGTTTCGTAGAATATTTCGAAGGAATATTACCTGCAAATGGATGGTTTCTTTGTTCTTACCAATTTTCTAACTTATAGTAGCCAACTCGCGGCCAGGTTTCGATCTTTGAGCCTGGTATGCATACAATATGGAAAAATAGGTTTGTTTGAGGTTTCGTAGAATATTCCGAAGGAATCTTACTTGAAAATGATGTATCCTGCTAAGTTTGAAGTCTGAACCCTCCCGGAACTTCTTGGTTCATAGTTTGTATGTCGTTATACCATATTTGAAGTTTGAATCAACATCTAAGTTTCAAATTTATCGATTCCGATGATTTATCATGCTAAGTTTGAAGTCAGAACCCTCCCGGAGCTCATTCGTTCATAGTTTGTATGTCGTTATACCACATTTGAAATTCGAATCGACAATGAGATTCATATTTATCGATTTCGATGATGTATCCTGATAAGTTTGAAGTCTGAACGCTCCTAGAGCTTCTTGGTTCATAGTTTGTATGTCCTTATACCACATTTGAAGTTTGAATCGACACCGAGATTCATATTTATCGATTTCGATTATGTATCCTTGTAAGTTTTATGTCTGAACCCTCCTGCAGCTTCTTGGTTCATAGTTTGTATTTCGTTATACTATATTTAAAGTTCAAATCGACACTAAGCTTCATATTTATCGATTTCAATGATGTATCCTGCTAAGTTTGAAGTTTGAACCCTCCTAGAGCTTCTTGGTTTATAGTTTGTATGCCATTATACTATATTTGAAGTTTGAATCAACACTTAAGTTTCATATTTATCGATTTCGATGATGTATCTTGTTAATTTTGAAGTCTTAACCCTCTAGGAGCTTCTTGGTTCATAGTTTGTATGTCGTTATGCCACATTTGAAGTTTGAATCGACACTGAGATTCATATTTATCGATTTCGATGAAGTATCTTGCTAATTTTGAAGTCTGAACCCTCCTGGAGCTTCTTGGTTTATAGTATGTATGCCTCTTGAGTCTATCAGTGTGAACTAAATCTACTTTGTGACCTGTATGACTAGTTGAAATTACTTCATGACTTATGTGACTAGTCGAAATTCAAACCGGAAGCACAAAGAGAAAGCACAAAGAAACACACCAATTATCGAATTCATTTTTCATTTTCCCAATTCATTCTTATACATTTTTTGGATTTTTTTAAATCAGAATGTCGATAACAATGTCCTAAATTTATTAATATTTTTTTTTGGATTTTTTTTTATGTCGAAGGTTGATAATTCAACCGAAAACATGAGTTCGTATTAACACAAAAATAAAGCACAAAGAAAACACAATTGTCTTGATCCGTATGACAGTCTCAAATTAAATCTTTACCGTTCATAGATATTTCATAATCCGTATGAATGCATTTCATCAGATCTTTACCGTCTAATTGCCTTTACACAAAACGCTCAATTTTTTTTGCTCTCGGTTCCTCAGTTTCTCTCATCTCTTCCTCCCTTACTCTCTCTCGTCTTCCTCCTCCTAACAGAAAAAAAAAACCTAACCCACAAATCTCAAACTACCACCAATTCTCTCTTTCAATTTCCATGAAGATTTTGGCAGAATCAGTGAAGGTGGTGGTGACTTCGTTGATGAAAGGGTAATTACAATTTTCAAACCATTGTTTTTTCTTTATTACAATTTTCAATCCATTTTTTTCTTTCTTTTTCGTTCACTGAAAACCTAATCTGCTAGATCGAGTTTGATTTTCATCATAAATTTTCTATTTGTTTTGGTTTCAGTTGTAAAGAAGATGATAATGATGAGTTTCAAGAGAAACTTTGTTCCTGATTTTGATTTTAATTTCAAACAAATCCATTGATTTTATTTTCGATTTCTTATAGGGATTTCATTTGCTAGTAATTTTTTGATGATTTTTCGTTTTAGATCAGATGTATGTTTTACAGAGAGGAGGAGAGGAAAACCCATCTGGTACTCGATTCAATAGCACAATCATCAAAACCCAAATCCAATACTAACCCTTAGCAGACAAACCCACTTATTATTCATTTGGGAACTCGAATTTCTTCTTTCTTGTTCTTCAAACCCTAACTGAATTCAACCTCAAGTCTAATTCGATTTATTCTTTCTTGTTCTTGTTCTTCAAACCTAGTCTCAGAAAACTCCCAATTCATTTCAGACTCACCAACAGATTTCTTCTCTAATTCTCCTCTTAATCTCTCAATTTCTCTGTAACAAAGCCGTAACCACCCTTCTATGAATTTCAGGTGGAGTAAATTTTTTAAAATTAGAGGCTGTGGTGGTGGTAACGTAAGAGGAGGAAGCAAAGGAGGATGGGTATTTTTTAATAGATTTTCTCTTTTTGATTTGGTTGACTTTGATTATATAAATTTAATTTTGGATTCGTTATTTTTGTATGTTGATTCTGTAATTGTTGGTGTAAACAGGTGAAACAAGTGGAGGAGGATATAGAGATTTAGCTGTCCTACTAACAAAAGGAATCAATTTGGTTACAGGGAGTTCGAGGTTTCTTCAGGGGATGGGTGCCTACTCTATTTGGTTACAGTGCACAGGGTGCTTATATTTTTGATTTTATCAATCTTTAAGAAGTACTAATCTGATCTTGCTGGTTGTTAAATGAAGGTGCAGTGAATGGAATTTGGAACTGGTGACGACAAAACAGCACTGATCAGTCACTTTTCTGCTGGTTTAAGGTGGTCGTGCGATGAAATCAGGTTGGCCAGACTGACTCGTTGGTTTTTTTGATACATGATTTTTGTGTTTGTACTTTGTTCGCTGCATCTAATCATTTTCCGCACACTAATAAAGGTAAGGATAGTGGATAGGCAATAAGAAGAAAAAAAAGTGAAAAATCAATTGGTTTTTGTTTATTTTCTCAGACGATAGAATGCATGATGATTTTCCCAAATGGATGGAAAACTTCTATGAATGTGGTTTGTTTTCAATTCTCTAATTCTGAAATGATTTATGTTTTTGGGTCATCATGGATTTGGATTTGAACAAGTATAATTGATTTTTTGAAAGAGAAATAGGATTACAAATGTTGGTTTTCAAATGTTGCCTTTAAGGGCTGTTAAATGTTTGTCAGAATGCTTCTTAGAGGGCTGCTAAATGTTTGTCAGAATGCTTCTTAGAGGGATGTTAATTGATTTTGTTAGTTTAAGCGTGCATTGCCTCTGCTTCATTTCTATGTATTTTGTTGTTTTTCTTTGATGGAATCAATGTGGATGACTTAGACATGTGAATTACTATCCTATAAGTTTATTTTATACATGTTAAAGGATTTGTTGAATGGTGATTTGTCTTTGAGAGTTAGATGTAAACTGAATGTTGAAAACCATGTTTTTATGTCACCTATTCTCTGTGCTCTTTTATCTGCGAAACTGCTGCCAATAGGAAGGGATTTAGATAGTACTTCATTGACATGAAATGTTCATATATGTCTCCACTATAATGAGTTAAATGGGCTTAGCTTTTGGATTCATCGTTTAGGAGATCTGTCCCCTGAAATACAGCTTGCCAGAACTGAAATATGTAGCTTCACAGTTCTGTGACCAACTTTGCGCATATTGTTTACAGACCAAACTAACCTCGAATCTGGATTTTTCAGGTGCATTTGAAAGCTGGGTCTTTCTAGTTTTAGAATTGGGGTGAAGCTCAAAATTTGGAATTATAATGAAATCTGTAGAGCCTCGACAACGCAGGCTGTTTGAGACGTCAGTTTTGCGACGTTTCTGCCCAATTTTTCCACTATGTACTGCTTGTTCCTTATATTTTTTGTTCTTTGAATTATACACTTATTAGTGAGGTGCAGATTAATTTTCTAATTATATTATTTATGACCATAGAGTAAATGGGGAAGAATGGGTTTTATTGCTGTTGGGAAATGAAAAGTTTGGAAAAGAAAATGAAACGTAGGGCTTATATACCATAGATCTTCCTAGATTTGAAGCTATGGCATGAGAAGGATTCTAATGAAAAATTGCTAGCATTGAGCTAATTTGAAAGTAGGTTTACTACTCATTCTCTTTGAGATTTTTCTTATCCATTTGGGTTCACTTTTTTCTAATTTTAGTTCGTTTATGCTACTATTCGACTTCGTTGGCTAAGCTTGAATTTTTGGTTTGTTATGATGGATTAATGATTTTATTTTTGGCTTGTTATGATGCATTAATGATTTTTGGGTTGTTGCAGTAGATATCGAATGCAAGAAGAGTATGCTTCCATGGTTAAGCAGAGAAGCTGTAATTGGAAGCTCCAGGCAATGGATTGAGGGTTTGAGTTGTAAGAATGCCATTGCATGGAAATGGCTGATGCAGCTGAACTGAAGGTGCTGTGTAATCCAAGTTGCGGGTAGTTTGTGTGGTTCTCTGTGAGTTGTTTCCATGGCCTAGGTTGTTGTGAATCTATAGAAGATGATACTACAGTGGTGCGCAAATGGCTTGTGCTGAGTTGCTCGAGTTTGAGTTCAAGATGCAGGGATTTGGAGAATGAAGATGTTAAAGATGATTACAAGGTAACTGTGGTGATTACAAGCTAATGTTTGCAGCTGAACTGAAGGTGTTGTGTAACCCAGACTACCATACTGGAATGGGTGTGCTACTGCCACATTTGTAGCGGAGGCCCAAATCTACATTTTGCGATTTGTATGATATTTATAGTCATGTTCAAAGAATCTATCATTTTTTTTTTTCGTTACGCAACACACTTTCATACAAGGTGATTTGAAGTTAGCTAGGTAATGCAATTGGAGTGGCATGTCTTGAATGAATGTAAATCTGTTACAATAGAAGTTAATATGAAATTATGAATGTGAAATACTTTCGACAATTCGGTTTCAGCTATGATTTTTTTTTTCAAATTAGATTTATGCACACAACTTCTAATCAGAGTTGTGTTTCATATTTTCAACTACACAAACCAAAGGTTATGAAAGAATATCTTTACAACATAACTAGGTGTTGTCCAACATAGATCTGCAACTCAAACAAGTGTCGTGCAAATCTTATTCATAATAGTACTAAGAGTCGTTAAATATTTCTAGAATACACATCCTAGGTTGTCTAAGATAGACCTTCAACTTATACAAGTGTTCTGTTACATATTTTTATGATACACATCATTTGTTGTGTAAAATAGGCCTACAACACAAGAAAGAGTTGTGTTAGGCTTTCAAAAAAAATAGAAAGAGAATCATAACTTTGGCAAAATATTGTCGAACCATGAATCACAACACCATTTACAACTCTTAGTCAAGTATTGTAGAAAAGCTTGGACTTTCTACAATACCCCCTTCCATAACGCATGAAATGGAGTTGTCGTAGGGGTACTACAACTCTTAGATTGTGTTGTAAACGTTGTTTTTTCCCATAGTATTATAATATTCCATCGGTTGAAGATCTAGTTCAACATTAGAAGAAGATGCACTTCTAATAATCACCCATTCTAGGACTAGAGCATGCTTCAAAATCAGTTTAACCAACACCATCTCACCTGGGTGCCCACTAAAATTCCGAAGTTCGATTGATTTTAGGCATAACAACAAACATTGAGGTGCTTTATATAATCTTAACACGTTCCCGTTGAGATTTTGAGGCAGCTGCAAACAGAACAATCCAAAAATATAAAGATACCAACACAAAAATAAAACCCTCACAACAGCCATCATAGATTTGATTCCCTTTTCAAACAAATAAAACCAAACAAATCTAAACAAATAAAACCAAACAAATCTAAACAAATACAAAAGAAACAGATCTAAACAGAAGAAACAAAGTTAGGGTTTATGAAAAAAACTTACAGCTTATTCGACTTCGACTTCGCCTTCTCCTTTTTGCTCTTCATCTTCACGTTTACAGAAATAGAGATCTAAATACCCTAATTACAAGTACGAAGAACAAATCTTCCATTTCAATCACTCATACTCGTGTTCTTCAGACTCAGAGAGACAGATAGAGAGGCGGAGAAAAATGAGTCGGAATGAAGGAACTGACTTGATCACCTTCTCCTTTTTGTTCTTATCTGGGTATATTGGTCATTACGCCCACCAATATCTCATCTCGTATGATGAGATACTGACTAAGTAAAACGAGTTTTACCAAACTGGTAGGGCCAAACGGAAAACGTGACGGCATGGTATTTTCTTAATTTTCAAAAAAAAAGTGAACATTTTCTTAATTAGATTCCCCTCATGGGCATTTACTTAATTTTCCCTTAAAAAACTAACTTTGGCCTTTAATGGCTTGAAAGGGCGAACAATCCCTTTGATTTCGGCCGAGTCGATGCAACATTTTTTACTAAGATCCTGACGTCATCATTTCGCCGATCGATCAAAAATGGTGACTTCATCACGTGGGCGTCAAAATGATAAAAATATAATAATAATATCCCCTCGATTATTCTCATCCGCATTAATCGGCCTCTTATCTATATACGTATGGACGCTATAACTTCTTGATATAGTCGAGTCACTGTGGTCCAAACTTCGAACACTCAAAATGGTATCATTTTTTGCTTACATGAAAATTGGGCAATTGGGCAACTACGGAGACGAATGTGGCTAACTGACCGGAGAAAATTCAACCAAAAGTTTACATGAAAGAGACTTGTATGCCGATCGTACTCTCGCAAGTTGGTGTTAGTATTAATAATAGTACAGAAAAAAGAAAGAAAAATTATGGCCAAATATAGCAAAAAAAAAAATGAAAAATACAACTTGCAAAAATAAATAGGGTACCACCACCTCTAATTAAATGATAATAATAGTGACCATTCAAAGACTGACTGAACCGAATCAATGCTAAAAGATGAAGTCTTTTTATATGAGAAGATGATATATTGACAGTAAAATATCTAAGATGGTGTTGGTATTAATAAAAACTATGGCCAAATTTAGCAAAAAAAATAATGAAAAATACAACTTGCTAGTTGCTAACCACCACTTGCAAATAAATAGGGTACCACCACCTCTAATTAAATGATAATAATAGTGACCATTCAAAGACTGACTGAACCAAATCAATACTAAAAGATGAACAGTAAATAAGATAAGAAAACGAATATACAAATGATCTGATTTCTTTTAATGGTATCATTTTTTGCTAAGAATAAATAGTCTAATTCCAATTAGGGTACGTAATTCCTTTCCCGGTAAAGATCAATACATTTTTTTTTTTGGAACGAGAAAGAAGTTATATTTAGAAAACTAAGAAGGTTTTACAATTTTAGCATCCTCCTGCAATAAAGGAATAATCACAGGTGGAGCATTGTTGATCCAAATTTGGTTTAGTTTATCCACCCTAGCTAATTTTGAAAGAGAATCTGCTACCCGATTACATTCTTTCTGCACATAAGAGCATTTCCAAAATCTATTGTTTATAAAAAAGAGCTTGATATCTTTGATAAGGTTTATGCATCTCCAGTCGATGGATGTTTCTTCTTCATTCACATCATCCACCACCACTTTGCAGTCCATCTGAAACCAAACTTTCTCCAGATTTAGATTAGTTGCCCAATTGACAGCTTCCCAAAGGGCCAAACTTTCTTCCTGCACAGCACAGCCTACACTCCCCAGGGTTATGCACCTAGTTGCTTTGTTGTCGTTGTCCGATCTACGAATGATGAGACCAATTCCAGCCGAATTATCCCTGTAACTGAAAGAGCCATCACAGTTAATGGAAAGCGTGTTACAAGGAGGAGGTGAACATTGAATGTTTTTACAATTCATTTTTGTTAACTTTTCTCGCATTGGAGTTTTCTGCTTGACATGTTCTTCAATGTATAATTTACTTCTCCTCGTAATTTTCTCCGGAGTTGAATTGTTATTCTGGAACACCTTATCACATCTCTCAGACCATATGCACCAGGCTACTATGCATCTTTTGATAAGGTCCATCTGAGTGATACGATTGCTGAAGAGGTCATCGAACCAACTACAAACCCAGTCTTCTAGATTGGTTACATTACTAGCATGCCTACCCAAAGTAGAAAACCACACTGCCCGTGATAAAGCACAGTGCACAAAAACATGAGGCGACGTTTCTTTATGTTGATAACAGAACGTGCAAGAATCATCAAAACTTATAACTGCCTGGAACAATTTATCCCTGGTAGGTAAAATATTTGAGATGCATTTCCAAGTGAATTGACGAATTCTAGCCAGCATAGGAAGCTTCCATAGGGAGTTAAAAATCTTCTGCATTCTAGTGCCAATCGAAGGTGTCGTTTGAGAATCTGAGAATATTTTTCGATAAGCCGACTTTACCGAAAATTTACCATTCCTTTCAAGAAGACAGATCAGTGTATCATTATGTCTACTGTGAACTGAGAGTTTTGTAATCTCAGTAATTGTGTTATGATCGAACAATTCATTTAGAACTGTGATATTCCAAGAAGTATAATCAGAAGAGAATAGTTGGTAGACATACCGATAGAGATGTGCCGAGTTTGAGTTCTGTTTCGGTTGTGGTGCAGTTTCGATAGTGGGAATCCAGCGGTGTTTCCATATTTGAATCATCTGGCCATTACCGACACTCCAACAACTATTTTGTTGCACAAAGCTCAATTTTGAGCTGATGCTTCTCCAGGACCAAGTAGTGTTTGTCTTCTTTTTTAAGTTAAACAAATTCCCATCTGGGAAATATTTTGCACGAAGAGACTTCGTCATTATAGATTCAGTATCATCACACAACTTCCAAGCCGATTTAGTAAGAAGCGCTCTGTTGAAAATGCTCATATCCCTTACACCAAGACCACCTTCTGCTTTTGGTTTTTGAACTCTCTTCCATGTTGTAATATGCCTTCCTCTGCAGGACTTCTTGTTTCGCCAAAAAGCTTGTTGAGTAGACTCCATTTTGTTGATTGTAGTATCAGGGAGTTTGAAGCTTGTCATATGATGAATAGGAATAGCACTAGTGACATTCTTAACCACTACCGTTCTTCCCGCTTCAGAGATGTTACTTCCGTTCCATCGCGAAAGTCTATGGTCCAATTTTTCAGCTAAAGCTTATATACCCTATAAGAAATAAATTCATTATTGGGCCGACCGAGCGAAGCGAGGGAGGACCTTATATGGTGACTTTGTGTCAATGTGAAGCGTGACATTTTTTTTTCAATTGAACAAAAAAGATTGGATTTGGTGTAACCAAAAAGGACGTAGGTGTAATTTTTTTAAAAGAAGGGAACTAGATATAAAAGCCAAATTTTATAATAATTTCTTATTCTTTAAGGGTATAATTGGTAACAAACTTTAAAATAACATATCTAAAAATCCTGCCTTGGAATTTTACAAATTTTATCTCGTTGGAAAGCTAATAAAAACCTATCCAACGAGCACAAACAACAATATCAAATTTAGAGTTTTTACGAAAACATCGGAGGGATTTATCATTTTAGGCACAATTTTGAAAATAAATGTAAATCCTTTATGCACAAAGGATAAATGTAACCATATTTTGGTTTATTCATCAACTAATTTTCCTTTGCAACTACTAAAACGACGTTTTCTTCCCGTTTCAAGAAAGTGATACTTTCACTTTAGGCACAAATTTTCTTTTACAGTCCAATTGCAGCAGTGTTTCTTTTTTTCTTCGGTCGGCCCTCCCCACTGTGGCAACGGTCATCTAGTATATCCTGGGGGAATGAAATGAATTAACTTAATCATCAGACCCTCTTTTAATTATTATGTGGAAAGCCCAAGATATGTCAGTCCGACCGTATTATGCTTTCCTGTGGGATCACGATTCTCTAAAGGTTCACCGTTCCTCTGTACAGTTTAAATTTGTGACATTAAAGGTTGGGAGAAAAACTTGGGAGCTATGAAGTAGGAGATAGAAAACATATACGATTAGTAGTTACTAGTTAGTACTTAGGGTAATGGCTTATTATACCAAATTGAAGAGTAAAAGTCAGAAGGTTTTTCTTCGAATGGAAATTTTACTGACTAGATGAGAAGGTAATTAAACTTCCACCAGTCTATATAAAGGAGTAGAGAAGTATGTTTAAGTTCATACCACAACTTAGAAATGAGTGTTATGGGGAAAAAAGGAGGGAAGAGAGCCTCAAATTCAATGGCTTTCTTATTTACTACTAGTGCTCTTCTGCTGGTAGTACTAGTCTCTTTGAGTTTTCCATCTCCAGCTGATGCATTCGGGAGAGTCCCTAATTTTAAGCTCAAATCTCCTTCACCACCACCAAAGAAGCCAATTTACATGCCTCCGACACCAACAAACAAGCCAATCTATGTGCCTTCAACACCACCTAAGAAATCTCCACCACTTGTACCGAAGAAGCCACCTCATTACGTGCCTACAAAACCACCAACGAAGCCAGTAAAGCCTATGAAGACAAAATCCCCTCCACCACCATATCAGCCAGATCTAACCACTTTCAAAATCAAATTTCCATTTCCAATCCCGTTTAAGCCAAAACCAAATTATCCAATCCCAAAACCACCAGTAATAGGACATATTGGACACCCACCACCATCTCGTAACTAAGAAAGGTTTGGGTTATTAGTTTGAGTCAATAATGGCCGAAAGAGACTTGGCATATATACTTGGCGGACTTCATTGATGATTTTTTTTCATAGTTATTTTATCAAGTCAATCTCTTATCTTTATAATATGTAATGTACTATGCATCTTTCCATTTGGTCATCATCTAAACCAAACCTTGTCCGGAATGGAAGATGATATTTGAATAATGAAAAATTTCTATTTTAAATAAAACCTGTGTGAACCAAATACACGAGATTTTTCTAATATATTTATCACTACCAGTTATACGAGTAAATACGGCTTCAAACACATTCCGGACAAAATCCTGGTTCAGACAACATCAAACCTCATAAAAGGTCAAGATTCAGAAATAGACGCGTCAATAAAACGGAAGTGAGCTTCTCTACACTACTAACACAAGTTTCAAATGTAAATCCCTCTCAAGCAACATGATGGTTCATCGGTGTGAGATAAAACATAGAGTGACTAAGTTTAACCAAAAAGAAAAAATAGAAGAACATTCAAACGCGAAGTAATATCATCAAACATCAGCAAGTGATCCTATATATATATATATATATATATAAACATTTTGTGAATGGTGAACATACTGATCCATCGGATAATAATAAATCTTTTTGAAGCTCTTTTTATTGAGATCAAAAGAGATAATCTTGTGATCTCGTAAAAGTATCAACGCCCTCAACTCACTCTCAACACCATCGATCCTTCAACAAATACCTTTAAGATACGGTAATCTAAATGTCCAATGGAAACACCATCCGCATACTGATTCGCTGATTCGCCAGGGTCGACTCGACATATAGGTTTCCACTCACTGTAAATCAACCCCCATCTCAAAGGCACTGAAGCATTTGCATTTTGACTCATTGTCCCCTAAAATAAGATACATATGACCCATGCCATCTCCAAAATACTCTATGTGAGGTACATGTTTGGTCATGTACGCTTTGTCTCGAAAGCTTGAAAACTACAATGTTTTGAAACCCTTGGTATCCTTAGTAACTTCTCAATGATTCCATCGGTTGAAAGATCTAGCTCAACGTTAGAAGAAGATGCACTTATAATAATCACCCGTTCAAGGAATCGAGCCTGCTTCAATCAGTTTAACCAACACCATCTCACCTGGGTGCCCACTAAAATTCCGAAGTTCGATTGATTTTAGACATAACAACAAGAGACTATGTTAGAAAATTGTTCAAATAGAGATATTGCACATATTTGTGGCTCAAATAACTTTGGTTGGGTAGCTCAGAATTCAGTAGGAAGGTCTGGTGGGATGTTAATCTTATGGAACATGGATGTATTTGAAGTTGTGTCTGCATTTGAAGGTGTGCATTCATTATCAGTAGAAGGATTTTTCAAAAATGACGGGTTCTCATGTTGTATAACTAATGTGTATGGTCTTTCAGCAGTCAGGGGAATGTGGTCTTCAATTCCATGGGTTCTTGGGGGAGATTTTAATGTTGCTTTGAAGAAAATAAAAATTGCAAAAGAACAACTCGAAGTATGCTAGATTTTGTGACTTCATTAATTATCATGAGCTAATCTACCTCTCAAGGGTGCAAGATTTACATGGACTGGTGGTGAAGATGTTCCAGTTCTATGTAGACTCGATAGATTTTTGATCTCTTTGGATTTTGAACAAAAATTTCCTATGGTTACACAAGTCGCTCTCTGGAGACCTATTTCGGATCACTTACCTTTGCAACTAGACACTGTTGATGCCACAAGGGGACCTCCTCCATTCCGATTCGAAGTAATGTGGTTTCTTGTTCCAGGTTTCATAGAAAAAGTTCAACAATGGTGGAGTAGTTATTCTTTTGTTGGTTCTCCCAGTTCTATATTGTGGTACAAATTGGAGGCACTGAAAAAAGATTTAAGAAAGTGAAACAAGGAAGTATTGGGAAATCTCAACCTTAAGAAGAAAAAGTTACTTCATGACATTGATTTTGTGGACAGATCGGAAGAAAGCCAAAGATCTAATGATGAACAAAAAACCTCGAGAGAAAAAACTAAGATTGAATATGAGCAGGTCACAATCATGTTAGAAAGGTCCATTAGACAAAATTCAAGAGTACAATGGCTCAAGGAAGGGGATAAAAATACTTCTTTCTTTCATGGTTATGCATCAAAAAGAAGAATAAACAGAATCAAGCACTTAATGGTGGATGGAATCTTGACTGATGATAGAGAGAAGATAAAGTTGTAGTAACAAGATTTCTCACAACTAACATCCCATTACTAATTCGTAGATCTAACACATTAATTTCCTAAATCTCAAATATAAGTGCAAGAAATGTAAATGGACACAAGATTTACGTGGTTCGATCATTGTGATCTCCATCCACGGGGTTAGGGTATTTTCACTATGATAATTTGTAATTACATAAGTTTACATTTAGAATCCCCATTAATGGTTCTTGGAAGAGCTATAGATCTAGTTTTGGGGAAGAAGAAGGAGATAATAATAATAAACCTAATTCTAAAACTCACCCCCTCTCTCTCTCTTTGACTTTCTCTTTATATAGGGGTTTACATATTGGATGAAAGCTCACATATAACTCACTTTTCCCTATTTTCGGATCTCTTGTTACACTCTCGCACACTTGTGCTACATTCTTAGGACCCATTCTTCATTCTTAGGACCCATTCTTAATTCTTAGGAGGCATGCTACATTCTTAGCATGCATGCTGCATTCTCGCATAGGTTTACACTTGTGCTTTATTTTGATCCTACATTTTTCCTCTTTTTTCTTGAATATTGCTTGAAGAGCATGATGTTGAAGTAGTCTTTTATCTTTGTTGATGAAGGAACTATGCGAAAGAATACTAATCTTCAAAAGTACGTACTTGCCTCTATTGTATTGTGAAGTTCCGAAGCTTTGAGAAGTATATATGAAGTATCAACCCTTGAAGTATAAGAAGTATGAAGTATGCGGAGTATGAAATGTTCTTCAAGACATATAAGAAGCACTTAATCTTCGAAATATAAGAAGTACGCGAATTAATCATGCGAAACTTTTGGCCCATGTTCTCTTCCTCATGCTATGTTAGCTTTCATGTGATTTGATGTTGTTGTCAATCATGCGAAAATGTTGTGTGCGATTTCTAGTACATGTATTCTATTTCTCTTACTCCATTGTTAGTGAGGATTCTTGTTATTCATGAATGAGCGTCTTCCTTGGAAATGATTCTAACCAAAAAGATAAAGAACAAAAAATGTTTTCTTGATAATCCATAGTTGCCTCTTTCCTTTATCTATGAGGGAAGAATTCTTGAGAAGGTATTGGATGAGCGAATTGATCTTCACATTTTTCTTATTTGAGTATAATGTCTTTAATTGCTTATGCGAAATAATTGGGTGAAAACACTTATGCGATGAAATGTGTATACGATGCTTATGCCATGTAATGCTTATGCGATGCAATGCTTATGCGGTGTAATGCATATGAGATGCTTTCATGTAATGTATAGATAATGTTAAGATACTTAGCTTATTTTTCCGCACCAATGTTGGTGTTACCTCCAATTGATTCCATTCTTCATTTATTTGGCTTTGTCTTTAGTATAAGTATTCATCTTCGCATACTTATTGTTTCTTTATTCTTGCACTATTAGTATCTCATAATAATAAAATCTCAATATATAGGTCTATGTGTGTCTAGCGTGGTCTTATATCGCCTCCCTATGTAGAGGTCTTATGTTTGCCTCTATTTGGTTGGGCGACAAAATCGCAGGCAATCTTTACACTTTCATGCAACCACCCGTTGATCTTTCCTTAACATCTCTTGTATTATTGCCTCTTCAGGATATATCTATGCTACAATGCAACATTCCTAAGTACTCCCATGAGTAGAAGCCCCATGACATTGTCGTCTTTTGACACAATTCATCTCCCTAATGGAGGGTTCCGTCCTTATCTTCCCCCTGATTTCCCCTTCAAGGAAGCTTACCTCTATCGGGTTAATATTATGACTTCTCTCATCTGGATTTTCAAAAACCAGTTGATTTCGCAATCCCACATTCCACTATCGATATGGTTTATGTATGCAAGATCACACCCTAAGTGGGGTTTCTTCCGACCGAGTGCATCATAGTCAGGACTTGTCAAGAGTGGTAAAGGAGCTCCAATCCCCCCCGCACTCTTGACTCAACCGTGTACCTCGGCGCCTTGATCGAGTTTCTGCACCCCTTAAGAGAGACTTTCTCACCTTAGTCTCTCAATCTAAGTTTTTTCACTTAGATTGAAAATTTAAGGTACCTCTCCCGGATGGGCATCATCGTTTTTCTGACCCCAAATCTCCATGACTCAAGTTCCGGGGTCGGTGTTGCCTTTCCTTTCGTCATTCCTTCTAGGTATCTCCGACTCTGACGTGCTTTAGGTATTACTCTTTTTCCTCTTGCATGTATGCAAACTAGGTTGCACACCACATTCGGATTCCTAGCCGCCTTGGCCACACTAGCAAGACAATTAAAGTAAATATTACAGACTGAGAAAATGACTATATTACCCTTATTAGAAATAGTGCAATAAATATTATGGAGACTGTGAAAATCACCAAACTACCCTTATTGAAAATAAATAAAGTAAATATTACATACTATGAAATGACCATATTACCCTTATTGGAAATAAGTGCAATAAGTATTATTTTCGATAAGGAGGTCTTGTAATTTTCACATTCTCCATAATATTTATTGCACTTTTTTCCAATAAAGGTAATATGGTCATTTTCATAGTCTGTAAGAATTACTTTACTTATTTCCGATAAGGGTAGTATGGTCATTTTCACAATCTCCATAATATTTATTGAACTTTTTTCCAATAAGGGTAATATGGTCATTTTCATAGTATGTAAGAATTACTTTACTTATTTCCGATAAGGGTAGTATGGTCATTTTCACAGTCTCCATAATATTTATTGAACTTTTTTCCAATAAAGGAAATATGGTCATTTTCATAGTCTGTAAGAATTACTTTACTTATTTCCGATAAGGGTAGTATGGTCATTCTCACAGTCTCCATAATATTTATTGAACTTTTTTCCAATAAGGGTAATATGGTCATTTTCATAGTCTGTAATAATTACTTTACTTATTTTCGATAAGGATAGTATGGTTATTTTCACAGTCTCCATAATATTTATTGCACTTTTTTCCAATAAGGGTAATATGGTCATTTTCATAGTCTGTAAGAATTATTTACTTATTTCCGATAAGGGTAGTATGGTCATTTTCACAGTTTCCATAATATTTATTGCACTTTTTTTCCAATAAGGGTAATATGGTCATTTGCAAAGTATTTACTTTACTTATGTTCGATAAGGGTACTTTACTTATCAGAATTGAACCTGTGATGTTCAATTCTGATATATTTCATGTTCAGTTCATCCGAACTAGAAACTCAAGTATAACTCTAGTAATCTTTGAACCTGTGATGGTCAATTCTGATATATTTCGTCTCCAATTCATCCGGGCGAGAAACTCGGGCATAACTCTAGTAATCTTTGACCATGTGATGTTCAATTCTGATATATTTCGTCTCCAATTCATCCCGGCGAGAAACTCGAGTCTAACTCTGGTAATCTTTGTACCTGTGATTTTCAATTATGATATATTTCGTCTCCAGATCATCTGGATGAGAAACTCCGGTCTAACTCTGGTAATCTTTGAACCTGTGATGTTTAATTCTGATATATTTCGTATCTAGTTCATCCGGAAGAGAAACTCAGGTCTAACTCTGGTAATCTTTGAACCTGGGATGTTCAATTCTGATATATTTCATCTCCAATTCATCCGGAAGAGAAATTGTGTCTAACTCGTAATCTTTGAACTCGTGATGTTCAATTAAATATATTTCGTCTCTATTTCATCCTAAGAGAAACTCAGTCTAACTCTTGTAATCTTTGAACATGTGATATTCAATTAAATATATATTTCGTCTCCATTTCATCTGAAGAGAAAATCGTGTCTAACTCCGTAATCTTTGAACTCCTGTGATGTTCAATTCGATATATTTCCTCGAGTTCATCCTAAGAGAAACTCAGGTCTAACTGTGGTAATCTTTGAACCTGCGATGTTCAATTCTGATATACTTCGTGTCCAGTTCATCCGGAAGAGAAATTCAGGTCTAACTCTGGTAATCTTTGAACCTGTGATGTTCAATTCTAATATATTTTGTCTTCAGTTCATCAAGAAGAGAAACTCAGGTCTAACTCTGGTAATCTTGGAACATGTGATGTTCAATTCTGATATATTTCGTCTCCAGTTCATCCTGAAGAGAAACTCAGGTCGAACTCTAGTAATCTTCGAATCTAGGATGTTCAAATCCGATACATTTCGTCTTTAGTTCACCCGAAAGATAAACTCAGGTGCAACTCTAGTAATCTTCGAACCTAAGATGTTCAAATATGATAAATTTCATCTTCAGTTCACCTGAATGATAAACTCAGGTCCAACTCTAGTAATCTTCGAACTTGGGATGTTCAAATCGGATAAATTTCGTCATTAGTTCACCCGAATGATAAACTCAGGTCCAACTTTAGTGATCTTCGAACCTGCGATGTTGAAATCTGATAAATTTCGTCATCAGTTCACCTGAATGATAAACTGAGGTCCAACTTTAGTGATATTCGAACCTGGGATTTCATATCTGATAAATTTCGTCTTCAGTGCACCGAATGAGAAACTCAGGTTCAACACTAGTGATTTCCGAACCTGGGATGTTCAAATCTGATAAATTTCGTCTCCAGTTCATCCGAATTAGAAACTCACTTCCAACTATAGTGATCTTTGAACATGGAATGTTCAAATCTGATATATTTCCCCTCTAGTTCATCCGAATGACAAACTCGTGTCTAACTCTAACAATATTTGAACTTGTGATGCTCAAATATGATATATTTTATCTTCAATTCATAAGAATGAGAACCTCGGGTCTATCTCTAATAATATCTGAATCTGAGATGATAAACCAAATATTCTTCACTATCTCAGGGATTAGTTGAACTCGGACTCTTAATCTATCAGTGTAAACCAAATGATGCTTCATAACCTATGTGACAAATCGGAAATCAAAGCAACTCAGAATTTGTTAATGTGAATAGAAATCTGCCCCACCACGTATATGGCTAGAAATCTACTACAATGGAGATCTAAATCTAGACGTGATCAAAATATACACGACATCTATTAATATAATCGGTCGTAACGAAGGTTGTTAATGTGATGAATAGGCGAATCTATTTTAGCAAAGAAACACAAATAGAGTTACATGCTTCTCACACACTTTTTGTGATCCGTATGACAATCTTATGACATATCTTTACCGTTAAAAGATTTCAACAATCCCATATGACCGTATCTAATACCGTCCAAAGCCTTTTATATAAAATATTTTCTCACACATCACCTTCCTTTCCTATCCTACCTCTCCCTCATCTATCTAATCTTTCGCCTCCCTTAGAAGAAAACCCTAACCACCACCACTGAACAACTTCGCTATCTCACTCACTCTGTTCAAAAAATTAGTGATGTCGCAGATCGATAGATCTCTTTGCATAAAACCTATAAATGGCGTTTTTCAATCTCAAAACAGCTGTTGATTTTGTAGATATGGTTTTCCAGATTAAATTTATTTTTCCATCGGCAGCGAGAGTTTATCTATAATCTGATTGTTACACATACCAGAAGCCTGAATCTGCTTTCAGAATTTAAACCTATGAGTATTATTAATTTTCTGAAACTTAGGGTTTTGTTTAGGTTTTTGATTTTTAAGGGTTTAAAGAAACATCTTCTTTTTCCCATCAAAGATCTTCAATTGAATCTCGAAATCAAGATCGAGAAACGAAACCCATTTCTCTAATTTCATAGCCTTCATTACTGATTTTTATCTTTTATTATTTTTGCTTGGATCCGATTTTGTGAATCAATGGTTGAAGATTTCATTGATTTTTGGCACAACCCAGATGGTTTTCGTTCGTTCGTGATTCCCATGAGTGTCTTGTTGAACAACAACAACAACAGCAACAAGATGGGGGTGTCAGTTCTTCCACTACCAGGTATATAATATTGATACCTAATTAGCTAAGGAGTTCTTAAATATTATGATGATTTGAGTTGAGAAAAGATTTAGTTGTTTGAAATTAATGGTTGAAACTAGGATTTTGGGTTAGAGATATTTGGATGTCATTTGGTGAGTTTTATAGATGCGTTACTGAATTTTGGGACTTGGATTTATTGTTCACAGTGCTGCTAAACATTTGGAATTCGTAAATACAATGTTTTCATTCATATGGTGGATTATTGGATTCTATTGTGTATCGGCTGGTGGCCAGACATTGACAAATGATGCTCCTCGGCTTTACTAGTTCATGTGATTTTATTTATTTATTTTGATTTGAGTTAAATTTATTTATTTCTTGTTTCTAACTGGGAGTATTTCACTTGTTAATTTGATTTTACTGCTGATTCATTAGAATGGATTGTTATTTCAATTGTTATTGTGAATCGATTACTGAAATAGAAACTCCTCTGAAGTCAGGTAAAAATCTTTTATCATTTGGCTTAGTTTGTTGGATTGTTATGTTGTTGCCATTTTCTTATTTGTTCTCAGTGTATCAATCATGAGATATATTTTGCTGCAGACCGAGAAAAGGATTTCGGTACTGGGTATGATGGGAAGGATGTCGTTGTTCTGAACTTTCAACAGGTTTGCTTGAATTCGGGAATGTAGTTAGAGTTGATAGAGGGGTGGTCCTGCTGCTAGAGATTCCTCAAACTCCAGTACCAACCCCGAAATTTGTTAGTGTAAGTTCGTATCATTGCATCTGTATTCTTTTGATTTTACCATATGTTTTTCACCACTTATACCATGCCTGAATCATCCTGATGTTTTGAAACTTTATTTTTCTTAAATTTAGATATCTGATGTGGCTGATGAGGAAGTTCGGAAGCCGGAGAAGAAGTACAAGGAGGGGAATTCTGTTTGTGCTCGTATCCTAGGATTCTGGCACTTGGAAGGACCTCGCATTGGGTATCTTTAAGGTTGTGTGTTGCCCTTAATATGTAATTTCTCTGCATGCGTGGTTCCCACTAGATTAGAAGCCTTAAAATTACATAAATAGAATTTATCCGCCAAGGTGTTAATATTGTTGTTGCCTTAATTCAAATGGTTTACCTCATGTAATATTTGAAAATTTATACAGAATACAAGTGTGACCTCTTGCTATCAATATATTGTATGTAACAAACTGAACTGTTCAGCATTTGCATTCTTCTTATGTTATACAAGACTAGTTTGTTTAGTATTCAGAGTCTAGTTTCTTAATTTCAGATTAGTGCTTTTGAGGGATCAGTTTTCACTCACTCATGTCAATCCATGTATGGTTGTCAAGGGGAAGGTATCCTCCGTTGGGTATGTGCAGCTATCGACTGGTGTGAAGGCACTTTGTCCTCTTGCACACATGTCAGAACTTGAAGTCCCAAAGCCTGGGAAGAAATTCAAGGTATTTTCTTTTAGTATGAATTACTCTCATTTTCTGTACCTCCTAACTGCATTATATGTGTGAAAAGATTTAATTGTTTATAATTGTGGCAATTGTTCTCTGTAGGTTAGAGCAGATTTAGCATTTTGGGTGCTAGGTTTCAAGTCCAGGCTTACATCAGGTACACCTCTTACAATGGAAAGTTATGTATTCCTATTTTTCATAAGGGGAAGTCATGTATTCCTTTTTTTTGGAAGTCATGTATTCCCTTATTTTGGAATGAGAAATTGCCATTACTTCTCTAAAGCATGTTTATGTTAAGTCTGATAGCTTAACTTGCCAGTATTGAAGGCATTAAGTACTCAAGTTTTAATGTATCTTTCCCGAGCGAACTTTTGTTACTAATTTATGTTCTTTTTAGTTAAGCTTAATCTGTGTAGCTCCTATAGGCACCAACCGGGATGGAAGAAGTCTTAACTAGTATTGACCCCATTTTTATATGCGTGTAGTATGTTTGTGGATGAAGGTGTCTTATTCATGATCATTATTCATTTGGATTAAGATTTTTTATTTTGTGTGGCAGAAAGGAGACAGGATGAAGCTTCTCGCATAGAATTTCAATGAAAACCTTACCCTCTTAAATATATGATATATCTGTGTTTAGTAAATTTGATTTCTTTCACTAATAATGGTCTTAATGCTTCTATATAGGTGATAGTGGAGAAGGCTGAGAGGAGTGACATACCTGCCATTGACAAGAAGAAGTTAGTGATATCTCAACTCTTATTATAACATTAAACTGGTTGCAACGTGCTGAGTACTTAGAGTAACATGTTTTTTCTTTGCTTATTATCACGTCCTTCTCTGTATCCCATCAATTTAGCTTTTCTGTTTGTGCACTAGTGGTTAAGGTCCAGCACGAATACTTCCTGAAATGACATAACTCTTCCTGCTCATTTGTGCACTAGTGGTTAAAGTCTAGCGCAAATATGTCAGTTTTTTTACACTATATTGATGTGCTCATCTTGGTGAGATGTAGAACAACGATTGACAGCCTATAGAATAATTAAATGCATATTATAATTTCGAAGCATGTTTATAAAGTTCAGTTAGTGTTGTGCTCAATACTTCACTAACTTCATATACAACCTTTCTTCTTGTTTGTTCACATCAATTAGTTTGTCTACTCGCAATATTTCAGTCCTTGGGTTTGCCGCTTGTCCAGTCTCCCTCTAACAGACTTCTTTTCTTGTGTATTTGACATTTCAAAGGCTGTCTACTTATAAGTATGTGTAGTATATTTTTTCTTGAGGTGACAAGGAAACAACTATTTTTCTTATATATTAAAATTCTTTGATGTCCCTTGATTTCAGATGCTAGGAGAACAACTATTTCCGCTCGTCAAGAGCATCGAGCTTGATTTTTCAGGCAAGGTTACTGGCATGCTCTTAGAAATGGATAAAACCGAAGTGCTTCATCTGTTACCCAGATGCTTTGAAGAAAAAAGTTTCATAAGCCATGGACGTTTTGGAGTGAGCTGGACGCATGTTTTGAGGAGGTATTACTTATAGTCCCTAAGAAAATCTAATATTTATTGCATTCTCTTTTTGGTTTTATCGTTTATGAGAGTAATTCGTTTTTGCTGTGCTTTTTTATTTTTGATGTTACAGATTTCTTACAAGTTGCTTTTTTGTGAATTTTTTCCAGTGAACGGGACTAACCTCCACTTGAAATGAAACTTTTTTTATCCATTCATGTCAAGGTAATAATTGCAGATTACTTGGTTATGAATTACATATTCTATTAGAAATAATTATTTTTTTTCTCACAGAAAATAGATTGATAGAGATAATATGAGTGTATTATTGGTTTCAAATGTTGTTATTGTGTGCAACAGCAAAATTATGAGAGGTATGCATTCTGTCTATTGCAGGTATCTTATTCATCAGGTTTCCTTAACATGTTCAAGTATGCCATTTCAACCAAGATGGAAGTACTAAATTTGAGTTTAGGAGGCCCTAATTACTAAGCTCTTCTTCTTGTTAAAGGTAAACATTCCATATATAGTTTTCTTGGATGCTTAAAAATGTAGAATCATCATTTCAAAAAGATCTTTATTTTGTTTTCTTGTGGGTATTGTTAAATTGTTATGTGAACTAATCTCTCTAACTGTTCTGTGTAGGATTCATAAAGAAAATAATATCTCAAGAACATGGAGCGTATAATCTTGTTGAGCTTTTATGTAAAGGTATACTTATTCACATTTCACTTCAGACTAGTTTTCTGTGTCAGTGATATGTGTTTGAGGCTTAACCATGACCTGCATTAGTTGCTTCTGATTGGTAGTTTTCTTTTTGTTGTTTCAGATAGACATAGGAGATATCCCTAACAGTGAAGCTGCAGTTCTTCTTCCAAATGAAGTTAATTGTATTGTAGATTGTAATTATGTTTCAGGTATAAAATTAATTGTATTGCATGCTTGTAAATTGGAAGCCCAGGTCCACCAAAATGACCTGGGCTATTCATATTTTTTTAATATGTGAATAGAAAATTGTCACAGTTAACTGTGACAAAAGAGTACACGTGTCACCATTAGAGTGTGTTATAAATGAAAGTAACAATTAAAATGCTACACTGATCGTGACAAAAATAGACACGTGTCCATTAAATAGTTGTTGCTAAATTTGGGTAACTCTTATATGTGTTACTATTACCGTAACTAAAGGCGACACGTGTCCCTGATAGAATTGTTGCTCATTAATTAGTCACACTAATAACTGTTGTTCTATATGTGATAGTAAGGGACACGGTCGTCAACCTAATTGTTGTTATTATGTATATAACAATTAAAACCGTTGGATTAATTGTTGTTGCAGAACACGTGTCACCACCCTAAAATTAGGTCATTCGTTACTGTTTTTTTCAGTAAAGGTTGTTAAGCATGACTTCAATAAATAAGTGTCACAGAAGAAAGGGTTGCAACAAATTACAACAATTATTAATAATGGCCTATTTGTTACAGGCTCTACCCGTTACAAATTTAATAAATAACATGCATAGCTTATGACAAGATTAAGAGAACACGGAAAATTGTTTTCTTTTTTCCCGTATAGCTTGAAGGAACCTAGTCTCCATTAAGCTATAATTGTAGTTGAATGGTAATAATAAGAAAGTTAAGCAACAAAGTATTAGTATTGATTTTTCTTAACGAGATTGCATAAACAAAATATAAACTGACCCGTTAAATGAGTTATCGGACAGATCCAAGTCTCTTGTATTTGTTCCTTAGATTAGTGGTTAATTATGTGTTTATAGGGCTTAATACGTGCCATAACTAATATCTATTGATATTATCAGGCTAGTGACCCATTCGACCTCCGCCACCGCTTCCGCCACCTACTATCGCAACTAATATATATAGATATTGTTTCTATTTTTAACAAAATTATTTATCAGTGGAGATACAAATTTATTAATTTAGTTAAGGAAAAACTTGAAAAAATTATTATGAGCAATTAGTAAAAAGAATTATTACGAGGAATTAATAAATCATTTATTATCAGCAACAATTAGTATGAAATACTAATTACTTAAACATTTATTATATTAGATTTCCTTAATGGGTCATTAAATGATAGTTTTATGGGAGAAATTACAGCCTTCGATTTATGTATTGGGAGAGTAAATCTCAACCACCACTTACATAGGCTAACTTAGACAAACTGTGTTGTATATTCTTGATTTAACACAATTATATTACATTAGTCTGGGTGCGGGGACCTTGGGCCTCGGGAGGACGGGTGATTTAAAAATTAACCTTTTGCATATTTAACTCTTGGTTTCCAAAATGGTTTTGCAGCTTAATATTTTATAGTAAATTTCATTAATTTTGGTAATTATATTGTTGTCGTTTTGTGACTTCTATGGAAAATTTTCAGTGGGCACTTGTTGCGAAATTTATTTTCACTGAAACCATATTGATTTCGTTTGAGTTGTAAAAGATCAGTTTTTAGAGAAGACGAGTACATAACATTTTAATCTATTTTGAGTTATGAGCAAGTGATAGAAAGAATAGTTGCTAGTTTGATTTCTCATAGTGCATAGAAATCGGCTAAGAAAGTTATCAGCTGTTTTATCCCATAAGGTTTTCCACAAGATTGCTGACTGCTAGCAAGCCCGGTCCTGACAATTTAGTGGCTCCATGCAAGAAAAATTTGTGCCCCCTAACTATAATAATAGTTAAAAATCACTAAGACCTCTTCTTATGGGTGTGGCAAACCGAAGAGTTTACCATTTATGCACCCACTATGGAGCTGGAAAAGTGGAAAATATGCCACTTAGCCAGGCCAGGTCAAGTGTCTACCGAACGGTCGAGACTACCTCTCAGTGTGGTCTCCACCTCTCCCGGTGTAGTCTCCACCGCTAATTAAATTTTTAATTTTTAATTTTTTTTCTTCTCTCCTACTTTTTAGTTATTATAACCAAATAGTTTGCCATTTACTTTAAATAGTAACAATTTTTTTCTTCTCTCCTAATTAATAAACAAAATCATATAAATCAAAAGAACAAGACAAAGATATTAGCTTAATGAAATTGATTTATAAAATAAACCCTAGTTTTTTTCATTTCTTTTTCTCTCCTTTTTTTTTTAATTTTTTTTTTAAGCTCTAGTGTTTTAGAAAACCGAAGATAAAGACGTGATAGGAAGACGTGTCTCATAGATAGAACTAACTATATTTTATTTTGTGGCCCCTTATAAATTATTATTTGCCCCTTTAAAAAAATGATTTTCAGAAAATAGTCTTTTTTTTTTCTTCTAATGGGCATGTAAAATGTGCCCATAAAATTTGTGGCCCAATGCAAGGCATTGCCTGCATAGGCCTAGGGCCGGCCCAGACTGCTAGCACAATGAAAAGACAAAGTCACGAAACACCTTAAAAACAATGATTTAATTTGCGATTTAGATGTTTGATATTTATTCTTCGGGTGTTTTTATTTTTGTCCATTACTTCCAACACATCATCATATTATAATGTCAATTTCGGTTGTCGGCACCACCGGCATCGCTACAAAAATATGACTCTGGCTAGAAAGGGAGAATTAATATTAAAAAAAAAAAAAACAACTTTGGCCTCTAAAGGCTTGAAAGGGCGAACAATCTCCTTGATTTGGGATGGGTCGATGCAACACTTTTTACTCGGTAGTCTGTAAAATTAAGATCTTGACGTCATTATTTCGACGATCGATCAAAAACGGTGACTTCATCACGTGGGCGTCAAAATGATCGTTTATCACTTTTAGATAAAAATATAATAATAATATCCCCTCGATTATTCTCATCCGCATTAATCGGCCTCTTATCTAGAGGAACATATATGTATGGACGCTAGAACTTCTTGATATAGTCGAGTCCGTGTGGTCCAAACTTTGAACACTCAAAATATCCAACTACGGAGACGAATGTAGCTAACTGACCGTAGAAAATTCAACCAAAAGTTTACATGAAAGAGACTTGCGTGTCGATCGTACTCTCGCAAGTTGGTGTTAGTATAATAATAGTACAGAAAAAAATAAAAAAATAATGGCCAAATATGGCAAAAAAATAGAAAATACAACTTGCTAGTTGCTAACCACCACTTGCAAATAAATAGGGTACCACCACCTCTAATTAAATGATAATAGTGACCATTCAAAGACTGACTGAACCAAATCAATACGAAAAGATGAAGTCTTTTTTTCTGAGAAGATGATATATTGACAGTAAATAATCTAAGAAAACAAATATACAAATGATCTGATTTCATTTAAGGGTATGATTTTTTGCTAAGAATAAATAGTCTAATTCCAATTAGGGTAATTCCTTTGGCGGTAAAGATCAATAAATGAAACAACTTCCTATAAAGAAATAAATCCATTATCCTAGTATAGAGGAATGAAATGAATTAACTTAATCATCAGACCCTCTTTTAATTATTATGTGGAAGAGCCCAAGATATGTCAGACCGTATTATGCTTTCCTGTGGGATCACGATTCTCTAAAGGTTCACCCTTCCTCTGTACGGTTTAAATTTTTGACATAAAAGGTTGGGAGCAAAACTTAGGAGCTATGAAGTAGGAGATAGAAAACATATACGATTAGTAGTTACTAGTTAGTACTTAGGGTAATGGCCGCCTGTTGTACCAAAGTGAAGAGTAAAAGTTTTTGTTGAAAGTTTTTCGTCGAATGGAAATTGTACTGACTAGATGAGAAAGTAATTAAACTTCCATCAGTCTATATAAAGGAGTAGAGAAGTATGTTTAAGTTCATACCAAAACTTAGAAATGAGAGTTATGGGGAAAAAAGGAGCCTCAAATCCAATGGCTTTCTTATTTACTACTAGTGCTCTTCTGCTGGCAGTACTAGTCTCTTTGAGTTTTCCATCTCCAGCTGATGCATTCGGGAGAGTCCCTAATTTTAAGCTCAAATCTCCTTCACCACCACCAAAGAAGCCAATGTACATGCCTCCGACACCAACAACGAAGCCAATCTATGTTCCTTCAACACCACCTAAGAAATCTCCACCACTAGTACCAAAGAAGCCACCACATTATGTGCCTTCAAAACCACCAACGGAACCAGTAAAGCCTATGAAGCCAACATCTCCTCCACCACCATATCATCCAGACCTAACCACTGCCAAATTCCCAAAGATACCACCAGGTATTGCTGAAAGATTTCGAAACTTTATTGGAAAAAGGAAGCCAAAGTCTAAGAAGCCAAAATCTCCTCCACCACCATCTATATAAGCCAGACCTTACCTCTGCCAAATTCCCAAAGATACCACCACGTATTATTAGAGGAATTGGAAAGATTTTTGGAAAATCGCCACCACCACCGGTGCATTATTACCCACGGTATCCACCAAGGAATTATTATCCACGATTTCCACCGACACATAACTAAGAAAGGCTTGGAATGTAAGTTTAGAGTCAATAATGACAGAGAGACTTGGCATATGTATTTGGTTTAGTTCGTTGATGATTTCTTTTCATAATGAGGATTGAGATCAATATACATTAGCAAAACTGAAGTTATTAGATGTTATCAAGTCAATCTCTGTTTCTTTATAATATGTAATGTACTATGCATCTTTCCATTTGGTCATCATCTAAACCAAACCTTGTCCGGAATGGAAGATGATATTTGAATAATGAGAAAATTTTATATTTTAAATAAAACCTGTGTGAACCAAATCATAAGTTACATCTATCACTACCAGTTATGCGGCTTCAAACACATTCCGGACAAAATCCTGGTTCAGACAACATCAAACCTCATAAAAGGTCAAGATTCAGAAATAGACGCATCAATAAAACGGAAGTGAGCTTCTCTAAACTACTAACACAAGTTTCAAATGTAAATCCCTCTCAAGCAACATGATGGTTCATCGGTGTGAGATAAAACATAGAGTGACTAAGTTTAACCGAAAATAAAAAATAGAAGAACATTCAAACGCGAAGTAATATCATCAAACATCAGCAAGTGATCCTATATATATATATATATATATATAAGCATTTTATGAATGGTGAACATACTGATCCATCGGATAATAATAAATCTTTTTGAAGCTCTTTTTATTGAGATCATAAGAGATAATCTTGTGATCTCGTAAAAGTATCAACGCCCTCAACTCACTCTCAACACCATCGATCCTTCAACAAATACCTTTAAGATACGGTAATCTAAATGTCCAATGGAAACACCATCCGCATACTGATTCGCTGATTCGCCAGGGTCGACTCGACATATAGGTTTCCACTCACTGTAAATCAACCCCCATCTCAAAGGCACTGAAGCATTTGCATTTTGACTCATTGTCCCCTAAAATAAGATACATATGACCCATGTACTCTCCAAAATACTCTATGTGAGGTACACTACAAAATGTCAACGGTAGTCATTAGGTAGTCAGGGTGGTTGGTAAACTACAAAAAGTCCTCTAACCGTTTACAAATAGTCTTTCGGTAGTCTACGACCCTAACACATAATTAGGTAACAAAGTTACGAACCTTTTACAAAATAACTCAAAAATATATTATTAGCAACAATTGCACAAATATACATAACTAATAATGCAAATTGCAGAACTGTTTTTAACTAAACTCAGATACTTTACCAAATATACCAGTGATCCCAAATTTAGAGATAGGTGTAGAAAGTTGAATAGTGAACATTTTTGGGGGAAATTAGGATCAACCCCCTCAACTTCCAAATGCGTCAAATTACCGAAGGTAGGGAAACTTGTTGAGGGAACACCTTTAATGACAAAAATCTAACTAGATGATCGGTGTCACGGTGGGACGTCCGACCGAAGAAATCGAACCGAAAACGTGACTCAAAACTCGACAACCAACGCCCTTGCAACAACTCATACCCCTTCGCGATTCAATGAAACTTTAAGATCCACACTCTAATCTCTCTGAAGTCTGGAATCCCGGGTTAGGCTCACCATCTTGCGGTTTCCACAGTTTCTACAGTTTTTCGAATTCTTGCGGAAACTGCACCCAGATTACGACTCATATATCTACTGCCTTGCTTCCAATCTTCGAAACCAACTCATACACCGACCATTCACATCTCAATCTCCACCAATCGCAACCCAGCAACCATGCAACCAAGCCACCATTTTCTTGTTTTTTTCGCATTGTTTCTGCACGAACTATGCTAGTCACATCTCCTTCCTTGTACAGTCCTAACATAAATCTAATTCATTCAATGCATTTTAGAAGCACATTGCTTGATTCATTGCAATACAATTCAGTTCTTAAACTTGCATCACAACTTTAGTCCCATTGAAACACTCTCATATGTATCACTCCATTTCATATTTCCCTGCACTCCAAGCGTTCACCTCCATTCCATACACTACAACAGAAAACCAACATTGCAACAAGCCATTGTCACCTGCAAACCTACTCCTATCCCTCAGTTTCACCACCATTTCCATCACCTGCAGTTCAGCCACCACCAATTGAATTACAACTGCAATACAATTTCCATTTGCAGAAATCAACAACACCAGTTCAGACCCAACACCTTCTGTTACAATCACCAGCTCCACAGCTCATTTCAAGCTCCCTACAACAGCTGCACTCAGCTTCTTCACAACATCAGGCTAGTACCCTGCAGTTCCAACTCCAGCTACATCCACTTTATCAAGTAAAAGTACATCATAGTGCTTCTCATCATATTTTGGAAAAAATAATCCACATAATGTAAGTATGTTTCTATAAATTATATATATTTTTTGCTTGAAATATGAGTCAGTGATGAGAGAATACAAATGTTTTGATACATGATTTTAGAATAAGTATAGATTTATGAGTTATTTTGTAAAAGGGTCGGATGTTTTAGGTTTAATTAGGGTCTGGGTCGTAAAACATGACATTAATGTGTTTGGGTCGTAGAGTGACCAAAGACTGCTTTGACCGTCTGTTTTTGTTACTAAAATGCCCTTGCTAAAATTATGAGTGACATCCTATCTTGAACACCGTTTAAAACCTCAAATAGAACATCCTCCTTGCTATATCCTCCTCTTATTCGTTCAATCTTGTATCCTCCCCTGCTATTTACATCAATAAGATCATCTCTAATAAGAGAAGCAACCTACACCTACAAATAACTAAATCTGAACCTATCATTAAACTCTTTCACAGTTGAACTTGATTTGATCTTTTCACGATGATAAGTATTCCCATTCAAGTCTTCTGTGGTAAAATTGATTGGTCACACTTTTGTCCTAATTACTTCACATAACTCTTCAAAGTTTGCTATCTATTAACGATTGTTCCTAGAATTCATGGTATCTAACAGTTAATTTATAAAAATCTATTAGTTCCTAACTTTCCCCTTACTTCCAGTTTCATCAAATTATGTTATTGTCGTTCGAACTATGAAATGAGTGTCTTTTACAATATCATTTCATATTTGATTTCATGGGATTTGACTAAATTCTTTAAATATTGAGGTCTTTTCTTGAATTGTAGCAGAAAGGCATCTCTGATTTTCACTTGCAGGGATTTAGTAATAGGTCAACAGTGAACACATTTTTTCGATTGTATGTTCCTACCACATTTTAAAGTCCTAATTCGATCCAATTGTCTGCAATTTATTATTGGAAGGTTTAATTAGCCCAAAAATCCACACTGTGGTTACTGAACATTAATTAATACGAAACCCTTTGTTCGATTTTCAATTTGACCCAAAACTTGGTTTCAGTATCAGTAGGGAAGAAGACGGAAGGATACTAAAGAGTAAGGTTTCACGATACAAGTAACAGTCAACACGGGTCAATTAACAGTCAGTTGGTCAGGCAAATCTAAAAATTCAGCTAACAGTTCACTCACGGTCAATAGTTAGTCTACGACCCTTTTACTTTAACTACAACTTCTACGACCCAGACCCTAATTAGACATAAAACATCTGACCCTTTTACAAAATAACTCTAGATTTATAGGTAAACATAAAAGAATCTGAATCAAAAGATCACTACGACGAACTACTAAAGATGTAAATGATGAGGTGTCAATATCATATGAAATCGCCATCTTGTTTGTCAAAGAAAAATAAATTTGAGATAAGAGAATTTTGATGATGAAAGTCGTAAGGGCTGTGGTTTAGACTTAGGGTTTGAGAAGATGAAACTTGCAGTATTTGTTAGGAATTCGTCATATATTATACCTTACCAAACATGGACAATAAGGAAACCAAAAAAATGTTTTTTTAATTGAATTTTCCCTTTTCGCGTCAAAAAAAAGGAAACCAAAAAAACGTCCAAATGTACGGCCCAAAAAAATCAATCTTAAAGCATCTCTCACTACTAGGGATGCGCAACAGCCGGACATATATGGATTCGGGGTCATCCGCGTCCAATTCGTCAAAGTTGCGGATTTGGAAAATCAAACCGTGTCCGGTCCAATCACCCGCGGATTTGACATCCGCAGATTCGCGGGTGTTACAGGCCGGATGCGGATTAACCGCGGATTTAGTAAAAAAAAAAAAGTAAAACAAACAAAAAGAGTATTTTTGGACCGTGTCGTTTCCTTTTCATAGTGGTTGATAGTGGAAACAACTGGAGTGTACGAAAAAAGCACTTTCCCTATCTCGGAAGAGTAATGCTAAGGAAAAATTGGATTTTGTTTATGGGTGAAGCTACGGCTTATGTTGATTCACAAACTGATGGTGTTATTCAAAGAATAATATGGGAAGACTCTAGTGCCATTTGCAAGAGGAAACTTTGTTGCTGTTTCAATATACTTTGGGCTTTAAAGTCTATACTTTGGGTTATTCTACTGATGTCATGTTTAAGTTTAATGTTGATGTTATAAATAAAATTGATTCTTCTGCTTAAATGGTTTGTAATTTTAATGTTTGTGTGTGGGTAAAAAGTTAGTGAATAACATGAGCAACTTATGTGTGTCCTCCTTGAATTTTCTGAGAATGAATTTAAAAATGTGAATACTTTTGTCAAGCAACAGTAACTAAGACTTCACATAAATTTTTTTGTTAGGGAATCAAATCCTCTGGATTTAATACATTCTGATTTATGTGAATATGAAAGTATCCTAGAAATGAAAAGAGATATGTCATGACATTCATTGATGATTATTCTGATTATACTTATGTTTATTTTTTTGATCCATAAGAATGTATAAAATTGAAAAGTTTAAGATCTTTATTGGTGACATTGAAAATCAAGTTGGTAGAAAAATTAAGATATTTCGTTGTGATAGAGGCACAAAATATGATTTTGCTCATTTTACTTAAATTTATCAATCTAATGGCATTATAATGAAAAACATGCTCTCTATAATCCCAAAATGAATGGGAAATCTAAATTTAAGAACTGCACATTTACTGTTGCGCTTGTTTGCTTAGTTCAGGTGTTGTTTGTCGTTGGTGAGTGAATGTTTGTTAGTCGTTTTTCATGTTTTGAATCGCAGTCCCAATAATAAAACTAAGACATCTCCTTATGAACTTTGGAAAAATAAAAAACCTAATGTCTCTTATTTTATAGCTTGGGGTTGTTTAGCTTTTGTCGGGAAACCTGATCCAAAAAGATATAAGTTAGAAAGTAGAGCTTATAAATGTGTTTTTACTGGTTGTGCTAAAAACAATAAATCTAATAGGTTTTTTTATATTAATATAAAGTTATCATTGAATCTATTGATGTCCATTTCTTTGAAGAGAGATTTCCTTTTAAATCTATAAATAGTGAGGGTAATTGTGGGGGTTCTATATCTAGTGCTGATTCTAAGTCTAGATTAGAAGAATCTTTAAGTGAAAAATCTAGGATTACTGAAGTTGAACCTAGACGCAGTAAAAGAACTAGGACTTAGACACAAGTTCCTAATTTCTACTTTTATGTCATATAGGAAGAACCTTGTAATTGACAACAGACGTTTAGTTATGTAGATTCTAGTTTCTGGAAAGAAGCGGTAGGTAATGAATGGGATTCTCATATGTTTAATAGAAATTGACATATTATACATTTACCTCATGGGAGTAATCTTATAGGTTTTAAGTGGTTTTTGAAAAGGAAACTCAAACCTGATGGAACAACATATAAGTACAAGGCTGGACAGGTTGCTAAATGATTTAGGAAACGAGAGAAGGTAGACATTTTTGATAGTTATTTTCTTGTTACTATATTAACTTCTATTCGTGTTTTGATTGTTTTTGTTGTTTCTGCTCTTAATATTTTATTCACCAAATGGATGTTAAAATTATTTTTTTGAATGGTGAAATAGAAGAGGAAATTTAAATGAAACAACCAGAAGGTTTTGTAATTCCTAGAAAAGAAAAAAAAGTATGTAATCTAGAAAAGTCTCTTTATGGTTTGAAACAAGCTCCTAAACAATGGCACGAGAAATCTGATAACTTAATGATTTCAAATAATTTCATAATAAATGAGGGTGACAAATGCATCTACTATAAATCTGAGAATGATGTGTGTGATTGTTTACTTATATGTAGATGATTTGTTGATATTTAGTTCCAATTTATTTGTTTTTAATGAAACTAAAAGCATGCTTATTTCGTATTTTGACATGAAAGATTTGGGTGAAGAGTGTGTAATTTTGGGAATTAAAATTACTAGAACGGATAGTGGTATTTATTTAGATCAATCTCTCTACATTGAAACTAATAGTAGTATTACTAGAACTAAAAGCATGCTTGATTCAAGTGTGAAATTATTAAAGAATACTGGTGAAAGCATTAGACAATCTGAATATGCTAGTATAATTGGCAGTCTACGATATGCAACCGATTGTACTAAACCAGATATTTCAAAGCATTGAGAGTTTTGTGCAGGTTTACAAGTAATCCTACTTTGGAACGCTAGATCGCTATTGAGATATTTATGTAGTATTTGTAAAGAATCACGCACCTAGGTTTGATACTATCAGAAGTATCCCGTAGTCATTGAAGTATTTTGACATGCGGATTGCAATACCATTTCAGATGATTCCAAGGTCACCATTGAATATGTTTCCACTATTGCTAGAGGGATTGAATCCAAGAGATCAAATATGCAAACAATCACACCCCAATGTAGGATGGAGGATGAATTGATGTCACTAGCAACAACTAGTGAGGAGACCGGATGGCTGAAAAACTTGTTGCGAGATATTACGATATGGTAAAAACCGATACCAACCACATTGATCCACTGCGATAGTATCGCGGCTATCGAAGTAGTACATAGAATAAAAAATACGTCAAAAGTACAATTCAGTTAAAGATTTTCTCACAATTGTTGTAGTTAGAGTGGATAATGTAAGGTCTGAAGGAAATTTAGCTCATCCTTTAACGAAAGGACTAGCAAGATAAAATGTATGGAATATCTCTAAAAGCATGGAACATCTTCTCGTTAGAAGTTGAGTCATTTGTAATGGGTACCCAACCTACAAATATGTTCAAAGGGACTAGACAAAGTTACAAATGATATGATAGAGTCATGCATTCCTATAGCAGGATATGCTGAAGCGGGAAACATGTTGCGTGTTTAACTCGTAATGATGTCCATAACTCTTAACTTAGAGTGATATATACTTAGCTACAAGAGTATTCTTAATAGATTCACATATATGAGTGTGACGGTGTGGCTTCCTTTTCTGAGTATTTGGGAATTTCCCTAGATCGTTCGTTAGAAAGGGGATAAACACATGGACATAATGTGCAAACTTTAGAATTTTACTCTATATATAGTTGTGCATGTTGAATAATCTAGCATTAGTTAGAGTTCAATACGTAAGTCAATCTAGTCACCTAGTACTTAGAAAGTTTAACACTAAGTAAAAGTTGAAGTCGAAAGGAACCTTTGCTTATGCACAACTATATAACACTTACTAAATGGTTAGATATATTTTGAAAAACATGGAATTGTGTCTTTAAGACAAACTTATAGAAGTACTATAATGGTATTATCTTTGGCTCCCACACTATAGACTTGGATTCAAGTCCTACCCCATACCATTTCACTAGGGTATATATGATATACTATAATACTTATATTTATAATTACATTAGTTCGGGAGTGGGGACTTGGGGACTCGGGATGTCTTGTGATTCAAAAATTAACCTTTTGCGGATTTAACTCTTGGTTTCCAAAAAAAAATTGCAACTTAATATTTTATAATCAATCCTATTAATTTTGGTAATTATAATGTTGTCGTTTTGTGACTGTTATGGTTTGAGTAGGCTCTTGTTGCGAAATTTATTTTCACTGAAACCATATTGATTTCGTTTGAGTTATAGAAGACCGGTTTTTGGAGAAGATGAATACATAACATTTTCATCTATTTTGAGTTATGTGCAAGTGTTAGAAAGAGTCGTTGCTAGTTTTATTTCTCATAGTGCATAGAAATCGGCTAAGAAAGTTATCAGATGTTTTATCCCCATAAGGTTTTCCACACGATCACTGACTGCTAGCACAATTAAAATACAAAGTCACGAAACACCTTAAAAAGAGCTACTTAATCTGCGACTTAGCTGTTTGATATTTATTCTTCGGTGTTTTCATCTTTTTTGTCCATTATTTCCGACACATCATATTATAATGTCAATTTTGGTTGTTGGCACAACCGGCATTGCTACAAAAAAACTCTACCTAGAAAGGGAGAATTAATATTAAAACTAACTTTGGCCTTTAATGGCTTGAAAGGGCGAACAATCTGTTTTATTTCGGCTGAGTCGATGCAACATTTTCTACTAAGAACTTGACGTCATCATTTCACCGATCGATCAAAAATGGTGACTTCATCACGTGGGCGTCAAAATGATCGTTTATCACTTTTAGATAAAAATATAATAATAATATCCCCCTCTTATCTATTGTACACATACGTATGGATGCTAGAACTTCTTGATATAGTGGAGTCAGTTTGGTCCAACTACGGAGACGAATGTAGCTAACTGACCGGAGAAAATTCAACCAAAAGTTTACATGAAAGAGACTTGTGTGTCAATCGTACTCTCGCAAGTTGGTGTTAGT
Organism: Papaver bracteatum; assembly: GCA_023529315.1. Lineage (NCBI taxonomy): Eukaryota > Viridiplantae > Streptophyta > Magnoliopsida > Ranunculales > Papaveraceae > Papaver > Papaver bracteatum. The sequence continues at coordinate 997,029 of JAJJWX010005189.1, read as the reverse complement.
ATAATAATAGTACATAAAAAAATAAAAAAATAATGGCCAAATATGGCAAAAAAATAGAAAATACAACTTGGTAGTTGCTAACCACCACTTGCAAATAAATAGGGTACCACCACCTCTAATTAAATGATAATAGTGACCATTCAAAGACTGACTGAACCAAATCAATACGAAAAGATGAAGTCTTTTTTTCTGAGAAGATGATATATTGACAGTAAATAATCTAAGAAAACAAATATACAAATGATCTGAAAGTACTTAGGGTAATGGCCGCCTGTTGTACCAAAGTGAAGAGTAAAAGTTTTTGGTCGAATGGAAATTGTACTGCTGACTAGATGAGAAGGTAATTAAACTTCCACCAGTCTATATAAAGGAGTAGAAAAGTATGTTTAAGTTCATACCAAAACTTAGTGTTATGGGTAAAAAAGGAGGGAAGAGAGCCTCAAATTCAATGGCTTTCTTATCAACTACTAGTGCTCTTCTGCTGGTAGTACTAGTCTCTTTGAGTTTTCCATCTCCAGCTGATGCATTCGGGAGAGTCCCTAATTTTAAGCTCAAATCTCCTTCACCACCACCAAAGAAGCCAATTTATATGCCTCCGACACCAACAAAGAAGCCAATCTATGTGCCTTCAACACCACCTAAGAACTCTCCACCATACCGAAGAAGCCACCTCATTATGTGCCTTTAAAACCACCAACGAAGCCAGTAAAGCCTATGAAGCCAAAATCCCCTCCACCACCATATCAGCCAGACCTAACCACTTCCAAAATCCCATTCAGCTTTCCAATCCCGTTCGTGCCAAAACCACAAAAGTTTACATGAAAGAGACTTTGTGTGTCAAATAAACGATCCTACTCTCGCGAGTTGGTGTTGGTATTAATAAAAATTATGGCCAAATATAGCAAAAAATAAATGAAAAATACAAGTTGCTAGTTGCTAACCACCGCTTGCAAATAAATAGGGTACTACCACCTCTAATTAAATGATAATAGTGACCATTCAAAGACTTAACCAAAACAATATTGACAGTAAATAATCTAAGAAAACAAATATACAAATGATCTGATTTTTTTTAATGGTATCATTTTTTGCTAAGAATAAATAGTCTAATTCCAATTAGGGTAATTCCTTCCGCTGTAAAGATCAATATATGAAACAATTTATATATACCTATAAAGAAATAAATCTATTATCCTAGAGGGATGAAATGAATTAACTTACAAAAATTCTTAACAGACTACGCAAAAAAAAAAAACCGATAGAAAAAACCACCCCTCACAACCCTCCCCCGTATGTCTTTCGAGACGCGGGACCCACCGGGACTAGCAAAAAAAAAAACAGAAACTGTGAGAGGCGGTTCTAAGAGGGTTTTTCTTCTCGGTCTTTTAAGAACTACCCTTAACTTAATCATCAGACCCTCTTTTTTAATTATTACGTGAAAAGCCCAAGATATGTCGGTCATCACAATTCTCTAAAGGTTCATCGTTCCTCTGCACGGTTTAAATTTGTGACATAAAAGGTTGCGAGCAAAACTTAAGAGCTATGAAGTACTCTCTCCATTCCTTTTTAATAGAATGGTTTATATAAATAAATGTTTCAAAAAAATACGTTGGTTTGGTAATTGGGAAAGTCAAATGTTACTTTAATTTTTAATACCACTTTTCTCTTAACTTTACTTGATGACAAGTGGCATGTTGACCATTTCACTTTGCTTCTTTTGCTGACAAGTGTCATGGGGACCATTTATCTTCACTTCTTTTATTGACAAGTGTCATGATGACCACTTTAAATGATTAATTATCTTAATTTACTTAAATTTATCTAAAAACAAAATCAGCCTAATAAAAAAGAACGGAGGGAGTAGGAGATAGAAAACATATACGATTATTATACTAAAGTGAAGAGTAAAAGTTTTTTGTCGAATGGAAATTGTACCGACTAGATGAGAAGGTAATTAAACTTCCACCAGTCTATATAAAGGAGTAGAGAAGTATGTTTAAGTTCATACCAAAACTTAGAAATGAGTGTTATGGGGAAAAAGGAGGGAAGAGAGCCTCAAATTCCATGGCTTTCTTATTTACTACTAGTGGTCTTCTGCTGGTAGTACTAGTCTCTTTGAGTTTTGCATCTCCAGCTGATGCATTCGGGAGAGTCCCTAATTTTAAGCTCAAATCTCCTTCACCACCACCAAAGAAGCCAATTTACATGCCTCTGACACCAACAAAGAAGCCAATCTATGTGCCTTCAACACCACCTAAGAAATCTCCACCACTAGTACCAAAGAAGCCACCTCATTATGTGCCTTCAAAACCACCAACGAAGCCAGTAAAGCCTATGAAGCCAAAATCCCCTCCACCACCATATCAGCCAGACCTAACCACTTCCAAATTCCCATTCAGAATTCAAATCCGGCCATTCCCAAAACCACCAAAGTTCCCAAAGCTAAAATCTCCTCCTCCACAATATGAGCAAGCCCATATGCCGTCCACAGCATACACAACTGGCAAAATTACAATACCGAGAATTGGAAAATTTAAACCAAAACTTCCACCAATCGAACTCCCACCAGTTTCATTTAATCCACCATCACCAATCGAGCTCCCACCACGACTACGACTTCCACCACCAAGGAGAAGAAGGTTTCCTCCCACGCATGCCTAAGTAGAATTGCTTGGGTTACTAGTTTGAGTCAATAATAGCAGAGCGACTTGTCATCTATTTGGTGGAATTCGTTGATGATTTCTTTTCATAATGATTAATGAGGATTGAGATCAATATACACGAACAAAACTGAACTTATTAGATGTTATCAAGTCAATCTCTTATGTATTGTAATATGCATGTTTCCTTCTGGTCATCATCTAAACCAACCTTGTCCGGAATGGAAGATGATATTTGAATAATGAAAATTTCCTATTTTGATATCACCTAATATGATAAATCCTGAGTGAACCAAAACATCAGATCAATTCCACGAGGTTTGCGTAGATTGACCTGTATGCAGAAAGATATATTGGTAATACAAAGTCAGGGTTTTATAAAAACGCGCAATTGGGGGATATAGCTACAAGACAAAACCGGTGTCCCAATAGCAATTTTAGGTGACACCCTATGTAATTATTTTTTTAATTCCTAATTTAGCCCTCACTAATCCTAATTAGTGATTAATTTTAATTAGTAAATTCTTAAGTATTTGGGGGATAGATTAGTTTGATTTTTTATTTTAATATGTGTGAGTGAGGAGTAGAAGGAGGGGAAAAAATTGAGTGGAATTTTTTTTTTGAAAATGGAAGATGATTGTGATGAGAGAATTGCTGCTAAGAGGTTGAAAATTTGATTTTTTTTCTTTGAATCCACCATTGTTGCAGCTGAAAAAGCTCGGTGCCGGCATGGTATTCAACCAAAAACCCATGGCGGCATTGCCGGAAATTTTCAAAAAATTTCAGGTTTTGATCTTCAAAACCTATTTTTTATAGTTTTAATCAGTCTACTTCCAGCATAGTTATCTGATTTTCGAGCATGCCGGAACTACTTCCGGCATGGCTTTTGCTTAAAATTTCTATGCCGGAACATGATGAAAAGTATCCAGAAACTTGATTTTTTTTTTCACTTAACAATCGGCATGGTCTTCATCACTTCCGGCATGGTCTTCATCATTTCCGACGTGGTCTTCATCATTTCCGGCGTGCAAAAAAAAATAATCTAAGTGAGGAGCCGGCATAGAAGGAACGGTTGAAGAACGATGAAGAAAAAAAAATCGAAATCCTAAACCTAAAGGACTGCTGGAACTAATGTTAGAAATGGGGATATATGTTTTGGTTTTTGATTTTAATGTTTTAGGGGAAAGGGTATAACAGTATTTTCATAAAGGTTTTTAATTAACCAAAGGGTATTTTAGTACTTTCATATCAAATGGTCACCCCTTAGCTGAAATCATGGGATGGGGGGAGTAATCAATATCCCTCAATTAATTAATGTATCCCCAATTGCGCGTTCTTTTATAAATACAAACCTGGAATTTCGATCACACGATAGAGATTTAAATCTTCCCCTCTGCTGAGCTGTAACTATTTTCTTCCTGTTTCAGGAAAAAAACACATAAATAGACACAGTGGGCTACGTAAAATAAATAATTCACTTCTATTCTGGAAGAAGTAATATAAGCAAAATCACACCGGAGGTGATACAGGTACCGCGGGTTGATCCCACAGATTATCCCGCCGATCAAATCCAACAGTGGGGAAGGGAGCGATTCTAACACTAGGGTTGGTAGCGGGCTAGGGTTGGGAAATCGGGGCCACTCCTCACACGGGATAACTTGCGGTAGCTTAATCATTTTCGAAATCACACAACCAAAGAATCACAAAACAACTAGGTGAAGTAACATATGCAAATCCATAAACGATGCCACAAAAAAAAAAAAAAACTTTAGACAACACAGGGGCGAAGCTTAGTGAGGACTAGGGAGGACAGTTGTCCTCCCTAAAATTTACATAATTACTATTATAGGCCTAGAAATTCAATGTTTTTCATATTTTTCCTCCCTTTTTTCTACAAAATTACTGTAATATGTTTCATTTGTGTAATTTTTTAAATACATTTCAAAATTTTCTATGACAAATTCTAGCACTAGGCTTAAATATTATAAAGTTCCGTGAAGTATTTGATTTTTCATGGAGTCTTGAGGCAAGTTCTATTCAAAGATATGTTTTTTTATCACAAAACACGCTAAAAAATTTCGACAGAGTGCTTTGATCTCCAACCTTCGACAGAGTCTCCATCCGTTAACCTGAATGGTCAAGTATACAACAGTGAATTAAAAAATTGTAGTCAAACTAATCAATCTAATGAAAACAAATGTATGTTGATACGCAGTTGAATTCCACCCATAAAGTTCAACCGCAGAGTTGCCAAGGAATTGAATATACTGCAAATTTGAGAATGTTCAGGTTCAAAGCTTAGTACAAACAAGGCAAGCCTAGGATAATTATAAAGGTAGAAAAAGTATATGACTATCGAGGTATACAGAAGTATAAAAATGTGATTTCTCATTTTCTTGAACACGTAACAGCACTACTAATACCAAAGAGCAATTGCCAACTCCAACATCACCACAAATAGAACCACCAGTCCACCACCAACACCAACACCAACACATACTTAGATTACAAGTGATCAACACGTGGTGCAGCAGAAGATAGCTTGCAATCATGTGACTGCAAAATACGTAGACGAAACATTCAACCAAAGGTATAACTTGGACATAGAGTATTTCTGTTCTGCACTAGGCACAAAACATGTGACAGGCATAGCATACTGTTATTCGGAGGAACTGACACTAAACAAATATTCTTGTTAACTACATTCTCATGTAGTAATACCAAATTCTTAATAACCAATCACTCAACCAAAATTAGCAAGCATAGCATACTGTTATTCGGAGGAACTGACACTAAACAAATATTCTTGTTAACTACATTCTCATGTAGTAATAACAAATTCTTAAAAAACAATCACTCAACCAAAATTAGCAGGACATATGCAATGACAGCAAAAAAAAAATAAAAAAATATATTATCGACATCTATCTGCAAAGCCGATTCATATCATTAACCTACAAATCAAGATTTTAACTAGGAAATACAAAACAAGATAATGAATACAAACTTCTTTGCCTCATGCTAATCCTTCAGACCAATGTTGCTTTGCAAATGACTGATACCATAGATTACTCTTAGGGTGTGAAATGCTTCATAAAAGCTATCACCGGTAGACTTTTTTCTCTACAAGATTTCCCAAATTCTCCTATAATTCAGGGACTATAAAAACTTAATCAAAAAAATTACGAGAACAAAAAAATAGAGAAAGGAGGCAATTGGTAATAATATGTAAAATTGAGAACAGAAATTAGGGTTCTAAATAAGGTTTTGTAAATCGAAATCCCAATTTTATTTTCAATCTCACTTATTAGGTTTTGCAATTCAAAATCCCAATTTTATTTTCAATCTATCTTACTTTCACTTACACTTCCTAACTCCATTTACTACTATCTAACCTCATAAATAAGAGAAGGTGCAAACTCAATCAATGACTATGAAAACTTCACCATAATTAAGAAAAAAATAAAAACTTGCAACTCAAGAATCACCATCACAGTTGAAGAGCCCAAAATCAACATACTAATTCTCAGACTTTAATTTAAAATAGAAAAAAAAACCCAATTCCAAACTATTAACTTTGAAAGGAAAATTGAAAACCCTAAATTTGACACAACAAATTAACAAGAAAAGAATAAGAAACCCTGATTTGAAAGAATCAACTCATAAAAAAATAAATCAAAACGCCAATATATAGATCTGAGATTAGTAATACTTTATGAAAGTGAAAGAGAAACAAGAGATTCCTAGAAGAAGCTAGGTTTGTCGAATATATCGGAGGTCGTGAAAAAAGCAGTGACAATGAAGGTATTCGGTGGTGGTGAGAAATGATTAGGGAATGAAAGCGTTGAATGAATGAAGGTGGATTTGTGGGTTAGGGTTTCCGTCAAAAGAAAAGAAGAGACTGTGAGCGAGAGGCGGAGAAAGAGATGGATTTAGGTTATAGGTTTTCAATTTTATTTTCTCTCTCATCAAACTTCATATAGACCATACTAGTTACAGTGCAATAGAGCTGGACGATTATTGTCTTTGAAACCGATTTGATTGGTTCACAGAGATTTAGTGGTTAACTTCTAGCCACGTGTCAGGAACAAATTCATCGGAAGGTTCTCCTTGTTTTAAAATTAGTTAGTGTACTTTATACTAAAGATACAAACGTTAGACCTGAGTCTCTCATTCGGATGAACTGCAAAGATTATTAGATTTACATCTGAGTTTCTCGTTCAGGTAAACTGGAGACGTAATAAATCAGAATTCAACATCACACTTACAAAGATTACTATAAGTACACCTGAGTTTCTCGTTCAGATGAACTGGAGACGAAATATATCAGAATTGAACATCCCAGGATCAAAGATTACTAGAGTTGGACCCGAGTATCTCATTCGGTGAACTGACGATAAAATTTAGCAGATTTCAACATCTCAGGTTCAAAGATTACTAGAGTTGGACCCGAGTTTCTCATTCAGTGAACTGAAGATGAAATTTATCAGATTTTAACATCCCATGTTCAAAGATTACTAGAGTTGTACCTGAGTTTCTCATTCGGGTGAACTGAAGATGAAATTTATCAGAATTGAAAATCCAAGGTTCAAAGATTACGAGAGTTGGACCTAAGTTTCTCATTGAAGATGAAATATATCAGAATTGAATATCACGAGTTCAAATATTACTAGAGTTAGACCTGAGTTTCTCTTTCGGATCAACTGGAGACGAAATATATCACAATTGAACAACACAGGTTCAAATATTACTAGAGTTAGACCTGAGTTTCTCTTTCGGATGAACTAGAGATGAAATATATTAGAATTGAACATCACATGTTCAAAGGTTAATAGAGTTAGACCTGAGTTTATCTTTCGGATGAACTGGAGACGAAATTTATCCGAATAGAACATCACATGATCAAATATTACTAGAGTTAGACCTGAGTTTCTCTTCCGGATGAACTGGAGACGAAATATATTAGAATTGTACATCACAGGTTCAAAGATTACTAGATTTAGATTAGAGTTTATCTTCCTAATGAACTGGAGACGAAATATATCAGAACTGAATATCACAGGTTCAAATATTATTAGAGTTAGACCTGAGTTTCTCTTTCGGATGAACTGGAGACGAAATATATCATAATTGAACATCACAGGTTCAAATATTACTAGAGTTAGACCTGAGTTTCTCTTTCGGATGAACTGGATACGAAATATGTCAGAATTGAACATCACATGTTCAAATATTACTAGAGTTAGACATGAGTTTCTCTTCCGGATGAACTGGAGACAAAATATATCAGAATTGAACATCACTTGTTCAATGATTACTAGAGTGACACCTGAGTTTCTCTTCCGGATGAACTGGACACGAAATATATCAGAATTGAACATCGCATGATCAAATATTACTAGAGTTAGACCAGAGTTTCTCTTTCGTATGAACTGGAGATGAAATATATGAGAATTGAACATCACAGGTTCAAATATTACAAGAGTTAGTCCTGAGTTTCTCTTTCGGATGAACTCGAGACGAAATATATCAGAATTGAACATCACAGGTTCAAATATTACTAGAGTTAGACCTGAGTTTGTATTTCGGATGAACTGGAGACGAAATATATCAAAATTGAATATAACATGTTCTAAGATTACTAGAGTTAGACTTGAGTTTATCTTTCGGATGAACTAGAGACGAAATATATCATAATTGAACATCAAAGGTTCAAAGATTACTAGAGTTAGACCTGAGTTTCACTTTCCAATGAACTGGAGACGAAATATATCAGAATTGAACATCACAAGTTCAAATATTACTAGAGTTAGACCTGAGTTTCTCTTTCGGATGAATTGGAGACGAAATATATCATAATTGAACATCACAGGTTCAAATATTACTAGAGTTGGACTTGAGTTTCTCTTCCGGATGAACTGGAGACGAAATATATCATAATTGAACATCACATGTTCAAATATTACTATAGTTAGACCTGAGTTTCTTTTCCGGATTAACTGGAGAAAAAATATATCGGAATTGAGCATCACAGTTTCAAATATTACTAGAGTTAGACCTAAGTTTCTCTTCGGGTAAACTAGAGATTAAATATATCAGAATTGAAAATCACATGTTCAAATATTAAAAGAGTTAGACCTAAGTTTCTCTTTTAGATGAACTCGAGGTGAAATATATCAGATTTGAACATCCCAGGTTCAAATATTACTAGAGTTAGACCTGAGTTTCTCATTCGGAGGAACTCAAGACGAAATTTATCAGATTTGAACATCCCATGTTCAAATATTAATAGAGCTGGACCTGAGTTTCTCATTCAGAGGAACTGGAGACGAAATATATCAAAATTGAACATCACATGTTCAAAGGTTACTAGGGTTAGACCTGAGGTTCTCTGTCAGATGAACTGGACACGAAATATATCAGAATTGAACATCACAGGTTCAAAGATTACTAGAGTTAGACCTGATTTGTCATTAGGATGAACTGGAGACGAAATATATAAGAATTGAACATCACATGTTATAATATTGCGTGAGTTTGACCTGAATTTCTCTTCAGGGTGAACTGGAGACGAAATATATCTGAATTAAAAATCACAGGTTCAAAGACTACTAGAGTTAGACCAGAGTTTCTCAGTCGGGTGAACTCAAGATGAAATATATTAGATTTGAACATCCAGGTTCTAAGATTACTAGAGTTGGACCTGAGTTTCTCATTCGGAGGAACTGAAGATGAAATATATCAGAATTGAACATCTCAGGTTCAAATATTACTAGAGTTAGACCTGATTTTATCTTTCGAATGAACTGGAGACGAAATATATAAGAATTGAACATCTCAGGTTCAAATATTACTAGAGTTAGACCTGAGTTTATCTTTCGGATGAACTGGAGATGAAATATATCATAATTGAACATCACAGGTTCAAAGGTTAATAGAGTTAGACCTTAGTTTGTCTTTCGGATGAACTAGAGACAAAATTTATTCGAATAGAACATCACATGATCAAATATTACTAGAGTTAGACTTGAGTTTCTCTTCCGTATGAACTGGAAACGAAATATATCAGAATTGTTCATCACAGGTTTAAAGATTGCTAGAGTTAGACCTTAGTTTTTCTTCTGGATGAACTGGAGACGAAATATATTAGAAATGAACATCATAGGTTCAGATATTATTAGAGTTAGACCTGAGTTTCTCTTTCGGATGAACTGGAGACGAAATATATCATAATTGAACATCACAGGTTCTAATATTACTAGATTTAGACCTGAGTTTCTCTTTCGGATGTACTAGATACAAAATATATCAGAATTGAACATCTCATGTTCAAATATTACTAGAGTTAGACTTGAGTTTCTCGTTCGGGTGAACTCAAGATGAAATTTATCAGATTTGAACATTCCGGGTTCAAAGATTATTAGAGTTTTAACTGAGTTTCTCATTAGGAGGAACTCAAGATGAAATATATCAGAATTGAACATCACAGGTTCAAATATTACTAGAGTTAGACATGAGTTTCTCTTCCGGATGAACTGGAGACGAAATATATGAGAATTGAACATCACAAGTCCAAATATTACTAGAGTTAGTCCTGAGTTTCTTTTTCGGATGAACTCGATACGAAATATATCAGAATTGAACATCACAGGTTCAAATATTACTAGAGTTAGACCTGAGTTTGTATTTCGGATGAACCGGAGACGAAATATATTAGAATTAAACATCACATGTTCTAAGATTACTAGATTTAGACTTGAGTTTATCTTTCAGATGAACTGGAGACGAAATATATCAGAATTGAACATCACAGGTTCAAAGGTTACTAGAGTTAGACATGAGTTTCTCTTTCCAATGAACTGGAGACGAAATATATCAGAATTGAACATCACAAGTTCAAATATTACTAGAGTTAGACCTGAGTTTCTCTTTCGGATGAATTATAGACGAAATATATCAGAATTGAACATCACAGGTTCAAATATTACTAGAGTTGGACTTGAGTTTCTCTTCCGGATGAACTGGAGACGAAATATATCCGAATTGAACATCACATGTTCAAATATTACTAGAGTTAGAACTAAGTTTATCTTCCGGAAAAACTGGAGACAAAATATATCGGAATTGAGCATCACGGGTTCAAATATTACTAGAGTTAGACCTAAGTTTCTCTTCGGGTAAACTAGAGATTAAATATATCAGAATTGAAAATCACATGTTCAAAGATTAAAAGAGTTAGACCTGAGTTTCTCTTTCGGATGAACTCGAGATGAAATATATCAGATTTGAACATCCCAGGTTCAAAGATTACTAGAGTTAGACCTGAGTTTCTCATTCGGAGGAACTCAAGACGAAATTTATCATATTTGAACATCCCATGTTCAAATATTAATAGAGTTGGACCTGAGTTTCTCATTCGGAGGAACTGGAGACGAAATATATCAAAATTGAACATCACATGTTCAAAGGTTACTAGGGTTAGACCTGAGTTTCCCTTTCGGATGACCTGGACACGAAATATATTAGAATTGAACATCACAGGTTCAAAGATTACTAGAGTTAGACCTGAGTTGTCATTAGGATGAACTAGAGACGAAATATATCAGAATTGAACATCACATGTTCAAATATTGCGTGAGTTTGACCTGAATTTCTCTTTAGGGTGGCGGAAGATGAAATATATCTGAATTAAAAATCACAGGTTCAAATTCTACTAGAGTTAGACCAGAGTTTCTCATTCGGGTGAACTCAAGATGAAATATATTAGATTTGAACATCCTAGGTTCTAAAATTACAAGAGTTGGACCTGAGTTTCTCATTCAGAGTAACTGAAGATGAAATACATCAGAATTGAACATCTCAGTTTCAAATATTACTAGAGTTAGACCTGAGTTTCTATTTCGGATGAACTAGAGACAAAATATATCAGAATTAAACATCACTGGTTCAAAGATTACTAGAGTTAGACCTGAGTTTCTCGTTCGGGTGAACTCAAGATGAAATTTATCAGATTTGAATATTCCAAGTTCAAAGATTACTAGAGTTGTACCTGAGTTTATCATTCGGAGGAACTCAAGATGAAATATATCAGAATTAAACATCTCAGGTTCAAATATTACTTGACTTAGACCTAATTTTATCTTTCGGATGAACTGGAGATGAAATATATCAGAATTGAACATCACGGGTTCAAAGGTTAATAGAGTTAGACCTGAGTTTCTCTTTTGGATGAGCTGGAGACGAAATTTATCCGAATAGAACATCACAGGATCAAATATTACTAGAGTTAGACTAGAGTTTCTCTTTCGGATGAACTAGAGACGAAATATATCAGAACTGAATATCACAGGTTCAAAGATTATTAGAGTTAGACCTGAGTTTCTCTTCCAGATGAACTGGAGACGAAATATATCATAATTGAACATCACAGGTTCAGATATTACTAGAGTTAGACCTGAGTTTCTCTTTCGGATGAACTGGATACGAAATATGTCAGAATTGAACATCACCGGTTCAAATATTACTAGAGTTAGACATGAGTTTCTCTTCCGGATGAACTGGAGACGAAATATATCATAATTGAACATCACTTGTTCAATGATTACTAGAGTTACACCTGCGTTTCTCTTCCGGATGAACTGGAGACGAAGTATATCAGAATTGAACACCGCATGATCAAATATTACTAGAGTTAGACCATAGTTTCTCTTTCGGATGAACTGGAGATGAAATATATGAGAATTGAACATCACAGGTTCAAATATTACAAGAGTTAGTCCTGAGTTTCTCTTTCGGATGAACTCGAATAAATATATCATAATTGAACATCACAAAGTTCAAATATTACTAGAGTTAGACTTTCGAGAACTTTGTATCTCAGGTTCAAATATTACTAGATTAGAACTCGAGTTTATCTTTCGAATGAACTAGATGAAATATATCAAAAATTGAACATCACATGTTCAAAAATTACTAGAGTTAGACTTGAGTTTATCTTTCAAATATTATGTTAGACTTGAGTTTCTCTTCCGATGAACTGAAAATATATCATAATTGAACATCACAGGTTCAAAGATTACTAGAGTTAGACCTTAGTTTTTCTTTCCAATGAACTAGACGAAAAATAACATCATAGGTTCAGAGATTATTGAACATCACAAGTTCAAATATTACTAGAGTTAGACCTGAGTTTATATTTCGGATGAATTGGAGACGAAATATATCAGAATTGAACATCACAGGTTCAAATATTACTAGAGTTGGACTTGAGTTTCTCTTGCGGATGAACTGGAGACGAAATATATCAGAATTGAACATCACATGTTCAAATATTACTAGAGTTAGACCTGAGTTTCTCTTCCGGATGAACTGAAGACAAAATATATCGTAATTGAGCATCACATGTTCAAATATTACTAGAGTTAGACCTAAGTTTCTCTTCGGGTAAACTAGAGATTAAATATATCATAATTGAAAATCACATGTTCAAAGATTAAAAGAGTTAGACTTGAGTTTCTCTTTCTGATGAACTCGAGATGAAATATATCAGATTTGAACATCCCAGGTTCAAAGATTAATAGAGTTGGACCTGAGTTTCTCATTCGGAGGAACTGGAGACAAAATATATCAAAATTGAACATCACATGTTCAAAGGTTACAAGGGTTAGACCTGAGTTTCTCTTTCATATGAATTGGACATGAAGTATATCAGAATTGAACATCATAGGTTCAAAGATTACTAGAGTTAGATCTGAGTTGTCTTTAGGATGAACTGGAGACAAAATATATCAGAATTGAACATCACATGTTCAAATATTGCGTGAGTTTGACCTGAATATTTCTTCAGGGTAAACTGGAGACGAAATATATCTGAATTAAAAATCACAGGTTCAAAGACTACTAGAGTTAGACAAGATTTTCTCATTCGGGTGAACTCAAGATGAAATATATTAGATTTGAACATCCCATGTTCTAAGTTTACTAGAGTTGGACCTGAGTTTCTCATTCGGAGGAACTGAATATGAAATATATCAGAATTGAACATCTCAGTTTCAAATATTACTAGAGTTAGACCTGAGTTTCTCTTTCGAATGAACTGGAGACGAAATATATCAAAATTGAACATCACCGTTTCAAATATTACTAGAGTTAGACCTGATTTGCTCGTTCGGGTGAACTCAAGATGAAATTTATCAGATTTGAACATTCTGGGTTCAAAGATTACTAGAGTTGGACTTGAGTTTCTCATTCGGAGGAACTAAAGATGAAATATATCAGAATTGAACATCTCAGGTTCAAATATTACTTGAGTTAGACCTGAGTTTCTCTTTCGGATGAACTGGAGACGAAATATATCAGAATTGTACATCACCGGTTCAAAGATTACTAGTTTTAAACCTTTGTTTCTCTTTCTTATGATATGTGAAAATGACTATATTACCCTTATTGGAAGAAAGTGCAATAAATATTATGGAGACAGTGAAATTGACCATACTACCCTTATCGGAAATAAGGAAAATAATTCTTACAGATTGTGAAAATCACCATATTACCCTTATTTGAAAAAAGTGCAATAAATATTATGGAGACTTTGAAAATGACCCTATTACCCTTATCAGAAATAAATAAAGTAATTCTTATAAACTGTGAAAATGACCATATTACCCTTATTGGAAAAAAGTGAAATAAATATTATGGAAACTGTGAAAATGACCCTATTACCCTTATCAGAAATAATTAAAGTAATTCTTACTGACTGTGAAAATGACCATATTACCCTTATTGGAAAAAAGTGCCATAAATATTATGGAGACTGTGAAAATGAACAGACTACCCTTATCGAAAATAAGTAAAGTAATTCTTACAAATTGTGAAATTGACCATATTACCCTTATTAGACAAATGCAGAATAAATATTATGTAGACAGTGAAAATGACCATATTACCCTTATTGGAAAAAAAAGTGCACTAAATATTATGGAGACTGTGAAAATGACCATACTACCCTTATCAGAAATAAGTAAAGTAAATGTTACCGATTGTAAAAATGACCATATTACCCTTATTGGAAAAGATTGCAATAAATATCATAGAGACTGTGAAAATAACCAATCTACTCTTATCGAACATAAGTAAATATTACAGACTGTGAAAATGAACATATTACTCTTATTGGAAATAATTGCAATAAATGTTATGGAGACTGTGAAAATGACCAAACTTCCCTTGTTGAAAATAAATAAAGTAAATATTTAATCCTGTGAAAATGACCATATTGGCCTGATTGAAAATAAGTGTAATAAAAATTATGGAGACTGTGAAAATGATCATAATACCCTTATCGAAAATAAGTAAAGTAAATATTACAGACTGTGAAAATGACCATATCATCCTTATTGGAAATAAGTGCAATAAATATTATAGAGACTTTGAAAATGGTCATTTCCAATAAGGGTAATATGGTCATTTTCATAATGTGCAATATTTACTTTATTTATTTTCAATAAGGGTAGTTTGGTCATTTCCATAGTCTCCATAATATTTATTGCACTTATTTCTAACAAGGGTAATATGGTCGTTTCCCTAGTATGTAATATTTACTTTATTTATTTTCAATAAGGGTAGTTTGGTCATTTTCACAATCTCCATAATATTTATTGCACTTATTTCAAATTAAGGTAATATGGTCATTTTCAAAGTGTGCAATATTTACTTTATTTATTTTGAATAAAAGTAGTTTGGTCATTTTCACAGTCTCTATAATATTTATTGCACTTATTTCCAACAGGGACAATATGGTCATTTTCACAGTCTTAATAATATTTATTGCACTTATTTCCAACAAGGACAATATGGTCATTTTAACAATGTGTAATATTTACTTTATTTATTTTCAATAAGGGTAGTTTGGTCATTTTCACAGTATCTATAATATTTATCGCACTTATTTCCAATAAGGGTAATATGGTCATTTTCACGGTCTGTAATATTTAATTATTTTCGATAAGGGTAGTCCGGTCATTTTTCACAGTCTCCATAATATTTATTGCATTTTTTCTGATAAGGGTAATATGGTCATTTTCGCATAATGTAATATTTACTTTATTTATTTTCAATAAGGGTATTCTGGTCAATATCTATTGCACTTATTTCCAGTAAGGGTAATATGGTCTTTTTAAGAGTGTGTAATATTTACTTTATTTATTTGCGATAAGGGTAGTCTGGTCTGGTCATTTCCACAGTCTCCATAAAAATTATTGCAGTTATTTCCAATAAGGGTAATATGGTCATTTTCATACTCCGTAATATTTACTTTATTTTTTTTCAACAAGGGTATTCTAGTCATTTTAACAGTCTCCATAATATTTATTGCATTTATTTCCAGTAAGGGTAATATGGTCATTTTCATGGTTTTCTGAATTTTTATTGTACTTTTTCTGATAAGGGCAGTATGGTCATTTTCACAGCGTTTGGAAGAAGCCGAAATTTTTGTTATGGCTTTGTCGAAAAATCGAGAGAAGAGGTTGGTATTTGTCCAACTCAAATGTCCTACAAAGTCATGACTTGTTGACTTGGTCTTGATCCTTTTTTCTAATATTAAGAAAATTTAAAAATAAAATAAAAATAGACATTAAATATTGTTTTATCAAAAAAAAATAGATATTGATATTTAGAAATTAAATAAAATTGTTATTTTGTATAACTGTTGCAAAAGTAGCGACAACCAAAATTCTAAGAGTGATTAATTCAGGGTTGTTTTAGATGTGGTGAAATTTTTGGATGAAAACATCATTTTAGATTATAATTGTGATTTTCTAGATAATTGTCAACAAATATAATTTTTACTAGTAAAAAAATTAAATATTCAGATACATTATCACGATTACAAAATTTAGCAACAGTTATAATTGTTGCAGGACTTATCAAAGGTGTATCAGTGACTGAAAAATGAACTGTGATAGGTTACACTGTGAGAAAATCCTGGTTTTGGTATAGTGAACACAAGATTAAAGCAAGATTAAACTAAAACGAGCCAATACAAAAACGATAATACAAAAATTCAAGCAAATGACAAAATAATAAACCTCATTTTCATATTATTTTTCTTAATTTTGTTAATTCCATAATTTTTATTTTTAATAAAAAGAAAAAATAAACAACAAATTACAGATCTAGAGGGATTAGCATCCGGTAAGAAACTAGTTGGAAGCCTAGCAACAAGCTGAGCTCCAACTCCTTTTTGAATAACTACACCTAACCTATGGAAAAGAAATTCCCCTACTCGAACATTAGGGTCATGGCTAGCAATATAATTGCGTAGACGTTTCAAAAAGTCTATAACATCATCCCCTAACTCTCCTAAGGTGGTGAAAACAAGCGCTCTAAAACTATATCCTTGAGACGTACACGTCTCCAAATATTTAGCATTCTTGCGAGTAACGGTGTTCTTAATGGTCGAGCCTGAGACAAATGAACGAACCCCACCACCGGTGAAAGGTGAAACACCAGTCACGTCGAAACACACGTCACATCCATCATCCCAATTATATACAAATATATCAGCCGGTCTCAGGGCCGTGCCATTATTCGAAAGAAACCCCAAATCAACTTCCTTCCTAGACGGAACCCCTGCACGAACACACATGTCTGCAATAATGTCACGCCCTAAGTCGTGACGAAATTTAATCCCAACTTCATTCGCACAGTGCAAGGCATGATCACCAAAGACATCCATTTCCCTCTTGCAAAAGGGACAAACACTATTCGCTTCAAAAAGGGGGATCCCTAGTATGTATCGAAGAACTGCACTAAACTTCTTAGATCCAATAATTTGATTAATCCCCAAGATAGGAATCTCCATTAGGAAATCCCAAGCATGTTTAGTTTGGTTGCATTGCCACAGCACAGAATCACGTTCATACATAACATAGTTGGTGGGAAACTTCTCCGTTATAGAATCTAAATAAATAGTTGCCAAAGAGTTCATAGAATGGGTGGCAAAATTATTTGAGCAAATGGGAGAAACAAGACCACACAAAGAATTAAAATATTCTATATCTTGATGGAGGAAAAGGCTATTACCTTCAATACCGGAGCGTCTAAGAATTGTGGACTGCAAATCAAGGGTCTGCAAACAAGAGGCAAGGAAAAAATAATGCTTAGTATCCTGCATCGTATATACCCCCAAACCTCCATGTCTGAACGGCAAGGTAGAAATCCTCTGCTGGAGAAGACCGTAGCCAGGGCCATCACCAGTAATAATGTGTCTAAGAAATTGAACCTGCCGAGTGTCAAATAAGTCTTGAGCTTCAGATATAAATTCAGGTCTAGTGGTTCTCAGAGAAAAGTAAAGCCGTGACACACCCGCGTAATTCCTAAATAATAGTAGTTCGCCTTGGGGGTCTTCTATCTTTTTTACAACATCAAAGAGCTATAGTTTTGCACACTCTAACGACAACCAAATCTCTATTGAATTGAGCATCAAGACTGACCGGGCCACCCAATAACTTCACTCCCTTAGACGGCATACTAATATTATGAGGGAAAACACCTGCAACAGAATCTCTATTGAATTGAGCTATAGTTTTGCGCACTCTACCGAAAACCAAATCTCTATTGGATTGAGCATCAAGAATGACCGGGGCACCCAATAGCTTCACTCCATTAGACGGCATACTAATATTAGGAGGGACAACCAAATCTATATTGAATTGAGCATCAAGACTGACCGGGCCACCCAATAACTTCACTCCCTTAGACGGCATACTAATATTAGGAGGGAAAACACCTACAACCGAAGCTCTTGGATCCGGAGTGGGCCAAAACAACTATGTTTTCGCTATGTTCAAAGGTAAACCCCTTACATCCCCTTCATCTTGGATAATCTTCAAAACTTTGGATACCATTAGGGTGTCACCTATCAAGGTGCCATCATCCAGATTCCAAGATTGCAGTTCAAGCTCACACTCCGTAGCAATATTTTTAGCCAAGGGATGAAGGGTAAGAGCAAACAACAAAGGCCCCAAAGGATCACCTTGTTGTACTCATTTAGAAGAAGAGAGTATATGATCCATATAGTATAAGCGAGAAGGTAAAGCATAGCAGAATTCAACCCAAGACGATATCGACGGACAAAATTTACGTACTTTAAGGTTAAACGCATTTGAGAAGTCTACTAGCAACATGGAAAGCTTGTCCGAGCCTCCTTTCTCTTCAAGCATACGATTGAGAGCGTGAATAATATCTTCCCATCCACATTTAGCACCAACCACAAATTGAAAGACTCCTAAATATAAATTAATATCCTTTCCTACATGAGCGTGATATGAGAGTAATTTAGGTATCCTAACTATCCAAAAATAAAATATTATTAGATATCTTCATTCCATTCCATTTGAAAGAAATTTTTTTCCTTCAAAAATTATTTTTGTTAATTTATTATTTTCTATAACTCAAAAGAAAAAATATATATTTAGATATTTTGTGTGCAAAAATAGCTGCATGCACTAATTGCGGTTATTTAGTATGAGATATTATTTCCTGATTTCGGGATTTTTTACTATTTCATATATACTGCGAATTATCTTCTTTTTTTTAACATTAAATTTGATACTAAAACATCAAATAAACAAAAATATATAGAAAGAAAAATCATTTTTTCTTTTAAAAAAAGAAAGTTATATCTTTACAATTTTTCTTAGTAAATATAAGACATTAATTTCAAAAATACTACTCTTTTCTTAGTAGATATAAAACATTAATTCCAAAAATACTACTCCCTATGTGTATAAAAATATTAGAGAAAAACCAAGTCTCCTTCTTGGCGTGGCTTCAATGCTTTTTTTCGTTATATTGAGTTGAATATTGGTCTGATATGTTGATTTCGTTTTTGTTTTGCAGATATCATTTTCGTTATGTTGAATATTGGTCTGATGTGTAGATGTCGTTTTTGTTTTGCATATATAATGCAAACAATCGACTGGAGCTATATTTTCATGTTTTTTTCCTTTGAACACTGCTCGGGTGAGTTTTATTTTCTTCCTACGAATACTACTCTTTTCTTAGTAAATATAAGACATTAATTCCAAAAATACTACTATCCATGTGTATAAAAACATTAGAGAAAAACCAAGTCTCCTTCTTGGCGTGGCTTCAATGCTTTTTTTGTTATGTTGAATATTGGTCTGATATGTGGACTTCGTTTTTGTTTTGCAGATACTTTTTTCATTATGTTGAATATTGGTCTGATATGTGGATGTAGTTTTTATTTTGCAGATATAATGCAAAGAGTTGACTGGAGCTAGTTTATTCATGGTTTTTTCCTTTGAACACTGCTCGGGTGAGTTTTATTTTCTTCCTTCGAATTCTTCATTCAAATGGGCAATTACTAGGGTTTTATTCTATGATCGAATTTTAATGATTTGTAAATTTTTTTCTTTTGTTTTTTTGTAGGGTTTATTGATGGATATGTGAGATTTGCATTTGATGGGTTGAGGTGTGTAACTCAACTTCTTTTAATTTATTTTCCTAAATGAATTCATAATGTTTTTGATGTTTTTCTTTTAGTCGTGAATTTTCAGTACGAAAGTTTGATTTTTGTGATTTTTTGATGACTATTGAATTGTTGTTGTTTTTTAAATTATTATTTGAATAACATTCGGATATCAGTACCATAAGGGTACTTATGATTTCCTATATTATCCGATTTTCCGTGATATCGAACTGATTAACAAGTCCATTGTTTATATATTTGTTTTGCCATTTACGAAAAATCATGATTCAATGTGTGGTGAAACTTCTCAATGCCAAATATATCTTAGAAATGATTTTGGTTCATTGGTTTTCAATCATTAAATTAGTTGTCTATTGAAATGGTTTCTTTGATGTTGTTTGTATGAATTTCTTAGGATGGATTTAATGTTCTTATTTTCCAAATTCATGCAAACATCACGACGATGGTGAACCCAAAGATGGAGCAAAAACATCACGTTCGGGAAGACCTTGAATTTGTGCATGAACTATTCAACTATTCAAAACATCAAGGACCAAAGCAAAGGTATTAATTTTGAAAAGTTTTTGCATTTCAAATTAATCCTATATCGTGCACTTTTAAAAAAATCGCACTCAATTTGTGCTTTGACTCAAAAAAAATTAATTCTCCATATATTTGATAAAGTGCCTCAATTTTTTTTTTCAACCTTAAAGTATGAAACTATTCTATTGGCTACATTAGGTATTTTCCTAATCGACTCCAAGTTCTAGATGCTTTCAGCAAAGCTTATGAGAATAATTATGGGTTTTTTCGGGTAAACTCAATTACACTAATATTACCTAATTTAGCTAAATAAATTTTTAGTTGTTGAGTTGGGTATTCATTAGTTTGATTACCTTTATACTTCTGCAGGTTATACCATGGGTTTTCTACTAATAGATATGCACATATATGATTGAGGTAAGGCAACAATTTTTGTAGCAGTTTATGGAACTAGAAAACCATGTCTGTTCGATTTCTCCCCGAAGGTAAAAAGGGGACCGAATAAGGATGCAAGTGGATTTTATCCCACCACATCAGAAAAAAACAAAGTCACAAAGGTAGAGAGTACTTGATAAAAAAAATTGGCAACACTTCATGAATTTCATTTAGAGCATCTATTTAAGTAAATAAATCTTATTTATGGTTTTATTTTAGTTAATTGTCTTTGTAGCCAATTATTCATGCATTTGGTTGTTGGTCGTATAGACAATTCACTGTATTTTATTTCATTGGAGACGATTCATTGTTTGCATATTTAGTTAAGTATCACATATGGTTATATAGTTGTGCTACCACGAATAAGAATAAAGGAGATTCAATTAAGTGGGCCTAAATAAAGTTATCAAACTATATAGATGAATCAATACCACTAAACTAAAATCTATGGCAGTTGGTGATATATGACATTGGTCCGAACCATAGGCTTCGTCTCAAAGGTAGTACACCAGTTCCCGGTTCTGCAGCTGTGATTGTTACCTGGATACGAATGAAGAGGCACGGATAATAACAAGAAAATAAAATGGTAATTATTTCCAATAATTGTGGAGAGTGAGGTTTCCAATTAGAGTTTGTGGTGCAATGAGTACATACACGAGCCGAGGTTAAAGCAAGACCAAAGTGAGAATTTTTATCTTCCAAAGCCAATTTTCTATCATGATCAAATTGTTGCAGTATCAATAGAAATCATAGGAAATAACACTGAGAAAATGATGAAGAATGATGTACCCAAATGCTATACTCAAAATTTTGTTTACAAAGAGATATTTACCTACTTGCCATAAATTTGCAATCTACTAGATTATTTTAGTATAAGGTTCGGTGCTTACTTCTTAGAGTATTTATTTTGTCCTCAATTCTCTCCACAACTTCATGCTTCTTTACATTTTTTCATTGGTTGCAAAATATATAGCTGGTTGAAGGTTCTAAGCTTCCTTATATATGATATACCATGGAGTATCTTGAAACAAGTGTTAAAAATTTAATACGAGTAGCATTTTGGATTCATCGTTACTTTTAAAAAATTAAAGAGATCTGTAAAGTTAGGATGATTATTCAGGGGAGAGAGATAGGTTACGAGGATTTGCCAGATTAAGTTATCGTAACTTTCTATAATGGAAATCTAGAGTATGAACATTGCTCCTTGGGAGGACTGAATAATTGGTGATTCACTGAGTTAATTGCGAATCTTAAAGATAATAATTTGATAGACAGAATCCTTGGAGATTTCATTAAGTTTTTAGGGAGTTCAGGACATGAACACTTATATCCGAGAAAAGATTAAAACGTGCAGTTAAACCCTGAAAATGTATACAGAAATATTAGGATGAAAATGTGCAGTTGTATCTTGAAATGTGTCGCAAAGAGATGGAATTATACAGTAGAACGCCAATCATCAGGTACCATTTTTGTTTTTTTAAGAATATGTTTTGTTATGGCATGGACTTAAATTTAGTGCAAATACGATGTCTATTGATGTTTCAGAGATAAGAGATAAGAACAATATATGAAAATTATTAAAATTCCAAATTGAAAATGACTCGGGGATAAAGGAGTATTTAGAAAATTAATATACAAGGACTAAAGGACCAGTGTGCACAAATAATCTTTTGACCCATGCGGATAAAATGGATTGTTGGGGCACCGGAGAACAAGTTGAAGTTTCTCATAAAAATTAGCACCATGTGCATGAATGGAATAGATGCACGAGCCAACCCAAGTTAAAGCTTAATTATTTAAGTAGCTATTGGATACCTATATTTTTATTAATCAAAATGCTTCTTCGATGGCTAAACCATGAAGATATTTCTATCGATATAAGTAAAAACGGACAAAACATGAATTCGTTATAATTTTTTCCTAATACCAGGGGAGGAACCAGCTTCGAGCATGGGTACAATGTATCACACTAAGCCCAATTGCCTTCAATTCCCCCTTACAGTTATTCTAGATATTGTTTTTTATATAAAATGGTTTCACGAATCCTTTACACCCTCACTAGTGGAAAAAGAGGTTTTAACAACCCACAGTATTGACTCCCATTAATAGTTGACTCACATTTGACCGAACATGACCGTATGGGAATAAGAAAAAAAAACGGAAAAATTCTGGGATGTCTAATAACAGTCGCGGGATAATTACCATTTAGTCCTAAATGTACTTCCAATCCCGTGACGGATGAAAACTGATTTACCTACGCTAGATTTTATTATTGGGAAGATAAATATCTCTTTCTCTTTCTCTTTCCCATATCCAATTTCGTCACTTTCTCTTTCTTCTTCTGCTCTCGATCTCCATCTCTAACCTAAGGAACCATCCCATGGAAACATAGAAATTAGTAAATATTAGATGCTATTTAAACGAAACTAATAAACCCTTCTATAGATTCTTCTTCTGAAATCCATCATCTCACTTTTCAAGTTCTACATCTCAAATCTGTTGAAACAGATTCAACCTTATTATTTTTCCATTCATCCCAAAATCGAAACTACAAATATCCTGTATGAAATTAGGTATGATATGTGATTCCACTAGTGGAAAATGGAAGTTAAACCACTGTCAAGAAATGAGGTAATATCATCAAAAACGACTGTGTTCATCAGTTGGAATCTGGGAGTGGTTTTTTCCAAAACTACTGTGTCTCACAGAAGTTGAAATCTTTAAAAATACGACTTCCTATGACAGTCAATTAATATGACTGTCATTCACAGTGGTTTCTAATGTTTTAAATTAGAAAATATAAAAGTTAATCACCAGTTTTGAGAAGTGGTTTATATGGGCTGAATACTTTTAAAAAATCTGATTCATCTGAATCCCATTCTGACTAGTTTGTTATCTGACTGGCCTGAAATTTGAAATTCATTAAAAATTAGAAAATCTGATTCACAAATTATTTCTGACTAGCATAAAATTTCAAATTCACTAAACTGAACTTTAATAGATGCTATAACAAAATATTCACCATTCAATCCAAATTTGAAATACGTTTACAACAGTAACTCGATTTACATTAATCGAGCTGACAGTTAGGTAAAAAACCCCAAAACGTTTTACACAAGTACTGAATTCACACCATTCTAAGTTATAATTATACTTGAGCATTCTTAAAATCTAATTTTCTTACAATCACTGAAATCCAACCCAAAGACATTAGAAAAACAAACTAAAACCAACAAAAAGATGAACTGAGCTCCCAAACTGAACGGAATATTATCCTGCAGAAAAAAATAAGTTTGGCGTTAGAGGTTTAATAAAAAAAAGTCCTAACAGCATAGTATGACCTAAAATTATTGTTGACCACTTCAATTTCAACACCACTGTTGATCTCTTACAGACAAGTGCACGTTGAAGGAACTAAAAAATTGCAACAAGAACTACAGCCACTCACATCTAACGGAATATGTAAATAATTAACAACACACAAGAAGGTGGATAAATATGCTTACTGCAAGCACAAAGGATCACATAAAAATACAAAGAAACACAAATATGTAGATAAAAACAAATTAACTTTGATGCGAAATTTAGTACCTTGCCTAATGCTTGCAAGAAAATTGCACGGAGCGCTCCTTCTACTAAGTATCTCTCCTGCAGTTAGCAACACAGATACTAATGTCAAGCAAGCTTTGCATTACAATTCTTTAAGTGGTTGCTGAAAAAAAAACCATCAACCAGACTACATTGGATGCGTTAGCCAACCAATCTACAGATTAGGATGCAATTACGTTGGTTATATAGGCCACATTTAATATACCTATTCTTACTGTGAATAACCTTATTAAAATCCACAATATTTGGCTAGCTTAATACAAGATAAGCGAGATTACTGCAATCAAAAACTACAAGTTACTCAAAATTTATGCCAAGTAGATGGAATAAATTCATCAATAAATATCCTCATATACATCTTCCTGATCCAGCAAGTGAGAAGCATACGCCATTATATGACTTAATGGTGTGTTACAAAAATATTGAAAACAAATAAACCAGACTACTATATTCAGGTAAAAATAATAATTAATTAAAGGGTTTTTAGATTATCATTACCCGAAGTATGAGAAAATTCAATACTAGTACAACTGTTGACACGGTGGGAGGGTCTACCGAAGAATATACATAAGTCACCAGCTACTACTTTTGTCATCCAAAAACATCATCATGGCCATAACCCTGAAATTTCAGCAACCTCTCCCTGACTATCCATATTTTAGGTGTTCATGGTCATGGTAATAGGTAAGGCAGTCTGTATAACATGCATAGTCCAACTAATTCTAGCAGTATATAGAGCAGGATGAGAAATTAAAGAAAAAAAAGATAGTGCTTGTGTTTACACAGCAAGCAAGTAAAATATGCATGAAAAAAAATAAAATAATAGTTATGACAAAACCTTTTAAAACCTGAAACTCAGAAGTAGATTGCATTATAGATCTCAATAATCAACCAGGCTATAATCTGTTTCATCATCATTCCATATTCCATAGAAGATAAAGGAGAGCAACCGCTGTTTGAGGCCATTCAGAAAAGAACCCCCTCGTATCTGGTTGGGAAGAATCGAACCATTTTCAGCCTGATTTACCATGTACTGCAATGTATTAGATAAATTGTTAGTTGAAATACTGAAATTAACTACTTAAAATAGTTAAAGTAAGTGCCAATAAATACAGTATAAGGAACTGATAAAAAAAAAGTAAGTTGTCATAACTTGGTTCAGCTGAAATGAAGAGATTTAAGATCAATGGAAGCATTATTTGTATTCATTTTTACTATTTTATTGGCAATACTTGCCTGGGCATGAGAATTGAGGAACAATTCATCATCTTCACGGAAAAATTCCCCAATAGCTCGCACATCGACAAATTTCCAGAGTCACGAATTTGGAGAAAATGTATTGTTTGGTAGCAGACATACATGATAGCCAACAAAATCATCATATAAAAAAACACCCATGCTATGAGCCAAGTTAACAGAATCATTGCAGAAAATATTTTCATCCAGTACAACTCCGTCGTCCAATTTGATGATCACAAATGTACACCAATAGAATTTCTTAAGGAATTCATAGAATGCCATATGAAACCGAATCAAGAAGTAACAGATCATGTAAGTCAATTAACGCCCAAAGAACATCGTGAAGGTCTAGTTAACAAACGCCACAAGGTGAAATGTAATTTTTTCAACAGATGGGACTCCATGAATAGCTCCTTCAACATTGGGTGCATCATAGACTTGTGCAGTTTGGGTGGCAAACAAGACAAATTGGTTACTCTCGACTTATAAGAAGAAGTCGTTACAGATGAACTCATTCCTAGCACCAAGTGAGACACAATATAGCTGAGTGAAAAAACTATCAAACCTCCATGCTTTATAAGGAAGATCATGGGAATCATCTTAAGACACTCCCTGGTTGAAAATTAAATGTGTGAGATAGTTCGAAATACCATTTAATCATATGAAATTCACCATCAACAGATTAGCAAACAGATAATATAAAAAAGGAAATTGATTACTGATTACTAGCTAAAGGATTTGCATCGATATACATGATTTTTTTGCAAATAAAAAAGATAATCCACAACCATAAAGTGTATGGCTATACTAATTGTTAACTGCACAAACAGGAAACTAAAAATGCACCTGTAAACTTCTCTTGTTCGATCCATGTCTTCAACATCAAGCTCTTCGTAAAGAGCATAATTGATCCTACACAACAACAATTTCGAAAGACAGTATTAAAACCATAACCAATTAAAAAGGATGAGTTCTACAACATATCTTTAGAAAAGGTTTGAAAAACATACCACAAGTATATATATATATCACTGCCAGTACCGCTTCTCTTCAGCAGGAGGAACATTAGCAATAACTCTCTCATAAATTTCCCTAATCCTATTCTTCCTCCCCGCATTTTCTTCCAGACGAATATAATCAAACCAAGAATCATAATTATGCAGATTCTTATTAACCTCTTCTTCATACTGAAACCTCCTTTTCCCCATAATAGCATCCTCGATCCCTTCCCTATCACCATACTGCTTCTCAAGCGCTACAAACTTCCTATACAAATTCTCAGCACGTCCTTTTCGGTATATGATCTAATTCAAACTTATATATATAGCAAGCACATTCAGTTTCTTTACATTTCTCTTCAAACTCAGCAAACGCTACAAACAACTGTTTACTCTCTTCATCATCAACTAATTTGTCAATAGCAGTTACATAAACATTCAATGCCCTGTATATTTCACCATTCTTCATCTCAAATTGAGATCTTATTATAGAACGAACAAAGACAAAGGAAGAAATGGGACTTACTAGGGATTAAATCGGAGATAATCAATCAAATTGATTATAAATTTCTGTCAAATATGATCAAACAAGAAAATTATCAGTTCAAAGTTGATCAAAATAAGGATTCAATCGATTAGAATCAACCAATTGAAGGATCATATTCATGTTCATAGAAGGTCGACCAAAGATATAAAAACAATGAATTCTCAAAATTGATTCAACATCATCAATTTACACCTAAATTTGATGCAAGAAAAACAATAAATAGTTCAAATTTGCATGAATTGTATCATACCTATCATTCAAGTTCAGTTGAAGAGATTAAATCTGGAAAAGACAAAACGGAGATATACAGGACATTTACAGAAGACAGAGTTACCGGTCTGGTTAAAACCATTCCTGATCCAATTTTTTGAACCAAAAATTAACACACCCATAAGATGATTGAATTAAATTTGTTTTCAACTCTTATCGTCATTAGTTAAATCTGAGCACAAACTAGAATTACAATCAGATTTATAAAAAAAATAAAAAAATCATACAGTACAAAACAAATAAAATAAGAAAACACCCAATTTATGAAATCAATTCAAGACAAGAAAACAAATCCCTAACTGGAATTAGGACTACTACAAATAGAAACCCAAATTAAAAATCAAAACAAACCTGAATCTCTTTCAAAGCATCAAACACATTTACTAAGTTTTGTCGGAAAGAAATCAAGAAATTCAGGTTGCCCTCCTTATGACAATGACATTAGCTTATCCTGAAGCAAAATCAACAACAAAAAAAACCCAAATCAAATCAAAACCCTTTATTCAAAAACAGATTTAAAAACCCCAGAAAATCAAATATACAAAACTAATTTAAGAGTACCAATAAGATTTGTTCGATCTTCAGCACTTAAAACTTCAGTAAAAAAAACTAAATCAAGGTTTTCAGGTAAAAAAAAACAAATTAAGTAAAGGGTTTTTTAGATTATCATTACCCGAAGTATGAGAAGATTTAATATTAGATTAACGGTTTTTATTTCTTACACTAAAAGAAGAGATCTTCCAACCACTTCACTGCTTGAGGAGTTATGTTGAAGGTAAAACTAGAAAAGAAAACACTTTACTGCAAAAACAGAGAAGATGAAGAGAAATTAGATCGTTAATAATACGTCTATCAAATTCGTCAAATAAGAACAATATTGATATTACCCTGATGATTTCAGGAGCAAAGAAACTAGATCTAGGGTAATAAATTTTTCTATTAATTTCTGCTGATACATAGATTTTGATTTTGAGATAGGGATTATGATGAAGCTACGATTTTTGAAAGTGAGTTCGATCTGTGATGTGAAGTGAGGTTTGTCTTTGATTTCTCATTGATGAGAAACAAATTGGATTTTTATTTCTTGGAGGATTTATTGAATTTGAGTATGAGAACGAAATAATAAGAAAGCTTGTGAAAATTGAACTGTTGATGCTGGTGAATTTAAGAAGTTGATGATTTGGGGATTAAGAAGATGGGGATATTATTTTCCTAAGAAGGGGATCTCGTTCTATGAATGAGTTAAGGTACTGAAGAGAGAAACGTGTGAGTATTAACCCCTGGCACTGGTGCTATAGAAACTAGTTTCTCCTACAGTAATTTTTTTTCTCGATCAAAGAGCTATGGTTTATTAAAAAAAAAACCTCTTTATAAAACGACTGTGAATGAAACATGTTTAATTTTTATCATGAAAACTGCTATGTCTCACAGCTGATATAGTTACCACTAGTCCAAGAAAGTTGTTTTATTAAAGCCCAAGAAGTGGTTTAAAATCCATTATCCACTAGTGTTCGAATCTAAGGGTTTTCGTTATTAGATATGAGACATGATTTTTTCGTGTTTTCTTCAAAAGGAAATCGAGCTCTCAGATCAATAAATTAGCACCACAAACGCTTTGATCACTTACCTCTTCATCTAAATGCTCATCTCTATTTAATTTTTTATTTTCCCTTGTATTTCAATTTTGGATTTAGGGTTTTTTCGATTAATTTTATTTTCTGAATCTGAGAGGTACAAAAGGAAATAGAGGAGTCAATTTGGTGTCGGATTATGATATTATTGTTGATGTTTCTCATAAGGTTTTGAGGTGCTAATAAGGAGTTGTCAGTGGTACTGGTATGTGTACTCAATTCTTAATTTCTCTCAGTATCTCTATTAAGGAATTATATTTGTGCAACCACTAAAATTTCTTCTATGTTTGTTTGCAGTAACAACATGAGTATCTCTAGATGAAATTAGGGTGGAGGTACAAACTAAGAAGGCAATGGTGTTACATATTAATTTAATGATCTTTCCTTGTATGTTGTCAAATGATTAGTGAAAACTTAAATGGATATTTTTGTTTGCAAGCTTTATAACAAATGGTTATTCTCTCTTGTAGATTTCTAGGTTGTTGAATGAATAATCTGAAATTTTTGTTAGTTGGTGTGTTATGATGTTTGAAGAATGTTGTCGAATGGGTATTTTTTATCTGTAGAGTTGTATGCTTAAATTTCAAAGATAATTTAGTATTTACTTGCTTTGCAAAGAACAAAACCATTTCAAATATAAACATATAAGTTTGGAATATAACCATTTCAAATATAACTACACATGAATATGAGTTTGGAATCATGTTTGTTACTGTTGTTGTTTGATTATAATTGCGCATTTTGATGACTTGCGATTTTGGTAATTTTATAGAAGTTCTTGAATTGGTACATGTGGAGGAAAATGTCTCCTACTGAAACCCATCAAATGCGTCGATGTTGTGGATATAAAGAGTAAATTGATAAGATAGGAACAATCTATTTCTTTCCACTATCAAGTATGTGTTATCTCTTGGTCCTTGCTTATTGTGACTTGTAGTGTAGTGTTTATTTCTGTTGCAAAGGCGTTCATGGGTTTTGCTTATTGCTCTAAGCAAAATAGGAGACCCCACTTTGCAATGGTATAAAGGGAGGTGCTTGTAGCGATCCTATGATTAGTCTTTTGTTTATTGATTATTTAGGTACTATTAGTGATAATTATCTCACTAATATTTTTTTTCTTTTCTGGATAACCAACCATACGGTTGGATATACTTCGTCTAGTTGTTGGTAGTTTTCTATCAAGGTTCTAAGTTTTTTACTTTGTGTGCATTGTTTTTGGTGATGTTAATTTATCTTAGTGTTATGTTAGGATTTTGCAAATCATAAATTTTTGGCTTAATCTACAAGTTTGATAGACATGCTGTGGGCTTCTGCTTTGACACCTAGAGTCCACATAGTTTCTTGATTATTTTTCCCTGTAATGATAAGTTTGGACAGAAAAAATAGAGGATTAAAACTTTAGAACATATCTTTGTTCTTCTGCATACAACATCTGTAGTGGTAGTGAGAGTAAAAGTCAAGTTAAAACCAAAATCATGTGAACCCTGTAGTAAATTTCCGAACTTAATTTAAACAAACAAAGTTGATAGTTATGAACTCATGGATCAATTAGTATCTTAGAGATTTGAGGGATTTTGGAAAGGAAGTTTCTCCCTGTGTTCTTGTTGATCAGTAATTGAAGGTATGGTTCGATTGTTTTTGTTCTTGTTACAACTAATTGGATCTGTGTTCAACGGATTTTCAACCAACGGGTTTTGTATTCTGAAATTCAACTTCCTCTATAACTATCTATTCTTGTTAATTTATGCTTGAACTATAAAGGTTTCTTTTGAATTTGGATTCTTATTTTCAAAATTACCGAGACTTGGTAGGGTTTTGAATTTTTTAGGGATTAAAATTATGTTTTACTTGGATCTCTAAATCGTCCCGAAATTTAGGTATTATAGAAAATTAGTTGAATTGATTTAATTGTCTCGTTGCAGATTATTTTTAGGATGGTTCGAACTATTGTAGTTTGGTGTTGGGTGTTTTGATTTTGAACTGGATTGGAACTCTTTCTTATGGAATCATAAACCTTTGAATGTGGAGTTCCAACAGGATATTAAGTATTCAGATTCGATTTCTTTGTTAAGAGCTTTATCAATTTCGATAGGTATTGTTCTGCATATGAGCAGTTCTTCTATCAATGAATTGAACACTTTTGCACCTTGGATTAGTCGCAAGTTTCTACTGATGCTGATTAGAGCCTTCTCCAATGTTTCTATTTTGACATTGAATGCTATAATTCGTGGTATAGAATAAGGTTATAGCTAGAACAGTTTGTTATGTATTTCGTATAGGTTGATCCCATTTGGGTTTGTTCTTTATTCTAACTTAACTTCTATGTGCTTAAGGTGAATTTGGCTTCGATAGGCAAGCTTCAGAGGTTCAGGTTTGAGTTGCGTTTAGTGGTTGGAATTTACATGACTCTTGTGTAACCATTGATATCTTTGTTACAAATCCTAAGTTTAATTGAATATGAATATTATTTTGGATTCCAGGGGTTACTTATTGGATGAGAGCGGATTCGATTATACGAAAGTGGCATTCGTGAAGGATACCAAAGCTTAACAAAGAAGTTTGAGGTTTGTTTTGCCAACGAACATATTGCATCTCCTAGTTTGCATTCTCACTAAGTTTACCTTGTAAGTCTACAGATAGTATTGCAAGACTTATACTAAATCAAAGGACTGCGAAAATGCAAAACCTTGGAATGAAAGTGTATTATTTTGCATTACCCTCCACAACACAAAATGAAATCGGGAAATCTTATGCTTCTAATTTGGTTAGCTCAGGTTGCTGTATATTGGTAGAAAATAAACAAATATTCTAGGAAACTATTACAATGGCAATATATGAAGATAGTTTACTTCTCACTTTCTTTTTGGTACTCATATCTCTCGTAATTGAGGAAAGTTATATTGCATTATGATTTGGTTAACATGCTCTACTATTAATTGTACTCCTCAAGCAGTTGATGTACCAAGGAAAGTTAATAAATATTGCAGAGTAATTTCAATTCTTCTGTATTTTGGATATTACATAGTTTTGTTTCTGAATGTAACTTGACTTTCTTGGTATGAAATTTATAGTAGGTGGGGATTGAGAAACATAGATAATGATCCAGCATTGCTCTGACTCAGGTAAATCACAAGAACCTATTTGAGCATCATTCCTTGTTATCAATTGTTATTAGTTTCTTTAAGTTTCATTACAAATAGTATAAAGTTTTAAGGTTATAGATTGGCTTTCAGGATTTAAACTCGGGTCAGCAAAACATACATCAGAAATAGAAGAGAATAAGTAGGATATCGTAAAGTTAACTTCTAAAGTTCAAGCACTAATTGTGCTGAAAATAACCCAGGTAAATATTCACAATTCTTCTCACATATTGGTCATCGTAAAAGCAATGCACTGGTGAAGCGGACTTGTAGGTCTCCATTTATTACTTGGATAGAAATGGACCTCTTGTGAGTCTGCGTTCCTTACTTATCACAATTGAAGGACTAGCTATGTTGAATACAACCCAGGTAACCATTCACTGCTCTTGTTGCAGCTTAGTAACTTTGTGTATTCTATATTTCTCCATTGGATGTACACCTATCCATATGTTACTACATTATAATTTTTGTTATGGAAATTTGATTAAGATACTCCCATACTCGAATCATTTTAATTAGTTTCATTGTAAGATAACCAAATAAGAAAATTCCATCAGCGGTTTAAATATTATGTCATGGTTCTTGTGACTGAACCCTACTCTTAGTTCACAATAGTGAGTTATGCATGAGTATTTTTTTATGTGGAATGTATCACCAAGTGGGTCTAGTCAAGATTTGTTAGTTTTTTTCTTTCACACAACTCCATTTACCTGGAATTTGTCTTCTTTGTATTAAATTTGTAACCATTTTTCCATTCTCAGTTCACCATTGTGATTAGTTTCATGACTTTCATCTCAAATCTTGCATATAAGTGATGCGTCGTGCTCAGGGGTGTGTTGTTCTTGACAGACACGGGGCTCATAGCAAAGGAAAGTGAGTGATTAGCTTAAAGAACTCCTTTAGTTTTAGTTCTTAAGACTTGCTCTCTAGAATACTATGTTGAAGACTTTATTCTTGGAAGTATTCATGCCTTTTAGAATACTTTAGTTGGGTATTCGTGCATTGTATATATAATACTTCAGTGGGTATGTACATATTTTATTGCAAAAACAGTTTAATCTGAATGCTATTGTTGATTTCAGGGGTTACTTACTTGTTGAAGATGGATTAGATTATATGAAAGTGGCATTTTTCAGGGATATCAAAGCTCAACAAAGAAGTTTGAGGTTTGTTTCTCAAGCAAACATGTTCCATATCCTAGTATGGCTATTACATAATTTTGTTTCTGAATGTAACTTGCTTTTCTTGGTATGTCATGGATAAGAGATAAGGATTGAGAAACACAGATAATGGACAAGATCCGCTCAGACTCAGGTAAATGAAAGAACCTATCTAAGCATAATTCCTTGTTATCATTTTAGTTGTTATTAGTCTCTAAGTCTCACTGCAAATCGTATTAAGTTCAAGGTTATATTTCGGCTTTCAGGTTTTAAACTTGGGTTTGCGAAACATATAACAGAAGAAATAGTGATATCCAAGGAAGCATTGGTATTTGATTTAGGAATATTCAATAAGATCAGACCCCAACAAGAAAGCTTATAGATCCATTTGTCTTCACTAGAACCACGAATGAAGCTCCTTCAATTTCGGAAATTGTTGGAGATGATGAGTATTGGGATAGAGATATTCGGTAATAATGTTGGTTTTAACACTTTCTTAGTATCTATTCTTATAAGATAACATTGGTCAGAACTCCAGATTTTAATCCTTTTTGTATAATTTGCAACTGTTGAATCATTGAATGTTAAATTGAATGATTATTTGTGTGCAAATTTAATTTGATTCTCATTTTTATTTGATTTGAATTTGGTTTTCATATAATTCTCATTTGAATTCTAATTTGAGTTTCAGAGTCTCATTTGAATTCTAATTAGAGTTTCATTTGTGATTGATTTCAGATTTTGTCATATTAAGTCAGGCCAGACGGCCAATCTGAATCATTTTTTTTTTATATTAAGATTTATATCTATGACTGATTGACGTCAGTCATAAATTACTGACCGTTAAAATTGGTTGTTGATATAAGATTTTCAACGACCTGCAGAGACACATCATAGATGAAAAAGACGCTCAAACAACGACCCTTTCCCCGACCGCCAAAGCAAGTCATTTAACTCGTATCTATGACTTGATTTGACAGTCGCGAAACTGCTATTTTCTACTAGTGTAGCATGGGGAGAGAAAATTCTTGCTCCCCCCTTCTTGCAAATCTAAATCTGCCCCTCCTTGATAACACTTGCTAGCATTTCCTATTAAATTCCTAAGTGACTCATATCTTAGTGATAGTGTTTCTCTTAATAGAGTGTTTCCAATTGATGCCTTGTTGCAACACTAGATCAAAATAAACATCAGAATGACAATAACAATGCTCATAGACAACGGGATCAATCACGTGAATGAGATAAAGAAGGGTAATATGCTTTTAGTAACATAGTTGACTAAGAAATGTGTCAAAGTTAGGATAATATATGAAGATCATAATAGTCGGATAGTTCACATAGTTCACTTTCTTTCTTTTTTCATAGTCAAGAGAGACAATTTTCCATGAGAGTGGTATAGATTTTGAAACTGGATTAAGTCATATACTCTTTGAAGATATTTCACTGCAACCGCGCGACATTATAGTTTTTTTCAATTGTATTGATTTTTGTTAGTTGACTTTTGCTAAAACAAATTAGTAATATTTTACGTTTTAATGAAATTAACCTAAAACATGACCCAATATTTCATAACTAATAAATAAAATCGTGCATCGCACGGGTGAAAACTAGTTTAACAAATAAAAAAGATATCGTGAATATATCAATGGAGAAAAAAAGATCTATTTTTTGTAAAGATATAGCAAGAAGATTTTGTAGATTTATTTAGTTTCTTTTTAGATATATATATATATCTTTTTTGTGGCCCTAGCTCAGCTAGTCATCCCCGTACCCTAAAGTTTCATGCGTTCCAGGATGTCCCAAGTTCAAGTCCCCAATGGCGTAATATTGCAGGAATTAACATAGAAGGTAGTGTTAGTTTTCCCCCTTGTGACACAATCTCATCCCCCATCCGCTTCGGCTCCCTTAGCTAGGTTACCCATGAGGCTCGCTGGTAGACTAACATAACAACCTATTCAATTAATGTAGTAATATTTTGTTGGAGCTTAGCTTGTTAGGCTTCCAACTAGTTAATATAAATATATAAATAACTCTTTTTCGTCCTTCTATCCTTTATACTGCCTTTCTAACCTTTATTAGGATTTTTGGGATGTTTTCCATTACATTTATTATTAGAAAAAGTAAAAATATCATTAATATATCTATGAAATTTAATTTATATATGATTTATATTCCCGACATGTTCCTCGTTCCTCATTTTTGAGAATTTTACGTATTTTCGTTTTGGTACTCACTCCCGTTCTCGTCCTCGTTCCCGTTCCTAGTGACTAAGGTCTCTTCCGGCCAACATAGTTAGCAAGCTGACATCCAATTTTTAACTTGAACCAACATTTCTTCACTGTTGCCGAAGAGAGACGTTATTTTTTTACGAGCAGCGTCTGGATCAGTTTCGATGTGAGTCTTTTCTTTCTCCTTTATGCAGGGGCGGAGCCAGAAATCAAGAATTGGGTGGGCACTTTATCAATTTATGCATGTTTGAGGGGGTGCAAAAGGGTTAAAATGACCAAAAATTGGATAAACTAGCTTAAATTAGGCTTGGGAGCTCACATTTGAGGGGGGAAACTGCACACCTACCTCTCCATGTGGCTCCGCCCCTGACTTTACGAACATATGAAGTATATTATTAAAAGTTGCAAAGCAAGGTGATGAATATTGTGAAGAAAAATACTGTAGATTAAGAGGTGAGATGGAAGAAAAATTACCCTTTTAAGCCCATTCATCTTCTGGTTTCTTATATGACAAACTACGGACTCTGCCGTCTCTAATAATTTTTTATTATTAGGATTCGGAAACTTGACCCTGGAACTCTAATGTAAAAGGATGTAACGGAATCAACAACTTAACAGAAGTAATGTTAAAACAGTAGGCTAAGTGCAGACAATGTAATAAACAATATACCTGAAGCTCCAGGAGTTGAGTTTTCAATGCTTTCAACGATTTCCACGACAAGTCTGGCACTTCAACTATGGGAACCTTTGCTTCTTCGGGAAGTTCTTCAAGTATCTCTTGAATCTGTGATTGTACATCAGCAAACTTCTCCTCCCTTACATCTTTCAACAACTGAAGTCGGTCTACTTCTATAAGAATATCTGAAAATTGTTTCTCCAATACAGCTGGCTTCTTAGGCTGTAGAACAATTAGTAACATTTTAATGAGGATATATCAAACTACAGTAACTAAAAGTTTTACTATCCAATTGAGGGGCAGAACTGCAAGTTTGTAAACTTAATTCATCTGAAGTTTTGAGCTTTATAAAATCATCAAAGATTAGTTTGGAATTAGGTGTAAAAATTGTGTTTACTCACTAATTTATATCGCACTCCGCGAACTAA
Organism: Papaver bracteatum; assembly: GCA_023529315.1. Classification (NCBI taxonomy): domain Eukaryota; kingdom Viridiplantae; phylum Streptophyta; class Magnoliopsida; order Ranunculales; family Papaveraceae; genus Papaver; species Papaver bracteatum. The sequence continues at coordinate 959,974 of JAJJWX010005189.1, read as the reverse complement.
GGCAAGCCTGGTAAGTTTTTCCTTCTCAAGATCCATTTCCTTGACAAGAATGTCTTTTAACCTTTTCTCTTGATCAAATTTTCTCTGGTAAACATTGAAGCATTCCTGTTGTATTTGAGGCAATATCTCATGGCATCAGAGGTATGCTGCAAATAAAATCAAGTTTTCTAGTCAACTTCCCAAGAGACTAAACTCATACCAAGTATAAACATAAAAACAAAAATACGAGTGTTAAAAGCCACAAATAATTACTTGTAATTGCTCCAACTGTGTGTCTGAATCTACAGTTTCATCAACTTTTTTCCTGCAAACATCCAAGCACTCCTGTTTTAACTCATCCAACATCCTTTGTCTTTCACACTGACCAACCTCATCCCATATTTTCTGCAAGCAAATCATGATTTTTACTCAACCTCGCAGGAGATATATACATACTTATTATAAGCATAAAAATAAAATTATGAGTGTGAAAATCCTAAAATAATTACATCTATTTGATGCAATACAGTCTCACAAGTGGTATCAGCAGCCGCACAAGTGGTTTCAGCAGCCTTTATAATTGCATTTAATTGCTCCAATGAAGCCTTTGCCCGAAATGCATTCCCAGCATCCGTTACCCCTGCCATCTCTTTCTGCGGACCAACTGATTCTTCGAGCTCTATATCCCCGTTCTTGGGGACTGCAGCATCTTCCTCTACCTCCTTTGGTTCTGGTAATGCTTTTTCCTGTACAAGAAATACGAAGGATACCATAAAAATAAAAGCCACTGGATTTATTGAAAAAGGCATCAGCCAAATAGACAGTTCCAAAGTGACGTGTGTTGTGATTTGGATGGAAGGTCTAAACACATGGGGTGCTGAAAATAGTGTTTATCCTTGTGTTTTTTTTTTTTGTAAACTTGTTCCACTTCAACTAGTTCCAAATTTGCCAAAGCAGAGGGAATAAAATCCATATCACAATATGTGTCATCCGAGCATTTCGTGACCTTGTCAGCAGTGCTAATTTGACCATACTTGGTCAAGGAAATGAGTAATGTCAGTACCCCTCCTCAAAATTGCTTGTGAGAAAGCACAACATAAAAACAAGTAAAAAGATATTATGGAAGAACTAAATTCAAAATTCCACTGCAACTTGCAGAACCAAATGGATTAAATGAGATACCTCGATTTTACTCTGGAAGGATGGTATGTCATCCATCTTCTCCACACCCGGATCTGACAAAGGAAAAAACAAATGAGAATGAAAATAAGGAGTTCCGAACAAATGGGATACAAATGGAAAAGAAAATAAGTAAACCAACAAGCAAAAAACATCATTAGGAATGATAAATGTCACAGACATAGTTTTAATAATTAGTATGAATCTGGTAAAAAACGCTCGGTTACAAACCTCTTGTATGCTTAATATACAGGAGCTGCAAATTTTAAATAGTGGCCTATAAGGTCACAACGAGAAATTCTTCCTCAAACATTGAGGAGTGTTTTTGGTAGGAGATCGAATTCACACGACAAAACTAAGAATACCTTGGGTATCTGATCTAGAGGAAAATGCATCATGCCAAGTTGAATTTTCTTCCATGAAAACTCCACCAACACCATTAGGTTTCCAAGCATCAGGTGTAGGTGTACCCTTTATCCACTCTTGCATTCTGCATCAGGGTAGTAGTATGAGTAAGCTAAAGTATATCCGACACGCATATAAGGATGAACGATAACCTAATCAAATACATAATGACCGTAGGTTATTCAACTGAGCTCAAACATCCCCATACCTACGTATATATTTTTCTGATTTCTGTCTTTCAGCTTCCAAATGTTTCACCACTCCACCAAGTACTTTCAAATGTCCAGGCTCTAGCATTAGAAACCCATCCCGAACCTTAACATTATCAACGGCAACCTGTATGCCAAAAAAACAAAAGAAAAACAAAAGTACCTCAAGTTATCCTACAAGAAACCCCTGCATGAATATAAACAAATAATAAAAGAGTTGCTATAGAAAACCTGTCATTTCATTTTGGTAGTTAGAACAAACCTTGAAACCGAGAGGAGCAAAAACTTGAAGATCTTTGATAGGTTTGTCCTCCACGCCAAATACACGTTGAACACCATCAGTCATAGACAACATAAGAACCCTATTAAACCCTGGAGGTACACCCAGGAGTTTATGCTCTGGATTATATGTCATATCTTTTATCTCATTAACCTGCAAGAAAATATTGTTATTCAAGGTCAACTGATACGACAAAATGATTATAAAACAAATAACTACGTTACTTGTAAGAGCAAGCACTATGTAATACCTGAAGAATAAAAGCACCGTGAAGAATAATACCATGTTGACCATCAATATCTTATCTTTAGGAAGCATACCATCACCGCCACCACAAGACAAACTCATATCAGATGACAAAAATCGGTTGATGATGTGTTTCCCTTTCTCAGAATCACTGAAGTTGCCAAAACCAACTATCTTGTCATTCAAACAAGTAAGACAATGCTTCAACCATTCTATATTCAAATCTAATGAATTCCAAGAAAAACTATCAATCGTGGTTTCCGTAGATGAGGAGAGAGTCTTTGCAACTAAATCTTCAGAAGATTGATCTTGATCTAGAGGTGGATAATCAGGGAGAGATTGATCTTGAGACATTAGCTCAGGAGTATTGTTTGATTTATCAGAGTTTTCAGAAGAAGCACTAATCATTGGATTTTTACAATTAGGGTTAGGGTTTTCGCTTCAAGATGTTTTTATCAAAAGGAGAAATGTCAGTTAGTCGAGTCACACCTCAAGCCAGTGGGAAAACGTCTAACTCGCCCCGAGTCAGATGGCGAGTCAGATTCATATGTCGCGTCAAACCCAACGAATCATGGTGCTACAGAAATACAACCCAAGCAATACACGCATCACAGCTTTCATTTGCAAGCATGTTCATTTGGGAAGGAGATTAGTTGACTTTTGATCACAAGGAGTTTTTTAGGTAAGATTCACATTTCTTATTGATAAGAGATTACCTCTAAATTATGCTGATCTAACAAGCTTCATCTTTTTAATGGACTTTGGTATTCAATAATGCCCACACCACCAACTGTGAATTATTTAAAGAATAATTGCCATAAACTGCTATTTTAAAAACCTTGAAAGCCATCAGCATTCACATATCAAACCACCAGGTTTGTTCTCAATATTCTGCTGCTTGTCATTCTAGAGAAAGAAAAAATGGAAGTAGTCACAGGATTTGGTGGTGATAGCCATGAAGAACCTTTGTTGCAAAACATTACAACTGGAGAAGAAGAATGTAAAAAGTACATTGAAGGTATGGTGAGTTACAAAGGAGATAAATTGATGAATAATGGTGAATTTGGTGGATGGAAATCAGCTTCTCGAGTACTAGTAATCGATTGTGTCGATGCATTTGTTTTTTTCGGAATCGTATCGAACTTGATTAGCTATCTCACTAATCAGTTTGGTCAATCTACAGCCACAGCTGCTCAAAATGTTAATATCTGGATTGGTGTTGTGTTTATGCTTCCGTTACTAATTGGTTTAGTAGCTGATTCTTATCTTGGCCGATTCCGTATCGTTTTAGCCTCCTCTTGCTTCTGCATATTGGTAATTCGTTTCCCTCAACTCTCTGCAAGCTTTAGTTCATGTTTTCGATTTAATTTGCTGATTCTTGATTTAACTGTGTGTGCAGGGGCTTGGATTGTTGACTTTGTCGACTCTGAATGGTTCTGCAAAGACGACAGATTATGTTAATAACGCGATGGACGATATCTCCTGCGCTTCGCCTTCTTCTTTGCAAGTGAACTTTTTCTTCTTTTCGTTGTATTTAGTGGCAATTGGTTCTGCTGGATTTGCAACATGTGCGCCAGCTTTTGGTGCAGATCAATTTGACGGACAAAACCCCAACGAAATCAAATCCAAGAGTTCATTTTTCAACTGGTGGCAAATCGGAATATCTGTTGGAGGCACTGGTGCTAATGCAATATTGAACTACGTACATTCAAGATAATTTGGGTTGGGGTCTTGGATTTGGTATTTTGTGCATTTCATCTGTAGTTGCACTAATTGTTTTCTTGTCTGGAATCAAAACGTATCGTTACAGCGTTGTAGACGAAGAAAGGGAAAACCCATTAGCAGGAGTAACCGAGATGTTAGTTGCAGCTGCAAAGAATTGGAGTAACACTAGCAAAGATGAGGAGGCATTGGAAGCTTTTGCCGGCAATGCAAAAGCTACAAATGTTGATGATGCAAAATCTTTACTTCGTTTGATTCCGCTGTGGATCATATGTTTGATATATCCGGTGGTGATTGCTCAGAACATGACTTTGTTTACGAAGCAAAGCAGCACGATGGACAGATCAGTTGGTCCTAAGTTTCAGATACCTGCTGCATCACTTAAGCTTTTTATTGGCTTGGCTATTATTTTCTTTGCTGCAGTGTACGACCGTCTATTTGTTCCTCTTGCTAGAGTTATTACCGGCAAACCAAACGGCATAACCATGCTTCAAAGAATTGGCACTGGTTTATTTTTTTCAGCAGTATCCATGGTGATTGCAGCTGCAGTAGAGCATAAAAGACTACAAATTGCAATAGATTGCGGATTAGTCGATACGCCAAATGCAACAGTGCCAATGAGTGTATGGTGGTTGATTCCGCAATACGTAGTGTCTGGTCTTGCTATTGCATTCACCAGTATTGGCTTACAAGAATTCTTCTATGATCAAGTGCCAAATGGATTAAAAAGCATGGGTCTCGCCTTGAACACTAGCGTGTTCGCCGTAGGGAATTTCTTCAGTGGCTTTCTTATATCCACTGTTCAGAAGGTAACTAGCGGGGATGGGCATTACGGTTGGTTCGCGGATAACCTCAACCGTGCCCATCTGGATTACTTCTATTGGCTTCTTGCAGGACTTAGCACAATAGAGCTGTTTACTTTCTTGTGTTATTCAAAAACATATTCGTATAGAAGAGAATATTCAATATAAGATAAAGGTCATGTGTAAAACCTTGTGTGATTTCTGCAAAACTAAAATTTCTAGAATTCGATATTGTAGGCTGTCTTTTTCTGAAATCTGACACTATAAATATCATACAAATGACCAGACGTGTCGCCACTGCTCTATTAGTGTTTCCTTCTCAATGTTGCCAACTGCCAATGATCCTGCTCGATTAATTTGGACAGCATTTGGGTCGTAAATTTCAGAAGCCAAATTTGATAGAACTTTAGCAACATATCCTATACGAGGCCGACTGACATCTTTATGCTGTAAACACTGAGATGCAAGAGATAGAACCTGGTACAAGCCTTGCTCTGGATAATGGCCTTCCAGCAGTGGATCTGCAACCGTAGTGAATTCCTTACCGCCTGCCAGTATATGTTTTGCCTGCACACTCACCAAACAAGAAATTCAATCAGCTGATGGTATTTTCTCCATCTGCATCTGTTGAGTTTTTCTGTTTCTCTTGAAAATGTATGTAAAATAAACAATTAAACGGTTTACCCATCCAATGAGACTAGGATTAATCCGTGCCAGGCGCCCTGAAACCAGTTCAAGCAAGACTAAGCCGAAACTGTAGATGTCAGATTGTTGAGTGAGCTTACAATTTCCAACAAATTCAGGTGCATGGCGATGACACTGACGGCTGAAAAACCTTGTATGGCCAGACTCGTCATGTTCTGGAAGGCGCTCCTTGAACCCAAGGAAATCTGACAGTTTCGGGTGATATTCTGCACATAGGAGAATGTTGGAGGGTTTAATATTTCCAAGGATAACAGGAGGAGTTGATTTATCGTGCAGGTATTTTATTCCTTGAGCCGCACCAGCTGCAATTCTCATCCTCGTATTCCAGTCCAGAGGATTCTTATTGCGCGGAAGATCTAAAACACAAGCAACGGTATCAATTTGGAATCATCTTAGTCCCCCACAGAGTGAGGCCAATGCAAGAAAGAGACAGAGTTAGTAGGTGCATCTTACCATGCAAATAATCCTTTAAGGATCCCAATGGCATGAAGTCATAAACAAGAAACATCTGGTCTTTCTCATTGATGCTGTAACCTATCAGATCGACTATGTTGGGATGGTGCAAAAGTCTACGCAAATGAATTGACGAAAACATTGACGGGTCATGGTATCCGTGGATGGTACAGATGCTTTCATCATCAATCTGTCTAATTGCAACATTCAGTGAAGATGATTTCTGAACATTACTCACCACAAGTAAATCAAGAGAAAATTTCAGAGTCAGTGCAACGACTATGATAATTGAAACAGCATTTCAAAATTTCACAAACTTGTTAATTCATAGAAGACTAACCTGTCCACTGCTCTTTAAGCAACCTATGAATGTACGCCCGTATTCTCCTTCGCCCAAAAGGGATTCTGGTGCAAAATTCTCTGTCGCCGCAGCAAGTTCCTGAAACTTAAACTTAGTAATGCCGGCACAATCTTCAACATTGCTACTAGGGCTTCCACCACCAGATCTAAAAATCGATTTTTTTGCCATTTTCTCTAGTCTTTTGGAGATTGATATCGGTTAGGAAGAAAGAGAGATTGGAAACGAAACGAAATATTGAAGGAAGAAGATATACTTATTGAGGGAAAACGGCTCACATTGACATGCCAAATAACTGGGAATTGGAGTGAGAGCAGGCTGTGTAATAAATAAAGGTTCTCAGACAGGAAGAAGACGACAAATAGTTAGGCTAAAAGGAAAGGGGAAATGCAATATCCCATTAATGCCAAAATATTTTGTTTCAAATGGCTTCTTTTCCATATTCGGCAATGCATTAAAGCCTTGAAAGACCATGGGCGTTGGTCTAACCGGGTAGGTTCTAGCTAGGGTATGTCTTCCAAACTACACAAACTCTCTTTTTCGACTGTAATAAATAAAGAAGCATTTCCTTTTAAAGCCATTTCAAACAAAGTAAAAACCTTAACCCTTTACTGTTGGAATTTATTGATTTTGGTATAAAGCTACCAGATGACACATGAGGGTTATTATTACTACACTGAATTTGAAATCTTGTATAGATATAGTTTAAAGAAATACAAGAAAGAAATCAACTCTTCAATGCTAAAATGGCCAGAGAGATTGATATGCCAAACACTCCTGTAACTGCAGGGAGTAGAATAACAAGACCAATTAACATTCTGTTCTGAGACTAAATCAAATCAATCAAGTATACCAAAGAACCCTAACAATTCAATTGAGGAAACACAAAACAACAAAATCACTAAGACTAAATTAACAATACCTAGATTGATGATCCAGCAGGAAACTGAGAGGGGAGATTTGGTAGAAGTTGGTCCAGCTCTTCAAATCCAGAGCTTTGAATATTCAAATGGGAAAAGAAATTAAGCTTTTGAATTGAAGAGATGGACCAACTTCAGCAATTCTGAAAAAACCCAGTAATAAAGAATCCAACTTTCAGCCATTTACTTAAACAGATCCGATTTGCATAACGAAATCAAAGATTAGTTAGATGTTGCATATCGAATCGGTTCTGAAAAGAGTCGTCAATGCGGCCAATCTAACCAACCTGGTTGCAGAGAAGGAGGAAGAGGAAGAAGGTGGGAAGATTATGATAAGATTATTGGAAGTAATATTTCAACCCCACAACCAAAAGGGGTCGGTTTATTTTCATGGCACGTCAAAGTTTAAGTATGTGAACCAGCCAGCCAACAAAATGTAGTAATTCCAGGTCCCTTTTTCTCTTTTGAGCAGGTAAGACCAATTTTTATGGACTCAACCAACATGAAGTTTGTTCATATTTATCACATTATGAACTCAACAAACATGAAAAACTGATGAACAAACCAACGAACAGGTGTGTGCTTGATAGAAGGCCAAGCGGTTGATAGGCCTGTCAATATATGTCCGATATCCGGAATCCGTTTCCGAGTATTCGGGATCCTATATGATTTTATTTGATTTGTTGAGTGAGATGGAAGAGCAGGTGCGCGCTCGATAGAAGGCCGGGCGGTTGAGGCATAATCGCCCGCGTTTGAGCCAGAAACGTTGGCGTTTGAGCACTCGCCCGTTTTCCCATCCCACTCCAGCGTCTCTGGTGAAGCCTCCAGCGTTTTTCCCATAATCGCCAACGGATAAATCTGGACGGCTGAAAATCTTTGTCATCCAACGGTTAGAATTTTGAGTTTTATAAATACTCCCCGTTCCATCTCCAAATTCACACATACTAGTTTTATTTACTCTCCTTCTCCGAGCTTAAAAAGAATCTTCAATTCTTGAATTCAACAAATTTTTCGAAAGAAAATGTCTCTACCCCAGTTAATTCGGCGAGCTCCGTATACTGAAGAAGAATATGAATCTATTTGCATAAACTATGTTTTTTAATTTACTCAGCTTGCCTCAGCAAACTATCCATGGGTGAATTTCTGGGCGGTTATTCACGACGGGTTATGCAGTGACACCCGTAATCCGAGTCGTCATGCTATATGATAAATAGAAAATCGTTTTGGTATAATTAAGAAAGAAGTAAATGTGTTTGTAGCTTTATCTATGCAAGTCAATCGATATATAGACTGAGAGGTGAAACTGATGCTGAGATGGTAACAAGATCTTTGGCTGAATGGTGAAGATGGAAAAATGCGGCTTTTCGTTTCGAAAAATGTATCGAAATCCTTAAGGTGATGAACAATTTCAACACCTTCTTTGTAGTTTTTGTTCCTGCTAGAACTTCTCATCAGTGAAGCTAATGTAAAAAACTTAATTTTAAACGTATGTAATTCAGTGATTGTAAAACGCTTAATTTTAAACCAATGTAGTTTCATTTAAACAAACCGCCGTACTTTTTAATTGATTAAAACTGGAATTATAAATGCATCATAATTAAAAATTAAAATCTCTCTAACGTCGCTCATCGTTATCTTCGGGGACTGGAGTCAGCCATTCTCTATATCCCCACTTTTCAACATATTTGCTAAATTTTCATAAGGGGAAAAAGTTGGTTGAAGAACAGTAGGCGATTGGAAAGAAATCGGTCCTCCTATAGCATATAAGATATTTGTTGTTGTGGTGGTGGTGTTACAAAGTATCAAGCATCATTTGGGTTGTAGGGCGAGAATGATGATGAAATGCGCCTAGGATCTGGCTGAATAACTTGAGGTTGAGATACAGATACAATTTATGGTGAAGTACTGTGTCGTACTTGTGGTGAAGTACTCTGTCGTACTTGTGTTTCTCCCACCATTGTATTATCACAATCGTGCAATGATCTTTTGACGAGGTTTCGAACTCGCAAAAATAATATTTCTCTACTTCTCTTTAAACTAACTAGTAGTATACGGACAAGCAGGTTCGTTCCTAAGGGAGAGTTGAGTCTAAGTTGTCGATTCAATTTCTGAATAAGAAATGCAAATATGAGAATGAGAATGATCAAGGACTTCTTCTAAGTCACAAAACATGAATCTTAATGATATAGCTAGTTTCTGCAAAGTATCCATTACTAATAACCCTAGAATAATTAGTACGCTCAACTATTCCATTATATCTCCTAAATTCACCGGACATGGAAGCGCTCGACTACCGGATTCTACTTGGCAAGTTTCCTAGAGGTACGCTTACTAGGTGTGACTCAAACAAGTGCTTTAAGTTCCGTGAGATAGGCTATTCCTAGTAACAAACACAAAAACTCGATTCATCTACTAGTGTCATTCAATACATATGGATATTTAACAAAATCTCATCGTCAATAACCACATATTACTACTTGTATTCGGAATATCTAGACAATTACGGGTCGAAGAATTCTCGAATTAGCAATCGAATCATCCATAAACCAATTTAATTTGCAACTTAAACGATTTAAGAATAATTCATAAACACTTTTGGCACGGTAGAGAATAAACAATAACGAAATAAATTGCAAGAATTAGGCAGTTTAAATATCAATTCAAATTCAAGTTCGGACGTCGAATTTGTCCCTAATCAAGATGAAATTAGCTACTGGAGTTCATGGCATAGAAAAGAACAAATAAAAACAAGAATACAAAACCAAAACCAATACAGCTGCAGGTGAAGTTGACTGTGGACTGATGGTGTTGGCGACATTGTAGCCTGGTGATAATGGAATGGTGGTGGAGTATGCGAACTGCTGCTGCCTTGGGGTTGTGTTTCCTGTGCTCCTTTCTGCCTGTATGCTGGTGATGGTGTGAATGGTATTCAGGTGGAGATGCAAGTGCACTGGGGTATGCTGGTAGAGATTGAGTTCGGTTGTATGCAAGGAAGATGGTGAAGGTAGAAGTGGATATGCAGGTGGTAATGGAATGGTATGCAGTGGATGGATATGCAAAACTGGGGATGATGGAGGTTGATGGAGATGATGGTATGCAGATGGTAATAATATGCAGGGGGTATATGATTGCGAAGGTGGTGATGGAAGGGAAAAAGCTCATCTCTGTTGTAGAGGCGGCAGTTGTGAAGGAGGGGTATGCGATGATGCTCCTTCATGTAGGTTTAGGTTTCTTCTTTTATAACCAAATCTTCCTGCAAAAGCGTATAACTTCACATCTTGAGTGCTGACTTCTCGCTCAAACTAATACCTTCTAATCCTTGTCGGTGTCAAACGTCCATTGTAAAGTCATGAGCCATCGAACCCTGGAAAACTTGGAGTTGTAGACTGGTCATGTTCTCGCTTGAAACTCCATCCTATCTAACAGAACTCAAATGTGCCTTCTAATGTCCTTCATTCTACTCCATGTATTACCCCAAACCAATGGCACAAGAGATCTCTACCTGTTTTTCCGGCAGCAAACTCTATCAACCTAACTTCTCGGCATCAAACTTTGTATGGCAAATTCCGTGTCTCAATTTGCTTCAGAACCGCAACACAACTTTTACCAAATCAGCCGTGTTCTTCTCAGCTTTTTATCTAGTCCCAGCTGCTTCTTATCACCTGGAAAACGACCCATCAATCTCATGGCTAGCTGATGGCAGTAAAACTAGTCTTCTAAACTTGAATTTGTGCAAAAATGATGGCTCAGGCATTCTGTCAAACAGTGGGTGTGCCATTGTCAAACTAGTAATGGCTGCATACTGGTTGTATAATGGAGGTCACACAAAACTCCTTCCCTGCAGCAATGATTCAATTACACAAACCCATTCATTCATGGATACAAACCAGCTCTGAATCCTCTTGTTCATCATCAAATATCAATGGCAGTCACTGCATTCTACTCCGTTCTCTGGCCTGTTTTGCATCTTGAACTCTGTCAAAATCATCACAGATTCGAGCCCACTCTTCATTGACTTAGCTTCTGCAATTCCTGTCAACACAGTCCATCAACTACGGCAGCCACAACCCAATTTTTGGTTGGAATATCGGGCCAAGATGTAACTCAAACCAACCCCAATCTCTGCAAACAACCACCACAGAAACCGACCCCATTTCCTTCTCTTGGTTGATTTCGAGTGATGCTGCCAATATCCTCTTACTGCCCATTTCGATCTCTGGAGGGAAACGATAATAAATATATCCTCTCATGGCTTTAAGCTGATGAAGAATCCCATTCTCTGCTTGTAACAAAGATACCTAAGTTTCCTCTTCTCTTCAACGGCACATGTGGGGTGTCTTGGTGGTGAAATCCACTAACTATTTATGGCCTCTCTGCATTGACGAGCTACACCTGTTATTAAGCCCATTTTACAGACTTCAAAATGCCTGTCCTTGTGAACAGTTTGTTGATCCCCTTTGTCTGCAACTTGGATACTTGCCATCCTATCGGCTAGTTATCGATGGCAAGAAATTGTTGACACAAGCTTCAAACATCTATGCTCCATTGCGACGCTTTTTCTCCTTTTCGCGAATGCAGGCCATTGTACCTAAAAAGAAATAAAAGATACGTAATATACAAAAATACAAGAAAAATAGTAAAGAAAAGCATGAGAAACTGATATTCAAATGATATATTTTAGGCACCTATCAAATTCCCCCACACTTCATCTTTGATAGTCCTCTAGCAAATAAAACAAAACTAAAATACAACAACTCCGTGTCGCCGAGGCTACGATTACTTTTAGCATAAATAACAAGCCTTTAAACCCATAGGTGTCCCTAGTGGACGAGTTATAGTCTCGTGAAGGTTTACTAGAGATATACCTACAAAATCTTTTACTCCAAATTCGAACTACCTGTGAAGAATCTGTGAACAAATCCAAAATGATTACAGTAGGAGGTACCTTGATTCAAATTCAATTCATATATAAGTAAATAAAGCTCTAATCAGAAAGTCGAACAAACCACGATACTCGGAATCTGAAAAACCACAATCACACATGAATAGATTAAGAAGATGGATATAGAGGTAGATGTTGGCGAATGTTAACAAGTGGTTGGTGTTTCCCATATCTGTCTGAAGGTCACTGCCAAGATGAACCTATGAATCCTATTGGATTGAGCTAATGGTCTGAATTCTAGTGTCAACACACTGGCATATACATGGGAACCAGCGATCAACAAACTTAATTCTACATCAACTCAACTGGCATATATAAGGGAACCAGGAGTCGACTTTATTCAACAATAATAATATTTTTTTTTTTTTTTAGTTTTTAGTTTTTAGACAGCATGATTAGATTTTTTGAATCCAAGCACATGCTTCTTTGTCACCAAATATGTGATAGTTGCCTTGGATCCTGCATTCCATGCTTGTTTAGGCGACGGAGACAGGGACAACGTTTCACGCATACTGTTATCCAAATATCTTTTTTTTTAATTCCAATTGGTCTAATTGGTCAGTCTTTTTTTTTTTTTTTTTTTTTTAGTAACTCAATCACTCTATTTCATCCTAGCAGTAATAACAACTCAATGTTTAGTGACCCACCAATTCACTTAGATAACAATAGATAAATATGGAAAAATAAAAATAGAACGTGATATGGTGATATTCCGAGATATGGTAACAACTTATTTGTAATTCCTGAGCTATGTCCGTCCTTTTTAGTTAATAGGTTCCTCAACTCCTGTAACCAAGATGGTTCCATCCACTTATATTGTTTAGTGTCATCCTAAAGGCACAAGTTTCTAGATTTCGGAGTTTATAAAGAATTTTTTTTATTTATTAGCATCAAACTCTACAAATTATATACAAATTACATAACTACAAATGATACTCCAACTTATAGCTATTTCTGAACAATAGAGGATAAACACTAAACTAGCTATTTAATTGGAATTTAACCCTGACTCAGCCAATATATATACCTCACCGTCAAGAAAAAATTCCATCTACTTAGAAAGGCTAGTGTGTATTCTAAATTTTTCACAAATCTCTAAAAGTTAAAGTTTTGTACACGTCAATTTTTGTTTTATGGAACCCTACCCCCACACTTAAATCAAACATTGTCCTCAATGTTTCAAACCATTGCAAAAAGAATAAGAGGAATACTTGAAAAAGATAAGGGAGTAAGAATTGGAATTCACCTAATTGACGCATACGAGAAACATTCAAAATAGACTCCCCATATATCAACAATCTGAAAATTTGAGGATCCACCCACAAAACAATCTGCATATATTGCAAAAGCTTCACACGAATGCTAGAAAATAGTGGGAAAAATAAAACTATCACCCCACGAGAGTCACCCCCACACTTAGTCTCTTTTACACTCGGAAGTGTATGCAAAATCTAAGTGGAAGGAACGTCCATTGGTTCCTCTTGGAAAACCTCAATGGCGTTAGACTCAAACACATATGGTGGATACTTAGAAGCAAGAAAATCCGATAAAATTTTTGAAGCACATAATTCCATCCCCAAATGAGGTATCTTCCTAAAAGATGGATTAACAACTCTTTGGGAAACTACTTCAAATTTGGGAGGATCATCATTAGATAGAGATTCACAAAAAGGGTTCGACAAACCTTGCAAAACCTTGTGTATTATTGGATCCTCTGTACTTCTGGATAATTCTGTTCCCATATCATAAGTATCATTATTCTCATTCAACCGTTCTTCATTAGTTTCTTTTGACTCTATAACTTGCAAATCTTCATCATCAGAATCGAAATCTGCTCCAAGTAAGTCATCGTAATCCTTACGGTCTTCATCACAAGTTGACTTCTCATTCAAAGTATTCACCATCTCTGAACTAAGGGTGTTATTCACAAAGAATTCATATTCATCATCGCTCTCATACACAATATAAGTCTTACCATTAATAACTTTAGTGTTTCTAGACTCAAATTTTTCCTTTTGAATAAGAGAATGATCATTATGATCATGAGTTGAGCTAGTTACACCATTATTATCAACATTTAAGTATTCTTGTTCTTCGGAATCATCATACTCTATATCGGCATCCATGGGAATGTTAGAATGAGTTTGAACCTCTTCCTTGTTCCGCTCTTCTTGAATTTGATTCATGCCATTTCTGATGTTGTCTATATTCCGTTAAAGTTGTTGGAGTGATTCATTGTAACTCAGCTGAAATTCAAAAAAAAATTGTGTTGCTTGAAGCATCACGGGAATAGCAGTTTCAACAAAACTATCAAATTTCTGATTTGAAGATTGCTCCGCCAAACTTGTTTCATAGTTTCCATCCCAAGTCTCATCCCTTTGAATGGGTGAATGATCATAAATACGATCAAGAGTAGGGCTAGACTCATTGAAACAAGGTCCGGTTGGTTGTCTACCAAGTTGTTCCACTGCCTTTAGCTCAGAATGTGATCGAGCATATGCACATGTCTAGAATTAAACTGATTAAAAGTACAACTATCCTCCCGTCCTTATGATTGTTCATATCCAAAAGATTGGTTTTGATTATATCCCAAGTATGGTTGGAAGTCATAAGAATGATAATTAAATTGCTCACCATAGTATGCATGGTTTTGTGAACCATATGCATTACTCTCAAAAGGATTCATCACAAATTTCGTTATGCGCACAACTATTTTAGAGACTTACCTCTTGTTTCCAATTGTCCACACGCAAAAACAAGTGATTTATACCTGAAAAATAAGATTCTTAAAAAGATAAATTAGTAAAAGATAAAAAATAAAAACAATATACAAAAACAGAAAATCAAATAACAACTCAAACTACCGACTGCTCCCCAGCAACGGCGCCAATTTTGACGAGGTGTCGAACTCGCAAAAATAATATTTCTCTACTTCTCTTTAAACTAACTAGTAGTATACGGACAAGCAGGTTCGTTCCTAAGGGAGAGTTGAGTCTAATTTGTTGAACAAGTGCTTTAAGTTCCGTGTCTTGGAGGTACGCTTACTAGCTAGGTGTGACTCAAACAAGTGCTTTAAGTTCCGTGAGATAGTCTATTCCTAGTGACAAACACAAAATCTCGATTAATCTACTAGTGTCATTCAATACATATGGATATTTAACAAAATCTCATCGTCAATAATCACATATTACTACTTGTATTCGGAATATCTAGACAATAACAGGTCGAAGAATTATCGAATTAGAAATCGAATCATCCATAAACCAATTTAATTTGCAACTTAAACGCAGAATCCTAACAAGCCAAAGCCAAAAGGACAACAAACTCTGACATTAAAACCTGCAGAACTGGGTGAGGATGAAGGTCAGTTAGTCTCTACTATTTTCAGTCAAGAAAAATGTAAAAGGGCAGTTGTTGAATTTATTATAATTGATGAGATGTCATTTAGAGCAGTTGAGGGTGAAGGTTTTAGGAGAATGATGCATGTCTTAGAGCCTAGATTTGTTGTGCCAAGTAGAATGACTATTTATAGATGTTTATTAGACATGTATGTATTAGAGAAAGAAAATTTGAAAACCTACTTCAAGTCAACCAAGCAGAGGGTTAGTTTGACAACAGACACATGGACTTCACCAAACAATTTCAACTACATCTGTGTAACAGTACACTTTATTGATCAGCAGTGGAAGTATCAAAAGAGAATTATTATGTTTTCTGAGGTTAGTGGTCACAAAGGAATTGACATTGGTGAGATGTTAGAGAAGTGTTTGTCAGATTGGGAGCTTAAAGATGTGTTTACTGTCACTTTGGATAATGTGAGTGCCAACAAGGTAGCAATGGATTATTTGAAGACTAGTATTGTTTCAAAGACAAGGGCAGAAGAGAGAGCTAAGTACTTGCATGTAAGTATATGTATATGAATATGAATTATATATATTTTTTTAGTTTCTGCTTAGGATTATGTTTATTAGTTTTGTTAAAATATCTAATACTTGTTTGAATTCACCTTTTCAGGTAAGGTGTGCAGCTCATGTACTTGCACTTGTGGTAAAAGATGCTATGAGGGTCTACAACAAATCAATTGCAAGAATCAGGTCAGTTGTTAAGTATATAAAGGGTTCTCCATCTAGGTTGGCTAAGCTTAAGCGTTGTGCAAAATTAGTTGGAATAGAGTCTAAGGTAACATTGATATTAGATGTTAAGACTAGGTGGAACAGTACATTCTTGATGCTACAGGCTGCAGAATTGTTTGAAAAAGCATTTATTAGGTTAGAAAGGTATGATAAGGAATATCGGCAGTTGTTTTATTATCCAAAACAAAGTGAGAAAGATCTACCTGATGCTAATGATTTTGATATTGATGTTAATGTTGGTGAAGAAGAAGAAGAATTTAGTGAAGAAGAACAAGAAGAAGAAGAAGTTGAGGTGAGAGGGAAGAAGAAGAAGAAGGCACAAAAGAAGAATAAGAAGGTAGTAGTGAGGAAACCTGCTCCATGTGAAGAGGACTGGATCTTTGCCAGAGGCCTTGTCAAATGTTTGAAAGTATTCTTTGATGCTACTGTTGCATTTTCAGCCTCAACTAAGGTAACAACAAATACTTTCTTATGGCAATTAGTTATCATATATGAGCAACTAGTTGAGTTTAGAGATAATGTAGATGAAGATCCTTTTATTGCTACTATGGCTGGAAAAATGTTTAAGAAGTATAACAAATATTGGGGTGATTATGCAAAGATGAACCCTACAACCTTTTTTGCCATGTTGTTGGATCCTAGAGAGAAAGAAAAAGGACTACAATTTGCTCTTGAGCTCTTGTATGGGAAGAATTCTTCTAAGGTTGAATCTGTTATGAAGCTTGTTAAGTTGGATTTTAAGATTTTATATGAAGAATATAAGGATGTCTATTCAGTACATGAGGAGGATTCAAGTAGTTCTATCCAGGGACAAGCCAAAGGAGTGGCAAGTAGACCAGTGGCAGGGCCAAGTCGTATGAAAGAGTTGATGTCAAGGAGTAAGAGGTTCAAGAAAAGCCCAAGTGATGATGAGGGAAAAACAGAGTTGGATAAATATTTCATTGACGAGTATGAAGAAGGTGAAGGAGAAGAGGATGATGAGGAGTTTGACTTACTGGGTTGGTGGAAGACCAACAATACAAAGTATAAGATACTTGGACATATGGCTAGGGACATATTAGCCATTCCCTGTGTCTTCTGTTGCCTCTGAGTCTGCTTTTAGCACAGGAAAGCGAGTCTTAAGTCCTTGTAGAAGCTCTTTATCTACAAGGACAGTTGAGGCATTGTTGTGCACACAAAGCTGGCTAAGGAAGCCAATACAACTTGACCTTCTATCTGATTACATACCAGATGATGATGTTGAAATTGAAGAAGGTAACATATTACATTATTACTTGTGTTTGGCAGTAATAGATATAGCCTAATAGTTACTAACTGCTTTTTTTTTGCAGCGTTACTTGGCCCTATCAACACTGATGACACCACAAGTGCTGCTGACATCTGACATGGATTAGAAGATCAAGATTCAATACTACTGCAGCACTAGCTGCACTGGTAGTTGTTCTTTTTTCATATTTTCTCATTTTGCTTATTAACTGTGTGTGTTTGTTAGTTTGTGTGCTACTTATTAATTGTTGCTTTGAATGGGAATTTGAGATATTAGTATTACTTAATATATTGAAAAACAGGTAAAAAAACATGTACTTAGATTGTGAGAGAAAAATACATATTTCTGTCTGGAAAAGAACCGACTGGAACCGGAACCGTACCTGGTACTGACCGTGTACCGAATGGAACCGGAACCGAGGTACAAGGTACAGGTACCGGTCCAAAATTCTGGTACCGAGCATAGGGAGGTACAGGTACTCGGTCTCGTCAAGAACCGAGCCGAACCGTACCGTGTGCACCCTTAGTCATAATATGGTGTTTGTCAAGATCTTCTAACGCTTCAAGCCAACCAACACGAAAAACAGAAGTTGAGTTTGGAAAGAACGTCTGACCTAGTACCCATGAGATAAACACCCTTAGGAGTTCAGGATAGTCATCTACATTTTTTGAGTTTCTGTTTTGGGTAAGAAAAAGCTTCAACGCTGAATATACTACGCCACCTCCTTTCAATTATTCTTTATGATCTTCACGTTTATCTGCTTTTATAAACGAGAGAAAAAGTGTTGAGGAGTAAATTCAGTTCTGGTCCTACCCTTCCTAGTTACACAAAGTGACCTCACTTTTCTAAGAATACTAAGAGAGAGAGAGAGTTTACTTTCCATTGTACCTTGTTCTTCTTTATAACCCCTCTTTGTACGGGATTTAACAGCGAGGATCCTTTTGCGCAAATTCCATGATCGTGAGCGACTTTTGACCTTCTTTTATTCGTGCAAGTTTTTTTCCTGTCCTTTCAGTTTCTGACGGTTGTCATTCTCTTTGCATAACCGTCATGTCCAGACCTTTATGCTCCTTATAAATAGAACCGTGAAATTACTTCCCTTTTACTTTTCTTCTCATTTCCTCCCTTCCGAATATATGCATACATTCTCTATGTCCAGCAGTTCTACCAGCGATTCGTCTGAGGAATCTGGCAAATCTGAGGAAACCATGAGCGAGGGCTCTGAGGAGGTTGAGCACTCGGAATAGGACGAGATCCAATAGCCTCCCCCAGAAGATGGCAGGTCGTACACGCTTGCATAGTTTACCAGCGGCTCTGACCTAAAGCGCGCAATGAAGCTGAGAGAGTATCACGGAGGTAAGCACGTTTTCCCTCTCGATGATATATTGGTTCCTCGTCTTCTGAATCCTTCTGTGTTTCCCTATCCTTGTGCCCCTAGGTGGCTCTTTCAGCCTGAGTCAGAAACCATGGACGCTTTTGCATTCAAGTCGGTACCGCGAATGGCTATTCTCCATGGTGATTACGATCTTCCTGTCAGTGATATCTATTTTACGTAAAAAAAACTCCTCCGATATGGACGTACTGGACATATTACGTTCGTTCCTATCCTGGTCACGCGTTAGCCCTTCGAGAAGCAAACATTAACGAGGCTATAAATTCGTTTTTCAAGCGTGAAGTGAAGAGGTGTATGAGCAACATAACACGACTCTTTTGTCGTTGGATCCCTCTTGTTCACACCATTCTTATGGCATGGGGAGAGGCGACCATCGTTTTAGAAGACGTAGTAGCCCTTGTGGGGTTACCTATTCAAGGTAGTCATTCATATTACGAGACGGCGGTTTATAGTGCGCTGAACGACGAGGATAAAGAGCTATGTGCTTGTCTACTAAAGTGCAAAGATGCTTCCCAATGCAAACTAATGTAAAAAGATCAAGTGTTGGTACGGGTAAGAAAGGCGCGTCACAATCTTCCGCAAAGGATAAAACCAAATGGGTTGAGGAGAAGAAGA
Source organism: Papaver bracteatum (assembly GCA_023529315.1). Lineage (NCBI taxonomy): Eukaryota > Viridiplantae > Streptophyta > Magnoliopsida > Ranunculales > Papaveraceae > Papaver > Papaver bracteatum. The sequence goes on along the minus strand of JAJJWX010005189.1, from coordinate 940,365 downwards.
TTTCTTCGGCGCGTCCAACATTTGAGCGATTGCTTGCCAACTCCATTCGTACACACGAGGAGATCCATGGCTCGTTGGCTCCTCCGACATGGGCCGGTCCCGAGTGGGTTACCAAGACCAACCATCATGCCTCCTTTCCCCTATGGATTAAGTATTGGGATCCGTGATTGGTAGATGGAAAAGTTCTGCCACCTAAACGGAAAGAGGAGAACCCTCATGCGGAGTTAACCACTTATATTCTATTCTGGATGTGGCATGATGTGTTCTAGTATAGTCCCTAGGATACCATCAAGAGTGATCTTGTGCCGATGGCAGTGTTGTTATTCCAAGGCGTTTCTTTCCCACTAGCGTCGATATTTTTAGGTGGTTTATATCATCATCTGAATTTGTTCAGTCACGACCTTCATACGGTGGGATCGTCTCACAAGATCGAGACTTACATCCCAGCCTTTTTTCTTCAAGCGTCGTGCGCGCCCGATCCTAATAAAATAGCAATTCATCGTGAAGAAGATATTAAACAGGACGACGACTCGGTTAAGTGGGATCCGGTTGTTTACGGCTACCCTCGGATGGCTCTTTGGCATTCAAAGGGGGAGGTTCCCAAGAGCGATATTGCTAAACATATGGATATGGCCAATGGTTGTGTACCATTCCCCTACCAAGAGGGTCGAGCAGGCCCAGCGCATTACGACTTTATTGCGCCTTTCTATGTAGAATTGGACTCATCTAAACTCTTGGCGGAGGAGGATTTCGACTCGGTGATGGTCATGTTACCTGGTTATCTCCCTGATTTTCTTGCTGGTAAGTTCATTTCCATGTCTTATCACTCGGATCGCGTGGCTCGACAAATGGGGTTTGACCATGGGGTTCCTCATAGATTCCCCCCATGGGAAAGCTCTGATATCGGGGATATTGTCGCCAGTTTCGATAACATTATTTTCTAAGGGCCAACGTGTTTGTCCGATCGAGGGATCGACTTTTCGTTCAAACAGACTCTCCTAGAGCGTTTTTTGGCGGTTATTGAGGGGGGTCACGAGTATCATGACCTCATATGTCGTCGGGCTTTGAATTTCCTCCAACGTTAATTATATCCTCCCCGCGACCTATCCGTTCAAGATCTCTGTGAGCTTCATGCATCCGGCCGGATAAAGCTTGATGACGTCGTGGCTGCTGTGCATCGCCTTGTTTCAGCAACTAAAGGTCGCCCCTAGTAACTTCTTGGGCTCCTTACGATGGTTAGGAGTCCACAAAGCCAAAGAAATAATATAAATCGCTCTCCGATCGCAAGCCCCCGCGGATAGAGGTGGCGATGTCTTCTGCCATTCTTTCAGCAACACAGGTTTGTTTTTGTTTTTTTCCTTAGCTTTTTTGTCTGTCATTTGTCGTCTTCTTCTTTATTTTTGATAAAGTGAGTGGCGGGGTTGCATTCTTAGGAAGCTTTTCATTATAATCGCATGGGCTGGAAGGCCCCTTCTTATGTGATGAAGGAGTACTTGAACATGCACGAGTGTGATTGGACAGAGAGAAGCCTCGGGAAGAAAGCTAGGCCGGAGGCGGCTAAATCGTCTGCTCTGCTTTATTGTTCTTCTGCTAACGTCTCACCCAGATGTAACCACAGTAGATACAATTTCCTCATTGTCTAGGTTACGGTGACTTCCACCAACATGATGACTTCCACCATCATGATGATTTCCACCAATAGGATGAGTAGTGGACCCTTTTTCTGGGTAGGAGTGACTCTTCTAGGAGGGTTGGTGGAACTTTCCGGTGCAGACACATTAGCTTTCAGTAAGTGTAGTATCGCATGTCAATAAGATCAAATTAGAACCATCACAGTGTTTAAGGTGTACTAAACTAATTTAGAATTGCACGACAAGTAAGAATTGAACACTTACGTCGACTTTACTGGTCAGCGACCCCATTTGTACACCCAAATTACTAACTTCAGTTTCAATTATGTTGAATCTTTTGTCATTTTGGGACTCTCTGTTTTAGAGAGCATAAAATGCAACCGCTGCCATCTAAGCTTGCTTCTTCGACATACGGGATGAGTAGCCACGAGCAGAATATTTTTGATTTGATCCAAACACATCTTCTAGTGGCTCTGAAACCAAATAACTCGTGCCACCACTTGCTCCTGCTTCTTTATACTTTTCTTTGGTTTCCATTACTTTCTTCTATAATTTGATAATAGAAACTTGGTGGTTAGCTAAGAGTATGAAGCAGTGAACTAAGTGTCGTTATTCATTTTTATGAAGTATACTTACATGTTCCTCTTCTGCACTAGGATGCACAGTCCCATCCTTACGTTGGTGTCCAAACAACCACTTGTCTGTAGTGTCTTCTGGTACTTGTAATATGTCTGACTCGAAAAAGATGGTTTATATTATATAAAACACTGAACATATATCCTTATTATTTCCATTAGTTATTCCATTAACAGAGAGTGAAGTTACCAATTTATGTTTCTTGTTATTGTAAAAGCATTGCCCAAGTGTATGGCGGATCTTGGATTGCTTTTTGGCGGCTAAATTAGCAATATTCTTTGCTATAACCGCTGGTTCCTTTTCATAGTCAACAAAATCATGCCAAATAATTTTATTCTTCCCAGCTGGAACTTTATCTCTAGCAGCTTCCCAAAGTTCTGGAGTTAGTTGAAGGCGTCGGGGTTCTTCAGACTCTTCCTCCGGTATAACATACCCATCCTTCGACAATGCAGGTCTCTTCTTGGATCTTTTTTTTTTCCTCTGACTAAATCCCTCAAGTCAGACTTGAATCTCTGATATAATGGTGGAAATCTTGTTTCTATAACAACGCGGCAATGCTTTGAGCCGACAAGCAATTCAAATTCATCTTGAGATATAGATTAATGTTGATAAACATTAAGTAAAATAACATTAATAGTAATACAAATTCATCCTGAAGAACAATTCCAAGATTAGTAGAAATACCATCAAAGATTCCCAAACATCATCTTTGAAATTAACCGGCACTTTCTTCCACCCACGGAAGTTAACTGGAACATGAATTCTGATTAGCTCTCCTACCCAAGTAGAGAATTTTGCAGCATAATCTCCCACTGGCTTGAAAGCAATGTCAAGTTTGAGGGGAATCTTCGGGTTAACTGAAGAAGAGCTCAACTTATTTTGTTGTGATGTCGTACCTGTAGATGTGCTTTGCATTTGTTCCATTGACCTACAAAATAGAAATTAGAAGTATTAGTAATCCATACATATATATGGTTAATAAATAGTAACAGAAGACACTGAAACATCACAGTAAGAGCATAAAGCAATTATTCTGAAATCACTGTAAGTCGAAAATCACAAACTATCACAACTAAATAAGGTTCAAAATACGGACATGCAATGAATAAAATCATATTACAACATGCAACATTTAACTACTACATGATGATAACAAGGATTTCCAGTGCTGAGAAAAGATACCATAAGTACTGGTCTAACCTTACACATAATGAAAACTTACAAGGTTTCAAAAAAAAAAAAAAAAAAACAGGCATCCTAAAACAAGGTCAACTTAAGATTAAAAAAAAAGTAATTTACATATATAACTTTACTAAACATTACAGACAGCGTGTTTGTGATAAGTAAGTATATATACACAATTTACAATAGATAGATTTTAAGTTAAATACATCACCTTCAAAGACTACAAACACAGGACTGCCCACAATAGTTGAAAATCGCACTCAAACCTTAACCTATGAAGTTCACCTATTGAAGCCAAAGATACCTTAATCACATAGAAGTTAAATTAGAACATAGAACAAACCCAAAGAAATCAACATATATGAAAGACATAATAAAAAGTTCTAGCTATAACCTTATTCTATACCACGAATTATATCATTTGAGGCCAAAATAGAAACATTGGAGAATTCTCTTAACATAAATAGTAGAACCTTGAGACTAATTCAAGATGCAAAAGCGTTCAATTCGTTGAAAGCAGGACTGCCCAGGTGCAGAACAAAACCTATCGAAAACTGTCAAAGCTTGTAAAACATAAACCGAACTAGAATACTTAATATCATGATAGTACTCCTCCTTCAAAGGGTTGTGTTTCCTTAGAAACAACTCCAATCCAGTTCCAAATCAAAGTCACCCAAAATCAAAACTAAAACAATTTTAAACAACCTAGGAACTATCTGATCGACATGATTAACTAAAATTTCATAGACCCAAGTTTTCAAGATGACTTATAGGTCAGGAAAACATAAATTCAATCTCAATCACGTTCTAATCCCCATCACATCTCAGTAATTACCTAGATAGAACTCAATTTCAATAGCAACCCTAGGTCTTACAAATACAAATTAAGAAGATTAGATAGAAATAAGAGTAGTAAAATTGTTCAATAAACCATCTTACTCAAATCAGTCAACTGAAACAAGAGTAGTTTAAGGTAGAAATCCTCATCTCATTTCAATTTATAAGATAAAATATTAACCCCCCCCCCCCTTTTTTTTTTAATTCTAAGAAAACACAGATGAAAAAACATATCAAAAGTAACCTAAATCTATACAACTTCAAAATCCAACACGAAATCATCATGCAGACTCCAACATCAAAGAATTAGGTCAAACAATAGACTATATTATAACCAACAAAACAAAAATCAAAGAAGAGTAGTAGTAGTAGATTTTATATCTCTTGAATATCAATAAAGCAATCAACTATAGATGAATTGATTTTCGATTTCAGGAACAAAATTAAATTCTAGATTTTAGATGATATTTCTAGGTCTTGATTCGGTTTCCATCTTTGGGTTTTGATTATAAGTGAAGTTGTTGATTACACGGGAAGGTTTTGGTTTCCGATATTTCAGTGGAATGATCGATCTCTGGGTTCTGAGAGTTCTCGGAAAGAAAGAGAAAGAGTGTAAAATAGAAAAACAAGGGCTGAAAAAATAAGATAAATACGTGAACATAATAAATGTGTCTGAAAAACTATTTTTCCTTATAAAAATAATCAATTTAGAAAGGTTGATGGATATGATGATAAAATTTGAGGGAAAAATTGGGGGGAAAATTTTGTGGATTCAAGTTTGGGAGGGATATTGATTTTGGGGATAAACAATTAGAGGGAAGAATTGGGTGGAACCAATTTTAAGAATGATTTTGGGGAAAAAATTGAATCATAATCTTTTTTTTTTTTTTTGCAATCTGCATATAACTAATGAAAACATAGGCTTTCTAATCCAACGTTCATTATGCAACTAAATCTTGAGCATACGGATCCCAACCCATCCAACGCTCAAGTAAATCATTAATTTTATAAATTAAAAGAAAAAAAATCTGAAGACTAAAAAAACACAAGGTTGCGCAACGTTTTTAGAATTTCCAATACGTTACTCAATAACATAAAATATAAATAAATGAGTGGTATTTATTTTGAGCAACATTTTTAATGATGTGCAACGGACTGTCGCGTTGCATAATAAGATTTTTTGATTTATCGTTGTAGTAGTAAATAGGGTTGTCGTTCACTCGGACGTTGTTGAGATTAAATTTAAAGGTTCAATGAAAATAATAAATAAAAGCGAGAGTTACTGGGCCTAGGATTCCACCGCATTCATATCAATAGGTTCAATTATTTATTCTTCAGCAATTATCGCCCAATAAATAAAACAACAAGGACTCTTATTTTTGCCAAGGTAGATTCTCCAAATATTAGTTATAAATCGTAAGCATGGGACATCAAACATCTAAGCAAGCATGACCCATCTAATAAAATGATAACTAATTTTTTCAAATCATAATTCTATTTTAATTAATGCAAAAGTCATATAGAAAAATAAAATAAATTCATCCGTGTATCAAGTTCGGCTTCCTCCGTGGACCCAGTGATGGGGTTTAGCTTCTCATAATGAAAACACACTCAAAAATATAATTAATAGCTCAAATGGTGTTTTTATTGAAGAAAACTAATAATACAATGAATTCGCAACGCTGCAGAGCTGTTACAAAACTGACTTATAGAAAATAATTGTTTTGTTCTGTCGCATAAAACTGTTTTTCATGGAAGAACAGTGACAGTTCTAAACGACAGACTACAAGTGTAGTCTGTTCTTTTTCTTCTCCTTCTCTGCAACTCTCTATTCACCTCCCAAAACTCTCGATGCCCCTCTCTGATCCCCAAGATACTCTTTTATACCCAACAGAACCGTAATAACTCGCAATCAAAGCTTGAAATCTTCTCCAGCATGGGATTATTCTCGGGAATATTTTCTCCTTTTATTCTTACCATGTTACAGGATTTGATTCTCCTTCACGCGTCTGTGGATGTCGACACCGTTAAATTAGTTCATTCTTCATCCATGATGTCGTTAAACATGCAACAATCACAAGCAGTTCTTCCAAAAATAGAATATCTGGTGTTATTTCATTTTGAGAAAACATTCCTTTTTTATCTCTTTTACGTGTTATTCTTTGACTGAAACTTTCTAGCACGCGCAAAACAAGTTCCAAAAGAAGTCAAACTCATTGAAACCACTAGCCAATACTAGAAATATCTCACACAATCCCATGAAAAACTCCACCTCCTCTATTTTCTTGACTCCACGTAACCAGCCCAAGTTTTTTTCGATTTTAACAACATTACCACTCATGTTTAGCCAGAACAGGATGTTCCCAACGAATTTCATCCATTAAGTCTCCGTAAAACTCCTCCAAAATCATCACAGCAAAATATCAGGTTTTCTTCAAAACTTTTCCCGCCAAAAATATTTATACTGTTTCCTTGAATTCCCGATTATCTAACCAATTTTGATCGAAACAATTACCCATACCAGGCCTGTTTAGGTACCAGGAGAAAACCCATTTGATTTCAGCGCTTTAGTCTCACCCAAACGCCTCCAAAATCGAAACCCTAAATCTGCTGCCATTTTCCCTCCAAAACTGAAATTCGAATTGGTGAAGATGAAGTTCCATGATCCAAAACATGGGCGCCTTTAACAACTGGATGCCTGGGAGTGCCCTTATCCAAAACGAGGATGCCTTAAACGCCTTTTTTGAGGTGCCTTTAACACTTTTTCTGGGACGCCTTTAACACTCCTTCGGGGTGCCTTAAGTACTTTTTCCAGGGGTCCAAAAACCACTTTTCGAGCAACTTTCTCCATAAGAGCTTATTTCAAACAAGTTTATTAGCGAAATAATGAGTCTTAGCTAATGTATTTATGGGTTAAAATGCGTCGCACTTTCGTGCTTATCAAATTCCACCATACTTACATTTTGCTAGTCCATGAGAAAAACTGAAAATTGACCCGCTACACATCTGGTCATATAATAAGAGAAAGTTAGACCCGCTACACAGCTGGTCATGATAAATGCCAAAAACAAGACCCGACACAATTTTTTTTATATTTTTTTTTAGACCCGCTACACAGCTGGTCATAATATATAAGGAAAAACAAAAGACCCGCTACACAACTGGTCATAACGCTAAAAATCATAATAATAATAATATTTTTTAGAGACCCGCTACACAGCTGGTCATAATAAGGAAATATATAAAAATAGACCCGCTACACAGCTGGTCATAAGCCTAACAACTATAATAAAAAAAATTAGACCCGCTACACAGCTGGTCATAATACGCAAGAAAGTTCCTGAAAAAAATTAAAAGAAAAAGTTAATACCCACTCCCCCACACTTAAATATTACATTGTCCTCAATGTAATTGAGTCATCCAACGTAAAAATTAAGATGGGAAATTCAAAAATAAACAAAAATAAAATAAACAGAAATAAATAAATAATTATACCTACAGGAATGTACAAAAACGGATCCCCGTAACTAATAACCTGAAAACTTAGGGATCGACCCAAAATATAATATTTACAAACGACAGCTTCACACTTATGTCATGAAAACGCGGAGACGCTGAAACTATCAAAAAACAAGATTTACCCCTAAACCAAGTTTTTACTGCACATGGAAGTGCGTAAAGAACAAAATATGGGGATTCTATTGAGACTGGGTAAATATCAATTAATTCATGCACGATATCAGGAATAGGCAAATCCTCTGGATACTTATATGTAAAGTAATCCAACAACACTTTAGAAGCACACAATTCTAACCCTAAATTAGGCAACTTTTGGAAGTCTAGGGGTCTAGAACCAACCTCTAAGTCAGGTGAACTATCTTGTAAGGTAGATTCATCTATGGAATTAGGCGAATCATCCACAAGGTCATCTATATGTTCTGTTTGGAACAGAGAGTCACTACAAGACTGATCATCATCATCATTAAATAATCTTTGGCATTCTAGAATTCTCAATCTTTGTTCCAAACTAGGTGGTATGTGTTTGTAATACTTCTCATATATAGTTTGATGTGATTCTTCACTTACCATTTGTGTAGCAAAAATTCCATACCGTTTCCTATGCATATATTCTCCAAGCGTCATCGCTGATGAAGTTGCCTGATAATTTGAATTTCTACACATATATTCCGCCAGCGTCATCGTAGGTGACGTCTCCTCGGAAGAAGTCATCATCCTCAAAAAGTCCCTGAAAAGAAATACAAAAAGAAATGCATAAAGAGGAAAAACAAATTCTAAAATAAAATGAAAACACTGTACAAAATAAAAATAAACCTAAAAAATAATCTAAACACAAGTCTGCGTCGGCGGCGCCAAAATTAATAAGATTTTTTGATTTATCGTTGTAGTAGTAAATAGGGTTGTCGTTCACTCGGACGTTGTTGAGATTAAATTTAAATGTTCAATGAAAATAATAAATAAAAGCGAGAGTTACTGGGCCTAGGATTCCACCGCATTTATATCAATAGGTTCAATTATTTATTCTTGAGCAATTATCGCCTAATAAATAAAAAAAACAAGGACTCTTATTTTCGCCAAGGTAGATTCTCCAAATATTAGTTATAAATCATAAGCATGGGACATCAAACATATAAGCAAGCATGACCCATCTAATAAAATGATAACTATTTTTTTCAAATCATAATTCTATTTTAATTAATGCAAAAGTCATAAATAAAAATAAAATAAATTCACCCATGTATGAAGTTCGGCTTCCTCCATCGACCCAGTGATGGGGTTTAGCTTCTCATAATGAAAACACACTCAAAAATATAATTAATAGCTCAAATGGTGTGTTTATTGAAGAAAACTAATAATACAATGAATTCGCAACGCTGCAGAGCCGTTACAAAACTGTTACAATGACTTATAGAAAACAATTGGTTTGTTCTGTCGCAGAAAACTGTCGTTCATGGAAGAACAATGATAGTTCTAAACGACAGACTACAAGTGTAGTATGTTCTTCTTCTTCTCCTTCTCTGCATCAGCAGAGAAGTTGCTCTTCAACTCTCTATTCTCCTCCCAAAACTCTCGATGCCCCTCTCTGATCCCCAAGATACTCTTTTATACCCAATAGAACCGTAATAACTCGCAATCAAAGCTTGAAATCTTTGCCATCATGGGATTATTCTCGGGAATATTTTCTCCTTTTATTCTTACCATATTACATGATTTGATTCTCTTTCACGCATCTGTGGATGTCGACACCGTTATATTAGTTCATTCTTCATCCATGATGTCGTTAAATATGCAACAATCTCAAGCAGTTCTTCCAAAAATAGAATATCCGGTGTTATTTCATTTCGAGAAAACATTCCTTTTTATCTCTTTTACGTGTTATTCTTTGACTAAAATTTTCGAGCACGCGCAAAACAAGTTCCAAAAGAAGTCAAACTCATTGCAACCACTAGAAAATACCAGAAATATCTCACACAATCCCGTGAACAACTCCACCTCCTCTGTTTTCTTGAATCCACGTAACCAGCCCAAGTTTTTTTCGATTCTAACAACATTACCTTTCATGTTTATCCAAAATAGGATGTTCCCAATGAATTTCAGCAATTAAGTCTCCGTAAAACTCCTCCAAAATCATCACATCAAAATATCGTGTTTTCTTCAAAACCTTTTCCGCCAAAAATATTTATATTGTTTCCTTGAATTCCCGATTATCTAGCCTATTTTGATCGAAACGATTACCCATACCAGGCCTGTTTAGATACCAGGAGAAAACCCATTTGATTTCAGCGCTCATTAGTGGAAAATGAGGTTTTAACAACCCACATAATCGACCCTCGTTAACAGTTGACTCATCTTTGACCGAACAGGACCGTCTGGGAACAAGAAAAAACACGGAAAAATTCTGGGATGTCTAACACCAGTCATTGAATAATTACCATTTAGTTCCAAATGTACTTCCGATCCCGCGACGGATGAAAAATGATTTACCTATGATAGATTTTATTATTGGCCGGGCAGATAAATATCTATTTCTCTCTCCCATATTCAATCTCTTCGCTTTCTATTTCTTCTTATGCTCTCGGTATCCATCTCTAACCTAAGGAACCAGCCCATGGGAACAGAGAAATTAGTAAATCTTAGATGTTATTTAAACGAAACTAATAATCCCTTCTATAGATTCTTCTTCTAAAATCCTTTATCTCACTTGTCTGAGTTGTAGATCTCAAATATGTTGGAACAGATTCAACCTTATTCTTTTTCCATTCATTCCAAAATCGAAACTGCAAATATCGGGTATTAAATTAGGTGTAATATGTGATTCAAGTATAAGTGTTTCCGCGATTAGGTGTGATACGTGATTTGAAGCAAGGGTGTTTGTTCCAACCATTCAAGTTTTCGTATTTTCTTTACTAAACGGAAAACGAGCTCTCAGATCCATAAATTAGAACCACTAAATCTTCAATCACTTACCTCTTCATCTAAATGCTCATCTCTTTCGAATGGCGAGCTCTATTTTATTTTTTATTTTCCATTCTATTTCAATTTTGGAGTTAGGGTTTTTTCGATTAATTTTATTTTCTGAATATGAAAGGTACAAAGGCAATAGAGGAGTAAAATTGGTGGTGGATTCTAATATTATTGTTGATGCTGCTCCTAAGGTTTTTTGCAGTGCTATAGGAGGGGTTAACCCTTAGGGTAAGTAAGGTTTTAATTAAATTCCGTCCATTTTTTTTAATGATAATTTTGTGGTAATTCCCTTTTGTTTATATTTCATTTGCAGGTTACGTCGTTTATAGAAACATGACAATTTTATTTTGCTGCACTGAGGCTGGTGATTGATTAAATGGTTGTTGTTTTTTTGGGCACATGATCATAAGCCATCGGTTAAATGTTGATTTCGACTGGAAAAGTGGTGTTGATTCTAAAGACTAGCCTAATGTTGCCAAGAAAAGCCAAATTGATGCAAGTCATTTTCTCGCTTGTTCTTCGATCAGTAAGTAATATTTTTGTCTTTCACAATCATGAAGTTTATATGGAGGTGAAAAGGACCATTAGATTACGCTTGTGCAAATCTTTTTTTTTTTATAAAGTTGAGCTACCCAAATTGCATTAGTTGGCAAAAAAAATCTTATTTAGAATTGGAAGAATATTCGTACATAGAATTTTTTTAGCATTGAAATGGAGTTTTTGTGCCGGTTTCACTTTGGTGGAAGCCCAAGCTCTAGTGGTGTCTATGACGTCCTTGGAAATTGAAAATATGTTGATTTCTTGGGTGAGTGCCTTTGTTTTGTACAATATTTACGTAAGTTTTGTCTAGAAATTCAAACTCAAACAGAAGGTCTTATTTCATTTTAGGAAAGTTAAAAAATTGTTACCTACATGTTCTTGTATTCCTAGTACTTGTTCTTGTACATTTAATCAAGGTTCTTGTTGGTCGAGGGATTGAGAGTAATGACGAAGATGCCGAATAATCGAGGTTGTTCTTTGAATGTTGAGAATGCCTGCGGAGTTCCAGAAAAACATTTCAAATCTCATTTTTAGTTCAACGCCACAAGGGAATTTTTTCCATGCCCGTAGTTGTAACTTTTTATGCAGTTTTTTAATTTCAATAAAATTAATACGATGGAGTTAAGAAACCACTAACCTGCATACTTTTCTTTTTTTGTACAGTTCATGGAAATGGAGCTGAAGCTGGAAGATGTGGTCAGATCCGTTCATGATGAAATGATTTATCTCCATGAACGATATACAAGATAATTTATTTTCCTAGGTGCATAATGAACTACTTTTTTTTTCTTTACTTTCATTACATTCTGAAACCCATTTATGAGACCATAATTTTTTTGCATTATTCCTTTTGCATGTTTCAGGGTGGAAGAAATGCATGGCATCGATCGAGAAACCAATTCTAAATTGGCGTGGTTAAGTTTCTGCTCACTGTTTGTGTGCTTATCAGTAGCAGGCTTACATGGTGGAGTTGACAATGGTACTGGTATGTGTACTCAATTCTTAGTTTTTCTCAGTATCTCTATCAAGGGTTTCTCTTTGTGCTGCCACTAACATTTCGTCTTTGTGTGTTTGCAGTAACAGCAAGAGTATCTCTAGATGAAATCAGGGTAGGGTTTCCAAGGTAATGGTGTTACATATTGATTTAATGATCTTTCCTTGTATGTTGTCAGATGATTAGTGATTTAAAGTTGTTGTTGCTAAACTAGTTAGATCTCAAATGGATATTTTTGTTCGCAAGATGTATAACAAATTGGTATTTCCCTTGGGTGCTATTACTGCTCCTTCAAACTTTGGAAAATATTAGAAACACGGAACTTGAAGTTTGGACTTCTAAGTAGATTTGATTTCGTAGTTACCGAATTGGTGTATGCTGGTGTGATTGTTGGTGCATGCTGGTTCGGTTGCTTCTTGGTTTCTGTATTGCTATGACTGGATTAGCTTGCATACCTAGAGTGTCTCTCCAATTTTCTCATGTTTCCCTGTATTCTTTTTGAACTCTAGATCGGTTCAGCATCAGGAAGTTAATCATTTTGTTGGTTTGAACTTGTCTTTCAGGTTTTAAATTTGGGTCTGCGAAACATACAACAAAAGCAATAGTGAAAAAGTACGGTTTTGAAGGAAAACTTTTGAAGTTCAAGTACTAGATATGCTGAAAAGTCATGCACCGTGCTCAAGGGTGTAACTTCAGAACTCATTTATATGGTTCTTAAGAAGTTACTCTTTATATCACTATGTTGAAGACTTTGTTCTTAGAATCTTGCATTCCCTTGCACAACATAGAATGAAATTGACAATCTGTTGCTGTTAATTTGGTTATCTCAGGTTGCCGAATATTGATAAAAGGTAAACAAACATTCATGGGAAACTATTACAATAGAATCATATGGAGATAGTTTTGTTTCTCACTTCTTTTGGTACTCATATCTCTCATAACCATGCATTATGATTTGGTTCACATGATCTACTATTATTTGTATTCCTCAAGCATTTGTACTCCTTAACCAGTTGATGTACCGAGGAAAGTTTTTATTGCTCCAACAAAGTTTGTTGGAAGTGGAGGTTTATCCCATGAGTTCTTTTCATCTTCTTTTAGTTCTAATAAATATTGCAGAGTAATTAATTCATTTCTTTTTTATATTGGCTATTACATAGTTTTTTATGATTGTAACTTTCTTTTCTTGGTATGTCATCATTAAGAGCTAGGGATTGAGAAACATAGATAACGGAACAACATCGTCCTGACTCAGGTAAATCACAAGAACCTATCTTATCATCTCCTTGTTATCATTGAGTTATTATATCCTTCCAAGATTTGATGACTTTTATATTGATAATTGCAGGTCTTCGTTGGTTCTTGGTTACATGTTACAGGTGGTGCCCTAAAGGGCGGCCAGGCAATAGATGGTAAAGCTTCTATTGCAGATAACTTTTTTTTTCTTAATACATGACTATCATTGATGATCCTTTTGTGAAGAATATAAATTTAATTCACTCACCTATATTTGTTTTCGGTAGTATTGCATACTTCTGCTGGAGTATGGTTAGATCGAAATTGGGTCGTGACTTCATCTCTAGAAAACGAGGGTGTTGCTGATTTTGATGCTGCTGTTGAGCTTATGTGTCGTTGCCATCATGCATCTTCATCTATTGGGGCTCGAATTTACATCTTCGATGGCCTCAGAGGAGGTAAACACTCTCGAGTATAGAATTTATATTACGTCAGTTTATTTAGTTATTTTAGGCATACATATGCATCTAACATCAGGGAGGTGGCTAGCAATTTATGTTGAGCAGCAATTTTAAACGAAAAAGTTTATGATTAAGGTTGAATTGAGTTCTGTAAGTAAGAAAAGTTCAAATATGATGTAAGGAGGTGGTATCAGTTAATGTTGACCTATGATTGTAAACTAATTACAGATATACAATTGGAAGAATATATGTATATATATATATATACTTCAGAAGTACTACAACTCTCATGTTCTGTAGTTGATATGTAGGGGAGAAGTTCAATAGAATGGTATTCTATTTCTAGCTATTTACTTGATTGTAGTGAAGTTGGTCATACTATTGTTGGATTCTATGTTTACACCACCGAGTCTGAGTATGTAATATTACAAAATTGCATTTTATGTTCACCTTGTACACTAGGCAGTTCTTGATAATCTGAAACATAAAGTAGAGGCATGTTGTTTTCCTCCCTGCTAGATATAATTGGATTAGACGATAGTGATGAAATGCAGACTTCTCATGTATTTTATTTTCTTAGCATGGATTTCCTTAATGAAATAATCCGATCCTTGTTTCTTATGCAGTCATCCGTTGATTTGGAAAACACAAACAATGAACTCAAAAGTGTTTCTTATGCAATCATGCTTACCTGTCAATCCAAGGTGATATTGCTTCTCATTTCTTAAGAGCAAAAGTTTTCAGTCACTTCATAGTATGACTAGATAATTGTCATTATCTCAATCTCAAATTAGCAGTTAATTGCAATCCCACAGGTGTTGATGGCCAAATAACCGTCAACTGCATATATCAAATCTGGAAAGAGCAGAGTACCAATTCAAAGGTGCTTATTTGAAATTACCAACTTGAATGGCTTGAAAACTTACACTAGTTTACTATATTTTTTATGGGTAATTTAGTGATCATTTTGAAGTCTCGAATTATGTGCCAGATTTATAGGTTTTGTAAATCCCTTTGGAATGTCTATTACTAATACTCCGCGAAAGAAATGGTTATATACATCGTCTAGTATGAGACACTTTTCTTATTCATAAATGGTGGTGAATTGGAAATACTAAATCTCTCCTCTCTCTCCTGTCCGCGGCTCTTTTCAAGGAAAGAGTCATAAAAGACATTTTCTTTCCGTTGAGTTTTCCTTTTTTGTCCGTTAGCCCTCTTTTTCGGTGACTTTTGATCGGAAGTGACCGTATTTTATCTCTTTTGTGTTGGTTTTATGTTTGATTCTTGTCAGATCTTTGGGATTCTTCTAACTGTGATTCTAGTTCAATGATTCTCTGTTAGCGACTCTTGTGTGGTGATTCTATTTTGGGGATTCCGGTTGGTGACTCGATTTTGGTGATTCCGTTTGGTGGTTCGATTTTTTCTGTTTCTGTTGGTTCTTTGATCTTTTCCGTCGTCGGTTTTCTTCCTTTTCTCTCTTAGCAGTTGATCTTTACCATCTGATTCGTCTAATTATTTGGTTTCCTGATTAATTTTTTGAGTAACCTTTTGTTCTTTCTGTCTACTTTTTGCACTCTACCTGTTTGTTATAATGAAGAAATATTCAAAATTGATGTTCATGGCAGGTATTACCATGTTCGGGTCCTGCAAGAGTAAAAGAAACTCCATCTATTCCAAAGAAAAGAAATGTTTGAGGCTTTGTATCATAGATGATAACAATAGATGGAGAGGTATAAGAAAATGGAAATCGCTTGGTGTGGTATTCTGGAAAAATCCTTTAATCTACACCATTAAAACCTATCTCAAGAATAACATTCTTATTAGTAGAGAAAAATTGGGTCTTATAACTAGCTGCAAGTCTTCAATTAACATCAGTGTACAGTTGAAAGATTATGATGCAGCGGAAAACAACTCGGTCATCACTGAAGAAGGTCTCAGATCCATCGTTTCTGCTGCTAGTACTTTCATTCATTGCAGAAAGCAAAGAACTATGGGGAAAGCTAGATCTTCTCCAGCAAATCCCAACAGGAATGCTACTGATTCATCCTCCCAACAGAACGCTATCTTTTCTGGTACTCAATTTTAGGTTGCTCAAATCGTGGAGTCACCTACCATGGGAACTTTTAAGGAAGCTAACCAGGTTTCTCCAAAAATCCTAATTTTAGCTTATTTTTGGTTCATTACTGAGAAAAATCACTCTTTGCGTATATCCATGTTTATATTCTATGCTAAAATCGTAGTTTTTCCAAAATTTGCTTACCCTGTAGTTTCTTATTTTTGGCAATTCATTAGTTTATTATCTTGGAACTGTCAGGGCTTAGGTCCCAAAATAACTAGACAATAGCTGGGAAAACTTATAAAAAAGCATGTGCCTGACATAGTTTTCCTGTCGGAAACTAAGAACCCAAATGAGTTTGTTAGGGATACTCTAAACAAAAACTTGTTTTACAATATTGCCTGTCAAGCTCTTGTGGGGATTTTCGGGGGGCTTGCTGTTGCTTGGGATAATTCTGTTAAATTATCCACTACCTATCAAGATGATAATCAGATAAATTGCCTTGTTTGGAATGAAAAAAACTAAATATAATTGGGTCCTTACTTGTATGTATGGTAGTCCTTATAAATACTATAGGAAAGCTAAATCTTGGGAAATGGTTAATTGTATGGGTCAGAACATGAACCATCCTTGGATGATCTTAGGGGATCTAAATGTCATTCTCCACCCTTTTGAAAAGAGAGGAGGAAAGGCTGCTAATGGAGCCGAAATGAGGAATTTCAACACTAATTTCAACAACTTAGGGCTGACTGACTTAGGTTTTTTGGGCTTCCCTTTTACTTGGTCCAACTACCAAGATGGCTGTAAACTTGTGGAAAAAAGGTTGGATAGAGGGATGGCTAATGGGGGCTGGATAACTACTTTTTCTAATGCTTGTCTTAAACACTTACACCCTATAGGTTCTGATCACTCTCCAATTCTTTTAGTTACTGATATCCCTATTACTAAAGGACATAGGCCTTTTAAATACATTGGTTTTTATCAAGAAGAAACTTCTTATAGAGACATAATCAAATCTTCTTGGGACATTAAACTGCAGGGATCTAATGCTTATGTTCTAGCTAGTAAACTTAGAATGGTTAGGACAGATATTGGAAAATGGAATAGAAATGATTTTGGAAATATAACGACTAAGTTGGCTTCTCTAGATCAAAAACTAGAAAATCTATTATCTGATCATAATATTAGGTTGAATGATAATAATATATAGATCACAACTATTGAAATTTGTAAGCTTCGGGGTTATGAAGAGGAGATGTGGAAAATTAAGGGTAATGAAAAATTTATCCAATTAGGGGACAAAAATACTCATTTTTTTTCATCAGAATGCAATAAAACGTCAAAGAAGAAACAATATAATAGGTCTTCATGATAATAACAATAGGTGGATAGATGGTAAAGATTAAATTGCTAATTGTTTAAATATTCATTTTGAAACTCTTCTTACTACTCTGCTCCTGTGCTTAATTATGACATTATTAATCTTGTTCTTACTGCCATAACTGAGGCTGATAATATCCATATCATGTCTTCTCCTTCCATTGATGAAATTCGTAGTGCTGTTTTTGGAATGCCACCTAATTCTAGCCCTGGTCCAGATGGTTTCCCTGCTTGTTTTTTCCAAAAAAACCTGGTCTACTATTAGCACTGATATTGTTAAGACTGTCAAATCTTTTTTTCTAGTGGTCATATGCTAACTGAACTAAACCTGAATCACATCTCTTTAATTCCCAAGGTGCCTCACCCTTCTAGTCCTGGTGAGTACATACCTATCAGCCTCTGTAACATAGTTTACAAAATCATTTCGAAAGTTATTGCTAATAGATTAAAACCTTTCTTAGATAGACTGATCTCCCCTTTCCAGTCGGCTTTCGTGAAGAAAGGGCTTATCTCAGACAATATTCTTGTTGCTCATGAGATAATCCATTCTATGAGGAAAAAAAAGAAAAATGATAACTACATGGGACTCAAAATTGATATGTCAAAAGCCTTTGATAGGGTCGAGTGGGATTTTCTAATTTCTATTCTAAAAAAAATGGTTTTATGTTTGGATTGGTGTAACCTCATTATGCAATGCATTAGCACTTCTTCTTCTTATATTCTTATAAATGGAGTGCCAAGTAAGAGCTTCAAACCTACTAGAGGTCTGAGGCAGGGAGATCCTTTATCTCCCTACCTGTTTATCCTTTGTATGGAGTCCTTTTCTAGAACCATTGTTAATGCTGAGTGTTGTGGGCTTATCTCTGGTTTTAAAATAAACAAAAATTGTCCTTCTATCAGTCACCTGCTCTTTGCATATGACTGCCTCATTTTCACCAGGGATTCTATTACTCAAAGTAGAAATCTGCTAAATTTGCTTGACGATTATGGTAAGACTTCAGGCCAAATGATCAATTTTTTCAAATCGGGTATCTTTTTTACCCCTCATGTGAGCAATAGATTTGGCAAAGAGCTAATTGACATTCTTAAAGTAAAGAAAATTAGCCTCAATGATAAATACTTAGGGGGTCCTCTTTTTACGAATAAATCCAAGATAGCCTGTTTCGAAAATATTTTAGAGAAAATGACAGGTAGAGCTAAAGGGTGGAATGTGCAATCCTTATCTCCTTCGGGTAGAGGTGTTATGGAAAAAGTTGTGCTTGAGACCATCCCTGTTTATAGTATGTCTTCTTTTATTCTTCCCAAAAATACTATCAAAAGAGCTAATGCTATCATTAGAGACTTTTGGTGGGGCAAACATGATGGTAAAAAGGGTTACTACATTAAGAATTGGAAAGGGCTTTGTAAACTTAAGGAAAAAGGTGGCAATGGGCTAAAAGACCTGAGCCATTTTAATATGTCTCTTATTGCTAGGAATGGTTGGCGCCTTTTCCACCAACCGAACTCTGTATATGCTAAAACCATGAAGGGGAGGTATTATCCTAAAACCAATCCTTTTCATGCCACTTGTAATAAGAGATCTTCTTGGGCATGGAAGGGAGTGTACAAAGGCCTCATGTTGATTAAGCAAAATAACATTTGGGAAATAAGGAATGGGAAGAGTGTGCATATTTGGAAATATTTGTGGATCCCTGACTCTGAGGGAAACCCTATCATTCTAAATGAGGAAGGGAGGGCTAGTACCCATTCTCATGTTTCTGACCTTATGACTGATAATAGCTGGAATATTCAAACCCTGAAACTTCTATTCTATTCGAATACTATCAAGATAATTCTAACTATCCAGCCTAACGGTTACCTTGAGGATACCTTGAGGTGGATGGACAACCCACAAGGAAATTTCAGTAGCAGATATTTGTATGATATTTTGGATAAGAAAAAAATGCAACAGCAAGATACTTTGGCGAGGAAAATATGGGATATGAATGTGATACCTAGAATAAAAATTTTCACTTGGAAAATGCATAAGAACATATTACCTTTTATTGGGCATATTTATATTTATGTAACTCATATTAACCCTTTTTGTGTGATGTGGAGGAATCATTTAGAGATAGGAGAACATCTTTTAATGCACTGCAATTTTACAAGAGCTGTTTGGGAACATTGTTCTTTAAACTTGAATGCTTCCAGTTTAAATTTTGACTCTCTATCCAATTGGTGCTCCTCTTGGGTAGTTGGAAGACACCCTCCAACACATTGGGGGGGAATGGGAAGCTGTAGTTGCCACATTGTGTTGGTTCACCTGGAAAGATAGATGTGATGTGGCTTTCCAGGGTGTCAATCCAACCCCAAAACTACTGGGACTCTTTTTTTAAAAAATCTGAATTCTTACCAGAGACTTGCTACTCCTAGACCATCTAATAGTATAACAACTATGGCTAAGCAGTCTGATGCCAACCTCACTGGGAACATTACTTTTGCTTATTTTTCTAGCTTTAACTCCATTACAGGCCTAACAGGTGTGAGTGTGACAATTTCAGATCCTTATGGAGTTACTGTTGGAAGAAGGACCAGAGGAGTCAGAGCTAACAACAAATAGGAAGGAGACTGCATAGCGCCTAAAGATGCTCTCCAATGGGCCTCTCTTCTGAATTGCAGAAGGTTCAATTTTATGGGTAACAACAGGAATCTAAACACCACTCTGCAAGGAGGACTAAGGAAAACAACCTGGAAGACAAACCAGATTGTGGAAAATCTATTGACCACTTTATTACTTTTTGATAAGGTATATTGTAAGGATTTTAAGTCCAAAAACTGCACAGATCTTCTGCAGCTTTCTCTAATAGGGTCTAGAAACGAAAGTCCTCAAATGTGGGAGGCGCAAAACATATGTTTGATTGGTTCGCAACACTAATCTTTCTTTTCTTTTATAAATTTTTTTTTTCATAAATGGTGTAATTTATGAAATCCAATTGTAGTTTATGTTTAGCAGTGATGGATCAACACCAGGCAGTTGATCATTTTACTGAATTCTTTTTTGTATGATTTTGAATCCAAGTGTAAACTGAATATAGTTATAAATTGTGTAATGAAAACAGTTAATGAATAATGGAAAGGTCATTTTGAATCTGAGAGTACATGTTTCGTTTCATGGGATTTGGTTTTGATTTGAGATTTAGTCAGATTCACTCAGGCCATACAGCCAATCTGATTTTTTTTTCTTTATATTAAGATTTATATCTAGGACTGATTGAGGTCGGTCATTTCTAACTGACCGTTAATATCGGTCGTTGATATAAGTTACAAAACGACCCTTTCCCCGACCACCAAATCAAGTCATTTAACTCGTATCTATGACTTTCTTCGACAGTCGCGAAACTGCTATTTTCCACTAGTGGCTTTAGTGTCACCCAAACACCTCCAAAATCGAAACCCTAAATTTGCTGCCATTTTCCCACCAAAAATGAAATTCCTATTGTTGAAGATGAAGTGCCCTGATCCAAAACATGGGCGTCTTTAACAACTGGATGCCTGGGGGTGCCCTTATCCAAAATGAGGGTGCCTTTAACGCCTTTTTTGGGGTGCCTTTAACATTTTTTTTGGGTGTTTCCAACACATTTCTGGGACGCCTTTAACACTCCTTCGGGATGCCTTAAGTACTTTTTCCAGGGGTGCAAAAACCACTTTTCGGGCAACTTTCTCCATAAGAGCTTATTTCACAAAAACACCTACAAACAAGTTTATTAGTGAAATAATGAGTCCAAGCTAATGTATTTATGGGTTAAAATGCGTCGCACTTTCGTGCTTATCAAATTCCCCCACACTTACATTTTTCTAGTCCATGAGCAAAACAGAAAATTGACCCGCTACACTGTTGGTCATATAATAAGAGAAAGTTAGACCCGCTACACAGCTGGTCATGACAAATGCCATAAACAAGACCCGACACAATTTTATTTTTTTTAGACCCGCTACACAGCTGGTCATAATATATAAGGAAAAACAAAAGACCCGCTGCACAGCTGGTTATAACCCCAAAAATAATAATAATAATTTTTTTTAAAGACCCGCTACACAACTGGTCATAATAAGGAAATACATAAAAATAGACCCGCTACACTGCTGGTGATAAGCCTAACAACTATAATAATTTTTTTAGACCTGCTACACATCTGGTCATAATACACAAGAAAGTTCCTGAAAAAAATTAAAAGAAAAAGTTAATACCCTCTCCCCCACACTTAAATATTACATTGTCCTCAATGTAATTGAGTCATCCAACGTAAAAATTAAGATGGGAAATTCAAAAATAAACAAAAATAAAATAAACAGAAATAAATAAATAAATAATTATACCTACTAGAATGTATAAAAATGGATCCCCATAAACTAATAACCTGAAAACTTGGGGATCGACCCAAAATACAATATTTACAAACGACAGCTTCACACTTATGTCATGAAAACGCTGAGACGCTGAAACTATCAAAAAACAAGATTTACCCCTAAACCAAGTTTTTACTGCACATGGAAGTGCGGAAAGAACAAAATATGGGGATTCTATTGAGACTGGGGAAATATCAATTAATTCATGCACGATATCAGGAATAAGCAAATCCTCTGGGTACTTAGATGTAAAGTAATCCAACAACACTTTAGAAGCACACAATTCTAACCCTAAATTAGAAAACTTTTGGAAGTCTAGTGGTCTAGAAACAACCTCTAAGTCGGGTGAACGATCTTGTGAGGTAGATTCGTCTATGGAATTAGGCGAATCATCCACAAGGTCATCTATATGTTCTGTTTGGAACAGAGAGTCACTACAAGACTGATAATCATCATCATCATCATCATTAAATAATCTTTGGCATTCTAGAATTCTCAATCTTTGTTCCAAACTAGGTGGTGTGTGTTTGTAATACTTCTCATATATAGTTTGATGTGATTCTTCACTTTCCATTTTTGGAGCAAAAACTCCATACCGTTTCCTATGCATATATTCACCAAGCGTCATCACTAATGAAGTTGCCTGGTAATTTGAATTTCTACGCATATATTCCGCCAGCGTCATCGTAGGTGACGTCTCCTCAGAAGAAGTCATCATCCTCAAAAACTCCCTAAAAAGAAATACAAAAAGAAACGCATAAAAAGAAAAAAAAATTCTAAAAAAATATGAAAACACTGTACAAAATAAAAATAAACCTAAAAATTAATATAAAAACAAGTCTGCATCGGCGGCGCCAAAATTAATAAGATTTTTTGATTTATCGTTGTAGTAGTAAATAGGGTTGTCGTTCACTCGGACGTTGTTGAGATTAAATTTAAAGGTTCAATGAAAATAATAAATAAAAGCGAGATTACTGGGCCTAGGATTCCACCGCATTCATATCAATAGGTTCAATTATTTATTCTTCAACAATTATCGCCCAATAAATAAAACAACAAGGACTCTTATTTTTTCCAAGGTAGATTCTCCAAATATTAGTTATAAATCATAAGCATGGGACATCGAACATCTAAGCAAGCATGACCTATCTAATAAAATGATAACTAATTTTTTCAAATCATAATTGTATTTTAATTAATGCAAAAGTCATATAGAAAAATAAAATAAATTCACCTATGTATGAAGTTTGGATTCCTCCGTCGACCCAGTGATGGGGTTTAGCTTCTCATAATGAAAACACACTCCAAAATATAATTAATAGCTCAAATGGTATTTTTATTGAAGAAAACTAATAATACAATGAATTCGCAACGCTGCAGAGCCGTTACAAAACTGTTATAATGACTTATAGAAAACAATTGTTTTGTTTTGTCGCAGAAAACTGTCGTTCATGGAAGAACATTGACAGTTCTAAATGACAGACTACAAGTGTAGTATGTTCTTCTTGCTCTGCAACTCTCTATTCTCCTCCACAAACTCTCGATGCCCCTCTCTGATCCCCAAGATACTCTTTTATACCCAACAAAACCGTAATAACTCGCAATCAAAGCTTGAAATCTTCGCCATCATGGGATTATTCTCGGGAATATTTTCTCCTTTTATTCTTACCATATTACATGATTTGATTCTCTTTCACGCATCTGTGGATGTCGACACCGTTATATTAGTTCATTCGTCATCCATGATGTCGTTAAACATGCAACAATCACAAGAAGTTCTTCCAAAAATAGAATATCCAGTGTTATTTTATTTCGAGAAAACATTCCTTTTTATCTCTTTTACGTGTTATTCTTTGACTAAAACTCTCCAGTACGTGCAAAACAAGTTCCAAAAGAAGTCAAACTCATTGCAACCACTAGCCAACACCAGAAATATCTCATACAATCCCGTGAAAAACTCCACCTCCTCTGTTTTTTTGAATCCACGTAACCATCCCAAGTGTTTTTCGATTCTAATAACATTACCATTCCTGTTTAGCCAAAACAGGATGTTCCCAACGAATTTCAGCAATTAAGTCTCCGTAAAACTTCTCCAAAATCGGCACAGCAAAATATCGGGGTTTCTTCAAAACTTTTCTCGCCAAAAATATTTATACTATTTCCTTGAATTCCCGATTATCTAGCCAATTTTGATCACAGCAAACTCATTTGATTTCAGCGCTTTAGTCTCACCCAAACACCTCCAAAATCGAAACCCTAAATCTGCTGCCATTTTCCCGCCAAAACTGAAATTTGAATTGTTGAAGATGAAGTGCCCTGATCCAAAACATGGGCGCCTTTAACAACTGGATGCATGGGGGTTCCCTTATCCAAATTGAGGGTGCCTTTAACGCCTTTTTGGGGTGCCTTTAACATTTTTTCTGGGGTGTTTCCAACACATTTCTGGGATTCCTTTAACACTCCTTCGGGATGGCTTAAGTACTTTTTCCGGGGGTCCAAAAACCACTTTTCGAGCAACTTTCTCCCTAAGAGCTTATTTCACAAAAACACCTACAAACAAGTTTTATTAGTGAAATAATGAGTCCTAGATAATGTATTTATGGGTTAAAATGCGTCGCACTTTCGTGCTTATCATTGCACATTATGCAACGTCCATATCTGTTGCACACCCCCGAAACTGAAATGTTGCGAAATCCAGGATATGTTGTAGTGGTAGGGGATGATCCCGTTGATGAGACTACAACGCGCATTTAGGAGACTGTCATGCAGTCGACAATCAATATGAAGTTTCCAATAGTATGGTTGGAAGAGTTGATGATGAAGGTGAAGGGTCGTAACGACCCTCGTGGCCGGCTCACAAGTTAGATCTCTCGGTTAGAAGTGAAGGTGAGGAAGTGCTCCGAAACAACTGCCAGCAAAAAGGTGGTGCTGAATCTGTTTCTTGCCGATGTTGGAGTATCTAATGATGAGGTGTTGCGATCCCATGCCGCGGAGGTGACGGTTCGTGCAAAGCTTGAGGAAAAGCGGCGGGAGTTATCTAAGTTGTAGATTCCTTTAGGCACTCACTTTTTGCATTCTTCTCTTTTTTTTTTCGTCATTTGGTTATGTTGGATTCCTGCCTCTTGGATAATTTTATTATTATGCTTGTCTGGGTTTCATGTTGTTATGTTGGATATTTAATGGTACTTGGGTAAGTATTAGTATGTTGTTGGTGTTTCTTTATGTTGATGTGGATTTAATTATTAGTATTTCATTGAAGTTTTTTTATGGGTAAGAAGCGGTAGGATGAGCAGGCGTTGGATGAATCGCGCCTACTTCCCCTTTATTTTTTTTTGCATAAGGGTTATAGGAACGCGCCTACTCCCCCCTCCCCCCCTAACCAAAAGGGTGATGGGATGGGCGAGAGTTGAGGAAACATGCCTACTCCCTCTTTGTTTCTTTTATCAGGGGTGGGAGCTCACGCCCCCTATATCTTTTATCATAAATAAGTGGTAGGATGGGAAGGCGTTGGATGAAACGCACCTCCCCCCTCCCCCCCCCTTTTTTATTTTTTGCAGAAGGGTTGTGGGATGGGCAGGCATTGATACAACGCACCTACTGATGGGATGGGAGATCATTGAGGAAGCACGCCTACTCCATCTTTATTTCATTACCCAAAGGGTGATGGGTTGAGCGGGCGTTGATACAACGCGTCTACTCCTTTTCGTGACCTTTTCGTTGGTCTGTCAACCGATCGGACGCTCCTGCCATTCTCGTAGGCTTTCCGTAATCTTATCATCCTATTAGGTGCCTTTGGAATCTCCATGGCCTTTTGTGGATTTTTCAGTTGTTCGGGCTCCTTTGGCGTTCCTATAGCCTTTTGTAGATCTGTCTGTCGATTGGGCGCCTTTAACATTCCCAAAACCTTTTGTAGATTCGTCAGTTGTTTAGGCGCCTTTGGAATTCCTATAGTCTTTTGTAAATTTTTCAGTCGATAAGGCGCCTTTGGAATTCCTGAGACCTTTTGTAGATTC
Organism: Papaver bracteatum; assembly: GCA_023529315.1. Taxonomy (NCBI): domain Eukaryota; kingdom Viridiplantae; phylum Streptophyta; class Magnoliopsida; order Ranunculales; family Papaveraceae; genus Papaver; species Papaver bracteatum. The sequence goes on along the minus strand of JAJJWX010005189.1, from coordinate 914,524 downwards.
GTCTTCTTTTCGGGCGCCTTTGGCGTACACGTAGCCTTTTGTAAATCTGTCAGTCGATCAGGCGCCTTTGGCATTCCTGAGACCATTTGTAGATTTGTCAGTTGTTTAGGCGCCTTTGGAATTCCTGAGACCTTTTGTAGATTCGTCAGCTTTTAGGGCGCCTTTGGCGTATCCATATCCTATTGTAAATTTGTTAGTCGATTAGGCGCCTTTGGCATTCCTGTGACTTTTCGCAGGTTCGTCATCTTTTTGGGAAACTTTGGCATACCCGTATCATTTTGTAAATCTGTCAGTCGATCAGGAACCTTTGGCATTTATGAGACCTTTTGTAGATTCGTCAGCTGTTTAGGCGCCTTTTTTATTCCTATAACCTTTTGTAGATTCGTCAGCATTTCTGGCGCCTTTGGCATATCCATAGCCTTTTGTAAATTTGTCAGTTGATCAGGGGCCTTTGGAATTCCTGTGACTTTTTGCAGGTTCGTCATCTTTTCGGGCAACTTTGGCGTACCCGTAGCATTTTGTAAATCTGTCAGTCGATCAGGCGCCTTTGGAATTCCTGAGACCTTTTGTAGATTCGTCAGCTGTTTAGGCACTTTTTTCATTCTTATATCCTTTTGTCAATTTGTCATTCGATCAGGCACCTTTGGCATTCCTGAGACCTTTTGCAGATTCGTCAGCTTTTCTTGCGCATTTGTCGTAGCCGTAGGCTTTTGAAAATTTGTAAGTCGATCGGGCACCTTTGGCATTCCTGTGACTTTTTGCAGGTTCGTCAGCTTTTCGGGCGCCTTTGGCGTACCCGTAGTCTTTTGTAAATTTGTTAGTCGATCATGCGCCTTTGTCATTCCTGAGACCTTTTGTAGATTCGTCAGCTGTTTAAGCTCCTTTGGCATTCATATATCCTTTAATAGATTTATCAGTAGATTGGGCGCCTTTGGCATTCCCAAGACCTTTTGTAGATTCGTCAGCTATTTAGGAGCCTTTGGCGTACCAGTATCCTTTTATAAATTTGTCAGTCGATCAGGCGCCTTTGGCATTCCTGAAACCTTTTGTAGATTCGTCAGCATTTTGGAAGCCTTTGGAATACTCGTAGCCTATTGTAAATTTGTCATTCGATCAGGCGCCTTTGTCATTCCTATGAGTTTTTTCTTGGTTCTCCATCGCGCCTGAACTAGCGCTTCCTAAGTGTGTCATAGTAATCTAGTCACGATCCCCCGGGTGTGGTCACCAAATGTTGAGGGGTGAATTTAGTTCTGGTCCTACCCGTCCTAGCTACACCAAGTGACCTCACTTTTCCAAGAATAGTAAGTGAGAGCGTTTCCTTTCCATTATACCTTGTTCTTCTTTATATAGGCTTTCCCAAAAGTCCCTCATTTTATGACATCATGACACATGTCTTAAATTCCCTTAATATAACCTCCCCTTTATTTATTAATCCCTTCCTTCTCCTTACCCTATGGGTATTTTCTCATTGAACTTGGGACTAGTCCCCATGCTTCATACTAGACTTTTCCACCCTCTTGGGGGGGGGGACTCCAAACCCGTTTAAAGGGTATTATTTTTCATGTATCAACAACAAGCGTATGTCATTTACTATTTGATATCAATTTGTCTTGGTTGTATGGTGCAGGATCGCCCACTCCACTTGGGATCCCACAAATGAAATACAAATCAAGGGGAGTAATTCATATTACAAGAATAATATAAATTATGATTAATTCTTTTGAGTATTTAATAATTATTTAATAATAAAATTGAAGTTAAGTTAAACAAGTTAATTATTTAAAATGGAACGTGTGTGTCGTCGGCCACCACCTTTCTATCAATACTGTCGTAATTTTGTTGTTGTGTCTTCTAGGCTTCACACTATAAAGATAGCGCACGCCAGGGATTTCTATCAACCCTTTCTCAGATTTCGGGGGTAGACCTTCATAAACAACCTTTAAGTCTGAAAATCTTCCTCTCATTCTATAATAACCCTCAGACCGATCTTGATGCTCCGACAAATGACCTTGGACTAATGATGGAGCAACGACACTAAGCGAAGAAAACTCTTCTTCCCGACGATACCGATTCATTTCTTGGATCTCTTTTCTGCTTTATACTCTTGACCGCTTTTCTTATGAAGTTGCACATACTGTATCAGGAAAATTTTGTTTTAAAAGAGTTTCAGAATAAGGAATTATGGGTTTATAAAATTATAGAAGGACCAAATTTTAGAAGAAGAGTGTGAGTGAAAATGAATTCAGTTTGAAGGAACTTATAGGTTTTGAAAATAATAGCCGTTGTGAATATGGACGTTGGACATTTGATTGTTGGGATTGTTGTTTCCCACGCTCGCGTTTGTGCTACAAACGCTCAGTCTAAGATTGTCACGCCGCGTTTAACCCACACAGCGGGTGGACGTCCCTAGTCCCGGCGCTTGATGTTCAACCGCCCACTTCTCTTCCCATAGCGGAAAAACCTGTTTGGCCATCCACCTGGCTCAACAAATTTTTAGTGTGTAGGAATTGCCCTAATGAATCCATTAATCAGTAATACTAATGACAACATTGTTTGTGTCAAATGATTACTTTGAAAATGTTTTTTTGTTTCTACCTAAAAAAATGTTTGCCATATTCTGCTTTATCCTAGAGATTGTTCCAATGTAACAGTAGAGATATGGTCTTCCTGATGAGATTAGTGTATGTGTATATCTTGTGAGTAATGGCAGCCCTTTGGAAAGTGCAGGAATTCCTTTGTTTCCAAACTCCCCAAATAAAACCAAAAGGCAAGTTGAAAATTGTGCTTTTTTTTATTCTTGCCAATTTTAGAAGGTTGAAAGACCATGGGCATGCAGGTTGGTCTCACGCGGTATTTCTAGTTTGGTGTATTTCTTTGAAGCTAAACAATTTTTTTACTAGAAAGAATTGATCCCAATTTAGGCCGTTTTCAGAAAAAAATAAAATAATTAAACTATGGTTTTGACCCACTCGGTTGAAGTAAGGTTGAAACATCACAATCCCATTTATTGGAAGCCAGTGAGGACATTATGAAAACTAAATCAAAACAAAATACAGCTTGATGTCAAATTACCCCATAAATCAAATTTTTACTTCAACGGAAAAATAAATAAATTACAATAATGTTTTTAGAACTAAAAGAACTGGGAATTGGTACTGTGCATAGGTAATCTGTACCTTCGTCTCCGTTTTTTGGCTTTTCCTTTTCTTTTCGACATAAAATTTTCTTATTCAAAATAAATTGAACTATCAGTTCAAAAGAAGACCATAAAAGAGCTTTAATTTTGTAAGTCATGGCTCAAAATCAAACCAGACATGCTGCCATTGGTCTCTTAGTTTTTCCTTCTCATCGTTGCCAATTGCCAATGTGCCTGCTCGGTTAACTTGGATAGCATTTTGGTCGTATATTTCTGAAGCTAAATTTGATAACACATTCACCACATGTCCCATACGAGGCCGACTGGCATCTTCAAATCCTAAACACTCAGCTGCAAGAGAAAGAGCTTGGTACAAGCCTTGCTCTGGATAATGGCAATTCAGTAGCGGATCAGCCAACGCGGTGAATTCTTTACCGTACACCAATTTACGTTTTGCCTGCACAATCAACAAACGATAAATTCAATCAGCTGACGGTATTTTCTCAATCTGCATCTATTGAGTTTTTCTCTTAAAAATGTTTGTAAACAATCAACTAAACTGTTTACCCATTCAACGAGACTACGCCTAGTCTTGGCTATGCGCCCTGAAATTAGTTCAAGCAAGACTAAGCCGAAACTGTAGATGTCGGATTGTTGAGTGAGTTTAAACTCTATAGAAAATTCAGGTGCCTCACGATGGCAATGACGGCTAAAAACCCTTGCATAGCTAGACTCGTCATGTTCTGGAATGCGTTCTTTGAGCACGAGGGAATCTGACAGCTTGGGTTCATATCCTTCGCCTATGAGAATGTTGGAGGGTTTGATATTTCCATGAACTGCAGGAGGATTTGATATTTCGTGCAAGTACTTTAGTCCTTTGGCTGCACAAGCTGCAATTTTCATCCTCGTATTCCAGTCCAAAGGCTTCTTCTTATTGCGCGGAAGATCTGAAAAAATATTTCGATACATTTGAATCGTATTAGTCCCGGCTGAACGAGGTTAATGCAAGAAAGAGATGGGGTTAGTAAGTCATGTTACCATGCAAATAATCCTTTAAGGATCCCAATGGCATGAACTCGTAAACCAAAAACATCTGGTTTTTGTCATTGATGCTGTAACCTATTAGATCGACAATGTTTGGATGTTGCAAGAGGCTCCACGTATGAAGTTTCGAAAACATTGTCTGTTCATGGCCTCTGTAGATGCTACGTATGCTGTCCTCGTCAACTTGTCTAATTGCAACGTCCTGTGAAGATGATTTCTGTACATTACTCGCCACAAGAAATTTCTCGAGTCAGGGCAAAAATTATAATGATGTATAGCTAATGTGGCGATAATTCAAACAGCATTTCGAGATTTTGTAACTAGTACACTAACCTGTCCACTGCGCTTTAAGCAACCTTTGAATGTACGTCCGTATTCTCCTACACCCAAAAGGAATTCTGCTGCAAAATTCTTTGTAGCCGCAGAAAGTTCCTGAAACTTAAACTTTGTAATGCCGGTATAATCTTCAGCTTCAATGTTACCTGCTGAGCTTCTACCGAATCTAAAAATCGATTTTTTCGCCATTTTCTTCTATGTTCTCTAGTCTTCTGGAGATGAAATAGATTGGAAATGAGATTTTAAAAGAAGTTGACATTCCTAATTACTGAGAATAAAGGTTCTCAGGCAGAGGAAGAAGAGGAGAGGTAGTCAAGGCTAAAAGTGTAAAGGGAATGTACTTGCTTGTTTCCTGATGCTTTCCAGGAACTTTCATTAATACCAAAAATAACTTGCTTCCAATGGCTTTTTTTCTTTACCAAGTTGAAATTTTCCATTTTCAGCAATGCATTAAGAAAAATTTCAAGCTAACGCGGTAATTCTAAACTAGGGTATGCCAGCCAAGCTACACTCTTGTTGACTATAAAGAAAATCTACCATTTTAAGCCATTTTAAAGTATTGTAGTGGAAGAATGTTGGAATCTAGTTTGGTAGGGTCCCGGGGGAGTCCAAAGGCCTATACAAAGGTAAATTACTCTCGTGTAGAAGGTTAGGCTGAGTGTAATGGATGATTTAGAGGTAATGAAAGCGACATATTTCCGTGGCTAAAGCCTCAGCTGATCTCACTCCCGTTTTTCTCTGCTCGAATGCAGGAAATGTGAGCGGGGATTTCAAAATAGGCGAGGAAAAGCTCAGCACCAGGAAATCTGAAAAAGCGAGGATGAAGACCTTGCTTTTAAGAATTCAGCGAGTAGGCAAACCTGACTCTGATTTTGTGCACACTTCTTGGCGAGTGTGCACGTAACATTTCAATCTCCAGCGTCGATTACATTTAGGGAATAATGTAACGAGGGTCATGATTCTAAACATGGAGGGTAATGGGCCCAACAACTAACTAAACAACCAATCAAAAGGATGTGTCAAATATACACTCTTTAGAGGAGTGTGCACAAAATTGAACTCGGCAAACCTCGACATCGCCCAAAATTTCAGCGAGTATAGCATCTTTGCCGGAAATAAATATTTGTTCCTACACCACTGTTACACCCTACTACATAATTAACACTCTTTTTATCTAATTCGTGCTCTCCTCGTAATCCTTGAAAGTGTAGTCGAGAATTACTGGTTCACTACTGGGCTCAATGTGACCGAGTTTAACCCTAATGTGCAGCTATTTTTATTAATTTCATAGAGCCACAAGAGTGGTGGTACATGTATCGAATATAAAATTGTAAACGTAGGTCATTTTGAAACATAATATCATTCTTCATTAGCAACAAATAAATTTTTGGCACGACGTTGAATGTGGAGTGTTATTTTTAGCCAACTCAAATAAGATTAAACTTATTTCATTAATTTCAAACTACGATACAAGAAAACACATTGAGATAATACAATCACCAATTCAAACCTACTTAGTCAATGTCGCAGGAACCGCGGATGCACTGAGCACGTGCAACAAGCCTTTAAACCCCTAGGTGACCCTAGAGGACGAGTTGTAGTCTCGTGAGGGATTACTTAGAGGTATTCCCACAAAATATTTACTCTGTCTCCAGTCGAATTAATCATTTTCGTCACGAGATTTATGGAGGTCACGGCATATTTCATCCGGATATCCTTTCTTTGAGCAGTAAATAACACTCATAAAATTCGAATTCTTTGTTGGTGGCCTCTGAGTATCTATGTTTTGCAGAATTTTCCTTCAATAAACAAATAATAAATTGTTAGTGTTTCATTTAAAATGTTTCTTAACATAATTTGATGCAAATTTTTAACCACTTACACATTCGTCGATAGTCCAGCCGCTAGGTAAGTTTCTGTATAAAGGTACTACAAATTCCAAGTATCATTTCACATGTATCATAATGGAGGCAACCCGGTTTTGTAACACACGTCCAGTTCTCTGGTTTGAATTTCCGTTTCTAACTGTTAGATGTTGAACTACCAAATCCCAAAAGTTCACTCCCGAAACACTATTTCGCGAAACATTTTCGGCCACAAAGACATTCATCCATGATTGGATTATAGATGTATCTTCCTCGGTAGTGAATTTGATTGCCATAACTAACCCAAAAATAAAATTAGAATGTATTAAAAAAGGACTAAGAGGTAAAGGATAAATAAAGATGGTTTGATATCTTTGTTGTGTATTTTTTGGTAGAGATTGATGGTATTTATAGTAAACTTCTTGGTCTAGATTCATCCAATTTTGGGCTTTTTACAAAAATAAGCCCGTTTGTTTTATGGTTTACAAAACTAAGCATGTTTTTTTATTTCATACAAAACTAGGCAAGTTTCGACCAAAACTGATGGATGAAAAGTTGGCACCGTTAGTTGTACATAAAAAGACCTAATAGTCCTTTGAATCACCAATTTAATTTTGTATCACTGATTTAACTCGGGAAAATCAGCATGGACTCTGTACATGTGGACTCGGGTATGCCAGGTTGACTTTGTACATGTCACCATTTCTTTGACACATGGCACTCCATAAATGGTGGTAGATAGGTCAGTTCGAGACTTTACTGAGTTCCCTTGCAAACTTAGCCCTTCAAACCGATGAGTTCCCTTGGTTATTACTGAAATACGGAAAAAATCATGATATTACTGCTAAACTAGTATGTGTTTTGCTTGTACATGAAAAATAGGAAGAAGCAATGGTAGGAAGACAAAGATATTTGAAAAACAAATATGGTAATATAATCGAGAGATGATGCGAGAAATTTAGAGTATAAGCATACAACATTTTTAAAAAAATAAAAAATGAAATTGTAAGAAATTAAAATCAAATGAAATGCAGAATGTATTAACCTGCTACAACATTTTGTTCTTTCTTCTTTTTCCCATGAAGCAGCTTTAACTTCAGATGTGTGTCTCTTTTTCTGTTTTCGGGTAGCTTGTAAGCAACCAATCATTGGTAGCAGCGTCTTCTATGCAAATCACCAACAATACTGTCAAAGCAACAACATCACTAATAATTCATAAACTAACAAGATAAGTGAAAACTAACATGCTAAATGAGCACCAACACCATTTTTACTATTACAACAGAAACATCATATGAAACGAAACTTATCACGCAATTCTACGCTGCCCATGTATGAGTCACAAAAAATTTCCATCTAAATCCAAGGAATTCGTCATAGTATTCCATCATTAATACATTCCTATGTTGCTATGAACTATTAAGACTTGATTTCAAGACACCCAAAACAACAAAAGATAAAAGTAAACTGGTAGAAACCTAGTTGCTACAATGTCACAAACAGCTGAGGGGCTAGAACAATGTGATGGTTTCTGCTGCTGGTATAAGGACCCCTTCAAATCTTCCCTGAAAATTTGAAATTAAGACAAACCCAAGTATACTAACTTGTATCAAGACTCTAAAACACTCCATTCGAATCACCATTTCTCTATGACAATTAATTTTAGACATATATAAATTAATGAAACTTCAAATGAAACATGAAGCATCAAGAACTAGGACTTTATCATATTATTTTACAAGGCTGGTTGACCAAACGATCAATAGAACAATTAGATTACAAATTTCTCGACTAACCAATCGATTGAAACAATAAGACTAAAGGGTGATCACTAAGAGTAAATTAAAATATCCGCTAACTTTGAATAAAACATAAACCACAGTTTACAATTGCCAAAATTAACATTGCACATTAAGATAAATTAAAAACAAATTCATACCCAAGTTTTCCTTTTGATCAGTGAGCAAAAGCCCTAAGTCTATAATCATCATCTCCCTCTCCCCGTCATTGTCTAGTTGCTGACTTTTGAAGAATAGCAAAATAGGAAACGATGATGTGATTGATATGTTGTTGTTGCTTCTATTAATTCATTGTTCTTAATAAAATTATCCTTCTACTAGAACAACACAAAACGGATAGTGAAGAACAGATATGGGGAAGAAGAAGAACATAGATGGAAGAGATGAACTGAATGAAGGTTTTTTGCGTATCTTAGATGGATGTTGTAGAAGCCTACATGTGTGGCGATAATAGCTATGAACGTCCATCGTAACCGTTCAAATATCTTCGAGATTTCCATATCATGGATCAGGCTTTTAGGCCGACACACATGGGTGATATAAACACACGTATAAAGAGGGTATTTTCGTAATGTCGACACCTCCATGAGATATCGCTCAGCGATATTTTGATGATAAATTGAAGAGTCAACGCGATAAATTGACTGAGATAACAAAAGTGGATGGAATCCGTTTGAGAGGCTTATATTTGTAATAAATAAAAAAATAGGCCTAGAAACGAAAGTGAGGGTCCAGAACAGGCCTACTTATGTATATAATCCAATTTTTAAATTACATCGAACAACTTTTTACTCTTATCGATGCCTTTTGTCATAAATATTATCCTGTAACCCCATGTGCTTGGTTTTACCACACCACAAGCTTCTTTGTCATATTTTTTTATATTTTGGGAAAATGAGATTTTGTGTCAATGCAATTTTAATTCGTTGAGTCGTTTCATTTTTCATCACTTTTATTTTCCCTGCATCTTTTCCCACCCCGAATTTTGATAATTTGTCGTGCATTATTATGAGTAATCAAATCATCTAGTCATTGATATGTGTTTGCGACACCTGTTTCTGTCACTTAACACAACCAAGGGTCATTCTAGTATTTTTTCTTATAAAGTATTCATCTTTCGTTATCATCCGATATCGTTTATAAAGAGTAGTTATCCTTTGTTGAAGAGAAGTCTATTAAATTGAGTGATTCAGTATTTTTCCGGTGCGAAAGATAAAGTACTAACAAAATATGTGCAAGTGTTGTAAGTTAATAGTGAATGACTTTTGATACACTCTTTGGTTGTTTGTGAGGAGCGATTGTCTGTTCTAGAAAATACTGGGTTGCTCATTAACAATAAAGGGTGTTTATGAACATGAGAAGTTATTATAAATTAGGAAGGGTTGTCCGTAAAAAGTGACTAGGGTGTGTAAACAGTATTTGTCAAAGCTTCATTTATCATAAAAAAAAGAAAAGAAAAACACCATCTATGCTCCAATGACTGAATTTGATTCCATAGAAGATCTGGTAATTATAAAAATATGGGTGGCCCAAAAATACAGTGAAGACTATGGACGAGGCGTCGTGACTGAAGAATTTTTTTGGCTGAGGGTTTTTCACTTTTACAAGGAGGAGTTTGGAACACTAAGGGGAAGAACATTAAAACACATAAATGATAGGTATAAATTAATCCAATCTGCACTTCGTAGTCTTCAGTTCTAACATAAACACGCCTTCAATAACGACCATAATCCCAAAGAGATGACCCAATCAACAATGGTAAATCTTTTAACCATTTGTTTATAGAGATTTCAAATCAATTAAAATGGATTTAGAGTAAATATTTCAATATTGTAGGAGTTATTGGAAAAAGAAGAGTATCAGCCAGAATATGGGGTCGAATTTCCTCACAACGAAAATTTTGAATTTTTGAAAACCAAGTATCGGGTGGACCTTCTAACAGATGTCAAAACAAATCTTATTGGAGTTACTGATGCTGATGAATGGGAAGGTAGTTATTAGGTTTTACGGAAGATTTTGTGGGTCAATCTATTCTCTACCCTCACGAGACAACACTCGTCCGTTTGAGACGGTTTAAAGGCTTGTTCCACATGCTAAATGTAACCATGATTCGTACGAAAGTGAGATAGGTTTTGAATTATGTTTTGTAATGTACTAAGATGCTTATAATAAAACTCGTCATAACAAAGTGTTCATTACATCATTGCAAGAAGATAAAAAAACACATTACATCATAATCATTACCTTTGCTACCTATTTTCAACTAACACATACGATCAAACTTAACATCATAAACATCTCTTGACCAAACTAAAACACACAATAAAACATAAAACCACATGTTACATCACCAACTTCAGCTTTATTGAACTGTAGCATAACTAGACTTATTTGGTCCATTCCACCGACTTACATACTGAACATTTCCATAAATGTCTGCCAAACATGCTATTTTCTTTTGAGCGGTGGAGTTTTATATAATAATTTTAGTCAGGGGTTGAGAAAGAAGCAATTTTTTTGTTCTCAATCTTAATTTTTCCTTTTTTCTTCAAGTTTTTGCAAAGTTCGCACTACATGAAAATTGGTCTCTATCGACAAACACAATACAGACGCAAGAGGTCATTTTTAAACTCTACAGCGCTCCAGCAGCTAAATTTTTGTAGTTGCATCGGTGTCGTAAGAAAGCATGTGAATAGAGGTTTGTAGCGACACTTTTGTCGCTAGAGATGCCTTGCTACCATCATCAGCGGTTGTAATACTTGATCGCTATACAATTCCTATTACTGGAGAATTTCAGGCACGTGCTTGTAGTAAAACATGTGATGTGGCTAATCTTCATCACATCGCAGTACAGGTTCACCGAGTACAATTAGGTTATAGCACAACAGGTTTGGCAGTAACAGTTTTGTTGAAGCATAAGAGGTTGAGCGACTAAATAGTAATCATGGCACAACAGGTTTAGCGGTTGCATATTTTTCTGAAGCACGAGAGGTTCAGCGACTACACTTAGATTGTAGCACAAAAGGTTCGGGGATCACATTTTTGTTGAAGGATAAGAGGTTGAGAGACTACACTTGGTTCATAACACAATTGAAGCTTAAGAAGTCCAGCGATTGCATCCAGGTCATAGAACGAGAGGGTCAGCGACTGCATTCTAGCTGAAGTTTAATAGGTTAGGAAACTACATTTTAGGATGTTCATACTTAGTTTCAAGAGACCACTGAATATAAATTGAACTAGCAATTATATATAGAGATGTATAGAAGTTCAAAACATCTAACATAATAATATTTAAACAAAAGATCTACTTGGGCTATGTCTAAAATATACGTATCCCATGGAGTGATTAAGTCCTAACTAGAAAGTTGTATAAAGATTCCATATCTAGTAATCTTCCATTTATTCTTCATCCTCTTCTACTTCATTTTGCTCCCCTAATTACTTATCATTTCGATACTAACCTCCGTGCTCCTTGTTTCTTCCTTCTCGTCCTCCTTATAAGCATCATCCTCATCTTGAATTTGTTTCTCTTCATCCTCTGTTTCATTATCTTCATTTGGATCCAGTGCATCCTCTGGCAGAGCAGCGGAGGATCTTGGCCTAAACCTAAAAATCTTTATGTTTTCAGTAGGATTATCAGGATACAGAACTGCACAAATCTGCAACAAATAGTTGATTAGAGATTCATTCGGATTATCTTATGGATTGACAGTTGTCATATAAACAACTAGTTAAGAAAAACTTCTAATAAAGTTTACTAGGTATTGTAGGAAATCACTAGCCCACACACATAATTGAACTTTAGATGATATTATAGAGAGAACCAGTAACAGTTGAAGGTTGAAGGGTTTATATGTAACTTGATGATCTGCAGTGTCATATTGCGCATCATATGCCAAAGCATGAATAACCTCTCCTCCAACTAATTTTTGACTGGAGAGACACAAGCATAAGAAACTCAATAGAGGTTCGAAAGAGGTAAAAGCTTTTTACAGTGAACAGTAAAAATAATCCATCAAACCCAACATACATAGTAAATAAATGTTCTTTCACTATGAGAATATCATAAAATTGAACTTCATATGATATAACAGAGAGAACCAGCAACAGTTGAAGGTTAATGGGTTTATATCTGACCTGCTGAGATTTTTCATGAAGCTGAGCTACAATTTCATATTGCGCATCATATGCCAAAGCCCGAATAACCTCTCCTCTCCAACTAATTTTCGACTGGAGACACACAAACACAAGAAACTCAATAGAGGTTCGAAAGAGGTTAAAGATTTTTATAGTTAACAGTAATAATAATCTATCAAACCTAACATATATAGTAAATAAATGCTCTTCCACTATGAGAATTTCACTCTATCATAAATCCAAATCATATATACAATTCTTATCAAAGTACTTTTTCAATGATCATGCAACTTATTAAGAAATTAAATGTATTAGAAAATGAGATTTGCACCATAACAACCTTAATTTCTAGAAGAAGGACATGCTTAGGTTCTAGATTCCCGTCTATTAAAGAGGATGATACAGAAGACCCCTAGATGAGTAATATGGAAACTCATCCCTAGAACTTCCTGAAATCAGAAGCATAAGAATAAATGTTACAACAGATAACTAAGATGATTTAAAGTGAAAGATAAGAAAGAAGGCATCACTAGCGATTGAAGGAAAATCATTCACTACAAAAATTGTTGTTACACGTAAATAGCTTCCAACGTGTTTATGTTGTTGCTCCAGAATAAGTTGTAAGATAGATCCATTGATTAGTAGAGATTTTCAGTTGTAAGGAATTTGTTGATAGAGAACACTATCGACTACAAGAAAATTAGTCGCTACATTCATTGTAGATGAACAAAAATAGCTTCCAGCGTATTCAAGTAGTCGCTCCAAGTCAGTTGTATGATAGGTCCAACGGCTAACATAGATTTTCAGTTGCAAGAAAATAATGCATAATAGTGTGTTGTGACTACATATATTTTCAGACGCAATCCTGGGTAGCTACAGGAAACCAACAACTAATTTTTTAGACAGTCGATAAAATTTAGTCGCAAGAGACAATTTTTCTTGTAGTGTCATCGATCTGTTCATTTTCCTTGGCTTTCATTGCATCTGACAGCAACTGCGGTTCTTCACAACAATTTTCATATATACACCTCAAATATTGTATCTTATCCCTCGGCGACTCTATTACAATCTTAATGGCAGTACAATCTTTTTGGGGACACTTTGAGTAGATCCATGGGAATTTAAGAAATCTATGGTTATCCTTGTAACATAATGGAAAAGATGTAGTCCTCGACACCTCCAAATATGTATAGGGAAACGCAAATCAACTACTGGTATTTCACTCACCGACTCGTCCTCGGGATAATCGTCATAGGACTGAGACATCATGTCAGGAGGTGGATGGGAGGGTCGGCTTCGACATTTACTATTAACTACACCAATCACATCATGGTGCTTTATGTATGTAACTCCTTCAGGATATAATCTTCCAAAAGTATTCTATTTCCACCATGAATTGTACCACTCACCATCAGGGGGAAACCAGTAGTGATGTACGGCTTCAACAATGATCGATTGTACAAAATCTAATTCGGGATGGGATCACATGGGATAACTATGTTACCCATAATATGATGCACAAATATCTCACCGAGGTACACACTCAACCTCTCACCCTTCCAGCCATAGAATACAAATCTTGTCTTTGATAAGTATCTTGCCACCATCACCTCTTGAAAATTGGTGTACTGATCATCTCTCCAAGGTTGCCATATTACAACTTTTATAGTTCTCATGTCTATCTGGTGTCGGGCTGTACCAATTGAATGCTTGAATCTATCAACTTGACTTCGACTATTTTCCTTCCTAGATAACAAAATTGTGGGATTGAGGCACTGGTTACTGATGATAGTTTCGTCTATTCTCAAAAGTGGTTGGAAATTGCGGAAATAAAAGTAGTACAATACTCTATAATATTCCACAGCCCACCCATTTCAGAACGATCGCTAGAGGTCCATTTTTCAAGGCAATCATACAAATTTCCTAATGCGGCACTACCCCAATCATATTCACCCAAGTTATGCAAATTCTGCAACAATTCTAACCATCCCTTATGTACTCTTGTCGTGGTGTTGCCTAACAGAAATCTACCAATACACCACAATAAAAAAAATTCTACTTAATTCTTCCCATACACCCAGGTTGTCTTGGTTTTCCCTACTACTAATGTAGTTTACAAGAAAACTAATTGGAATGTTGCATGCAGCAGATTCCCATAACCAACTCTTTCACATTTACGACCTTCTCTAGCCGCTTGCTATGCAGCAGCTTCTCTTTCATCCTGATTTTCCTTCACACCAGAAAGATACGTGCTATCATATCCTATATAATTCGTTTTCTTCAAACCAGGTGGTATTCTTAGAAACCTTCGTCCACCACCTATTGGAATACTAGATAGCCTTACAAAATCTAAAGGTGTTATTCCTAACTCGAACTCTGGAAAATGAAATGACCTAGTTTTCTTCCACAATCTCTCCATAAGTACTTTGGTTAATTTAAAATCGGCACAAGATAAATCAAATTCAAACACCCAAGAAAAACCACACTTTTATAACACATCCAAGGCTTGAGGATTATCTCTCACCACTATGTCATAATTGTTTGTACCATAAGTAAAAATACCACTTAATGGGCCAAATTGATACTTGAATCATCTTTTGGTCCTCATCCAAGCCCGCTAACCAGTCAACTAAGGCATCCCACCAGTCTGCATAGACCGATCAATGATCAAAATCAGTCAATGGTCAAAGTCGGTCAACATCCGGTCAAGGTCAATGGTCAAAGTCAACGTCCAGTGAATGGTCAAAGTCAACCGTCGGTTAACTATCGAAGTCAGTCACACCCCTAGACAATTTTCGATCTTATAGCCAGCAACTCTGCTAACCAATTCCCAGCCTAAAACTCTTCCGTACTTCCAACCAGTCTCCAACCATGTCATCACCACCTCCATCCAAATGCAATTCAACCATGTCACCAACTAACCAAAGATCCATCCAAACCGCTAACCGCCAGTCCAGCTTGCCAAAGATGAAGAATTTACCATGCAAAGACTAAATGTAGCATTTAATACATGCAACATTAATCCCAACAATTTTATGAGAATTTATCATAGAGGCATTAAGGGGCAGTTTCATGCAACAATTATGATGAAGACATAAAGGGGCAGTTTCATGCAAAATTCATGATGGGAGCATAAATGGGCAGTTTCGTTTTGAATTCATTATGGGAGCATGAATGGGGCAGTTAATGCAATTTATGTTTATGTTGAAATTAGATGTTGAATTGTATAAATAGGGAGAGCAAAAATAAGGAAAGGAGAGGGAGCCAAGGTGAGTGAAAATCATATGTTGTAATACAAATTGTCAATAAGAAATTACTCCCAAAGGGGATTCACCCGTGGACGTAGGCAACCGTGCCGAACCACGTAAAAATCTGTGTCGCTTTGGTTCATTCTTCAATTAGCCTCCAACCCTAAAAACACACCCAAATCATCAACTCATTGTGTTTCGTGCCCAAAAGTGATTTTGGGTACAAACAATAATATTTCTCCACTTGAGACCAACTTGTTTTAAATTGCAAACTCCTATCACCTTTTAATTTGTCATGACTTTTATGATTTACATCACCCTTCTTAGACAAAATCTCACTTGACGCCATTGCCATTGACTACAATGAAAACAAGCACAATATATATTACTCACATCCTCTATTTATGATTATAAATTTTTCATATAAATTGAAAATTTTAAAAATTACCCAAACATTACATTGTAAATCATTAACAATTCTTTCATTTATATCTAAATATTGAATAAAATTTACCCAAGCATTAAAAATCAGTAACAATTCATTCATCTCAATATAAATTGAAAAAAAATAATCCCAAATGCATGTTTTACTCTCATGCTCCATAGAACCCTAAAACCCTAAGATACCAACAACAATTATAAATCAAATGAAATAAAACATACATCAATTAATCATAAACATATTACTTAATACATAATCAATAACAATCAATATAAATACTACAATCAATAACAATCACGAGAATTAGGAATTAGGTTCAATTACATACATCACTAATTTTTGGGTCTTTAGAATCAAATTAATTGAAACCATATGGTCACCATCCCAAAATGATAAAACCCGTCCAACGAATTCTCTTAATATTTCACCAATCACTCACACTTAATCACTCAAATGGAAGAAGAGAAAACCCTTGGAGGAAGAAGAAAATTTTGAAAAAATTCTACTGATGTCGAATGAGGAGGAGAAACCGAAGTTTTTCTATGTAATATAATTAGGGCGAGGAAGCAGGCATCACTTCAACACGTGTTGACTAGTCCAACGATGTTTATGGTCTCGCTTTCTGGGAGATCTATGGGACCTCAATCAAGTGAGGTTTGGGTCCTCACCCATATTCAAATTACCACCCTCACCGCTACACTCAGGCCTCTCTTCAACATGACGTGGATTCACTGTGCAACCACTACCTTACCTCCTCCACTACACTCAGCCTTATGGAACCACAAAAAGGGCTTGCCGTATGAGATAAGTTAGTAATAAAGTTAAATGCCCTATGTTTCACAACTATAATATTGAACCATAATTTATTTTTTTCAACATCAAATCTCCGTCACCATTTTTCTAGCAACGACATGTTCATAAGCTTAAGGTTGTAAACTCCCAATCCACCACGTTATTTAGTAGCACGTACCATTTCCCAATTTACTAAATGTGATAGATTTGCTCCTTCTTGTATTCCCGTAGAAAGTTTCGCATTTTTTTCTCAAGGATTTTAATCACAGACATAGGTGCTTTGATCAATGAGAAAAAATAAGTAGGTAAAAAAAATAAGATGCATTTCAAAAGAGAAAGTTTACTTCCTTTTGACAAAGATATCCTTTTCCAAATGCATAATCTAGCGTAAAACTTCTCTATGATTGGATCCCAAATACCTTGGACGGAGCCATAAAATATTTATAAGGGGGGATAATTAATAAACATAAATATCCAAAGGGGGATAGTTAAGAAGTTCTTCTTCTAAATAATAGAAATTCCAAAGGATCTCCAATGAATAAATGAAAAACAAGGGGCGGGGGCCACCCTTGAGCTACACTTAGATCCGTCTCTGCCAAATACTCTTAGAGAAAGACTTAGCTCCCAAAGGCATTTCCAAGAACAAAAAAGGTAGGCAATTTGTTGCGTAGAGAAGTTCTTCCGCCAAAAGTGATAGATCTGACACCTTTCCAACAACAATGAGTTTTGTTTTAGCAGTGTTAACTTTCAAACCAGCAATGAATTCGAAACAATGTTAGGCAGAAAACAGATTATGTAATTCCTCTTTTTTGTTGTCTACAAAAAAAAAAATCATCTGCATAATATAGGTGATTAACAGTGATACTAGTGGGTGAAACTGAGAATCCACTGAAAAATCCTTGATTAGCAGCCCTGTCCATGAATCTTTGGAAGGGAGTTATCTAGGATACTGGTTTCAGTTTCACAGATCTACGGGGTATTCTGTTGGAGGGCTATTGCAGACACCGTGACTTAATCAATAATAATTTTAATCTAAACTTGCGATCGGGAACATAAGTTTCTTTCTGGAATGACTTATGGTGTGGTCAATTAGTACTTTCTAGTGTGTCTCCTTCTCTTTACAAGATGTCCAGGGATAGAAATATGAAGGTAGCAGACATGATTACAACGAAGGGAAATTAGAGATTCGATTTCTAAAGGGTTCTCAATAATTCAGAAACTAATGAACTCGCCTCTCTTCTATCGGTTCTTGGAGATAATCCACCTATTTTAGATGGAATGGAAGATACTCAGCGTTGGTCTTTGCATAACTCATATATGATGAAAACTTTGTATGCAAAGTTGGTAGCATCGGATATGATAAACAAATTTCCATTTCATTTTAACTGGAAGACAACAATTCCACCCAAGATAAACTTATTGATTTGGAGCTTGGTTCATGGTAAACTAAACACAAAGGATGTTCTACTGCACAAAGGAATATGGGTTGAGAATTCATGTCTGATGTGTAGGAATAACTTGGAAACTAAAAAAAAGGGGTATAACAACCACACCCAACAATTATTTCAAAAATATATATGGACTAAGTCCAATATAATTCCGAGAGCACCATCTAATAAAGCGAGGTCAACCAAGAAATATATCAAAGAGTTATATATATCTTAATTTCTTAATGCAATCTGCGCAATCAAACATATAGAAATTTTCGAGCCCGATTGATGTGAGAAATAACTTGGACGTTACCAAAGACCAATGTCCAAGTGTCAAACAATTTATATCCAACAAGGCAACAACCAAAGGTCGGATTTACCAATTGATTGAACTACGCACAACCTGTGATATTTTAATTATATATAAAAATATAATACGAAAAAGAAATAACACAGACACCAGAAGTTTTGTTAACGAGGAAACCGCAAATGCAGAAAAACTCGGGACCTAGTCCATATTTGAACGATGTACTATTTTAAGCCGCTACAGAAACTAGCCTACTACAAGTTAACTTCATATTGGAAGGTAGTTGAGCCCTAACCAAGTCTCACACCTATTAAGGTACAGTCGCGTTCCTTACGCCTCTAGAACCACTCAAGATTCTGCGCACTTTATTCCCTTAGCTGATCTCACCCACAACTAAGAGTTTCTATGACCCAAAGTCGAAGACTTATAAATTTTTTTTGTCTCCCACAGATAAGTTTATTCTGATATATAAATCCGTCTTCCACAGAATTACCTATGAAGTTTTGTTTGTATATTGATAAATCAAGGTGAATAGGAACCAATTGATAATATGGTCTTATACTCCCGAAGAAAAGCCTAGAAATATCAATCACCTCACAATAACTTAACTATATGGTAGTAGAAAAAGTTATTGTGGAATCACAAAGAATGAGACGAAGAGATCTGTGATTACTTTTTATATCTAACCTATCAGAGATAAATCTCGAGAACATCTTAGAGAAGATAGTACTTAATACGATAGAACAAGTAAGATCAGAATACACAACTACAAAGAAAATAATTGGATCTAGCTTCACGAATCCCAAATGAAGTATTAAATTCGTTAACCTATAATGGTTTTGGAAAACCTAGGTTAAAGGAGAATCGACTCTAGTCGCAACTAGGACACGAGAAAGTGTCGCGGTTAGGTTTTCCAGTTGCTAGAGTTCCCCCTTATATAGTCGCTCAAATCAGGGTTTTCTTACAATCAAAGCTAATATAGCTTAATAAAAAAGTATTTAATATTCACCGTTAGATGAAAACCTGATTTAAGATTCAAGCTAAGTTTTCTTAAAATTAAAAAAATGTATCTCCACCGTTAGATGGTCTTAGGTTTTTATACACACAAATGAAATATACTTTTATTTAGATACGGGTAACCGTACCTAAACGTGTATATTGAGTCAGCTCAATAACAATTAACCGAAGTTAGCCATATGAACACTTTTGTCTTAACCACATTCATCTAACACATCTGGATTAACCATAATGATCAATCAATCATGAAAGATAATCAAATTATTCTAATTGTGTTACTCATAGAGTTGTTCAATTGTTTATATCTCATAGAAGTATATAAGAACCAATTGAAACAAAATCGATTCGTAATCGTACAAAGTACTTATATAAGAATCAATTCATGAACCTTAAGCCACGATTTGCAAAGATTGTATTCCTTAATTTATAAATGTATTTGTTCATGAGTATGGAATCATACTTAACCGATTTTAGAACTTTAACCACTAGGTTTGAAAATTGGTACGCAAACTAGAGTTCCGGACTTTGGTCTTGTCCAGCCATTTGCAAACGGGTACGCAAACAGCCGTCCCGGACCTAACTCAGGTTGGAACGTTCGCATACTGGTATGCAAACTTGGTTCCCGGACTTTAACATTTAACCCCATTCGCATACTAGGTATGCAAACAAGGTTGCCATACCTGAATCATACCAAAATAATTTGAATACTAGGTACGCGTACTATGATGTATCCAGACAAAGGTTTTTGTTCAAAACTCCCATTTTAATCATTCAAACATCCTTAAAAGATGACAATATCTGTCTCACACAAACTAATAGCTTATAAGTAATTTTCAAGTGATCGAATGATTAATACGAAACTTTCCAAGTCGACATCAAATGATGTCTCACACAAATCATGTAAGATGTTTCAAGGCAATTTCCACATGATAATCTTTCGTCTAATTATTTAGTACCCAACAAATGAAAAGCTTCCAACACATATTTCGAGAAATATATAAGCGAGTTAAACTCATCTCGAAATAAGAAATGTGTATAATATAAAAGTCTATATTGCTATACGACTTAGTCTCATTAGGCGATATAATAGAATATACTTCTGAGTGATAGATAAGTTTTAGTCACCACATAAATTTTGTTGATAAAGTTTCTCCAATCTCTCCTCATTAGATCTTCGTCTTAAATCGATGATCATCGTGAAGTCCAAAGCTTAAATACACATTTTATCCTAATCCGAGACATAGCTATAAGTAGACTAGAAATCAAGATCACTTATAGTTTTGATCAACTAAACTTGACAAACAAGTTTGAGATAGCAACGCTTGCGAGTTTAACCGAGCAATTCCCTAACATAAATCCAATACCATCTTTTCTTGCATTGTAGGATTGCACATAGATTTTGGTCAATGCTATTACCTAGCAATTATTGCATGTTGTTCCTAGTTCAGTAATGTCATTGTCACCAACTTTATGAAGTAATAGAAACTTTATCTGGAGTTTAACTCCGACAGCTATATTTTGGACATTGTGGAAGGAACACAACAGTTGTACCTTCGATAACAAACACAACTTCAAAACAGATGACAAACTTGGAAATGAGGCTAAAACATCAATCCTGGGTTGCTGCCGCGGGAAGAAGAGTACATGCCAACTTTACTAGTTCTGTTCTACAAGATTGGGAGAATCTATTTGTGTAAAATAATATTTTATGTTGTTTTTTTTTGGTCTTTCTACCTTTTGTAGCCTCCTGTAAATTCCTCCATTCTAATATATCTTCTTTTCATATAAAAAACGAAAATCCATGTATGGCTATATCCAAAATTATTTTTACAATGGATAAATTGTCATCGTTTAATTAATATTTTAACATTAATTAATTTGGATAATTTTGGTGCTATGAAGGGAAGAAGAACTGAAACGAAAAGAGGAAAAATAGATTAATTTGAAAAACTCTAAAAAGATTGATTATTCAATTTTTCCGGAACGGTTTATGGTTGGCATTTTTTTTTTCTCTAAAAATATAATGGTAAGTAAGTTTTACGGTTAGGAAACTATGAACTCCTAACTGCGACCGGGTGATATTTGGGAAAACCCAATCGTAACTGTAACCCCATTTATGGTTAGGCTTTGGTATTTCGAACCTGGTCTTAACTCATTATTATACCAGTTACATCTAGGTAGAAAAGAAAAAACCCAGCCGTAAATGTATTTGTGGTTATGTAAATTGATTATATTCACAACCGTAAATGTTTCTATATGTTGGTTC
This sequence comes from Papaver bracteatum, assembly GCA_023529315.1. Classification (NCBI taxonomy): domain Eukaryota; kingdom Viridiplantae; phylum Streptophyta; class Magnoliopsida; order Ranunculales; family Papaveraceae; genus Papaver; species Papaver bracteatum. The sequence goes on along the minus strand of JAJJWX010005189.1, from coordinate 892,705 downwards.
CTGTTTCTACAGTTGGGAATATGAAATTAAGGTTGGGAAAATTAACTTACGGTTGTGTTTGAAGTTCTTTAACCTAGGAGTAACAGAATCATAGAATGAGTCTACTGTTAAGAAATGAAGAACTCCCAACCATAACTACCTCTACAACCCTAATTTTTCGACGAATTAAACTAAATCTAACCCATTTGAAAAAAAGAAGAAGTGGATTCGTCGAATTAATTATTACAAAATGAAGAGTTTCGAAGGAAAAAATGAAAAGGTAGAGAAATGGGTTGAGGTTCGAGAGGAGATGAAGGGGATGAAGTGATGATTAATTGAATTAGAATTAAAATTAGAATTAGAATTAGAATTAGGTTTTTATTTTTATTTTTCATTAAAAGGGGAAGTGGTGATATCAGAGCCGACGACTGATCACCTACCGAGCGTGAGAGAGTATCCTGGATTTGTTGCGCCAAATACTGATTTCATGAGTGTCATGGAACGTTGGAGAAACATGATTATATATTTTCATATATCTCGTATATAAAAATTAATTTGGTAAAGAAATTTAACTCGAGATATAAGACATCATGGAGATTATCTCTGTAAAATATTAGAATCTTTGAAAACCAAAAAGTATTTTACAAAATTGCATAACGTTACCAAAATTTCTGACTAGTAGAACATTAATTTGATTGAATTTGTTTTCACGGATCTTTATTAATATTTAGAATTCGTGCCTAAAATGAAACTTGTAGATCATGAACTAATTATCCTCGAAACCCCTTCTGAAATTCTCAATTTGGAAATTTTGTTTGAGAGGTATGGTACTTAAAATCATTGTGCTTGTCTGTCCAAAATATAAGATATATGATTAGAGATTAACGATTAACGATTGAGGAAGGATCCATTTATACTTTAGTTCTCGTACTATCTCAGACTTTGGGACCATATTTTGTGAATAAAAATTAAATGGTAATGAATTTGAAGCTAAGATTTTCGGGACATGTTCCTCTTGCAAAGCTCTATATCTGCACCGAAAATGAGCCCATTCCAAGATGTATAACACCATCATCTACCAATCTTAATTTCAATGGTTAAAAATCTTTTGATTTTCAACGGCTCATTTTCAAAGTAGTAGATGGTGATGTTATACATTTCGGATTACGCTCATTTTTGGGGAGAACATAAAACCTTGTAAGAGGAACATATCACTAAAATATTGGCTTCAAATTAGTAACGGTTTGGTTTTTATCCATAGAAAACGATGTCTAATGTGTGATATAATGTGAGAATAAAAGTGTGAGGGGATCCTCTTTCAGATAGATCACAAAAGTAAAAATATATACATTACAAAGAAATGATACGTTTTTAGATGCATCACTTAATTCATATTCTTGTTTTATTTATGAAATATCATTCAACTAGTGCATTGTAATAGTTTGAATTAAATAAGTTTGATTAAATTTTTTAAATTTTAGACACCCTTTATTTTATCCTTCTCATCTAGGTGGGTGAAAAAAATAATAAGCCCCAAATAAATGACGTAGGTCGAATTTGTTTTTGCCCAACTCCACGAACAAACAAAAAAACGCAAAATGCAAGTTGAAGATTATGCAATTTTTGCCAATTTTAGAACGTTGAAAGACCAGTGCATTCAGGTCGGCCTCACGCGGTAATTCTAGTTTTGGGTATTTCTTTCAAGCTAGGCAATTTCTTGACTGGAAAGGATTGATCCCATTTTAAGAACTATGGTTTTTACCCACTCCTTTGAAGTAAGGTTGAAACATCACAATCCCATTCATTGCATTGCATTTGACATTTTATCTGCTAGCTGGTGGCACTGCTTCATTAAGGAATTTATGGAATAAAATAATTTTTTATAGAGATAAAAAATGGTGTTTGGAAAAAAAGATGAAAGATTATAGAGCTTAACCTTACCAACCTACAGTGATTAAGCCACATTATGCAAACTAGATATGCAAACAATATTATACACCATTAATCCCGTTCTAGATCGAGTTTTAACTTCAACTGGAAATATAAATAAATAACATTTCTTTTTTATCGATAAAATGACTTTCTACTTCAGCTTGTTGTCAGTTTAAAAGACCGTAGGAGCTTTCATTCTTTAAGTCATGGCAACAGTTATATAAAATCAAACCAGGCATGCTGCCATAGCTCTCTTAGTTTTTCCTTCTCAATGCTGCCAACTGCCAATGTGCCTGCTCGATTCATTTGGATATCACTTGGGTCGTATACTTCTGAAGCTAAATTTGATAGAAGAGTCGCAACATATCCAATGCGAGGCCGACTGAGATCTTCACGTCGTAAACACTCAGCTGCAAGAGAAAGAGCTTGGGACAAGCCTTGCTCTGGATAATGTCCATTCAGTATCGGATCAGCCACCGCTGTGAATTCCTTTCCGGACACCAATTTACGTTTGGCCTGCACGGTCACCAAACAATAAATTCAATCAGCTGACGGTATTTTCTCAATCTGAATCTATTGGGTTTTCTTTTTCTCTTAAAGATGTTTGTAGATAAACAACTAAACGGTTTACCCATTCAACGAGACTAGGCTTCCTCTCTGCTTTGCGCCCTGAAAACAGTTCAAGCAAGACCAAGCCGAAACTATAGATGTCGGATTGTTGAGTGAGTTTAAAATTTTCAAGAAATTCAGGTGCCTGACGATGTCCCTGACGGCTGAAAAACCTTGCATAGCTAGACTCGTCATGTTCTGGAATGCGTTCTTTGAGCACGAGGAAATCTGACAGCTTAGGTTCATATCCTTCGCCTATGAGAATGTTGGAGGGTTCGACATTTCCATGAATCACTGGAGGATCGAATTTATCGTGCAAGTACTTCAGTCCTTTAGCGGCACCAGCTGCAATTTTCATCCTCGTATTCCAGTCCAGGGGCTTCTTCTTATTGCGTGGAAGATCTGAGAAACATTAGTATAATACATTTGAATCGTCTTAGTCCCGGCCTAAGTGAGGCCAATGCAAGAAAGAGATGGAGTTAGAAAGTCATGTTACCATATAAATGATGTTTCAAGGTTCCCAATGGCATGAATTCATAAACCAAAAACATCTGGTTTTTGTCATTGATGCTGTAACCTATCAGATCGACTATGTTGGGATGGTGCAAGAGGCTACACATATGAATTGTCCAAAACATTGTCTGTTCATGGCCACTGTAGATTTTATGTATGCTGTCCACGTCAACTTGTCTAATTGCAACATCCTGTATAGATGATTTCTGTACATTACTCACCACAAGAAATTTATTGGGTCAGTGCAAAGACTAATGTAACGATAATTGAAACAGCATTTCACAAATTTCTGAACTTGCCTGTCCACTGCGCTTTAAGCAGCCTTTGAATGTACGCCCGTATTCTCCTTCACCCAAAAGGGATTCTGATGCAAAATTCTTTGTGGCTGCAGCAAGTTCCTGAAACTTAAACTTAGTAATACCGGTATAATCTTCAGCATTGTTACTAGAGCTTCCACTGAATCTAAAAATTGATTCTTTTGCCATGTTCTTCTATGTTCTAGTGTTCTGGAGATTGGTATCAGTTGGGGAGAAAGATTGGAAACCAAGTGTTCTGGAGACTGGACATTCTGAAGTACTGAGAATAGGACGGATAAAGTTTCTCAGACAGAGGAAGATGAGAGGTAGTAAAGCCAAAAGGAAAGTGCAATGCAATTACTTGTTCCTGTTGCCATCCCCATTTACTAGCTACTTCAATGGTCATTAATGCCAAAATAACTTGTTTGGGATGTCTTCATTTCTTTCACCAGGTTGAAAATTTCCATTTTCAGCAATGCATTTAAGCCTTGAAACACCATGGGGTGTGGTCACACGCGGTAATTCTTTATTAAGGTAACTCTTCCAAGATGCACAAACACTCTTTGTTGACTATAAAGAAAATTTTCCATTTTGAGCATTCTAGTGGACTGTTGGAATCTAGTGATTTTGATCTTGGTCCATGGTTACAATGGCGGTCCTTGCTTATATACATATGCTTTTGAGAAACATAAGAATGCAACAAGCTCTACTACACTGAGACCAGCTAGAAACCAGTAGAAGTAATCTAAGTGCGCTTGATTCATGTTGTTTGCGATCCATCCGTGTTTTCCGCCTGCAGTAGTTACCTTCTGAATGACTGATATAAGGAGGACACTGAGGAAATTTCCTATACCAAACATGGTTGTGTACAGGGACAGGCCAACACTCCTTAGACCGTGTGGAACTTGATCATAGAAAAATTCTTGGAAACCGACAGCCGCAAATACCAGAGCAAGACCTGACAAGACATACTGTGGAATCAACCACCAGATAACCATAGGAACTGTTGCTTTTGAATTATCAACCAAACCAAACTCATGAGCAATTTTAAGCCTTCTATTTTCCACTACTGCTGCTACAACCATTGACATGGCAGAAATAAATATGCCTCCCCCAATTCTCTGAAGTGTAGTTATGCCGTTGGATTTGCCAGTAAAAGCTTGAAGAATTGGAACAAAGATACGGTCATACGTTGCTGCAAATACAATGGTGGATATACTGAGGAAGATCTGAATTGAAGCTGCGGGTACCTGAAAGTCTGGTCCTATCGACCTGTCCATAGTGCTCCCTTGCTTAGTGAAGAAGGTAAGAACTTGAGCATAGATTATTGGGTAAATCAAACCTATAATCCATACAGAAGCCAACCGCAGTACGGCCTTTACATCTTCCACCGTACTAATAACAGAGGTCGTCCCAGCATTCTTTGATCCTGGCGTGATATTAGCTAGTGATTTGCTCCACTTGGATGGGGATTGTCGCTAATGTTGATGAGGTGCTTCTCCAATTCTTGACCACGTCAAGAAAAGCATTGGTAACCATTTCAATGGGTTCGCTTCATCTGTGTCTTTAATCTGAGTGTAGCGATAAGATTTTGTTCCAGACATGATAATAACTAGAGCTATTACCATTGAGATGCATGAAATTCCAAAAGAAAGACCCCAACCCAAGTTATCTTGTACATAGTTCAATATCAAGTGAGAACTGCCGGATCCAACAGATAGTCCAAATAGCCAGCAATTAAAGAATGAACTTTTGGACTTGGATTCATTAGGATTTAGTTCATCAAATTGGTCTGCACCAAAAGCTGGTGCGCAAGTCTTGTATCCAGCACACCCGATTCCAATTAGATACAATGAAGAGAAGAAGAAGATTACTTCAAGAGTAGAAGGAGAAGAACAAGAATGGTTGTCTTCGGCATTATTAGAGCAAGCAGCCAATTGGGAAGTATATAGAGTTAACAACCCAAGTCCCTGACAAAAATGACAATTTTGAAATACGTATTAGAACATCAGAAAATGCAGGCTAAATATATGGCGCTTGCGGTGTCTTAAAACCAATAACCATACACAAAGCCCTTATACCGAAGAAATGAGTACTATAATGAAACCTATAAGGAAAGCCTGTTGATAAACCAACTGAAAAATAGCATAGTTGGCCAAGAGGCAGACTCCCAAGTCAGAGTTCAAAGTCTCGGTACTCATCATTTCGAGATATTCAAAAAAGCAAAAAAATAAATAATTTAAAATCAGATATATGTTATCAAAGGCACCCTGGGCGCACGAGTGTCCCAGGGGGGGCGCCTAGCAAAAAAAAGGTGCCAAGACATGACCAATTTTGTTTTTCTGGGCTCCTAGGCACTAGGGGCGGCGATGGGATTGGCGCCTAGCCTAGCCCAGCACCTAATACAACATAGATTCAGATTAATTGATAAAAACTAAGGGCCATAAAGAGAGGGTATGAGATTTACCAAAACGTAGATGAGTGTAGAAAACAAGATGGCACGAAATCTGCCAAGATATGATGCATCACCAACATTTGAAACCATTCCAAGCATTAATATTTTGTGCTGATGTTGCTGTAGATTGTCCTAATTGCAAAGTTAGAATGCTAATTAGATTTGAAGCAATTCCAAAGACAACAAATGATTCTATGCCACCAATTATAATGACCCGAGAAGCCGAATTCCATCTACCAAACTCACTATTGCTGTTCTTTATCTTCTCTCCTTTGTAATTCACCATACCTTCAGTACAAGTATCAGTGAGTAGCAATGGCTCATCATAATCAGCAGATGTCATCGCCATGAAACTTGCTAATTTTTTTCTTCTCTGAAAGTCTTCAGAGTTTCTCAAACCTGTTGATTTCAATGCAATGAGTGTGCCAAAAAGAGTGATTCTTAAAAATCACAAGGAATATTGTTTGAATTAAATTAATATCTAAAGATAGATTATGATGTATTGTCTCTTTAGGACCAGCCTAGTGGGTGAACAAGAAAATGGCCCCATTAATAAGAATATGAGAACTAAGATGAACCAGATGACATATGAGAATTACCCTGAATTTGAACTCTTATGATAACAAAGCCCAAAGACTTGGCTTTTTCACATTCTGTCTGAGACTAAATCAAATCAAGGAAGAACCCAAACAATTCCAAAACAACAAAATTAACAATACCCAGATTGAAAACTTCACCTGAGATCCAGCAGGAAACTGAGAGAAATAATTGGAGAGATTTGGTTGAAGTTGGTCCATCTGTTCAAATGCAGAGCTTCAAATGTTCAAATGTGAAAAGAAATCCGAGCTTTGCAATTGAAGAGAAGGACCAGCTTCAGAACAAAACAGGAACCAACTTTCAGTCATTTTATGATCCTTACTTAAACAGATCTGAGTTGCATGATCCAATTAATCAAAGGGGTGAGTCTGGTTAACAAAATCTAAGTGTTAGATGTAGCAGATTAACCTGTTGTGAAGTGATGTTACCGAGTCGCCCACCTGGTTGCAAACAGGAAGAAGATGGTGATTAGGGTTTAACCGATAAGATTTCCTCAGAGACCTATAAAATACAAAACGGGAAGTAATATTTCAACCCCACGACAAACGGGTTGCTTCCACACAAGAGTAGGGGTGGGACTTGGGTTGGGTCAACCCACCCAACCCATGCCCAACCCGAACGTTGGGCGGACATGGGCAACGTATTTCAAAACTTTGGGCAAGCTTGGGCCTAAATTTTATGAACCCGAGTTAAATTTGGGCAAGCATGGGCACAAATATTTCTAACCCAAACAACCTGCCCAACCCGAAGAACTATATATAAGACATTTTTTATAATTAGTATTATCATCTATTTAGAGAAATTTTAGATATTATCTTCAAATCTATTAATGAAAATATAAAGTATATCTATCCGATATGAAAGGAGTTTATATTATTGTAAATAATCATCAGTTATTTGGAAGTTTAAAATAAATGGAGCAATTAAATCTTATTTTTACTAAATTTATTATTATCACATGAACAAACTTGTATGTCTAGTGGAACTTGGGCCAACCCGAGGAACCCGGGAACCCGAGGAACATAATTTGGGCAGACTTGGGAAAAACCTCAATGGGTTCCACGGGTTCGATGGGAAATCTGGGCATAGAATTCCTAGCTCGGGTCTGCCTCGGTCAAGCCTTCTAACCCGCCCAACCAACCCAAGTCCCACCCCTACACAAGAGTTTGGAAAACAAGGCCTATTTTTCAGAAGGGAAGCATAGAAGGGCCGCAACAAATCTGAAGCTGGCGGTAGTGACTTGCCACTCCCACCAAACCAAAACCAAAACTAAAACTAAGCCTTTAGATCGAAAGAATTTAGGATAAGCTAGAAATGAAACAAAAATACAAAGTGAAAAAGCGAGGGTCAAACAATCACACCCAATATTTCGTTTGGTAATCTGAATAGACAAACTCCAATAAGTAAACCCCAATATTGATATCCTAATCCATAAGTGGATCCCAGGTGATGATAATATGGTTCAAACCTTACAATCCTTTGAGGTTCAAGGTTTTGATCTCTTTAATGAAGAGTCAACTGACTGGGATTTAAGCAAACTCAAAATGTGTTTTGATGATGAAACGATACAGAAAATCTTACATATTAGAATTAATTTCAACAAAAAGGACAAACTCGGGTGGAGTCTGACCTCTGATGGAGAATTCTTAGTTAAATATTTGTATAAACATCTTAGTGTGGGTTCAGACCAGTCTTCTAGTACTACTGCTATTATGTCAAGTACTTGGAAAGATATGTGGAATATGAAATTGATGCATAGAATTAAAGTCGTTTGGTGGAAATGATTGCATGATATTCTCCCGGTGGGGGAAAGAATCTCTAAATTTCTACCAGAAATAAACACCACTTGTTTACTCTGTAATGAGTCAGCTGAAAATTTATATCACCTGTTTATGAACTGTAGATTTGTTAAAAATGTGTGGAATCATTTGCCTTATAAAACTAAGACAATGAAAACTAAGAGTACTATGTAGTGATCTACACTACAAATTAACTCAAAAACAACTCAAATCTCTAAGGATAGAGATCTAGAATAGAGAAGAAGTTGGAGAGAGAAAAGAAAGTTTGATTATTCTTCATACAGAAGAGAATTCAAAGTACAGACTTAAGCCATCTCACACAAACTTCGTGTATATCACGTGTGAATGGCACGAACACATCCAACGGTTAACAAATTTAAACAACAATAAATAAGTTATTACAGGGGGTTCCTTAATCAACCGGGGGTGCCCTTAACAAGCTTGGGAAGTTGAGGTTTATGACAAACCCCCTTACTTCTCCAGATTCTTGTCCTCAAGAATCAATTTTGGAAACTGTGTTTCCATGAACCGTTTGTCCTCCCAAGTAGCCTTGGAAGCATCCATTCCCTCCAATTGTACTAGTACTTGAGTAACATCTTGGTTGTTCTTTATGATTTCCTTTGTACTCAACACCAACAATGGTCTCACCTTCATTTATCCTTCTTTGGTCATGGTTGGTAGTGTTGTCTGAGGAAGTACTCCCATCCCTAGCTTTGGTTTGAGCTAATAGACATGGAAGGTAGGATGAATTCTGGACTCTATTGGTAGCTTCAGTTTATAAGCCACTTGTCCAATCTTCTCTTCAACTTGATAAGGTCCAAAGAATTTGGCTGACAGTTTCGGATTTATTCTTAGTTGAACTGTTGATTGCATGTAGGGTTGCAGCCTTAGATACACCCAAGGTAGTTAATATCGCGTATCGGTATCGTATCGGTCGGGTCCTACGCACCCATACAAATGATAATATCTGTTTTTACAGGCGACACAACAATTAATATATAATTTCAAATAATTATAAAACCATAGTAAAAAATAATTATAATCATACACATATCTCAAATTTCCAAAATAGAAGGTGGTTTATTAGACCTTCTCCAATGGTCATTGTGTGTGTTTTCTATGTGGAAACACAACTAAGACATCCTCAATCTATTTTTCCTTAAAATTAGGGAGAGAAAATAATCCATCTCCAACAGTATTGCATGTAACATCTTCTTTTAATTAGTATAAATTTTATTTTCCATAATTAATATTTTATTAGAGCTAAAAATAGTTAGTTAATTATTAAAGTCAATTCAAGTAAGTAAAAGCTGACTAGAATGGTAGACAATGTCAAGGGGAATGTCTAAAACTAGACATTCACCTTGACAACGTCTACCCAAAGTCATCTATAAATTGGTTTAAGACATCATGGTTGGAGAATGATTTTAGAAAAAATGGATGTGTATCCTAGGTGGATTTTGACATTTATCTCCACACACATGCCATTGGAGAAGCTTTTATCCAACATTGTGATTGTTGTCCCATTATGCCAGCAAATCTTTTTTGTTATCCTTCATATTTATCTTTTATATTTCTCTGCCTTGTAATTGAAATATGGCTTCCATCTTATATCCTACCGTTAGTCATTGATTTTATATTATAAATATATTAAGGCTTTTTACCTTTTCAATTGACAATGTACTTGTCTGTAAAGACTAGATGCATGTTGATGAAAAATTTATTCACGAAACTGATATTATCGGTGTATAAGTAAAACCGATATATCGGTCTATACCGGCCTGTACAACCGATAATATCATTCCGTCTTTGTATCGCCTATATTTTCGATATCGTATATGTATTTTCCGATATCCGATAAAAACATGTAATATCGGCATGTACAACCGATATTGACTACCTTGGATACACCCAGTCTCCCACTTCAAAAGACCTTTCTGACCTCTTCTTGTTTGCTTGGCTCTTCATTCTATGCAGAGCTACTTCCAGAGACTCTTTGAGTAAAAGTTTCACTGCTTGTCTTTTTTCAATATAATAATCCACTGCAGTGCTAACACCTTGAGCACAAGAAGAGACACCAAACTGTGGGGGTGCGTAGCCAAATAATGCTTCAAATGGGGTAAGCTTCAGACTTGTGTGGTAACTGGTATTATACCACCATTGTGTCATTGGAAACCAAGTCACCCACTTGCTAGGATTGAAGCTGGTCATACATCTTAGATATGCTTCTAGACAAGCATTCACCCACTCAGTCTGGACATCAGTCTGAGGGTGATATACAGAACTCAAATGCAGAGATGTCCCTAGCCTACTAAATAGGGCCTTCCAGAAATTTCTCACAAATACTGCATCTCTATCTGAAACTATGGATTTAGGAAGTCCATGGAGTTTGAATAAAATGTCAATAAATACCTTGGAAACTGAAGCTGCAGTGTAAGGATGGCTCAGAGCTATGAAGTGGCTAAATTGAGTGTACATGTCCACTATAACCAAGATAATCTCTCTTCCTTCTGACTTTGGAAGTCCTGATATGAAATCCATGCTTATTTGCTCCCATGCTTGCTCAGGGATTGGTAGAGGCTGTAACAATTCTACTGGATAAGTGTCAAAACCCTTGTGCTACTGACAAATGTCACAAGTTCTGACAGCTTCTTGAATGTCTCCCTTCATTCCAACCCAAAAGAAGTGCATCTTAGCTCTTTGGTAGGTAGCCTGAGCTCTAGAATTTCCACCAACGGAAAACGAATGGGTGGAAATTATAATTTTCCGTCTCAAGTTACCATTCTGTCCAATGTAGACCCTTACTTTATACCTTAGTACTCCTTGGTGGTAGTTATAATTCTCTATAGTTCCTTCTTGAACAGTCAGTTGTGGAATTAATGACTCAGCATGTGGATCATTTTAGTACCTTTCATGCACTTCTTGGTACCATCCAGGTTGTGGTTGTGTTAAACTGTGAGAAGAAGCTGACTTACTTGCTTGAACCCTTGATAATGCATCAGCTACTTGATTTTCAGTCCCCTTCTTGTACTTTAGTACATAGTCATACACCAATAGCTTAGCTAACCACTACTGCTGTAATAAGGAGTGAATTCTCTGCTCCATAAAGTACCTGATGCTTTGGTGGTCAGTGTATATAGTGAATTTGTTCCCTAGCAGGTAAGACCTCCATTTGGTTACTGTCATCAACACTGCCATTAGTTCCTTCTCATATGTAGACATGGCTAGGAACCTTGGTCCCATACCTTTGCTAAAAAAAACTATAGATCTTCCTTCTTGCATTAGTACTGCTCCCACACCAGTATCACAGGCATCAGTAGACAATTCAAAAGGCTTTCTGAAATCAGATAACACCAAGAAAGGTGTAGTTGTGACTGCACTCTTTAATTTTTCAAAAGCCTCTTGTGCTGTGGTGCTCCATTGGAAGTTGTTTTTCTTCAATAACTCTGTCAATGGTCTTGCAATAAGTCCATAGTTCCTCACAAACTTTCTATAATAACCAGTCAGACCCAGGAATCATCTCAAGTCGTTAATAGTTGTAGGCACATGCCACCTTGTCATGCACTCTACCTTAGATGGGTCTGCAGCAACCCCTTCACCTGATATGATGTGTCCTAGAAATGTACTTTCCGTTTGGAATTTTTGATGGAAAGCAACCGAGTGAACCGACTAAAAACCAGCTGGGTCAACTGGTTCACCGGCTGGATCGACCGGGTCACCCAATTCAGTGTTTTTTTAACAAATTACTAAGTCACTGTTGACGCAACCCATTTTTTAAGTTGGTTTACCGGTCGGTCCGATTTTTAAAACACTGGCTAAGACACGGTTGAATTTTATTGTTGGAAAAATAATAAAATTTATGTTTATTATTATTATTATTGGAAGCTGGCATTGGTTGAAGAATTCGGTGCAAAAAACATCAGTTGAGAAATGCTAATTCTATGTTTTAATATAGTAATCGTTTCAAGAAAATTTGGAGTTGACAGGCATCGTAAGTTGTTGTAAGCAATTGTTTCGAAATTCTTATAGTTTGTCCAGAGACGCCATTTTTTTTGAATTGCATCCCTCCCTCAGCCTTAAACCGTCGAGGCGAAAAAGCTCGATGTGGTTAAAATCCATATATGGTGATCACAAATGGTCCTAATGCTGATCTCTTTTGAATCGAAGGGATATAAAACTGTTGTAGATTAGTTTACCATTATTCTTTACATATCGTATCATTTGTCGTCTACATAAGTTGTGCTTGGCACGTTATGGACACTCGAATTGCTTTGTCATATGAGGGCACCCCTACTTAACACCTAAAGGTAATAGTGATTGCTTCGCACGACTTAAAAATCAAAACAAAATCTTCCAAGTATGATCGTGGGAACCATTCAGATTTTGTGTGTGTTTATAAATGATGGGGTTCACTCGATTCAAACTAATTCAATTCAATCAAAATTCGAATGCTCATTTCAGTTTCGATACTAGAAACCCAAAATGAAAATGAACACTCTGACGGGGTTTACATTTGGAGTTGTGCTGATTTTAATTAGCTTCCCGGCTTGTTATGCTCAGCTTAGAAACGGATTTTACACAGACATATGCAAAATCAATGTCGAGGAAACCGTCCAGCGTATTGTATTCGAAAGAATTCAAAAAGATTCAACCCTCGTAGCCGCACTCGTTCGTATGCAGTTCCATGATTGTTTCGTTGAGGTATTAGGCAAACTTTGTACATATATTCTGTAATTCTTATTTTGGTTTTACGTATATTCATGCTTCTTACCATGTTTTTGAATGCCAAGGGGTGTGATGCTTCGCTACTTCTAAAAGGGGATGACACAGAGAAAACTGCAGGGCCAAATGGAAGCGTGAGAGGTTACGAACTAATTGACGAAATAAAGACAGAATTGGAGCTAAAATGCCCTGATAAAGTCTCATGTGCTGATATCATTGTCATGGCGACCAGAGACACTGTCGCCTTTGTACGTCTAAATAGTTATAAATCGCCATCTTTGAGTTTAAATTAATTAGATTAATTTGTTATTAACCTTGATGTGTTTTTGTATATTGGCTCAATTCTTAATGATATGTTGATGTTGATGTTACCCAGAGCAAAGGGAGCAGGTATGAAGTAGAAACAGGAAGGAGAGATGGTATCGTTTCCCTTGCTTCTGAAGCAGTTGCTAATCTCCCAAGTCCTTCCATTTCAGTGTTCGACTCCATTAAGGTGTTTGAAAACAAGGGTCTTAATGCGACAGATATGGTTCTTCTATTAGGTACACCACCAATTAGTATTTTATTTTTCGCGTTAACAATAATTACACATTTTCGGTTTTGTAAACATGTGTCTGTATGTATATATATATATATACAGGAGGGCACACAATAGGTAAAGCAAGTTGCGGGAATTTTGAAAGCCGACTCTACAGTCCACCAGATTCATCGATGGACGGGAGTTTAGCTGAAAAACTGAAAATTATATGTCCCAAAAAGACGGTCAAATTTAACTCCGGCCAAGCTGATCTAGACCAAAATTCTGCCAGTACTAATATTGTAGATAATTCGTTTTACCAGCAAATAAGAATGAATCGAGGATTATTATCTATCGATCAAAAGATAGCATTCGATATGTTGACTGCAGAGTTGGTTAAGACATTATCGAATGATAATGTCCAGTTCTTGACTCGATTTGGTGCAGCTATGGTCAAGTTAGGTGCGGTTGGCGTTAAAGTTGGCAATGAAGGAGAAATTCGTAAAGACTGTAAATTTGTTAATAATCCTGCGGCTGCGAGCTCTAGCACAACCCCAACCACAACACAACCATCAATTCCCGGCATGCTCCCTTAAGGATCAAAACAATTACCACTACAACCCTAATTCCAAAAAAAAAAAAACTAGCATAAAGAATTTGTGTTCCTTAAGTTGTTCTAAAGAATTTGTCTTTTGCGTCTCGCCCAATATAATTGCCGCCGGGCATGCCAAATAATCTCTGTTTCATTTTATGTTTTTCATTCACTGGTCGGGGATAAACATTGGTTGAAATTGTATGTCTTCTGTTTTTCCAATTTTATTGATTCTTTTATTGATTCTTTAAGAACCAAATGAAATTTGACTGAATTATTTATTGATTCTTTAAGAACCAAATGAACTTTAACTGAATTAAGAACATTGATTTTTATTTTTACTTTGATTTGCCTACTACTATGATCCAATTAATTAAACACTCTATTGTGATCCGACTAACTAACACAGTATAATATGATACGACCAACTAAATATTTGGACACTATATCCGCTTTCAAATTTTCTCCACCTGGTCCTGGCTTTCCGGCTACTATGATCCAACTAATTAAACACTCTATTGTGACCCGACTAACTAACACACTATGATATGATACAACCAACAAAATATTTGGGCACTATATCTACTTTTAAATTTTTCTCCACCGCCGGGGCCGTAGGTCTCGGATTTCCGGCTGCTATGATCCAACTAATTAAACACGCTGCTGTGAGCCGACTAATGAACACACTATAATATGACACGACCAACTAAATATTTGGGCACTATATCCCGCTTTTAAATTTACTTCACCTCCAGGGTCGTAGTCACCGGCTTTCCGACTACTATGATTTAACTAATTAAACACTCTACAGTGACTCGACTAACTAACAACTATAATATGATATGACCAACTAAATATTTGGGCACTATATCTGTTTTTAAATTTTCTCCACCGGCAGGGCCGTAGGTCTTGGATTTCCGGCTACTATGATCCAACTAATTAAACACTCTAGTGTGACCCGACTAACTAAAACAATATAATATGACACGACCAACTAAATATTTGGACACTATATCCGCTTTTAAATTTTTCTCCACCGCTAGGGCAGTAGGTCCCGGCTTCCAGCTACAATGATCCAACTAATTAAACACTCTACTGTGAGCCGACTAACTAACACACTATAATATGACACTGACCAATTAAATATTGGAGTCGTTCTGTTATGACCACAAACTAAAATTGCATGAGAAGATACTGATCGACCGACCAAATAAATGAATAATAAACAAAACTTATGCAAAAATCTCCATATTCGATTTGAAAAAAATCGACAAGAGATTGAGCGCCGGCCTGATACCTAGTATATATATATATATATATATCTGAAATTAACATAAAGTTTTCCTTCGTAATTTGTATATTACTCTGGAGCCTATTTTTTTCTCTTCCAAATTCCTATTTGCTGATTGCAGATTGAATATAAGAGAAATAACTTAAACGGTACCAAAGACCAATGTTCAAGGATCAATAAAAAACCATAGGTTGGATTTCCCAATTGATCGATTCAACGCACAACCTGTGATATTTAAATTATATAACAAAATATAAGGAGGAAAAGAAATAACACAGGCACCAGAAGTTTTGTTAAGGAGGAAACCGCAAATGCAAAAAAAACCTCGGGACCTAGTCCAGTTTTGAACACCACATTGTATTAAGCCACTACAGATACTAGCCTACCACAAATGAACTTCGGACTGGAATGTAGTTGAACCCTAATTAATCTCACACTGATTCAAGGTACATTCGTTCTCCTTATGCCTCTGATCCCAGCAGGATATTACGTACTTGACTCCCTTAGCTGATCTCACCCACAACCAAGAGTTGCTACGACCCAAATTCGAAGACTTGATAAACAAATCTGTCTCACACAGAAAAGTATATTGGAATAGATATATTTGTCTCCCACAGAAATACCTACAAGTTTTATTATGTCTTTTGATAAATTAAGGTGAACATGAGCCAATTGATATACCGTACTTATGTTCCTGAAGAAAATCCTAGAAATATCAATCACCTCACAATAATCTTAATCGATCAAAGAAACAAGATATTGTGGAATCACAAATGATGAGACGAAGATGTTTGTGACTACTTTTCAATCTTACCTATCGAAGATAAATCTCAAGTAAATCTTAACAAAGATAATACTCAATCACGATAGTAAAAGTAAGATCAGAACACGCACCTATAGAGAAAATAGTTAGGTCTGGCTTCACAATCCCAATGAAGTCTTTAAGTCGTTAACCTACAAAGTTTCATGAAAAACCTAAGGTTAATGGAGAATCGACTCTAGCTTATGCTGCTAGTATCATAAAGAAGGTGTGGGGATTAGTTTTCCCAGTTTCTAGAGTTCTCCTTTATATAGTTTTCAAATCAGGGTTTGCAATCTAAGTTACCCTAGTAACAAAGCATTCAATATTCACCATTAGATGAAAGCTTGATTAAACCCAAGCTAATATCTTTCAACCGTTAGATCGAACTTAACTTGTTATACACAAATGAAATGTACCCTCATTTAGGTTTATGTAACCGTACCTAAACATGTACACTATGTTGGATCAACAGTAGTTAACCGAGGTTAGCTATATGAACACTCTCATATCAACCTTATTCATCTTAACCATAACTAGTTCAAATGACTCAAATGAAACTAGTTAAAGAGTTGTTAAATTTTTATATTCTCATAGAAGTATACAAGAACACAATTGAAGCAAAATCGGTTTGATTCACTCGAATCAATTCATGAACCACGATTTGCAATTAATGCATTCCTTATTATGTAAATGTATTTGTTCACAACAAAACCGATTTTAGAACTTTAACCATTCAAGTATGCAAACGGGTACACATAATTGAATAGCCAGACCAAGTTTGGTTTTCTCCAGCTGTATGCAAACAGGAAACGCATACCTCCAAACCCAGCTGAAAATTCTGGTCACAAACCTACGCAAGTATGTGTACGTGTACGCGTACGCGCACTTAAGTTCCCAGACTTCTCAAACCAACAGGTACGCAAATGGGTATGCATACTATGGTTCCCGAACATGGATCACATATATGCAACAATGCACAACATGTATATAATCCAATGTTGGTCAAGTGTTCTAACCTCTTATTTCAATTATTGAAACTTTCTTAGAGGATGACAATAGCCGTTTTCACACACTATTAGCATCAAAGCAAATTTTCAAGTTATTGAAATAATCATAACGAAACATTCCAAGTCTACACCAAATGATTGTATCACACAAACCATATAATATGTTACACGGCGATTTTCACAGGATCATCTTTTGACTTTCGTCAAGAATATAAGATGAACTTGGTTGAAGCGAAAGCTTACCAACACATATTTCGAGAAATATGTAAGCGAGTTAAGCTCAGCTGGAAATATCAAATATGCATAATCGAAAACCATATAGTAATACGACTTATGTCTCAATATAGGAGATAGAGTAGAAATATACTTTCCAAGTGATAGAAGAGTTTTAGTCTCCACATACCTTTTGTTGACGAAGTTCCACAATCTCTCCTTAATAGTTCTTTATCTTTATTTGATGAACATCGTGATGTCTAATGCTCAACTACACAATCTATCCAAGTCCGAGACATCACTATAAGTAGACTAGAAATCAAGACTTTATAGTTTTCATCACTAACATTGACAAACAAGCTTGAGACAACAACGCTTGCGAGTTCGACCGAGCAATGCTCTAACACAAATCAAGTTTCAAATGTCATGCTTCTAGTATATGGACGTTGACTCCTACTCGCATCCATCCAAAGCAAGTTTCATATGTCATGCTTCATGTATATGAACTGCTGACTCCCTCCCACGTCTATCCAACGCCAATTTTCGGATAAGTTTCGACCCTTCAAGTTCCATTTTATTAGTTCCTCCCTTGTCATTTTTGGTCCACTTCTGCCTTTCTTTCTTCCTACTACACGCCTTGTGATTTATGTGTGCACTAGTGCCTCGGAAGGCCTTCGCCGGAGATGTACATACCATCTCAGACGATGTTGAATAATCTTTTCCTCGATCCCACCATGTCAGCAAATCAATTGATATTTTGAAATGGAAGCTTATGTATGTTCTACAAAGCCATGAATCCGTGATTCATGACTTAGAAATGAGTTGTTTGGGGGCCAATTTGAAGACTTGCTTCGAATTATTCAAAAAAAGAAATAAAAAAATCAGATTAAATTGATAAAAACTAAGGGCCATAAAGAGAGGGTATGAGATTTACCAAAACATAGATGAGCGTAGAAAACAAGATGGCACGGAATCTGCCAACATATGTATCACCAACATATGCAGTTAGTACTAGGAGCATAAGTATGAAACCACTCCAAGCATTAATATTTTGTGGTGCTGTTGCTGTGGATTGTCCTAATTGCATAGTTAGAATGCTAATTAGATTTGAATCAATTCCAAAGACAACGAATGATTCTATGCCACCAATTATGATGACCCGAGAAGCCGAATTCCATCTAACAAACTCATTATTGTTGTTATTTATCTTCTCTCCTTTGTAATTCACCATACCTTCGATACAAGTATCAGTGAGTAGAAATGGCTCATCATAATCAGCAGATGTCATCGCCATGAAACTTGCTAATTTTTTCCAGTTTCTCTGAAAGTATTCAAACCTGTTGATTTTAACGCAATGAGTGTGCCAAAAAGAGTGATTCTTAAAAATCAGAAGGAATATTGCAAGTGGGTTTAAATTAAATTAATATCTAAAGATTGAAAACTTCACCTGAGATCTAGCAGGAAACTGAGAGAAATAATTGGAGAGATTTGGTTAAAGTTGGTCCATCTATTCAAATGCAGAGCTTCAAATGTGAAAAGAAATCCAAGCTTTGCAATTGAAGAGAATGACCACCTTAAGCAATTCTGAGAACAAAACCTGAGTATAGAATCCAACTTTATGATCCTTACTTAAATAGATCTGAGTTGCATGATCTAATTAATCAAATGGGTGAGTCTGGTTAACAAAAACAAAGTTTTAGATGTAGCAGATTAACCTGTTGTGAAGTGATGTTACCGAGTCGCCTACCTGGTTGCAAATAGGAAGAAGAAGATGGTGATTAGGGTTTAACCGATAAGATTTCCTCAGAGACCTTTAAAATACAAAACGGGAAGTAATATTTCAACCCCACCACAAACAGGGTTGCTTCAACACAACCTTTTGGAAACAAGGCCTATTTTAGAAGGGCCTCTCAAGGGCAATTGAAACAGGCGGTAGTGACTTGCCACTCGGCCCACTCCCACTAAATCCAAACAAAAACAGGCGAGAAGTGACTTGACACTCCCACCAAACAAAAAACCAAAACCAAAACTAAGCCTTTAGTTGGAAACAAGTTGGGATAAGATAGAAATGAAGCCATGATAAAAAGCAAGTTTCATATGTCATGCTTCAAGAACAGGACCGCTGACTTCCACTCGCGTCTATCCAATGCCAAATTTTCGGATAAGTTTCGACCCTTCAAGTCCCATTTAATTGTTTCCTCTCTTGCCAATTTTGGTCCACCTCTGCCTTTCTTTGTGCCTAATACATGCCTTGTGATTCATGCGTGCACTGGTGCCTCGAGAGGCCTTCGCCGGAGATGTACATGCCAACTCAGGCGTTGTTGAATAATCTTTTCCTCTATCCCACCATATGTCGGGAAATCAATTGATGTTTTGAAATGGAAGCTTAGGTATGTTCTACAAAGCCGTGAATCCTTGGATTCATGCCTTGGAAATGAGTTGTTAAGGGGGCAATTTGGAGACTTGCTTCTTTCCACAGTTTTATTGGAAATCAATAGTTGTCTAGGCCACCATTCATTTTTCATCCAAGCATGTCGTCCAGCCAACCGACGCATCTCACCAGCCGGCCCATTGTTATGTGAAGTCAAACAACCAGTCAATGGTCAAATTCAACTACGGGTCAACCGACAAAGTCGGAGGTCAAAGTCAACCGTCATAGCCAAGTTGCTAGTGGTGCTGCCAACCAGTTTCCATCTAAGAACTCTGTCGTGCTGCTACCAACCTCCATCCATGTTATCAGTTGGGCTGCCATCAGCCTCCATCCATGTTGTCAGTTGCGCTGCCACCAGCTCTCCAGCCATGTCTCTAGTCAAGGCAGTTTGCTAGTCAAAGATCGATAGTTGCAGTCAATAGTGAAAGTCAACCCTTCCAGTCAAAGTCGAGGTCGATGGTCAAACCCGCAAGCCCATGTCGATTTGGCCTGTTTCCACCGATCTAGTGTAAAAACCCTAGATGAAGATTTTGGAAGTTTCTGGATGACTTGTTGACAAAGCTGCAGAAAAAGATGTGGAACATTCCAGATGTATTCCTATCCAATTACTTGTGGAGGAAGTTTAACTTGAAATTAGGATTTAACCCATGTAATCAATTGTATAAATAGTGGAGAATCTAAACCCTAAAGGGATATGCCAGGATAGAGAAAAATACACCAGCAAACCCTAAAAGGGATCATAAATCCATTGTAACCCCAACATCAATAAAATATCTCTCCCTACGGGGATTCATCCATGGATGTTGGCAAACCATGCCGAACCACGTAAAATTTGTGTTTATCATCCTTATGCTCTTTTTTTTTTTATGTAAAACCCTAGTTTTCATCATCATCACCAAATGCCGCAGAAAGAGCACAAAGATGATAGACACAAATTTTACGTGGTTCGGCATGGAAGAGAAAGGCAGCTGCTAATAAACCTTACAATCTGTTTTGTTGTGTTTGCACTGTTCTGATTAGTTTTTTGGAAGGTAATTTCACATATGGTTTTCCACATAATTCTGGCCAGCCCAGAATACATTTGGCCCATCTATTTCCATCTGGCTATTAATAAACCTTACAATCTGTTTTGTTGTGTTTCACAGTTCTGAATAGTTTTTTGGAAGGTACTTTCACATCTGGCATTCCAGATAAACTAAATTATCATAGCACAGAATTCTGGCCAGTCCAGAATACATTTTCCTATATTTTCTACTTTGAACCAACCATTTAGCCATTCATGAAAACTTGCAATCATTTCTAATATAATTCAAATCATAGTTTAGATGTCGCCGAACCTGGATTGTGAAATTGCAGTTAAGAAAGAGATGAGTTACGGATTTCTCACCGGAGTTGCAAAGGTTGCATTTAGTGTCAATGTTCGGGAGAATTGCAGCCATCTCATACCTGTTGGAAGAATAGAATGGGCTGTTCTCCATATAAACTTTTATTCTTGGTGTTGTTTTAAGATTCCATATTTTCCCTAACCCGCTGTAACAATTTCATCTGACCTACTGATAGACTCATAGAGGGAGTGCACTGTGAACTTACCTTTATTGTTTAAGTTCCACATTGTTGTATCATCTTCGTCCCCATCAGGTATATTTATTTCTACTATCCTTTGAACAATTTGTTGATCGAAACAAGCATTTAGTTTGTCAAGATCCCAGGTTTTGTTATCTGTAAATAAGTGGTTCACCCTAGTCAGGTATTCAGTGCCTGTTGCTGGTTTTGGGATAGGTAAAGTGGTGTCTGGAATCCAATCATCATCCCAGATATGTATCAATTTACCATTCCCAACTTTCCAAGTACAGTTCTGTTTTATATGTTTTAGGATAATACTTAGCTTTCAGAATGGATGCACACAAAGAATCTGGTTTTTCCTCAAGTCTCCAACCCATCTTGGCTATCATAGCCAAATTAAACCTTTCTATGTTTTGTATTACATTGGAGATCCTTGCTTATATACATATGATTTCGAGAAACATAGGAATGCAACCAGCTCTATTACACTGACACCAGCTAGAAACCAGTAAAAGTAATCTAAATGTGCTTGATTTATGTTGTTTGCGATCCATCCTTGTTCACCACCTGCAGTAGTTACCTTCTGAATGACTGATATAAGGAGGACACTGAGGAAATGTCCTATGCCTAACATAGTCCAGTACAGCGACAGACCAACACTCCTCAGCCCATTGGGAACTTGATCATAGAAAAATTCTTGTAAACCAATACCGGCGAATACTATACCAAGACCAGACAAGACATATTGAGGAATCAACCACCAGACAACCATAGGAACTGTTGCGTTTGGATCATCAACCAGACCAAACTCTTGCGCAATTCTAAGCCTTCTGTTCTCCACTATACCTGCTACAACCATTGACATGGCAGAAATAAATATGCCACCACCAATTCTCTGAAGTGTAGTTATGCCATGAGTTTTTCCAGTAAAAGCTTGAGCAATCGGAACAAATGTACGGCCGTACATTGCCGCAAACAGAATGATGGATATACTAAGGAAGATCTGAACTGATGCTGTGGGTATCTGAAAGCCTGGTCCTATTGATCTGTCCATAGTGCTAGCTTGCTTAATAAAGAAGGTCATAGCCTGAGACTGCACCATTGGGTATGCCAAACATATAATCCATACTGGAACCACCCGCAGTACAGCCTTTACACCTTCATCCTTACTAATTGTAAATGCTGTCACAGCTCTCCTTGATCCTTGTAACTTGCTAGTAGTTGGATCCACTTGGTTGGTGATTGCCGATGATGATGAGGTGGTTCTCCAATTCTTGACCGTGTTAACTAAACCATCTGTTATTCCTTTAAATGGGTTCACTTTATCTGCATCTTTTTTCTGAGTGTAGCAATATGATCTAATTCCAGACAAGACAACAATTAGCGCTATAATCATTGAAATGCATGAAATTCCAAATGCAAGACCCCAGCCCAAATTATCTTGGACATAGTGCAATATCAAGTGAGAACTGCATGATCCAACAGATTGTCCGAGCACCCACCAATTAAAGAATGAACCATTGGACTTGGATTCCTGAGAATTTAGTTCGCCAATTTGGTCTGCACCAAAGGCTGGCACGCAGGTCTTGTATCCAGCACTCCCAAATCCAATTAGATACAATGAAGAAAAGAAGAAGATTACTTCAAATGTAGATGGAGAAGGACATGAAAGGTTGTCTTGGGCGGCAACGCCAGAACAGGTAACCAATTGTGAAGTACAGAAAGTTAACAACCCAAGTCCCTGCCACAAGTAATAATTTCGACAAATGTATTAGGACATGAAACAATGCAGAGAAAGATATTGTAATGGCACTTGCGGTGTCTCAACAGTCAACAACCGGAAATAATGCACTTATAGGGCAAAAAAGAAATTAAGGGCAATAAAGAGAGTGAGAAATTTACCAAAATATAGATGACAGTAGAAAACAAGATGGTACGAAATCTGCCAAGATATGAATCACCAACATATGCAGTTAGTACTGGAAGCATAAGTATGATACCAGACCAGGCATTAATATTCTGTGCTGCTGCTGCTGTAGATTGGCCTAACTGAACAGTTAGATAGTTGATTAAATTTGCAGAAACTCCAAAGATAATGAATGATTCTATGCCACCAGTTACAATAACCCGAGAAGCAGATTTCCATCCACCAAACTCACTATTGTTCTTCTTGATTTTCTCTCCTTTGCAATTCACCATACCTTCAATATAAGAAGTTTCAGCGAGTAACAATGGCTCATCATAATCAGCAGATCTGATTGCCATGAATATTTGCTAATTTCTTCCAGGTCTCTCCTCTGACTCTTGTTAATGATGATGTTCTATGAGTGGAGTTAAAGTAGCAGCTGCTCCCACTGTGCAACAAAAAATATTTTTAAAAGTCAGATCGGATAATGCAAGTGGGATTAAATTATCATATAAAGATTCCCTAAAAGATGGAGTTCAAGTAAAAAATGTATTTGAAAAACTTACTTTATTAGCATCAGTGGATGATGTGTCCCAGCATCAACCGTATGAAGCAGTGGATGCTCCAATAACTAAAAGTGTGCAGATAAACAAAAACAACATCACCGGTAGGAATCACACTGAATTTTTGAAATCCTATTTAGCCCACGATTACATTGATGCTCCTTGCTTATATACATAAGATTTGGAGAAACATAAGAATGCAATCAGCTCTATTACACTAAGTCCAGCTAGAAACCAATAGAAGTAATCCAAATGCGCTTGATTTATGTTGTTTGCGATCCATCCGTGTTGACCATCTGCAGTAGTTACCTTCTGAACAACTGATATAAGTAAGACACTGAGGAAGTGTCCTATGCCAAACATGGTTGAGAACAGGGACAAACCCACGCTCCTCAGCCCATTCGGAACTTGACCATAGAAAAACTCTTGCAAACCAACACTGGTGAATACAAGAGCAAGACCTGACAAGACATATTGTGGAACCAACCACCAGACAGCCATAGGAACCGTTGCTTTTGAATCATCAATCAATCCAAACTTTAGTGCAGTTTCAAGCCTTCTATTCTCCACTATAGCTGCTACAACCATTGTCATTGCAGAAATAAATATACCACCACCAATTCTCTGAAGTACAGTGATGCCGTTAGAATTTCCAGTAAAAGCTTTAGCAACTGGAACGAAGATACAGTCATACATTGCTGCAAATAGAATGATGGATATACTGAGAAAGATTTGTATTGAAGCTGAGGGTATCTGAATGTCTGGTCCTATTGACCTGTCCATAGTGCTCCCTTGCTTAATAAAGAAGGTAAGAACTTGAGCGTGTACTATTGGGTATGTCAAACATATAATCCATACCGGAACCAACCCAAGTACATTCTTTACATCTTCAACCTTACTAATATTAGATGCTGTCCCAGCTTTCCATGATCCTTGTGTGTCATTAGTAGTTGGATCCACTTGGATGGTGATTGTCGATGATGGTGATGAGGTGGTTCTCCAATTGTTGACCGCCTTAACTAAACCATTGGTTATTCCTTGGAATGGGTTCACTCTATCTGCATCTTGTTTCAGAGCGTAGCGGTAGGATTTTATTCCAGACATGATAACAACTAGCGCTATCACCATTGAGATGCATGAAATTCCAAATGCAAAAACCCCACCAAAATTATCTTGGACATAGTTCAATATCAAGTGAGAACTGCATGATCCAACAGACAGTCCGAACAGCCACCAATTAAAGAATGAACTATTGGACTTGGATTCATGAGGATTTAGTTTGTCAAATTGGTCAGCACCGAAAGCTGGTACGCAGGTCTTGTATCCAGAACTCCCAATTCCAATTAGATACAATGAAGAGAAGAAGAAGATTACTTTGAACGCAGATGGAGAAGAACACAAAAGGTTGTCTGCGGCAGCATTATTAGAACAGGCAGCCAATTGTGAAGTACACAGACTTAACAACCCAAGTCCCTGCCACAAATAATAATTGCGACATATGTATTAGGACATCAAACAATGCAGCCCAAAGATAATATGGCACTTGCAGTGTTTCACAACTGCATACAATGCACATAAACAGCAGAAATGAGTACTGGGAACACACCGACTGGAATACAATGCACTTATCAATATGCCAGTTGGCCATGAGGCAGACTCTCCACATTCATTAACCCAAAAAAAGAAGTTCCAACGACACTCTTAAAATTCAGATTGAATTGGTGAAAAACAAATTTGAGGGCAGTAAAGAGAGGGTGAGAAATTTACCAACACATAGATGATAGTGGAACACAAGATGGTCCGAAATCTGCCAAGATATGAGTCACCAAGGTATGCAGTTAGTACTGGAAGCATATATGTGAAACCTGACCAAGCATTAATATTCTGTGCTGCTGCCGCTGTAGTTTGTCCTAATTGCATCGTCAAAATGCTAATCAGATTTGAAGAGATTCCAAAGAAAATGAATGACTCTATGCCACCAATTATAATAACCCGAGCAGCTGAATTCCATCTCCCAAACTCATTATTGTTGTTCTTGATTTTCTCTCCTTTGTAATTCACCATACCTTCAATATAAGTAACAGTGGGTAGCAGTGGCTCATCATAATCTGCAGATGTAATTGCCATGGAAATTGCTAATTTTTTTCCAGCCTCTCTGAAAGTCTTCTGAGATTCTCAAACCTGTTGATGATAATGTTCGTAGGTGCTCTCACTGTGCTACAAAACTTATTCATAAAAGTCAAGACAGAATAACGCAAGTGGGTGTTAAATTAATATATCAAGATTCCCTTCAATCTGCACCAAGAAGAAAAGAGATAATACAAAGTACATAAATAAATGGACCAAGTAGGACAGGCTAGTGGGTGGAGAAGAAAATGACCCAAAAAGAATATATCTAACTTATCCAATGAACCAGATGACATTTGAGAGATATATTATTACCATGTTGTTAGAATTACACTGAATTTGAACTCTTGTACACATATGATCTAGAGAAATATAAGAAAGCAATCAACTCTCCGGCGCTAAGTCCGGCCAGAAGCCAATAAAAGTAATCAAGATGTGCTCTATTGAGATTGTCAGAAAACCATCCATGTTGACCACCTGCACTAGTTACCTTCTGAATGAAAGATATTAAGAAACCACTTAAGACACTTCCAATTCCAAACATGCTCGAGAAAAGGGATATGCCAACACTCCTTAACCTGTCAGGCATTTGATCATAGAAAAATTCTTGTAAATCAACTATAGTGAGTAGAATAGCCAGACTAATCAAGACATATTGAGGAAGCAACCACCACACACTCATTGGAACTGTAATCTTTGGAAGCCTTTCCTCGACTTCCTTCATTTCTTCAAGGGATAGCACCTCTCCTTGGTCTTGGAACCAAACATCTTCTTCATCTTGTCAAGCCGACGCCGCTAGTTTCATACATCCAACACATACTTAGTATATATATGCTAATGTAAGATTATGTGTACATTAAACGACTAAGGAATTAACAATACTTACTAGCAATCCCAGAGTCTTATTAAGTTTGGCCATTGTAGGTGGTGCCTCTGTAGGAGTTGGAACCGGAGGGTTTTTCAGGGGTGGAACTTGGACGTCGTCCGGGCGCACGACAAAAGGATGTGACCATCCCAAGTAATCATGATCATAGGTGGGTCGACTTCATCACTGTTGTTCACAAGCTCCCAATTACTAATATCTACCAAACGACTTGGTTCCCTATCCCTCCAATGTGTTGGTTCTGGAACTGGATCATACGCTACCCTCAACTTTAAAGAAGTTGTAATGCACTCAGCCAAGTCACACTGAATTTGAAATCTTATTTAGCAGAAGATGTTCCGCTTATTTTGTCCACGATTACATTGATGCTCCTTGCTTGTATACATAAGAGTTGGAGAAACATAAGAATGCAACCAGCTCTATTACACTAAGTCCAGCTAGAAACCAATAGAAGTAATCTAAATGTGCTTGATTCATGTTGTTTGCGAACCACCCGTGTTGACCACCTGCACTGGTTACCTTCTGAATGACTGATATAAGTAATACACTGACAAAATGTCCTATACCGGACATGGTTGAATTCAGGGACAGACCCACACTCCTTAGCCCACTGGGAACTTGATCATAGAAAAATTCCTGTAAACCGACACTGGTGAATACAAGGGCAACACCTGACAAGACATATTGTGGAATCAACCACCAGACAGCCATGGGAATTGTTGCTTTTGGATCATCAACCAAACCAAACTCGCGTGCAATTTTAAGCCTTCTGTTCTCCACTATTGCTGCTACAACCATTGTCATGGCAGAAATAAATATACCACCACCAATCCTTTGAAGTACAGTTATGCCGCTAGATTTTCCGGTGAAAGCCCGAGCAACTGGAACAAAGATACGGTCGTACATTACTGCAAATAGAATGATGGATATACTAAGGAAGATCTGAATTGAAGCCGCGGGTATCTGAAAATCTGATCCTATCGACCTGTCCATAGTGCTCCCTTGCTTAGTAAAGAAGGTGAGAACTTGAGCATGCACTACTGGGTATGCCAAACATATAATCCATACTGGAACCAACCGCATTACGGCCTTTACATCTTCCACCTTACTAATAGCAGACGCTGTCCCCACTTTCCTTGATCCTGGCGTGGTGTTAGTAGTTGGCTCCACTTGGATGGGGATTGTCGATGATGATGATGAGTAGCTTCTCCAACTCTTGACCACGTCAACTAAACCATTGGTTAACCCTTTCAATGGGTTCGCTTTATCTGCGTCTTTTATCGGAGTGTAGTAATAAGATTTGGTTCCAGACATGATAATAATTAGAGCTATTACCATTGAGATGCATGAAATTCCAAATGAAAGACCCCAGCCGAAATTGTCTTGGACATAGTTCAATATCAAGTGAGAACTGCATGATCCAACAGATAGTCCAAATAGCCACCAATTAAAGAATGAACTTTTGGACTTGGATTCATCAGGATTTAGTTCGTCAAATTGGTCCGCACCAAAAGCTGGTGCGCAGGTCTTGTATCCAGCACTCCCAATTCCAATTAGATACAATGAAGAGAAGAAGAAGATTACTTCAAGAGTAGAAGGAGATGAACAAGAAAGGTTGCCTTCGGGATTATTAGAGCAGCCAGACAATTGTGAAGTATATAGAGTTAACAACCCAAGTCCCTGACACAAATGACAAGTTTGAAAAATGAATTTGGACATCAGAAAATGCAGCTTGAAGATATAGCGCTTGGCAGTGTCTCAACAACCATAAACATGCACTTATACTGAAGAAATGAGTACTATAATGAAGCCTGTTGATAAACCAACTGAAAATAACATAGTTGGCCAAGAGGCAGACTCCCAAGTCAGAGTTCAAGTCTATGCACTCGTCATTTCGAAATATTCAAAAATCAAAATCAGATAAAATTGATCAAAAGTAAGGGCCATAAAGAGAGGGTACGAGATTTACCAAAACATAGATGAGTGTAGAAATCAAGATGGCACGAAATCTTCCAACATACGAATCACCAACATATGCAGTTAGTACTGGAAGCATAAGTATGAAACCAGTCCAAGCATTGATATTCTGCGCTGCTGTTGCTGTAGTTTGTCCCAATTGCATAGTCAAGATGCTAATCAAGTTCGAAGACATTCCAAAGAAAATGAACGATTCGACGCCACCAATTATGATAACCCGAGAAGCAGATTTCCATCTACCAAACTCACTATTGTTGTTCTTGATCTTTTCTCCTTTGTAATTCACCATACCTTCGATATAAGTATCACTAAGTAGTAATGGTTCATCATAATCTGCAGATGTAATCGCCATGGAACTTGTTAATTTTCTTCCAGTCTCTCAGAAAGTCTTCTGAAATTCTCAAACCTGTTGATGATAATGTTCTATCAGCGTGGGTGGTCTCACTGTGCTACAAAACTTATTCATAAAAGTCAAGACAGAATAACGCAAGTGGGTGTTAAATTAATATCTCAAGATTCCCTTCAATCTGCACCAAGAAGAAAAGAGATAATACAAAGTACATAAATAAATGGACCAAGTAGGACAGGCTAGTGGGTGGAGAAGAAAATGACCCACTAAAAATGAATATATCTAATAGAGTTAAACGTTTCCAATGAACCAGATGACATATGAGAGATATATTATTACCATGTTGTTTGAGTTAAACTGAAATTGAACTCTTGTATACATATGACTTGGAGAAATATAAGAAAGCAATCAACTCCCCGGCGCTAAGTCCGGCCAGAAGCCAATAAAAGTAATCAAGATGTGCTCTGTTGAGGTTGTCAGAAAACCATCCGTGCTGACCACCTGCACTAGTTACCTTCTGAATAAAAGATATTAAGAAACCACTTAAGACACTTCCAATTCCAAACATGCTCGAGAAAAGGGATATGCCAACACTCCTTAACCTGTCAGGCATTTGATCATAGAAAAATTCTTGTAAACCAGGTATAGTGAGTAGAATAGCCAGACCAATCAGGACATATTGAGGAAGCAACCACCACACACTCATTGGAACTGTAATTTCTGGTTTATCTATTAAACCAAAATCTAAGACTATTTGGAGCCTTCTTTTTTCCACAATAGCTGCTGCAACCATGGATATTGCAGAAAAGAAAATCCCGCCACCAATTCTCTGAAGCATGGTTATGCCATTTGGTTTTCCTGTAATTGAGCGAGCAAAAGGAACAAAGAGACGGTCATACACTGCCATGAAGAGAATGATGGACAGGCTAATGGTAATTTGAAAAGTTGCCGAAGGTATCTGAAAGTTTGATCCTATGGATCTGTCCATGGTGCTCCCTTGCTTAGTAAAAAACGTCATATGTTGAGCAATCACAATTGCATATGTTAAGCAAATAAACCATACTGGAACCAAGTGTAGTATAGCCTTTGTATCTTCGACCTTAGCTTCTTTCCTTGCACTAGTTCTATGAAGAGGTATTACTTCGATTGCCTCTTCTTGGATGACGGTTGATGATGGGAAGCGACTTCTCCATTTCTTTGCGACTGCAACTAATACATCAGTCAAACCTAACATTGGAGCTTCTTCATCCTCCGATTTCACATAATGTCGATATGATTTGAATCCGGACATTAAAACAATTAGTGCTGCTATCATGGAAATGCATGAGATGCCAAATCCAAGACCCCAACCAAGGTTATCTTGAATGTAGTTCAGTGTCAAGTGAGATGTAGTGGAACCAGCAGATGTTGCAATTTGCCACCAATTGAAGAATGAGCCCTTAGACTTGGATTCATTAGAGTTACGTTCATCAAATTGATCTGCACCAAAGGCTGCTGCACAAGTCATATATCCAGCACTCCCGACAGCAACTAGATATAAAGAACCGAAGAAGAAGAAAACTTGAAAAGAAGATGCAGAACTACAGGAGGTACTACCATCGACATCTAAATTGCTAACACAATCAACCGATTTTATGCCCGGAAGCAAAGCTGCTGACAGAGTTAACAATCCTAGTCCCTAATTAAACACGGCACATGTCATTGAATTAACATTTTGGTGTACAAATTATATGCAAATTACAAAAGATCGAAAGATTGAAATTCTTACCAGTATGTAGATGAGTGCAGAAACCACGATAGTACGAAATCTGCCAAGATAAGAATCAGCAACAAATCCAACAAGCAAAGGAAACAACTGTACAAATCCAACCCAGGCATTAACATTCAGTGCAGCTGTAGCAGTAGATTGATTCAACTCCATAGTTAAGAAACTAATAAGGTTGGAACCAATCCCATAAAAAGTAAAAGCGTCAACCATATCGATAACAATAACTCGAGAAGCCGATTTCCATCCACCAAATTCATGATGATTATTAATCTTCTCTCCTCTGTAATTCACCCTACCTTCAATAACTTTGTCACCGGTTATCATTTCTTCTCCAGTTTCTGTAATTGTGTTGTTCAGCAATGGTTCATCATTAGCTCCTCTGAACTCCATTGTTCTTCTCTCCAATTTTTTTTTTACTTTTCAGTTCCTCATGAGGAGACCTTGAGAAGATAATAACAAAAGGAATGAGATAAGCTGATTGAATAGGTCTACCATCTTTGTCAGCATCCATTAATGAAAGATTAAAAATATTACTTCTTATTATAATCCACTAATCATCAAATAATAAAATGGGTTGTTGAAAGCAACATCAATCAAAAAGAAAAAAAAAAATGATGAGGCACAAAGAAAATGAGGAGATTAATAAGGCAAAATTTCACTGATGGAACCAAATTACAGTTATCTACAGACTTTGTATTCACATTCTTTCTGAGATTAAATCATCAATAGAGTAAAATGAAGAACCTATACAATTCAATTGATAACATGCAATTGCACTGGGTTGAATCCCACTTTCAGACAATTCATCAAACAGAATGGCTTCGTTTAACCCATCTAATTTGCAAATGTCCATTGTGGACTAAATAATTAACACAAAAGAGAAAGAAATTCTGCAGATCTTCATACCGAGTTTGATCCTGAGAGAAACAATGGAGACATTTGGTTGAAGTAGGTCTAACACTTCAAATGCAGAGCTTTAATATCCAAATTAAAAACAGAACGAAAGCTTTACAATGGAAGAGCAGGACCAGCACTTCAATTTCTTCTTCAATTGAAGGATGACTAATGAAATCAAAAATTAGTGGATATCCAAATCAAATCGGTTGTAGGTGATATGACTGAGTCGACAACCTGGTTGCAGAAAAGGAGGAAGAAGAAGATTAGGGACTTCAATCTCACAGACCTATAAATAAATAAATCCATAAAGGGAACTTATATTTCAACCCCACAAAGAAAGGGTTGGTTCGAAACTGACAGTGACACAATTAAAGCAGGCGGCAAGTGACTTTTTGTCCAGAGGATGTAACATTTGATTTCGAACATGAAGCTGATATTGACCAAACGCAAAAAGTGCCGGTTCCAAGGCCCAAGCGGCCAGGGCCAGGCCTAAGATATCTCAAATGTAGTTCAGTATTTTGCTTTGTGGTAATTGAATTATTGTCCCTATTTTTGATGGACTATACAAATATCCTTGTCACATAATAATTATGTCCTTCTTTATCTATAAGCTCATCAGGGGCCCATCAATAATTTATGGACTTCCAAATATACCCCTACTATATAATTCAATTAGAAAATCAAATTTCAGTTATAAAAGTTGAAAGGAGAGAGAGGGAGCTTCAGAAGAACAGTGACGAGAATCGACGAGAGCTGAAATCAGGGACAAAAAATTGAATTTTTTTGGTTTGAATCGACGAGAGCTAGGTTGTGTGATTGAAATTCTTCTTCTTCTCCTGCTTATTCTTCATCTTAATCAACAAATCAGTTATTCACAAGAACTGAGACGTTCGACGAGAGCTGAAATCAGTGAAGAAAATTGAATTTTTTTGGTTCGAATCGACGAGATCTAGGTTAAGATATTAAAATTCTTCTTCTTCTTCTCCTCCTTATTCTTCATCTTAATCAACAGAATCAGATATTCTGTCTCCGTTTTTCAGTCAACAATGAATCAAAAAATTACTAGATCTGTTTTCGTGAATCAAATTGGTAATGTTGATGTTTATTTGAAGATTCAGAAAGTTTTTTTTTGATTATTGCATGTTCGTTTCATAGATTTATTTGTCCTTACTTTTGATTTTAGTGTTTTGTTGATGTTGCAGAGATCGTGATTTATGTTGGAAGATTGATTTCGTGATTATTCTATTAGATTGATTGGTATTCATATAGTTTGATCTCGAGATCCTTATTCATCTCTTAAACAGGTACGTTTTAATTTGGATTTGTTTTTTATATTTTTTTTCTTTCGATCTGCTCATGAACTTTGGTTTTAGGTGGTTTTATGTTTATGTTGAAATTACGAAGAAATTTGTTTGTGATGAAATTTAGACACTACTGATTATGTTTTTGATGAAATGTACATATTACTATGGATCAACCTTGAATGTTGATACAAAAATAAGTTGATGTTTAGTTTATTTTTGGATCAACTGTTGTTGTTCATCCAAATAAGTTGATGTTTAGTTGATGTTAAGCAAGTCAACTTAAATAAGTTGAACACAAAATGTTTGTATTTTGTGTTTTTATTTATTTTTGTAGATTGCAGGTTATCATAATGCATTCATTTTGTTGATAATGTAGCTTTTATTTTAGGTTTTGTTACATTCTACATTGTATTTAACTTTCACGAGGGGGCGTAGCCTCGAGTGAGGTGCGACGTAATACTATATGTAGCTTTGGGTACTTTATACTGCTTTCTCTTTGTTTTGCATTGAAATTCTTGCTTTAACTACCTCTTATTGGATGAAACGTGATGTTTTAAACAGATTTATTGGATCAACTGTCACTGTTGATCCAAAACTATGATTGTGTACACAGATTTATTGGATCAACTATCACTATTTACACATATTTGTTGGATAAACTGTCACTGTTGATCCAAAACATCATATAGTTTTACACATATTTATTGGATCAACTGTCACAGTTTACACATATTTATTGGATCAAGTGTGACTGTTTATCCAAAACTTTGATTGTTTACATATATTTATTGGATCAACTGTTACTGTTTACGCATATTTATTGGATCAAGTGTGATTGTTGATCCAAATTTTTGAACACCACTATATTTTATGGTTGTTGCAGGCCATAAGATGGTAGTTGCGGAGTTCAAATTTTGCAATCAGACCGTCTCGCATCCCGTTTCAGGATCAACTACCGTCAAGGAGATGATAAGTGTGGTGAAACAAAAGTGGCCTTATGTTTCTAAAGACCTCATTCTCTTTGGTTATACTGTAGAAGGGATTTCAAATGTCATCAATCATGATTTGGATTTGAGGTTTTTCATTCACTACTGCAGCTCACAAGGGATTGAGTTAGTGAAGTTTGAAATCCAGTTAAGGACTTGTGTTGATTCTATTTCTTCATCATCTTCTTCTGCTCCTGTATGCGTCTTCGTCATCATCAAGTTGTATTTCAAGCGATGAGGTAATTTTTGTAGAAGACTTCACTGATGATGCGTGTTTGATCAAAAAGGTCCCGAAGAAGTCCGATGCTTGGGTCAACGTCTTAACTGGAATAGGGAAGGTGTTTGAATGTGGTATTGCTGAAGTTAAGGACTCTGTTACAAAGTATGAAATGTGTAGTGGTCGTAAATACAAAGTAGTCAAGAGTGACCTTGAACGATACACTGTGGAGTGCAAGTTCAAAAAGACGGAAAATTGTCGCTGGAGGTTTCACGCCTCTCTCCTTGCCAATTCAAATGGTGTATTTAAATGCAAGAGATATATCGCAGAGCATTCATGTAGTTTAGCTTCTTCGGATCCATAAAAAGTTAGGATGAGAAAATCGTTTATGAAGAATATCTTGGCAGATGATTTACGAGCATCGAAGAAGACTGCTGCTGATGTTATAGATTTAATCCGAATAGAATATGGATTTGACCTCACATATAGTCAGGCATATCACGGTTTACAACTCACCAATCAATTTCTTTGGGGTGATGACATCAAGTCCTATTCAGATTTAGTTTGGTATAAAGATTCAATTGAACAGTACAATCCTGGAAGTGTAGTCAATTTTGAGTATGATAGTGTGACGCGTCAGTTCAAAAGGTTTTTTGTTGCTTTCGAAGCTTCCATAACTGGTTTCAACAACTATTGTCGTCCGATGCTATTTATCGATTGTACCTTTATCACTGGGAAGTTCAAAGGTGGTCTTATGGTTGCTTGCGGAAAAATTGGTAACCAACGTATGATTTTTAACCTTGTACTATTTTTCATTTTGTATCCATGTATGTTTAAGCTTTTTACTGTTGACCAATCATTATACATTCTACATTGAATTTAACTTTCACGAGGGGGCGTAGCCCCCGAGTGAGATGCGACGTAATACTATATGTAGCTTAGGGTATTTTAGATTGATTTCTTTTTGGTTTGCATTGAAATTCATGCTTTAACTACCTCTTATTGGTGATATTTTACATAGATTTATTAGATCAACTGTCATTGTTTACACATACTTATTGGATCAACTGTCACTGTTGATCCAAAACTATGATTTATTGGATGAACTTTGATTGTTGATCCAGAAACTTTTTTTTTTTTTTTGAATCAACTTCTAATGTTGATCCATCTGAAATGGATCAATTTCTATTTGTTTATGCAACTAAAATAACAATATAAAGACGTTGATCCAACTAAAATGGATCAACTTCTACTATGTTTTTTGACACTAGTTACTGGTCATTTATTTTTGTTTTTGGTCACTTATTTTTGTTTTTTCTTTTTTGTAGAAATCTATCTAGTTGCATTTGGAATTGTTCCGTGTGAAAATTGTGAATGTTGGGAATGGTTCTTAACCAGTTTGAAGAGTATTATTCGTGAAGATCGTCCACTGACAATCATATCAGATCGTGGAATCGGCCTTTTGAAGCATGTGCCTAAAGTCTTCCCAAATGTTTTCCATTCCTACTATTTATACCATATGAAAGGAAATATTCCAGTCCCAAAGGGTAAGAGTAGACAAACTGCAGTAAAGTTATTCGAAGAGTGCTACACTGCATTGATAAAGGAAAGATTTTATGCTGCTTCGAAGAGTATGAGTAATCTAAAGTTGGATTCAGTGGTTGCTTGGATGATGAAGATTCCACTCGAGAATTAGGATGCTCATGCATTTCTAGGAGAAAGGTGGGGTGAGAACACATCAAATATTGCAGAGAGTTTTAACAATGTTATTAAGCATTATAAGCCGCTTCCAACAATTGAGATTCTCGATGCTATTCTTGCTAAGGTAATGGATCAGAATTACAAGAGGTTATTGGAGTCTAACAAGTGGACTACAAGGCTTACTCCTCGTATGCAAGCGAGGTTTAACAAGAGGATAAACGACTGCCGTTCATACAAGTTTCGGAGATCAAGTGAGAAAGTATTTGAGATTATTTTTCCCACAGGAAATCATACTGTCGATTAGGATTCTAGGACTTACAGCTGCAAATGGTGGCAGAAACATAGCTTTTCTTGCACTCATGCAATGAAATCCATGCTGCAGATTGGAAATGATGAACCGTACAAATACATTAGCGCTTATTATACTTCTGACTACTGTAGAAGGTTGTACTCTCGACCCATATATCCTATTCCGGACTCTGAGAAGCCTCCTGGAATTAATAAAAATGGGTATATTTTTCCTCCCAATGGTGGTCGAGAACAAGCTGGAAGGCCTAAAGGTGTTAGGTATAGGGGTAGTCGTGAAAATGTGTGCAAGAAGAGGAAGTGTTTCCAGTATGGGATGCTCACCTTTAACAACCGTCGAACATGTCGCAGATCTCCTTTGGCTCCTCGTGCACCAACTTTTCGCAAGGAGTCTCATTCTAGGATTATCAAGTTCTTGAAGAGGATGTGATGGTATTTATCAATGATGTTGTAGTAAAAAAGTTCTTTTGAGACTTGTGAAAGCAATAGAGTTCTAGATTTAATAAAACTAAAATAAGATAAAAATATATACAAAAATTGTCACAGATGAAGAGATGACCGGGACCCGGGATTCCACCAATTCTCACATTCATGCGGTTGAACTATTAATTTCAAACAATTAAATCTCATAAAATAGAAAACATCGACTCTAAATCTTTGCCAAAGTAGATCCTCAAAACATTAATTGTATCCCCTAAGCATAGGTTATCTTAATTCAAAGCATAACCTATCTAATTGAATCACAACTAATTTTATCGAATCATAAATCAATTCAAAATAAGTGCAAAAGTCATATAGAAATTAAATAGAATTACCACATAGGTGAAAAAAAGCTTCCTCCATCGTCCCAGTGGTGGGGTTTAGCTCATCATTGTGTAAAATTTCTCAAGATATTGATTCATGCTCAAAAATGGTTTACAAATGATGAAAAGGAAGAAAATGATGAAAATCGGATGTTTGCAACGTTTATAATTGTTGCAAACACCGTTACAGAAAACGATGACAATAAACTGCTGCTGTTGCTATATCTCTGCGACGCCGGAATAACTGTCGTTGTTTCTGCTGCAAAGAACGACTGTCTTGGATAGTCTGTTCTTCACGTTTTCAGAAATGCAGCAGCAGAGAATGAATTCCTGCAACTCGATTTCTTGATTCTGTGATGCTCTGTTCTTCACCCAAACTCTCCATCCCCTTATATGACTCCCGAGAAACCTTTTTTTACCCAACAGCCTCAGAAAATCTTGCTCAATCACTCCAAATATTCTCCCATTACTCGGCAGTAAACTATATATTTTTCTTTCCTTTTCTTATCTCGATCATGTATCTGCAGATGTCAATTACGTGAAAAATATCCCTGTTTATCTTTGTCACGCTCCAACAAGTCTTTCAAGTCATTACACATCATCAGAACACGTACAAATTCGTCCAGAACCCGTGGATATCTTCACCCTGTACGTGTTTTCCTTGTTTGCAACTCGTGGATTTCCTAGCCAATTATAGCTAATTATGATCGAACAAAAATCCCACAACGTGTTTGCTAGGCAATATCACAACTTCCTACCAAAAATCAGCCATTGAATCTCCCTAGAACACGTACAAAACTTCGATCGAAAATCTGCCAATGAAGAAGGAAATTTTCCCGCCAAAAATGAAATTTGAATTTTAGAAGAAGGACACCCCTTATCCAGTGGTCGCCCCTTATCCGTTACTGGAGTCCGAATAACACATTCCCATGGGGTGCCTTTAGTAATTTTTCTGGGGTGTAAAACACTACTTTACTTTCCGAGCCCATTTCGCCGCAAGGACTTATTTCTCTAAAATTTCCTACAAAGACATAAAATAACCCAATAAATACAAAATCGAGCACTAACAATACATACAAATGAGACATATTAGACACTAAATGCGTCTATCAACACCCCCAAACTTATTATTTTCTAGTCCTCGAGCAAAACTAATCTTGAAAATAAAATGACTACACTTAGCACGTGCAGCAAGCCGTTAAACCGCTAGGTGGCCCTAGTGGCGGAGTGTCGTCTCCGGAGGGTTTACCAGAGGTGTACCCACAAAACCTGTACTTCTAATTGGTCACAAGTATCCAAAGATCTATGAGGACATACATATTCTCAACCTATCTCCAAGTAACTAGAATGCCAGAGAAATTCAAGGTGCCAGCTCTAAAGCTGACTGAAGAAAAAGGGAGACACATCCGCAACACTGCTAGATAAAGAGATATCCGCTACACAGCTAGATAAACATTGTAAGATACGTCCGCTGATTTACAGCTGGATCAGATTAGGAGAGACAAAAATATGAGTGGGACATCTGCTACACAGCTGGACTAATTACGTGTGATGAGTTGAACCAGTGTTAGAAAGATCTTGTGCCAGATTGAAAGCGGACTAACAAAGCAACCAAATGTATCTTTCTTCGACTCTCTCATAGTGCCCAGTAGAAACAACGTCTTCTTCGGTCTTCAACTGTTGATGATAAACTCTCGAGCCTCATAGAACCTTGACAATTAAATCTTCTCTTCGATTTCTCACTTGAAACTTTCTTATAGATTTCTACTTTCCTATGGCCTTACTGAACAAAATTTAAACTTTTTTTATTTTATTTTTTTATTTTATTTTAAACTCTCGAGCCTCATATCAATTCCGACATGCTGTTTTCTCTAGGCTATAACTCACAAAATACAAGTCCAAATATCATGAAATTTTAATGGGTTACACAAGACACCAACACGAATATTTCTCGTTAAGAAACCATTAGCTAAATCCCCATAAACACGCACCGAAACAGGCCTACAAAAAGTCTGCTACAGCAGTCATTATATAAGTTCTTTAAGGCATTTTATCAAACATGTTACCTCCATGCAAAAATCAGAAACTTTGATATATAATTTATAACATTCTTAACCATTTACATCATAAGACATACATTTAGAACCAAGACATACATTTTATGGATTAGTGAGGAAGAGATTACTAACCCCTACTTCTTATCAATTATCAAATCAAACATAAATTAGGCAACAATAAAACACACCCATTTTCTCAAAATTCAAACCTCCCAAATTTCACATATGAACCCATGTTGTATGAAACAAAAATCTGAAGGTTTACACAATTCATGCCCATACATCAATAATTCAAGATTAATTACAACTACCTATTTCTTCAAATTAGACATACTAAAAGATTTATAGTGAAATCTTCATTGTCTTGCAAAACACTAGATTTATTATAAATCCCTACCTCAATCACACCTCCACCCAAAAGAATTCAATAACAATAGCAACTCCATGATTCTCTAGCTCTAACATCATTTTATCCCTGTCATTAATTGCTAGAGTTGATAGAGAAGTACAAATTAGTAGGAGAGAATAAGAAAAGAGAGAACAAATACCTCCCTCTTACTCCAATCAGGGAATCAACCACCATCAAAACCATCACCAACACAAACTTCCCCTATTCTCATCCACACCAGGTTCATGCACACATTCTTCAACCAAGTTCCTTAATTTAGGTAATTTATATCCTTCCTTTATCAAAATAAATAAATAATCAAATAACAACAAACCAAAATATTAAATCAACTTCAATCTAAACCAAAATATATGCCTCGTAGGAAGAACAATAATCAATGATTCTCATTGCTTCAAAAGGCTTATACAAGCAAGACAATTAAATCTATTATAGTTCTGATTTAGAATCATTAGTATGACACCCTAGATTAAATTACACAAGACTATCACATAATTTTCAAATCAATAATATGATTCAAATCGAAGGAAATCCAGAAATTAGACTAACCGGCGGAGATTTCTCAAAACCCGGCATTCAAAAACAAAATTAAAAAAAAAATGAATCTCAAAACTACAGAAGAACAAGTACTACTTTAAGAGAACCTACAGGATATGCTCGATCTTCACCACTCAAAGCTTTAGTAAAGCAAAACTAGATCCGGGTTTTCAAATGCTAAAAATTGACTCAAACAACAATTTCTTTTCAGATTATCATTATTACGAGCAGGAAAACAGAATTCAATAATCGATTTAGGGGTTTTCAGATTATCTTTACCACTTCAGAAGGAGAAAAAAATGGTTCACAATTGAGATTGAGAAAAGAAAATGTTTACAGATCGAAGAAATTGGTTACGGATCGAAGAAATTATTGAAAGCTTGAGATTGAATCTTGGGTTCTCGGAGAGAATAAATAGATTAGAAGAGCCATCTGGGATTTGGTTTATGGTTCTGTTTTCAGAAGAAAAAGAAAAGAAAAAAAAAGATAGCTAGGTCGAGGTGGCTACGGAAAGAAGACCACGTCTCTACCTTGAAAACTGGGACTATAAAAATATCTTGGCCTCACAGTTGTTTTATCACTCGGATAAAATATAATAGAGAGTACATCGTGTTTCTGAAAATATCCCTTTATAAAACAACTGTTATTGGAACTAGTTTGTTTTTCTTTTATAAAACAACTGTTAGTGACAGCATGGATAAATACTACAGCCCAATAACAGTCGTTTTTGAAAAGCCCAGGAAGTAGTAAAAAACCTATTATCCACTAGTGGTTGTTGATACCATTCACATGGATCAACTTCCATTTTTTATCCACAAAGAACTGACACTAAAATTGGATCAACATTGGCTGTTAATACAATTCACGTGGATCAACTTCCATTGTTGATCCACAAAAAACTTGGAATTGGAGGAGGTTAAAATAGTGTTGACACTAAAACTGGATCAACATTGGTTGTTTATCGCATTCACATGGATCAACTTCCACTGTTGATCCACAAAAAACTTAGAATTGGAGGAGCTCAAAATAGTGTAAACACTAAAACTGGATCAACATTGGTTGTTGATCCCATTCACATGGATCAACTTCCACTGTTGATCCACAAATAACTCATACTAAAATTGGACCAACATTGGCTGTTGACCCCATTCACTAAAAAAAATTATAAATTTGTAATAGTAAAGATAAATACAGTAAAAAAAATTACCGTCTTGTCGAACCGAGTCATATCAATTGCCTTCTTTTTCATTTTGTTGCTAAAGTCACTTTGAAGCTCCTTGCGCAATGCATGCTAGTTCCATCGTAGGAATCTTGCAGTTGAATTTTGGAATCCTTCCCTTTTGGTTATGTACTTATCGGTATGTTCACAGAACCAACACTGCATAATATAAACAACAATGTTAGTTTTATCCAATAGTATGCATTTCACTCTCTACAACAATAAACATTTTACTTTTACAAAATTAGCACTTTTTCTTACCACTAGAAGAGTTGTGCATCCACCGATAGATAATTGTGTATTCTTCTTGTTTTCCAGGTTCAAAATCAAACATTCCACAACATGATCCGTCTATGACACTTTATCCATCAGTAAGACATAAGGCAACCATTTCTTTGGGAAGGCTGTCATACCAGCATTTGGGAATAATAAAACCGTGCATAACCACATACCGAAAAGTCTTACAAAATGCTCCGGATCAGACTCATCTTCTGCTGCATCTTTCAGTTTGCTTACAACCTCAGCCTTCAATATTGGTTCTGCAGAATCTGTTGGTTTTTCTGGTCTGAACTTGTTATTTAAGAAATTGATATAGTCAAGTCCTTTCTTCGATTGCATTTGCTACTTCAGTTCTTCAATCTCTATCAGTCTTCTCATTTTGAATATCACAGCGAAATCTTTTGCTTCCAGAGAGCACTCTTTGTTTTCTCCAAATTTGAACTTTCTGTTTTTTTTATCAAATGCACTCATCAACAGCTGCATTGCAAGATTAGTCTTGTTCATCCATTTACCACTCATACTCATGTCTTGTACATAAAATGGGCTGAATAATTCCCAAAATGGAGATTCCTTCAGTGCTTTTGCAAATTTTGGTTTCTTCATGTTATTTGCATCTTCCCCTTCAAACTTTTTGCATAGAAAATTCCCCATTTCAGCCAATGGTTGTAGACCTCCCTTGATTATCTTCTCCTTTTCTCTCGACTTGCCTGCATACATGAAACTCAAATCATTTTCCTTTTCATTTTTGACAATAATCTTTGCTTTTCTCGCATTCTACCCATAATCCCGAGTGAGGTGCGGCGTATAAATATGTGTAATCACAGTTCATGCTTTAACTATTTCTTATTGGATCAAATGTGACATTTTACACATATATTTACACATAATGTTATATTAGATCAATTGTGGTTGTTTACACATGTTTGTTGGATCAACTGTGATAGTTGATCCAAAACTATGATTGCTTACAAATATTTGTGGGATCAACTGTGATTGTTGATCCAAAACTGTGATTGCTTACACATAATTATTTTATTAAAGAGTCAATGTTTTTACCTTTTAGCTCTGGCTTTGGGTTGGCCTCTTTTGGTATTTAATCTTTTTCATATTCATTTTCATATGATTCTTGTTGCTCCTCTTCATCGGACTCTGATTCCGATTTTTATGATTCTTTCTCAACCACCTTCTTGATTTTCTCCTTTTGTTGTGGTTTTTCTTTCTCCCTTAACCTAACTGTATATGTGAAGCTCAATAATTTTCATTTTGTTTTCAATATTTCAAACAATATAGTTAGATATACCAGCACAAATGTTACAATCTATTTTTTTACCTTTGACGACTTTCTTCGATTTGCCCTTTTTTGCTTCTTTTTGATATATTACAATCTTATTTTTTCCTTCTTCCGATTCTCCATCATCTTCATCTGATTCTTCTTTCCTTTCTTCTTCAGATTCTGTCCTCCTCAACTTTCTTCTTTTGTTTCAGCTTTCGTTGTTGCTCTTATTTGAGTTTGATTTATTTTGCCTTTGACCTGCCTGCATACATGAAACTCAGTCATTTTCATTTTGTTTTAAGGAACGTTGTAAGAATGCCATCACAAATATCACAATGTATGTTTTTACCTTTGAGGACTTTCTTTGGTTTGCTCTTTTTTGCTTGTTTTTCTTCATCTGTTTCTCCTTGCGCTTCTTCTTCGGATCCTGAATCAGATTTCTCCTCGGCCATCTTCCTGAGTTTCAACTTTAACTTTTGTTGTGCTTCTGTATCTGTATTTGTACTCATGTTCTTCCTTTTTCTTGGTGTCTCTTTCTTGTTCTTGGCATTTCCTTTGATGACTTTAATTGGTTTTCCCTTTTCAGATTCTTTTTCCTCTTCTTCCAACTCTTCGTCATCATCATCTGATCCCGACTTTTCTGGTTCTTCTTGAACTATTTTCTTGTGTTTCATCTTTCTTTGTGTTTCTTCATTTGCACTCTTGTTCTTCCTCTTTCTTGTTGCCTCTTCTTCAATTACCTTATTCTTCTTGGTTTCTTTTCGTTTTGGTTCTGTAGCTTTCTCAATCTCTTGCGTGCCCTTTTCATCTTGCTTCTTCTCTATCCTTGGTGATATCCTATGCATTATGTCTTCTCAACCTGAGTTCAACACTTATTATAGTTAGCATTAATTTTTTCATACTAGAAAGCAACATAACTAGCAAATATTTCATTTCTATGGATCAACTATTGTTGTTGATCCACTGAAATGGATAAACTTCTATTGTTTATCCTATTTTTATTTTGGATCAACTTCTGTTGTTTATCCCCTAAATTGGATAAACTTCTATTGTTGATCCATTTTATTTGTATCAACTATTGCTTTTCATACAAAAATTCTTTAGAAACACATATTCACCCATCAACAGTACAAAAAATATGCATACAATGGATAAACTACTATTGTTTATCCAATTGGATCAACTTCCATTGTTTATTTTGGATCAACTGCTATTGTTTATCCCCTAAATTGGAAAAACTGCTACTGTTTATCCATTTTTTATTTTGATCAAGTACAATTGTTTACAAAAATATCTAAAACTCCTTCAGAAACACATTTTGAC
Source organism: Papaver bracteatum (assembly GCA_023529315.1). Taxonomy (NCBI): domain Eukaryota; kingdom Viridiplantae; phylum Streptophyta; class Magnoliopsida; order Ranunculales; family Papaveraceae; genus Papaver; species Papaver bracteatum. Next base: position 848,506 of record JAJJWX010005189.1, on the reverse strand, counting down.
CCATCAATACTTATCAACAGTAGATCTAATTTGCATCTGAGCAAAACAATTCTTAAAGTTTGAAGAGAAATATCAATTTTCAACATAATTAGTATATATAACCTACACATAATTGACGAGATATCATTTCCTTCCACAAATATCCTAACAACACTAACCAAAACTCAAAAATAACTAAACAAGACCAAAATCAAACTAATCAGTAATTTTCAGTGTGAAAATCAACCAAATACAAACATATAATCATTACATCATCAAAATCAATTCTAAAACATACATGCATCAATTAAATGTGACATCAAAATTAGGTTTTAACTGTTCGATTTTTGCAATCTTCTAATAGTTCAATTAGGTTTATGATGATGAAACGAAGGTGAAACTCGATTAGGTTTTGTGATGAAACCTAGTTTATATGGTTGATTTTCAGTTTCTTTATCAGGTTTTCAGATCGTGGTTTTTATCAGAGAGAGAAGAAACTAAATTTTCTCGTTGATTTCCAGTTTCAACCGCAACGACTAGTGGATTAATCTTCTGTAACGGCTACTCCATTGATTATCAGGTGATTTTCAGTTTCTGTAACTGTCCAATTTTGAAAATGGTGAACGAGAGAGAGTGAGAGATTGTGAATTAAACGAGAGAGAGAGAGAGAGAGAGAAGACTTGAAGTAAATGAGTTTTAATGGGTCGGTTTTGTTGCAACGTGTAATTTATAGGGAGGGTATTTTAGTAATCTAATAATTCCAAATTTTAATTCCCAAAATTGGTACGGATATATTTATTTTGGGAAAGGATATATTTGTTGGGTTATAAAAGTAGGGACATATAAATAATGTACCCTTGCTAGAATCAGCTCTTTCCGTCTCCAACAACAAAGAGGAAGTAGAAGTGCAAGAACAAATACAATTTCTAGAGTTTATAATACAAGTCAGAGCCGATAAAGTGAACAACTTGAGTCCACACTCCGCAACACTTTTTTTTTTCTTTTATTTTTAATAAGAAAACATGGGAAACCCTGAAGTTACAGAATAGACACAAAACCACTAAATACAACGATATGCGATTTCCAAACAGTAGAATCTCGTAATCAGAATCCTGTAACTAGAATCCAATAATAATCACCGGGCCATCGAACGGTAACAGTAACACCCGTAACTCTATACAGGAGAGCTGATCATTGGTGCATGATCAAACACAGATGATTTTTTTCTTCCAATTGAAGTGACAACCCCTCCTCCACAAGGAGATGCTAAAAAGCCAACACTGATCCATTCTTTGCACGGCGTGCAGATTCCACACGTCAGAGCTCCTCCACCGGCCAGAAAAATGCAAATCAAAGATGGGGTAATATCTCTTCAAAAGAAGATCATCACCAAACTTATAGCATACAGTCATCAGTTCACAAACAACCCTTACAATCAAAATTACAGACACAATTACAGGATCTAACAAAATTATAGATCAACAATTTAATTTAATTTTTTTTTTCCAAGTGCTTTAACATACTGAACAAAATGATAGAGAGTTAAACAAACAAATGACCACTTATATCTTCTATAACAGCCGAACACAAACCGAAGGAACAGCAGGGGTATCTAGACCAGTTAGCTGCGGCCTGCTGAGTGTCAGGTTTGTTTGCCTCAACTCTGCATATTAGTCGAATAAAGATTGGGGATTGCCAGGCAGTAGTTCCATGCAGACAAAAATGTCCGTACACAATTCCAACACACTCTCTAGCCATTACTGCATTATGTACCTCATAACATATTCAGTATACAGCATCATGTGATCGGTCTAAGAATTAGAAAATACAGTAGAAACTACAGAATATTTGGCAATCACAAGAACTATGAAATCAGTGAGAACAAAATATAAGCCAGAAAGATGTTTCCAAAGGACTACAAGGACATGTAAAAAACAATATTTGTACCCATTATAGAACGTGAAGAGGTATGATAGAAGGTTCTCAGTCCTCACATTCGGAATAAAGAAAAAGAAAAAACTGATAACAAGAGAAATCTTAAACAGTTCACCTTTCTTTCTACTGTCAAATATCTCAAATTCATTGTTCACCTAAGCAGCGCAAAGCCCCGTCAGCCAAGGATTAGCAGCGGATACTCCATATGCCTCTTCTACGCTTTTGTCCCAAATAAGTACCGGTGTTGAGTGAAACTAGGCTTTCGACGTAATTATCTACAACTCCCATCTCTAAAAAACAAAGCTTTAGTCGTCTAGCACCTGAATGCTTCGGGCTGTACAAAACCAAATCAGTCCATTCACTATATATTAGACACTCACCATTCTCAGAAGACCACTTCAGGTTTCTATATCCACTCGCAGTCTTGTTTTGATGCTTCGTCCAAGATTCCCAAACTCCATATTCCCGCATTACCCATGCTTTATTAGACCATGTCTGAACTACACAAAGGCACCCTTCCAACACTTTCAATAATATAAACATGTGATGTGTATCCGTCATATCTCCTGGAATTTGTATTTCTTTGAAGCTCTCATTGCTCACATCAAAAGAAACAATAACTTTGGGGATTCTAGCTATCCAGTGAAGAGCTCCATTAACAAGCACCCCATTGAAATCATCAAAAGAATAAAGCTGTTTAGTTTGAAGGCTTTTCCAAGAATTTGATCCTAACGTGTAAACGTCCACTGAAAAACTACGAGTACCCCAGTATTTTCCAGCAGAAACTAACTTATAAACGTCATTTTTGTAATCATAACAAAAAGAAATTGGGCAGTTAACTGACTTATGGGGAGAATCAGGTATCATTTTATACTCTTTAGTGGCTGGATTCCAAAGGCAAAGACTAAATTTTTCCTTAGCATGATGATCATAATGATGTCGTAAGCAGACCAAACCACCGGAAGAACCCAAGACAGAAATAAAGCTTGACAAATTCAATGGGCAATCCTCAGTTTCAACAAGTTTATCACTGGTTGAGAATAATGAATGTTCAGTTACGGTATAAATATGAGTCACCTGATACATTCTGTCATACCCACTAAGCATGAATCTAATATTGTTGATTTTGATTGCATGATTAAGATGCAGTTTAACAAAATCAGGGTTTGAAATTATAGAAAACCATGTCTTTGAAACACACTTAAAGGTAAATGTTGATTTCACCGCTAATCTTATAAAGATTTCAAGGTATAACTCATCTGGAAGACTTTTTGCTTTTGGTTTTGCTTCTTCTTTTTTGTTAAGATTTAGACTCTTTAGCTTCCAAAACAAAGATCTTCCTCCAACTAACATTTCTTCAAATTAAACTTCTGATTTTATTCTTTCCCAAGCTGTGTTTATTTTGGGGGAAATCATCTAGGGTTTTTCTTTCTCTTTTTTTCCAGCTAGGGCAGATGAATAGATCCTTTCGCATTAAAAAAAGAAAAGTGGTAATTGAAATTTTGTCCCTCCTTTTGATGAGCCTTCACAAATATCCCTAACAGATTTTATAAATGTCCCTGATGGCATAATTGAAATTTTATCTAAAGAAATTATTTTCATGGTTTCCTTTTTTAACCCTATGTGTTTTACACTTCAGCAATGGGAAAAACGCAACACCATAATCATCTTCATCCCTGAGAAACACACGAACAGATTCATCTTCATCGCTTCCTCTACCAATACCATCTCCGTCGCCACCACAACCAGCACCACCAATACCATCCTCATAACCACCACCACCACCTCTTAGTCACCATCTACATCTCCATCTTTACAACAGTTTCAGGAATCAATTAGATTTGAGATTTATTAGATTTGAGATTGAGAGAGATCTGTGATTGAAAATCCAACCAAACCAATCCCACCACCACCAGATCGAGAAACTAATTGAGAAAGTGAAGATCAGAAATTGTGAGATGAGAAGAGATGGAACGACTACGATGAAGTAAATCAAGACAGAGATGGAAACAAATATCTATGTTGTTGCGCCAAGAGGGTTTAGATTTGTAACAAGAATTGAATCTCTCTTAGTCATTTGTTGATTGAAACAAGAAGACGATGGTGTTAAGTGGGTTTGAGGGTACTGTTACGAAATCAAATCAGAGATAGAAACCCCAAATTGATACTACAAACAAACAAAGTTTTAGGGATCTTGAAAATCGCAAGTTGATAATCAAGTTTTGGAATTCCATTTGTTTTCATCATCATCGGTTCAATTTTGGGAATTGTTTCATCTATCAATCAATGGATGGAAATTGTGAGGAAGATCCAAATCCTAATACTCTAACTGAAGATTCTAATTCTCTGACTGAAGATTTGTTGATTGAAATTCTATTATGGCTACCTCTAGTATCTCTTCTACGATTCAAGGTTGTCTGCAAGTACTGTCGATCGATTATTGAAAGCTCAGATTTCATCCATCGACACGCCAATTTCGAGAACTCCACAAGTAAGTTGGGTAATTTCATCTTTCAATATCCTCATAAACATATTAATGGTTGGGATTACAAACCATATTTTTTCGTGTTATCATCTTCTCGTGGTAGTGGTGACAACCAAGAAGATTATGGGAAATGGAGTTACAAAAATTTGGGTATATCCCCACATTCAAGTGATGAGGATGAGTATGAAATGAATGATAAAATTGATGTTGGATTTTGGTTCTGGTTGTTTTGGTGGTCATCTGGTTTGAAGAAGGTAGTGATATTGGATCAACTATGGTTGTTGATCCATATATTTTGGATCAACTATGGTTGTTGATCCATCTATATGGGATCAACTACTGTTGTTGATCCTTTGAACTCATTTTTTGTAGTTTAAATCATGTAAATTTGTTCTAATGTTGAACTTGTGGTGCAATGGTAGCATGACTGACTCCATGTTAGATGATGCGTGTTCGACTCACGCCAAGTTCACTCCATTTTATATGGATAAACTATCATTATTGATCCAATTTTACATGGATCAACTTCCATTGTTGATCCACTAAAATTGGATCAACTTCTACTGTTGATCCTTTTTTCTTGGATAAATTAGATAAACTTATACTGTTGATGGTTTTGTTGGTGGATCAGAAACTGCAGCTGATGAAGTGGTAGCATTTTTCCATCGGCATGGATAAACATCCACTGTTGATCCAACTGCAATGGATAAACTTCTACTGATGATCCAATTGCAATGGATAAACATCCACTGTTTGATCCAACTGAAATGGATCAACTATTTTTTGTTGATACAAAAATATTTGAACCAGTGGCGGCGGCGGCAATGGTGGTGGTGGCGGCGACGGTGACGGTGGTGGTGGCGGCGGCGAATTTGTGGTGGTGGCGGCAACAGAATAGTGGTGGAGGAGTACTAGTGGTGGTGTAATTGTGGCGGTGAAGGAGTGGTGGTGGAATATTGGTGGTGGCGACGGTTGGTAGGTGGTGGTTGTTGAACGGTGGTGGTGGTGGAATGATAGTTTAATGTTGGTGGTGGTGAAGTGGTAGAGGAAGAAATTTGTTGTATTTTAAAATAAAGAAAAATATTATATGAGTGAGGGTATTAAGGTAATCTAATATTAAATGGATAAGGTTATAAAAAAGGAGGGACATATTTATTGTTGCATAAGGATATATTTATTGGGTGTCAAAAGTAGGGACATATAAATAATGTACCCAAAAGAAAAAGAAGAAAAGAGTTTACTAATAAATCTTGTAGAACCGGATAAGCCGGAAGTTAGTTTGGCGACATATTTCAAATTGACTTTAAAAATAAAAAGAGTTAACTTTACGCTTACCACGTGCTTTTTGACGTTTAGAAACAAAAAGTTAACGGAAATGATAGACACACCGCGGGCTGGTCCCGCGATGTATCCCGATAGGGTAAAAAAGCCAAAAAAAAATTGGCTCGGCGGTTTAGCAGGGGGTGGGTCAAGTGTGGGACCCACCCCTCTCTCACAAAACCTTTGCGTTTCCCAAAAGTTAATTGATACACTAAAACCTTTGCTCAGGTTAAAATACTGGCTAACCAATGAGCAAAATTTTGGAACTAGCTTCTACTAACCCTGAATTTTTTTTTGTGATATTCGGCTTCTGTTCAAGAGATTGAGCAGTTAGTGTGAAAGAGATATCCGTAGCAAGAACGAAAGCAGCACAACATAGTGAAAACAACTCAAAAATGAAATTGTTTTGGAACCCAAAAAACTGCAAGCTATGTTTGGTCTCAAGAGCAAGACCCAACATTAGATGTAGGAACTATTGCTTTTGGATCATCAATTAATGAAACTCTTGAGCAATTTTAAGACTTTGTTCTCCACTACAGCTGCTAAAACTATTGTTAAGGCAGAAATAAATATGCCACCACCACTAATTCTCTAAAGTTCAGTCTTTAGATTTGCCAGTGAAAAGCTTGAGAAAATATCATAAATAGTAGGTCTAAATGACTCACAAGAATTAGAATAACATAAAACATTCATTTCAAGTTTTCAACCCCATTACAAGATAAAGCAGAAGTGCAAAAACATAGAATACCCATGGTAAGAGAGATATACCATGGGTCGTAAACTAAATGAGTTTCTTTTCACCTCATTTAATCACCTTTTCTTAGTTTGGCACTTTTGGCTGTAAACTAAAACAGTTGCGCACGAGTCGTCCATAACAACATATGCATATATAACAAGGACTAATAGCGTATACTTGTTTTTCTCCATATGCCTCTTCTTCTTGTTCCTATCACTTCCTTTCTCCCCAAATAAATACCGGTATTGAGTGAAACTAGGCTCTCGACGTAATTATCTACATCTCTGATCTCTAGACTACCAAGCTTCATTCGTCTAGCACTTGAATGCTTCGGTCCATATAAAACTAAATCAGTTCCTTCACTGTATATTAGACACTCACCATTCTCAGAAGACCATTTCAGGTCCTTACAATCATCCACAATCTTGTTTTGAATTTTCGTCCAAGATTCCCAAATTCCATACTCCCGCATCACCCATGCTTTATCAGACCCCGCAAGAAGAACACAAAGGCACCCTTCAACCACTTTCAAAATCATATGCGAAGGGCGCTCCATTATTTCTCCTGGAAGTTGTATTTCTTTAAAGCACTCATCGCTAATATCAAATGAAACAATAATGTTGGGGGTTTCAGTGATCCAATGAAGAGCTCCATTAACAAGCACTCCATTGAAATTATCAAAAGAATAAAGTTTAGTTTGAAGAGTTTTCCATGAATTCGATCTTAGCGTGTAGACATATACCGTAAAACTAGGAGTATTTCCAGCATAAACCAACTTGTAATCGTCATTCTTGTTATCATAACAAAAAAATGCCGGCCAGTGGACTGATCTTAAGTAGTGTGAATTAGGTATCCTTTTATACTCTTTGGTGGCTGGATTCCAAAGACAAAAGAATTCCTCAGCCTGAAAGCAGACCAAACCATTGCAAGAACCCAACAAGCGAACTAAATCTTCAGATTGAGTTCGGATATGCTCCATTACAACAGCTTCACCATAAAATTTACTCGTAGAGAATAATGAATGTTTTGTTATATTATACACTAGAATTGCCTGAATCTTACTGTCATAACCACTAAGTATGATCCTAGAGTTGTTGTTGATTTGGAAATTAAGATGTAAGTTAACAAAATCAGGCTTGGAAATTATGGAAAACCATGTCTTAGAAACACACTTACATGTAAATGTTGATTTCGCCGGTAATCTTATAAATATTTCAAGGTATAACTCATCTGGAAGACTTGCTATTGGTTTTGCTACTTCTTTTTTGTGTAGAAATAGACTCTTGAGCTTCGATAACAAAGATCCTCCTCCTCCTACCATTCTTCAAATCAAATTCTTCTTCTTCCACAAACTGTTTATTTTGGAGGAAATTTCTGAGGATATTCTCTCTTTTTTTTCAGGCTGCTAGAAGGAAAGGGGGGAATTAAGGCAGATGAATACAAAGACTAAATAGCTAGCATTAGAAAAAATTGAATAAGTTTACAGTTTTTCTTTCTCTCTTCTCTAATTCTTAATAAAATTCTCTCATCCCTTGAGTAGTGAGGTATTCATTGTTTGTTTGAAATGTGAAAATTTTCCATTTTCGGCAATGCTATTAAACATGGGTTTGGTATCTACCTACTGGTCACATGCTGGTAATTCTTGCGTTGGTATGTCTTTGAAGCAAAACAACTCTTTATTGAATGTGATGAATCAATTTCGTTTTGAAGACATTTCCAGAAAGTAAAATTGCACCGGTGGTGCATAATGCAGTGTAGGGCCAGCCAATAACTCTTCTTACCGATTTTGGTATACAGCAAAACTCTGCGGTAGTGAGGTGAAATATGGCATCTCATTTATTATTGGGAATCTTGCACTGGTGTTAGGCAGACTGTTGCTATTGACAAGGGTTGTGGCACATATGGAATCGGTGTTGAGTGGGTAGTCGGTCCCTTTAGGTTACTAATAAGAACTCACATTCAAATCAATACATGGGGTTGGTGACGATGTTAAAACTAATCAAGCCAAGTAAATATAGTTCAAAAACAACATATTGGATCACTTGCTGCTTGGTAACTGTAGAGGAAGCAAGCAGTTACCTGGTGGAAATGACTGCAAGCATCTGCATCAAGAGATTAATACTGCAATGGTAATATTGACTCCTGACATAGTTACATGGTAGTAATAACGGTAGAGGAAGCCAATAAAATTCTTTTTACCGATTTTGGTATTATGCAAAACTCTCTTGTTTTGAGTCCCCCACTCCTCCTTTGTAGTGAGGTTTAAATATGACCCGTCCCATTTATTATTTGAGTTAGGTGGAGGTGTGCACTCAACTGCCTTTAGTTAATATTTGGGGTTCAACTTCATTAATTCTTTAGTTGAGTTGTAGTGACCGTGGTGGAAGGTTTTGATATTGAGAACTCAACAATCAACAATTTCTTTGTTATGCTGCTTTCTTTCCTTCCTTCTGAGGATCTGTCTTTCTCACAAACTGATCAATTTCTAGAAAAAAACAGAATATGGCATACAAAAATTCAGGGTAAATGGAACAAGTTCCACATTGTTTCTCTTGTTGGCTCACTTTTTTTTTTTTTGACATGACATGAATTTTCTTACTACCATGTCTGTGTAGTTTATTTCGATTTTGGAGACTTGGTGGAAGTTCCAGTAGTGATGCTGAAGATTATACCGCAGGCGCCGTCACTAAGTTTAAGTATCGAGAACTTGAAGCTGCCACAAATTATTTTGCAATAGAATCTCTTTTGGGTGAAGGAGAACACGGGCGTACATACAAAGGCCGGTTTAAGAGGACTCGACAGGTTAGCTTAAATCTATTAGCCTCAACAAAATTTTGAGTGTACCAGTCAAGAACTTTGTGTTCTTTATTTGCATTGACAGGTAGTCGCAGTTAAACAAGTTAATGGGGAAAACATATCTGACATCTACGGCTACAGCGAACAGTCAATCCTTTGGACAATTCATTGGCGTAGCTTCTTACACCATCCGAACATAGTCGATTTGATCGGGTACTGCAGTCATGGCGATCAGATATTTTTTGTTTATGACTTCATGCTGATGGGATCCTTAAAGGACTATTTACATGGTACGTAGTAGTCTCCTCACTGACTTGATCACTCTTAAGATAATTCAAAATTGATATCATTTTTTTTTTGTTTTAGATCTTCCGGCCAATAAGAAGCCTCTGGACTGGAATACGAGGATGAAAATCGCAGCTGGTGCAGCTCAAGGAATAAAACACTTGCACGATGAATCAAGTCCTTCTATAATTCATGGAAATATCAAACCCTCTAACATTCTCTTATGTGAAGGATATCACCCAAGGCTTTCAGATTTCTTCGGGTTTAAAGAATATATCCCAGAACATGACGAGTCTGAATCTGTTGGAGATGGTAAACTCACGAAACAATCCGACATTTACAGTTTTGGCTTTGTCTTGCTTGAACTTATTTCAGGGCGCAATGCAGAGATGAAGCTTGATCTCATTGAATGGGTAAACTGTTTAGTTGTTTATTTTACGAACAATTTTTAAGAGAATGAAAAAGTCAATAGATGCAGATTGAGAAAATACCGTCTTCTGATTGAATTTCTTGTTTGGTGAGTGTGCATGCAGGCAAAACGAAAATTGGTGGGCGGTGAGGAATTCACTGGGGTGGCTGATCCGCTACTGAAAGGCCATTACCCAGAGCAAGGCTTGTACCAAGCTCTTTATCTTGCAGCTGAGTGTTTAGAAACTTGCAACGTCAGTCGGCCTCGTATAGGACATGCTGTGAATGTTCTATCAAATTTAGCTTCTGAAATTTACGACCCAGATGCTACTCAAATAAATCCAGCAGGTACACTGACAGTCGGAAACTTTGAGAAGGAAAGACTAAGAAATAAATGGCGACATGTCAGGTTTTTGTTCTAGAAATGTAAAAACCGATTTAGAACGGGATGAATGGGTTGGTTCGAAAGCAAGATGTATTTTGTTTTCATTAAACTTTTCCAACGCACGAGATGACATTACAATGTTGTTTGAATTGGAATGAATTTGAAAGAAAGCATAAGAAATAGACAGCAAGCAAAATCTTAAGCAGTTCATCTTTTTTTACTAAGCAGTTCTAAAAGGCTCATCAGCCATGCAGTCTGAAACTCTAAATAGGAAATTATTTTGCTCTAAACAACATTTCTCATTCTTACTTTAAACTAAAACAGTTGTTGCTCACCGCATCCGATACAACAGAATATAATATCTCAGGATATAATTCAACAAGGACCAAATGCGTATACTCTTATTTTCTTCAAAAAAATATATATCTTAATCTTTGTGCTGCTGTCACCTTTGCTCTCCCCAAATAAGCACCGGTTCCGAGTGAAACTAATGTTTCGATCATAATTATCTACACCTCTGATATCTAAATTACCAAGATTTAGCCGTCTTGCAATCGAATGCTACAGGTCATATAAAACTAAGTCAGTGTCTTCACTGTATATTAGAGACTCACCACTCTCAGACTGGGTTGCACCAATACCGCCACAGCGGCGTGTCCGCGTGTCCAATACGGCAATTCTGAAAAACTATAATACGAGGACACAACGGTATATGTTGAAGTACCGTCTATTTTAAGATATATATAGAAATGTAAACGAGTAAACCACACAACTGTATTTGTTTTGCACTTGTTTACAATTGCACATGCAAGTGTATTTCTGCTAGCACATGCATGTTTTCGACTTCTTTAGAGGTAGGTGACCTTTAGTTTTCAGCTGTTTCCTAATTTATAGTAAGATAGAAGTATTTTAGGTGTGTCTGAGTATGTGTGGCTGTGTCCATACGGGGACATACGGGGAGCCCCAAGAAGTATTGGTGCAACCCAGCTCTCAGAAGACCACATCAAGTGTTTATATTCACTCACAGTCTTGTTTTGATGCTTCGTCCAAGATTTGCAAACTCCATATTCCCACATCACCCATGCTTTATTAAACATCGAATGAACTACACAAAGGCACCCTTCCAGCACTTTCAAAAATACACTCATTTTCTCGGTTATTTCTCCTGGTTGTTGTATTTCTTTAAAGCTCTCATAGCTTATATCAAAAGAAACAATAACTTTTGGGGTCTTAGTTATCCAATGAATAGCTTCATTAACAAGCACGCCGAATAGATAATCAACAGAATAACGTTAAGCTAGAAAGCATTTCCATGAATTTGATCTTAACGAGTAGATGTCCACCGAAAGACTATGAGTATTAATTGAGGCAACAACTATCTTGTAATCATCTTTCTTGCAATCATAACAAAAATGTGCCGGGCCGCTGGCTTGGGAATCAGGTACACTTTTACACTCTTTAGTGTCTGGATTCCAAAGAATAAAGAAGCGGTTAAACCGAGGATGATCATGTTGTAAGCAGACCAAACCGTTGCAAGAACCCAAGCTATCAACTAACTCTCTACGAAGGTGATGCTCCATCAGAAGAGCTTTACCAAAAAAATTCCAGGTAGAGAATAATGAATGTTTTGTGATATTATACATTAGAAATTTATAAATCTGCTTCCTATCATAACCACTAACCATGAACCTAGAGTTGTTGAATTTGAGTGTATGATTAAGATGCAACTTGACAAAATCAGGGTTGGAAATTATGGAAAGCCATGTCTTAGAAACTGATGCAGGGCAGAAGCGTTGAACATAACTAATATCTAAAACTCGTACATTTTTGAGATAACACTCAAGAAACACAATACTTTTTAATTCATTCAAAACTTCTCTCTAATATGAAAACATAGAGCTCTTTATATAGATAACTCTTTTTCAAATAATCAAATATTTCCTAAATAAATTATCAAAATACTTATTACCAAAAATAAGAGATATTTCTAAACGTGGAAATTTCTGAGGAACCCAAGTTTGGACCCTCTCTCTTTAAAAAACCCGTCATTAAAATGGTATATATTTATAGCCCAAAATATAAGATGGACGGTTAAGATTAATAGTTGAGGATTAAATTTAGAATTCCACATTTTCAAATGGACTAATCTAACCTTTATCAATTACTATGTAATATTAACAAAAAAAAAAGAAAAAAAAAACATTAATAATCGGTCATTAGTGATAGCGTTTTTTGTGGGCGTTTTTTCAGGCGTTAGTTTCTTAGTATTTCTCTTTACTTAGCTTTCCCCTTGAATTTAGCAAACGAATTAGTAATGTACAGTAACAGTTTATACATGTAGAATTCGGCAAGCATTTCTGCATTTCTGTTTGATGACTTCAAAAACTTTTCTAATGAATTCAATGTATCATCCGTAAGAGCATCTCCTATGGGTAGTCTCCAAATTGAGACTAACTCACCCATATGGAAGACTACTCACCCATATGAGCGAGTCTAGCCACTATGGGCAAAAAAAATTTTGAACACCTTACGGGAGACTGTCTCCCGTAAGTAATTTTTCCATAACTTTACGGAGACGCTCTCCGTGTAAGGTTTCAAAAGAAAATAAAAAACGGGAGACCGTCTCCCGTTTGTTTTGTAAATCCACAAAACATCCAGGAGACGAGTTTTCTTCCATTTTTCTTCTTCTTCACTTCCATTTTTATTCTCCCCCCTTCTTCCCCCTTCTTCCCCCTTCTTCTCCATTACTAAAACTAACCTAAATTCGTATAATAGTTTGATTAAGGATTCGGGTGAGTTACTAACCCTTAATTTTAGTGTTTTTTCCTTTCAATTTCAATATATATTGAGTTTTTGATAAAACCCTAATTTGTTTTTTTCAATTCCTCTAATTCAAGGTTTGGAGAAAATTAAGAGCAAATTCGTCTAATTGAAGGTATGAACAATGAACCCAATTCATTTTTTTTTTGAATGTTATTGAAGTATGATATTTAGTTTAATTTTAATAGATAATTCATGGTATGTGTTTTAGGGTTCCTATAGAAACAATGGATTATACTAGTGTGTCATCTAGAAGTGAAGAAAATCATGTTTGCAACACACTTAACATGGAAGATGATAAACCTTGGATGTATTTTAGGGGTGGTTGGAGTAATATGAATATCATGTATGCAATTGTATGCCAAAATGATAGATGTAAATCGTTTATAGACAATTGTGGATTGGGACGGTTACTAGAGATTAATGTTTCGAAAGATGATCAACAACTCACACACGCAATTGTTGAGAGCTTTTGGAAATCCACAAACACGTTTCATTTTCCTACATTTGAAATAGGACTCACACCCAATGACTTCACTTGGTTGACGGGTATAGAAGTAGAAAACGGAGTTTGTCTAGAATATATTGATTGGTGTGTGAAGGATAATAGGGAACTTTGTGTGGAGTATGTGGAAAACCTTTTTCCAAATTTTGTTCAACTTATTTTCGAAAAAGAAAGGGAAAAGAAAGCCGCGGAAAGGAGGAAAGCACTAGAAGGTATTGATGAAACTCAAGAACCGAGTGATAATGAAGAAGAAATTGGTGAGAATGGGGAAAGGATAGCTCATGGTCTTGATGTATTCTCATATTTGAAGCAGAGAAGTGGTGGTATCAAATGTGTAGACTTGTTAGATTGGTTGAAAACATTTCAAGGAAAGGGTGGAGTTGCTATGGAACCATATTGGGATGAAATTGTTCGGGTATTTCTTTTATGGATGATTGGTCAAGTGCTTATGCCTAATAGTTGTTCTACCACAAAGGTAGGATGGTTATGTAACTTTGAGAACTTAGATAACACAATTAGGTTTAATTGGGGATCTCCCACATTGGCTTGTCTTTATAAATCTTTGGGTGAGGTTAGTAGCAAATTGAAGTCTTTCAACGGCATGTGGATGATCTTAGAGGTATGTACATATGGCTCATCTTACCTCTTAAACCAATTTAATGTTTATATTTCCTTAAATGTTATATATTGATTTTTCGTTTCATTTTTTTTTTTTTGTAGTATTGGTTTTACTATTATTTCCACACTTTGGCTCCCGAAATTGAAGGAAATCCACCGGTTTGGAATGATTTATGGCCAAAAATCAAGGTGTTTAACAAGGGAAACAAGTCGGGGGTTCAAAGGGATATGGGAAGACACTCAATTTCTATTGCTCGTAAGCAATTGGAGAATAGGTCAATGAATGGAACAACATGGCAGCCATGGCTTGGAAGTGAGCATGCTAATAATGAAGTCCTAAGATATTCAAAGACGTTGTCAAAGAAACGATGTGTATTCTTGGATATTGAAGATGATAAAGGCTATAGGTACTTGGGAGAGAGATGTTTGCTTCAAGTAACCGGGGTATTAGGTATTCCACCTTACCCACCTCCACAAAAAGAAATGGTACGAATGAATCGCAAGTATCGTGAGAAGTGCAAAGGAAGCGCAAGGTAATTAAAGTTAGTTTCTTTTGGTTGTTTGGACAATGTGTTTATTTTGGTTTATTTTGGATGACTAAATAACATTGCATTTTATATATTTGTTATCTCATTACATTGCATATTGTTCATGATAACAATCTTTTAGTTGAAAAGAAATTACAACAAGGAAAACAATAGTAATAGAACTAAAATTAAAACTTGGAAAACATAAACCATATTACCCATTACTCATCATTGCTACTATCTTGTTCCATCAAGTTCCTTTTCTCTAGTATCTTGTTTTGTTTACGTTCAACCCAAGCTTGGCCGGCACTAGATAACTTAGAAATATCCGCCATCATGATTCTTTCCACACGAGCCTTTTTCTTTTCTTTGATTCGACTCATATTTTCCTCTTTTAGTTGTTCTTCTTGCTCTTTCAAATAACTTAACATTCTCTCATTGGTTTCACTAAAGTTGGATTCAATGGAACCACTTGAAGTACCACATGGATATTTTGCTTGTTTAAGAGCTTGAAGAGCTTTCTTCCCGGGTCCCCTTTTATTTTTTTCTTGAGTGTCACCCGTATTAACATCTACTCCAATCTCTTCCTCCTCGACATCGTCCGCACCATGGACACCATCGACACCTAAATCATCAACAACTTGGACCACGGGTGGTGGGGGTAGCGGGGGTATATCGACATATTTGGTGTAATCATAACCGGGTTCACTCTTGTATACCTCGTAGCACTCATCAAGGATGAAGGGTCTCCCATGTATCTTGTGAAACTCACACCGACCACGTATCAACTACAATGTAAACTTTTCATATTAGTATTCATTTACAAACATAATGAGCAATACGTATGAAAGAAAAATACATACCGTGTGCTCTTGTCCATAGCCACTTACTCGTCCACCTCGATATAGTTTTCCAAGAACGGCGACAAATAACTTAATTTCTTTCTTTATTTGGTATATTCTGTTTTCTAAACTAGTTTTGTCTCTAACATTTGGGTTACCTTTCGTTTTCTCGATAAATAATGGAATAATTCGTTCCCAATATTTGGTTTTTCCTTGACCAACACCAACACTACCATCACCCGTTATTGCTATATGTGCTTCACAAAGAGCTACATCTTCATCCGTATTAAACTTAATTTGTTGCTTCCTACGACCTTTTTGAGCAATTTGGGTTGAAGGAGTCGGTGTTGGTGAAGAAGACATGGATGGAGAGTGTGAAATCGAAATTAAGAAGAAAACTTAAAAACAAAAACTTAAAAACAAAAATGGAGTAGAAGAAGTTGAGAGGGAGTGGGATGAAGAGAAAATAGTTGGAGGTTTTAGATTTATAGGCTAAAATGTAGCCGTTGGCCAAAATTTATTCAAATACTAAACGGGAGACTGTCTCCCGTTTTTTACTTAAAAACAAAACAAACGTGAGACGGTCTCCCGTTTGGTATAAAAAAAAAAAATCTTACGGGAGACAGTCCCCCGTAATAAAATTTATTTTATTTTAAACGGGAGACGGTCTCCCGTTTGTTGATATTTTCTTTACGGGAGACAATCTCCCGTAAAGTGTTACACTACCAACCACTCGTTCAGCTGAACGAGTGGTTGAACGTTTTGGGTCCAAAAAACACCCTTTCACTTACCATAGTGGGAGCAAATTAGGCCAAATTGGTAGTGACCCTTTCAAAATGAAAGGGTAACACTACCCATAGGATTTGCTCTAAGTAAGTTTAATTAGGTATATAACACTGTTATGTAAAGTAACAGTTTAAACATGTTCAACGGTCTTTCAATTTAGCTTCGTAGTACCATACCTAGTTGCCAACTTTCAATTACCGCATACTGTGATAATTCCAACTATCACATCCAGTGATAATTCCGGTTATCAAATAAGATGATAACTACAACCATCACAATCACACCCATTGATTATTCCGCATTTCACTATATTTCAAATAAGATGATAATTGCAACTATCACATCACAACCATTGATAATTCCTCATTTCATTGTATTTCCGGTCCAATGTGAAGGGAATATTTTGTTCGTTCAACAATATTAAGTATGCTTCTCATTAAACAATAACGAATATTAATACTAAAGAGTGCTTCAAACTCCGACAATTAAAAAGGTCCATTCAAGTATCTTCATTATTAAAGCAGAAGAGTAATTTTAACCATAATACTAAGCAATATTACTATGCCTCGTGTGTCGAAGCAAAAGCTGCCTGTTTTCCTCATTTAACTTGGTGTCGTTCTCGTCTAGCTCACTGAAAAGCTCGTATAAAGGTCCGAAAATTGCTCTAAAAATCTTGGCAGGTTCTAGAAAAGGAACAAAAAAACATTACAAATTAATTTACCCGACAACAGAACGACGGATAACATCACAAATTTCTAAAAACAAAGTTTTTTAAAAAAATGTAATTTTCACAGTACCGAAATGTAAAAAATGTAAGTTTTAAAAGTGATAATTACATACATCACAACTACAAAAAGTAAAATTAATACTTGTTTTTGTGTTTTTGCCTGCTTTAGAATGCCATCTAGAGTTTATTGAATCCACTCTTCCGCAATATTTTCTCGAAATCATCATCTGAACAAGATTCACTAGAAACACACTCTTTATCAAGAGTTTTGTTCCATGAGTTACTCACCCTCCTCACCATGGATGATCCACAGTAATGAAATGATAATAACAATAGGAAAAACCAGCCATATACAGTTTGGTCCAAAAATTGGCATGAAAACTCGTCCTAAAATAAGCCAAATAAGAAAAGAAGTAACTACCACAATCACACAGAACTCATGAAAATTGGCATGAAAAATTGGTCCCTAATAAATGGGGCTAGCCCATTTGAAATAAAGCTCTAAGATATAAACTACATAAAGATGACGGAACAAGCTAGCTGCTCGTCAGCTTACAAAGTAACCACTCATAGATACTGAATTCCTATAAGTCCTCCATCCATATTTAGATACTGGAAAAACTAGAAAAAGTCTGTCGTAGAACTAGGTAGCAATAATCAGGTGATAATTGCTATTTTTCAAGGGTGAAAAATTAAAGGTTTCACGACTGTCAAGGGTGAGAATGGGAACTTTCACAACAACGTCAATTGAAAACTGCATTTTTCACATCATAAATGCTACCACGATAACTAGCTGATATGCATAAAAAAACTAAAATCTACAACTTTATAAGATTTACTGCGTTTTTACCTTTGCCGATCCAAAAAAAGATTTACTGCGTCTTTTGTTGCCCTTTCCGTACACAGTTTAGAGTCTGTAGACTTCATTGGTGAGGAATAGATACAAAATTCATTAAGTGAAGCCAAAAATTATTCACTTTCAACCAAAACTCAAAATGTAACAACTCAGAATTCTTATATTCCAGTATTAATCAAGAAATATTAAGTGAAATTGAGATGAACATGAGAGAAGAAGAGATTGTATTACAAAAGAGAAGAACCAAAAGTGCGTGTCTCAGACAAGCCCAAGACATATTTATTACAAAACAAATAGTTGTCTGAAAACAGAACAACTGACTCAGACACTAAAGCTAACTCAGCTGAATAATGTCAAGTCAAACTTATTTGACTTGACTATCCTATTAGCCCCCCTCAAACTGATAAGGGGTAGTGTAATCAGTTTGAACCAGAAAATAAGACTACAATTAACAACAGCAGCTGTAAAAAGAAATTAAAAGTAACATTGTCTTGTGTGATAAGGAGCATTGTCCAAACAAGCAAAAAAAGTAGTAGATAAAGCAGCAGTAAGAACACTATCTGAAGTAGAAGCAGCATCCTTTGAAGCAGTAAGATCTGAATTATCAAAAGTTGAAGTAATTGTACCTAATAGTTGATGAAGTAAAGTACTAAACACTGGTGCACAAAGACCCTTAGTAAAAAAATCTGCTAACTTATTTTCTGAAGCAATGTGTTGAACTGATAAGAATCCACTTTCAACTAGTTCTCTGACAACATGATAATGAATCTTTATATGCTTGGCCATGGAATGAGATACATGATTAGAAGACAAATAAATGGCACTAGTGTTATCACAATACAAAGTAATTGGCTTAGCTAAAGAAATATTAAACTCAGACAGAACTGAGGACAACCATTCCAACTCTGCAGTAGCTACTGATAAACATTTATATTCTGCCTCAGCTGTAGACCTAGATACTGTTGGTTGCTTCTTACTAGACCAAGAGACTAAATAGAAACCAAGAAAAATAGCATAACCACCAGTAGATCTTGCTGTTTCAGGACAGTTTCCCCAGTCATAATTAGTGTAAGCAGTCAAAGTATTTATATCACCTTTTCTCAATGTGACAACAACACCAATGGACCCCTTCAAATATCTCAAGATTCTTTTAACTAAAAGCATGTGAACATCTATTGGAGCATGCATATACTGACTAACATAGTTAACACAAAAAAAAAATGTCAGGTCTAGTTAAGCACAAATACTGCAGCATACCAACTATAGTCCTATACTCGGATGCATTTGAAAGCAAAGTACCATCAGAAATTGAAACTCTAGGACCCTTTGCAACAAGAGTACTACAGGGATTACACTCTAACATGTTTGACCTTCTTAATAAGTCCAAAGTATACTTCTTTTGTGTAAGTAAAATACTGTCTGACTGTCTAGTAGCCTCAATTCCCAAAAAATAATGTAAATCTCCCAACTCCTTCATGGCAAAAACAGTACTGAGATGTTGAATCAAATTCTTGAGTAAAACTTCAGAAGAACCAGTTAAAATTATATCATCAACATAGAGAAGTAGAATCATCATTTCAGAACCAGAATGATAAACAAACATAGAATAGTCAGACACTGTTCTCACAAATCCATAGGAAAGTAAAGAAGTACTGAATTTTTCAAACCAGGCCCTTGGAGCTTGCTTTAACCCATAAAGAATTTTCTTCAATTTGCAAACATTTGAAGGAAACTCAACATTCTCAAACCCAGGGGGTTGTTTCATAGAAACATATTCCATTAAATCTCCATGTAAAAAAGCATTGGAAACATCCAACTGCCTTATTAACCATCCTCTAGTAACATCTATAGTTAATACCACCCTGACTGTAGTTGCTTTGAAAACAGGACTAAATGTCTCACCATAGTCCACCCCATCTTGCTGATTATAACCTAAAGCAACCAATCTTGACTTAAGTCTATCCAAAGTGCCATCAGACTTTAACTTAACTCTATAGACCCATTTTCACCCAAGAATATTCATATGAGGTTCAGGGTCAACTAAATCCCAAGTATCATTCCTAAGCAATGCAGTATTCTCATATCCCATGGATGCTTTCCAGTCAGGATTTTGGATAGCAGTTTTAAAAGTTTTTGGCTCAGTAGGAATTGAAAGCAATGAAGAAAAAGCAGAAGAAATTGGATGAGTAACAGAAGATTGATGTGAAACATAATCATGAAAGACTTTGGGTTTTGTAATACCAGTTTTGGATCTAGTCACCACAGTAGATGAAGAACTAGAAGAAGGATGTTCAATTGAAGGAATAGTCTCAGTAATAGAAGGCAACTCAGAACAAGAAGTAGGAGAAAAATAAAATTCATTTTCTGAGAAAATAACATGTCTGGAAATATAAGTTTTCTTTAAAATTGGATTATAACACTTGTAACCTTTGTGAAGAGAACTATAACCAATAAATACACATTTGAAAAATTTGGGAGATAACTTGTCTGGCCTGGGATGACCAAGAAATGGATAACAAATGCAACCAAAAACTCTCAGAAAAGCATAATCTGGATTTTCATTGTATAAAACTTGAAAAGGTGATTTATTGTTAAGAACATGAGTAGGAGTTATATTGATAAGATAAGTATCAGCTAAAAAGGCATCATACCAAAATTCGTTTGGACAATGAGCATTAAACAGTAAAGTATTACCCATTTCTGTGATATGTCTATGTTTTCTTTCAGCAAGACCATTTTTTTCAGGAGTTTTGGGACAAGAGATTCTCAAAGTAATACCACAAGACTCCAAAAAGATTTTGAAAGATCCTTTTACCAATTCACTAGCACCATCAGTTTGAAAAGAAAGAATGTGAGTCTTGAATAAATTTTCAGTAAGAGTTTTGAAATGTTGAAAACAATGTAAAGATTCAGATTTAGCTTGCATTGGATAAATCCAATGGAACCTACTAAAATCATCAACAAATAGGATATAATATCTAAAACCAGATAGGGAAGTTACTAGTGCAGGACCCCATTCATCACAATGAACTAAAGCAAGAGGAGTAGTTGTATAAGAAGTAGAAGCATGAAAAAGAAGCCTTTTACTTTTAGCAAGCTGACAAGGATGAAAAATAGTATCTTTTTGAAACGAATTTAAAAGAATGAGTTTATCAGAATGTAATTGATGAATAATTTTTGATGAAGGATGGCCTAACCTACTATGCCGCAAATCAGAATTAGCAACCAGAGATGAAAAAGCATATTGCAGCTTAGGTGTAGATATATGATATAAATTGTTTACCATCTTGCCCTTAGCTAACAAAACATGATCATACAGACCTCTGATTTCATACCCAAAAGGATCAAATGTAATATAGCAAACATTGTCTGTAGTGAACTTAGCAACTGACAGTAAATTGTGATGCATATCAGGTACATGTAAGACTTTATCTAACACAAAACTAGTAGTAGGTGTATGAATTGTTGAACTACCAGTTATATTGATAGAGAGGGACTTACTATTGCCAATCACTACATGCTCCTTTCCTTTGTAGTCAGAAGTATTTGTAAGAATTGATCTATCTCCAGTCATATGAGCAGAGGCTCCACTATCAGAGATCCACATAGTGCTGGAAGAAGGATCATCACTAACTGCAGACCTTGGAACATTCAGACTTGTAAAATATTGATGAGAACCAGATGAAGATGTTGTTTGATGATTATTAGAGACTGCATAGTGAGCTTGTGAAGTATTGGCAGAATTCCCAGTTGGAGGTGGATGATATCTAAAGAAGCACCTAGATGCCATATGTCCATTCTTTTTACAAATTTGACAGAATACTTTTGAGTAATCAACATAAGGTCTTCTATCTCCATTACCATTTGAAGTAACTCCACTTTGAGAAGAACTTGAACTAGATCCATGTTGATATGAAGTGTTTTTATAAGGTCCACCAACACCACTTCTGTTATTTCTTCTGTTGTTATTATAAGTAGACTGTCCATTTCTTGCATAGAATGCTGTATTTTGATCATCATATGTATTTGAAGTAAATTGATGTCTCTCAGCAAGAAACTGCTCATGAGATAGTAATTTTTCTTTCACTTCTCCAAAAGTATAAGGTGTTTCTCTATTCTGTGATGAAATAACAAAGACATCATATTCACTACCTAGTCCATTCAACACAAACATCATAAGATCTGCATCACTTACTTTTTCACCAATTGCAGCCAAAGAATCTGCTATAGATTTAATCTTCTGCAGATATTGAATAATAGATATATTCCCCTTTCTGATATTGTGCAATTGAGACCTTAACATAATCTTCCTAGCAGTGAATTGTGTTCTAAAACTGTGTTCAAGAAAGTCCCAAATTTCTTTTGCAGTTGACAAACCAAGAACATCACCACTTACTGTTGCTGTAAAAGTTGCCTTTAAACAAGTTGATACAAACCTGTCTAATATTCTCCAAGAAACCCACTCAGGATTAACTGTTTCAACACCATCAACTACAATTTCGTGTGGAGGTTCAATAATATCCCCATTAACATACCCATAAAGATCACAAGAAAACAAAACCCCCTCAAATTGATCACGCCATAATAGAAAATTAGTTGAATCTAGATTCATGGAGACAAAGTTCGAAATATTTGTAAAAGGTAATGAACAAGAATTACCAGCGGAAGCCATTGGATGAATAATTGCTGAATCTGAAATTAAATTTTATGTTGTATGACTATTGATATTTTCCCGATTGTTGCTGTTGCTGTTGTTAAATCCAGTATATGTAAATCGTCTTGTTGATACCATAAATTCTTCAAGAACCCTAAATAATTAATTTGGGGAAAATTATTGAATTGATATTGCCCTGAGATGATGAAAACCCACAAGAAAGTTGTTGAGAAAAATTTTTAATAACCGATCAAGGAATCAAACCAAATATGATACCATGAGAATTCTTATATTCCAGTATTAATCAAGAAATATTAAGTGAAATTGAGATGAACATGAGAGAAGAAGAGATTGTATTACAAAAGAGAAGAACCAAAAGTGCGTGTCTCAGCCAAGCCCAAGACATATTTATTACATAACAAATAGTTGTCCGAAAACAGAACAAGTGACTCAGACACTAAAGCCAACTCAGCTGAATAATGTCAAGTCAAACTTATTTGACTTGACTATCCTATTAACAAATTATGGACATAGTCACATACATAATTTCTTTTGTCAATTCAATTACATTCATGACTTACCGAAGATAAACGGGAAATTGCACCAAAACAATAGAGTAAAGTGAAACAATGTGACAAATAAGGTTATAGATTAAAAGGAAAAAAAATCGACATCAATGAGTGAAAATCAAATCTTTGAAACAAATAAATACTATGCCATCATAAACATAATATGCTGACCTTAAACCTTGGCGAAAACTGGTTTTCTCCGGAAGAGAATAGCAAGGGGTGTTTTTTTTTTTTCGCCTCTGAAATCAAAACTTCCTGTAACCTCTAAATCTGTTAGACACTACAGATCTAAAACATGTTGATAGAACTAGAGGAGCGATGGTGAAAATAATTTTTTTCTTCTTCCGGATATGCATTTCTTTTTCTATTTTGTTGATTCATAGGAGGAACAACAAGAAGCCGTAGAAGATGACTGAGTTAGGAAGTCACAACTATCACTACCAAACCAATTCCATGGGACGATAATGGAAACTATCACATTCTAACTACATTAAAAAACATCAATTATCACCCCCAGAAAAACATCAATTATAACAACCAAAATCAGGGATATGTGAATTTATCATAAATAATCTGTTAATCGAAGATTTTCAACCTAATTATAAAATTATAATTCGCATAAAAAAAAGATTTTTACCTGATTACTTGGGCCTCATTTAGCACCATCTTTACTTGAGTCTTCGCTTTTATTTTTGTTCTTCGGCTTCACGAAATCATTGTCGGCATTGGATTCATGACAATGAACATCTTTATCATGATGTTTCGTCATCTCTAACTTATCCCTATCAATAAAAAATAACCCATGGTCATGACCATGAAATTAGTGACCAAAATTGGACTAGCCGTATATTCCCCATTTCTAAACTAATATAAAATCCCTAAATAAATAAATATATTTCTAGAATATTCTTAATAAATAAAAATAACTTAATTAATTATAATACATTTTTCTAGATAATTAAAATAAATTAAAGAATAATAAAAATATGCAAGCATATTTTGTTTCCATGAATACTCCACCATTCTTCCCTTCTCAGAAAAAATTCGTCCTCGAATTTTGCTGGTATAATTGCTTGCATTCATGGTCCTTTGAGGAAACTTCTTATAATTATTCGGAAAATTTAACCTTTGCAAATTATCACCAGATATAATGACAGTTGCACTGGACTAATCATACATATTTCTTCAAGAAAATAAGGATCAATGCATTTGGAACATACTGAAACCTCATCATCAGGGTAAACATCATAGATTGGTGGTGAATTCCAATCCACGATGACTTGATATTTTTCAGTTACAAAAAAAGAAAAATTATCATCAAACCTTTGGATTTCAAGCTTTAAACCGGACTCCAACGAATCTCGCGGATCATGTGCAACTCCTTGAAATCCTTTCCCTTTGTCGCCAAAGAGGTTTTTGTTTTCATCACCGGTCACTTCCTCCACTTGGTGTAGGCTAGGACCATGATGGGGCTCTTGCTGATGATGCATTTCATCTAGTTGGAGAGTGAGTGCCTTAACCTTCCGTTCTAGATAATCTATTACCACTTGCTCTTTCTCATTGTTGAGAGCGGCTCTTCGAACAACACCATAATTTCTTCCTCGAAACATGATGCAGGAGCGTTGTCTGTCTCTGAACCAACTGATGCAGGGCGGAATCGTTGAACAGAACTAATATCTAAAACTCATACATTTCTGAGATAACACTCAAGAAACACAATACTTTTTAATTCATTCAAAACTTCTCTCTAATATGAAAACATATAGCTCTTTATATAGATAACTCTTTTTCAAATAATCAAATATTTCCGAAATAAATTATCAAAATACTTATTACCAAAAATAAGAGATATTTCAAAACTAATATAAAATCCCTAAATAAATAAATATATTTCTCGAATATTCTTAATAAATGAAACTAACTTAATTGATTATAATACATTTTGCTAGATAATTAAAATAAATTAAAGAATAATAAAAATATGCAAGCATATTTTGTTTCCATGAATAGTCCACCAGAAATACACTTACATGTGTTGATTTCGCCAGTAATCTTATAAAGATTTCAAGGTATAACTCATTTGGAAGACTTGGTACTACTTCTTTTTTTGTGTAGAAATAGACTCTTAAGCTTCAATAATAAAGATCCTCCTCCTCCTATTAACATTCTTCAAACCAAATTCTTGTTCTTCTTTCACGAACTGTTTATTTTGGGGGAAACTTCTAAGGATTTTCTTTTTTTTTTTCTTTTTTTTCAGGACAGGGGAATTAAGGAAGATGAATAGAGAGAGACTTATTAGCATTTGAATGAGTTAATTTTTCTTTTTCTTTCTATGATTTTTAACTTGATTAGGTGATGCTATTAAATGTGAAAATGTTCTGTTTTCTTCTAAGGTCACATGCATACTGATAACTCTTGCATTATTATGTATTTCATGCAAAAAAACTCTTTACAAAAGTTTAATCAACATAACACGATTTTCAGTCGAACAAAAGTAAGAACAAAGAGCAAGAAACTTTCCATCACCATCAATAACAGTTTCAAGAAGTTGAGGAGACAAGGAAATCGCCAGAAGAGCCTTTGCATAAAAAATTTTTTAACCCTTTTCAAACAGTTTAAACGTCCAAAAAATTTGGCTCCTCTTGGTAACTTTGTGTAGTTAACCACACGTCTTGTCACCCCATTTCTCTTCACCGCTCACTATCCTCGCTGCCAGACGGCACTGTAGATGTCCCACTGGAGTTCGATTCCTCATCTGAAAAAGGAACCCTGACACTCACACTCAATAGAATCTATTCTCCTTCATTCATGGTTCGAGAATACCTCTTGGGGATGGCAATTTCCTGCTCTAACCGAGTCCTTAGATGACCTTCATCATACACAAGATGCTCAAAAACCCTCTCCTGACTGCTATCTCCATAATCAAAATCTAGGTCGTTGTTCTCCATCTCTCCTTCTTCCTATTCACCAGCATCAAATCCACCAGTTGAATCTGTATCTTCATCTGTATCGCTTCCATATCGAGGTCCCTTGGCTTTTCGTCCAGCCTCTTCCTCATGTTTTGCTTCCCACTCACTATCTTTTCTCTCCCATCTCTTCAAGTATTGAGGCACCCACTCAGCATACATTCTCTCCTTTCGTTGTGCAATTCTTTGCTTTCGATCTTCCTCTTCTTTATCTTGTTGTTGAACTGCTTCTCGACGATGCAACTCTGCCTGAACATCAATCCCTAGTTTCTGCAACTCTTTAGTGCTTAAATTACTTGAAAGCGCTTTTATTTGATCATAGAGATCGGACCTTGGTGGGATTAAGGGAACAACATTTCTGGAGTTTTCCATCTCTCAATTTTTTCTTAATCACGATCAAAACCCACCTTTTAAAGGAATAAATCCTACCATTAACTACCATTTATGGCTTTTGGTTAACCGTCATATCGCATCATTCTCTTCACCCATGCAAAACCATGCATATTATCTCCCCCCTAATTACCATCATTACCCTATCAAACCCTATCGTCAACACCTAATCCTCTGTACTACCTCAATACCTAACAGAACCACATTTAAGGGTTGCCTTGGTAAGTCTTCTAATTTTGAGATTCTCATTTGGGGTCTAATTAAAACAATTTTATTTTTAATGCAGGCTAGTTGGAGGCAGCACCAGGTGAGAGGCAGCAGTGCGGCTTTGAGAACCCCAGGCATAAATTTTGCTAATATCACCAAAGGAAACCATACTCATTCCCACCCCCTAAATCCAAACCTTCCCCCCAAATTTCTATCATTATAACCGTTGTCTTTTTCCCCCACCCAAATACAGCCAACATTGATAAATGTCTTGGATATCCCTTTTATATTTTGTAAATCCACATTTATTTATATCAAAAATAATATCGATCCATTATTGGATTTTTCCACAAGTGGCCTCGTATCTCTATCTCTCACATAAATCACTTGGTTACAAACCCACCTGTTTCCCCCATATATGAGAACGACATGCCTTGTCCCAACAGTCTTCTCCAGAACAACATTTGTAGCCGTGCTACAACTAGTTTACACCAATCTTCTCCTGAATTTCCCCCAAATCATAGTCAACAGGAGTCACATTTCCTTTTTAAGGTTGGTAACCGTAACCAAACAAAAACTTCTTATGTCATCTTTCAACACTCTATATGGGGCCAATATCAGCTCATTGAGTACCAAGGTATCATCTCCCTAAAATTGGATTTTATCCTGACTATCCAAAAAATCAATTTCTATCAACATATAATACTTCATATCCATCTCTCCTTTATGATGAACTAGATCTTAACCCGTGCCGTAAAGGCACGGGATGTTTTGTCTCTAATACGATATTGTTCACATTCCTCTTGTTTCATTTTATTCGTGAGTAATTATTTTGATATTCAAATAGGTTTTGGGAAAAAAAAATGGGTTACCTGATCTTTTTATTTTTTACTTAAGCATGTTATTCCAATTTATTATCTGGACGGAGTAATAATGTTGTGCCGACATGAAAATAAAATAAAAAATACAGTAAATAAAAAATTTCCCCATTTATTGTTCCATCATACCATAATTTCAAACTTCAAAAAGAATATTTCATCTAACAGTACATATACCTAAACTTCCAATCCAACTCCATGATGTTTATGAATACATTTGTTCCAAAATTATTGATAACTAAGGCCATCCTGGGTAGTCATCCTCAAAAAATAACCATAGATAGAACCGATATTGAATTACCACCTAAACTCCTGGGAACATCTAAAAGTCTGAATAAGAAATATAATTCGCACATCACAGAAATTTACGACGTCAAAACTATCACTGTATGTTATCTATAATGGTGTCATTTCCAAATCTAATATAGTGTCAGTACCGGGCTTGTTGTCTCAGTACCGCGATCAGCATTTGCCTGATGCAGTTCTATATGTTACCGTAGTCTCTGACCTAGACTACGCCTCTGTAAAATTATACAAATTAAAGTGATCGCATTAATACTTTTGGCGTAAAATGACTCCATGTTTGCTAAAGAAATGAAAATTTTAGCTGTAAATTTTAAACCTGAAATTCTCCTTCTGTTTTTCCGCCAATTCACGATTGCGACGAACGCGTCGTGCAGCTTGACGATTCTGGTATGTGGTGTAAGACGGGATACAAGTGAACTCCATGAGTCGGAAATGAGTGTCAGGGAAAATATACAATCATAAGAAGGTGCAAGGAAAATTAACTTACTGATGGGGCTGATTCTATATTCAGTTTCCTATTGGGGTCTTCCATTTGGGTTGGTTGCTGCACCATGTGATTCGCAATTTGACTCTGTAAAAGGTATTTACTTTAATTCATCGTCTAAAAGGGGATGGGAAACTCACAGGTCATAATGATTTCACACGTTGAAGGATAAATTTTATACCTGGAACAATGTTTGGTTTTTCTCTAGTGCTTCGCGGATCCGCCTCCTACGCTGTGCGATTTGGCGGTTCTGTTCCAATTTGGATGTAGTATGAGTGTTTGGTGTCAGTGAATTGTATGATATAATTATGATTTTGGATAAAGAGAAGCATAAGGAGGCGCAATGCAAATAAACTTACCGTCAAGGTGGATTCTTCCTGTGCCTGATTCATTACTGTAGAGGAAAGAGAGTTGGGTGGGAATTTCGTTTTTCCCTGCACAGAGTTGGTGCAACGTTTGGCTTTCCTGATTTTTCCAAAAATATAGTAAACAAAACAAAACCGTACGTTGGAAGTAATCAGTATTTATGGACATCAACTGGTGATATTGAACCGGTTTCTACACATACTGCCGTTTCAATTGTTCCATATATCCATCCCTCTGACTACAAAATTTACTGGCCAAGGGTCATAAAAAAAATGTCTTCGAAAAAAACATTAAATCAAAAAAATGTCTGAAATAAAATCCCGTATGAACTAAAAGGATCTTAGAAATCCTGAGTAGTTATACCATTTTATGATGATTTTTTAAAGTTTATAAATGCCGGCTTTAACTTTAACTAAATTTATCCGCGATCTATGTTTCAATTACACAGGGTACTCAAATAAAAAGCTTACCTGAGGAGCTTGGCTTCCAAATGACCAAATCCTGCTCATCCAAATCAAACCCCCAAATAGAAATTTTACCAACAACAGTCGCAACATTGTTCTCCACCATGTATGTAAAATTCCAAGCACAAACGACCGTGAAATCAGTAACAACAGAATTCCGAGAAACACCAATATCATGGGTAAACTGGCTTAGAATTAACATTTTGGCAGAACAAAATTTTCATAAAAATCTGCAAGGAACATCCTGGATCTTCCTGTTTTGAAACGACAATTGGATCCAAAACCTAACCTATATAAAAACAAATGACTTCTTTAGAGTGTTTTTAAGAAATTTTCTAATGTTAATCAGAAAAATTGTAGAATTAACTCACTTTTTGAAGGAGTTTCTACATTGCAGAGAATGCAGTAAAATATTCGTCACTAAAAAATTCCAGAGAGTCGCTATCAATAAGAAGAGTGGAACATAGCGACGTTCTACCCTATTCAAGAAAACCGAACAATCTTTGTTTTAGTTAGCCGATATTGGTTTATTTTATTTTATTTTGGCAGAAAGTGCAATCATCTAATTCAGAAGCTGAAATATGTTCGCTCTGTGTTGTTGCCCGAAAGTTTCCTCTTAGAACTACAGTATCAAAACTAACATCCTAAACTTTGGGTCTCAGAGCAAGTCAGGAACACAAAGTAGATTACCATATCATGACGGTTACATAGGTGATAAATCAGATCCACCAATGCTAGTGGATCATGACCAAATGAAGTAACAGGAAAATGAAAAAAAATAAAAAATTACACCCCAACAAAATGCAGTAAAGGAAACACACCGGGACAAAATGCGTAAAGGGAAACACACTAAAACAAAATACAGACAAACAAAGAAACATGATCGACGATTCAAAGGCATTGTTTTATTTGTTTCAAGGCTTCAGGGTGCTTAATCCTTGGCAATGGTAGATTCCGACGAACCTTCTGGCATCTCTAACATGCGGGGCTTCTTGCTGGGGGGATCGTTATCGGTTACACTTGCAGCTTCAGTATGGATGTTGTTGGTTGTATGGGCAGTTTTGGTTGGAGCAGGTGCTATAGGGGGAAGAGGCAGCTTTGATACGGTGAAACTTGGGGAATCACGATATTTCATGTTATACGGATTTACTGTTATAAGGTAATCCTGCACGAAACTGATGAGCGGTTTAAAGGCGGACTGCACCATCGCAAAGCCCTCAACCTGGATGGAAAAAAAAGAATCCAGTTAGATGCACAATGGGTTAAGTGACATAAAAAAAATACATGCTGTGTTTGTACCTCGCCCTTAGCCACAGCATCCGAGGCCGGTATTTGGACCATTTGTTGCACTTCTTTGTCCACGGCTACAAAATAGGCGGTACCTGTAGGGTCCTCAACTTCTAGTCGGAGATGGTATATGCATGTTAGTGGTGGCCAGGAATAATATTAGTTGTGGGTGGAGTGAAGGAATGATCAGTCTATGAGAGGAAGAAATGTTTATTATCAATCTAGTGACAGGTAATAATTCGCAAATGAAGTGTAAACAGAACCTGGGTACTGGTTCGTCTATTTGGACCTTGCATCTAGGGCACCAATGGTCCCCTATGTTTCCCACCAATTTAGTTGTGCAATTGTGACACCCTAGGTAGTACCATCCGCTCTCGGAAGAAATACCAATAGCCGTGGCACTGCTTTTTCTTTGTTCAGTACCTGGAAACAGCGTAACACAATTAACTAATTAGCTAAAATATAACCGCGTAATATTATTTGGTAGGAGAAAAGGGAGAATTGCTGAGTTGACCATACATTGTACCCAGATTCCCACTTTGTTTCATGCAATTCATAAATCATCTTCTTGGTGTCAGCAACGGATTGGTTTGCCTGATTGTACCCAACTCTAGATGGGAGGGTAATTTCACGTGGCGGTGTTCGGTGGGAAGACCTGCGCGAACATGAAATTGTAAGCTACAACACTATGTTGCGCCTGTATGTAAACATTAGAAAACGGGGGATTGTGAGAAAAATTACACCTTTCTCAAACATGCAAAACCTCGGAGATGTCCAGGTCAAAGTAAATTTTAGTAGCATTAGTCGACGAAAGAGAGGCCTGGCCTGGAAATTCACATAGGATAATTTAATGTACAGGAAAGGAACAACGGTAACTCTGTTTACATATATCACTATTCTGATAAACAAACTTTAGGTACCCAAATACTGCTTGACATAGGAACCATCAACGACAACCACAATGGGTTTCGAATTCATTTCATTGGTTTCAAGGTTTCGGGTTAACTCTAAAGTTGAGTCACCCCATAGCGTGACCTTTAGTTTCATGCCACTGTTATCAAATGAGACATGTAATCGGTGAGGCAGGTTTTTTTAACCCAAAACATTAAAATGCGCGTAACTATAAAACGTTTATTTGAATTTAACTCGATGCTACCTGATGCTTTCGAGTGTCAGTTCGCGCATGAAACATGTATCCCCAGAAATTCGCTTAAATTTTTGCAAGTTTGTGTGGCTGGTTAACACACCTACAACATCTGATCACATAACATCAAGGAAATATTAGTTTATCTTGTTTTTTTAAGCCAGAGACATAATTTGTTATGTATTTACCAGTAAGGTAGGTGTTGGTGTTATCAGCTGCAATTGCTTCAAACTCCGTGAAAAAAAATTTGTGGCGAGGAATGGCTGGGGTGGTGGGCTCAAGGGGAGTAACATCAGTATTCCAGTTAAAGTACGCGCAATAGTCATTCTGGGCGGGGCGAAACATTTTTTTCTCAGCTGCAAATGTCAAATTGGTTAGACCGAGCAGCATCCCCTCTTCCAGCAGTGGTTCAAATTTCCAGACATACTTTTTTTGAACATTTGCGTGAATCAAATCATCCCGAGATAAAATAAGGTAATAATCAGACATCAAACACACCCAAATAAGGAAAAGCAACGATGCTGGATGGACGGAAAAACTCACGGCATCATCTAGCAGGAGCAAATCTAGGCTGGTAACGTCATTAGTTCTCATGAAGTCCAGCTCGGGCCACATTATTACGATGCGAACTCGGGCCATCCATGGTCCAATACCATTTTTCAGCTGAAACTCTTTCAAGCTGAGGATTCCGGGGACCTGAACGGCTGGGACGGAGCTAGGCACCACTGCATAAGACATCTTGACAACCTACCCGACCAACAAAATACACAACTGAAGCTCGAATGTCTTTCTTTTTTTATTTTAGATAAGGGAATAATATCAACAAACTATGACAACTGAAAAAACTACACACCTGGAATTATTGTGGCTGAGAAGTTCAGTAGAGGGAAAATGGAGGCAGATGGCCTGTAAATGCGGCGTTTGAGTGTGATGTGCCTTTGAAAAATCAGGCGACCTTTATATAGGATGAACCTCCTCATTCTTTCAATGCCAAGACAATGAAGGGATCCCAAAAAATGAAATGGTTGTAGTATTAATCATATACCACACGAATTAAGATTGAAACCGATCAATTTATTACATGAAAGGAAAATGAAATGCTAAAAGAACCCTGAAGATTGTAACCGCAGACGAAAAAAAAAACGTAAATAAATACACAAAGCGGCTATGCATCATGACCAAACGTAATCGTCTTAATAAGAAAATGACAGGGAACATTTATTGCCCGACCAGTTAGGTAAAATTACACGGACACAAACCTCTTTTGAAATCGAAAGGAAAACGTGGTTTGATTTGGAAGGATCATGTTCGATCGACTAAAAAATTCCACACAAATTATCTATCAAAATAAGATTAAAACACAAACAACAAACCAAAAACCTGTATTTCTGGGAATCAGAGAACCAATCGATATAACTGACTCAAATTTAAAATGATACGGCTCACCAATCAATTGCGTCCCGTTAATTTCAGATCTGCGGTAACGAATGATCCGAGAGATGGAGCTAATCCGAGTCTTGAAACCAAAATAAACGAAATCTCAAAACCTAGGCGAACATTACCATGACCAACAGGTAGGAAGACGAAGAGCCAACTCCGGGTTAGGGTTTGTTGTGCATCCCCTGGAAACGACCGAAGGACCACGCTATATTAGAAGCCAACAGAAGTTAAGATACACGTGCGGGTAATGGGTGTGGTCTGTACAACCACGACCGTAGATTTATCTTTCCCCAGAATAAATCCCAGCCACCACTCAGATATGCTAAGTTAGCCAAACTCTGCTTTATAATGGATATACCTCCCAAACCCCTAAGAAAAATTAAGCTTTGAACCAAGATATCCAAAACCTTTCTTTAAAAATGTCTGAGAAACTTACTTTACCATCTTCCCTTGCTAATCTTGTCTTCATAGATAAAAAAGTCATTCTTGTTGAAGCTGATTCTAACTGGAAATGGTGTATTGTGGGATATATCTGTTGTGAAACTTTGATTCCTACTGCTTCTATCAGATACTACATATGTAACAACTGAAGGATGGCCAATCAATACTCAACTCTCTTTTGATGAAGAAATTATGTGGTTCATCTTATGCAACATTCCAAACGAATTCACTAAATTTAATGATCTCAAGAAACTCACCATGGAGATGGGATAATTAGTGGAAGCCAAAAATCCCTTTGGGAAGCACCCTCTCACGAAGAATGTGAAGGTCTGTATCAAGATTTCTGTACAAAAAGCTCTTAAAAATGGCATCCCCCTCTTCACAAGTGGAAGAAGAGACCCCTTTATGATTGAATGTAGACACATCAGAGTTCCAAGGTATTTCCGCACCTCTTGCCGTGTTCTTGATCATAAGGACCAAAACTTCCCAGCTTGGAAGCAGAAAAAAAAGAAAATCACAGAACTCAAGGATTCCTGCAGTCACTATACTCTACCACCAGTCTCCAATTTAATGGCGTAACCAAGTACTATCCAAGTGGAATCCACTCCTGTCGCTGAAGAAGATATTTCTATTCGATCCTCGGTTATCATCCCAGATACTCAGATTCTACCTTCAGATTCTAAAGTAAATGCTAAGGGTAAAGCTGAGGATGTGGATCAACAAATGGGTAAATCCATCCGAAAAATTTTCTCTAATGTTTTCCAAATAGGACCTTTCATTAACAGATCATCAGCTCTGAAAATCTTTGACGTTGGACCAGTTCAACAACATAAAACTTTAGGAGAAAATGGTTTTCTATTGGTTTTCAAACAAACCACTACTCAAAATGTCTTTGTAGATGCTTTTATTACTGGTGCTGAGTTGAACCAAAATTGCCCGATTTGAACTACCAACTCGTCAAGGCGTTTTAAAACGGCAGCATTCCCAAATCCCAGCTCAATTGTCACTAGAGGAGATGCTAATAATACTGATCATGAAGCTTTAGCTAACCTCAAAAGGAAGATCAATCCCAGAGCTGAGTTGCGTAAACGTACCCGAGCTAATTCCATCCCCATTAACACTGTAGCAAAATCTGAAGAAAATTTTCAACCTAAGCCCAATTATGCTCAACTTTGTCCCCCAATTACCAATTTGGGATATCTACCAGACATAGATCTCTCTAACTGTTCTTTCAATACCCAACCTCTCTTCAATTCCTTTGGTAATTATAATGTTCCTTCTTCCGGTTCTCCAAGCAACACTGATGTCTGCAATAATTCTCACCTCTATGCTGCTACTTCTAGTCTGGATTCATCCCAAATGGCTTCTCAAAGCGGTGGAAATACTAATATTTCCCTCAATGGTGGATCTGATCAAACCACTCAGGTAAATCTTCCTCAAACTTCTCCCATAACTGTGTGTGAACCTACCACCATGAATCCTTTCCATGTTAACAATGTGAATTGTATTTCCTGGAACCTTAGGGGTTTTGGGAAAAAAATCTTCTAACAAGGATCTTAGTTTATTGTGCAAAAATATCAATCCTGATATTATTTTCTTTTCTGAAACGAAAATGAATAAAGATATGGTGGCTAGAAAACTTATAAATATGGGGTATCCCTACACTTTCAATGTGCCCAGTATTGGTAGAAGTGGAGGTCTGGCTCTTGCTTGGAAAAAAAAATTCACCTAAATGTCATATCTTCTAGTCAAAGGGGCATCTATGTTACATCTACTGACATCAACCATTCTAAAACTTGTCATATTCATCTTATGTATGGTGAACCTAATAGTAGTCTGAGGCAAAAAATTTGGGAAGAACAATGCAACCTAGTTATAGACTAGAGAAAAATGGGTATTTTAAGTCTGATTGGGCTTTATAAAAACTTCTACCAAGAGATTTCTTAACAAACTGGGCTTCCGATGAGAGACATTTCTATAGGAGTATGATTAAGTCTGTTAGAGAAACTAGTTCCTATAATCCCAGATTTACTTTTTCTTCTCTCAGTCACCCAACTCTTTATCTCTCGATCTGTTCTCTTCTCCAACCTAACTACTCCCCCATATGTGTTCTTCCTCTTCCTATCTTCTCCTCTATCATGAGCCAAGATTTTGGCACGTTTTCCCCTGAAATTAGTTGCTTATTTCATTGATTTGTTTTTCAATTGTGTTATTCAGTCATATAAAAATGGCGAATTTTTGAGTTTTCTTCCTCTTCAGGGTTTATATCACTCAATACTACCAAAACCTAACCCTGAATTACTCAAACATACACACAATTTTACCCGTTTCATTACCTTCTCTATCAATAAGTTTTCAAACCTAGTCGTGTAATGAAACCCAATTTTTGTTTACCTTCTGAAACCTTACTTTCATTTGTTTTTCCTCTGTAGAAGTAGAAGGTAATGATATTCAAACCTTTAATTATCCATTTATTAAGAAGTTATTCACTAATTGTTCTTTAATTTTTCTTCAACATTTTAACCCTAGATGTTCTTTAAATCTCCATACTAATGGGTTTTTATGTTTGCAGATGTTTATTAGTAATTGATGGTGTCCTCACTCTTAAAAGGTAAAAACCATTCTATTTTAATTTATTAACTCTTATAAGTATCATATATGTAATTGGTTAGCTTGTCTTGTTTAGGTTTCAATCCTCTATTTTTTTTTCCTTTATTCACTAATTTTTTATTTTTTATTTGAGATGTAGTTTTGAAGATCATTTCATGTTGATCAGATTTATGTTTAAGGTAACATCTATGTTACCATATCACTTCCTTTTCTCTTTTTTTTTTTCTTTCCCATTTTGTATTAAAATTATTGTTAGCTTGATTTTGCTACAATGGCTGGTTATGGAAGTGGAAGGTCTAGTGCTCATGCAACTCTGTATTGTGGTGTGGTGATGTTTTTGGTACTATGGGTAATGGGTATGAAGTTTGTAATTTCCTTAGATGGTACAAATTTTATTAAGTTGGATTTTTCATGCTTGGATTATAAGCTCGGAATATCCAGAAATTCATATGAATTTTTTGATTGAATCTTGGTTTTGTTGTGTAGGATATTCAGAAATTTATGAATTTTATAGAATGAAGTTGTATGAAAATTTTCAATATATTGAATGTGAACCTTTTGAAATTTATAGGTTGGGGGATTTGGGAAAGTATATGAAATTGGACGAGTTACTCGGGACGAAGCATTTCAACATGGCCTAACCCTGAATTACCCACTATCGAGGAATTTGTCAGATTAATCAAGATAAACATCGTCTTAGTATTTAAAGCTTAGTTCTTACCTGGACAAAGTTATCATGTTCAACAATAAGAACCACTACTTATTCTGCTAGATATTTATATCATGTGTATTCTATGGAATTTTCTCTCAAATTATAATGTTTGTGATGCAAGGCCAACCAAAAATTCATGCTTGAGCTGGAATTTGAGCAATTCAGGACATACAAATATTAAGAAAACCTCAAATTTGATCGAGCTATATATTTTATCGTACTTGTTTACCTGATTTTTGAGCTTGCTCTCTTACAGTTGATTTGATATCACTGCACCATTGTGATTCTTGTCTTGTTGAGTTTTTGTGATGAAGTTTGGTAATTAATGGCATAATTCAGATTTGATTTAGATATATAGATGTATTAGGATCTGTATTCAGTAGTTTTAGATTTGTAAATCTGATGTTTGAGAAATTTTTATTTGGAACAACGTAGGTAGGAGGATTTTGAGAATGTTATCGTTACTCTTCTATAGGGGTTTGCGATATGTGGGAGAAGTCGATGACAATACTCCAGTTGTCACTGAGTATAACTTTATGTAGCTACTTCTTATATCTTATCCTTGTCAAAGTAATGCATTCAATTCGGTTAACCTCATTTTGGAAACCAGTTGAAACTCTAATAAAATTCATGACCTATAATCCTACAATTTCAAATCATGTTTTGTTTTTAAACGGCCTCTTGACATGATTCTTACTCTGT
The DNA here is from genome assembly GCA_023529315.1 of Papaver bracteatum. Taxonomy (NCBI): domain Eukaryota; kingdom Viridiplantae; phylum Streptophyta; class Magnoliopsida; order Ranunculales; family Papaveraceae; genus Papaver; species Papaver bracteatum. The sequence continues at coordinate 810,876 of JAJJWX010005189.1, read as the reverse complement.
CCTTTCTCCTTTTGTCTCAGTGTTAGTGTTAGTGTCTCATAGTATTATTTTTATTTAATATCTTACTCATATTGGATTTATTTAAAATGTTTATGAAGTCTTATGCTCATTGGTGCCTACCGCCGACAGGTTGAGTTATTGCTGTAAGTATCACCTTACTGTATTATGTTTCTAGACACTGTTAGATGTATGGTAATTTGTGAGATATTTTCTTTTCCAGTCATCCATCTCCTACCGTACTCATTCATTCCCTCCGCACGGTTGGCAATATCGTCACTGGAGATGATCGTCAGACCCAGGTATCAATGACTTTGTTTAACATCTATCCTTATGAAATGTGATGATTAAACCTTTTTTGTTATGTTGGATTATGTTTTGTTTGGTCCTCTATCTAGTGTATCATTGAACTTCAAGCGCTTCCCTGCCCCATGAACCTGTGGACACAACCTTATAAAAAGTATCAAGAAAGAAGCTTGCACCAAAAACCAAATTTAGGTATTATATATTATGTTTTTAAGGTGGACTCTATTCTGTCCTTGAACTCCAATTGCACCAAAAGTCTCTTGCATTTTCTGACATTTGCACTAATGGGATATGCTTTCATTTCAATTTTTTGTAGTCCATGCTGGTTGCTGATATTATTGGTCATATAAATCATCTGCTTCAAAATGCTGAGTTTGATATCAAAAAGGAAGCCGCTTGGGCTATCTCAAATGCAACTTCTGGGGGATCCCATGAGCAGATCAAGTACGTATCCGTTCTGTTTTTCTTGGGTTCAGTAGGGTTGTGCCCTGGTTTAGTTCTTACTTGATGATTTTATTTGAATCTTGGATCTTAATATGTGACAGGTACTTCGTGGCTATATCAAACCACTGTGCGATCTTCTAATCTGCCGTGATGCTAGGATTGTTACTGTCTGTTTGGAAGGTCTCGAGAATATTCTAAAAGTTGGTGAGGCTGAGAAGACCATTGGCAACACTGATGGTGTGAACTTGCATGCTCATATGATTGATGAGGCAGAGGGATTGTAGAAGATTGAAAACTTACAGATTCACGACAACACTAAGATATATGAGAAGGCGGTGAAAATTCTCGAGACTTACTGGTTGGAGGAGGAAGATGAAATGCCTCCTCCAGGTGATGCTTCCCAAACAGAGTTCCATTGTGGAGGGACCCACTCCTCCTTTGTAGTGAGGCTGAAATATGACGCGCCCATTTCTTGCTGTTGACAGGGTTGTGGCACATATGGAATCGGTGTTGTTTAATTTGCCAAAACTTTTGTGTTCTTGTTGTTGAATTGAGTATCTGGTTTTATTGAACTAAAGAAGGAATACATTTTTTATTTTCAGAAAATGGGCTATATAGCCAAAAAAGAGTGTTTATGGGCCATATGGACTGGTAGGAATTATGCCTGGGTCAAATGTCCAAAGGAATCTTTTAATGGAGAGATACTAAATTACCCTTTTCCCTTTTCTCTCCATCGTCTCTTTTCCTCTTTCTTCTGTGTTTCTTCTTCACAACCAGAAACACCATCGACAGACATCAAGTTTCTCCACCACCAACATCAACAGCAACACCACCATCTCTACTACCAGAAAACACCAACGTTGTCGACAACATCGTGTTTATCCAACACCTGATGAGTGCCAAATAGTGCATATTTCTACACCTTTTTATTTGGCATTTAACTCATCTTTTGTGCTTTAAAATCATATATTATCCCATATTCTGTGTTATCTTTGTTTTCAAGAATAAAATCATATACTAATTAATTTTTTGTATTTAGGTACCAAATAAAGCTAGCTAAGAGTGAAGAAGGGACAAAAACCAAATGTAACTCGTTCAAATACAAGATCTCTACTTTTCATCGTGTAGAGGATGAGAAGGGAAGCCAACGGCGAAAGAACGGAGTCATTCGGAGTTCGTATGAAGAAGTTATGGCCAAAACAAGAAAAGGGCAAATTGGTCATTTAACATAGGAAGTGCTATTGGCACCCAGCCGAATGATAAGGTGCAGTCCAGTATTTTGCTTGTGGGGCTGTCCAAAAATTCAAATATTGTTAAGGGCACCCTCCATGCAGATCGGGGGCACCCTTCTTTTTCACAAGGACAGAAAAATGGCGGGAAAACCATAAGATTGGTAATATGCTTTGTTTCGTCAAACAAGGGCTAGAAAAGTCGGCTTGAGCTACACAGAGCACGTGATGATCATGGCAGCAATGGTGATGAGGCAGACAACTCTCTAATGAGCTTGGCCGAGCTTGGTGATGGCAGTGATGATGGTTCGGGTACGAACCTGGTGAACGTGAAGGATGCTGTTCATGGGAGACAGCACGGGTTTTCGGGACTGATGATGACGGAAGAGCTATCTATGGAGCTCGCGTTGTTGTTAAACTCTTGTTAGGCAGAACAAAGAGATGAGTTGAGACGAGCACGAGCTGGAGTAATGATGGTGAGGATTTGCTTTCATTGATGCACGAGTTGTCGAGACAAAGATGAGTCAGAAACACGTGATGAAGAGCATGGGCTACCACATGTTGTTGAAGAGGTGGTGCATCCGAGGATATCCATGGCCAGAGATAGCGAGGATAACACGGCTGATGGCTTGCTGTGGATGGCTGAGAAATCGAGAACATGAAAACGTGAGAATGCTTGTTGTTTCTCGGGTGAAGCACGTGAAAACTAAAAGAAAGTGAGAACTTTCTTCACTTAAGATGAATAAACAAGTCGAGCATGGGAATAAATCAAAAGAAAAGAATTAAGTAAAAGGAAGAAAGAGTTGTTGCATGTTGCACATGAAATGGTCGGGTAAAGATGGGCTGTTGTAAAGAAAAGAGAATGAATGAAAAGAGAATGAATGAAAAGAAAATAAAGATTCGCATGGGAGCACCACATGCTGCGCGTGGGAGGAAAATACCCAGTACCACATGCACACAGTGATGAAATGGTCGGGTATTCTACCCTATAAATAGCATTCGAACTCTTCTCCCAGGACGGAGGGCAGCTAGGGGTTCTCTCTACACCATAACACACACCATATTTTCTATCAGTACAATTCCATTTCCATTTTCAGTATGTTCTAAAACTCTTTGCTAGAGTTTAGATGAAGCTCTAGCCTACTGATATGTCATTCATACTTTGTGAGTTGTTCTTGAATGTTTGAAATTGTTTAAGATATAATTTAATCCAAGTTTGTCAATATTTTTCTCTCACAATGTATGCCATGTATCCATTGTAGTTAGAATATCACTATGTTGATTATGCTGCAACTCATGCTTAAAGATATTATTGATCCTTAGATTAGTTGTGCTGTAACTAGACAGTTAATGCTTTGGAGAAATATTTTAGTTGTGTTTAATTTATCCATTGGAGAAACACCTTAGATACAAGGTAAACTTGAATCTGCTATAAGGACAAGAATAACATCATAAATTAAATGCATATTGTAGGTTAGTAATGGATTTGAAAGCTCTAGTATCCTCATTCTCAGTGTTTACACCCTGTGTTATTTTCTTCTATTTACTTTTATTATTTCAGTCACTTGAAAATCATTTCGTCGTATCGACAAAACAAACTCTTTTGGTTACTTTTATTTAAATCGGTTTAGAAAGAGAAAAACTTCAACTTACACTCACCAAGTCTTTGTGGTTCGACCTGTATTTGCCCTGCCTGCAATAGAAACTGTGCACTTGCAGTATACATAGTAGTAGGTATCTTTCCGAGCCTAACAAGTTTTTGGCGCCGTTGCCGGGGACTCGGTTAGCGGTGTAGCTGAGGTTTCTATCTTTATTGATTGAAAAAAAAATATTATAAAAATAATACAAAATAAAAAAATAATTTTTTTTTTTTTTTATAATTACATGTTCTTCTTTACGTTTTTGTTATTTTTGTCTTTTCCTTACAAATTTGGAATTGAGTTTAAAGAAAATTTTCCAAAGCTTTTGGTGAATATTTAAAAGTCTTGGAGTAAAAGGCGAAGCTAAAGGGGCGAAAGAAGAAGATTTTTTTTTACATAAAAAAAAAAATATAGTTTATTTTATTTATTTATTTTTAGATTGTATTAGGATTTCTCTATTCTTGTAATTTTCTATTTCTTTTGCATTCTATCTTTTTGGACTTTGGACTTGGACATTATTTTATTTTTATTTTTAAACCCTTCCGAAGGGTAGTATTAAATATCAAATTGTTTGCAGAGAAGGACGGTGATTACAATATCACCTCGGCCCCTCGGGTTCGTTCATGACATAGGAGTCGTCGTGGCCCGAGTCGACAACAACGGTTCATCCCCGTCTGGGTACGGGAGGTAAATTTGTCGAAACACTCGCGAATCCCATGTTAGCGAGTTACTTGTATTCCTTCGGTTGCATATATGTTGAGGACTTGAATACGGCTGCTTTTATTTTCCTAGTAAAGGGCAAGAACTGGCCATCTAAGATAAGGGTTCGGATTTTATCACCGTTCTCTTCTTGCCCGCCTTAGGAAAACGATACCTAAACGTGAACCTAAGTTTTAAAATTTGAAATAGAACAATACCTATAAGGTAACGAGCTTAGTAGGAAAGTCGTTCGGAAAATATTGGTTACTCTTTAAGCATACTTCGAAGTTCATGATAGTTTCTCAAATTGAATGCGTGACTGCGCCGCCTTGTGATACGGTGAGGCCTTGGGTATCAAAGCTCCAGCAGCTTCCCTCGCCTCTATTCAATATACTTTAACTCAGATTGATTCCAGAGGGGTTTTATCAGATTGTAACGAATTTACTTTCAAAGGATTAGAAGCTGGTCTAGAAAACAATCTAAGTGGAGCCATCATTCTTTTTGTTTGCTAGAAATCAGTAGGTTTACTATGGTGGAGTCAGCCTTGTTTGTGATTGAATAGAACTCCCCTTCCTTGTTTGTGGTATTCTATATTTATTTTATTTTTATTTCTTCATTAAAAAAAAACGACTAGTTATGGATGTATGAGTGTTTAGCATGCTTGATGTGCTAGCTGGGCTATGATTGTGTCTTTTAGAGACCAAACAAACCAACTAGTTAGAATTCCCCAAGCAGATATAGTCGACATACCTAGTCCTGAAGTAGAAAGCCCCGACCAATCTGAGACAATGGGTGATCACATAAACCCGCCCCGTAGTATCAAGGACTACATGTACCCAACGAGGACAAGCCAGTCCTCGTGCATTGTCTTACCAGCTGCTGTTGGACAATTTGAGCTAAAGGCAAGTATCCTTAATATGTTGCCTAAGTTTAGAGGGGTTGATGCTGAAAATCCCTACCACCACGTGAGAGAATTTGAGGAAATTTGTGGGACTCTTCAGATCAACCAAATGACGGATGAGGCCCTCAAACTGAGACTATTTCCCTTTTCTTTGAAAGAAAAAGCAAAGTCTTGGTTGTGTGCTTTGCATCCACAGTCAATTAATTCATGGGATGGCCTTACAAAAGAGTTTTTCAGAAAGTTTTTCCCCAATCATAAGACTACGACCATTCGTCAAAGTCTGAATAGTTTTGTGCAATTAGATGATGAGACTCTAGCAAAATATTTGGAGAGATTCAATGAATTATTGCTCCAATGTCCCCATCATGGTTTTGAAAAATGGAGACTTGTGCAAATTTTATATGAAGGCCTAGATGTGTCCACCCGAACAACTGTTGAGGCAATGTGCAATGGTCTGTTTATTGACAAAAGTGCTGATGAGTCTTGGGATTTCTTAATCGAAGTCGCTGAAAAGACTCAGTAGTGGGAGTCCATCCGTGCACCTAAAGAGACTACCCGTGTAGCTAATTTTCACAGAATTGAGTCCTACTTTGAGGGAAATGCAAAGATGGCATCTATGGATAGGAGAATAGAAGAGCTAGAGCTGCAGAAGAATGTAAAACCTAATGCCCCTACTCTCCGTAACCAAATTGAAATGGCCACTTGTGCCGCGTGCCATGGTTCAGACCACTTAGTGGACACTTGTCCAGACCTCCATGCATTTCAAGAGTCTAAAACCGAGCAAGCCAATGCTTTGTACAATAGGCAAGAGAACAATCCGTACTCTCAAACCTATAACCCAGGGTGGAGGAATCACCCTAACTTTTCATGGTCTAAAGGGCCCATCCAAGGGGGAACATCAAATAACAACCAAGGATACTCATATCCTAGAAACCCCCAAGTACAACCACACACTCAGTACCCTGTAGAGAAAAAGCCTAGTTTTGAAGACAGTTTCAGTCTGTTGACCCAAAATCTTGTACAACTTCAAAAGACAACCGACCAACGTTTCACGAGTCTAGAACTTAAAATGGGTCAGATATGTGATGCTTTGAGTGAGAGAGAGAGGGTAAAGCTCCCTAGTCAGCCCCAACAAAATCCAAAGAATGTATTTCAGGCAAGTACTTCAACTTGCAATGAAACTTCACATAGTCCTGTAAATGCTATCACCACTCTTCGTAGTGGTAGAGCTATTGAAAACAATGTAGGTGTACCATAGTCGAGTGAGTCTAGATCAGACTCACCAATGCTTACAACTCCACAGAAAACACCCGTTGTGGAAAAGGAATCTTAGCATGATACTGATTCTAAGAATTTCACTGATGCTAATGTACATGCACCATCTCATGTACATGTTGCTCCATTTCCTCAAAGATTAGAGCAACACAAAAAAGGTACCCAATACAATGATATGTTGGAGATGTTTAAACGAGTCAATATAAACATTCCTTTTCTCGAAGCAATTAAGCAAATACCTGCCTATGCAAAATTTTTGAAGGACCTATGCACACAAAAGCGAAAGCTTCACGTGCATAAGCGTGCCTTTCTCACTGAGAAGGTAAGTTCAATTATTCAAAACAAAACACCACCTAAGTATAAATACCCAGGTAGTCCAACTATCACATGCACTTTAGGCAAGCATACAATCGATAGGGCTTTATTAGACTTAGGTGCAAGTGTGAATCTTTTTCCATACTCTGTGTATGTGCAGTTAGGTCTTGGGGAGATGAAACCCACTCCTGTTACGCTACAATTAGCAGACAGGTCTGTAAAAATCCCTCGGGGTATTGTGGAGGATGTATTGATAAAGGTTGATAAATTTTATTTCCCCGTGGACTTCATTGTGCTGGATACTCAACCTGTGTGCAAAACCCAGTTGTCACATTCTCGTTATTTTGGGACGTCCTTTCCTGGATACGTCCAATGCTATCATAAACTGTCATAATGGAGTGTTGAAATTATCTTTTGGTAACATGACTGTGGAACCGAATGTCTTTCGTGTAAATCAACAACCCATAGATTGTGATGATGATGAATTGCATGAGATTAACATAATTGAGAGTCTGATTCAAGACACATTGCCTGATATTTTATCTGTGGATCCTTTGCAAGCATGTATAGATAACTTCGACTTAGATCTCTTCGATTCTAAGTACATTAGTGAAGTTCACTCTTTGCTTGAATCTGTGCCACCCATGGACATTGCTAAATGGAAATCTTCTGTGGAACCACTTCCACTCTCTGATTCCAAATCTGCCCCATCTCCTGTTGAACCACCTAAACTTGATTTGAAACCATTGCCCGATACATTGAAATATGCTTTCTTAGGTCCTTCTGATACTTTGCCTGTGATTATTGCATCATGTTTAGACACAGAGCAAGAAAATAAACTTTTAGAAGTACTTAAAGAGCATAAGGAGGCCTTAGGTTGGTCCATATCAGACCTTAAAGGTATAAGTCCCACAATTTGCATGCATCACATAAATCTGGAAGAAAACACTAAACCAAACAGGGAAATGCAAAGAAGACTTAACCCAAACATGAGAGATGTTGTTAAGGGTGAGATTCTGAAATTGCTTGATGCGGGTATCATATACCCAGTTCCTGATAGCAAGTGGGTCAGTCCCATTCAAGTGGTACCCAAAAAGTCTGGAATTACTGTAGTTCCAAATGAAAAGAATGAACTTGTCCCCACCCGTGTGACCACATGGTGGCGAGTTTGTATTGATTACAGAAAATTGAACACGGCAACAAAGAAAGACCATTTTCCCCTGCCCTTCATTGATCAAATGCTAGAAAGGTTGTCGAGACATAGGTACTATTATTTTTTAGATGGCTATTCAGGCTACAACCAAATTCACATAGCACCCGAAGACCAACATAAGACTACTTTTACTTGTCCTTATGGAACATTTGCTTATCGTCGTATGCTTTTTGGGTTGTGTAATGCACCCGATACTTTTCAACGTTGCATGATGAGCATATTCTCCGACATGATAGATGAGTTTCTTGAAATTTTCATGGATGACTTTTCTGTCTTTGGGTCTTCTTTTGATGAATGTTTGCATCATCTTACTCGTGTGCTGATTCGATGTAAAGAAAAGAATTTGGTTTTGAATTGGGAAAAATGTCATTTCATGGTTGACTTGGGCATTGTTCTAGGGCATATCATCTCGGAAAAAGGAATAGAAGTAGATAAATCCAAGGTTGATATCATTCAACACTTACCTCAACCTCGTTCTGTGAGGGACATAAGATCATTCTTAGGCCATGCCGGTTTTTACCGCCGATTCATCAAAGACTTTAGTAAAATTTCAAGACCTTTGTGTAATCTTCTTGCAAAAGATGTTTCATTTGTCTTTGATGATGCATGTAAGGAAGCATGGGAGCAATTGAAGGCTCTGCTTACATCTTCCCCTATAGTCAGACCACCCGACTGGACCTTGCCATTTGAACTTATGTGTGATGCATCTGACTATGCTGTAGGAGCTGTTTTAGGTCAGCGAGTAGACAAACTCCCTTATGTGATCTACTATGCTAGTAAAACACTTAATTACGCGCAAATGAATTATTCAACAACTGAGAAAGAGTTACTAGCTGTTGTGTTTGCATTGGATAAGTTTAGATCTTATTTGATAGGGTCTAAAATCATCATATATTCTGACCATGCTGCGTTGAAATATCTTTTAACTAAAAAAGATGCTAAAGCTCATCTAATTCGATGGATACTCTTGTTACAAGAGTTCAACCTCGAAATTCGAGATAAGAAAGGGTCGGAGAATGTTGTAGCTGATCACTTATCTAGGTTGAATGCTGAATCTGCTGAAGAATCAGTGCTTATTAGAGAATCATTCCCTGATGAGCAATTAATGCTTGTATCTGAAATGCCTTGGTTTGCGGATGTCGTGAACTACCTTGCTACAGGTAGAATGCCCTCTCATTGGTCTAAGCAAGACCGTTATAAATTCTTGGCGGAAGTTAAACACTTCCTTTGGGATGACCCATACCTGTTCAAGTACTTCCAGGATCAAATTATTAGGAAATGCGTCCCAAATTATGAACAAAGGGATGTCATCTCTTTTTGTCATGACCATGCTTGTGGAGGACACTTTAGTGCCAAGAAAATCAAGCAAAGATCTTGCAGAGTGGTTTTTACTGGCCAACATTATTCAAAGATAGCCATGCTTTTTGCGTTGCTTGTGACCAATGTCAGAAATTAGGAAGCATATCTAAAAGAAACATGATGCCCTTACAACCAATTTTGATTGTTGAGTTGTTTGATGTGTGGGGTATTGATTTCATGGGTCCATTTCCTAACTCTGAAGGTAAGTTGTACATTCTTGTTGATGTTGATTATGTCTCTAAGTGGGTAGAAGCCATTGCATCCAAAACAAATGATCATAAATTTGTTCTTTCTTTTCTTAAAGAAAACATTTTCTCTCGCTTTGGAACACCTAGAGAAATAATCAGTGATGGAGGTAGTCATTTTTGCAATAGACCCTTTGAATCACTTGTGCGCAAGTATGGAATCACTCATAAGGTAGCAACACCTTATCATCCTCAGACCAGTGGCCAAGTAGAAGTTTCTAATAGGGAAATTAAGCGTATCCTTGAAAAGACTGTTAATCCTTCTAGGAAAGATTGGTCTTTACGTTTAAATGATGCTTTGTAGGCCTATAGAACTGCATACACGACTCCCATTGGCATGTCCCCTTACAGACTTGTGTACGGTAAAGCTTGTCATCTTCCGGTTGAGTTAGAGCATCGGGCATATTGGGTTATAAAGAAACTCAACTTTGATCTTGATGAGGCAGGTACCCAAAGGAAACTCCAACTCAATGAATTGGAAGAACTAAGAAATGATGCATATGATAGTGCAAAAAGGTACAAAGATAGAATGAAGGTGTCCCATGACAAGCGCATTTTGCGCAAGTCATTCACTTCAGGCCAGAAAGTTTTATTGTACGACACTCGTTTGCATTTGTTCCCAGGAAAATTACGTTCTCGATGGTCAGGTCCATTCTTAGTACGTACTGTTTTTCCCCATGGAGCTGTTGAAATCGAAAACCCAGCAACCAAGAACATCTTCAAGGTCAATGGTCAGAGATTGAAACCATTTATGGAACCTCTTCCACCAGAAGATGAGACCGTAGACTTGGAAGACCCCGTTTATGTGGACTAAGCTAGTCCACCCGTGTACATACATATGGATTAATAGTCCAGTATCTTTCCCTTTTCTTTTTATTTTTGCATAGTGTTTATGTGTGCTAACCAAACTTTTTGTCTGGTGCTCATATTGTTTGCTTTCAAATCATTCATTCAATTATGGTTAGCACCACCCTTTTTGAATCTGGTAATCTCTGTCATTTAAATCTGCTCTACCTTGCTCTCTTGATATGTGTTCTTATCATCTTTTGAAAGATTGAGGACAATGTTAGATTTAGGTTTGGGGGTGTGTTTTGCATATAGAGTTTTTAGTCTTTTATTAAAAAAAAAAAAAAACCTTTGTAAATATTTGCATAAAACCTCCAACTTTTAGAGATCTTAGAGTCACTAGCATGTTTCTAGCTATGTTTACATAGAGAGTCTGACCTAAATAGCTGAGCTTGGAAGTACCGGAGAACACAATCGGGTTTCTTAGGTTATTAAAGCGTTAAAGTTGGATTTAGCTATGCCGGAGGGCGAATTAGGTGCTGTAAAGAAATTCGGTAGTAGAATTGTGATCACCCATAGTGGAGACTACCCATTTTTACATCAAGCGAGGTACCGACCTTCAATTTGAGACTTTCTAAAAAATATTTTAGAGTGTGTGTCACCGTACGTCAATTCCGGGTAGGAATGGTGAGCTACCCAACTTCGCACCACTTTCAGCACTATTTTTGATCTCTTGAGTGCTAATTTTGTCAATCATGAGGGTGACGTCTAAAGATGAAAACTCCTTCTTGTAGTTCGATGAGCAATTAGCATCACTCTATCTCTCTCAACAACATCAACAGATCCATAGAAACACATCATCAACGAGCATAGCAACATCAAAAATTAGTCCAAGGTTTACATGCAACAATACAGTACAAAGAGCAGAATTATATACACATTTGAAGAGGTATTTTACAAAAGCAAAGCAAAGAGAAGAAAAGAACATGAGAATTAGAAATCAAGACAACACAAGTTGTGAAGAATTGAGTGATAAAGTCCTTCATCCATGGAGTTAGTAGTTTCATTGTTTTTGTTGTTTCATGTTTAATTAAAAAAATAATAATAATAATAATAATATTGAAGTTTATTTTCTTAGTTTAGTTTTGATACCACCATGGTAAAGAAGAATTCAAGAAAAAAAAAATTTTTCAAGCAATAAGGAAATTGAAGAGAAAAATTACAAATTGTCAAGTTTTTCGAAGTTCAGAAGTTCATCATCAACAGTTGAAGACCAAAGACCGAAGATTGAAGACATTTCTATGGATGATGTGAGAGTGGTGTTGATTGCCGATCGGATGTGAAGGTAAGTTATTACTCCCATCCTTGCTAATGGTTGATTTCCTTTCTTAGAGATCATCAGAAAAAGATTCTTTTTGTCCATAATTCTGTGGAGTCTCCAGAAATTATTTCGGAAGGTTCTCCTTCCCACCATCAACGTGTGCATGATTTCTCTCTTTATTCCTATCTGCATACATGAGAGACTAAAAAAGCGGTCTTTTTGAGTGCAATTATCATAAAACCCTAATGGTGAAGCAGAAGTCGAGGCTTGTGATTATTCTCGAACCCGAATTATTTCATATGGTATGGTTATTTCTCGCTCAACGCTTAAGGATGAGAATGCGTTCTTTGGTAGTTAGAACTTCGTGTTACTAGCATGCAGAAACTCTATTTCCTCATAGCTCCTTGGCTGCTTGGGACTCTTTTACGCTCTGAAGTTGGAGAAGGTTTTGTGGGTACATCTCTGATAGGCCCTCACGAGACTACAACTCATCCACTAGGGACACCTAGGGGTTTAAAGGCTTAGTGCATACGCTAAATTCATTCGAGAGACCAGCGACAGTGGTATAGTTAGGATTTCTTAATTTCTGTTTCACTTGAGGACAAGTAAAATTCAGGTTTGGGGGTATTTGATGAGTGCCAAATAGTGCATATTTCTACACCTTTTTATTTGGCATTTAACTCATCTTTTGCGCTTTAAAATCATATATTATCCCAGATTCTGTGTTTTCTTTGTTTTCAAGAATAAAATCATATACTAATTAATTTTTTGTTTTTAGGTACCAAATAAAGCTAGCTAAGAGTGAAGAAGGGACAAAAACCAAATGTAACTCGTTCAAATACAATATCTCTACTTTTCATCGTGTAGAGGACGAGAAGGGAAGCCAACGGCGAAAGAACGGAGTCATTCGGAGTTCGTATGAAGAAGTTATGGCCAAAACAAGAAAAGGGAAAATTGGTCATTTAACACAGGAAGTGCTATTGGCACCCAGCCGAATGATAAGGGGAAGTCCAGTATTTTGCTTGTGGGGCTGTCCAAAAATTCAAATATTGTTAAGGGCACCCGCCATGCAGATCGGGGGCACCTTTCTTCTTCACAAGGACAGAAAAATGGCGGGAAAACCATAAGAATGGTAATATGCTTTGTTTCGTCAAACAAGGGCTAGAAAGGTCGGCTTGAGCTACACAGAGCACGTGATGATCATGGCAGCCATGGTGATGAGGCAGACAGCTCTCTGATGAGCTTGGCCGAGCTTGGTGATGGCAGTGATGATGGTTCGGGTTCGAAGCTGGTGAACGTGATGATGGTTCATGGGAGACAGCACGGGTTGTCGGGACTGATGATGACGAAAGAGCTATCTATGGAGCTCGCGTTGCTGTTAAACTCGAGCATGGCAGAACAAAGAGAGATGAGTTGAGACGAGCACGAGCTGGAGTAATGATGGTGAGGATTTGTTGATTGATGCACGAGTTGTCGAGACAGCATGAGCTGGTGAAACACGTGATGAAGAGCATGGGCTACCACATGCTGTTGAAGAGGTGGTGCAGCCGAGGATATCCATGGCCGGAGACATCGAGGAGAACACGGCTGATGGCTTGCTGTGGATGGCTGAGAAATCGAGAACATGAAAACGTGAGAATGCTTGCTGTTTCTCGGGTGAAGCATGTGAAAACTAAAAGAAAGTGAGAACTTTCTTCACTTAAGATGAATAAACAAGTCGAGCATGGGAATAAATCAAAAGAAAATAATTAAGTAAAAGGAAGAAATAGTTGTTGCATGTTGCACATGAAATGGTCGGGTAAAGATGGGCTGTTGTAAAGAAAAGAGAATGAATGAAAAGAAAATAAATATGCGCATGGGAGCACCACATGCTGCGCGTGGGAGGAAAACACCCAGTACCACATGCACACAGTGATGAAATGGTCGGGTATTCTACCCTATAAATATCATTCGAACTCTTCTCCCAGGACGGAGGGCATCTAGGGGTTCTCTCTACACCATAACACACACCATATTTTCTATCAGTACAATTCCATTTCCATTTTTTTCAGTATGTTATAAAACTCTTTGCTAGAGTTTAGATGAAGCTCTAGCCTACTGATATGTCATTCATACTTTGTGAGTTGTTCTTGAATGTTTGAAATTGTTTAAGATATAATTTAATCCAAGTTTGTCAATATTTTTCTCTCACAATGTATGCCATGTATCCATTGTAGTTAGAATATCACTATGTTGATTATGTCTTTAAACTCATGCTTAAAAATATTATTGATCCTTAGATTAGTTGTCTTGTAACTAGACAGTTAATGCTTTGGAGAAATATTTTAGTTGTGATTAATTTATCCACTGGAGAAACACCTTAGATACAAGGTAAACTTGAATCTGCTATAAGGACAAGAATAACATCATAAATTAAATGCATATTTTAGGTTAGTAGTGGATTTGAAAGCTCTAGTATCCTCATTCTCAGTGTTTACACCCTGTGTTATTTTCTTCTATTTACTTTTATTATTTCAGTCACTTGAAAATCATTTCGTCGTATCGACAAAACAAACTCTTTTGGTTACTTTTATTTAAATCAGTTTAGAAAGAGCAAAACTTCAACTTACACTCACCAAGTCTCTGTGGTTCGACCTGTATTTTCCCTGCCTGCAATAGACACTGTGCACTTGCAGTATACATAGTAGTAGGTATCTTTCCGAGCCTAACAACACCGTCACCGACATCTCCACCAAAACCACCGTCCATAAAGAAAATTCTGATGCCGTAATTCAAATTTCTCAAATTCACAATTTGAGAATTGAAATGTCCAAAAAAGGGTTTTGTGTTAATTGAAATATATGCTCAGATTGGTAAGCTTCAGACCCTAATTGTATTTGATTACATTGAAAATAGTTTAATTCATCGTGTTTATATGTTTATCTTGATTGATATTGGAAATGGGTTCATCATGTACTCAATTTGGGTGGATACGATTTCGTTTAGCTTTAAACTGGGATAAACTTGGTTTCACCCTATCTTAATTGATTGAATTTGGTTACATGAAAATGGTTAGATCTAGATTTAAGCTCTGTAAAATCTAGTTTGAAGTTGATTGAATTTTATTTGGATGAAATGGGTTTCATCTAGGTTTAACTTTTGTAAAATCTAGTGTGAAATTGATTGATGAAACTGGTTTCTTCTTGTTTTGGGTTGAACTGAAATTGTGTTGAAATTGTTTTGGTTTGGATGAAACCGGTTTGATGTATTTTTAAACTAAGATGAATATGATGGTTAATCTATGGTGTACATGGTTAATCATATATTATATATGAGTCACGTATTTGTTTCTTCCGACCATGTTAATATGTGTTAATGCCATTATTTTTGAATCATCAAAGATGAGATATAGAAACTGGGTTTCATCTAGCTCTAATATATAGGATGTATCTGGTTTTCAGCTGATACCTGCAGAAACTAGTTTTCATCCATCTTTAAAATATATGATGAAGCTGATTTTCATCCAACTTTAAAATAGGATTTAACTGGTTTTGATTTAAATTTTTGCAGGAAGAAATATCAAGAAGTGTGTTGGTGCTGAAAGAAGTACCAAGAATAGGCATGATGTGAACATGGGGTGGTGAATCAAGCAAAAGGAATATAGATGATGTGAATGTGGATGATGAAATGGATGATGTGAATGTCGATCGCAAACAGATCTCGCATATGAAATCCTCAATGATGGAATAGTTTCTGGAAAGTCATGATGTATTTAGGTTGTTTAGCAAAATAGGTCGTTAGAAAATTTTTTATTAATGTAGTTCATCTATAAGTACTTTTCTTTTGTTGAACTCTGTTTTCATGTACATTTATGATCCGGGATTCGTCTATATCTTAATTGTAGTTCATATGTGTTTGAATATGTTAGCCAGAAATGATTAAATTTGTAGGTTGAATTTATTTATTTTGTCAGAATGTAACCAGGATTAGATGAAACCCGGTTACATCCTAGCCTGTACAAAATTGCAATTTTTTGTCAGAATGTAACCAGGCTTGAATGAAACCCGGTTACATCCTAGCATGTACAAAACTGCAATTTTTTTTCAGAATGTAACCATGCTTGGATGAAACCCGGTTACATCCTAGCCAGGCCAAAAAATCTATTTTTTCAAAATATACAGTTTCATCCAAGTCAAAATATATATGTTACATCCTTATGAAACCAATTATATCCTGATGAAACTTTTCAGAATTTACAGGATGAAACCAGTATCATCGTCAACAAACTTGTTTTTTCATCACCTGTATTCATTGAAATTTGAACATAAAAATTGTAAAGCTAAGGTTGATTCAGAACTAAATTACACTATAAAATTAAACTAAATTACACTAACAATTTTGGAGTTACTACTATAAGTAACAATTTCAATCTTCTCAGTATTATGTTGCTTGAGCTCCTTAACTTTCCTCCATTCAAAATCAAGCACTGATCCTAATTTTGAGTTTAATCCGTTAAGGAAAACATGTATACGATGTGCAGAACCTTCAGGTAAGTGTGTACTGATAGCAACAACCCTTAAAACTTTAGTAGTGTGCAAGACTCCGTTGCGCTTAGGAATAAGAATTCCAGAAATAGAAGACGTGTCTTTGAACTGCCCCAGAACTTTGATATAGATCTTAACACTCTCTTGTCGAACTTAGGTCTGATTAGCGTTATAAAATTCATGTGAGGGACTTGATAAACCGATCTCCAATTATAAACAATTGTCCTCACATTTATCAGACTTGGCAAGAGAAGCATGAATAAATGCGGAAATTTTAGTAAAGCATGTTGTGGGACACTTCCATGTGCATGTCTTCCCACAATAACCAGTGTCTCAGCACCTCAACCAAGCTTCTAAAAACTACCAAATATACCTCATTGAACCATGGAAACAATAAACTTTTCATCTTATCTCAACTGCACAGCAGTAACCAGTCCTTTGCCGTATCTTCACTAGAGCAGCATCTAGAAGCTCCAACTGCTTGCACTTTGAACCATAACAACACCATCTCATGCCAATTCTTGCCAGTACCAAACCCTTGAATATCAATATCAAATTCCATCAGCAAACACCCATGGAAAACCAGTCTACACAAGCACCTTCCACTAGATTCATTAACTGCTTTGAACCCTGCTCCAATCAATTCGAAAAACACCATCAATTCCTTGTCCATATTGGTCTCTTATTGGACCTGAAAACACTAACTTCACCACCATTCTGTCCCACTCTGTGCAGCAGCAAGCCATCTTCTCGCTGCCAATCATGACATCACGCGGTTAAACTATCAGTCAAGAGCTACTCCTTCAGGAATTTCTACAAGAACAATGAGTGCGTCTCTGCTGGTGATTCAAACATGAAGTCGTTGGTGGTTTCTATCACCGCTATACCTTCTTCCCTGAAGACAGTCGCACATTCAAACAACAACCCATCACTCCATTTCTTCCAGGACTAAAACTAGTCGAAATCATCACCATTTACTACCACAAACAACCATGGAAATGGCTCAACCCCAGCAACACAATGTATGTCTCAGTAAGCTAAATCCTTTGCTGTTAACTTGTACCATCAGGCACCAGCTCCACCTTCTTCAATTCGAACAAGCCATCAAAACCCATTCATTAATTAAGCTCAGATTCCTTTTTCTTGACTGATGTTCATCCAACCAGTTTGTATCAGTTCAACTCCTACGAACCCTAATTATTCAGAAACAAATCCAATTGATTTGATACACTCCCAGCAGCACCAACCAGTTTGTTCTCGGCATCAACACCATCTCCTTTATCAATCACAGACCCATTCATTCATTATTTCAGAACCGAAAGCAAAACCCCAAAGAAATCGAGAGGAAGAAGAAGAAGAAGAAAGAAAGGGAAGAAGAAGAAACAAATTTAATTTGGTTGAGTTTACAGCAGGGGGTTATTTTAGGTAGAACCTTTTTTTTTTTTCATGGGTGAAATATCCAAATTGGTTATTTAAACAGTATATTTCGGATTTTTGGCTATATAAACAGTATCTAAACCTATAAATCTATTTTACCCAGGAATTCTTGCTTTTGATCTTTTTGACCAATTTTGTGTTTTCTTTTCTTTTCCTAACGAGCGGTTAATCTAATGATTGTAGGATATTCAACGTTGCTCCTGCGGATCCAGGGATACAAAATATGATTAACTAGTATAAAACCAAAGGAAGTGGTACCATGCCTTCTTTCCATAAACTCCCCAAACAATCATTTTTGCCAATTTTACAACATTGATGGGTTGGTCTCACGTGGTAATTCTAGCTTATTTTTTTTTTCAAATGAATCGAGCAGGTAACATGAGTGAGTCTCTAATATACCTAGCACATAACATTATGAATTAGAAAAACACTCTCTACTATTCTTCTACAACTGTTTATTTTGGAATGAACTAATCAGGCTGCTAAAAAATAAATGAGTGAGTTTTTCTTTTCTCTCTTCTCTGATACTTAATAAAATTCTTTTTTCCATCGAAAGAAAAAGAAAATGGGCAGAACTTACTTTCTACCGAGTAGGTAATGTATCCATTAGTTACTACATAAGTGGTCAGTAATGACTCAACTCTGTTTCACATGTGAAAATTTTCCATTTTCGGGATTTCTATTAAGCATGATGGGTTGGCATCTTGCAGGTGTCACAGGCTTGTAATTCTTGCATATTTATGTATCTAAAGCTTTTTTTTTATTAGTGAGTGTTTCTTTTCTCATTTCCCCGGTTCTCAAAAACATTATTTCTTATCTCTTGAGTAGCTGATGCTATTTAATGTGAAAATTGGTCTGGTCACATGCCGGTAATTCTTGCATTATTATGTCTTTCAAGCAAAATATTTTTTTTATTGAATGCAAAGAATCAATTTCGTCTTGAAGCCATTTCCAGAAAGTAAAATGGATATTGCACTGGTGGTGCCTAATGCAGTGGAGCCAGCCAATAAAGCAAAGCAAAACTCTTTGTTTTTGAGTTTGAAATATGACATGGCATCTTGTTTTGAGTTTGCCAAACCTTTGATATTTACAGGGGATGTGGCATATATTGAATAGGCGTTTGTTTGATGCTAAGATTCATCTGCAAAGGAAATGAAAATTTTCCCCACTAATGGTTAGTCGAGTGATAGTATGATGTTCAACATTGCTCATCTGTGTAAAAAGTAAAAACCAATAAAAGTAATCTAAACGTGCTTGATTCATGTTGTTTGCGATCCATCAATCTGAGTAGTAGTAGTAGTTTCCTTCAATCCATCAATCTGAGTAGTAGCAGTAGTTTCCATCAATCTAAACGTGCTTGATTCATGTTGTTTGGTATAAGTAAGACAATGAGGAAATGTCCTATGCCAATTAAACAGAGACCCACAATCCTTAGCCCCAATGGGAAATTGTCAC
Organism: Papaver bracteatum; assembly: GCA_023529315.1. Classification (NCBI taxonomy): domain Eukaryota; kingdom Viridiplantae; phylum Streptophyta; class Magnoliopsida; order Ranunculales; family Papaveraceae; genus Papaver; species Papaver bracteatum. Next base: position 791,731 of record JAJJWX010005189.1, on the reverse strand, counting down.
AAAAAAAAATCTTGTAAACCGAAACCCAGCAAGACATATTGCAGAATCAACTACCGGACTGCCTGTTGATTCTGAAATCCATCCAACAGACAGCTCCCAAATGGGGTGTATATAATCTTAAAGTATGTTTCGAAGCTACAATTTGCAAGATTCATTTCAGGCCTAAACTAACATCCAACTTCTGGAAGAGCCGCCAGCTTTTAAAAAAGACAGTAATTGAGCTTTCATTCTTCAAGTCATCACATCCAAGTCAACAACAGACATGTCGCCATTGCTGTCTTAGTCTTTCTCTCTCAAAGTTGCCAATTGTCAGTGTGCTTGCTCGATTAATTTGGATAGGATTTGGGTCGTAAATTTCAGATGCTAAATTGGATAGAACATTCACAACATGTCCTATACGAGGCCTTTTCACATCTTCATCATGTAAACACTCAGCTGCAAGAAAAAGAGCTTGGTAGAATCCTTGCTCTGGATAACGGCCTTTCAGTAGTGGATCAGCCACTCTAGTGAATTCCTTACCACCCACCAATGCACGTATCGCCTGCACACTCACCAAACAAGAAATACAATCAGCTTCTGGTACTTTCTCAATCTGCATCCATTGAAAAATATTTTCAAAATAAACAATTAGACAGTTTACCGATTGTATGAAAACAGGCTTAATCTCTGCCATGCATCCTGAAATCAGTTCAAACAAGACAAGGCCAAAACTGTAGATGTCGGATTGTTGAGTGAGCTTCAAATAGCAATAAAATTCAGGTGCATGGTGATGAGGCCGAACGCCGAAGTGTCTTGCATATCTAGACTCGGCACCTCCTGCAATCTGTTCTTTAAACCCGAGGAAATCTGACAGCTTGGGGTGATATCCTTCGCATAGGAGAACGTTGGAGGGTTTAATATTTGCATGGATTATAGGAGGATTTGATTCATCGTGCAAGTACTTTAGTCCTTTAGCTGCACCAGCTGCAATTTTCATCCTCGTATTCCAGTCCAGAGGCTTCTTATTGCGCCCAAGATCTAAAGCAGAGCAGAAACAATGATATCAATTTTGAATCAACTTTGTTCCCAGAGTGCAAGGTTAATGCTAGAAAGAGATTTAGTTAGTAGGTCAGCTTACTATAAAAACAATCCTTTAAGGATCCCAATGGCATGAATTCATGAACAAAAACTATCTGGTCTCCATCAATGCTGTAACCGATCATATCGACTATGTTGGGATGGTTTAAGCTTGTACGGAGATGAATTGCCGAAAGCATTGACTGGTCACTGTTGCGGTGAACGTTAGATATTCTTCCCTGATTTACTCTGACTGCAACTACCTACGAAGATAACACTTGTACATTACTCACCACAAGTAATTCAAGAATAGATGATGATGAGTCAATGAAAGACTATAATAATAGCAGCTAATGTGATGATAATTGAAACAGCTTTCCAAATTATCAAAACCTTTGTTCCGGCCAATTGATACTAACTAACCTGTCCACTGCTCTTTAAGCAACCTTTGTATGTACGCCCAAATTCTCCTTCACCTAAAAGTAATTCTGGTGCAAAATTCTTTGTGGCCGCTGCAAGTTCTTGAAACTTAAACTTAGTGACGGCTGCAGTATAGTCTTCAGCTGCATTACTACTGGAGCTTCCTCCTGAACTCAAAAATCGAGATAGTCTAGACAGACATTGACAAGAAAAAAATTCAAGTTATTTCAAAAGTATGTCTCCCAACAATTTGTAAATAGTTTCTACTTACCCTGAATTTTCATTTGACATATTGTGCTTTGTGAAAACAAAGAGAGAGCTCCCTGGAAGGACACCAGATCAGTGAAAACAATCCAAAAAAGACAACTAAAGAATGAAGTAGAATCCCGAAAACCAAGGGCAGTTCACTACAAGATCCTAGATGTAATGCAAGTTTTGGTACACCAGTAGACTGCAAATATATATAACAAATGCAGATTTGATGATCTTTTGAGTAGTACCATCCCCTTGGAAAAGTGCAGGAATCCCATTTTCTTCCAAATTCCCCAGACAAAGAAAAGCAAAAAGCAAGTTGAAAATTTTGGATTTTCGGCAATTTCAGACCGTTGAAAGACCATGGGGTTGGTCTTACGCGGTAATTCTAAGCTAACAAACTTTTTGACTAGAAAGAATCAGATTCCATTCCATTTTTGACTATTGTTCATCAAACCTGGAATTACCGATGTGGGATTATTACCTTTGTTAATTGTGTCCAGAAAAGGAAAGGAGCATGGCACGTAAATCAGCATGGCACGTAAGTAAGAGCCAGGCCCGATAAAGGCTAGCAACACAAATTTAAATCGATGAAACACAAAACAACAGAATCTAAATTAACAATACCTAGATCGATTACCATCTTAGATGATTGAGAGAAATCAAAGCTTCACCTATTCTACTAACAAAATCAATAAGGAATCCAACTTTCAGGAATGTCTCTCAGCCTCTGCCCTTACTTAAATGAACTGATTTGCAAATACATTGATCAAAGACTCTGATTAATGAAATCAGAGAATAAATGATCAAGGATACTGCAAATCAAATCTGTAATGAGTAAAATTACTGAGTCGCCAACCTAGATGCAAACAGGACGAAGAAGATGATTAGGGTTTAATTGTTGAGATTTCCAAGTAAATACCCAACGGGAAGTAATATTTCAACCCCACAACAAAAATGAGGTGGTTGAGTTCAAAACCGGAGACAATTGGAGACAATTCCGTGTCCATGGTCAGTACAAGAATTAAAGTTAAAAACTCAAAAGTAGGGGACAACGACCATTATTTGTGTGGAGTGTAAATTAATATTATACATAATCTATTTTTTTTTTTGCTGAGATACAGAATCTAATATTACAATAAGTTAAATAATGTATTATCTGTACTTGTAATGAAAGAATGATTCAGTGGGTGATGTTGATCAACCGCTGGCTGATGGTCTTTGTCCTCGCGCTTGATGATCAAGCGCCCACAACTTTTTCCATAGTGTAAAATGAAGTCTGCCCATCCACCTAGCTCAAAAAAAAAATCTATTGATTTCCATAGGAATTTCCCTTAGAGGGAAACAAATAATCTTACATGGCTAAGGTCTAGTGCCCAAGTGCAATCCGGTGAATCTGGTCCTAATATAAGTTTCTCCATGACTTGGTAATCTTCACCAGTTAGCTGCTCCCTGCTGGATGTCAGGTATACTTGCCTTAAATCCGCATACAGATTGGGTGTTACCAGTGGCGGACACTGATCTCTACTCATTACTACAGAAAGCGAGACAAGAAACAAACATTTACCTAGCTCATAACATATTCAACATATGGCATCATACGCAATTGGTCAAATGAGAACTAAGAATTAGAAGAATACAATAGAAACTACAAAAGAATTCACAACAAGAGAAAGACTTCATTTTTTCTACTGTCAAACATATCAAATTCATTGTTAAAAACTTCAAGATGAAAACGTTGGCAATAGCTATGTGTACTCACAACAATGGCTATTCCAAACCCTAGTTATCCTTCTTAAAACACAAGAATAAATTCTCATAAGAATTTTCCTAGACATTATAGAGATTTCTCAGGGAATCTACAGAGAATTCCTTCTCATTATTGAAGAAACCATTGATAATGGGATCATTTAGTTCTTCCAAATCTTCCAGAATATCAGTTAACTCACTAAGTTCTCTTTTCAGTTCATGCAACATGGTCTTTGTAAGAGACAAAATTTGTTCATAGTGAGATATTTCTTCTAAAGATGAAAAGATTTGAGATTTTAAAACATTTCTTTTCTTAATGAAATCTTTCACCATAGCCCTAAAGTTATTAATAAAATGACAAACATACAATAGGCAGTTAGAGGAAGAACCTGAATCACTAATCGTTTCCTTTACCTTTTCATTCTTGAGGATTGGGTTCCTTCACAAAGATACTCATTGACAGCTTCCACTGCATCCCTTTTTGAGATACCTCTAGTTACAGGTGCAATGAGGTTGTATCTTTCATAGATAAAAAAATGAAAAACGATTCTGATTACAAATGAACATAAATAGAATTATAAAATAACTAACCCTAAAGAAACTTTGACAAAGTCTCCACGGTTCATGAACCATTATCTATCTTAATAGCAAAATATTCACTTGCTCAAAATAACTTTTAGTTATAAAAGGAATAATGAGAAATAATCAACATAATTTACAAGACTTGAACACCCTTGATGTAATCCTTATTCTTAAGTCAAAAACAAGGATACAATACATTAATATGACTAGATAGTAATGGATTGAACAAGGTGTTCACATCTTGTGTCGCATGGTGACATATCAAGGTTTGTTGAATAAACAAACTTACCTCTTCTGACCCTGCTTCTTTTAGACATCTTCTTCTTGTACTCAGGCATTTGTTGTTTTTCCAGAGTCAGGCTCATCCTTTGCATGTCATTTTGAAGTTTGGAAACTCTTTTGTTATTCTTCTTGAATTTTCAACACTTACTTTGAACATGACTCGCATTACCACAAAATGTGCACAACAGAGAAGAGTGTTTGATTTGTGGGGATGATTCATGTTTATCACAACTTTCAAGACTAGATGCTTTAGACACGACCAAAACAAATGAGTTGATTGTGCTCACAACCTTATTTTTTAACCCTAAACCTTTTGTGTTTTCAAAATCCTTTTGACCAAATAACATTGCTGAAATTTTGTCGGAGCTTCCTGACAACTTTTGCAGGTCACACTTGAGAGAATTAATCTCTTTTTCTTTCATAGTCAGGGTGCTGCTGAATTCATCATTAAGACAGTCAATTAATCTCAAGAGATTTCACCTGAAGTGATGATTCAAGATTCTCCAACAAAACTTTTAGTTGAAGATTTTCCTTGTGAATTTCTTCACTTTTATCCAAGAGTTCTAGAATCTCAGTGTCAGACTCATATTTCAAACCAGAATTTGAGTTAATGGAGACTTATGCCGAGAGGGATGAGAATCCTGAACATACTTCAGGAGTATGTATATTATTGACGCACTGAGATATTTCTTCTTGAACTGAATCATCAGATAGAGAAGGAAGTCTCTCGGATCTCTTGTTTTTCTTCCCAATATCCTTAATCCTTTATGTAATCAGTGATCTGTTAGGATCATATTGATTAGAACAACACTCATCGACCCATGGCAAGTTAGAAGTTTCACTTGTAATTGTCGCAACATTGAACGCAGATGTTCTGACTGTATTCTGATCATGATCAAGTAATTTTATCTTTCCAACAAGAGTATTTCTGGAAAGAGTATCAAGGTTATTTCCCTCAACGATGGCACGCTTCTTAGAATCTATCTGGATGGCAACGATGTGAGAATTTTCATCACAATGTCCTTTTCAGGAATAGTCTTACCCAATGAAAAAAATGCATTAACAATTTCAGAAACTTTGTGATTAAACTCATCAAATGAATCTTCATCTGCCATACGAAGGTTTTCCCAATCAGAATTTAGGTTTTGAAGCCTAGCTTCCTGTTAACAGGTGTTCCATTCAAATACAGTTTCTAAGAAATCCCAAGCATCTTTAGACGTTATGCAAGTAGACACATGATGCTGGAGATTTGGGGTAATGGCATGAATGATAACATTTAATCCGTCATAATTTTTCTTTGCAGCGAGAATCTCGGCAGGTTCATATGCACCAATATCCTTTGGAATAGTCCCATTGCCTTCTGCAACAACCGGAGGATTATAGCCATTAACCACATAAACCCATGATTGAAAATCACGCGCTTGAATAAAGGAACGCGTAACAATTTTCCACTATAAGTAATTTGAGTCATCGAAGACTGGTGGTACATTTATGGAGATAACACTTCTGTCCATATTCATATCGCTACAAACATAGACTTATGAGATCTTTAATGTGTTTGCCTGCTCTGATACCAATTGAAAAACTAGGGGTCTAACAACCACACCCAATATCTCATTTGGCAATCTGAATAGATAAACTCCAATATACTTTCAAGAGAATCAACTAGATAGTCAGACTCAATCAAAACAAAAGTATACCAAATAGTTGTATATCTCTTTCTCTCAATTCAATCTGCATTCAGCAATTTGGAATTTGCGATCCCGATTGAATATAAGAGAAATAACTTGAACGATACCAAAGACCAATGTTCAAGGATCAATCAATTTCAATCAACAACCAAAGGTTGGATTTCCCAATTGATCGATTCAACGCACAACCAGTGATATTTCAATTATATAAAAAAATATAATGTGGAAAGGAAATAACACAGACACAAGAAGTTTTGTTAATGAGGAAACCGCAAATGCAAAAAAAACCCGGGACCTTGTCCAATTTGAACAATACATTGTATTAAGCCGCTACATACACTAGCTTATTACCAATTAACTTCAGACTGGACTGTAGTTGAACCCTAATCAACCTCACGCTGATTCAAGGTACAATTTTATTACTTACGTCTATGATCCCAACATGATACTATGCACTTGATTCCCTTAGCTGATCTCATCCACAACCAAGAATTACTACGACCCAAAGTCGAAGACTAGATAAACAAATCCGTCTCACACAGAAAAGTCTATTGGAATAGATAAATTTGTCTCCCACAGAAATACCTACGAGTTTTGTTTCTTCTTTTGATAAATCAAGGTGAACAGGAACCAATTGATATACCAGACTTATATTCCCGAAGAACATCTTAGAAATATCAATCACCTCACAATAATCCCAATGGATTAACGAAACAAGATATTGTGGAATCACAAACGATGAGATGAAGATGTTTGTGACTATTTTTGAATCTTACCTATCGGAGGTAAATCTCAAGCAAATATTATCAAAGATAATACTCAATCACGATAGTAAAAGTAAGATCAGAATACACAACTACATATAAAATAGTTGAGTCTGGCTTCACAATCCTAATGAAATCTTTAAGTCGTTAACCTATAGGGTTTCGTGAAAAACCTATGGTAAAAGGAGAATCGACTCAAGCTTATGCAACTAGTAACACACATGAGGTGTGGGGATTAGGTTTCCCAGTTTCTAGAGTTCTCCTTTATATAGTTTTCAAATCAGGGTTTGCAATCTTAGTTACTTTGTAACAAAGAATTCAATATTCACCGTTAGATGAAATCTTGATTAGATTCAAGCTAATATCTTTCAACTGTTAGATCGAACTTATCTTGTTATACACTAATGAAATGTACCTTCATTTAGGTTTATGTAACCGTACCTAAAAGTGTACACCATGATGGCTCAACAGTAGTTAACCGAGGTTAGATATATGAACACTCTCATATCAACCTTATTCATCTTAACCATAACTACTTCAAATGACTCAAATGAAACTAGTTAAAGAGTTGTTCAATTTTTATGTTCTCATAGAAGTATACAATAACACAATTGAAGAAAAATCGGTTTCATTCACTCGAATCAATTATAGCCACGGTTTGAAAATAATACATTCCTTATTATATAAATGTATTAGTTCATGAGCCAACTGATTTTAGAACTTTAACCACTAAAGTATGCATACTTGTACGCATACCGAAGTAGCCGATCTGAGTTTGGGTTCGCTAGTATGCGAACGGGTACGCATACCTAAGTACACTTCCAAAACCCAGCAGAATTCCCGGACCTATACCTTACGCAAGTATGTGTACTGGTATGTGTACTTGTTACCCGGAATTCCACAACTATAAGTACGCACACGGGTATGCATACTATAGCTTTGGTCATGGATCACATACATGCAAGAATGCATACTATGTTCATAATCCAATAGTTCTAAACTCTATTTCAATCATTGAAACTTTCTTAGAGGATGACAATAGCCGTTTTCACACACTATTAGCATCAAAGAAATTTTCAAGATATTTAAATAATCATAACGAAACATTCTAAGTCTACACCAAATGATTGTATCACACAAACCATGTAAGATGTTACTCGACAATTTTCACATGATCATCTTTTGAATTTCGTCAAGACTATAAGATGAACTTAGTTGAAGAGAAAGCTTACCAACACATGTTTCTAGAAATATATAAGCGAGTTAAACTCAACTCGAAATCTCAAATGTGTATAGTCGAAAATCATTTAGTAATACGACTTATGTCTCAATATAGGAGATATAGTAGAAATATACTTTCCAATTTTTAGTCTCCACATACCTTTTATTGATGAAGTTCCACAAGATCGCCTTAGTAGTTCTTCGTCTTCATTTGATGAATGCCATGAATTCTAATGCTCAACTAAATAATCTATCCTAGTCCGAGATAATAAGTAGACTAGAAATCAAGACATATAGTTTTGATCACTAACATTGACAAACAAGCTTGAGATAGTAATGCTTGCGAGTTATATCGAGCAGTGCTCTAACAGTTTTGGAGAAAGGGACTAAGAAAGAAAATTTTGAGAGACTTTGTGCTAATTTATAGAAGGACTCGGGTGGATTACTCAACGTATTGTTCCAATTTTAATTCGGTATTTGTTGGTTTCGTTGTGGACATGAAATTGGGGCTTGTGTCTGCTTAGGTATAAAAATGAGGGGTGGGGTTAGCAATATGATTTAACAATGTTGTGTTTGTAGATTTAGTTCAGTGGATACCCATAATGGCCATCATGATTGTGTTTGTAGAATCATTTTCTATTGCTGGGTAACTGAAGTTTCCTGTTGATTTTAAGTATCAGTCAAGAAATGGAAGCGGAAACACAGATACTGTCCCAAATGGAGTGGCTTCCAAAGTGGGGAGTGCACCAAAAAGTCTCCAGCTTAGAGAGATTTAACGCGGATGTGATATAGTTGTTCCGACTCCTAGTCGTGTAAATGGTATTCTGGAGATGAGAAAAATAAGCCTATGTCAGGTTTCCAACCTTGTTCTTGATGAGGCAGACAAGATTTTGGACATGGGTTTTGAGCCATAGATTCGAGATACCTCCTCACCTCCAGACGTTGATGTACAATGAAACTTGGCTTAAGGAAGTGTGTAAAATTGTTGTTGATTTACTAGTTAAGCCTGTTCAGGTTAACACTGGTAATACTGATGAGCTTGGTGCAAACAAGTCCATATTACTCATGTGAGAACGAAGTTTTTGCTCACTTGAAAATTGGTTCTTGAGCAAGGTTTGGTTTATGTTATGTCCATTTATATGCTGAGTTTTTTTTTTTTTTTTAATCTTATTCAATTATTATGCTAAACTTCATTTCCATTGTTGTCTTATCTAAACTTGATAGGCCGTGTTTATGAATGAAGTTCTTAATTCTTATAATATATATGTATGTTTGGTGTGTCTTTCAACAACATGTCGAAATGGTTCAGCCAATGGAAAAACAGAGGCGTCTCGAACAGATATTGCGATCTCAGGAACCAGGGTCTAAAATTATAATCTTCTGCTCAACCAAGAAGATGTGTGACCAGCTTACTATTATTATGGGGCAGCATCCATTCATGAGGAAAGATCTCAGGGTGAGAGGGATTATGTTCTAAGACAGTTTCGCTCTAGGATAACACCCGTTCTTGTACAACCGATGTTGCACCTCAAGGTCTGGATGTAAATGACGTTAGGTATTATCTTGTGTTTCTGAATCTTCAATTTGAATGAAAGTCTTGATTTATTTTCGTCGTCAGTTTATTATATTGGTAGCTTTACTATACTAAAGTACGAATTGTAGGATAATTAGTTGCTTATGTTGTGTTTTGGTACAGGGTTGTTATCAACTATGACATCCCTACTGCGGTTGAAGATTGCGTCCATAGGATTTGGAGAACTAGAAGAGCAGGTGCAACTGGCTTGGATTACACTTTCTTTTCAGAAAATGATGCAAAACATGTGCCTGACCTAGTTAAGCTCCTAGAAGGGGCAAATCATCTAGTTCCCCCACAGATCCGTGAGTTGGAATCTCGGGGTGTGTGAGTTCAACAGGTTTAAACGATGGGGTCCTTCCTTTGGAACTGATGGTGGTCGTGGTGGACATTTCAAGTCTAGTTTTGGGGACAACAGTTTTGGAGGCAGGGGTCGTGGGCCTTTATCATTTTCTGACATATCAGAGAAAGAGCATGGAGGTTGTGGATTTGATCGAGAACATCCTTGTGAAAGGTATTTTTTTTATTTTTCTATGCGCAGGTGAATTTTTTTCTATCTTTTATTTTTCAATACCCGTTGGATAGATATTGGGTGTTCCTAAGCATTTCTTTAATATCGTCTATGGGTTAGTGGATGACTCTCGTTTGAGCTTTCATGAAATATCCTATAGTGCCCATAATAGTCGTCCTCGAAGCCCAACCAAAGGGAGAAGTGGTAGTGGGTGGGGCACAAGAAATAGGAGATGCAGCCGTAGCCGCAGCCCTAATAGATTTGAAGGAGTGTATAACAAACAAAAGGATGAAGTATAGGAAGGTTTGATTTGCGCTGATGACTAGTGCTTTGTAAGAAGGAATTTGGAGCCAGTGTTTACTCTGACTGATAAAGAGAAGTGGGATTGATGCCAGGTTTTGTACTGCGAGCAATGAACCTGATCCCATGGGTTATACTTTTTATTTTTATTTTTTCGATATGATTTTTTCTTGGTGTTGTAGTGGAAAGAAGAAATAGTGGTAAAATTTTAACAATGTAATGGGGATTCACTGGTGTCATTTTTTAACTTGAATGAATGTAAATGTGTTACACTGGCAGGTTAATGTGAATGTGAAATACTTTCGGCAATTCAGTTTCAGTTTTTTTTTTCATATTAGTTTTATGCACACAACTTCTAACAAAAGTTGTAGTTACACATTCATCTATTGAAAACAAAAGTTGTTACTTAAAATACTACAACCTTTAAGGATGTTGTGTTAGAGATTAAGACTACATAAGGCAAAGGTTGTGAGAGAACGTATAAGAACATAAATAAGAGTTGTGCAATAGTTTGATTCACAATAATTAGGATAATTAAGTTATAGAATTTTACTACACATATTAAAGGTTTTGAAATCAAGTCTTACAATATAAATAAGAGTTATGTTAAGCTTTCAGGAAAAAGTTGAAAGAGAATCACAACTGAAGCAAAAGATTGTTGAAACAAGAACCACATCTCCCTTTACAACTCTTAGTCAAACATTGTAGAAAATCTTGGACTTTCTACAACCCCCTTCATAATGTATAAAATACAGTTGTCATAGGGGAACTACAACTCTTATCTATAGTCGTCAATGATGATTTTTCCCGTGCTTTTCATTATCTTAATATATGATGATTGTGAACTGCTTCTATTCCAATTATATTTGAGTAATGCCTTTGGATATAACTTCATTTGTAAGTATCAGGACCACTCAAATGATTATGGTTTTCTAATCATTTACTTGGTCACGCTTCACCCTATTTTCTATTTAGCATGAATGATTATCGTGTTTGTGATTTTCTAAATAATTATTTTTCAGTATGCTTCTAGTACTATGCAAAGACTCCCTCCTAATGTACCTATTCTCCGTTCCCAATAGTGTTTACAATTCAATCGTCCATCGATTTGTGGGGTGACTGCTACTTCATTGATGTTCTCACCACCGATATCTAAATAAATAATAAGTCCTATCTCTGATCCAAGTGGTCTCACTATCTAGTGAAAAGCTCCAAGCTATGTTGTATTAGGCGTTAGGCTAGGAGAGGTGGCAGACCTCTCGCCTAGCGCCCAGGTGCATAGGCGCGCCTAAGGCGTCCTAGGAGACCACTAATTCGATTTATACTCTTATACAAATATAGTCGTGATTGTGGATATGGAATCAATTATAATAATGGTGATATATCCTTGACTAATTCTAACCTAAATCAAGCTAGCTAATTCAGGAAACAAATATAGATAATATCAACAGTCGTGATTGTAGCTATATAATCAATTATATTAATGACGATTGATCCTTGGCTAATTCTAACCTAAATCAAGCTAGCTAATTCAGGAAATAAATATATACAATATCAATTATGTTATCTAATTCAGGAAACAAATATATAAAATATCAATTACGTAATATATGTCAGAGACATTCTCAGCGTTGAATATGCATTAGCAAGATGGATATTTCTTGTCAATTGTATGTCTTGAAAACTAATTCATTTGCGAGTGTGTTGCACAACATTTGTTTCGGGGGTTCTATTACCTCTAATACATATCAGTCGAACCTTAATCTTCTTTTATCTTCTCTAAAGAATTCATTTAACAATACAATAATGTTGAAGAATAAACCAAGATACTATAAAAAAGACAGAAGGGATCAACAAGAGTTGTTGATACAGTAGTGTGGGTCAACATTGAGGGTTGATAGAGTATTATTGGATCAATTGGTACAGTTGATATGAAGTGATGGATCAACAAGTGTTGTTGACGCGTGGTACGATATTTAGAAATTTACTTGGTTGCAAGTGTTCCTGGTTTTAAGAGTTTGCTTACGTAAGAATTGTCTAGAAGTTTCTTTGTTATAGTTTGGTTTTGTTAGGAAAGTCTTTTTACTTGAGAGTCAAGTTTGTTAGTCATATATATAAATAGGTTGTTGGGCCATGAATCGAAATATCAATTAAGAGAAGTTTGTTTTGATTTTAGTTCTGTGTTCTTTTAAGTCTTTGATATCAGATTCTAGGGCTGTGGGTATGAGTTGTTGAGTTAAAAAAGATGACGAGTTTAAGTTCAATTAAGATACCTGTGTTTGAAGGTAAAAACTTTGAAAACCGAAGGTTGAAGATGGAGAATATTTTCATATACCAAGAGGTATGGGATATCGTGAAAGATGGTTATGCAGAACCAGCAGAAGGAAGTGTAGTTGAAGGAGCTATGCTAATTCTATTAACTGAAAACAGGAAGAAGAATTCTAAAGCTACCTATATTCCTCATCAAGGTATTCATGAATCTCTCATTAGAGTTATCTACATTAAAGATGTGAAAATAGCTTGGGATGGATTGATAATCTATTACAAAGGATCTGACAATGTCAAGAAGGTTATATTGCAAACTTTGAAAAGAAAATATGAATTATTTCAGATGGAGACAACTGAAACAATATCATAGTTTTTCTCAAAGACACTGAATCTTATCAATGAGATAAAAGATAATGGTGATACTATAGAGGATTCATCCATTATAGAAAATATATTAAGAAACTTTCTTGAGAAGTTTGAATCAAAGGTTAAATCTATAGAATAAAATGCAACACAGTTGTAACCATGACTCTTAATGAGTTGTTGGTTTCATTACAAGTTTATGAACAAAGATTGTTAGAGAAAACAACAGATGCAAAACAAGTTGAAGAGGCTCTTCAGAGTCAATTTAGTTGGAGAAACAATCAAGGAAAAACTATTGCTGGAGGTTCTCAAGGAGGATACAATAATGGAGAGGAAACCATATGATAGATCAAAAATACAATGTTATAATTGTGGAGATTTTGGACACATTTCTACTGAGTGTTCAATTGCTAATAATTATAAGGAAAATTTCAAAGCTAATATTGCTGAAAGTCAAGAAAAAGAAGAAACAGAAGGGCAGAAGACTGAAAACATGTTACTAGCATGTCATACAGCTAAAGAACAATCTCAACTTAAGTAATACTTGGATACAGGTTGCAGCAATCATATGTGTGGAAGAAAAGATTTATTTGAATGCTTGGATGAGTCTGTAAGATCCACATTGAAGTTTGGAAATAGTTCAACTATTCCAGTTATGGGAAAAGGAAGAATAAGAATTGTTCTCAAGAATGGTTCTAAAGCATACATCATGGATGTTTTTTATGTTCCAGGTTTACATCAAAACTTGCTAAGTATGGGTCAATTGTCTAAAAGAGGATATTTTATAAATATTTACAATGGTTCATGCTTCATCAGAGATAGAAGAAGAAGATTGATAGCAAGGGTGGAGATGACTAAAAACATACTATTTCCTTTGAACATTCAACATCAAAAGGAAAGATGTTACAGTAGCATTGTTCATAATGATACTTGGTTATAGCACAAGATAATGGGACATGTGAACTTTAACAATTTGCAAATTTTAGAAAAGAAGGAGATGGTGTCAGGATTACCTTTCATTCGAATTCCAGAATCAAGATGTGAGAATTGTATCTTTGGCAAACAATATAGAGATCCATTTCCAGTTAACAAAGCAAGAAGAGTTGAACAACAGTTGGAGATCATTCATAGTGATTTGTGTGGTCCTATAGAAGTTACATAACATGGAGGTAATAACTATTTCATAACTTTCATTGATGACTTTAGTAGGAAAGCATGAGTATATTTGCTTAAACAAAAGAGTGATGCTTTTCATGCTTTTAGAAGTATCAAAGCTTATGCTGAGAAATAAATTGCTAAGAGTATCAAGATTTTAAGAAATGATAAAGGCAAAGAATACACTGTTGTTGACAAGTTTATGGAATATCATGGCATTCAACATAAACTAACAGAAATATATACACCTCAACAGAATGGTGTAGCTGAAAGAAAGAACAGAACCATAATGGAGATGTCAAGAACTATAAGAAGAACAAAAGATTTACCAAAGAATATATGGGGATATGCGGTTGATACAGCAATTTATTTACTTAACAGATGTCCTACAAATAGTTTGAATAACAAGACACCAGAAGAAGCATGGAGAGGAGTAAGACCAAGTGTAAGACATCTGAGAATTTTTGGGTTCATTGCATATGCACACGTGCCAAAATAATTGAGAAACAAGATGGATGATAAGAGTGAAAAATGTATTCTTGTTGATTACAGTTAAGTTACTAAAGGAAACAAGCTATATAAACCAGAAACTAGAAAGATAGTTATAAGTAGAGATGTGATATTTGATGAAGATTTACAATGGAATTGGAATAATGGATCAACAACCAATGTTGATACTCATAACAATGGATCAACAAGGGATGTTGATCCACATAATATTGGATCAACTAGGAATGTTGATCTACCTGCTTCTGTCAGAACAGTTCCAATTGTAGTTTAGGAATAAGTGCAAGCTCCCAACATCTAATCTTAGTTGATGGTGATCATGTTCTTCTAATGTTGGGACGTTGATCTAGTACACGCGTCTTCTTCTTGACACGTGGTTGGTCACAGGTTATGTTTATACACAAGTTTTTTGGTTTTTGCATCACATATAAAAATACTGTAAACGGATTGCGTGCTCGAAAAATTCTACGACTACTCCGTGCATATGCTCGCTTTGTTTTGGTAATCGTCTTCTCGTCCATTAAAGGTATTTTATCTGCTACTTGTACCTACAAAGAGTAAGCCTTGTAACCAAACAAGAAGGATAATCTATAGCAACAGCTAACTGCACATGACATGACTTAGCTCCCAAAAGGGGTGGTACATTATATAATCTTAAAGTATTCCCATTTATTAGACTTGGTAAACTATATTTTCGAAGCTACAATTTGCATTCAAGATTCATTTCAGGCCAAAACTAACATCCAAATCCTGGAAGATCCTCTAGTTTAAAAGAAGACCGCGGAGCTTTGATTTAAAAAACCCATACAACACACTTATAAAAGAGAGACAGTCACAGGCATGCCTCCATTTCCCTCTTAGTCTTTCCTTATCAACATTCACCATATGTGGCCATTTTATATCTTTACGTTGTAAACACTCAAATACAAAAAAAAAAAGATTGGTACATGCCTTGCTCTGGATAAGGGCCTTCCAGTAGCGGATCAGCCACCGTAGCGAATTTCCCCGCCCACCAATTCACCTTTTGCCTGCACACTCACCCAGTAAACTAGAGATTCAATCAGCTGGTATCATCTCAATCTGATATGTTGAGTTTTTCTTTTTCCCATAAAAATGCTTGTAAAATAACCAAGTAGACAATTTACCCATGCAACCTGACTAGCATTAGTCTCTACATATATATGCCCATTTGGTTTGTAAAAAAGTAAATTGCTCTGGAAACCTTGTTGATTTGCCTCAACTGCATGCAAACTATCCATTGTTCAACTGAAAAAATAGGCCAATTCTTTAAAATGTAGTTATGTCGTTAGATTTTCTAGTAGAAATTTGAGTAACTGGAACGAAGATATGTCCGTACATTTCCTTGAACATCGTGACTGATGCGCCAAAAAATATCTGAGCAATATAAAACTTAGGATAGTAGAGAAAAACCAAAAACCAATTGGTAAGATTGGTGTTACCCGATTAAGTGGAGTAAGGCACCCTGAGCCATCTTGAGGTAGCATTCATAGTGTGGAGGAAAGTGAGGTTAGTCCCATATATGAGTGCCCTAGGGACTAGATGCTTGGTGTCAAGGATGGGTCAGACCTAAGGCTAAGTTGTTTCCAAGAGTAATCGAGCTTTCCAAGCCCTACCAACTTGCGATAGTATGTCCGATAGTTTTTCTTTATAAACTAGATTAACAAACCTGGAATTACCAATGTGGGATTATTACTTTGTTAATTTGGTCTAAAAAAGGAAAGAACCTAGGGGCGAATAAGGATATCGATCGATCGGGCTAAAATTGCTACATGGTCCGTAATTAAAGGCGAGCAAATTTATAAAGAACAGAACTACTATGGGATAAATTAACGATACCTTATCTAGAAATTAATTTAATATATTTGGAGGCTCTACAAATCGGGGGATTTTTGAGTCGACTCAGTTTTTTCAATTCTTATTTTTTCCAGTGCTCAATCATCATCTGGTCTAAATCCTGCATTTTTCTATGAGTATTTGTCTTAGGTTTTCATAATCTCTGCTTTCCATTCTTATTTTTTTGTTAATCATTTGGTGTTTTGCTGTTTTCTTTCTTTCCTTTTTTGTTTAATGGATTTCTAATTATCTTTTTCCTCTTATTGCTTTTGCTTATGGATTTTTCTCTAATGGCTTTTGCCACTTT
This sequence comes from Papaver bracteatum, assembly GCA_023529315.1. NCBI lineage: Eukaryota > Viridiplantae > Streptophyta > Magnoliopsida > Ranunculales > Papaveraceae > Papaver > Papaver bracteatum. The sequence continues at coordinate 774,876 of JAJJWX010005189.1, read as the reverse complement.
TGTTGTTGTGATCATAGCTTTTACTGAGTATATCTACAAGCTTTTTCTTAAAGTCTCAGAATGGATTGGATTCAAAGCTTTTTCTCATGGTGTTAAAAGGAAGATGCTTCAAATCGGTTTCAGTTCACAGCAACTCAGTGTTTTTTCATCCCGCCAATCAAGGAATTCAAATTTCAAAAATTGTAGAGTCAGCTGCATGCAGTTAATTAGTTTCCTTATATTGACCAGTGGTTTTACTATAAATAGCTATACTCCTTATCAATCCGAGAAACATTTTAGTCAATATTGTAACCTTTTTAATAGGATTGAAGATTATCGCAGTCAATTCATAGATTATTTTTGGCATACTTTCATCTTCAAAACCCTTATGATACTTATCTCTTTTCCCAAATCTTTTATAAGCCAAACCTTTCCCAACATACTTACTGTATAATATTTTTTCACACAAAAGCTTTCTCTAACTTTTCATTCAATCATTAAGATGGAGGAAGCTAGCTCCAGTCAGGTGGTGGATTTGGTCAACAAGTTTAAGAAAGCTATATTGGATTTGGGCAACATCAATGAAATAAAAGTTATTAAGAGCAATAACAAGGAAGATGAATCTGAAGATAATTGGGAATCCAGTGCTATTGGAAAAGTTATCATAGAAGGACGAATGAGTTATGACATGGTTGAGAAAAATATCACTTTCACTTGGCCTTTTCTAACTTTGGATAACTTAAGAATCATTGAAGTGGAACCAAATATTTTCATCTTCAAATTTAATCAATGGGAGCTTCTGAATCAGGTAATTGATGAAAGACCATGGAGCATTAACAAGCATCTACTGGTTGTCCATGATTACATTCCAACAATGGTGTATACTCAAAAGCATTGGGGTTTTCAGCTTTTTTGGATCCGACTCAAATATCTTTTGCCCGAGCACATAAATTTTACCTCAGTAACAAAAATTGGTCAAGTGATGGGGGAAGTCGTTGCAATTGAACCCAAAGATGCAATTCCTATTGGCAGTATTCCTGTGAAAGTGTGTGTTAATGTTGATCTTTTAATGCCCTTGAGAAGAGGATTCAAATGTTCCACTAATGTTGGGGTTACAAAATGGCATCAATTTTTCTTTGAAAGTCAGCCAAAGAATATCTGTACTGATTGTTATATCATCAATCATTCGAAAACAGTGTGCAAAGATGCTGCAAATTTCTTGAAGAAAGCTCATGAAAAACCATATTTTATTGGTAACATTAACAACATCCGCAAGAACATAAGTATTATCTCCGCCAACTCTGCAATATCAACTTCAAAAGCTCCAGCATTGAAGAAGTCTCAGAAAAAATTCGTTAAATCAGTCCAGTTTGTCCCTCAAAAGGATGGTGAAGTCATCAATTTATAATCTTTACTCAAGAATGAAGAAGTCAATATGGAATAAGATAGCAGACTTGGTAAGGGGCACATAGTTGGTGTAGCTGCTACAAATGTTTCTCCTCCTGCTGATACATCTTCTCAGCACACCATTCTGAATCCAATCCAAGCCTCTATGAATACTCATATGATATCAACTGGAGATATTCCTAAAGTCCATGAAAATAAGGGGAACCAGGTACAAAAATCTCTTATCACTTCTACATTAATTTTATTACTTTCTAAACTGTTTCCTTTAATTGTGCTTTTAAGCTCTTCTAAGTTTAACACTTATCTTACATCTTTTCATATAACCGTTTTAGTTCTCTGCATCATTATGACTTTACAATCTTCATCTTTACTTGTGCACTCTTACACTTTAAATACTCATCTTTTTCCAATGAAGATTATCTCCTAGAATGTTCAAGGCTTTAAAAACACTTCCACTAGAAACCATCTTAGTGATTTAGTATGAGTCCAAAACCCTGATATTGTTTTTCTTTGTGAGACAAAAATATCCCAAGTTAAAAGTAAACCCTTACTGAATCAATACCATTATCCTAATAGTGCCTTTATAGAACCTGTTGGCCTGTCTGGAGGTTTAGTATTATTATGGAAAAATGGTTTTACCTGTGAGATTTTAAGTGATGAACTAAACATGTTTAATGTTGTGGTTCATAGTGATCCTAGTAAACCATAATTCTTACTCACTTGTCTGTATGGGTTCTCTTCTTATGCTAAGAAAAAAGAACAATTGAGATATATTAAACAAACTAGTGAAACTAGTCACTATCCTTCGATTCTTCTAGGAGATTTAAATTTCCATCTTTTGGGTGACTGTAACAAAACTTATTCCTCTCGATGGATGGGTTAACAAAATTGTTGCTGAGAGTTGACTAGAAGATATAGGATATGTAGCAAAAAATTACACTTGGACAAGTAACAATCTTGGTATTGGTTCCTGAAGATCTAGAATTGACTTTGCCTTAGGCAATGGTGATTGGAGTAGACATTTCTCTAATTCCAAGATCTTACATCTAAATCAGGTAGGAAGTGACCATACTCTTATTCTTCTTGTCACTGATACTGAGTGTGAGCCATGTTGGAGGCCTTTTAAATTTTTATTAACCTGGATCAATGATGATACCTGCTATACTACTATAGCTAATGCTTGGAATATCAGTGTTAGTGGTTCTCCAGGTTTTCAGCTTGTTACTAAACTTCAATCAGCAAGGAAAGAATTATCAATATGGAACAAACAACACTTTGGAAACATAAACCAAACTATTGATCATCTTCAGCAGGAGCTCAACTCTGCTCAGAATCAGTTACCTAGTAGTGAAGTCAATGAGAAAATCTTGTGAATCAACACAGATTAAAACAAGTGGCATAAGATTCAAAATAAGTTTCTGCAGCAGAAAGCTAGAGATAACTTCATCAAAGACATGGATAACGATACAAAATACTTCCACACCAAAATCAACAGGAAAAGATCTAGAAACAACATTGATTCCATTCAAGATAACACTAGTAATTGGCTGCATTCTAGAGAATACATTGGCTCTCATTTGACAAGGAACTTTCAAGATATTAGTACTTCTTCCTCTCATCAACTTGAATAAAGTCTTTACTCAGTTCTTCCAACAGTCATTTTTCATGAAGAAAATCTACAACTTACAAGAATACCAGGTAATGAAGAAATTTTCAACACTCTCAAAAGCATGGAGAATTGGAGTGCTCCAGGGCCTGAAGGCTTTCAAGATGGTTTCTACAAAAGTCAATGGAATGTAGTAGGTGATGATGTATGTCTTATGGTTTCTAGGTTCTTTCAAACAAGACACCTTTTTAAACAAATCAACAGAACATATATTTCTCTTATTCCAAAAAAAAAAAAAAAACCTCTCTGTGCTGCAGATTATAGACCCATAGGGTTGTGTAACACTTCTTATAAGGTCATCTCAAAGATTATTGTCAATAGAATGAAGCCCCTAATGGAAAAGATTATTTCTCCATATCAAGATGCTTATGTCTCAGGAAGGCTTATCAGTGACAATACAGTGATTTCTCAAGAGACTATTCACTCCATGAAGAAGAAAAGAGGTCAAATTGGATGGCTAGCTCTCAAGTTAGATATGTCCAAAGCTTTTGATAGATTAGAATGGGATTTCCTCATTAAAGTCTTAAGATATTTTGGTTTCAGTGAGGAATTCTATGAGCTCATTTATCAGTGCATCAGCACAACTTCTCTGTCAGTTATTCTTAATGGCTCTCCTTGTGAAGAGTTCCATCCTTCAAGGGGCATCAGGCAAGGTGATACACTTTATCCCTACTTGTTCATTCTAGCTATGGAGTTTCTCTCAAGACATCTAATAGCTTCTCAACAAAGTAACATCATCAAAGGCATTAAAGTGGCTGCAAATTCTCCAGCCATTAATCATCTGTTATTTGCAGATGACTGCTTGATTTTCACTCAAGCAAATTTGGATTCAGTTCACAATGTCCTTCAACTCCTTCACAATTTCAGTAGTCAGTATGGCTAGGTAATCAATTTTGAGAAATCTGCAGTGTATTTCAGTAAAAAAACAAAACCAGAAGTTGCAGCTACACTTACACAAATTCTAGGAGTCAAGACTATGAACTCAAAAGAAAGGTATTTGGGATTTCCACTTATACTTGGGAATTCTAAACAAGAAGCTTTTAGGTCTATTGAAGATAATTTCAACAACTGATTGTCTATATGGTATGGTACTTCTCTATCTTAATCAGGTAGATCTACTGTGATCAAGCATGTTCTTAACTCTCTACCTGCTTACCAAATGGGTTCTTTCAAGTTACCTGATCAGCTCATGAAGAAGTTAACAACTATCTAAAGGAAATTTTTCTGGTGTCACTCTTCTAGTCGAGGGTTTCATCCTGTTTCTTACTCTAAACTTTGCAAGTCAAAAGATCATGGAGGTCTTGCATTCAGAGATATGGAAAAACTAAACATGGCACTATTTACTAAACTTGCTTGGAGGGTATGTAATGAAGAATATCAACTCTGGGTTCAAATTCTAGGGAGAAAGTACTTCAAATATGGTAATATTCTTCATCACATAATTAAAACTACAAACTGCTCTTACATGTGGAATGGCATCACCAAAGGTCTTAAAATCATTCAAGATAACTACTTTATGGAGGTTAATAATGGCATTAGAACCAAAATATGGAAGGACAAGTGGGTTCCAAGATTTAATAATCCCCCCATCCCAATGAATAAAATGCATAGATTCTATGATAGTGTGGATGAACTTATCAATACAGACACAAACTCCTGGAATGTTACACTCTTAAATACTTTGTTTGATGCCAATACTTCTAGGCAAATCCAGGAAATCTTTATTGACACTTCAAAAGAAGATATCATGATCTGGACTCCTGCAAAAGATGGAAAATTCTCAGTTAAGAGTGCTTACAACCATCTCACTAATAATTCCAATGATATTCTGATCAATGAAGTTACTATTCAACCCCAAGTATGGAAAGCATTGTGGAGCTGTAGTGTTGCACACAAAATCAAGCTTTTTTCATGGAAGTGCTTACATGAATGCCGTCCAACAAGATATAAACTTGCAACACATAATCCTGATATGGAAATTCAATATGGAGTTTGTGGTAGAGAAGAAGAAACTATTGAACACCTAATCTTTGATTGCAGTCATGCCAGATCATTGTGGAGAACTATTAATATAAACATAGATGCAATTAAAGCTAACTATGGCAGTGTTTCTGAATGGGTTCTAAGTTGGTTTAATGGAAGTAATGCTAATATGAATGAACAGTTTTTATTCACTTGTATGATTGGTGTCTGGATCATATGGAAATACAGGTGTGAGAAGATATTCCAGGGAGCTAATCTAAACCCTATTTCCACAGCCAATAGGATGCAATATCATTTAATTTCGCATCTGCATGAAAATTTAATTTGTGTTGCGCACAACATTAATACTGCTAAGTCCAATTGGTTACCTCCTGCTCCTGGCATTGCCTAATTTAATGCTGATACCTCCTTTGATTATAATACTAATCATAATGGTACTGGTGTTGTTTTACGTGATCATGCAAGCAACTGCGATGGGATTAGAGGGAATTTCAAACATGGAATCTTGAATACAGAGCAAGGAGAGTGTTTAGCTGTTCGAGACACATTACTATGGGCCAAAGAGATGAACCTGGATGATATACAAATTGAGGCTGACGCTCAAGTAGTAATAAAAGCTATTACAGAAGACCCATGGGAAACACATTGGGAAAACAGAATCTTAATTAGAGAGATTAAGCATTTAAGTTCTTTTTTCAATTCTTGCAAATTTACTTTTGTTCCTAGAGATGATAATCAAGTAGCTGACTCCATTGCAAAAAGCGTTCGAGTTTCAGCTACTGATTTGCTTAAGTTTGATAACTTTGGGCATGAACTATATGATCTTTTAGCCCAAGATCAAAATTCTCATTCTGGTTGATCAATAAACTTCGTTTAGTATAAAAAATATAAACAATCAACGATACCTAAATTGATTACCATAAACACAATCTTTCATCCTCCTGCAGTAAACTGAGAGAAATATCGAGAAATTCGGTGTGAACTAGATGCAAACAGGACGGACAAGAATATGATTAGGGTTAAAATGTTGAGATTTCCTCGAACACTTATAAATACCCAACGGGAAGTAATATCCGTGCCCCACAAACAAAATGTTTGGTTCAAAACCAGAGTTTGGTGACGACAAGGTCTATTATTTTCTTGCTACAAGGGCAACTGTGGCAAGTTAATTAAAGCAAGCAGCAAGTGACTTGTTAATCCAAGCGGCAACTCACTTTGACACTTTGAAACGGAAGCCAAAGTATGTCCATGCCTTGGAAATGACTTGTTTTGGGGGCATTAGACTTGACTCTTGTTGGTAAAGGAATCTTGAAAATTGTAGGAAATATTTCAAATGTGAATGGAAATTGGGTTAACGAGGAAACGACGATTAGGATTAAGTCTGTTCGGAACAGGAAGGTTGATGACCAGTCACGAGTAGATGGTCAAGTTTGGTTTGGGAATGGACACGATCCAACGGTTCAGAACGTATCCCATCATAGGGACATAATCTGATGGCCACAGAGTTATGTCTCTTCCAAACGTTACCTTCCCAACTGCCATAGTTTCTCTTTAAGAACCCATCTTCCTGTTTTGTGAAAGATAGAAGAAAAAACTATTTTCGTTTTACAGAGAAAAACTTTTTAGAACTTTCCATTGATTTTCATCACAAGAGTACGTTAAGAGAGTTGTGCTACAAGACTTCACGTTCGCTGTTCGGTGTAATCGAAGTGCTGCGAAATACATCGAGGTATTGTTGAATGTTGGAGACATATGCCGCTAAACCTGTAACATCATTATATACAGGGCATCAAATGTCTTAAACAAAGAGATTACTCGACTCAATACAACAAATTGATTGTTTGCTTACGAATTCCGTTATCAGGTGCATCCGTTTCTTTCCTACTTCTTTGTTTATAAAGTTTGATCTAGTATTGGTTTTATACATGACTAGATTGTGATTTTTCTTTTATTCTAAAAAAGAAGTGTCTGCATCTTTGTACTTGTGTTGTTTGTGTCGAAACATCTAATGAGATAGTACACATGATTACTATTTGATTGCCTTAGTTAAACTGCTTATAATCTGTTTGCGCATGTACCAAAGTGAACCCTCTGTTGGTATAGACATATCGTTTAGTGTTTTGTTTTGTGGTAGATTAATCAAGATTAGTATAACATTTTCCAACAATCTTAAGACATTTGAATAGTTTATCTAATTCTTGATTATATACTACAGTAGAATTTTAGTTTGGTTAGTTTAATTTTGTTACTCTCTATACAGTTGAAGTATAGAATTAGTTAAATTAACCCAGTTGATTGCTTTCAACATTCGGTTAGGCGAGTCTGGCATTCTCATGAATTTTATTTTATGCTTTAATGTTAGATTTTCTGTACAATGGGTATCGCATCATTCAGAAAATCTTAAAGTGGTTATAAATTGCACTTGAACATACTGCCTATGAATTAGTATATTTCAGTTTGGTTATCATGCTTATTCCATGTTGTTCTTAGGAAGAAAACCATTCCGTTTATTTGAATTTTATTTGTTGTTCAACAATTGTCCAATTACGGGTGCATGAAAAACCATTGGCGCTGGTTGTTCGCTTGATGTGACTGAATGTTATTAAGACACAACTCTGGGAATCACGGTTACTGTGAATATTTGCATTACTGGTCTTTGCCTCAAGAGACTAATTATATGCGAGTTTGTGTCTGGTTCCCCTTTAAGACTAATAACAGTGGTGGTGAAGGCAGTTATTACCTTTGAATTCGAAATTTACATGTGGATTCAGAAGGTATATATGTTTGCTTTAGAAAGAGATTCACATTTGGAAGAATCTAATGGTGAAAAGATGGAACCTCTCAGATAGAAAAGATCATAGAAATTCATTGAATCCATGTTTAGAGAAAGACATGAGAGATGTCTCTTTGTAGAGACATGACTGGATCTATAAATTGATTCACATGATGAATGTTTCGATCACTTTCTCTTTTCTCTCTTATTCTCCATTTTCATTGATCGTGTTGCACTAAGTAAATCCGTACCAGTTTGAGTAGGCAGGACACGATTCTTATCAATTTTAAGATTGTGTGGCCAGATTTACTTAGTGGGCAACACAAGAGTCAAACTGAGTAAATTGAAAATGGCAGTTTCTTTGAATTTAGGCATTTTCTGGAAACGGAAGACGATGCATAATTTAACCCATTGTGATCTTGTAAAGCATCACGTAGTGCTGGTGCGCAATGATCAGGATTACTAAAAGGGTTTATGGAAAAAATGAGAGGCTAAAATACCATTTAGAGGGGAAACATTAATTTTAACCGAAGGACAGCATTGTTTCTTCATTGTGAATTCCGGCAGGGAATCATGGTCCATCGCACATGGTTATTAGTTTTTGAATAGAGATTGTGCAGTATTGGGAGCAAATGCTTTATCTTCAGTGATAAAATCTCTTCAATACAAGTATGCACAGGCACAGTTAAGTTCCCAACTAAGGTTAAATTAATGTTGGTACTATAGATCCCTGTAACTTTCGTCTATCAAGCGTTAATTAGCAAATTGTTCCAAAAATTATATTTTGGAATGGTGTTTAATTCCTGAGATTCCTTTGATACACATGCCCTAGATAGCATGATCTAAGCTATGATCAGTGGTGCTATGTTGATTAGACAAATTGGGAATGCAGTTTTCTTAAATTTGAAATGTAAACTTTGGATTTCAAATGACAGTGAAAAAGATTCAGTTTCTGGCGTTAGCACTCGTCGGTAAACATCACAACCAATTATGATGAGACACAATGAAATGTGGTCTCAAAAGTTTAATATCATAGTTGGACCCAATGAAACTCTAGTTTTGGACAGAGATTAATTAGCAAGTGTTGCTAAATAAGTAGATTAAGATCATTCAAAGAATCAAATCTACTGTCCACAGAAATGTAGGGGATAAATGTGATGACACGATATATTTTGGTGTATACGCATTGACTAGCAACCTTACGAGTAGATAAACTAACCTTATGAGAAAAGTTAGTTTTGATATCAGTACAGTGATCAATGCATGCATCAGACATGAAGCACAAGCTTTTGTTTCAACATGCATGTCACTGTGGATCTATTTATTATTCTGATAGATCATAGTGGTGCAAGTATTTTGTGATTCTGTAAGAATGGGAAATTTTTATGAGAATCAAAATCATAAATTCTTTAACTTGATTATGTTAAGAAGTTTATTTTTATCATGCATTGATTCCTAATTTACGGACTGATACGTATAAAGACTCCGACCTGTATGATGAAGAGTATGTTGTCAAGGAGGGTAACAACTCATATACATGGTTGGGATACACATATGTTTAGATTTCATGACCTTCAAAGTGTTTAACTTTTGTACATAGTGAGTACACAGAAATTGATTTTGATTTTGGACTTCATTTGATAACCATTCTCAGCAAATATGTGTTTCTCTCTCCTAAACCATTCTCCATCTCCATCTCCAACATTTCTTCAGCCTAGATTGATTTTAGATCCTAGTTCTACCATCTAGATTCCTAGTTTTCCTTTCATAGATTAGTAGTTTTCGTTTCTCCTTTAGATTCCTAGTTTTCCTTCCTTCCTGTTACCATGTCATCTGAGCATCGTTATGTGCAAATTGAGAAAAAATTCCTTAGGTTCTCTTGTAGCAAATCAATACCTTCATCCTCGATTACATTAACAGAATTCTACAATCATGGTTCTACAAAAGGAGTGTTCACCAACTCCCTAGCTTTAAATCTAAAATCTGTTTTCTTTGAAGCAGCCAAAAACTAGTGATGCGAAGAAATTTATGGAAGTTTGATGACAATCAAATTTGGTTTTGCTTCTACAAAACAATCTAATGCTCAAGGATTTATTTACACATCATCCTAGCTAAACCAAATCAGAAAGCTGATCCAATCTCTTTTTTGTTCCATCCGTGTAATTGCTACATCGGGTTGGTTTGTCACAGATGCTCTTGAATCAATCCTTAATTTCTCTTGTAGGATTTCTAAACAGTCCCATTCCATTTGTTTCCAACATCCGACACCCCAATCCCACCTTCATCCTTCAACTTCCTATGCTCAAATTCTCTCTCAGCCGAAATCTAGTAATCCAACTTCTATCAGGAAACCTACTTACAAACATGCTCTAAATCCTTTTCCCTGCAATAAATTTGCGGCACCTGCTACTGTAAATTCCAAAAAAACAATCTATCCATATAGATAATTCTTTAGATCCTTTGGGAAAATGGAATGATTCTTTTATCATCTCTTCGCCATACAGGGTTCACTCTTGGAATCAAATTGGCTTATCTTTATGTTTTGAGCTGCAGATTGTTTCTGAGTTTCAAATCTTCCCTATCAATTCTTTCCAAGCTTTATTTCATGCAGATACGGAGCTCTCTAAAGCAAATTTAGAATTCAAATTTGAGGCCTGTAATGTTACTTATTCAGTATTCAGATGGCATGAAAAAATTTGGAGTTTGAATCATCAGGATTCTCAGGAATTTCACATTGAAGTATATGGTGTACCATATCAATTTTGGTCATCAGAAGTATTTCATGCTATTGGTAAACTATGTGGAATTTTTTTACTAATTGATCCATCAACGTTGAGATTAGAAGATTTGCGCGCTATACGTATGAAGATTCGAAACAGAAAAGGCATCAATGGCATTCCAAGGGTGATCAACATTTTTTCAGGTAGGCAAAAGTTCGTGGCTCACATTGCAGTGACAAGAAAGTCTTCAAGGATTGACCAAAACTTCAAAATTCTACCACCGGTAAATGAGGATCTGTTTTCAAATTCAACTCTAATCAAGACATATACTGTGCCTGATTTTTTGGAGGAAAGTAGAACGAAGAAAAGAAAATTTCTCCCTCCGTATATTCCTCGATTTACAAAGCCTGAAACAGATAATAAGGTAACTTCCGCGTCAAGTCAGCCTGTATTTACTGCTCCAACGGAAAAGATTAATTATTTTACCAGGAGAACGGGTCATCATGGGTCAAAGAAATCGAAAAAGAAAAAGAAATACATGCCGAAACAGGTATGGAAACGTATCCAAAAATCTGTGGATAATTTGAGTACCACTTTGGCTACAACTCATCTAGAGAATAATTTAGATGACATGGATATTGATGTGGCCACCTCCTGCCAGCCTGCTTTCAAGATCTCTATGGCAGATTCTACTGAACCTAATGTTACACCTGAGTCTTCTAAGACATGTAACTCAGCATCACCTTTCTCCCAGAACAAAGGCCCTAACCCTTCCCTCGTCCAAACTCAAAACCATGCACCTTCCTCAATCACTAAATTCCATGTTACTGAACCTACCTTCAAGCCATCAATGTCTGAATTTAATCTCTCTCTCATATCAAGAAACAACCAAGTAATCAAGCGTATCCACATACCTACATGGGTAATTACTGAGGTGACTCGACTTTTTAACATGGGAGTGCGTTTGGGAATTGATTTCTTGTCTATGCCAAATCACTCTTTAAATCACTTAACCATAAAAGTCACAGGTACAGGTCCCATCCTTAAACCTATACCTGTTCTCCCTTTGAAGATCTTACCTGAAGAAGATTTTGCTGTGCAAACTTTGATTAATTTAGAGGGCATGGATGTTGTCTCTATTCATGAACCTAAACAAGTTGATACTCCTCTAATGGATGCAGAAGGGCTGGCTGTCACATTTATGGTACAGATAGATGAGTTGTGTAACTCTGATACATCAGATTCAATCATTTATCCACCGGGATTTGAGCCATCAACTTTATGTATTTCTGATGATGCAAGCTCAAGTAATGAAGAAGAAGGGAAAATGCTTGTTATACCTAAGAGAATGAAATCAGAATGTAAAAGGCTAGGGGTGGTGGCACAAGATTTGGACACCTCTCAACCTAGAACAAGAAGAGCAGCTAAACCAAGGGACGCAAAAGTTTATCAATGAGTATCAAAATTCTTACTTGGAATGTTAGAGGCCTCAATTCCAGAGAAAGAAGATGTGTTGTGAAGAAAATGTTAAATCTCATAAGAGCACCTATTGTCATTCTACAAGAAACTAAAATGCTTAGTTGTTCTCTCTTTGACATAAAGCAAATTTGTGGTTATCAAAATATGGGATGGACATATCAGCAATCTTTTGGGAGTTCTGGTGGTATGATTACTTTATGGGATAAGGATTTTGTGGAAGTTACAGATTCTCTAGTGGGAGATTATACCCTATCCATCTCTTGTATCAACAAAGATGATAACTTTGAATGGGTTCTAACAAATGTTTATGGACCTAACAAGCCGACTGAAAGAGATGATTTTTGGATGGAGCTTGATAATGCGTCAAGATTATGGGACCTGCCATGGTGTCTTGGAGGTGACTTCAATGTAATTCTCAAGTGTGACGAGAAGAAAGGCTGCAATAAAATCACTAAGAGCATGAGGGACTTTGCTGATTTCATATATACACATGATCTCATTGATCTTCCTATGAAAGGTGCTAGGTACACCTGGTCAAATGGAAAATCCAATCCTGTCATGTCTAGAATAGACAGATTCCTACTCTCTCCTTCTTTTGAAGCTCATTATCCTTTTGCCTCTCAACTTGCTAAATCCAAACCCACCTCAGTTCATATTCCTCTTCTCCTAGACATTTCTTATCCTTCTTGGAGTCCTAGTCCATTTAGGTTTGAAGTTATGTGGTTCATGGAGAATGGTTTTCTTAATTTATTACAAGAATGGTGGCAATCTTTCTGTTTTGCAGGTACAGCTAGCAAAGTTCTGTGGCTTAAGTTGAAAGCTCTAAAAGAGAAATTGAAGATATGGAACAAGGAGGTTTTTGGTATCACAAATTCAAAGTTAAATTTAATTCTTGAGGAAATCCAAGACATTGATGTTTATGCAGAGGATAACATCTTGTCTGAAGCTATGGTGAATGAAAAGATCAAGCTGAAAACTGAATTTGAGAAGATTACAAAGATGGAAGAGATTTCTTGGAAGATCAAGTCAAGCACAAAATGGTTACAAGAAGGTGACAAAAATACTGCTTTCTTCATTAGTCAAGCCTCTGCAAGAAGAAGAGCAAACAGGATCGTGCAACTTTATGTCAATGGTGAGTTAATGAAGATAGAGATAAGCTTAAGGAGCATATTGTAGATTATTATGAAACTTTGTTCACAGAAGAGGAGCTTATTAGGCCAGAATTGGTGGACATCGAGTTTGAAAGTATCAATCAAGTAGAATCAGACATCTTGGAGGAAAACTTCACAGAAGAGGAAGTTATTAATGCAATTAAGGAGCTCGGACACGACAAAGCACCAGGCCCGGATGGTTTCCCCATTATGTTTTTTCAGAAGTGCTGGAGTTTCATCAAAAATGACATTATGGATACAGTTGCTGAATTTTGCGCCTCTGGTACTATTGATTCTAAACATAACTCTACTTTTATCACTTTGGTTCCAAAAAAAGATCACATTGAAACAATAAAGGATTGTAGACCAATTTGTTTGTTAACTAGTGTCTATAAAATCATTGCGAAGGTGCTTGCTTCTAGATTAAAACTTGTGATGGACAAGTTGATTTCGCCAGTTCAATGTGCTTACATCAAGGAAGACAGATCATAGATGGTACCCCGATTGCTAACGAGCTGGTGGATTCTAGACTTAGATTAAAAAGTCTGGAATTGTTTGCAAAATTGATCTAGAAAAAGCTTTTGATAGAATTAATTGGAAATATCTTGAGGTTGTTTTGTCCAAGATGGGTTTTGGCAGAAAATGGTGTAACTGGCTCAAGTTTTGTTATTCTACTTCATCATTCTCAGTTCTTATAAATGGGAGTGCTTTTGGATACTTCAAGAGCTCAAGAGGAGTTAGACAAGGCTGCCCGGTTTCTCCTCTCTTGTTCAATATATCCATGGAAGGGTTTTCAAGGTACATGGATAGGGCTGCTAATTTGAATCTTTTCGGGTTTCTCCCTGTCTCACCCACAAGTATTGTGGTGAATCACTTACACTATGCAGATGACACAATATTCTTCATTGATCACAACAAGGATGAGCTACACAACCTTTTCTCGGCTCTACATTGTTTTGAATATATTGCAGGGCTAAAAGTGAACACTACAAAGACAAGACTGGTTGCCATTGGGGAAGTTCCTGAGCTTAATGATTGGGCTGCGGAGTTTGGATGTGCTACTGACATTCTTCCTTTTATTTATCTTGGTATGCCTCTGGGTGCTAAGGCTAATTCCAAGCAGATCTGGGATATAATCATTGAGAAGTTTGAATCTAGGTTGTCTACTTGGAAGCGTTGTAATCTTTCAAAAGGTGGTAAGTTAACTCTACTTAAGTGCATTTTAACCTCACTACCAATTTACTATTTCTCCCTATTCAAAGCTCCAGGCTCGGTGTTAAAAATCCTTAATAGGAAGATGAGGAATTTCCTTTGGGATCATGATACTGGATCGAAAATTTCTCATCTTGTTTTATGGGATTTGGTTCTAGCTCCTATTTCTAGAGGTGGTCTTGGTGTTTGTGACCGAAATTGATGAATCTTACTATGCTAGCCAAGTGGTGCTGGAGGTATGGCATTGAAAGAAATAGATTATGGCATAAAATCATCTCTGACAAATATGGTAATGATTTTTCGGTTTGGGTCCCTGGAAAAGTTAAAACTCCATACGGGGTTTCTTGTTGGAGAGCAATATCAGACACAAATGCACTAATCTCAGCTCATTCTAAGATTATCATTCACTCTGGAAGGCATATTTCTTTTTGGCATGATTACTGGATTGGCAATACTTCTATCTCAGATGCATTCCCGCTTATTTATAGAATCTGCAGTGACAAGAACAAAAAGCTTGCTGACATGGTGACGGTTGATGATACCTGGAAATTTGATTTCAAAAGATGCTTAAATGATATGGAAGTTCAGGAGTTTGCATCACTTCTTTTGCTCATTGGCGACCCTCCACCTCAGCTGGATGTTCTCCCTGACACTAGAAGGTGGTCTCTAAACACTACAGGTATTTTTAGTGTCAAATCTCTGTATTCACAGCTGGTGGCTTCAAAGGGTTTACATCAATTTCCTTCATCTTTCATATGGAAATCTGCAATTCCTCCAAAGGTGAACTTCTTAGTCTGGTGCGTGTACCTCCAAAAATGTGACGGAGAAACAGATGGGAGGGAGTAAGACGGTTGTAGGATATATAGCTAGGTCTTACATCGGGCTGGATCGAGCACACCGGCCGGATTATCCCACGGGCAAGGCCGGAAAGGCATTCTCACAGTTACATTATTCGTTAAGTTTACTGTAGAAAATAAACCACCTTCAGTGGTGACCTTCTGAGTGAATGATATAAAATTAAGAAAAAACTAAAGACACTTCCAATGCCAAAAATGCATGCTATAGAAAAAGGATAAGCCAACACTCCTTAACCCATGCATTATATATAATTGCTAGAGTTTATAGTACAAGTGTTTATAGTAAAACAGTTGCTCACCGCATGAGCCACAGCAGAATATACATAACAAGGACTAATAGCGGTATACTCCTTTTTCTCCATATGCCTCTTCTCCACGTTCCTGTCACCTTCGTTCTCCCAAAATAAGTACCGCTGTTGAGTGAAACTAGGCTTTCCACGTAATTATATACACCTCTGATATCTAAATTATTAAGCTCTAGTCGTCTTGCAGTTGAATGCTCTGGGCCATATAAAACTAAATTAGTGCTTTCACTGTATATTTGACACTCACCATTCTCAGAAGACCACTTCAGGTGCACATATGTGTTCGCAATCTTGTTTTGCTGTTTCGTCCAAGATTCCCAAACTCCATATTCCTGCATCACCCATGCTTTATTAAGCCCTGGATGCACTATACCAAGGCAACCTCCCAACACTTTCAAAAATATATGCGAATAGTGTATTTTCTCCATTAATTCTCCTGGCAGTTGTATTTCTTTGAAACTCTCATCGCTTATATTAAAAGAAACAATAACTTGAGGAGTTTTAGCTATCCAATGAAGAGATCCATTAACAAGCACCCCCATTAGATAATCAACAGAATAAGGTTTAGTTTCAAGGCAT
The DNA here is from genome assembly GCA_023529315.1 of Papaver bracteatum. Classification (NCBI taxonomy): domain Eukaryota; kingdom Viridiplantae; phylum Streptophyta; class Magnoliopsida; order Ranunculales; family Papaveraceae; genus Papaver; species Papaver bracteatum. Next base: position 758,765 of record JAJJWX010005189.1, on the reverse strand, counting down.
TTCCATGAATTCGATCTTAACGTGTAGACATAAACCAAAAAACTTGGTGTATTTCTAGCATAAACTAACTTATAATCGTCATTCTTGTAATCATAACAAAAAATTATATTTTGGCCTGATATGTTGTTATAAGGTGAATCAGGTATCCATTTATACTCTTTAGTGGCTGGATTCCAAAGACTAAAGAAGTCTTTCAACTGATGATGATGATGTTTTAAGCAGACCAAACCATTGCAAGAACCCAAGATACCAACTACCGTTGTAGGTTCGTGATTCTCCATTACAACAGCTTTACCATAAAAGTTACTCGAAGAGAACAACGAATGTTTTGTTATATTATACATTAAAATTTCATGAATCTTCCTATCATAACAACTAAGTATGAACCTAGAATTGTTGTTGAATTTGAGTGTATAATTAAGATGCAACTTAACAAAATGAGGGTTGGAAATTATGGAAAACCATGTCTTAGAAACGCACTTACATATAAATGTCGATTTCACCGGTAATCTTATAAAGATTTCAAGATATAACTCATCTGGAAGACATCTTGGTTTTGTGGCTCCTTTTTTGTTAAGAACTAGACTCCTAAGCTTCGATAACAAAACTCCTAACATTCTTCAAACCAAATTCTTCTTCTTCTTCCACAAATGTTTATCTTGGAGGAAATTTCAAGGTTTTTTTTCTTCTCTTTTTATTCTAAGTGAGTTAGCTTAAAGGAAGATGAATAGAGAGAGCGTTGTTGGCTTTAAGAATATAAGTGAGTTTTCCTCTCTCTCTCTTCTCTGATTCTTAATAAAATTCTTTCTTATCTCTTAAGTAGTTGATGTATTAATAATTCATTGTTTGCTTCACATGTGAAATTTTTCCATTTTGGGCCATTGCTATTAAACTTGGGTTTGGCATCTGTCTATTGATCACATGCTGGTAATTCTTGCATTATTATGTATTCTAAGCAAAACAACTCTTTATTGAATGTAAAGAATCAATTTCAAGAAAGGAAAATTGCACTGGTGGTGCATAATGCTTTGTTGAAATTTATACTTTTATCAAGAATTTAAAACCCTTGATAATATTTTCGGAGATATACGAGCATCATGGTGTTGCTCGTATAGAGCTCCTAGAGCTCTAGTAGTGAAGTTGGAAGCAAGTCTTTGGTGGTTTCTTAAACTTTCTCTTTTAATATTGAAATGATTCTTACTTGCTTGCTTGAATTACAATTGATGTAGAACTTGCCTATTTATACTAGTTAGCTAAGCCTCCAAGTGACCAACTCCAAATTGAATTCTACTTCCTTAGCCTACAAACTAGACCAACATTTTTATCACATGTTTTACATTATGATATCTGACCAACCTCTCTTGATCATTCTAGATACTTTGAACTCTACCTAACTCTAGACTTCTTTAAACCTTGTTCACATTAGTTCATATTAGACATTACAAATTAGGTAATTCCAACAATTCTTGCATTATTATGTATTCTAAGCAAAACAACTCTTTATTGAATGTAAAGAATCAATTTCAAGAAAGGAAAATTGCACTGGTGGTGCATAATGCTTTGTAGAGCTAGCCAACAAGTATTCTTTTTGTTTTTGGTACTATAAAGCAATGACTCTCCCGGTTTGAGTCCCCACTCCTGCTTTGTAGTGACGCATCCCATTTATTATTGGGAATCTTGATCTGGAGTTAGGAATTTTTTTGCTATTGACACATACCGAATCGGAGTTGTTTAATTTGCCAGAACTTCTGTGATGTTGTTGTTCTTGTTGAAATGAGTATATTTTTCCGAACGAGTGGCTAATCGAATGATTATATGATGTTCAACGTTTCTCCTGTGCATTTCAGGGATACAAAAATATGATTTCACTAGTAGCGCAGCACTACAACTTGAGAATAACCCCGAAATCCAACGGCAGTGGTATCACCATCGATCCTTTCAAAAGTGCTTTGTTGCCATAAAGGTGATGAGTCTGAAACAGTAAAACTCTAGATTGGAAATTGTTATGCTCTAAATTGGGATATACAAATTTCAATCCCATCAAAATATAGAGCAAAAGTGCGAAACATGGCATGAGTAACTTTTTACCTCATTTAATCACCCTTGCTTGCTTTGGCAATTTTCACTGTAAACTAAAACAGTTGTTACTCATTGCATCACCTACAACAGAATTTAAAACAGGTATCCTTTTATACTCTTTAGTGGCTGGATTCCAAAGACTATAAAATTCCTTAACACCCTCATAATGCAGGAAGCAGATCAAACCATTGCAACAACCCAAGATACCAGCTAATGCTGCAGATTTAAATGGGTAAGACTCCACCATAGCAACAGCTTTATCAGAAAATTCATTAGTAGAGAATAATGAATGTTCGGTTATATACATTACAAATGCATGAACCATCCAGTCATATCCACTAAGTATGAACCTAGGAGAGATGTTGTTGATCTGGAGTGTATGATTAAGGTGTAACTTGACAAAATCAGGGTTGGAAATTATGGAAAACCATGTCTTAGAAACACACTTACATGTAAACGTTGATTTCACTGGTAATAATCTTATAAAGATTTCAAGGCATAACTCATCTGGAAGACTTCTTGGTTTTGCTTCTTCTTTTTTTGTGTAGAAATAGACTCTTTAGCTTCGAAAACAAAGATCCTCCTCCTCCTCTTAACATTCTTCAAATCAAATTCTTCTTCTACAACTGTTTATTTTGGAATGAACTAATCAGGCTGCTAAAAAATAAATGAGTTTAATTCTTGTAAGTGAGTTTTTCTTCTCTCTTCTCTGATTCTAAATAAAATTCTTTCTTCCATCAAAAGAAAAAGAAATTGGACTGGTCAGTAATGACTCAACTCTGTTTGGTTCACATGTGAAAACATTATTTCTTGTGTAGGTGATGCTATTAAATGTGAAAATTTTCCGTTTTCGGCAATGCCATTAAACATGGTTTGGTATCCATCTACTGGTCTAATTCTTGCATTATTATGACTTTCAAGCAAAAAAATAAAATAAAAAATATTGAATGCAAAGAATCAATTTCGTTTTGAAGCCATTTCCAGAAAGTAGAATGGAAATTACACTGGTGGTGCCTAATACAATGCAGAGCCAGCCAATAAAAGTCTTCTTACCGCTTTTGGTATAAAGCAAAGCAAAACTCTCTGGTTTTGAGTCCCCACTCCTTTGGACGTGGCACATATGGAATAGGCGTTTGTTTAATGCTAAGATTCAACCGCAAAGGAAATGAATTTGCCCAACTACTGGTTAATAGAGTGATCATATGAGGATGAAACCAGCTCGATTACACCAACTCCATCCATGTAGTAGTAGTGTTGATAATAATGCATTTTCTGGAAGTTACTGTTTACCATAGTGTAAAAATCAGTATAGTTTCTAGTCTAATTATTGTAGCTTACTTGGAGTGTTGGCCAAAGAACTACATAGCTAAGTTTCCTATTAGTTTATGTTTTAGAAATGTCTAGAGATCAGTTGTAAAAGGCTATTTTTTTTTTCTATAGAAAAACTTAGGCATAGAAAGGCACTAAGGGTAGTACAAAATAGTTGGGTTGGCAATGGCTGTGGATGAACCACTTTGCCTGCCAGCTTTGTTCTTAAAGAATAGTGCTAGTTTAAAAGTCTCCATATTTTGGTTTCGGTTTACAATTTTAAGATTGAGTAAAACAAAAGATATGTGATTGATAACCATATTTTATGATGTTATGCAGTTACAGTAGTAACCCCCTTTTTTGCAAGGGAAATAAACAGTATGTACAAGATTCAAAATGATTTAGGTAATAAAATTTTAACTGCTCCCAGAAAAGGCGAAAACCATCTTCACTGCAACATTTTAAGATACAAGAAGAGAAGTAAAATGTTTAGTAAATTGTTCTAAAACCTGCCTGGATTTTGAAAACCAATTTCACATAATTCACACTTCCATTGCATCTGCTCCTTCAACAGCCACCTCTACTACTTTCTCTTTCAATTGTTTGATCTTGGTTGATAGGACCTCTGCAAAACATAACATCACAGCAACAACAACGATAACATCAAAACTCAAAACCTTGCAATAGACTTTACTTACATATGCAGTGAAGTCGTGGTAAATAAACAGATGAATCACTTACCAGTCTGGCCATTGGCAAAAGAAAATCCTCTAGTAATGACGTAAGTACGAGGGTTAGGCAACATATGGTTCCTCAAATACTCAGTCCCATCCTGTACTAGAAAGAAAACACTATGGTGTTAAGCGCAGCCATAGCAAAAAAAGAGATGACGTTGTTTCTATAAGTGGTTGATCAACATACCTTGGTTATCACACATACATCAACATTGATACCACTTCCTAAATCATTGAAAATACCTGAGCGGATAGCCTCACTAACAAGATGAATGCCTTCCTCTCTCTTCAATAATTTACAGAACAGTCGAAATCAGAATATAAACCTAATAAAGGTTACAGAAATTTGGAAAACAGTTCACATAAAAGTATTAACCTCCCAATAGAAGAGTCGGTGGAAATAACAAGAGTTACATAATTCTTCGGTAGATGAGGTTCACAAATACATCAAACAGATAATAAACTGATGGCCCAAACATAAAGTTTCAACATACATGTGGAAAAGCAAGTGTAACTACCTAGGACTATTCAAATTTCAGGTGAATGACAACAGTTGAAAAAACAAACAAAAAAAAAAAACAGACCAACAAAATCGCAAAATCGAACAGTTTACGGAATCTCTCCAGCAGTACAAAAAAGCCGCTACATCAATAACTATTTAGGCATGAGCGATCCATATAAATGAAGACTGAGGAGAAACAAGTTGGTTATCAACATTTTTCCCTTCCCCATCCAATTATCTTCACATGCAACAGAAACTTACAGCCATGGATAACTACTGAGGTGGATCATCCGAATGGAATGAGCTTCATTATTCCTCCATCACTTTACATGGCCTGAGAAACCTAAGTTATATCAACTAGGATGGCAAGCGACACTATAACATGAGATCTTCAAAACCTAACAAACACTGCACAATCTGAATCTAGTTCATCATCTTTATATCCGAGATGACTATGCCATGATAACAATGAGATGGTTCCTAAAAGAACATGCTCAAAGTAATTAACTTGACGAAGTTATTCAATCGTCTTTATCTTTTGAAGATTCGACCAAGACATTACAGACTGATAGAAAAACGTAACGGTTCCAACAAGTTTGACATAATATCCCTAGACTAAGACTCAAAAACACAAAGAAGAAGATCTGAACAAGGAAAAAAGAGAAGCAACAATAACAACTAAGGGAAAATGAATTTGTCTAAATGCATAACTCAAGACTAATGGCTGAAGTTTCCCAGTGGTCCAACAAAAGAAGCATAAAAGGTAAATCGTGTAACTACACACTAAAATGTTATCACAATTATATAATTGAGTAACATAACCCAAAGAGTGTGACAGTCATGCCCTCTCTGTACTGTGATTCAAACATGGCCATAGCAGCAAGAGAACCAGAACCCATCGTGGCATAAGGAAGACTATCAGTTGAACCATGTGGGTAGATCTACAAAAAACAACTTCCAGTTACAAACCGAACACATATAAAGAAGAAACTAAAGGAGATAGCAGTGACGGTATTTGAACCCATAGTATGCAAATGAGGTCCGGTGACATCAACTCCACCAAGCACCAAAGCAGCACTCACATGACCCTGGTAACTGTACAATAGTGCAACAACCTCCAGTTATCCAGATTCTTTCGGATTATGCAAAACCAAAAACATCTGGGTGCAAAAGACAAATATACCTGAAAAGGTGAGTCTTCAAAAGTGTAAGAGCTGTTACAACCCTTGATTGACGACCAATTGCATAACGGTGTAGGTTAAGTTGGGAGCTGACCATGTCTATAAAAAAAATAAAAAAATAACAATATTTGTTGTTCACTTTCATACGTCTAAACTGTACAATGATTCAATGAAAATTTCGTTTATCCATAAATAACTTCCAGAGCAGAATATCCACGTTTTTGCTAAATAGCAGTTATGTAATGTGTAGAGTGGTAATTGAATTTTTGTCCCTACTTTTGATAGTCTACACAAATATCCTTATCAAATAATAATTCTGTCCCTCTTTATCTATAAGCCCATCAGGGGCCCATCAACAATTTATAGACTTCCAAATATACCCCAACCTTTATACCTTATTGAAAGTATAGATTTCTTCTTATCTTCTTTAATTTCAGATCTAATTTTTCTCTCGTCTTCCTCTTCCACCGACAACTACCACCTTCTTCGTCATCACCACCACCATGCCAGTAGCACCTCCACTTCCTCCATCATGTCTTACCACCATCGTTATCACCATCTACTTCTTCTCTTTATTTTTAGCGAAACATACAGTAGACAGTACCACCATCTCCGTCGCTACTACCACCACCATCATAATATTTATCGTCGCCACCATAACCAGTACACCCACCTTCGTCACGTCTACCAATAGGCTAAAGATTGATTTTCTATCAACATGCTAAACATTGATTTTACAACAGGCTAAACATTGATCTTCTACATCGATTTCAATTGGATAAACATTGACTTTTTACATCGATTTCAATTAGTAAAATGAAGTAATATTTGTCAAAGAGATGGAGTAATATTTGGACTTCTCTTCCCTTTTTGAAATTCGATCGTTTAGTTCTAAGTGAAGGTGGGTATCCACGTTTTCTTAATTTTTCAGATCTAAACATTTTTTCTCCAGCTCTCACGAGGATATCAAATCTATGTTAGTAAATGAAACTAAATTTACCATTAGATGAAGATGATCATCAACATCTCAAAATGCAACCACCTGTTTCTCAATCATCTGATGGGGGTGGTCTTGGCGGCAGAGGTGCTGGTGGTAGCATAAACAATCCATTTCCTGACCAATCTTCAGCTCTTCCATTATTTAATCCACTCAATATGGATGGTTGTCGGATACCTAATGATGGCTGGGCCGGGAATCCCGGGGCTGGTCGACCTCCTTATTGACCTCCGTCGAAATTGTACTTCTTCATCAAAAGGTGTTGTTACTGAAAACCACTTTTTTATACTCTGCTAATTGTATGTTTGATTATGCCGCTGCTATAAACAATTATTCGGCTTACACAAATGTTGTGTGCAGTATATGAAGGAAAAAATTTACCTGCTAGTTCATTTGCAGCTGTTGCTTTGTTGGTTCCAACTCCATACTACCCAGGGTAAGTTATTTGACTACTTAATTAATCTCATTATTTTTCTATGAATATCTAGAAATGTTTAAGTCCATATGGATTGTTATGGGGTCCTGTTCCTGTTGTTGGTGCCATATGGATTGTTGTGTAAGTCCAACTTTAAATTTTGGTTGATTAGAATGGATGATGGATTTGATTTCATACATTGTTCTTGTGAAATTGTTCTGTGATAAGTTAATGATTGACTTCCGGTTGCTGTTAATATAGTATATTTATTCTAATGCTTGAATAAGTTCGATCTGTTAGTACTAGCATACTAGATAGATTTCCCAACTAAAGTGTTGATGATGTTTAGTAATTGGTGTTGATGTTTATGATGTTTTAGGTGGTGTTGAATTTTATTATTGTTCTTTGAATTGGTAACATTTCACATTGCTAGTTCCATGTTCAATTGTATATAAGCTTTATTCAAGTGTAGTTTCTAATCCCATTTTTTGGCAGTGAAGCAGGCAGTGATTTTGGATCAATTATGGTTGTTGATCCATATATTTTGGATCAACTATGGTTGTTGATCCAACTGCAATCTATAAACATCCACTGTTGATCCAACTAAAATGGATAAACATCTATTGTTGATTCAACTGAGATTGGTTTTGAAGCTGGTCTTGGAGCTGTTGGTGTTTATGAAGCTACAACTAATGAAATATGGTGGTTATTTGGGTTGAAGCAGGCAGTGATATTGGATCAACTATGGTTGTTGATCCATATATTTTGGATCAACTATGGCTGTTGATCCATCTATATGGGATCAACTACTGTTGTTTATCCTTTGACCTCATGCTTTTGTAGTTTAATTCATGTAAATTTGTCCCAATGTTGAACTTGTGGTGCAATGGTAGCATGCCTGGCTCCATGTCAGATGATGCGTGTTCGACTCACGCCAAGTTCACTCCATTTTACATGGATAAACTATCATTATTGATCCAAATTTACATGGATCAACTTCCATTGTTGATCCACTAAAATTGGATCAACTTCTATTGTTGATCCTTTTTTTCTTGGATAAACTAGATAAGCTTATACTGTTGATGGTTTTGTTGGTGAATCTGAAACTGCAGCTGATGAAGTGGTAGCATTTTTCCATCAGCATGGATAAACATCCATTGTTGATCCAACTGCAATGGATAAATTTCTACTGTTGATCCAACTGCAATGGATAAACATCCATTTTTTGATCCAACTGAAATGGATCAACTACTTTTTGTTGATACAAAAAAATTTGAACCAGTGATGGTGGCGGCGGCGGTGGTGGTGGCGGCGGCGGTGGTGGTGGCGGCGGCGGTGACGGTGGTGGCGGCGGCGGCGACGAATTTGTTGTAAAGGAGGACTAGTGGTGGTGTAATGGTGGCGGTGAAGGAGTGGTAGTGGAATATTGGTGGTGGTGGCGGTTGGTAGGTGGTGGTTGTTGAACGGTGGTGGTGGTGGTGGAATGGTAGTTGAATGTTGGTGGTGGTGGTGCTAGTGGTGGTGGTTGTGGTGAAGTGGTAGAGGAAGAAATTTGTTGTATTTTGAAATAAAGAAAAATATTATATGAGTGAGGGTATTAAGGTAATCTAATATTAAATGGATAAGGTTATAAAAAAGGAGGGACATAATTATTGTTGCATAAGGATATATTTATAGGGAGTTAAAAGTAGGGACATATAATTAATATACCCATGTGTAGAAGTACATGCATACACTGGGTATGGTATAGATGACCAACAACCTCAGCCTACAAAAGAGTAAAATGAGAAAATATACCTGTGACTGCTTCTGTATCCGCAGCAGTTCCTGCTCCACAGCAATAAATATTAGGTGCCATGTAATGAATCTTTTCACAGTTCTTGTCACAAACAATGGATCCTTCTGTTTCCCTTGTATCCGCCCCAAGAACAACACCATCCTATAGTGCCAATGAAGGAAAAAATGAGAACAAATACCATAAACTACCACAAAGACTGAAACCATGACGCCTCAACTTTACCATGATCAGTTATAACAGGATTGGTTTCATCATCTACATTGCCCTAAGCTAAATCAATTACACTTAACGAAAAGGGCATCCAATCGAAACTCTAGTTCCAAATAATAAAAACCATACTAAGATACAACACCAAGAACATCACCATCCTGGAGAGAACAAAATCACCTCAACAAGGATAAATACTAATTCATCATCTACATTGCAACAATAGGCCCATTCCAACACATCCTAACACCCTTGCTTGCTTCAAAACAAGTAATTATCTTAAATCAAATAAAAAATCAATTAACCCCACTTTCCCATAATACTCCTAGTAGAAGTTAGAACCAGTCCAACCCAACTAATCAATTTTTCTTACACTAATATCCATACCCCATTAGCTAACCTAGACATAGAACTGTTGGGTTTACGTCTTATTTTGTGACCCAATAGTCTTTGGTGCCCCCTTATCAATTAAGGGGGAGTGACTAACACATGCTTTGTTTGAAATGTTTTTGTTAACAAAAACATCCAGGAGACTTGTTTTTGAGTCTCACGGGTTTAGCTTCTTCTTTGAGAAGAGAAGAAAGAGAAAGAAAGAGAGGAAGAAGAGAAAGAGAGTTAGAGAGAATTAATCCACCATTTTTGGTGATATTAGAGGCATCTTGAAGAGGAGAAGAAAGGGTTCTTGTTGAAGGATCTTTTGGTTAGTTGTGGTGGAGAATTGATTGATCAATTTCCACATCTCTTCAAAGGGGGAAAAATCTAGGGTTTGTCAAACCCTAGTAGTAAGTATCTCAAATCACTTCTTGTTCTTAAATTGATAGTGAATCTCATATTATATATGAATGTATTGTTTATCCATCCTTAGGGGTGAGTGTAATTAGGAAAATTGATATCCAATTGCTATAGGCACCTTGAGGTTGTTGTTATCCCCAAATTTGGGAGAATTGTGTGTAACCCATTATTGTTATAGTGGAAGATTTGCCCGTGGTTTTTTACCCTTCACCTTGGAGGGGTTTTTCCACGTAATTGCCGGTGTTGTGTGATTGCTTCTATATTGCGTAGTTGTGTATTTCCGCATTGTGTTTCATTGCTCGTGTAGGTTTCGTATTGCGCATAGAGGCTCGGATTTAGTAAGCCTCCCCCAACAAGTGGTATCAGAGCTTTTGGGTTGAGCTAATCTTGTGCAATGGCGGAAGCTAGCACTAGTAATAGAATGGTCAATTTGACCGGTGAGAACTTTGTCATATGGAAGGCGAATATGGAAGACTGGTTATATTGTAAAGATCTCTATGGTCCAATAGAGAGTAAGGGAGTAAGGCCTGAGGCGACAAGTGAAGAAGATTGGAAGGTTACTAATCGAAAATCAGTTGGTTATATTCGTCAGTGGATTGATGATAGCATTTTTCATCATGTGGCTAGTGAGACACTAGCATATCCTTTGTGGACCAATTTAGAGGAGATATATGATCAGCAGTCTCCTTGTGAAAAGGATCTTCTATTCAAAAAGCTTGGAAAGATGTGTTACAAGGAAGGGAGTTCAATGGAGCAACATTTAAATGAAATGAAGGGTATCATGAATCAGCTTACATCTATGGACCTCAAAATTCATGAAGAGGTTCAAGCTTATTTGTTGCTAAATACTTTACCAGACAGTTGGGAGCCATTGAGGAATTGTCTCAGTTATTCTGCTCCAGAAAAGAAGTTGAACATGACTGTTGCAACTAGCAGTTTGCTGAGTGAAGAAGTTAGAAGAAGGTCATTAGACTCATCTCATTCATAAACTCTTGTGACAGAAAATCGGGGTAGAAGAAAAGACAGAAGACAAGTTGGCCATAGCAAGTCAAGGGGTAAATCAAAGTCCAGAAAGGAAGTTAAATGTTGGAACTGTCATACGAGAGGTCATTATTCAAATGAATGCAGGAAGCCGAAGCAAGAACACAAGAAGGGGAAAGGAAATGATAACCAAGACAATGGTGTTGCAGCTACTGTGACAAATGATGATATCATTGTATTCTCATATTGTAATGATGTTTGTGTTAGTTTTCCAGGTTCTGATTCAAAATGGATAGTTGATTCAGGTGCATCTTATCATGCTACTCCTCATGAAGATGTATTTACCTCCTACAAGGCTGGTGACTTTGGGTCATTCAGAATGGGCAACAGTGGTGTTGCAAAAATTGTAGGAATGGGTGATGTGAAGGTTGAGACCAGTGTTGGATGTACGTTGGTTCTCAGAAATGTGCGACATGTACCAGATATTCGTTTGAATCTAATGTCACCAAGAGTGTTAGATGATGAAGGGTAAAACAATCACTTGGGTGATGGAAAATGTAAGCTAAGCAAGGGATCCATGGTTATTACAAGAGGCAAGAAGTGTGGCACATTGTACAAGACACAAGTGAAGGTGTTGAAAGGTGAGTTGAATCTTTGTTGACAAAGATTCAATCTCCGAGCTGTGGCATAGAAGACTTGGTCATCTTAGTGAGAAGGGAATTCAAATCCTCACCAAAAGACAAGTTTTGCCAAATGCCAAAGGTATGCAATTGGGTAAGTGTACTCATTGTTTAGTTGGTAAACAAACTAGAGTCTCTTTTCATAAAGCTTTACCCAAGCGCAATTCTGGTATTATTGATCTTGTTCATTCTGATGTATGTGGACCTTTAAGGGTCAAAACACTTGGTGGTGCTGTTTATTTTGTTACCTTCATAGATGATGCTTCAAGGAAGGTTTGGTCATATGAAATCAAGACCAAAGATGATGTTGTTCTTGTGTTCAAGATGTTTCACAGCATGGTGGAAAGAGAAACAGGTAGAACCTTGAAGTGCCTTCGTTCTGACAACGGGGAAGAGTACATTGGGCCACTTGAAGTGTATTGCAAGATCATGGGTATACGTCATGAACAATCAGTACCGAAGACTCCACAACATAATGTTGTTGCAGAGAGGATGAACCGCACTATTCTTGAGAGAATAAGGTGCATGTTATCTCATTCCAAGTTGCATAAGCATTTCTGGGGTGAAGCAATGAATACTGCTGTGTATTTGATCAATCGATCTCCTTCAAGACCGCTAGATGGAGAAGTAGCAGAAAAGGTATGGAGAGACAAAGAGCCTACTTATGATCACTTGAAAGTGTTTGGTTGCAGGTCATTTGTTCATATCCCAAAAGATCAGAGATCAAAGCTTGACGACAAAGCAAAGCAGTGTGTGTTCCAAGGCTATGGAACATAGAAGTTTGGTTACATATTTTGGGATCCAGTTGAGAAGAAAGTTATCAGAAGTAGGGATGCAGTATTCCTTGAAGACCAGACAATTGAATACTTTGAGAAGATTGAGATGCCAAAGCTTCAAGATGATATGACCTTGGATCCAAATCTAGTTGTTCCTACTCTTGAACAACATGATTATGATGTTGATGGTAATGGAAATTAAGATGAAGCTCATGAAGATGTTCCAGTGGGTGATGTTGAGCAAGAAGTGCAGCAACAACAACAACCAGAAGTTGAGTTGAGAAGATCCAGCAGGACCAGATTACCTTCAACAAAGTATCCACCACATGAGTATGTGATGCTCACAGATGCAGGTGAACCAAAGTCTTATGAAGAAGCTCTTAGTGTTCCTGAAAGTCGGAAGTGGTTGAAATCCATGAAAGAAGAGGTTGGATCTTTATATGAGAATGACACTTTTGATTTGGTTGACAAGCCTGAGAACCAGAAAATTCTGAAGAAAAAGTGGGTGTATAGAATCAAGACTGAAGATGGTAACTCACAACCAAGGTACAAAGCACGCTTAGTTGTGAAGGGTTATGAGCAGAGAAAGGGTGTTGACTTTGACGAGATTTTCTCACCGGTGGTGAGATTTTCTTCTATTCGGGTTGTCTTGGAAATAACCGCTAGTTTGGATCTTGAGATAGAACAACTAGATGTCAAGACAACATTTCTTCACGGTGAGTTGGAGGAAGATGTGTATATGGCACAACCCGAGGGTTTTGAAGTCAAAGGCAAAGAGCACATGGTGTGCAAGCTGAAGAAGAGTCTATATGGTTTGAAGCAAGCTCCAAGAAGATGGTACAAGAAGTTTGAATCATTCATGAAGGAACATGGGTACAAGAGGACGGCTTCAGATCATTGTGTATTCATTCAAAAATTTGCTGATGGTGATTTTATTACTCTTTTGCTATATGTTGATGACATGCTTATTGTTGGCAAAGATAAGAAAAAGATTGACAGGTTGAAGTCAGATCTGAGAAAGTCTTTTGCTATGAAATACTTGGGTGCAGCAAAGCGTATTCTTGGCATGGAGATCACTCGTGATAGGAAGGCGAGGAATTTGTGGCTATCACAAGAAAGCTACATTGAGAAGGTGTTGCAAAGATTCAACATGGACAAGGCTGAGCCGGTAAGTTGTCCACTTGCAAACCATTTTAAGTTATATCATGATCAATGTCCTGTGAATGATGTTGAGAAACGGAAGATGGAGAAAATTCCTTATGCGTCCGCAGTTGGTAGTTTGATGTATGCAATGGTGTGTACAAGGCCGGATATAGCTCATGCAGTTGGAGTGGTAAGCAGATTTCTATCAAATCCTGCTATGGAGCATTGGGAAGCAGTGAAATGGATACTACGGTATTTAAGGGGTACTTATAATATGTGTTTGTTCTATGGAGGTGACAAGCCATAGTTAGTTGGTTACACAGATTCAGATTTGGCAGGTGCTCAAGACAGTCTCAAGTCTACATCGGGTTACTTATTTACCTATGCAGGGGGATCCGTGTCTTGGCAATCCAAGTTACAAAAATGTGTGGCATTGTCTACTACAGAGGCAGAGTACATTGCAGCTACAGAGAGTTGCAAGGAGATGATATGGATGAAGAGGTTTGTTAGAGAACTTGGTGTGAAGCAACATAGGTTCATCATTTACTGTGACATCCAGAGTGCCATCCATATCAGCAAGAACTCGAGTTTTCACTCGAGGTCCAAGAACATCAATATTAGGTATCAGTGGATACAAGAAGTTCTCGAGGAGAAGGTCTTGTATATTGAGAAGATCCATACAGATGACAACGGTTCTGATATGATGACAAAGTCGCTACCAAAATACAAGCATGTGTATTTCTGCAGCAGGGAAGGTTTGGTGGTGACGGGTACCTTACCATAAGTCGTAAGGGGGAGATTGTTGGGTTTACGTCTTATTTTGTGACCCAATAGTCTTTGGTGCCCCCTTATCAATTAAGGGGGGGGTGACTAACACATGCTTTGTTTGAAATGTTTTTTTTAACAAAAACATCCAGGAGACTTGTTTTTGAGTCTCACGGGTTTAGCTTCTTCTTTGAGAAGAGAAGAAAGAGAAAGAAAGAGAGGAAGAAGAGAAAGAGAGTTAGAGAGAATTAATCCACCATTTTTGGTGAGATTAGAGGCATCTTGAAGAGGAGAAGAAAGGGTTCTTGTTGAAGGATCTTTTGGTTGGTTGTGGTGGAGAATTGATTGATCAATTTCCACATCTCTTCAAAGGGGGAAAAATCTAGGGTTTGTCAAACCCCAGTAGTAAGTATCTCAAATCACTTCTTGTTCTTAAATTGATAGTGAATCTCATATTATATATGAATGTATTGTTGATCCATCCTTAGGGGTGAGTGTAATTAGGAAAATTGATATCCAAGTGCTATAGGCACCTTGAGGTTGTTGTTATCCCCAAATTTGGGAGAATTGTGTGTAACCCATTATTGTTATAGTGGAAGATTTGCCCGTGGTTTTTTACCCTTCACCTTGGAGGGATTTTTCCACGTAATTGCCGGTGTTGTGTGATTGCTTCTATATTGCGTAGTTGTGTATTTCCGCATTGTGTTTCATTGCTCGTGTAGGTTTCGTATTGCGCATAGCGGCTCGGATTTCGTAAGCCTCCCCCAACAGAACTCACCCAGGTTGCCCTTAATCAGTTTTCATTTACTAACAAGAAAATCCAATCGAAGCCCTAGTTCCAAAAAAACATTTAAAAATAAAATAAAATTGTATACGTTTATTAACCTAGGTACAAAAGCCCTATATAGAACTCCCTAAAGTTGCCTAAATCAATTTCATTAACTAAGAAGGGAAATACAATTCGAACCCTAGTTCATAATATTTATGAGAACCATGTAAACTTACAAAATTTATCATAAAAATAATCATAAATACAAAGAGAAAGTGAGAGATAAAGATGTTTACCTTGTAGACAAGACCAACAATGGTGGTACCAGTTTTCCTGTAAGAAGGAAGTTGAACACCTTTCTTGGCGAGCATATCGTTTCTAACACATAGATCGAAACTAAACCCACCCTTTGATGGAACTTCAATCACTGATTGTGCCATTTTCAAGACTTCTTTAACTCAAAATCCAAAACCTACAGACAATAAACATATAATGTTACCTAATTCAGAAACTATCTACTAAAAGTTTGAACAAAAAATTAGGGTTCCCACAACAAACTTCTTGTCTGATAAATTTAATCAGAGATTTGTGTATCTACACAACAAGAAAACTTACACTGATAATGGATTTGGAGAGTTTGGGGGAAGGAAGAGAGAGCAGCAAAGTGACTTGGAAAAGAAACAAGGGCATAGGGCTCATATAAGAGTTCGAACTCTTCTTGATTGGGATTTCTTCAGGCACAAGTCCAGTCCTACATAAATCGTCAATTTGCTGGGCCTGAATCTGTAATAAGCCTTTTATTGTTAAGACTTAAGAGGGTCCTGTTATAACTTGTATATACCCATATATTAACAGGATTATTGAGGTGCCAAGTCCGTTTGGTATTTTGGAAATACATGTTTTTTATTAGGTCCATAATTATTTAAAAATATCAAATGGATAAAAATACCCTTCCGTACTATTTCAGCATTAATTTCGGCCAGTTTTAAAGAAGACCGTAATAGAGCTTACGTTCTTAAAGTCATCACATCCCAGTCCATAAAGCGAGACTATAGCAACAGACACGTCGCCATTGCTCTCTTAGTCTTTCCTTCTCAAAGTTGACAATTGTCAGTGTGCCTGCTCGATTAATTTGGATAGCATTTGGGTCGTAGGTTTCAGACGCTAAATTGAATAGAACATTCACAACATGTCCTATATGAGGCCTTTTCACATCTTCACGATGTAAACACTCAGCTGCAAGCCTTGCTCTGGATAATGACCTTTCAGTAATGGATCAGCCACCGTACTGAATTCCTTACCACCCACCAATGCACGTTTCGCCTGCACACTCACCAAACAAGAAATTCAATCAGCTGCTTGTACTTTCCGTTTAAAATGTTTTTAAAATCAGTTTACCGATTGTATGAGAACTGGCTTAGTCTCGGCCATGCACCCTGAAATCAGTTCAAACAAGACAGAGCCAAAACTGTAGATGTCGGATTGTTGAGTGAGTTTCAAATTGCAATAAAATTCAGGTGCATGGTGATGAGGCCGAGCGCCGAAGTGCCTTTCATATATAGGCTCGTCACCTACTGCAATCAGTTGTTTAAACCCGAGAATATCTGACAGCTTGGAGGGTTTGATATTTCCATGGATTACTGGAGGGTTTGATGTATCGTGCAAGTATTTTATTCTGCAATTTTCATCCTCGTATTCCAGTCCAGA
Organism: Papaver bracteatum; assembly: GCA_023529315.1. Taxonomy (NCBI): domain Eukaryota; kingdom Viridiplantae; phylum Streptophyta; class Magnoliopsida; order Ranunculales; family Papaveraceae; genus Papaver; species Papaver bracteatum. Next base: position 741,931 of record JAJJWX010005189.1, on the reverse strand, counting down.
GGCTTCTTATCGCGTGGAAGATTTAAAACAAAAACAATGCTAACCAATCTTTTGACTGAAGAGAATCAGATTCCATTTAAGCTAAGCAATATTTTTGAATTTGGTCTACTGTCCTGCCCAAGTGCAATCCAGTGAATTAGGTCCTAACTAAGGCTTCTGTATGAGTCAGTAATTTTAACCATTGTGAAATGCTAGTAGTAGTAAATGGCAAATCAGTTAGCTGGGTGTCAGGACTACTTGCCTCAAAACCGAATACAGATTGGGTATTGCTAGGCAGTTCACCGGCCAAAAATGTTACAGGGTCTACATACACTCTCTATTCATTACTGCGATAAGAAACAAACATATAGCTAGCTCATAATACATTCAACATGCGGCATCATGCAATCGGTCTAATGACTCCAAAGAATTGGAAAATACAATAGAAACTAGTAAAGATTTGACAACAAGAGAAATAATGCATAAGAATTCACCATTTTTTTCTTCTGTTAAACTAAGTAGTTCTGAGATCCATCAGCCATGAGTCTGAAACACTCTAAATAGGATTTTTTTTTACTCTAAACTGGATATAAAACATTTCAACCCCAGTTACAAGATAGAGAAAAAGTGCAAAACATAGAAAATACGTAACCACGGCAAGAGTAACTTTTTGCCTCATTTAATCACCCATTCTTATTTAGGCACTTTGTACTGTAAACTAAAACTGTTGCTCGCTGCATCAGCCACAACACAATATACATAACAAGGACCTATAGTGTACACTCCTTTAATTTTCTCCATATGCCTCTTCTTCGTATTTTTTACCTCATTTCAATCACCCGTTCTTATTTTGGCACTTTGTACTGTAAACTAAAACTGTTGCTCGCTGCATCAGCCGCAACACAATATACATAACAAGGACCTATAGTGTACACTCCTTTAATTTTCTCCATATGCCTCTTCTTCGTATTTCTATTACACTCGTTCTCTCCAAATAAGTACCACTGTTGAGTGAAACTAGGCTTTCGACGTAACTATATACATCTCTACTACCAAGCTTCATTCGTCTAACACTTGAATGCTTCGGGCCATATAAAACTAAATCAGTCCCTTCACTGTATATTAGACACTCACCATTCTCAGAAGACCACTTCAGGTGCTTATATTTATTTGCAGTGTTGTTTTGATGTTCGGTCCAAGATTCCCAAACTCCGTATTCCCGCATCACCCATGCTTTATTAGAACTCGCATGAACTACACAAAGGCACCCTTCCAAAACTTTCAAGATTAAATTCGAATGGAGGTGCATTGTTTTCTCCATTAGTTCTCTTGGAAGTTGTATTTCTTCAAAGCTCTCGTCGCTGATATTAAAAGAAACAATAACTTTGGGGGTTTGAGCTATCCAATGAAGAGCTCCATTAGAAAGCATTCCATCTAAATTACCAAGAGAATATGGTTTAGTTTGAAGAATTTTCCATGAATTCGATCTTAACGTGTAGATGTATACCGAAAAACTAGGAGTACCCCGACAGGTTTCAGCAGAAACAAATTTGTAATCGTCATTCTTGTAATCATAACAAAAATAAGCCGGCCAGTGGACTGATCTTAAGTAGGTTGAATCAGGTATCCTTTTATACACTTTAGTGGATGGATTCCAAAGACTAAAAAAGAATCCCCTAACATTGCTATGATGCATTAAGCAGACTAAACCATTGCAAGAACCCACAACACCAAGCAACTTTTCAGATTCAAACGGGTGATGCTTCACAACAACAACAGGCTTATCATAAAATTCACTGCTAGAGAATAATGAATGTTCAGTTACATACACTAGATCTTCATGAATCGTCGAGTCATAACCACTAAGTATGAACCTAGAGTTGTTGTTGAATTTGAGTGTATAATTAAAAAGATGTAACTTGACAAAATCAGGGTTGGAAATGATGGAAAACCATGTCTTAGAAACACACTTACATGTAATTGTTGATTTCACCGATAATCTTAAAAAGATGTCAATGTATAACTCATCTGGAAGACTTCTTGCTATCGGTTTTGCTTCTTCTTTTATGTTAAGAACTAGACTCTTAAGCTTCGATAATATAGATCCTCCTCCTCCTCCTCGGAACATTCTTCAAATCAAATTCTTCTTCTTCTTCTTCCACGAATTATTGGCTAGTAGCTGAAAAGAAAGAGGAATTAAGACAGATGAATAGATAGAGCCTTATTAAAATTAAAAAAATAAATGAGTTTCCTTCTTTTAAATGGAGTTTTTCTTTCTCTCCTATTCTTATTAAAGTTCCCTCTTCCTCACCACAAAAAAAGAAAAGAAAAAGAAACATGACTTGCTTTCTATGGGGTAGGTAATGTATCCATTAGTTACTACTTAAGTGGTTAGTAATGACTCCACACTGTTTGCTTGAAATGTGAAAATTTTCCATTTTCGGCAGTGCTATTAAACATGATGATGGGTAGGTATCCTGTATTGATCACAGGCTGGTAATTCTTGTATCTTTATGTATTTCAAGCTAAACGACTCTTTTTAGACCGTAAAGGAATCAACTTCATTTTAAAGCCATTTCCAGAAAGTAAAATATATTGTGAGTAGTGCCAGCCAGCTAGCCCCATGGATTAATTCCTTTGTTTCCAAACTCCCCATACAAACAAAAATGCAAAAGGCAAGTTGAAAGTTTTGCATTTTTAGTCCATTGAAAGACCACGGGCAAGTTGGTCTCACGCGGTAAGTCACTTTAATGTCTAGCTTTGGGTACGACTTTCAAGCTAAGCAAAAAAACATTTTACTACAAACACTCTGTTCCATTTGAAGCCATTTTCAAAAAATAGTAAATTGCTCTGGTGATTCTCAAACTATGGTTAGACCCACTCCTTTGAAGTGAAGTTGAAATATCAACATCTCATTTATTTATTTTTATAGGGAAACTATATATCAGTCAATTTATCAAACATAATGAACAGGACAGCCTCATTTAATCCATCAAATTTGCAGAGTTCATTAATCAAAGAAGAGTGAGTTGTATTTTTCAAAATAAAGATTCTTTGATCAATGGACTTTGCAAATATATGAAACCAGTCGTATGAAGCATTGATATTCTGCAGAGCTGTTGCTGTGGACTGTTCCAAAACTAGGATAGCAGCAGTCTTACAAAGAAGCCAAAAACAAAAACCAATAGGTAAGATTGGTGTTACCCGATTACTAGAGTAAGGCACCCTGAGCCAAAGCATCCAAGCATGGAGGCCAGTGGGGGTTAGCCCCATGGACGACATGGATGCAGCCAAGCGTGGAGGCCACTGGGGGTACGCCCCAGGGACGCTTGGTGTCAAGAAGCGGCTCAGACCTGTGGCTAAGTTGTTTCCAAGAGTAATCGAGCTTTCCAAGCCCTACCAATTGGCGATAGTATGTCCGATAATCATTCCTTATAAACTAGATTAACAAACCTATAACTAGCGATGTGGGATTATTACTTTGTTAATTTTGTCTGAAAAAGGAAAGGAAAGGAACCTAGGGGGAAAAGGGTTATCGGGCGTGCTAAATTTGGTAATACCATTGCTACGCGGGCCGTAATTAAATCTGTGTGGCACGTAAGTAAGAGCCAGGCCAGGCTAGCGACATGAATCAAACAAATTTAAATCGATGAAACACAAAAACAATACCTGGATTAATTACCGTCTTAAATGATTGAGAAGCTTCACCAATTCTACTCATCGAAACCAACCGATTGATTTCCAAGCCCTACCAATCGGCTTCTTATTTTCGGATACAAAGACTCTGATTAATGGAATCAAAGTTTAAATGATGAATGGATACTGCAAATCAAATCGGTAGTGAGTTATATTATTGAGTCGCCAACCTAGATGCAAACGGGACGAAGAAGAAGATGATTATTAGGATTAACTGGTGAGATTTCCCGAGGGAGCAGGGACCATATAAATAAATACCAAACGGGAAATAATATTTCTGCCCCACAAACTACGGGGGTTTGATTCAGAACCGAAGTTTGGTGACACATCAGAGTTTCAACGGAAGGGCAACTGTGGCAAGTTAATTAAAGCAAGTGGGTGACTTGCCATTCCCAACTTGACACAGTTGCATTGCTGTTGAAACCTTGTTTCAAATCTAAGATGGTGCACTCTGATCATAGTATTCCTTGTCGTCAAGAACTAATATGGTGGATGCATTAATCTTAGTGTGTTGGTGGTTTGATGCTACAAGGTAAGTTGGACTCGCATAACTTGCTAAGAAACAACTTATAAATTCCATATATTCTAGCAATCATAAAAGAAATACTGAGAATCCATGCACTATCCATGTCCTCTTCTTTTATGGGCTCGTCTCAACTATCTATGACGTTGTGTATCGGCAAGAACTTCAATTCCACCAGCTCTAATTATTCCAACGGTTAAGTGGCGGAAGCAGAAAATGAATGTTGGGGTGGCTTGAAAACAAATCGGCTTGACTTGGGCTGGCTTAAGCCGTGTGTTTAGGCTTGATTTTTTAGAACGTTATTTTGGGGACCCTTGTTTATTTGGGGGACCATTGATTTTTAAGGCACCCATCCTACAATGATAAGGGATGTCCTAAAATCATATGAGTTTACCAATTTACACCTTACCCTATTTAATATTATCCCTAATTAATATTAGCCCACCACCACCACCTCCGATTATTGAGTGACTAAGGTGATAGAAGAAGAAGAAGATGGAGAAAAAATGTATTTTGAGATGGGTGAATATGGAGAAAAAACATCCTCTGGGTGCCAAAGTATGCTTGTAACTTAGTGAATGTTGCTATAAACGGCCTAAAATATCTTGAAAATCAAAATTGTAACAAAAAAATTTCAACCATGTCAACAAAGTTCGGTTATATTATATGAAGAACATGTAACCGAACTTTCTGCAAATGCAGTTCGGTTAATAAATCCAAAATCACGAAACCGAACGAGCTTTAATGGAGTTTTTGTTTGTTCAACTTGGTGATGAAAAATCAAATGTAACCGAACTACTATGCTTGAGTTTACATAGTTTTGTTCGGTTCAGTCGACTAGACCACGTTGTAACCGAACTTTAAACAACAAAGTTCGGTAAGTTCGCAGAATTTTTTTTTTTGCGATTGAACCGAACTCAACATTTGTCTATATAGAGAAGAGTTCGGTTTTGAAATTATTTTTGCGAGTTAACCGAACTCATTTACCTATGTTCGGTTGGTTCGCAAACTTCAACGCAATCAAGTTCCCAACCGAACTGCAGGTTAAAAGTAACCTAGTGTTAGAAGTTCGGTTGGTTCGTAAACTTCAACATATTTTGCGAATCAACCGAACTGAGCTTGTATATGCAATTAGGCAAACGTTCGGTTAAAGTAAAAACTTAACAATTTTTGGGAGCCAAACGAACTACAATTGCAAATGAATAAATGGAATTAGCCCATAGTTGGGTTAAAAGTATTTTTGCGAATGAACCGAACTCTGAGTTCGGTTCAGAAAAAATTAATCTGTGATAACCGAACTATTAGTTCGGCAAAGACTTTTTTTTAGCGATGTAACCGAACATGTCTATGGAGAGAAAAAAACTCCATTAGACCTCTTTGCAACTTCCATTTTCAACTCATTTTGATACTTCTCATTTTCTGAACCAAAAACGAATGACAAGCAATGAGTTTGTGAGAATATCTTTGTTAATGATTTAAATTAAGCATTTAAGCTACATATATAGAGGTGGTGGTGGTTGGGTGGTGGTAATCGGTGGTTAGTGGTGGTGGTAATCGGTGGTTGGTGGTGGTGGTAATCGGTGGTTGGTGGTGGTGGTAATCGACGATGGTGGTGGTGGTGGTGGGAGGTGGTGGTAATCGGCGGTGGTGGGTTAATATAATTTTTTAATTAATTATTTCACTAATCATAACCAAAACATAATCAAAAGGGTAGTTTAAGTATTAAGAATTTTTTTTTGATAAGGGCACCCTACCCTAAAATAGACAATGGTCCCCCCAAATATATCATGGTCCCCAAAATAACGTTCATTTTTTATAACCAAACACAATTACACTACAAAATAGAAGGTTATTTTGGACTTAGTGCTGGCTTAAGCCAGCCCAAGTCATAACATAGATCCGCCGTTAACATGTGGGCTATAAGTATTCATGACGAGAATATATGGTCAGACCCAAATATTTGTGATATTCTCTTATAGCCAGAAGTATTTGTCATTAATGGCTTCTTCTTCATTTCAAGAGAAATGTAAGGAAGGCTATTCCCATAGCTTTCCTAGGACAGAAGACCCTTCTACGTACCAGACTCAAATGTTGTCAGATCCCCTTATACAAAAAAAATAAAAAAATCACTACCTGTTATAGGGCCTATGGCCCATGGATGTGCGGTCCATCTAGTTACCTAGAGTTTACCTTTAAATATATATAAAGGATATTGTATCCATGTAACCCTATTACCCTGATCAATAAAAACTTCTCTTTGTCTCTTTACTTTCTCCATATTTTCCACTGCAACACGTTATCATGCACGACTCTACCAACTGGTGCAATTTTTTTTTTCTTCGCTCAAGATTGGTTATGGATTATTACTTGAAGATTAGCGTGGTTCTGATCCTATTTGTTTATCATCATGGATGTGTTACCAGGTATTTCTTTTGAACAAAGAAATTTCGTTTTCGTAGTATAAATTAGGGTTCCACAAACGTATGATTATAAAACCTAGAGATTTCACCGTTAGATTTTCATGAAATTTGAATATGTTTAACCCGGTCAGTCATTACTACGTGTTTTAAAATTTCAATCAAATCGGAATAAGATGCAATCTCCAAAACTGGATTTTAATGAATCTGTGTACGTTCAGGAAAACCCTAATTTATGACAGAGTATAAAAACGTATTGTTTAGGAATTACAACCGTTTGTTTATTCTGTAGTTTTTTTATGTGTTACATATTGTTCTCCTTAAAACACTGTAAAAATTTCTTAAAGATCCAACCATGGAAAGTACTCCAAAGTACGTGATATTTTCTGCTGTGTCCATAGAAACGTGAATCGAAATAGTCATACGACGTCATAAATATATTTTTATCGAGCTGTTGGATGTCTTTGAAATTTTAATATGTTTGTAGAAACATTGTGATAAATCTAATGTAAAAACTATATCATGATCGGACGAGGATGCATTTGTCTGTCGATCAGAACATTTGAAAGAAGAATTTTGTCAACTTTTAGGGTTAACGATATGTTTTGGGCTCATATACTAATAGTTTCAAACTTATTATCAATGGGCCTGAATATTTCATATATAATGAACCATATATGTTTATATTCATTATCCATGACCTTGTCAACCTAATGGACCGGGTCTTGACCAAATAGTTGACCAGACTTTGACTAAACCAGTTTGGCTCTAATTTGACCTTTTGAACTCAGAAGTACTTGAGCACCATTAAAGAGTCTATGATGTGGAAGTATGTGTGCAAATGTACAATACTTTCATCATAAAAATATTCAACTTTTAAAGATACACCTTTCAAAGAGGAAGTCATTCCTTCAACTTCCAAGGCGACATATTAATTTCAGACGATGTAATGCTTTGAAGGAAGTTTGTCGAAACATTCATTTTTCTCCAAACTTGAATGTTCAGTGGGATGTAATCCACTTGTTAGACTATAATGAGTCAATAACTTCGACAATGATATGTTGTAATTAAAAGCAAACCTCACTTTTTGTGAAAAGAAACTCACATAAGTTTTCATGAGTCAGAGATGTAATTCTGGATCCAGTAATAATGATACAAAGTAAATGTATCTACCTATTATGGGAAAGAGATGTAATTCTGACTCATATGAATGAGAGTTGAAAATATTGGTATAAGCATTTTACTGAGAATGGTACAAGTGTTGTAATGCAAGTATCATATATTAGTAGTCAACTATAAGAGTTATAGGGAGTTTAAAGGAAAACGAACTCACTGTATTCTTGGAGAAGGTCATATCATAGTTAAACGTCAACATTAATGGCAACAAGAACTTTGCCAATTTTTTTTTATTGTTTATCTTTATTCAATCGAATTCCTATGGTTAGATTCTATATTTTGCATGATTTGATCCTAAACTATTATTTACATGATAGTTTGACCGATATTATATTAGCTAAAATAAAGAAATTTTTTTGAGAATAATTATATCCATTGTATGCTCATACGGAATGCATAGTATATCATTTCCATGAGACTGAAATTCTCTAAAGCACTTGAGATATACTCAAAAGTACTTGAGTTAAAAGGATCATTCGTACATTATGATGAAAAGTATATCATCTTCATGAACTGTAACACTCTAAAGTAAATGAGATAATTTTTCTTTTGTTACGTAATAAGGCCACACCACTTATTACATGAATCTCTTAAGGAAATATATTAAACTTCTTGTTGGATTGTTTCCTTATATAATACCATGTGATGACTGGATCATTACATGTAATAGCCGAGCGAAGGAATGCTCAATCTTTGTTTCCTAATTGGTATAATGATTAAAAGTTACATAAGATATATAAGAACTAAGAGATAATCACACCTTGTTAAATTCCACAGAAACCCATGCAAGTGGATATCATGTGGTAACTCACAGTGATGAGAATGTAATTTGATTGCATCTTTTTATTCTCTAATACATTTGGAAGGACATTAGAGAAACTAATGAGTCAATCTAGTGAAGTGTAAATCACTATAGTATTTGGATTATTGAATCTATATTGACACCGACGATGAAATGTTGGGAATTGACTCATAAAGGCTTTGACATAACCATAAATCCACTTTGGTTGTGACATGATGATTGTTTTGAAAGGACTCATACGAACATCAATTTATTTGAGTGAACAAAAACGGAAGAAAAATTGACAGAATGCGAAGTCACGGCATATCTCTCAATAAGTGTTTTCTAAACTACAAGATGCACAACCTCCTTCTCCCTCCCATTATGCTTTTAAGTAAGAGAGCATATCACTTATTTACCTATGCAGGGGGAGCCGTGTCTTGGCAATCCAAGTTACAAAAATGTGTGGCATTGTCTACTACAGAGGCAGATTACATTGCAGCTACAGAGAGTTGCAAGGAGATGATATGGATGAAGAGGTTTGTTAGAGAACTCGGTGTGAAGCAACATAGGTTCATCATTTACTGTGACAGCCAGAGTGCCATCCATATCAGCAAGAACTCGAGTTTTCACTCGAGGTCCAAGCACATCAATATTAGGTATCAGTGGATACAAGAAGTTCTCGAGGAGAAGGTCTTGTATATTGAGAAGATCCATATAGATGACAACGGTTCTGATATGATGACAAAGTCGCTACCAAAATACAAGCATGTGTATTTCTGCAGCAGGGCAGGTTTGGTGGTGACGGGTACCTTACCATAAGTCGTAAGGGGGAGATTGTTGGGTTTACGTCTTATTTTGTGACCCAATAGTCTTTGGTGCCTCCTTATCAATTAAGGGGGAGTGACTAAAACATGCTTTGTTTGAAATGTTTTTGTTAACAAAAACATCCAGGAGACTTGTTTTTGAGTCTCACGGGTTTAGCTTCTTCTTTGAGAAGAGAAGAAAGAGAAAGAAAGAGAGGAAGAAGAGAAAGAAAGAGAGGAAGAAGAGAAAGAGAGTTAGAGAGAATTAATCCACCATTTTTGGTGAGATTAGAGGCATCTTGAAGAGGAGAAGAAAGGGTTCTTGTTGAAGGATCTTTTGGTTGGTTGTGGTGGAGAATTGATTGATCAATTTCCACATCTCTTCAAAGGGGGAAAAATCTAGGGTTTGTCAAACCCTAGTAGTAAGTATCTCAAATCACTTCTTGTTCTTAAATTGATAGTGAATCTCATATTATATATGAATGTATTGTTGATCCATCCTTAGGGGTGAGTGTAATTAGGAAAATTGATATCCAAGTGCTATAGGCACCTTGAGGTTGTTGTTATCCCCAAATTTGGGAGAATTGTGTGTAACCCATTATTGTTATAGTGGAAGATTTGCCCGTGGTTTTTTACCCTTCACCTTGGAGGGGTTTTTCCACGTAATTTCCGGTGTTGTGTGATTGCTTCTATATTGCGTAGTTGTGTATTTCTACATTGTGTTTCATTGCTCGTGTAGGTTTCGTATTGCGCATAGCGGCTCGGATTTCGTAAGCCTCCCCCAACAGAACTCACCCAGGTTGCCCTTAATCAGTTTTCATTTACTAACAAGAAAATCCAATCGAAGCCCTAGTTCCAAAAAAAACATTTAAAAATAAAATAAAATTGTATACGTTTAATAACCTAGGTACAAAAGCCCTATATAGAACTCCCTAAAGTTGCCTAAATCAATTTCATTAACTAAGAAGGGAAATACAATTCGAACCCTAGTTCATAATATTTATGAGAACCATGTAAACTTACAAAATTTATCATAAAAATAATCATAAATACAAAGAGAAAGTGAGAGATAAAGATGTTTACCTTGTAGACAAGACCAACAATGGTGGTACCAGTTTTCCTGTAAGAAGGAAGTTGAACACCTTTCTTGGCGAGCATATCGTTTCTAACACATAGATCGAAACTAAACCCACCCTTTGATGGAACTTCAATCACTGATTGTGCCATTTTCAAGACTTCTTTAACTCAAAATCCAAAACCTACAGACAATAAACATATAATGTTACCTAATTCAGAAACTATCTACTAAAAGTTTGAACAAAAAATTAGGGTTCCCACAACAAACTTCTTGTCTGATAAATTTAACCAGAGATTTGTGTATCTACACAACAAGAAAACTTACACTGATAATGGATTTGGAGAGTTTGGGGGAAGGAAGAGAGAGCAGCAAAGTGACTTGGAAAAGAAACAAGGGCATAGGGCTCATATAAGAGTTCGAACTCTTCTCGATTGGGATTTCTTCAGGCACAAGTCCAGTCCTACATAAATCGTCAATTTGCTGGGCCTGAATCTGTAATAAGCCTTTTATTGTTAAGACTTAAGAGGGTCCTGTTATAACTTGTATATACCCATATATTAACATGATTATTGAGGTGCCAAGTCCGTTTGGTATTTTGGAAATATGTGTTTTTTATTAGGTCCATAATTATTTAAAAATATCAAATGGATAAAAATACCCTTCCGTACTATTTCTTCCGTACTATTTCAGCATTAATTTCGGCCAGTTTTAAAGAAGACCGTAATAGAGCTTACGTTCTTAAAGTCATCACATCCCAGTCCATAAAGCGAGACTATAGCAACAGACACGTCGCCATTGCTCTCTTAGTCTTTCCTTCTCAAAGTTGACAATTGTCAGTGTGCCTGCTCGATTAATTTGGATAGCATTTGGGTCGTAGGTTTCAGACGCTAAATTGAATAGAACATTCACAACATGTCCTATATGAGGCCTTTTCACATCTTCACGATGTAAACACTCAGCTGCAAGCCTTGCTCTGGATAATGACCTTTCAGTAATGGATCAGCCACCGTACTGAATTCCTTACCACCCACCAATGCACGTTTCGCCTGCACACTCACCAAACAAGAAATTCAATCAGCTGCTTGTACTTTCCGTTTAAAATGTTTTTAAAATCAGTTTACCGATTGTATGAGAACTGGCTTAGTCTCGGCCATGCACCCTGAAATCAGTTCAAACAAGACAGAGCCAAAACTGTAGATGTCGGATTGTTGAGTGAGTTTCAAATTGCAATAAAATTCAGGTGCATGGTGATGAGGCCGAGCGCCGAAGTGCCTTTCATATATAGGCTCGTCACCTACTGCAATCAGTTGTTTAAACCCGAGAATATCTGACAGCTTGGAGGGTTTGATATTTCCATGGATTACTGGAGGGTTTGATGTATCGTGCAAGTATTTTATTCTGCAATTTTCATCCTCGTATTCCAGTCCAGAGGCTTCTTATCGCGTGGAAGATTTAAAACAAAAACAATGCTAACCAATCTTTTGACTGAAGAGAATCAGATTCCATTTAAGCTAAGCAATATTTTTGAATTTGGTCTACTGTCCTGCCCAAGTGCAATCCAGTGAATTAGGTCCTAACTAAGGCTTCTGTATGAGTCAGTAATTTTAACCATTGTGAAATGCTAGTAGTAGTAAATGGCAAATCAGTTAGCTGGGTGTCAGGACTACTTGCCTCAAAACCGAATACAGATTGGGTATTGCTAGGCAGTTCACCGGCCAAAAATGTTACAGGGTCTACATACACTCTCTATTCATTATTGCGATAAGAAACAAACATATAGCTAGCTCATAATACATTCAACATGCGGCATCATGCAATCGGTCTAATGACTCCAAAGAATTGGAAAATACAATAGAAACTAGTAAAGATTTGACAACAAGAGAAATAATGCATAAGAATTCACCATTTTTTTCTTCTGTTAAACTAAGTAGTTCTGAGATCCATCAGCCATGAGTCTGAAACACTCTAAATAGGATTTTTATTTACTCTAAACTGGATATAAAACATTTCAACCCCAGTTACAAGATAGAGAAAAAGTGCAAAACATAGAAAATACGTAACCACGGCAAGAGTAACTTTTTGCCTCATTTAATCACCCATTCTTATTTAGGCACTTTGTACTGTAAACTAAAACTGTTGCTCGCTGCATCATCCACAACACAATATACATAAGACCTATAGTGTACACTCCTTTAATTTTCTCCATATGCCTCTTCTTCGTATTTTTTACCTCATTTCAATCACCCGTTCTTATTTTGGCACTTTGTACTGTAAACTAAAACTGTTGCTCGCTGCATCAGCCGCAACACAATATACATAACAAGGACCTATAGTGTACACTCCTTTAATTTTCTCCATATGCCTCTTCTTCGTATTTCTATTACACTCGTTCTCTCCAAATAAGTACCACTGTTGAGTGAAACTAGGCTTTCGACGTAACTATATACATCTCTACTACCAAGCTTCATTCGTCTAACACTTGAATGCTTCGGGCCATATAAAACTAAATCAGTCCCTTCACTGTATATTAGACACTCACCATTCTCAGAAGACCACTTCAGGTGCTTATATTTATTTGCAGTCTTGTTTTGATGTTCGGTCCAAGATTCCCAAACTCCGTATTCCCGCATCACCCATGCTTTATTTTTTTTTAGAACTCGCCTTTGCATAGTGCAACTACACAAACCCCAGCACCTACTTCCCCCCATGAAAAAAATTAATTTAATATCGTTTGGCTCACATATCAGACTTAAATTAAGAACAGATACTACACTTGATCTTAGCCAAAAGGTATGACCCATGCTTTTTAGAACTCCATGAACTACACAAAGGCACCCTTCTCTTTCAAGATTAAATTCGAATGGAGTGCATTGTTTTCTCCATTAGTTCTCTTGGAAGTTGTATTTCTTGATCTTATATTAAAAGAAACAATAACTTTGGGGGTTTGAGCTATCCAATGAAGAGCTCCATTAGAAAGCATTCCATCTAAATTACCAAGAGAATATGGTTTATTTTGAAGAATTTTCCATGAATTCGATCTTACCCCGACAGGTTTCAGCAGAAACAAATTTGTAATCGTCATTCTTGTAATCATAACAAAAATAAGCCGGCCAGTGGACTGATCTTAAGTAGGTTGAATCAGGTATCCTTTTATACTCTTTAGTGGATGGATTCCAAAGACTAAAAAAGAATCCCCTAACATTGCTATGATGCATTAAGCAGACTAAACCATTGCAAGAACCCACAACACCAAGTAACTTTTCAGATTCAAACGGGTGATGCTTCACAACAACAACAGGCTTATCATAAAATTCACTGCTAGAGAATAATGAATGTTCAGTTACATACACTAGATCTTCATGAATCGTCGAGTCATAACCACTAAGTATGAACCTAGAGTTGTTGTTGAATTTGAGTGTATAATTAAAAAGATGTAACTTGACAAAATCAGGGTTGGAAATGATGGAAAACCATGTCTTAGAAACACACTTACATGTAATTGTTGATTTCACCGATAATCTTAAAAAGATGTCAATGTATAACTCATCTGGAAGACTTCTTGCTATCGGTTTTGCTTCTTCTTTTATGTTAAGAACTAGACTCTTAAGCTTCGATAATATAGATCCTCCTCCTCCTCCTCGGAACATTCTTCAAATCAAATTCTTCTTCTTCTTCTTCCACGAATTATTGGCTAGCAGCTGAAAAGAAAGAGGAATTAAGACAGATGAATAGATAGAGCCTTATTAGAATTAAAAAAAAAGAAAAGTTTCCTTCTTTTAAATGAAATTTTCTTTCTCTCCTCTGATTCTTATTAAAGTTCCCTCTTCCTCACCACAAAAAAGAAAAGAAAAAGAAACATGACTTGCTTTCTATGGGGTAGGTAATGTATCCATTAGTTACTACTTAAGTGGTTAGTAATGACTCCACACTGTTTGCTTGAAATGTGAAAATTTTCCATTTTCGGCAGTGCTATTAAACATGATGATGGGTAGGTATCCTGTATTGATCACAGGCTGGTAATTCTTGTATCTTTATGTATTTCAAGCTAAACGACTCTTTTTAGACCGTAAAGGAATCAACTTCATTTTAAAGCCATTTCCAGAAAGTAAAATATATTGTGAGTAGTGCCAGCCAGCTAGCCCCATGGATTAATTCCTTTGTTTCCAAACTCCCCATACAAACAAAAATGCAAAAGGCAAGTTGAAAATTTTGCATTTTTAGTCCATTGAAAGACCACGGGCAAGTTGGTCTCACGCGGTAAGTCACTTTAATGTCTAGCTTTGGGTACGACTTTCAAGCTAAGCAAAAAACATTTTACTACAAACACTCTGTTCCATTTGAAGCCATTTTCAAAAAATAGTAAATTGCTCTGGTGATTCTCAAACTATGGTTAGACCCACTCCTTTGAAGTGAAGTTGAAATATCAACATCTCATTTATTTATTTTTATAGGGAAACTATATATCAGTCAATTTATCAAACATAATGAACAGGACAGCCTCATTTAATCCATCAAATTTGCAGAGTTCATTAATCAAAGAAGAGTGAGTTGTATTTTTCAAAATAAAGATTCTTTGATCAATGGACTTTGCAAATATATGAAACCAGTCGTATGAAGCATTGATATTCTGCAGAGCTGTTGCTGTGGACTGTTCCAAAACTAGGATAGCAGCAGTCTTACAAAGAAGCCAAAAACAAAAACCAATTGGTAAGATTGGTGTTACCCGATTACTAGAGTAAGGCACCCTGAGCCAAAGCATCCAAGCATGGAGGCCAGTGGGGGTTAGCCCCATGGACGACATGGATGCAGCCAAGCGTGGAGGCCACTGGGGGTACGCCCCAGGGACGCTTGGTGTCAAGAAGCGGCTCAGACCTGTGGCTAAGTTGTTTCCAAGAGTAATCGAGCTTTCCAAGCCCTACCAATTGGCGATAGTATGTCCGATAATCATTCCTTATAAACTAGATTAACAAACCTATAACTAGCGATGTGGGATTATTACTTTGTTAATTTTGTCTGAAAAAGGAAAGGAAAGGAACCTAGGGGGAAAAAGGGTTATCGGGCGTGCTAAATTTGGTAATACCATTGCTACGCGGGCCGTAATTAAATCTGTGTGGCACGTAAGTAAGAGCCAGGCCAGGCTAGCGACATGAATCAAACAAATTTAAATCGATGAAACACAAAAACAATACCTGGATTAATTACCGTCTTAGATGATTGAGAAGCTTCACCAATTCTACTCATCGAAACCAACCGATTGATTTCCAAGCCCTACCAATCGGCTTCTTATTTTCGGATACAAAGACTCTGATTAATGGAATCAAAGTTTAAATGATGAATGGATACTGCAAATCAAATCGGTAGTGAGTTATATTACTGAGTCGCCAACCTAGATGCAAACGGGACGAAGAAGAAGATGATTATTAGGATTAACTGGTGAGATTTCCCGAGGGAGTAGGGACCATATAAATAAATACCAAACGGGAAATAATATTTCTGCCCCACAAACTACGGGGGTTTGATTCAGAACCGAAGTTTGGTGACACATCAGAGTTTCAACGGAAGGGCAACTGTGGAAAGTTAATTAAAGCAAGTGGCAAGTGACTTGCCATTCCCAACTTGACACAGTTGCATTGCTGTTGAAACCTTGTTTCAAATCTATGATGGTGCACTCTGATCATAGTATTCCTTGTCGTCAAGAACTAATATGGTGGATGCATTAATCTTAGTGTGTTGCTGGTTTGATGCTACAAGGTAAGTTGGACTCGCATAACTTGCTAAGAAACAACTTATAAATTCCATATATTCTAGCAATCATAAAAGAAATACTGAGAATCCATGCACTATCCATGTCCTCTTCTTTTATGGGCTCGTCTCAACTATCTATGACATTGTGTATCGGCAAGAACTTCAATTCCACCGGCTCTAATTATTCCAACGGTTAAGTGGCGGAAGCAGAAAATGAATGTTGGGGTGGCTTGAAAACAAATCGGCTTGACTTGGGCTGTCTTAATCCGTGTGTTTAGGCTTGATTTTTTAGAACGTTATTTTGGGGACCCTTGTTTATTTGGGGGACCATTGATTTTTAAGACACCCATCCTACAATGATAAGGGTTGTCCTAAAATCATATGAGTTTACCAATTTACCCCTTACCCTATTTAATATTAGCCCACCACCACCACCTCCGATTATTGAGTGACTAAGGTGATAGAAGAAGAAGAAGATGGAGAAAAAATGTATTTTGAGATGGGTGAATATGGAGGAAAAACATCCTCTTGGTGCCAAAGTATGCTTGTAACTTAGTGAATGTTGCTATAAACGGCCTAAAATATCTTGAAAATCAAAATTGTAACAAAAAAATTTCAACCATGTCAACAAAGTTCAGTTATATTATATGAAGAACATGTAACCGAACTTTCTAAATGCGGATTCGGTTAATAAATCCAAAATCACAGAACAACCGAATCGAGCTTTAATGGAGTTTTTGTTTGTTCAATTTGGTGATGAAAAATCAAATGTAACCGAACTACTATGCTTGATTTTACAGAGTTTTGTTCGGTTCAGTCGACTAGACAACGTTGTAACCGAACTTTAAACAACAAAGTTCGGTAAGTTCGCAGAATTTTGTTTTTTGCGATTAAACCGAACTCAACATTTGGCTATATAGAGAAGAGTTCGGTTTTGAAATTATTTTTGCGAGTTAACCGAACTCATTTACCTATGTTCGGTTGGTTCGCAAACTTCAACGCAATCAAGTTCCCAACCGAACTGCAGGTTAAAAGTAACCTAGTGTTAGAAGTTCGGTTGGTTCGCAAACTTCAACATATTTTGCGAATCAACCGAACTGAGCTTGTATATGCATATATGCAATTAGGAAAACGTTCGGTTAAAGTAAAAACTTAACAATTTTTGCGATCCAACCGAACTGCACTTGCAAATAAATAAATGGAATTAGCCCATAGTTGGGTTAAAAGTATTTTTTGCGAATGAACCGAACTCAGAGTTCGGTTCAGAAAAAATTAATCCGTGATAACCGAACTATTAGTTCGGCTAAGACTTTTTTTTAGCGATGTAACCGAACATGTCTCTAGAGAAAAAAAAAACTCCATTAGACCTCTTTGCAACTTCCATTTTCAACTCATTTTGATACTTCTCATTTTCTGAACCAAAAACGAATGACAAGCATTGAGTTTGTGAGAATATCTTTGTTAATGATTTAAATTAAGCATTTAATCTACATATATAGAGGTGGTGGTGGTTGGGTGGTGGTAGTCGGTGGTTAGTGGTGGTGGTAATCGGTGGTTGGTGGTGGTCCTGGTGGATGTAATCGGTGGTTGGTGGTGGTGGTAATCGACGATGGTGGTGGTGGTAATCGTCGGCGGTGGTGGTGGTAATCGGCGGTGGTGGGTTAATATAATTTTTTACTTAATCATTTCACTAATCATAACCAAAACATAATCAAAAGGGTAGTTTAGGTATTAAGATTTTTTTTTTGATAAGGGCACCCTACCCTAAAATAGACAATGGTCCCCCAAATATATCATGGTCCCCAAAATAACGTTCATTTTTTATAACCAAACACAATTACACTACAAAATAGAAGGTTATTTTGGACTTAGTGCTGGCTTAAGCCAGCCCAAGTCATAACATAGATCTGTCGTTAAAATGTGGGCTATAAGTATTCATGACGAGAATATATGGTCAGACCCAAATATTTGTGATATTCTCTTATAGCCAGAAGTATTTGTCATTAATGGCTTCTTCTTCATTTCAAGAGAAAATGTAAGGAAGGCTATTCCCATAGCTTTCCTAGGACAGAAGACCCTTCTACGTACCAGACTCAAATGTTTTTTTTTTTTTGAAAAGAAAAGTTTATATTAAAAAGAAAGACCAACCAAGGTCCAAAACAAAAGGGAAGCCGCTTACAAGATTACAACTTACAAGTGAATGACAGTCTCCCAGTTTTGCAAAACTTGAGAACTGTCAATGAATCGAAAAGTCTGCTGATCACAGCACCACAGTGTCTGTTTAATACCAGACTCAAATGTTGTCAGATCCCCTTGTACAAAAAAAATAAAAAAAAATCACTACCCATTCTAATGAGTACTAGGTAGTTAATGTGTCTATTAATTACTTACTAGTTTAGCAGACGCAATCGCAATATTGTCTGTAGTAAACTCTGGTTTAGACACACTAGGTTGAAATATCACAATCCCAATTATTATTATAGTCAGGGGAATCTTGCTCTTCATCAGTTGAGAAAACCTTGGCTATTGTGAGGGGCCGAGTACAAGAGCAAAACTCGACGAGCCATATTGCGGAAATTAATGTTGGATTACCTATCTTCTATTCTACTCTACACAGCTGCAATAGCCATTGCTAATACAGAAATGGATTGCCACCACCAATACTCTGAAGTGTAGTCATGCCGGATGTCCCCTTACTTGGTCCATGCATGATTATGTTGGAGTTCGTCGCTTATATACATATGATTTTTAGAAACATAAGAATGTAACCATATCTATTACTCTAAGCCCAGCTATGCTAGAAACAAATAAAAGTAATCTATATGCACTTGATTCATGTTGTTCGCGATGCATCCATGCTGACCATCTGCGCTCCTTACCTTCTAAACGAACGATATAATTAAGGAAGATACCATGAGGAAATGTCATGTACCAAACATGGTTTGAGTTCAGGGACAGACCCGCAGTCGTTATTCAGCTAAACAACTCTTTTTAGACTGTAGGGAATCAATTTCATTTTGAAGCCATTTCCAGAAAGTAGAATTGCACTGGTGGTGGGTGCCTAATGCCGTGTAGAGCAAAACTCTCTTGTTTTGAATCCCGACTCCTTTGTATGTAGTGAGGTTGAAATATGGCATCGATTTGTACTGGCCAGGAATCTTGTTTTTGAGTTAGCTAGGAAAATCTTGCATACTGTGATGGTAATAATGACTTCTAACATTGTTACCTAACTTTAAAAGTTTGGAAGCACAAAAACCAAATACGATTTTTCATAAGGAACAGTTAACCAGAACTCTATATAGGAAATTGTTTTGCTCTGAAAACACAGATTTCAACCCCATTACATGGTTTATAATATATACCAAATAAGATTCCCAGGATAGAGCAAAGTGCAAAACATAGAAATTACCCATGCTAAGAGAGCACCTTTTTAATAGTGCAAAACATAGAAATTACTCCATATGCATGCCTCTGCTCCATGTTCCCATCACTTTGGTTCTCCCAATATAAGGTCGTAAATTTCAGAAGCTAAATTTGATAGAACAGTCACAGCATGCCCTATACGAGGCCGAGTGACATCCTTAGTTTTTAAGTGGTCAGCTGCAAAAAAAACGAGCTTGGAAACAAGCCTTGCTCTGGATCAGCCACCGTAACGAGTTCCTTACCGCCAACCAGTTTACTTTTTACCTGCACACTGACAAGCCAAGAAAATATTTTTTAATTTTCCCTCAAAAATATTTGTAAAATAAACAACTAGAGAGCTTAACCATTCAACGGGACTACGCTCAGTCTCTGCCATGCGTCCTGAAATCCGTTCAACCAAGACAAAGCAAAAAATCTAGATGTCGGATTGTGGAATCATCTTAACATTCAGACGCTTCTTAGTTTTGAATCATCTTAGTCCCCACAGAGCTAGGTTAATGATAGAAATAGAATCCAACTTTCAGTCAGCATATGATGATAGAAATAGATCGAGTTAGTAAATCATCTTACCATGCAAATAATCATCTTAAGAGAGAGGTGAATGCAAGAAAGGGATTAAGTTAGTAGGTCATCTTACCATGAAATGCATCCCAAA
Source organism: Papaver bracteatum (assembly GCA_023529315.1). Classification (NCBI taxonomy): domain Eukaryota; kingdom Viridiplantae; phylum Streptophyta; class Magnoliopsida; order Ranunculales; family Papaveraceae; genus Papaver; species Papaver bracteatum. Next base: position 721,652 of record JAJJWX010005189.1, on the reverse strand, counting down.
AGATAGCTCTTGTGGTTGCAGATCTTAACAACCACACACAATCTCCAAGCAAAGGAGCAAAAAGCAAAAACCAATTGATAAGATTGGTGTTACCCGATTAACTGGAGTAAGGCACCCTGAGCCATCTTGAGGTAGCATTCAGAGTGTGGAGGCCAGTGAGGTTAATCCCATATATGAGTGCCCCAGGGACGAGATGCTTGGTGTCAAGGATGGCTCAGACCTAAGGCTAAGTTGTTTCCAAGAGTAATCGAGCTTTCCAAGCCTTACCAATTGGCTGATAGTATGTCCCATAATTTTTCCTTATGAACTAGATTAACATACTTGTAATTAGCGATGTGGGATTATTATGTTTGTTAATTTTGTCTGAAAAAGGAAAGGAAACAAGGGGCAAACAGGTTTATCGCGCGGGCGAAACATGGTAAGGCGATTCTGAACCGCCGAATAAAGGCGATCAACATGAATCAAACAAATTTAAATCGATGAAACACAAAACAACAGAATCTAAATTAACGAATGATACGTAGATTGATTTATTGCCATAAACGCCATCTCAGATTCTACTAAGAAAACAAATCCAGTGATACAGAATCCAACTTTCGGTCAGTATATGATGATTGTCTCTCAGCCTCTGGTCTAACATAACCGATCTGATTAATGAAATCGAAGATTACATGACGAATGGATACTGCAAATCAAATCGCCCAACCTTGTTGCAGAAAAAGAGGAGGAAGAAGAAGAAGAAAGATAATTAGGGTTTAACTGTTGGGATTTCCTCACTCAGAGACCCTATAAATAAATACTCAACGGGAAGTAATATTTCAACCCCACAAACAAAGGGGTTGGTTGGTCCAAAACCGGAGACTTGCTTCTTGTTTGCAAAGGAATCTCGGACATGCTCACATGCATATATTATTATTTTTTCTTCTTCAATATTTTCTTTCTCTGCCTCCTCTTCCCAGTCTCTCATTCCGTTTCAAATTCATCATCCAACATGATCAGCCAACTACTCAAACACAAACGAGAACAAGAAGAAGAAGATCCGAAGATGGAAGGGAACGAAACCATGAATGAAAAGCTATTAGTGCCGCATCTTCCAGAAGAAATTATCATCGAAATTCATTCAAGGTTACCTCCTAAATCTCTCTTAAAATTCAAGTGTGTATCAAAACCTTGGAGCGTCCTATATAATAACCCTAAACTTATTGAGATGATGCTCTTTAACTTCAATATCATACTTGTACATGAAAGCAATATGTACATTGTAGATAGTGAATCATCATCATCATTACTTGATAGTATGGAGAAGATTCATTGCCCAGACATTGAATATTACGATAGGACTGGTTTTGTGGGTAGTTGCAATGGCTTGGTCTGCATTGACATTGATGATCACCAGCAGACTGTTTTTAGCTTATGGAACCCATCTACTGGGGACTGCAAACTACTACCAAATTCACCATATCAAATTGAACCTAATTATTGTGTGATAGGATTTGGGTTTGGTTATGACTCGAAAAGTGATGATTACAAGTTTGTACGTTTTATAACTGGTTTACACTTGAAACAATCTGAAACTAAGATCTATTCACTTAGATCGAACTCATGGAAACGAATTCCGAATATCCCTTGGCTACTAGATGATTCGTTCAGCCTGTACGGTGTGTTCTGCAATTGAGCACTTCATTGGAAGTCATCCTCATCGTCCAAAGACTTAATTGCTTTAAGCATGACAGATGAGCTCATTAGAGGAATCTCACCACCAGAAAAATCAAATTTTGAGAAGTTCGGTGAGTACTCGAGTATTGACGTGTTGAATGGGTGTATTTCTATGCTTTACAGTGCAAACCTTGATGTTGAAGTATGGTTGATGAAGGATTATGGAAAGAAAGAGTCATGGACAAAAACTTACAGCATTTCAAAACTGACATCGATAGAAGATCAAGTGTGGTTGATGAGTTTGCGCGTGATAAGGCTCAAGTGTTTGAAAAGTGGAGAGATGCTGTTGGAGGTTTGTTATAACAACTATGGTCCTAATGCAAAGGCTTTAGTCTTATATGATCCAAAGAAGGAAATTCCTACGACTTTGATACAAGAAGAGGATGAGTACTATTCAAATTCACTATCATTCCATAGTTATGTGAATAGCTCGGTTTCAGTTTCCTCGAGTACTTACGCTAGCTAATTATGATGGATCTTAATTTGTATTTTCAGAACTGATCACCAGCTTAATTAACATTGACATCTATCATATTCTGTATGATGATATGAACTTTGTCTATGAAATTTATTATGATTATGATTATCCATAACATCTTTCTTTATTACTTGTATATTGAAAAATAAATTTTTGATCAGCATTCAGCAACGGATCTTTTGTCTTTTCATGTCTTTCACTTATATCTGGATTACTTTGAATGACTAATCCCAGCTAAGCTAAGTAGCTAGAGTAGATGCAAGTACGAGAATATATGGTCAGACCCATATGAATTCAAACCAGATATATATATATATATATATATATTTGTGTTGAATTCATTTGACTGTGACCATATTTCTCGTCATGAGTATATTTGTGAATACATGAGCAAAAATAAATAAATTATATATACATATTTGTAATTGGACATGGGAGTATAATAGGTTATGATCATAGCTTCTTCATTTCAAGAGACAATTTAAGGAAGGATTTCTATATCTTTCCCATGACTGAAGACCCTTCCACAAGACTCAAATGGTGCAAACCTCAAGTCAGAACCCATTATACTGAAATCTTCAAGAAAAAAACAAAGGTAAGAGAAGAGAAGATTAAACTCAAAGCATGTGCACTCGACTGCCTTTGATTTTTGGGGTTCAACATCATTCTTTAGTTGTAGGCGTGGAGGGTTTTTGATATTAAACTCAACAAGTAACCAACGATTTATCTATTTTTTGAATTGTTTTCACTCCGTTTTGCAAGCTATATTGAGGCTGCTTTCTTTCCAGCTATATGGTTCTCTCTTTCTTGCATTGGTCACATGCTGGTAATTCTTGCATTGTTATGGAATCAATTTCATTTTGAAGCCATTTCCAGAAAGTAAAATTGCACCGGTGGTGCATAATGCCGTGAAGAGCAAAACTCTCTGGTTTTGAGTCCCCGCTCCTTTCCTTTGTATGTAGTGATGTTGAAATATGACATTGATCGGCATCCGACTTACTATTGTACTGGGAATCTTGATTTTTGAGTTAGGCATTTTATTTGTTTTTGCTAATCACTGGTAATAACAAAAAGAGTACAAAGGGAACTCTTATGTTATGAGCAGTACCCCCTATACAAAACAGAAAAAATCAACAGAAGTAGATTAAGCATCAGAAAAGCTACATACTCAGACTAAGCTAACAAAAGCATTACATGAAACGAAAGTAAGAAGTGTTAGCAAATTCCAATCTCGTCAAGAAAAAAGGCCTGCAGGAGTATTTTACAATTTGATTTCTGTCAAGAGAAGCAGCCTTCTTTGCCAAAGAATCTGCAGAGAAGTTAATTTCTCGAAAACCATGACGAAATTGAATCTGATCCAAATTTTTGCAAATACCAATCCATCTAGACCAGAACATCCAGGGAAGTTTTCCTTTTAGAAAAGCAGATACACAGGCTTTTTGAGTCAGGCAAACCTTTGCTATTTACAGGGGATGTGGCACATATGGAATTGGCGTTTGTTTGATGCTAAGATTCAACTGCGGAGGAAATGAACTTGCCCAACTACTTCATATGATTTTGAACAAGTGCCTGCCCAGAATCATCCAAAACAACATATTGGATGACAGTGAATTAGTGTTTCAAAATGAATTATGGATTCCCTTTGCTGCTTGGTAACTTTAAATGACTGTAAGCATCTACATCGAGAGATTAATAGTACGTACTTTCTTACTTTATCACTTTAGCACACCACATCGGCCATAACAAAATACAGATAGGACTACTTCTAGCATACATTCTCTCCATATGCCTCTCCTCCATGTTCTCAACACTTTGGTTCTACGACTTATAGCGTACATTCTTTCCATATGCCTCTCCTCCATGTTCCCCATATAACAACTATGGGGATCATGCAAAGGCTTTGTTTTATATGATCCAAAGAGCGAAATGTCTACGACTTTGATAGAGGATGAGGATGAGTACTATTCAAATTCACTGTCATTCCATAGTTATGTGAAGAGCTCCGTTTCAGTTTCCTCGAGTACTAACGTTGGCTAATTATGATGAATTAGTAATTTCAAAACTGATCACCAGCTTAACATTGACATCCATAAAACCAATCACAGTATCATTTCCAACAATGGAGATGATTTAGTTGAATCACAGGGAATAAACATCAGGATATTCGGGGAAATAAGAAATATACATCGATTGATTGATGACTGAGATAAAGAAATTGGAAAAGAGAAGAGAATAATGTTGAGAAGTGAAGAGGTGAGAAGAGTCTAGTAGAAGTTACTCTTTCTTGGTTAACGATTTACATTGGAGCTCCTTGCTTATATACATATGATTTTGAGAAACATAAGAATGCAAGCAGCTCCATTACACTAAGGCCAGCTAGGGACCAATAAAAGTAATCTAAATGAGCCTGATTTATGTTAGTTGCGATCCATCCGTGTGGACCAGCTGCACTAGTTACCTTCTGAATAACGGATATAAGGAAGATACTCAAGAAATTTCCTAAACCGAACATGGTTGAGTACAGGGACAGACCCACGCTCCTTAACCCATTGGGAACTTGATCATAAAAAAACTCTTGTAAGCCGATATAGGTGAATACAAGAGCAGCACCTGACAAGACATATTGTGCAATCAACCACCAGATAACCATAGGAACTGTTGCTTTAGGATCTTCAGTTAATCCAAACTCTTGAGCAATTTTAAGCCTTCTGTTCTCCACTATAGCTGCTACAACCATTGACATGGCAGAAATAAATATGCCAACACCAATTCTCTGAAGTGTAGTTATGCCGTTAGATTTTCTAATAAAAATTTGAGTAATTGGAACGAAGATACGGTCATACATTGCCGCGAACAGCATGATTGATGCGCTAAAAAATATCTGAGTTGAAGCTGATGGTATCTGAAAGTCTGGTCCTATCGATCTGTCCATAGTACTCCCTTGCTTGATAAATAAGGTAAACACTTGAGACTGCACTATTGGGTATGGAAAACATATAAGCCATACAGGAACTAACCGCAGTACAGCCTTTACATCTCCAGCCTTACTAATAGTAGACGCTGCCCCAGATTTCCCTAATCCCTGTCTGTTATTAGTAGCTGGATTCACTTGGATGGTGATTTCCGATAATGCTGATGATTATGAGGTGGTTCTCTGATTCTTGACCTCGTTAACTGAACCATTGGTTATTCCATTAAATGGGTTCACTTTATCTGCATCTTTTTTCAGTGTGTAGCAGTAGGATTTTATTCCAGACATGATAACCAGTAGCGCTATAACCATTAAAATGCATGAAATTCCAGATGCTAGACCCCAACCTAAATTATCTTGGATATAGTTTAATATCAAGTGAGAACTGCATGATCCAACAGATAGTCCGAAAACCCACCAATTAAAGAATGAACTATTGGACCTGGATTCATTAGGACTTAGATTGTCAAATTGGTCTGCACCGAAAGCTGGTACGCAGGTCTTGTATCCAGCACTCCCAACTCCAATTAGATACAATGAAGAAAAGAAGAAGATTACTTTGAAAGTAGATGGAGAAGAACACAAAAGGTTGTCTTCGGCGGTACTATTAGAACAGGCTGCCAATTGTGAAGTGCATATTGTTAACAACCCAAGCCCCTGCAACAAATGATAATTTCGAACAATGCATTACCACATCAGAAAATGCACCTATCCTGTAGAGTAGAAATGAGTTCTATACTGAAGCCTGTAGATGAACCAACTGAAAAGTAGCCAAGTTTTCCGAGAGGCAGTCTCTGAACAAGCCTTTTTGTTCAATTTTGTTCAACAGGAAATCCTACACCAAAGGTCTCTACTAAATGGATTCCTAAAACTAAGGAAGTCCCCTCAGCTGTTGTCACAATACCAAATATTATTGAAGAGAGAACAACTCAAGCAGAAGTGGTTACTGTCTCAAGGAATAGCGAAGATGTTTCCCAACACAGAGCTGAGCAAACTCCTTTTGCTGGTACGTTCGTTAGATATATATCTTGTGTCATGGAACATACTAACTCTAGGAGAGTCAAGAGAACAGGAAGAAAAGAGAATTTGCCAAGATATGCATAGAATTTGGCAGAAAAAAAAAATCATTCTGAAAAATCAAATTAAGAGCAATAAAGAGAGGAGTTTGAAATGTACCAAAACATAGATGAGCGTAGAGAACAAGATGGCACGGAATCTGCCAAGATATGCATCGCCAACATATGCAGTTTGTACTGGAAGCATATATATGAAACCACTCCAGGCATTGATACTCTGCTCAGCTGTTGCTGTAGACTGTCCTAATTGCATGGTTAAGATGCTTATCAAGTTTGAAGACATTCCATGTAAAATGAATGATTCTATGCCACCAATTACGATAACCCGAGAAGCCGAATTCCATCCACCAAACTCACTAATGTTGCTCTTGATTTTGTCTCCTTTGTAATTCGCCATACCTTGAATATAAGTATCAGTGAGTAGCAATGGCTCATCATAATCAGCAGATGCAATCGCCATGAAACTTGCTAATTTTACCTCCAGTGTCTCAGAAAGTCTTCTGAGATTTCTAAACTTGATGATAATAATAATGTTGTATGAGTGCAGAAGGTGCTCCCTCTGCACAACAAGAAATTATTATTGTTGAGATTATTAGTCCCACATTGTCTGGGCATCTAAGATCCTGCAGTTTATAATCTCTTAGGGCCTCTCCACTCATTGCCAATTGGTTTTGAGTTGGATACCCGTATTCTAACAATTATAAAAAAGTCAAATCGAATATTGTTTAAATTACTCCCTAAGATCTAATAGACTTGACTTATACTAGATGGCATGTGAGGGATATATTATACTCCTATACTTAACTTTAATGGATTCTGCAAGTTGAATGTTAATGCCTGGGTTGAAGCCGATTGCAACCAAGGAGCCTGCAGTTACACACAGAAACAAGGGTTTGTTTGTTTCTTCGGGTATACGGGTTTGATATTGATCCGAATCCAGTTCTATGATTGTACCGATTCTTTACCGAAATCAATCAATCATGGTCTTAAAACCCCCAATAACTCTCTTCTCCACCAAAACCTTGAGTGTGAAAATGGCACAGTCAATTCCAAGCTTAAACCCTTCAACGACGAAACCCATTAAAAAAACTTCGCTACTTCCATCATTCTTCACCACCAACGCAATCAATACTAAGAAGAAGATGAATTGTCTGTCAACAAAGACAAGAACAGCAGCAACTTCGTCTCTAAATCTTTCAAATCAAAACCCATCTCTGAATCTTCTCAATAATCGTAGACAAGATGTTGTTGAAGCTATTGAACATTCATTATCCAACTGTCTTTCAGAAACTAATCTTCATCAAACTGTTCCTTCTCTTAAATCAAAGATTAGAGGAAAGGTAAATCTTAAACAAAACCCTATTGTTCTAATTTATAATGAATTCGGTTATGACTATTTGTTATACTGGGTTTTGTATGGGATCAATTGATTTTGACTTTAATTGTTGATTTGAGAGATTATTTGTTAAAAAGATTGGATTTTGTAATGCTTGGTTGTTGTAGGTCAGAGATATTTATGATAGTGGAGATTATTTGGTTATGGTTACTACTGATAGGCAGAGTGCTTTTGATAGATTTCTTGCTTCAATTCCATTCAAAGGCCAGGTAATTTCGATTTTTGGATGCCTTTAGATTGTGCACGGTCTGCCTCTGTATCTTGTATATCTCTGGTGTTGAATTGCAAAGTATGATATTGTTAACATGAATGATTCAGGTTCTAAATGAGACGAGTCTATGGTGGTTTGATAAAACTCGGCACATCACACCAAATGCAGTTGTTTCATCTCCTGATAAAAATGTTACCATCGCAAAGAAATGCACGGTTTTCCCGGTCGAATTTGTTGGTGAGCTAGTCATGGACTTGTTGATGATTTTTTTTCTTTCTTGTATGTCTATTTTGTAGAGAAACATAAGATTGGCGTTTGGTAATATCTATGGGTTTCTTAAACATTTGTAGTTAGAGGGTTTGTGACTGGGAGTACTGATACATCACTTTGGACGGTCTACAAGAAAGGTGTCAGAAACTATTGTGGCAATGCTCTCCCAGAAGGTGAGATTTGTACCAAAGTGGTTGTTTTCCGTTTGTTAAGTTTAAACGTTGATCTGAATTTCTGTTGATGTATGGAAGGAATGGTGAAAAATGAAAAGCTTTCTGCCAATATTCTGACACCAACTACTAAAGCCGTAGATCATGATGTTCCTGTAACTCCTGACGAGGTACGTCTGTCATTGTTTCCTTCTTATCTAATTCCTCCTGTATCACACCATAAAAGTTATCAGTTTGTCCCCTATGACGTATTAGATCAAGCCACTTTATGTGTATCTTATGGGATCAGGGTAGCTAATTTACTACCTTTTTGTGTGTGAATTGGTAATGTCCAGATTATTGAACGTGGTCTTATGACTCCGGATGATTATGATGAAGTGAGGACTAAAGCACTGAGCTTATTTGAATTTGGACAGGTAATTATGTGAATTCCTGCCTACATCTATGTTGATAGTGTGATCAGATGTTGCCAGGCGGAAACTTATTTGTTATCCCTTATATTGCAACCTTTCCCTTCTTTTTGGAATTACAGCGTGTGGCTTTGGAACATGGTCTGCTATTAGTTGATACGAAGTATGAGTTTGGGAAGGGAGCAGATGGCACAATCTATCTGATCGATGAGGTGGGTGATAACTGTCTGTCAGCTTTGTCGCTATTAACTCACACATTGCATTTCGTTAAAAATGTATGTGAAATCTGAGAATTAGTAACTTGGAGACTCAAGATAGCAGCAGTTTTTAATGTTCACTTGCAACTAAATTAAATTTCTGTGTGCTTTAGGTGCACACCCCTGATTCGAGCAGATATTGGATTGCCAATTCATATGAAGAACGGTTCTGTAATGGTCTTGAACCTGAAAATGTTGACAAGGTATGTTTGTAATGCCGACTCTTTGACTTAAATGATTGTTTTAGACATTTATGTGTACAAGTAGTTGCACGCGTTCTGCAATTCTAGGTTCTCATTGTCTTAGACTAGAGTTTATAAAGGTGTTGCCGATTCATGGTGTTGAATTTTTTTTGTAGGAGTTTTTGAGGTTGTGGTTCAAAGATCACTGCAATCCATATGAAGACAAGGTATGTTCTTTCTCTTTATTAAATTTGGCAATTATCGACGAAAGTGTAAGACTATCTCTTGTTTTTTTGCATTTTTTCGTGTACATTGATGCCATTTCTCACTCTTGTTGATTTCCAAAATTATGTAGGTCCTCCCCGATGCTCCAAAAGAACTTGTTTCTGAACTTGCTTGGAGGTATGATTTTCTGTTACCATTATTTACAACCCATGATTTTTATCATCCAGAAACGTTAACCCAAATGTTGCTACATTTAGTGTAAATCATGTTCTTGTTAACGTTTGGTAATTCAACAAAGTCTGATTCTGGAAAAAAGACCCATCATTGAATCATAGGCATATTCGTGCATTTTAGCTTTGGACACTCTCGTTAGCTTTAGACAATCTCGTTAACTTTGTCCTTTTGCATATGTTACTGCAGATATATTTTCCTTTATGAAACAATTACAAAATCGAAATTTGAGATTCCGACGCTGGAGGTAATCACAGTTGACAGCCATCAATATGAATACTCTTTTCTTTCTTTATTTGCTACAGATTATAACGACTTAATATTGGTTGTTTGTGCAGGTACCCATTCATGACAGGATAACGCAGAATGTTTCAATGGCACTGGCATCCCTGTTGTAACACGAGTTTTTATTCTGTACCTGTTAACCTCAAATTTACTCTTTTGAATCCTTATTTTTCATCATGTAAACCTATGTATGGACTAGAAAATTCTGAATCAATGTGGGTGACATTGCCCCTTAATAGCCAAAACCAAATTCAAATAGCTGACAACTTGAGCACTTGTATGTTCAAAATGAAAAACAAAAATGAGATCGCCAATTTTGGTGTCTTTCTAGGGAGCAGTAAGGAATTGCCGCCCCATCTATTTTGGAGCGTCTGAGCTCCCTGGTTTGTTTCCTAAGGTCTCCATCCCAGTGAGGTCATTTCTTACGTAAAGGACAAAGTCAATCAGGTATCATCTCAAGACTTTCATCAGGTCAGTTATAACTGCCTAATGAAGCTTCCTAATCCACTTCAAATGGCTTTAAGGAGCCAGCCCATTGCTAGGGTGTGTAATTGCACCCCGCAAAGCTGGCTCCAAAGCCTATTTTAAGCCCAAATATACTTTTTTTTTGTGTATATAAGGCTATGTTTGCTTTTTTGCACCCTCTAAAAAAAAAAAAGGTTGCACCCCATAACAAAACCTTGCAAGGCAAGCACCTAGAAAAGGCCGTAATGGAAGCTCAGGAGATGAATCCTGTTTTACGGCATACTTCAAAATTATTGGGCATACTAAATAAAGACAAAAACGGGTTGTAAATAGCAAAATCAAAAGCCCCTTAACCATATATTTTTGGTAATGGCAAATCTGCTCTTTCAGTATTAGTGTTAATAATCTGGATTAGTGATCAATATTCTTGATTAGTGATTAATACTTTTGATTAGTGATTAAGATAATTTAATTATAAAGGTTTGTGTAGATGAAAAGTTTTGGGGAAAATAATAATTAGGTTTTCATTGAGGAGGAGAGAAGGAGCAAGTGAGAAACAAATTTAGTATCTTGATTCAATGGAGGATGAGGATGGTCATTTTTCTTCTCAAAAACCTAGGAAAATACACATCAACTACAACAATGATCCGTAGATGGCTGATTTCTTAGATTATGAGAATGATTTTACACAAACTCAAACTCAAGCTCAAGCTCAAACTCAAACACAAACTCAAACTCAAGATGATTTTTATGAGCCAAATCCAGATGATGAATACATATATGAGGAACCCAATGCTTCTAATACACAGGTACACTTCTATCTTATGTATAATCTCACTTTTGTAGCTTGAAATCATCAAAAGTTTGTATTTTTTCATTATGGTTCGACGAACCAGGATGATGTTCGGCTTAAAATTATGAGTCGAACCCACCCAAACGATGAACAGCTTGGCTAGCTGAAACTGTTAACGTTATGCGTCGAACATATATTTTCTACTTCTAACCTGTTTGCTAGATACTAGTTCGACTTATATGAAAGTTTCAAAACAAACCGAACCTAATCCTGAGAGTTTTGGAAGAAAACATGTTAATGGTTCGGATTATTCAATGATTATCGTAAGAGCCGAACATACCGTTAATAATTATTGGGTTCATAATTTGTTAATGGTTCGGCACATATTTTGAATATCTTATAAGCCGAACCTTGTAAATGTACTAGGTTAGGCACATATTGTGAATATCGTATAAGCCGGACCTTATAAATGTATTATGTTCGGCACATGTTAAGATTATCGTATAATTAAGCCGAACCTGACCATTAAGTTTTCTCTGTAGTATCTAACCTTGTGATATTCTTTGTAGATCGTGCTTGGTGGACCTATACCGATGGAAAATCAACCTGATCCAGTAGACTTAATTCACGAAGATACTAAGGATTACTTCCAAAATTATTTGGTATGTAAGAACTTGTTGTTTGCCTTAATGTTGTTGGAATACTAAGGATTACTTCCACCATTAACGCCACCAAAAAAATCACACATCTCCAGCACCACCACCACCACCAAAACAACCAGAACCAAAATCCGACACCAATTTCATCATTCCAACCAAAACCAACACGAGTTGATCCATATAGATGGATCAACAACCATAATTGATCCAATAAAAAATTGGGTAAACTACATGAGTTGATCCCATAGATGGATCAACAACCATAGTTGATCCCACCTCCTTTACTATAAGGACAATTGCTATACCTGGAACACCATCAACAAATGCAACCAAAATTACATCCAATCTCCACTACAAAATCATCCACCACCATATCAACAACTACCACCACCACACAACCACAACAACCACCAACTACAACACCCAAAAAGTAAAAAGTTCACTGCATACTGACTATAATAAAAAACCAAACCAGTTTTAGAAAAATAGGAACTAATCATATACATACATCCTCCACCGTCGCTGCCACCATAACCACCACCGTCGCCGCCACCATAACCACCACTGCTGCCACCATCATCATTATTACCTCTCTTCATAATTCGATTGCCAAAGTAGATGAAACAAATAAATAATAATTCGAAGAAGTTTAACTCAAAACTAATCAGAAATCAAAACCTAAAAATCAGATCTCGATTTATTTTGATCTGATTTTAAAACTCAATAGGAGAAGAAGAAGAAGGTTTCATCCCTTGTTGCTGATAATTCTCGATTGAATTTTGAAGAAGTTGTCGGCGGCGAAGGTGGGAGTAGTTGCAGAGGTGGTGATGATGAAGATGGAGATGGTGGTGGGTTTGGTTTGATTTGTTCTCTCTAAAATATTTTTCTCTAACTCTGAAATGGTGGTGGCGTTGTTAGTTGTGGTTGAAGTTTGATATCTTCCACCACCATCATCACTATTGAGTCCGATAGAAAAGGAGGTGGAGAAGACGGTGACGGTGGAGGTGATGAGGAGGAGAAGTGAGAAAGTTTCAGATCTGAAATGCCTAGAGGATATTTGTGGGTTTATTAATAAAATTAGAATCTACTTAAAGATGGAAGGATATAAATATTGTTGACAGGGATATTTATGAAGGCCCACTAAAACAAGGGATATATATTTAGTTTCCACAATTTGAAATCCGTAGTGCAATGGATTGGATGCGGATGAGGCGAAAACCGGCCCATGCTCACCCCTAGTTGTTATTATAGGATAATTTCCAGTGGGCTAGTTCTGTGGGCTTTTTTCTGTGCTACAATGATGTTACCCTTGATAAGGATTAGGGCACATCGTACACTTTAGGGTTTCATTTATAAACTAGTGGTTACCCTCTCTCATATCATCTCACTGAAACCAATCTACAATTTCGCCGTTTTCTTCTCCTCTCTGTACCAAATCTCTTTAATCAAGCTCATTCATTTTGATTTTTTCTCTGATTATTACGAAATGGATCGTTGGGAACACCTTCACAAGTCATATCTATCTACACAGTGAAGAAAAAGCACTATGATTTTTCCTCTCATAAATAAGTTGGTCCAGTGAAGATTTGCCGTGCACAAACACATGTGTTCCGAAGAACATGTTGTGTGTCTTTGTATGGCAGCTTTTGACTTGAGTTGGATTATAAATCTTTTTTTTAGTTAGATTCAAATTGCACAAACACAGTGGAATTCTCTATCTATGTAACCACATTTGTCTATTTTTGTAAACTCTATAGTAAAACGTTTATTTTAATTACATACTAGTGATTCTGTTTTTTTTTTTTTTTTTGGTTTTTGGTTTTTTCTAATATTTCCAATCCAATATCACTCTGTTCTAAACCCCTCAATTTTTTTGGTATCTATTGTTACTGTCATATTTTTATGAAAATGGTGGTAGTACTTGGTTAGATTTTAGAAATGTTCTTGTTTGTTCTGGTATATCTAATAGACATGGTGTATTACTTTCTTTGTATTGGATTGTGGTTTGAACTTTGGTGATAATTCTATAATCGGTAGCGGCATCTGTGGAATGTATATTGTTTATACTGCTCTAGCTCCTCTTAAAGTATGCCATGCTTCTAGCCCATTGTTCAGTAAAATGGAGGAAAACCTTCTAGCCCAACCCCCATTTTCCAATTGTACTCTTTTGAATCCTTATTTTTTCTTCATGTACTCCTATTTATGAACTAGAAGTTTCTAGAAGATTCATAATGATCTGCTAAAAAGATTCATATTGATAAACTTAGCCATTGCTACAGCATTTTTTTTTTTTACAAAAGCATTTATATTTTCTCTCATGTCCAGATATTGATCTTCTGTATAGAAGATAGAGATCAAAGTTCCAAATCTTGATCTTCTGTGTCCATTTCTATTGATCGGATTGGCATATAGAAGTTTCATAGGAACTGAAGACAAAAGGAAAGAGGTGTTAGCGTTTTCAATGGAGTTTAATAATGTTTTTATTCAACGAAATTTATGGAAAGGATAAAAATCGACCATGATTTGTGGCACCCACTTTTCGTGCACCCGATGCACCCACCATTAGGTGGCATCCACATAAGTGGCCTAATCGATTTATTCTTTTCTCCATCTTCTTAGTCAAGGTAGTTAATTTCGGAGTGTCTCGGCCGAGGCCGAGACACTGGTACAACTTTGTTTCGGGGGAATTTCGTTTCCAAATTTCGGTGTAATTTCGGATTAAAATTTTACATTAATATTATATTTATGGTGAAAATAACACGTTGGATATGAAATAGGGAATAAAATAATATAAAAGAACAATTCCGGCAGAAATACACCGGAATTTATTGATTCCGGCCGGAAAAACCGGTGACTTTTTGTTTGGCCGAAATTTCGATTTTCGTTTTCCAAAACCCGAAATCCGAAATTCCGCCGAAATTTCCGAAATTGACTACTTTGTTCTTAGTTTTATTTCTCTCAACGAAACAGATCTAATTTGTTTTCAAAGAGAAGAATCAAAACCAGAATGGTGAAAAACACATCAAAAGTTGTTTACATTTGAGAAGAAAATTGGGATGAATAAAACTTAACGAACCAAACAAACAACAAAAAAATCAATTTTTCTTGTTGAAGAATCTATTTCGTTTACTGTTCTTCAATGGTACTTCAATTGTTCTTTAATGGCTGAACATCTCAAACAAAAAAAATCCACTTGTTTGAACCTTGCTTATTACTATCTCAAATGATCCTTAGTAAATTAAAGTTTTGATTAGATTAAACTCCATATAATTCTCATTATGGTTGTTAAAAGGTTCACCATAAATTCAAAATCCATCATTTGACAGAACCCAAAAAATTTCTTTTCGGTTTAAGCTTGATCCGTTCTACATTTAATCATATTTTTCTTATCTCAATTTAGAATTTTTGATTCTTACCCTCATATAACTTAATCATTGTTTTTTGGGTTTGTTTTAATGGAAAAAAACGATACTTTTCAAATAGTACCATTATACCTGATTGTATAATGATTTTCTTCCAAGTTTTTTCCACAGCATCTTCCCTTCCCTAAAGATATTACTAGAGAAGACAAAAACGTAATACAAGGAAACAAATGTGTAAACATGAATAAATATGCATTTGGTTTTTGCCACCTAAGGGTGGGTGCATTGGGTGCACGAATACGGGTGCCACAAATCTTTTTCGAAATAGGAAATAGACGCAAAACCACTTATGAAAATTTCGGCCAATTATGAGGGACAGAATGTGCACCCCGGTTTTAGAGGGGTGCACAAAGTTGGACTCAAAGAAGTAAAAGTCGGATATCTACAAGAAAACAGGTGCGGAACCAGAAATGTTCTATACACCGGGATTGATTGTTTTCGAACCTCATGCTTAACTTAAGCCTAAAATCCCCAAAGGTGTTAAGGCCCAGTATAAATTAGGTAGGCAAAAAATTGTACAGATTTAGACGGTCAGGGGTGAGCATGGGCCGATTTTTACCTCATCCACATCCAATTCAATTCACTACGGATTTTAAATTTGGCATCCGCATCCAATCCAACGGATTTGCATCTTATGGATGCACGGATGAACGGATTGGGTGCAGATAATCCAATGGATTTGTGTTAGTCAAAATTTATAATGAAAAAATAAACCCAATATAGATGATTTCCTATAGAACCTACACATTTTAAATATTTATATAAATATAGAAATGTCAGGGACAATACTCTATTGTATCCGGACCCAATCCTTAGTCCGTTAGATTTCAAAAATCTCAACCGCACCTAACCTATTGACGAACAATCCGAACATCCATCCACAAAAATATAAATGGTCCCGATTAAATCCGGGGACTACGGGTAAAATGCTCAAAGCTAGTCAATTAAGACGGTTGGATTGTTCAATAATGTTCCTATGAGGTCATCCCTTACGTGCACTATTTTGTTTTTCAAACCAAGCATTAAATTTCAAGATACGGAAGGATTGAATTTCTGTGCAAAACAAGGCATTCAGATAAGTCAATGACTTTTTGTGTCGGGCCATGCGAAGCTTCCTGGTCCACTTTAATGAGATCAACAATTAAGAAAAGTAAAATAAATAAGAGTAAGCGAATATGGGAAAGAACAGAAATGGCGAAAGATGAAGTAAATCTTTTTGGTTACTGGGGAAGTCCCTACTCTCTTAGAGTTGAATGGGCACTCAAAATCAAAGGAATTGAGTACGAGTACATAGATGAAGATCTTATGAACAAGAGTCCTCTGTTATTGCAGTACAATCCAGTTCATAAGAAGATCCCAGTACTTGTCCACAATGGAAATCCAGTTACAGAGTCTCTAGTTATCATTGAGTACATTGACGAAACCTGGAAACAAAATCCCATATTTCCTGAAGATCCTTACGAAAAGGCACAATCACGTTTCTGGGCCAAGTTTGCTGATGAAAAGGTAAGTGCTTTTGCGCTCCATTTCTTATTTTCTTCGGGGAAAGCTGATTTTGATTTACTGTCTTCTATTTCACAGTATCAACCTTCAATATTGAATGTCTGCGTTAAAGAAGGCGATGAGCAAGAAAAAGCTGTTAAGGAAACTCAGGCAATCCTGAAGACTCTTCAAACGGGTTTGAAGGGCAAGTTCTTTGGGGGTGAAAATATTGGATTTGTTGACATTGCTGTCGGATGGATTCCCTTCTGGACTAGATTGGCCGAAGAAATTATCGGCGTTAAGATTGTGGATAAAGAGAACGTGCCTTTGATTAACGCATGGTTTGAAGATGTTCTTGATGTTGAGAATCTAAAAGAGATATTACCACCTCGAGATAAAATGTTGGCCAAAATGAAAATGTACCTGGAATCGCTTGTATCTGCAGCTGCAGCTGCGACCACCTGAGAGTCCTCCGGTTTTCAAGACTCAACTATTAGTTTCTGACTATCTGTATTTGTTCTTGTTTCAGGGTCATGGTTGCCATAAAATAATGAAATGAAAAGGTTTGTTCTTGGGTGAGATCCCTTGTTCGATCTTCGTGTGGATGGCATGAGACAAATTTTGTGTCCATCGGATAGATGTTGAGTCGCTGAATAATTTATTTTGTCAATTTAGTAGATGTTGAATTGCTGAATAGACACAAAACTTATTTTAGGTCATATGACAATTTTGGGTCACATGACAAAATTTAGATCAACAATCTGATTTTAGAAGCGGAAATTTCGTGAAAGACCAAATCTTGGTAATCTCATTGAATAAATTTTTGACCATGAAGTAAAATTTGGCTAATGGAACAATCTTAATCACATACTCAAGTGAAAGACTCTCCTCTGGATATTTTCGTCGACTCTATCTTAGTCTCTTTCCCAAAAAAAAAAAAAAATGTTATACTTGTGATGAACCTTGTGGTTTCAACTAGGAATATGGATGACAGTGCATTAGAGAATTGAACTAAAATGTTGGTTAATAAAGGTACTATACAACTGAAAAATGTAATCTTAGGATTGAATTATCACAATATGGAATGGGCGTTGAATACCTTTCTCACTACCCTCAAGAGAATACTATCTCGTATCTTTTACAGACGAGTACTTGAGAGTATGCCATGACAAACGTCAAAAATGATGATGTGGAAGTTGAAGATAAAACTGCAGTTAAAGAGTCATCTTCACGTAGTGAAGCAATCGTAGTTGTGAAGATATTGAATAATTTTTGTTGCATCATACCGTACCAAAAACTCTTCTCTAATGTTACGAAAAATTAAAGATAATATTCAATGTGACATCATTTTCAAGAAAAACCATGTCATGGTTGAATCATTCTTTACCAAATTAACATAAATGTAAAACTAAATTTATGTACATTAGAGAGATATCTCTTATAATACAAAACAAAATAGGTTTTTGAGCTTGGACGGTCGGATAATATTTTGAGAGACAAACGTTGCATCCGACCATCTTAGTCTCATCCCAGCGAAAGACATCCAACGGTCGCCATTTCTGTAACCCCTCCCATTATGAATCAAAATTTAATCTTTAATTATTACATCATCTCTTAACTCAAAATGTTCAAAGAAACATTAAATGAAATCATAATATATCATACATGCATTAATCGGATTTAGTGGTGGCATGATGAATCTAATGGGAAATGAGATTTATTTGTTTATTTTTATTCATAATTCATAAGTGAGATATGCATACACACTATTACTTAAATGATTTTGTGTTCGTTTTTGGATATTGTATATGAATAATTTTACAATGTACCTATAGATATTATTTTCGTTTAAAACAAAATAGAAAACTATCTTGCAAAGAAACATGATTTAATTTAAAGTCCAGAAAAAAAGAAAAATTACACCAGTCAGATATCATACTAAAACAGTGTCGTTACGACACGAGTTATCTCTAGATATTTATTAGAACTCTCTGTTAATCTCATGTTGTGCCGTTACGGCACGAGTTATTTCTAGTTAATTTATATATCAGAAGAGGGCGCAGAAAGGATAAATATTATATTCATTTATAAGTTCGGAGAATTAATAATTTAGTATGTTATGTCTATTACTTGGGATCAGATAAATTTATTAATTTACCATGATTATTAATTCATCGCAAATTAATTTATCGGGATAACTACTGAAATGGACTTGATCCGATTGTAAACCTAATTTGGTTGAGTTAACCTTGATTGTGTTTCCAATGTGAACAAAAAGAGAAAATAAGATATTGAATTGAGACTCTAATTACTTATTTATCTTGGTAACTGATATATAATCACTAGGGATGCCAACGGGACTTAACGAAACGGATAGTGGCTCAGCCGCTACCGTTACGTTTAAAATAAATGGATATCCGATATTCATTAAGTTCTGACAGAATTTTGAAATTCAATTCCACTACCGTTACGTTGGATTTATCGGATATCAGATATTTTTCCGCAACCATCCGCTATGTCACAGAACACACATAACATAGAACAAGTTATAAATCCTTCCACAAAAAACAAGTTCTAAATCCAAGAAAATTAGTTTTAAATTCATGCCACACAAAACAAAAACATACAGATGTTCATGTTTTAAATCCATGCCACCAAATTACATGTTCGGATGTTCTAGCAAAATGAAAAACCATGTTCTTGCAAAAGAAAAGACAAAGGAACTCCATCTCTATGTGTTGCAGCTTGTAGTGCAACTGCCAACTGCAAATGCATTCCTCCTTAGTCCTTAACTTCTGCATTTTCAAAGGAAAATCAAAAGTGTTAGTTAAGATGGCAATGGAAGTGCAATAAATATAAAAGCAAATAAAAGGAAAGCTACCACTTACTAGCAATACAACTATCACTGTTACTGAGACTGAGATCTGGCAGCCAATCACCCAAGAAAAGCAATGGTTGAACAAGTTATGGAGCTAATGAAGACCTATGAGATGTGCGAACCCTACCACCAACACTAAACATTGATTCTGATGCCAAACTTGTCACTGGAACAGCGAATACATCTCTTGCAATCCTTGAGATAGTTGGGTACTTAGGATCATGATTCTTCCACTAACTTCAGATATCAAATCTCATTTCTTCAGTGGATGTGCCTTTTGGAAGAACTGATCTGCTAAGTATGTCTCCAACTCTGATTTCTGAACCTCAAACACATTTTTTTCCATCATATCATAACCAAATTTATTTGATGTTGTTGTAGCTGCAGAGATCTCAATTCCAGCTTCCACTATCAAAAAAATCTGGAGGTGTAGTGTTGGTTTCATAAGCACAGTAAAGAGCATTGAGTGAAAGATGAAATTTTTTAAAGTGACTTTGATAGTTTTGCACACCATGTACTCTCTTCAAAACAAACTCCACCCATATAGCCTTATACCTAGGATCTAAAACAACTCCAATGCCCATCAAAATGTTACTTTCTTTCCAATAGCTATCAAATTTTGACCTCATATTCTTGCCCATGTCTCTGATATACTCATGCTCCCTTAATTCCCAAGCCTTAAAGCATTTATTAACTTCCATTACAATACAAATTTGTTGTGGGATACTTAATCCCAGCTAATTTGGTTGAAATCACATCAAATAATTCTAAACATTCACATATATGTATTCCTTGTTGCCACTGCTGAGAAGTTGGTAGTATGTTGAAGTCATTATCCAAATCAGCTAGCCTAACAAAAGCTTATCTCAAAAAAATCGCATCTTTAGGCATCTTAAAGGTGTGGTTCCACTTGGTATCCACATCTAAACCAACATACCTTGAAGCAAGAAGCTTAACTTGGGAAATAACACATTCAAATCTCTCTTTTCTAGCTTGACTTGACTTGACATATTTCACACACTCTCTAATTGTATTTATAAATGGAGCAACTACTTTAATTCCACACAACAGAATCAAGTGCAATACATGATTACTACACCTCACTTGGAACAAATCCCCATTAAGAACTATAAAATCTTTGATATCAAGCCATGAATTCATATTTTTTCCATCATAACATCATTGGATCTAGCATTGTTAGGATTTACATCAATTTTTTTATTATCTATGTTCCAATCTAGAGCTAATGATTTCACTAAGATGTTATAATTTCTATAGTATATGGTGATGGAACTAGAATGTATGTTGGTGTTTTCTTAATCAGTTTCCATGCATCATCAATGTATTTCATTTTCACACAACAATAACCATCTTTTGTTTTCTTACATGTCCACATATATATTGTTAAACTACATTTATATGTAATTGTGTCAAATTATTCTTGTAATTGCAGTTTGAACTCAGCTGTTAGTTTCATGATATCATCCCTAACTATATTCCTAGTGTAAACCTTAGCAGCAGGATTCAGATGTTTAACAAACTCTCTAAAATATGGATGCTCAAGTATAGTAATTGGATAACCATGCTTAGCAATTATCTTGGCAACAAGTATCCTAGTAGCATCAGCACCATACTTAGCTAACTTAGTTTGTGCATTACCTATTTTGATTGAAGTAATCTTTCTTTTTCCACGCTTATTTTCAGGCTTTTCTTTGCAGGTAGATGCATGGTGATGCAAGCGGCTGGTTCCTTGGTTACTTGGTGCTTCAAATCTCCTCTTATAATGTTTGCATTCAGCTATAATTATCCCAACCTCCTTCCCCTTTACTTTCTTCATTCCAATTGACCTTTGAGAATCAACCCATACATCAGACCTTACTTCACGTAGTTTTTTCTTTTCTTTAGCTATAATTGGATCTTCATCTACTTCTATTTATGCTTCTTCTCTGGGACGAATCGCAGGTGTAACAACAACAGGTGTTGAATTAATTCCTGAACCTTGAACTTCTGGTAATTGTGATGCAAGTGAAAGTGAGATATTGTTTGAGGAACCAACATGGTTTGATGCTCTTTCGCTTTGGGACATGATTAATTTCACAAATCTGTAACTAAGATGCCCTAATTTCAGAAGCCCTAAATTGAAAATTGAGTTTTTAAGATTGAAATTAAACTCAAAAGAAATAGAAGAAGAAAACCCTAGTTTTCCAATCAATAATCACACATGATTTATATAGAGAAGAAGATGATTTTGCATGAATTGAAAGGCATGAAATGAGGAGGTGAGTTTTTCTTCTCTTAATTTTGTGTCGACTGAACTGAAGAATGAGTGATTCATTCGAAGATATTTACCTAGGTATAGGAATTTACCTGTGATGTACACATATTACCGGATAACGTATATAAGTTTATCGGAAATAGCCTTAACTGGTACCGTTATGTTAAGAGAGAGAAATATTCGATATGTTATCGGACCCGGGTATCCGATTACCGATATGTCGGATGTTAACCTAACGGATAGTGGATATCCATTGACAGGCCTAATGATCACACTCGTAGGCAAGGCCAAATAATTAAGCATAAATGATAATATACATAATATGTTTTCCACAACGAAGAGGTTGGATCAAACACAATCTAAGCGGATGCTTAGATGCCAGAAATAGAAGTCAATCTCAGAAGTCAAAAGCAAGAATGACTTTAATCATAAGAAATTAACCTTTTTCTTTTGAAAAATAATTGTAATATTGAAATTAACCAATTGTACAACTAGTTGTTATCGGATATGAATTGATTTTGGACAACAGTATTACAAGCCTGCTTAGTTTGGGGTCTAGGCCATTTATTTGGGCTTATGAAATTCCTTTCTCACCTTTCTCAAATGGCTATGGGGTGTTAAATTTGATAAAAAGACTAATTTAGCTCCAAATTAATTCCTAAATCTAACCCATATAAAGAATACCAAATTGGGGGATACATAAATTAATTGGGGGATATTTTTACTGTAGCTTCCGGTATGGTTTTTCAATGATGTCGGCATGGTCGATGGATTTCCGGCATTGAAAAACCATGTCGGCAGATACAATGAAATATCCCCCAATTAGTTTATGTATCCCCCAATTAACCGTTCCATATAAATACCAATTCATTACCAGTAAAAAACCCAAAAAAATAAAAACCTAAACCAAAAATACTTTATATTCTAGTCTAATCCTTCCAAATTCCATAAACCCTAATAATAATTAAAAAAAATTCTTCTACCCAAGAAAAGTTCAATCTCGATCATCCCGTTCTAGTTTTTGAATTATTCATTGATTTACATGTTTAAAACTTTAATTTTGAAAAATCAAAATCTTTGATTTACCCAAAATCGGTTTATGTTGGTATATCGATCGTATCAACAGATTATGGGTTCCATTCTTCTTCCATGAAGAGCATGCAGAGTAATCGATTTATAGGATTATGGGTTTGGAATCAGAATATGAAAAGACATGGGTTATTTAACGTTTGGTACTAAGAAAATGTCCAATACCTAACCTAACTTTGGTACCCAATAATTGAAATATTAAGGGTTGGTACCTAGATTAACCGTTGTCCGTTAAAAACCACGTCTAACCAGATTTCTTTTATATTTTGGAATTTCAATAAAAGGGAAAAAGCAATTTTACAAGATTTACCCCTAGCAATTTTTTTTTCCTTTTCACTCTTCTTCTATTTCTCTGTCAACATTTTCTTATGTTTCTCTGTCAATGTACACCACCACCCCCACTGCGATTAAAAACTTGAAACCCTCGATTGAAGTTTTGAATCAATTTTTAGGGTAGGTTTATGTTGGGACCTTAGTCCCACGTTGGTAGATGGGCTTAAGTGGGTAGTTTATAAGTCAATGGGATCCGTCATGTAGTCAACCGGTTTTTGAGTTGAGTTCTACCCATGGGCTTATGACGAGTTTAGGGTCGGTACACTAACATTTGGTATCAGAGCCAACCACCACGACCCATGCACGCTCAAATGAAGGGGTGACCTATAGGCTAGATTAAAGTGTAGGGGAATCTATGTATGGGCGTAGTTTCCACCAACATTGAATACTGGTAGGAGAGTGGAGCCGCCATAAGAGAAAGGGCTACCGTCCGGCCAGTGTCGATAGAGTGGGCCAACGAGGACGTTGGGTCTGGAAGCGTGGTGGGATGTTGGGACCTTAGTCCGACGTTGGTAGATGTGGCTTAAGTGGAATGATTTTTTGGGGACTACTCAAAAAAGGTGGGGGACTAATTTGTGATACAAATGTCTACCCTACATTATAAGGGGTGTCCTAAAAGATTAGGAAAGACTAATCTTCCCTTATTCTAATTAAGGTTATAACTAACCCTAATAACCCACTAATTAAAACCTAAATTAAATTAAAACTTAAAATCAGTTTCAAAATATTGATTCATCCAATGGTGAAAAAAAATATTGATTCATCTTCACCGTATTACCTGCATCCTTCAGATCACACGGGTATGGTTATTTCTCCGGTGAAACTGAATGATGATAACTATGAGGAATGGTTTCGATCTATGCGTAATGCGTTTCGAGCCAGAATAAAATATTCTTTTTTGGAAGGGAAAATCACGCAACCTAAAGAAAATGATCCTGATATTGAAGACTGGTGGAGTGTTAATTCGATGCTTGTTGGGTGGATTGCTACATCCATTGAGCCGAATCTGGGATCAACAATTACCTATTATGAGACATCCAAGGAACTTTGGGATGATTTGAAGAATCGTTTTTCGATTGGAAATGGACCAAGGATGCTCCAACTGCGTTCAGATTTATCCAAATGAAGGCAAGATGGACAGGCGATTGATGCTTATTTTGGACGACTGAAAGTTCTTTGGGAAGAACTTAGTAATCATGTTAGACCTCCCATGTGCAGCTGTAATAAGTGTACATGTTCTCACTACCCACTAATATAACCCACTAATTAAAACCTAAATTAAATTAAAACTTAAAATCAGTTTCAAAACTGATTATTCTCTTCTTCTTCTTCTTCTTCTCCTCTTTTCCTCTTCTTTGTATTCAAAAAATTTTCATCGTCGATTAATCAATCTTCATAAGAAATGCGTTCCAAGCAAACACCCAGACTTCCAGGATTGAGTCCGGGACTCCCACATATAGTGAATCTCCCAAAAGAATTGCTAATTCAAAAACAACTTGAAGCACCGTTCAGAGGAAAAATCACCCATCCAACAACAACCAAGAAGTCCGATTCAAGTGAAATGCAAATCCACGGGTAATTTCCTTCATATATATTCTTTTTAATTCATTATTTTTTGAAAAAATCGATTAGAAATCATCAAAACCCATTGAAAATGGTAGTTACAGTAGATATTTCAGCCAGCAGAATTTTTTGTGTAACCCTAGAATTGATAACCGAACTTCCAAAAATAAGAATAGTTTGGTGTGCTCGCAAAAAATTAACTAATATCTGGTAACCGAACTATACAGTTCGGTCTTCTCGCAAAAAATCTCTCGTAACCGAACTCAATTTTTCCTTTGAAAGAATGACTTTGGTTTTGTCGATAATTTCTCTTACTAACCGAACTTTTGAAATATTTAGTTCGGTGTGCTCGTAAAAAAAAAAACTCTCGTAACCGAAATAAAATTTTCAAATGTTAAGAATAAGTTCGGTTTTGTCGATAATTTTTATGGCTAACCGAACTTTTGAAATATGTAGTTCGGTTACCTAGCAAAATTGTTTTGGTAACCGAACTATAGTCTGTTAACTTCAAGTGTTGTGTTTACTTTATTCTTTATCTATGTTTGATTTGATAACATAATATTCTCTTATGTGTAGCTAATACTTTGGTTTTTGTTCATTAGGAACAAAGGAAAAATATTGAGACTACAGCTAGATGAGGATTTGAAAACTCCCACCCATCGTAGAACAAAACATTTAGATTTCTGAAAATGTGGTGCCACAAATGCTAAACATGAAGGGGGCTCATTACCGGAATTCAACCAAGAGAATATTCGTGATGTAATCCAAGATGTCAATGAAGAGGTGATGGAGAATACAACTGATAATGTTATTAAAGAAGAGAATGATGATGAATAAGATCAATGAAGAGGTGATGTAGTGATGGGATGTGTCATCGTACAAAATACCAACTGGGGAAGGTTGGTTTCCATTGTTTCTATTGGATCACATAGAACCTACAAGTAATAACACAATGTCAATACCATAAAAAAATTCTTACAAGTTCGGTAATGTAAATTTTATAGAGACCCTACCAAACACAAAGTTTGGTTATGTAGTTTTCAGAAATAAATTGGGGCCTTACCGAACTCGATCTTTAGATTTTCAATGTATAAGTTCGGCAATAAAACTGAAAAAATTGACTAAACCGAACTCTAAGGTTTGTTTAGAAACGTTGTATTTATTTTTTTCCCGACATTACCGAACATAAAGTTCGGTAACAAAAGTGTTGATATCTACTCAACCGAACAATGCATTGTAAACTCTATAAAAAAAGTTAGGTTACATGTTTTGGAAAAACATAACCAAACTCTAAAAAACCACTATTAACATGTAGTTTGGTTACATGCGTCTGCTAAATTTAGTAACCGAACTACACATTAAGAACGGTTCGGTTACCTTGCAACCTAAATTTGGTAACCGAACTAGGTTGACCTAACCAAAATTTTTCTAGAAATTTTGAGTTTGGCCAAATTTTTGCACAATTCAAGATACATTAACTAAGTATGAGGCATACCTGAGTACCCATAGCTTCATCTTCAGGTTGTGGCTGATAAAATCCATCATTTGTTTGGTTTGCTTGAGTTTGGAGAAAAAATCTTTCATCATCTAACAAATAACTCATTTCTAGATCATTAGAAGTATTGACAAATACACTATGAGGTGAAGGGGGTTCTGATTATGAGGATGAGGTATCATCACATGAATGACCCAAATCATAATTACTAAACTCAAAAAAAAGATTTTTTGGGTTCATCCATCTTCTTCTTCATATTTTCTTCTTCTTCTTCTTCTTCTTCTTATCTCTCAATAATAATGTTATAACAAAACAATCCCACTAATATAACTCACTATCACTAATCACTAACTAATCAATTACTAATCATTACACTAATTAATCATCACACTAACTAAGTTTATCATTAAGGGTAAAGTAGGCATAAAAAAAATCAGATAAGGGGTGACTGGAAATTACTACCAATAACCACCCCAAAAACTTGAGAGTAGTCCCCCCATTTTTTGAGTAGTCCACAAAAAAATTGATTCCTTAAGTGGGTAGTTTATAAGTCAATGGAATCCCTCATCTAGTCAACCGGTTTTCGATTGAGTTCTACCCATGAGCTTATAACGAGTTTAGGGTCCGTACCCTAACAATTTCTCCCCAAATTTTTTCTCACGAATACGGTGGTAGTAAGAAGAGAATCTAATCTAATACGAAGAAAACCTTGTTCGGGTTTATTTTCGCTTACAAGTGATTTTTTTGTTTTTTACGAAATCCACAGATCTCTTCTACTCTATCAGTCAGTAAACCCAATCTTGGTGAGTTTTTAATTAACAGTTGACTTCCATCTTCTTTTTGTTTTTGTTTTTGGCTAGAGCTGTAATTTTACTTACCCACTTGTAACGGAGTTTTGTGCTGGATTGTTTTTGATTGAAGGATTAAAGATCCATTCGTGGTTGATTAAAAATGGGTTGGATGTAAATATGATTATTTCTAATTATCTGACCTATGTATGGAAAAAAAAGTTGGCGCGAAAGAAATGTTTGTGAAAGTATCATTGCCGGACATTTCGTTTGCAAAATGCGTGGATGAATCTATTTTTGGTCGCAGTGGCAATTGCATACTTGCAGGTTTAAAAGGAAAAATAAGAAAATGTTGGTGGAACCTGAAAACGGGTGTAAGAGGTGTACGCATTCTTGAAATATATGACATTAGTAGTCATAAGATACACATTGAGAACAAGATGGTGGCGGTGGCAGATTAACAATTGTGCAGGTGGTTTCATCGGCGGCACTGACAGTTAAGGAGATGGTCAAACCCTATGATTTTTCAAGAAGCGTAATTACGGAAAATAATAACTTATAATAAATAAAAAAGAATTCTAAATTAAAAATATTTAAATAGTCAAGTCAAACAAGTCTTTGACGGTCAACTAATGGTCTAGGTTCAACCTTTAATATTTCAATTATTGGGTACCAAACCTAGGTGTTGGACATTTACTGGGTATCAAACGTTAAATACCCAAAAGACTTCACCAGAATCGATTTATAAGCGCATTAGCATAAACCTTTTTTTTTTAAAAATCTAGGCTTCCACAATCGCATTTTGTTTACATGGTAGTATATTGTGAAGTTGTCTCTTCATACTCCTTTTCACAATTGGTTTTATACATTACCACATAAACCTATTATTGGTGTTTGAAATTCTTGTGTGTTTTCCTTCTTAGAATCGAACTACCCATGTTTTCGTATGTACCGATTCTTAACTAGATTTTTTTTTTTTATTGTTGTAGATATGAACTTTGACCACCTACCATTTTATTTACGCGATCTCACCCAAGAAGATGTTCACATGCCCCCCACAACCCATGGTACCCACACTACAACAAAACATGGTTTTCCCAATGAAAAATAACGTCACAAATATTTGATTTTGCGTCACAAATATATTTTTGTGACGTTTATTGTCTGTTGATCAATGCGTTACAAAAACAGGTGTTGCAAATAATCTGAGCGATGCTAAAAGCGTCACTTATATTGAGGGCTTTTGTAGCATAATTTTGTATCACAATTATAATTTTTTTGGTCACGAATAATTTATGCCCCAAAATAGTTTTATTCTATTTATTTAATAAATTATTAATTTATTATTCCGAATAATTTTTATTATTAATTTCTTGTTCCTGCGAAAATAATCAAAAAATTGGCAATAATTATTTTTGTTAACAAAAACAAAACTATTCCGATAGTTATTAAAGGTCATGAGCACACACTACATTTTCATCAATAAGAGATCATATAATTTGGATTGAAAAGAAAAATATTTTAAACATTATAAGAAAGCAATAGACTTAGTACAATCCCATCAGTTAAAAATAAAAACTTTAGACAAGGAATACCAATTACATCTAAATGTTGTTGAACTAAACAATATTCACATTTTAGATCTTGTGATTTCTTAATAAAATTTCGATTCCAATCTGATCCTCATACTTGGTGTTGTTATTATGGATCTGGAACCAATTCTTTGAGTTGAAATTTATCTCTTGTACAATGAGACTCAAATATATTATCTTTCTCTTAAAGGAGGACTTTCATGAATTCCAGTCACGGATATGGATTTGATCTTCAACTAAGTGATAGCTAGGTATAAAGTAAAAGAACATCTACTTGAACATGGATTAGATATTCAACTTCTTATGTTCCATTCCCTTGTGTATTTCCTATTTAAATCAAAATAAATAAAAAGATTCCCAAAACTTAAAGACTCTTAGCACAAAAACTAACATTAAAAAAAAAAAAAAAAAAACTTCAAAATATAAAAAGTTTGTGCAGTTATGTATCAACAACGTACCTTGTTTCATATATGATATTTTTCCAATTTCTTCATCCAATTTGTTTTCTGTCGAACTAAGAATGAAAAAATCCGTAGAAGATGTATAGAATCAAATGAAAAAAAATGGGCATAAAGGATTTAACTTTTACGGTCTGATGTATGTTTTGAATATGAATCTATTAGAGGGGTTAAACGGTGGCGGCTGATTTTGACTGACGGGCTTAAACAAGGTTTGATGGTGATGGTGGCGGCTGATTTTGATTAATGGGGTTAAACAAGGTTTTGTGGTGGTGGTGGAGACTAATGTTGATTAACGGTGTTAAACAAGGTTTGGTGGTGGCGGCCGCGGCTAATTTTGATTAATGTCTATGGGGTTTAGAAAAGGAAACAGAGAAGAAGAAGATTATGGGATGAAAATATTAGGGTTATTTGGAAGGAAATATAAGGATTATTAATTTTATTCATATATATGGAAAGCTAAAATCTTTTGTCAAACATATATGGAAACAACCTCTTGTGCCGGGATTTTTGTTGACCAAAATTTAAAGGAAGGAATTTGAAGAAGAAAAGGTAAATAATTGATCCACTAAGTTCGTGTGACACATTCAAGACGGTTATTAGAAAAAAATCATTTAGTTTTATTCAATATCTTTTGAAAAATATATTTTTTACACTAAAAAATGTTGGAAAAAATAATATATTTATTTTATATTTTCTTTTAATTCAAATTTTATTTATGACGCTAATAGAAGTATTGAAAATTAATAGATTAACGCTATTTTTGTACCTAGCTAACACAATATATATGCAACGCACAAAGCGTCATTGATGCATTATATTACCAACGCATTTGCAGGTGTTGCAAGTATACTGTCACAGATGCTGATGTTTGTTGTAGTGCCAGAAGCCTCTACAAATTAGCATATGGTCATGAGACTTGTTTGGAGCAAGCCCTCACCTGGCAGATAACCTTTCACTAGAAGAGATCACTGAGCTCATCAAGTTTGCGAGGATAAGGAGGCATGCGATTGCAACCGAGAGGGATCACAACCTACATTTGGAAAGTATTTTTAAAGAAATGGCTGAAGCTGAAGCCTTTGTTCCTGCTTCAAATGCTCCTGCTGTTGCTGCTCCTGATGCTGGAGCTCCATGATATTGGTGCTCTATTTTAGATATTATAAGTTTAAGTTTTAAGCTTTTAAGGCTTTTGGTGGTTTAGGTTTTAAGTTTTTAACTCTTTTTTTTGGGATGGTTATGGTTTATTTTTTGGATGATCATGATTTGAACTCAAAGCACTTAAATTTTTAATTATAATTATGTATATAATGGGCTTATCATAAAAAAAAATTAGGCATGCTCAAAGTTTTGTTTTGCAAGTAACGAAAAAGAATCTGGTTATACGACTGATTATATAAATCGATTGTCTAGGTTCCATCAAGAAATCGATTTGTATGTGGAATCGATATAATCTGAATCTTCATGCCTTATAAATGTTGTTTTTCTTTATCTTTTTCTAGTGAGAATCGAATATCATATGAAAATATATAAACCGATTATTGTCGGTGAAAATTCAAATTTGTTACATATATTTAATCGGTTTATGTTTGCAACCATAAAAACCGGCTCTTAGTAGCATAAAAACATAATCGGATTTTATGGACATCCATGAGACCGATTGTGCCAAATTATTTCACTTTTTTTTCAAAAAAACTAGTTGTTGGGGTCTTTATCTAGATAAAGATACCTCATCCTTGGACCCAATTTTCCCTAAACTTGCTCATTATATTCACTCCTACTTCATATACTCCACAACTACTCATTTCGTATACTCCACAACTACTCATTTCATACCTCTAGATACAAGAAATGGCATCGTTTGACTCCGCAGAAGATTTGACAGCAACCAAAGCATGGTACACCGATAGTCGAGTTCACGATCACTCCTCGCCCATGATAGTCATCAAGTCATCCTAGATGCGATAGTTTCTTTTATAGCCATCCAACAACGAACTTTGAACGCTAACCACTTTACCGTGTCCCTTCAACAATTTGTAAGTATTTTTTATGGTTTGTTCTACATAATTTACTTTTATAAATTTGTAAATAACAAAATAAGTTTGTGTTTGTGTTTTTGTAGCATGAAGCGGTGAAAGTGCGTTACTTGGAGGAAAATTGGGGAGCATTCACATTTGATGAAAGATATCACTTCATGGTGTCCAAAATTTCGTAGTACGGACCGAAATTTACGGTGGGAGAACCGAAATCAGATTCCTCCGATGAAGATTGATAGTTTTAGGAGATTTTGTGGGTATAACTCTATGTAAAACCTCATGATAGTATTACTCGTTCTCTAGGGTCACCTAGGGTTCAAAGGATTGATGCACGTGTTGAGTGCATCCGTAATTCCTACGAAAAGGATTAGATTTGAAATGAATGAAAAAAACATTCTTATAAAAAAGTAACAATCGATTAATATAGGACACCAAAAAAACCTGATTACTAGAATCGGATTTTATCTATGCATACTTCAAACGATTATATATATCCTCGGTAAATTTCAAAACACAAACCCAGAATCGGTTTACTACTACATGAACGTAAACCGATTCTGGTTAGTGTTTTCGAAGATTTTTTTCAAATTTTTTTTCTTCAGTTATTTGATGTTTTGAACATCGATTTACATTATTCTAACTCACATCTAACACGATTAATTAACACCTAATACGCTTAATTAACTAATGAATAAGGAGTAAAATAGGTAATAAGAGAATAATTGTTTAAGGGGTTTTGATAAATTACTTCCTAATGACCTCTTTTTTTTTTTTTTTTTGAAACAGGCCTAGATAAATAGCATGGGCCCAAATTAGGAAGGATTACCATGGCTTGATAGCTCACTAAAATTATTAAATATGAAGTGCAGTTAGAATAGTAATCTTGATGATGAGAAATGGAATGTCATCAACAGCTAAATAAATGTTAGTGACAAAGGATGTTAGTTGGAGGGGTTACCCGCGTGCAGTTCACCAAAATGATGATGTGAAAAGTCCATTTGTATCTCATCTAACTAGGGGTGGGACTTGGGTTGGTTGGTCGGGTTGGAAGGCTTGGCCGAGGTAAAGGTGTTGCCCAAGTCCTGCCCAAGTTATATTCCTCGGGTTCTCCGGGTTCCTCGGGTTGACCCATGTTAATACTTTACGACACAAAAATTGTGGACAGTTGCAGGGGTCCAGTTAACTATGCACCAAAGAAGTTTTCATTTTCACTTTTTATGTACAATAACACTCAACTTAGTATATTCTATGTTAGTTTTTTAAAGAAATATTATCAAAACATTCGGATAAACAAACTCTTTGGCATTTTTATTCATTCAAACTAATAAAGGAGACATGATGTTTCGTAATGACCTTAATTTAAGTCTTAAAATTCATTTTTTATTAATGTGATAATAACAAATTTTAGTAATTATAAGATTTAATTATTGTATATTTAGCTTAAATTTCCAAATAACTTGTGATTATTGACAATAATATAAAAAAAATCATATTGAATTAATAATGAGATAGCTATGATTTATATTTTCATTATTAGGTTTGAAGATAATGGCTAAAATTTCTCTTAATAGATAATACTACCAATTATAAAAATAGTTTATATAACTATATTCTAGTTCCTCGGGTTGGGTGGGTTGCTCGGGTCAGAAATATTTGTGCCCATGCTTTCCCAAATATAACTCGGGTTTATTAAAATTGTACTCGAGCTTGCCCAAACTTTTGGAATACATTGCCCATGCTAGCCCAACGTCCGGGTTGGGCATGGGTTGGGTGGGTTGACCCAACCCAAGTCCCACCCCTACATCCAACTGGCAAATTGGGTAAAAACTGCATATATTCAAATAGGGGTGTAAATTGGGCCGGGCCGGGCAGCCTGGCCTAATTATTAAATGGGACGGGATAGGGCGGGCAAGAGCATTTCTTACCCAACAAACTAAAAGGCCGGGCGGGAAGGGCTATTTATCTACATAAATTACCCGTGGCCTCCCTAATCCTGTTATGTTACTTGGGATCGGGCGGGTAGGGCCGAACGGGCCTTGAATATTTACATTTTAAAAATAAAAATAAAGTAATAATATGAGCAATTCAATGAGGTTTAGTCATATTCAAGAAGTTCCAATCAAATTAGTTCATTCAAATAACTAAAAATTTTAAGGGAAAAAAAACTCCTTTAATGATTCAAAAAAAGTTAACAAACACAAGATACACACACTAGATAGGAAAATGTCATATATTTTGTCTAAGATTTTCTCTACATGGTTAGCATATCTAAATCCTATGAAATAAAAGTTGAAAAATGCATATTAGAACAATGGGGATTGACAGTATCAAGTGTCTATACCGAGTATATTCTAGGATGAAAAAAATGAAAATAGCCATTTCGGCTAGGTAAATGGGTAATATTGACGGGCTAACATGATGGGTAATAATGACGGGCTAATAGGACGGGTATCGGGCTGGGTAAGGAAATCTTACTTGTGGCATGCGCCCGCCCTCATATTTAAATGGGCTAGGTCGGGCAAGCCTGTAAAGGGTAGCGGGCACTCATGGGATGCCATGGGACCGGGCGGACGATACAGGGCCTTGGGCTGCCGGGCAAAATTTACACCCCTATATTCAAATAGTGATAAGGCCTGGAGGTTCCTATTTGAGGCATTAATTTATCCCAAAAGTTATTGTGATCTTTCTACCACAGTAAAATTGGAGCGGTAAGTGATTTGTCAAAAATTGGACAAATTTTTCAAAAATTTAAATTTAAATTTAAATTTCCAAAAATTATTGATGGCGCGATCTCATTCACCATTGGATAATGTGCAGTGGGGTAATTTTATGGGCCTCTAGTTTCTTGCCCTTGATAAGGAGGACAAGGGCACACCAGATACTTTAGGGTTTCTTATTTATAGATAAACTATCTATACGCCTACACTCTCCATCTCTCTCACTGAACCAAGTTCGCCGTCTTCATCTCCTCTTTTATCTGAATCTCTAAAATCCAGACAGAAGCTCTTTCATTTTGGTTACGAAATGGGAAAATTCACACATCTACCTACACAATCAAGAATCAACTTGCACTATGATTTTTCCTCTCAAAACGAGAAGATTGACGTTCAGCATCACTGAATGGAACTGGTTGATGATGATGGGCTTGTGTGCTTATGTGTGATGAACAACCATTTCAGTATGATCTTGGATCTTTTATGTCGTTGTTGACAAAAACTTAAGGTTCTCACTTCATAATTTGTGTATTGATTGTGTATATGATTCTTTACAAGGTGACCTATTTATATACATAACAAAAGACATATTGTCAAAAAGGAAAGGAAGAAAAATAAGGGATGTTGTCAAAAAGGGGAGGAAGAAGAAATAAGGGAGGAAGAAAATAATGGCCATTCTAGAAGCCATCCATTCTAGAAGCTAACATGTGTTTCATATTCACAATTAATACCCTCCCTCAAACTCAAGATGGTGCAACACACATGTTGAGTTTGGAAACCAAAAACTCGCACGAGTCAAGTCGTGTTTTGGTGAATAAATCAATGAGTTGCAATTCCGAGCGAACAAAAAGGTAAAACAATAGTCCTGTTCCTTGAAGTGATGTCGTACAAAGTGACAATCGATCTCAATATGTTTCGACGTTCATGAAACACGTCATTATGGGCAATGTGAATAGCATCCTTATTGTCACAACACAATGGAGTAGGTTCACGATAAATGAACTCCCATATCTTCAAGGAGCCATCGTAACCAAACAATCTCGTGGTTGTATGAGCAAGAGCTCGATATTCATCCTCAACACTAGACCGAGAAACTACACTTTGTTTCTTACTACGCCAAGAGATCAAAGATTTGCCTAGAAACACACAATATCCCGTGGTTGAGTGTCTATCTCGTGATGTCACCAGCCCAATCTGAATCAATATGCATGAAGACAAAGATCAAGTAGATGAGAACTTTATACCTTGATACAAGGTGCCTTTGATATAACGTAATATCCGAAGTACCGCAAAGATAATGTGTGGACCTTGGGGCAGACATAAACCGACTAACTACATGAACCGCATGGCTAATGTCCTGCCTTGTGATAGTCAAGTAATTTAGACTTCCCACAAGTGATTTATATAATGTAGGATTGGATAAAACTTTTCCTTCGAAGGATTAAGCTTCACATTTAGTTCAAGAGGTGTATCTCAGCTTTACTATCTCGTTAACCCAAAGACGTTGAAGAATTTCGTAGGCGTACTTTTACTTGTGAGATGAAATAACCATCAGCCGACTTATCGACCTCGATACCAAGAAAATACCTTAAAAAAACCTAAGTCTTTCATTTCAAAACATGAACTAAGATGAAGTTTAAGAGCAAGAATTCCTTCTAGATCATCACCTCAGAGATAACCATATCATCAACATACAAGAGGAGAATAACCATACCCTTCTTAGTTGATCGAGTAAATATTGCTGAATCATAAGCACTTTGATTGAATCCATACTGAAGGATAGCATTAGAAAACTTCTCAAACCAAGCTCGTGGTGCTTGTTTAAGTCCATACAAGGCTTTACGAAGCTTACATACTTGATTTGGAGAATGAAACATTCCTGGTGGTGGTCTCATATACACTTCTTCTCGAAGTTCTCCATTAAGGAAGGCATTTTTGACATCCATTTGATGCATATTCCAATTATGAGCAAGCAGCAATAAAGAAGGAGAGTACGTACTTAGTCATAATGAGCAACAGGAGCATATGTTTCTTCATAGTTTATACCATATTCTTGGATATATCCTTGAGCAACCAAACGAGATTTGTAACGATCTATCTTGCCTTCTGAATTTGTTTTGATCTTGTACACCAATCTACTTCCAATAATCTGTTTTCCCGGTGGTAAGTCAACCATATCCCATGTACCAAATGGTCCTTGTGTCATTGAGTTCTTCCCCCATAGATGTTTGCCGACCGACTTAAAGATGCTTCCACTCGTATGATTTTGGTTCATGCATAGATAAAATGGATGACAAAGAACAATGATAATCTGCAAACTTGGCTGGTGGTCGACGAGTTCGTGGAGGCAAAACATCATTTTCAGGTACAAGATCCCCTTCCTGGAGAAGCAATGTCGGGATTTTCTTCATAGAGTGGTCATGTGGAGTTTCGAAATTTTCAAGAGGAGTGACTTCGTGGTGGTTGATGGAATAATTGTAGGTGAGAGTTGGATATAGATATATCCTCAAAAGGATCTAGATACGTAAACTATTCTAGAGTAGAAGACTTGCTACTAGGAAGAGACCAAAAAGGTATATTTTCCCAAAATGTAACATGACGAGAAACACGTAAGCGACTTTCCGGATCGTAACAACGATAACCTTTTTGTTCAATACCATAGCCTAAAAACACACATATAGCATTCTTTTATCGAGTTTGTTTCGTTCTCTTTCCGTGAGAAGAACAAAACAAGTTGAACCAAAGACACGAAGCTCGAGAATAATTAGGTTTCTTATCATAGAGACGTTCATAAGGTGATATTCCTCCTGTGACTATAGATGGAATGCGGTTTATCAGTGTAAACTGCAAGAAGGACCGACTCACCCCAAAAAATTAGATGGAACTCGATCTTTGAAAGAAGTTGGGTTCTAGCTATCTCTATGATGTGACGATGTTTTCTTTCTGCTATACCATTTTTTTCGGAGTTTCTCGTACAAGATAACTCAAGAATAGTACCTTCTGTTTTGAGAAATTCTTTGAAAGGAGTTGATATGTATTCACCTCCTTGATCAAGACTTTGAAAGTTTTAATGGATTTTCTAAATTGAGTTTTGACCATTCTAGAGAAATCACAGATATTTTCAAAAATTCTGATCCTGGAACCGAAAAGGTATAGCCATGTAAAACGAGAAAAATCATCAATGAAGATAACATAATATAAAGCCCCTCCTTAGAGGCAATGGGAGACTTTCCCCACACATCCGAATGAATAAGATCAAAAGGTTCAACCGAATGTGTAACACTATTATTAAAAGGAAGCACAAAGTTGTTTACCCAACTTACACGAAATTCAATAAGGTTCTTTATCAACTTGAATTGTTCCTAACAAATTCTTTATTGATCATATATGTAAGACGCCGGAAAAGAGACATGGCCTAGCTTAGAATGCCAAGACATAAATGGGGACACAAGAGAAGGAAGGAGTTTGCAACTGCAGCAGTAAGTTCATTCTTTGATTGTCGAGGAACAATGAGAGTTTCAAGGAGATATAATCTACCAACTCTACGGCCTATCCCAACAAGCTTCTCTTCCGGGATCCTCAGTATTACACAACCAAAGGAGAAGAAATAAATGTTAAAACCACGATTACACGTTTCCCAATTGATATAAGATTCATCTTGATCTTGGAACAAGTAACACATCAGGTATACGTATTTTATCCGAGACTTTAACATGTCCAATATGACTAGCAAATATTTTGATCCATCTCAGTTTGGATTTTAGGTGTAACAATAGGATGCTTGCTTTCAAATACATTAGAATTCAATGTCATATGATTAGAAGCACTCGAAATCAAGAAACCAACCATTTGAAAAGGTACTGTGGAACCGAAAAAGCAGATGATGTTGTAGAATTATTATTACAATTGCAAGGGCTTGTTTGAGCATCTCTTGAATTTCAAAGTAAGATTATTTGATGTAGATGATGATGATTCATGGCTTCTTTCTAGCATTGTGTCTTTGCAAGAATGGAAGGCATAGATGTGTATGCGCTCCATTTAACCTTCTTCTTTCTCTCATGTTTCTTGAAAATGGAGATGTACAGTTTCCTCAGTATGACCGGTTCTTTACAATAATTGCATTGAATTTGTGAGTTTGATCCTTGGTGAGTTGGAATTTGAGATGCCGATGTTTGTGACATACTCGTGTTGTTGGTAAAGTGCGTTCTTGGCCAAGTGACTGAAGCTTTCTTGCAGTTGTAACACTGAACCTGTGACATGTCACGGTAGTTTCTCCGAGAGTTGACAAGATTATTAAAACCTCCACGCGGGAACTTTAAAACACAAAGCAGTATCTCCGGGGCTTGATCCTTTTCCCGAGTTTCTTCAAGTAATAAGCTCGCACAATGCAGCTTCTACGGAGGGAGAGGAGATCGATGAAGGATTGAAGCTCTTACAGTCTCAAAATCATCTCTTAACGCCATTAGAGTCAAACCAAGTGCGACTCTTCCTCGTATTTCTCGCCACAACGATATCTATAGTCCAATTGGGTTCCATCGGTGCTAGCTGATTCCATATAATTGACATCTCGTAATGAAAGTCCGAGATCGACTGATCCATCTCACGCTTCATAGAACGAATATCTTGTTATAGTTTGTAACGTTGAGCAAAGTTGATTTGGGTATACCTTTTTGAAAGAAACTCCCATGCGTCTTTGGCGCCTCAAAACCAGTAAGTTGCATACTTATGGAGGTGATTACCGTATTGCTTATCCATGTGAGTATCTTGTGATTGTTGATCTCCCGGTCTTCGGCCGCTTTCTCCTTCGGATCCTTTGTCTTTGCTGCTAGGATCAACTTCTTTATCTCAGAATAACAAGGACCAATGAGAGACAACACTGGGCTTCTTGGCTTTTTCCATCAATATATTTCCACATAGCTTTTCCTTTGAGGAAACTTCTCATAAGGAAGGACCAATGGTTATAGTTTGTTCCATCAAACTTTACTGATAGGTTGATAATCTTCACGCCGACATATTGAACGATAACAAAAGGATTTTGGATACTATAATTTTTGGATACTAGGCTCGATACCATGACAAAAACTTAAGGTTCTCACTTCATATTTTATGTCGTTGTATGGATCTTTTATGTGCTTCAGCAACGCCTTCATCTATATATCTCATAAATAATGGTGTCCATCTCCCTTTCTTAGATTTCAGATTGGGTACGGTGGATTATAAATCCTGAGTCAAGATTCAAATCGCACCTCACCTTGGAATTCCCTATGTAATTAAATTCGCTTCTTTTTGTAAACTCTAAGTAAAAGTCTGGATTGTAATTTGTATTACAACTAGAACATTAGTCTGGAAACGAAATTTAAATTGTTTTGTGTATTTTAAAACACTCGATTTTCCAGATTTGTTGCATATCTATGATTTCTGTTGTTTTAATTTTTTTTTTTTGATCAATTATGTATTTCTCTGTGTCTAAATAATATGATATGATGTTCCTGGAAACCCCCAGTTTTTGGGTAATCTGTTGTTACTATCACATTTTAATGTTAAAATAGTGGTAGTAGTACTTGGTTAGAATTTAGAAAATGTTTCTATGAAGAATTGCGTGCAGAATATTTGATCTTGATCTTGGGTTTGTTCGTTCTGAATTGGTCATTTGGTGTAATACAAAGTTCTTCTTTTTGTCAGTGATTCTTCTGTAAATGCTTGATGATCGCACAGGCCTATAGTAATAAGGCGGAATGCCTTCATGCGTTGCCAATGTTTTATTTTTCATCAGGCAATTCCTGCGTATGTCAGCTACAATCAACTTGAGAATAGCTAAAGAAGTATAACAAGCAGTTGTAAGTTTTCGTATATGGCCGTATTGCTAATCCGATGAATAATTCGGTTCTTTCATGTTTCATGCTTTTGTGAATCAGCTTCGACGAGTAAGGATTCCATGTACATGGCCATTTTTTTTTTTTTTATAAATTTGTTATGCCAGATTATTGAGTGTGGTCTAATGACCCCGGATGATTATGATCAGGTGAGGAGTAAAGCACTGAACTTATTCAAATTTGGACAGGTAATTTTCTCACCATCTTAGACTATGAGATTGTAAAGGTAAGCTGATGAAAAGGTAAGTGTTAATTTTACCTCTATACTCCGCGAAAACATTGATTTTGATTGACAGGTCTTTTTTATAGTGTCAAGATTCAGTTTTCAATGCACTCCTTAAATAAGATGAGGAGCTAGAAAAGGCTATAAAGAAATCTCAGGAGATTCTGAAATCTCTTGAAATGATTTTAAAGGGCAAGTTCTTTGGAGGTGAAATGCTGACATTGCTGTTGGATGGATTCCCTTCTGGACTAGCTAGAATGACGGAAGAAATTATTGGTGTTAAGCTTGTGGAAGAAGAGAATATGCCTTTGCTTATCGCATGGTTCGAAGATGTTCTTGATGTTGAGATTCTGAAAGAGGGATTACCACCTCTAGATAAATCCTTGGCACGCAGGGAAATGTACTGTGAGTTGCTTGTATCTGCAGCTGCAACCACCTAAAAGTCGTCATGTTTTCATGCTCAACTTTTAGTTTACTCTTGATATTTCATATATAAAGTTGTTTAGAGGGTGCCAGTGCCAGATGCTAATGTCCGTGTTCGCGTGGGTGGCACTGCCCATTTATGTGAGATTTTGGGATGCGACTCTGAGTCAGATTTTCGGTGTGTGACCAATTTTGTGACACTTCTGTAGATGTTGAATAGCCTAACTAGACCCAAACATACTTTAGGTCACACGAATTTTTTTGGGTCAACAATCTGATTTTAGAAGCAGATGTTACGTGACAGGGTAAATCTTAGTCATCTCATCCGGTAAATTTTGGACACCGAGGTAAAATTTAGCAAATACGCCATTCTTGATAACGTACTCAATTGAAAGATTCTCGATCATAATAACAGATACTCCCTCCGTCCTAAATTATTAGTCCGCTTTGACTAAGTCAAGATATTAAGGAGACCGAAAAAGTGTACAAAACTACCCCTATTAAATAATTTATTATTACTAAAATTAAAAGTAGTATATGGAGTATGTAAGAAAAATACATTGGTATTTATAATATTTATAGAAATATTTAAATAGAAGATAAAAATAAAAATCTTTATGGATTGATTTAGTATATTTGTTTCCTATATCGAGGATGATATCATTTAATACTTAGATCGGTGATATTTAAAATAATTTTATAATTGTAAAAGTTTGAAGGATATATATGAGAGTTTGACTAAAAAATATGTCTATAAACAGAAGCTGGACAGTATTTTAGGACAGACGAAAATAGAATAGAGGATGGAAATTTTAGGACAGAGGGAGTATTAGATAAGGATAAGGATATAAATTCTAGAGCACGATGCATATTTTAAAGTCAGGGACCGAACAATTTTTCTGTCCGGTCATAGATCAAGATGATAAAAGAAAGGAAAAACATATTCCTAATTATACTATAAAATGTATTTCCATTAATAAATTGACGAAATCACACAGAGCTATTGGTTGGCAACCTAGCAACAAGATGGGCACCAACCCCCTCTCAATAGAAATGCCAAATAATTAAAAAATGGATGATTGTCTACGGACAACTGATATATTATCACTGGTAGATTTGCAGGCCAAATAATTAAATATGGATGATTATCTACGGACTACGTTTTCCACGGCGAATAGATCAGCTCACAGAAAATCTAAGAGTGTTTTTGGATACTAGAAACAAAATCAATCCCATAAGTTAAAAGCAAAAATGGTTTGCTTCCTAAGAAGTTATTACAAGACTCAAACATCTTTCTTCCAAATAAAATGAAAATGGTATATACTCCCTCCATCCCATTTTAGATGAAGGTTTTAGGTCTTTTGTAAATCTCATATTACTTGAAGGTTTTCCTATTTTTCCCAATAATTTCCTGATTTGTCCGTGCTTTGGAATCATATACGCTGCTTTGGAATCATATACAAATACTACATCCGCTCCGTTTTACTTGATGTTGTAGAGTTTTTCACGCAGATTAAGAAACAACAGAGAGACTAAATTTTTTCCAAATCTACCCATATTAATAGCTTCTCAAAAATTTAAAGCACATTTTTAGTTTCTAGATTTAATGTAAATTACGAATCCCGTTGTAATTTACTTGAGATAAACCAAATATTCATCCATGGAGCAGATTTAAAAATTAAAGTAATTATATATTTGCTGATTAAAATGAGAAGTAATGGTATGGGTTGATTCAAAAGCAAGAGCAAATCAGTGAGAATTTGGGGAAAATACTTAAAACCTCGTCTATTTTGGAACAAAAAAAAAAAAAAACCATAGAACATCAAGTAAAGTGGAATGGAGGGAAATAGTTACAGTATACCTAATATGATATCTTCCTCTTGGCTACCTCCTAACGCACCTTCTTATTCAATCTGTTGTGACACATCTTTTAAAAAAGTTCTCTCTATTGCATATACTAGTATTGGACTAATCCTTTGTAACTCTAAAGGTACCTTTAAACGGGGATGCTGCATCTATGATCGTGGACATCTAGACTCACAGCATGCAGAGGTGGAGGGACTGCTGCAAGATATTCGATGGACAGAAGAACTCAATATTCAACATGTTTGCAATGAGCTTGATGCACAAAACGTAGCAGCAGCAACAAATGGAGACTACAACAGAGTTAGATGGGAACGGCAGACTCTCATCCTAGACATTATTGGTTTTTTAAGCAAGCACCCATACTGGACTTACAAGTTTATTAGTAGGAAGAAAAATAAACCAACATATAAGCTGTCTAAACATTCTAGAAATTTTCAAATTAGTAACACCTGGATTCACTATCCACCAAGTTTTCTTGTCAAAGCCTTAAGCTGACATAACTTGTGTAACAAATTCAAGTTCTTAATAAAATTCATCTCTTTGCATCAAAAAATGAGGGAGTCTAAAATATTGTGCAAGTTCAATTTCCCAAAATAAAATTCTTAAACAATTTAATAGATTCCAAATTTACACTAGAATCTACGAATTAAAAATTAAAGACTCCAATACTTTTGGAATTATTAATAAAGGTAGATTTTGAAAGTTTTTAGAGCATCTCCAACAGAAGGTGCAAAAAATCTTACGTGGCTTTTTAATTTAGTCCTTTTATTTATGAGGTCTAAACATAGAGTAAATATAGGACCCCATATTTTAAAAACCATCTCCAACAGTAGAGATTTTTTAAAGAAAAATAGTGTAAAATATGACGTGGAGGTGGAGCCGGAGGTGTAGATAACACTTTCTTGAACACCTTCATATTTAGTAATTAGTCCCTCCTAGTTTATAGGACCCTACTGTTGGAGATGGATTTATGCCAAACGAGGGTGTAAAATCCTATGTGTCAATAAAAAAAAAAAATTCACCCTCTCTTGGAGATGCTCTTAATCTCTTTTTTTTTTTTTAATCTGTGTGGAAACACGTACACCTTCATCTAAACTAGGATGGAGGGAGTAGTTTATTCCAAATCTATGTAGAAAAATTGCTGAAGGGGTGGTTTGGGAGCGCAAAATGGACTTTTTTTTAAGGCTTGGATTTGAGTTCCTCACGACTAAATTCTAAGATAACATTTCTGGAAATTTAAAAGAGTGAAAAATAAAAAAAAAGGATAGTCGTCAGATCATCTCAAGTGAAATTCTGTGGGCCTGGCACGCTTTAGGGTTTTGTTTATAAACCAGGCTACGCGCTCTCATGCATCAATGAAACCAAACTACTAGCTACTTCGCCGTTTTCATCTTCTCTCTGTTTTGGATCTCTAAAATCCCTCTTTCATTTTGATTTTGCTCAAATGGATTATTGCGAAGAACATCCACACAAGTCAGATCTACCTTCACAGTCAAGAATCAACTTACACTATGATTTTTTCTCTCAAAAGTATTTCCGATTTGGTGAGAAGCACAATCTTCGCCGTCGATTCCAACCAACGGAAAAGATAAGGGATGGTGTGGTTCTTTGTGTAGAAGAAATACTGGTTTCTATCAACTCCATTTCTCCTGCTTGTATTAGGCTTGGTGCATTGTAAATCCTGAATCAAGAATCAAACCACAAGACACCGTGGAATTCTCTGTCTATGTAACCAGATTTAAATTTTCTATTTACGAAGATTCAATTTTCAAATTCAATTGCATATCAATGATTGTATTGTTGTTTTTTCTTTAAAAAGTTCAATTAAATATTACTCTATGTGCAACTAATAAGATCTCGCTATTTAGCAGTGAAAGATTATGATAGCCTTAATAGGAATTGATGCTGAAATATTACTACTTTGATCTTGAATGGCTAATCGGTAATGTAACTGTGTAAGATATTTTTTTTGTACTTAGGATACCATTGAGCTAATGAGTTCAATTTTTCAACCTGGTTTCACATTATACTTTTTGGTAAAAAAGATGATGTTTATACTAAGTTATTTGTAACCTGGTTTCACATTATACTTTTTGGTAAAAAAGATGATGTTTATACTAAGTTACTAAGTTATTTGTTAGTGATTCTTCTGTATATGCTTGATGATCGTGCGGGCCTTGTGATAGGCTGCTTAGAGCTTCTTGGTTGAGTCATGTAAATGTTACAATACTTT
The DNA here is from genome assembly GCA_023529315.1 of Papaver bracteatum. Lineage (NCBI taxonomy): Eukaryota > Viridiplantae > Streptophyta > Magnoliopsida > Ranunculales > Papaveraceae > Papaver > Papaver bracteatum. Next base: position 677,117 of record JAJJWX010005189.1, on the reverse strand, counting down.
TGATCTCTGTCTAATAGACTTGATGGATTCTTTAGGTTTACGGCCGACGTCCTACCATTGTTGTTGGTTACTGATTGTTTGATGACTCCAGATGATTATCTACCGAACACGGGTTGCTATCTAGTTGTAATTCATGTCTTGTAGGTGGTCGACTGGGTGGCACTTCCCTGTAATGAGTCATTAAGCAACTTTGGAATAGACACAAAACATACTTTAGGTCATTACATGAAATTTTTTGGATCAACAATCTGATTTTAGAAGATGAAATTACGTGACATGGTAAATCTCAATTGGTCATCTTATCCGGTAAATTTTGGACCACGAAGTAAAATTTAGTTAATGGCCACTTTTGATCACATATATACTCGATTGAAAGGTTGTAGACCACATTGGCAGATTTTGGATCAAGATATAAATTTATAGAGCACAATGCATATAAATTTTTGGATTACGACAATTTTGTCATATGCCCTAATATCATTTCTTTTCTTGTTCTTCTTCTAAGCAGGGTTAAGAATACCCAGCAAAATTGGGCGTATGATAAGATCAAGTCTACATCTATATCTACATCAAATTGGTTAGACGTCTCACTCGATTGAAAGATATAGATGAGATCAAGTTTACATCTATACATATTAGTTGTTTGATATAATTTCTACAAGACGATAATGAGTTTGTTTAAAAGTGAGATTATGAGAGCCTGAATATGAATTGATGTTGTACTATTAGTACTTAGATCTTTTTTTCTTTCGGAAAACAGGCGAACCTCAACATTCATACATTAAACTGTTTCAAGATTGCTAAAGGACTGGATTTTGAGGTTACAACAATTACAACATTTTCAATGATAACATATTCAAAACCATCAACACTCAAGTCTCTACACAGATCATGGAATCCAACTGTTATAACCATCAAAACCTTCAAATGCCAAAAACTAGTAGCCGAAACTGGGTTAAATGGCCATACTTGGATTTTGATAAGCAACACCAAGTAATTTAATGCAACTGCACAAGGCAGATACGTTAGGTTCAACAAGTGAACCATCCATTTCTCAAGGTTTTACATAACTAAGTTAAATGACCATGTTTGAGTTGTAGAAGAAAAAAATCAAACAATTTAACAACACTGCCCAAGGTAGGAATTAAGGATCAACAAATAATCCATCCATTTCTCAAGTTTTTCCATAATGAAGTAACTAGAATAGAACTGAACTAAAGTAGCAATAGGTAACAAAATCGGTCTGAATCGGTCTCCGACAAACTGAAGTGGTTTGAACCAGTCTAAAACGGTCTGAATCGGTGATTAGTGTCGCCGATGTTAATGTTGTTGTTGTTTTTGTTATTGCTCCTGCTGTAGATGTTGTTTCTGCTTTAACTGCAGCTGATATTGAAGAGTTTGTTGGTTTGGTTTTGGAAACAAGCATTCCAGTGAAGTTAACCCCCATCAAGGATTTACGAAGCAAAATCAAACAAGATCCCCAAATAATATATACCAAAAGTAAAATGTCGGAGAAATTAGGAGAACTTAATTAAAAAACCCAAACCTAAAATTGATTAAAACCCTAAGTTTTGATGTAATCAAAGATTTGAAATAAATCAAATCCAAAGAGAAACCAGCAAGATCTATGAGCAAAGATGGAAGAACATAAAGAGTTAAAAAGCTCTAAATCTATCAAAATAAAACGAAAAACAAATTAAAAAGAGGTAGAGAGGGATGAGAAGATTAAGATGAGTGACTAGATGGTGTTGATCTGCTCAGATTCGCTCCCATGGGAGCAAATCTGAGCAAATGTCGTTTAGGGTTTGTGGGTTTATTATCGCTCTCAAAGAAAAATTAGAAGAAAGAGAAAAATTAGAAGGTTAGTACTTAGATCTTGGATGGCTTGCTGTTGAACTTGAGGATATTATTGAGATAATGATTTTAAGTTTTCAACCAGATTTCGCATTGTACTTTGGTAAAAATGATGATGGTTATACAAAGTTACTTGTTAATGATTCTTCTATTTATGCTTGATAATCGTGCACTAGTGATAGCCTTCCTACAACTTCTTAGTTGAGGCATGTTACAAGACTTTGCCCCGTGTTTTTTTGGGCATATAGACGTCTTACCATTGTTGTGAAGGAGTGGGTTAGTGATTGTTTGCTGGTTGAATTATTGAAAAACGCGAGTGAAATTCGGTAACATGTTACTTTTCTTATATTGAAATGTGGTTTTCACTTTGGTGACCTTTCTTTAATTTGGAGAAACATCTGTGGAATGAATATTATTTATACTGCTCTAGCTACTCTTAAAGTACCCCACGCTTCTTTCCCGTGTTTTTAAAAATGGCGGAGAACCTACATGCCTTGTCAATATTTTAGGTTTCTTCAGAGAGTTCTTGCATGGTTTAACTTTAGACGACAACTAGAGAAATAACTAAACAAGTATAACAAGGGGACGATAAATTCTTACAACTATAATTGCAACTATTCTCGTAATTTGGATTGGATGAAGTCTTCGGATCAAATAGTTTTTTTCATCCCTAGAGATAAGGCTTACATCTTGAGGCATTATTTGAAGACTCTATCTACTTTTTTCCCTAGTAAATTCGCTCTGGTAATGGTTTATCTCATACCTTCGAATATAAGAAAAGTAGAAGTTAGCATCGCTAAAGGGGTGAATTTTCTGACGATGTATGCGTATTGTTAAAGATTTATTGATTTATTTTTGGAAAAATAGGAGTAAGCATCAAACATTTTATCAAAAATAATATTTCTCAGTAAACTGAGGATCATTTTATGTTACAAAGTTCATGCAATTTCTAATATAAAGACCGTTCATAATGGATAATAGACTATCTCCTATCCATGTGTGTTCTACTGAATTATGATTACAGAATGAAGAAATATTGGATCATTTTATATTAATGTTGTACCTAGTGGTTGAAACGAAATCACTAACTCTTGAAAAGGCGAGGGTACCCCAAATATACCTCAAGCTATAACTATTCCTTCCTATAAGTCCTTTACCCGAAAGTGATTGTCTATAGACTAATTCGAGACAATACAACAAATTGGTTCACACTTTGTGTGATCTTCTATGGATACTAGATCGAGACAATACAACAACAAAATGTGTTTACTTGATACAAAGGTTCAGACTTAACCAAACTCAATAGGAATCATGTATCAAGTAAATAGGAATTAACGTTTGTGTAATTTACTTTAATTATAATAAAACAATTATAATGCGAAAATATAAAGTAACTGACACAGCAAGATTTTGTTAACGAGGAAACCGCAAATTAATGCATAAAAACCCAGGGACCTAGTACAGAATTGAATACTCTCAGAATTAAGACGCTATAAAAAATAAGACAACTTCGTATAGTTGAGACCAAACAACTAAACCTATAGTTCACCTCGTTCCCTCAGTATTCCCACGCCTCCAACCTGTAAACAAGTCACGTACTTGGACCAATTCCTTTGGTTCATATTCCAAACAGTAAAGGAACAACAAATTTGTTTGGTATCAACTCTCTTCAACCAAGTGATATAAGTTGCGTAAAGGTTCCCTTTTTTTTATCTTAACATAAACTCCTTTGCCTGGTTCCAAGATCTATCTTACGTTAAATCACCAAAAGGCAATCACTAAGATTAAGCCAACAACACATTTAAACCATGTGATATGTGTTGTGTCGATCTTCCTCAATTAATCAATCAAATCTACCACAAGGATAAACCGATTATTAATTGGATCCTCTTTTTCCCAAACAGGTATTGTGCACACCAAAGATTATAAAAACACCAAGTAAGAAATATTCAATATCTTCTTTGTATTCAAATCTTCTTAGATCTTCAATAAACACCTGCACACAATCACTTGAATATCTTGTGATCAATCACACACATAAAGGAGTCTGTTAACAATGGATTATCACAAGATCGTCTTTAGATCTAAAAACAGTCTAAAGATCATTTTCAAAAACTTGAACTAGTTTGAGTGAATCTTATATCAGAAGAGAAGATTCGCAAGCATAAACAAACTAGGTGCAATCAATATTCAACCTCCGTTAGTCAATCAAATCAATAAGAAAACTAAAGATAAACTGCAATATCTAGTTTCCCACCAACGGGTCGCGCTAGAGCTTCTCAATCCCAAAAAAGACTTTAAACTGAGTGGCCGTAAGAGATTTCACCTAATTAGATTACTCTCCTCTCTGATAGGTGCCTCACCAGTAACAAAGACAAAAGAGTAAGTCTATGTCACGCAGGATTAGTTTTCTAGAAATGCAAACTCAAAGTATTTATAGACAAGGAAGTTTGGACACCAAGGAATTTCCAAAACCGAAAATATTCTCAAGATATTTTTCTTTACTCCAACAAATTCGGTTTTCATAATTCCTGTGAATGCACTGTCCAAAAATAGTGATAAAAATCTCCTTGGAAAATCTTTAATTAGCAAATGCACATTACTAATTCTTATTTTCCATATACAATTAAAAACCCTTAATTAAAAAGATTCTTAACTTATTTAAATTCGATCTTGGTATTTACTTCCTTCTTAGCCTTTAAGGAATATCTTTAAACAAAATAGAATAAGCATTAATGCACCGTGTTCAAAGAGTGTCAACATCTTACTCTTGCAAGTCTTTACCATGCTTGCTCACTTGAAACCGATTTACCACACTTCTAAACAAGTTTAGAATTGGTTCATCTGACTTTAAAGAACTATGTGATTGATCAAGTTCCACTCAATCACAACTCATGGGTTTCCATGTGAGTACTGTGCATAGTTACACTAGCTTACCAAAGATACGGCTGACTAGGTACTAGGATCAGCTCCCCACATATATTTGGTATCTAACTTGTATGCACTGCACATGTCCATAGGATCGGTTCCCCTTTTCTAAAACTTTGCTGGACATCTTCATAAGATTGGTTCCCATTTCTTCCATAAACCTTGTTGCACCTCATACAAGGATCGGTTCTCCTTGTGATGCACTGCACCTCTTACTAGGATCGGTTCCCATGGCCATTAATAACTTCAGACATACGCAACCCGATCATACCCCAGGTGATTACTTAAGATTGGTTTCACTAATAAAAGTCATACCAATACAAAAGTCATACCAAGAACACAAACAAGTTGTGAGCGGTTATACACATCACACATATTGGTCGTTCATAAGATATGCAATGAAGAACAATCCCAATAACTTCTGGCGATTTCCCTTTCGGTTCACAACATGTATCATGAACTTACTTCCTTAAAACACATGTAAACATTGTTCCCTAGGATGAAATCCTCACCTCATACCCATACATAATCACAATAGCATTCATACGATTATGTCGATGTCTTATATACAAAGTTTAATGGTTAAGAAAGAAACTTCATATTGTATTCCTTAATACTATGTCTATATAGAGTGTTCATGCTTCGTAGTTTTATGTTTTCAATATGCAAGACTTGAAAGATACGTTAGGGAATGAAACAATTCAAGTCAAATATCACTAACCTCAAGTGGGAGGATTACGTTGTCGTTGTAGCTCCGTTTTTCTTCTTCACTTCTCAAGTCTTCGCAATACTTGTAATATCTCATCCTAATACTTTCAAGCTAACCTATACGAAGTTGACTCTAGTACATTTAAATCAAGCGACTCTTAAATGAGTTTTGCTTCACCCAAATATGACAACCAAACTTGACATACCAACGCTTGGTGGGTTCAACCGAGCAATGCTCTAACAACTCTAAAATTAATACAAGAAATTATTAGATTTCCAGAATCCATAATAATTATCTATTTTGTCTAGCCTTAGCATAACTTCCCATTGGCAGCTTCAAAGTTGGTATTGAATCACTTTTAAAGATGATGTTATAGCCACTTTATTCAGGTGCCCAACAGAAGGCTACCTCAGTTTTTCTTTTCTTCTAATTGTTCTCTTGTTATGCAGTCGACATAACTTCCCCTTGCTTCAACTGTTGTTCCTGTGTAATCAACCAGCGTAAGTCCAATACCTGAGGTATTTATAGGAATTGACATAAATAATGCAATTGTTATTTTTAAACTAGAAACTTAATACGAGTTGTATCCTGGGGCATATATGGAAATTTATATGTTCCATTATTTTTGATAACTTACAGTTCAGGCCTGCTGTTTTTATACATATTGCGAAGATTATTATTGCTGATATTTAGAGGAACATTACTCATAGACAGATTTCTAGTGACGGTTTATTACCTATTGTGAAATGGATAGCTCCCTTAGATAATGCCATCAAAATAAATTTTGATGTATCTTTTATAGCCAAAGACTAGCATGTTGGCCAGGGACAGATTGTTCGTAACTCTGCAGGTACATTCGTTGCAGCAAAAGGGGATAAATCTTCAGCAGTAGATGAGGAGCAAGGAGAAGCTATTGTAGCCCTAGAAGCGGTAAAGTGGGCTTTAGCAAGAAACATCTCAGTATTGCACCTAGAATGAGACAATAAAAATGTAGTGGATGCTCTTAATGGCTCCACTGGAGGAACAAAACGGACGACAAATAGTGTTATCCAAGAATGTTTAAATTTACTTATTTCTATTAGAGTTTGGATTTGCTCTCATGTCAATAGAGAGGCAAATAGTGTAGCTGAGGAACTTGAAAAATGTGCAAGAGTCAATTTAAGTAATATGTGGTATGGTCATCCTCCGAAATTCCTATGGAGATAGATAATGTAACCAGCTAAATTTTATCAATCAATTTTCTTTCCTATCGAAAAAAAAAAAAAAAAAAGAAAAAAAAAGTTTAAAATTGCCGATCAATCATCTTTTTTTTTTTTTTTTAATATGAAAGAGATTTTATTAAAAGAAATTAAACCAGTACATTAAATTCCTCTCCAAGGAGAGATTTTAACCAGATTGGGAGATCTGATGACCATGACTCACTTAAGCTTGTTGTTCTAGCTCTCTTTGCTAAACAGTTAGCAACCTCATTAGACTCTCTGTGCACAAAAGTGCATTTCCATGACTGAAAACTTGATAAAAGTACCCTATAATCATTTATAATATTGTTATTTGTCCATCTGACAGACCCAATTCTACCATTTATTGCATCTAATACATTTTGACAATCTCCTTTAATATGCAGGCTCTGAATTGCAACAGTTTTTGCCATTTTGATCGCCTCCAAAGCTGCTAAAGCTTCAGCCTGCTCTTCATCTTGCGCTAATCCAGCTTTTGAGACTTCCCCTCCACATGCTCCTGTATGTGAAAAGCAAATTAGTCCAACACCCATAGTATTATTTCCTTTCAGAGAAGAGGCATCAAAGTTAATTTTCAGGTAACCAGTATCTGGTAGACTCCAAGAAGTATGAGTCCTAATAATTCTATTTCTTTCTGCTTGACTCTATTGTTTAGCCAGATTGTTTTCCCATTCAGCTACTTCTTTAGTCACTAGTCTAGTAAAATTCATGACATTAACAACAACATTGTCAAAAACAATTGCACAACCAAGCTTCCATATGTGCCAAAGGGCAAAACTAGCAAGTCTTATAAACTTCAAGTCGACTTGGGAGAAAGTTACTATTGGTAGTAAACCAGCTAGCAATCCAGTCCATAACCTGGTCCCCATCATTTATACCTGCAAAATTTGGATTGTGTCCAACGGGCTCATTTCGTGGGCCTCTAGTTGTGTTACTACTTCTTTCCCTTGCCGTTTTCGTCTCCTCTCTGATCTGAATATCTAAAATCGAGACAGAAGCTGCTCTTTCATTTTGATTACGCAATGAATTACTGGGAACATCCTTACGTCTACATTCACAGCCAAAAAAAACAACCTGCACTATGATTTTTCCTCTTAAAAGTAAATCGGATCGGCTGAGAAAATTAGCCCAAGCTACCGTCAACGTTAATTACAGATGACGGGAGGGTGTGTTTTAGGATGATGATCAGACATATCAGTTTGATCTTGAATGTTTTTATGCTACAGTAACGCCTCCATCTATCTATCTAATAAGGATGCCGTCGTTTCCCTTTCTTCGCGACTTTCTGATTGGATCTGGTGGATTACAAATCCTGAGTCAACATTCAAACCGCTCCTCACCTTGGAATTCTCTATCTGTGTAACTTTTATTTTTTTTTATGGTTGATTACGAAGATTCAAACCGAATTAAGCCGGGGTAGCAAAATAATTCTTGATGTTGAGATTGTGAAAGAAAGATTACTACACGGAGATAAAATATTGGCACACTGCAGAATGTTCCTTGAGTTGCTTTTATCTGCAGCTGCATCCACATGAAAGTCTCCCGTTTTCATTATTCAATTATTACTAGTTTACTGCTTCATGTTTCATATGCAAAGCAATTTAGAGAGTGTTACATGTTGTTGTTTTCTTTACTTGTATTTTCTTGTTTGAATGGTTATGGACTTATGGTCATGGATGAGTGGTACAAAAAATAATGTAATGAAAAAGGTTAGTTCTCGAGAGAATATCCATTATTCAAGCTAGCACTGAATATTTTGTTTTGTAGTTCGATGCTTCGATTATGCGTCGGTGACGGGTGGCACTGTGCGCCCATTTCTGAGTTACAAGACAAATTTCGGGTCATTTTGGTAGATGTTGGTTCGCTGGATAGATTTTGAGTCCCAAAACATATGTTGAGTCACATGGACAAGCTTTAATTAGATCAGAAATATCTGAATTTAAAGGCGGATATTACAAGACCGGGTAAATTAAATTTAGCTGATATGACGTTCTAGATAGTCAACAAGGGTTAGCCCAGTTGATCAGGAGCCTGACTCTCAAATATGAGGTCAGTGTAGCGGATAGAGTCTCCGCTCAAGAGTTTGGAGATCTCATTCTCATGAAATACTCAAGATCTTTTTTGATTTAGTAAAATCGTTGTGGTAGATAGTTTATCAGAGATCTACCAGTAAAGAAATTAATATTGTTGAAGGGGTGATCTGTGGCGGAATGTGGACAAAAAGGGACTCAAAACTTATGAATGCCTGATACTTACTCATCAGTAACATTCACAAGCTAAATCAAACTTCCTGGATTATCTTCGGTGGGTTAATTCTTTGGGCCTCCGGTTGTGTTACTACTTTGAAGTCCTTACCCATGATAAGGATTAGGGCACACCGCACACTTTAGGGTTTTATTTATAAACTACGGTAGTAGCTACACTCTCCATCTCTCTCACTGAACGAAACTGCAACCTAGCCGTTTTCATCTCTCTACGTTCTGAATCTCTGTTCTTACCGAGAAGCTCTTTCATTTTGATTACGAAATGGATTACTTGGAACATCGTCCTTACATCTACCTGCACAGTTAAGAATCGACATGCACTATGATTTTTCCTCTCAAAAGTATATGTCTGATTGAATGAAAAGTTCAACCTTGGGCACCGACTCCGACCAACGGAAATTGTAAGGGGTGGTGTTGTATGCTGCAGTCACTCCTTCATCTATGACTAGCTCATAAATACTGGTGCCGTTGTCTCCCTTTGTTTGACTTCTGATTTGGTATGGTGGATTAGAAATCTTAAGTCAAGATTCAAACCGCACCACCCCTTTGGAATTCTCTATCTATGTAACTATTTTCATTCTTGTTTTTGTACATTTCAAGTAAAAGTCTGGATTGTAACCAATTAAATGAAATAATTAGTCGGGAATGAAATTTAAATTTTCTATTTTAAGACCTCTGAGTTTCCAATATCAATTTCATATTTATTGATTTGGGTAATACGAAGTTATTTGTTTTCGTAGTGATTCTTCTGTATATGCTTGATCCTTGATGATCGCACAGGTCTAGTGATAAGGAGGAAAACATTCAAGCCTTGTCAATGTTTTATGTTTCGTCAGGAAATTCCTGCATACTTTGGAAACAACTTGAGGGTAGCTAACAAGGAGTTGTAAGACTTGGTACCTGTTTTTGTGAATCAGTTTCTGGTGGAAAATTGAATAATTCTGGTGGCGATGTACAAGGATTGGATGTATATCGCCCTCTTGCTAATCCGATGAGTAATTCTGGTGGAAAATTGAACTACAATCTAGTTTCTTAATTTCATGGTATGTTTCATCTATACTGATACTGCGATTGAATGTTGCCAGGCTGAAACTTATTTGTTATCCCTCCTGATATTACAACCTTTCCCTTCTCTTTGGAATCACAGCGTGTAGCTTTGGAGCATGGTCTGCTATTAGTTGATACCAAGTATGAGTTAGAGAAGGGAGCTGATGGCACAACTTATATGATATATGAGGTATGTCATATTAGAAATTGAAATGTTTCGGGGCTCTGATACCATGTTAGAAATTGAGATGAAATTTCGGAGCTCTGATACCATATTAGATTTATGATAAGAGTAAGGATCAGATGTAAACAAAGATGACACAAGAGATTAAAGTGGTTCGGTACTAACGCCTACGACCACTGACAAAACCCCGTATGGTGAATGATATTGATCATCAGTAATCACTGAGATGATTTACAAACCTCACACACATAAACTCACATAAGGATAGCTCTTAACTCTCACTTACTAAGGACCCAATCTCACTAATTTTGGGTGATTACAAATGATACTACTCATGCCTATTTATAGATTACAAAGAGAAGAAGAGAACTATGATTTCAACTATGGAGGCTTACCTACCATGGAGGCTTATCAACTTTGGCAACTCTAGATATTTCTAGAGACTCATTTTACACATGTTATTTGTCTAACATTGATTCCATTTTCTTCATTCACCTAACAGCACCATAGTGGTAGGTGACATATATTCCAACATGTCGTAACTGTTCGCAATCTTTGTCTGTGATCTGATAGATTGCATTTCGTTATGCGAAATTCTGAGAATAAGTTTATAGTCATTTGGAGACTCAAGAAGCAGTTTTTTATGTTCACTTAAATTATTTGTGCTTTAGGTGCACACCATGATTCGAGCAGATATTGGATTGCCAATATGTATGAAGAACACTTCGTAATGGTCTTGAACCTGAAAATGTTGATAAGGTCTGTTCGTAAAGCCTGACTATTTTCCGTACGATACTTTTTAGACATTTATGTGTACAACTAGTTTGACACATTCTGCACTTCTATGTTCTCGGTGTGGTAGACTAGGAGATTGTAGAGATGTTTCTGATTCATGGTATTGAATCTTTTTTGTAAGAGTTTTTGAGGTTGTGGTTCAAAGATCACTGGAGTGCAATCCGTGTGAAGACAAGGTGATAGTCTTTCTCTTTTAATAAATTTATCATTTATCATATCAAGTTATCAACTGAAGACATTGATGGAATTGTCTCGCTCTTGCTGATATCCAAACTACGTAGGTCCTTCCTGATGCTCCTAAAGCACTTGTTTAAGAACTTGGTTGGAGGTACGATATTCATTTAGTGCATCATGTTCTTTCAACGTTCCATAAATCCACAAATTCTGATTTTTGGAGAAAAGACCCATAATTTATATATGCATTTCAGCTTTAGACACTCCTGTTAACCATGTCCGTCCATATTTTCTTACTGCAAATATATTTTCCTCTAGGAGACAATCACAAAGTCGAAATTTGAGATTCCAACTCAGGAGGTAATAATAGTTACAGGCATATAGATGAGTATTCCTTTCTTTCTTAATTAGCTGCAGATTATTTTTATTTATTTTTCGATCGGCAGAGGTAAAAGATTTTATAGAAGGCCTACCAGAGGTAAGTGATAAGAGGCTCCAAAGAGCATACAAAACCCAAGAACTAGAACTCAAAAGAGTCTAGAAAAGCGGAAAATACCAAAACTCCCAAAAAAGGAAGCTTGGAACACTAAGTTAAAAAGAAACTGTCCCAGTTTGCAAGAACAAAGTTTAGAGTAATTCCTTTCAGCTCTTCATAGTTGGTGCACCACAAATACAGTTGTATCTTGATATTTTTGATGACCGAAACACTAGTAATCGTAGCATAGTCGAAAACCACTGCATTCCTCGACTTCCAAATGCACAAACATATCGCCGCCGGGATAAGAGGACATAATTTTTTTCCGATTGGATGTACCGGTATGAAATTCCAACTTTTCATGTTAGCATCGATACATTTAGGCATTGGCCAAAAAGCTCCAGAAGGCAACCTGAAGTAAACCCATATTTTTGAAGCAAACTTACAGTGGAATAGTAAGTGAGGAACTGATTCTCCCGATCTGTAGCACAGAAGGCAACCATTGACGATTAGCTTCCCATTTGTACGAAGAAGATCCATAGTTGCTAGGCTCTTAAGGTAGACAAGCCAAACAAAGAAACCCACACGATGAGGCCAAGATTTCGACCAAATGCGCAGATTTAAAAAAGGTAGATCATGTTCCTTAGCGAGCATAGCATAGCTTGATTGCACAGAAAATTTTCCTGATTTATCGATACACCACTTCAATTGATCGAGCTCCGTAGATAAGCAAACCGGTTCTAATAAGGCTGTCAAATTGCAGACCTCATTAATTTGATGTTCAGTAAGTCTTCTCTCGAGACCCATGTTCCAAGAACCGCCACGACTAATAAATTCAGCCACTTTGAAAACCGTCTGATGCTTAGATGAAGAAGCATTATAAAGAGAAGGAAAAGACACGGAAAAAGAAGACTCGCCGATCCAATGATCTTCCCAGAATAGAGTGGCCCTTCCGTCGCCCACAACCATTTTAGAATTAGCCTTAAAGAATTCCAACTGCTTATATATAACCTTCCACAGACTAACCCCTTGAGATTTATTAGGAATTTTTGTTTCCTTATCAATGCTGCTAAACCCATATTTAGAAGCAATCGCTTTCCTCCATAGGGCTTCTTTTTCAGTGTTAAAAATCCACCACCACTTGGTGTCTTAGGGATTTGATTCCCAAGCCTCCACTCTTTACGGGAGTGCATACAGTTTCATAAGCAACCAAGTGGTGATTTTTCTGAATTTCACTGATGTCCCATAAAAAATTCCTAATTATTTTCTCTATGGAATTAATAACCTTGATTGGTGCAGCAAATAAAGAGAACATATAAATTGGAACACTATCAAGGACACTCTTAACTAGTGTGAGTTTACCTTCCTTCGAAAGAGATGTTCTTTTCCATGAGCACAATCTTTTAAGGCATTTCTCTATGACGGAGTCCCATTTCGCGGAGTTCGTAGCCTTGTCTCCAAAGGGCAGCCCGAGATAGGTAGATGGAAAATTATCTGCCGTACATCCCATCATCGCAGCTAGGCTTTCAATATCTTGCACTCCTGCCACCACAAACATACTAGTCTTCGAAAAATTAATTCTAAGCCCAGAAACAAGTTCTAAAAGAAGTAATAAGATCCTGAGATTGTTGACCTGATCTCTAGAGTCATCTAAGAAAACCAAGGTGTCGTCGGCGAATTGTAGGTGACCCACCTTAACTCCATTAGGCTTCATATCAAAACCACCAATCCAACTATGCGATACAGCAGTTTGGAACATGTTATTCAGAACTTCGGAGACAATCAGGAACAGAAACGGTGAGATTGGATCTCCCTGGTGAAGACCTTTACCCGTTAAGAACTGAGTATGAGCAGAACCATTGATAAGAATAGAGACTGGTATGTTTGTTATGCACCCTTGAATACGATTTCTCCAAATAGAACCGAAACCCATTTTGGCTAACACTTCATCAACAAAATCCCAAGAAACATGGTCGAAAGCCTTTTCGGTTTCTTTGCCCAGGTACCCATTCATGACAGGATAACACAGAACATCTCGATGGCACTATTGTAACACCAGTTCTGTTACTTATCTGAATCATTATTTTTGGTCATGTTAACCTATTTATGAGCAAGAAAATTGAGATACAGTGAGGGTGATATTGCCCCTTAATAGTCACAACCACCATTTTCCAAAATAAGCACACTTGTCTGTCCAAAATGAATAAAAATTCAGACCTCTATTTTGGAGTGTCCATGCACCCCAATGCGGCATCTAGATGGCGAGATGAAGCTTCGTGATCCACTTCAATGAGATGGGGGTATAAACGGGTAGATCGTCCAGAGTCACTATTATATTATGTCCAGTGGGCCTGTTGTTGTGCAAGATTGAAGTTCTTACACTTAGGGCACACCACACACTTTAGGGTTTCATTTATAAGCCAGCTACATGTCTCAAAGTACAAACTTGGCCTTGGGATCGTTTTTGTCTCCTCTCTGATCTGAATCTCTAGAATTCACACGGAAGATTTTTCGTTTTGATTTTTTGCTTACGAAATGGGTTATTGAGAACATTCTCACAAGTCAGATCTACAAAAACAACAACCTGCACTATGATTTCACAATTTACTTTTTGGTATAAATGATGATGGTTGTACGGCATCTAGATGGCGAGATGAAGCTTCGTGATCCACTTCAATGAGATGGGGTATAAACGGGTAGATCGTCCAGAGTCACTATTATATTATGTCCAGTGGGCCTGTTGTTGTGCAAGATTGAAGTTCTTACACTTAGGGCACACCACACACTTTAGGGTTTCATTTATAAGCCAGCTACATTCCACTTCATATCCCAAACTCAAAGTCTCAAAGTACAAACTTGGCCGTTTTTGTCTCCTCTCTGATCTGAATCTCTAGAATTCACACGGAAGATTTTTCGTTTTGATTTTTGCTTACGAAATGGGTTATTGAGAACATTCTCACAAGTCAGATCTACAAAAACAACAACCTGCACTATGATTTCACAATTTACTTTTTGGTATAAATGATGATGGTTGTACAGCTTCTTAGCTGATGCATGTTACAAGACTTTGAATATCCGTGTCTTTTTGGGCCTACAGAAGTCCTACCACTGTTATACAAGTCTCATTTTACAATTTTACTCGTTTATTCAAGCCTCATTTCTTCATGTTGACCTATTAATGAGCTAGAGAAGACTTCATAGTTGATCTATCAGAAATTTTAAGAAAGAAACAAAAAAGTAAAAAAAATTTCTTTCTTTTCCTCGAGACTTTCATCTTGGTCAATTTAGACGGCCATTTGGATTGCCTTTGCTCTCTAGATTGTACAGTATTGTTCCGATGACATCATCCCTTACGTACACTATTTAGTTTCAAACCAAGCATTAAATTTCAAGGCATTTTCTTCTGATGGAAGGCCGAGCGAAGCTTCCTGGTCAGCAATTAAGAAAAGTATAAATGAGAGTCCTTTCCCTCTTGAGAGTAAACAAAGACAGGAAGGAAAAGAATGGCGAAGGATGAAGTGAAGCTATTTGGATACTGGGCAAGTCCTTTCGCTGTTAGAGTTGAATGGGCACTCAAAATCAAAGGAGTTGAATACGAGTACATAGATGAAGATCTTAAGAACAAGAGTCCCATGTTATTGCAGTATAATCCTGTTCACAAGAAGATTCCGGTACTTGTCCACAATGGAAAACCTGTTGCAGAGTCTCTAGTTATCATGGAGTACATCGACGAAACTTGGAAACAAAATCCCATATTTCCAGAAGATCCTCATGAGAAGGCACAAGCACGTTTCTGGGCCAAGTTTGCTGATGAAAAGGTAAGTGTTTTTGCACTCTTTTCTTATTTCCTTCGATGAAAAAATTGATTTTGATTTATGGTCTTTTTTTCTCTTTTGCAGTGTCAACCTCCAATTTTTAATACATTTCTCAAACAAGGTGGGGATCTAGAAAAGGCACTGAAGGAAGCTCGTGAAAATCTGAAAACTCTTGAAATGGGTTTAAAGGGTAAGTTCTTTGGAGGTGAAAAAATAGGATTTGCTGATGTTGCTATTGGATGGATTCCGTTCTGGACTAGAATCACCGAAGAAATTGTTGGTGTCAAGCTTGTGGATGAAGAGCACATGCCTTTGCTTAACGCATGGTTTGACGATGTTCTCGATGTTGAGATTCTGAAAGAGAGATTACCGCCTCGAGATAAAACATTGGCACACTGCAAAATGTTCCGTGAGTCGCTTCTATCCGCAGCTTCAGCTGCATCCACCTGAAATCTCCAGGGTTTCATAATCAATACTAGTTTATTGCTTTGTGTTTCATATATACAGCTGTTTAGAAAGGGGTTATATGTTAATGTTTTGTTTTCTGTATTTTTGATCTTTGTTTAATGGTCATGGTTGCTACAAAAATAATGAAATGTAAAAGGTTAGGTATTGGGTGATTAATTTTACGCTTCATAGTTGATTAATTCCTTGTTCCTCCTCGCGTGGGAGGCACTGCCTGATTTTGGTTTACATCGAATTATTTTGGATCAACTGTCTGATTTTAGAGGTGGAAATTACATGACAAGTTAAATCATGATCATCTGGTAAATTTTGGACCATGAGGTAAACTTTGGCTAATGGGTTATTGTAGATCACATATTCGGTTATAGATTTTGAATTACAATTCAAATATTGGAGTACATTGCATACTTTAAGGCCAGGCCACACAATTATTTGAGGTTATAGACCAAGATGATAAGATATTACTCCCCTCAATGGATAGATTTTAAAGACCAATTTGGTTGGTGTCTCCGTTACCTGCTTGCGCTTTCCAGGAAGAGAAGAGAAAAACATTAACGGGGTTTACTCAATAAATACTTCTGTAGATTTTTATAGATTTGAAAAAAGTCATGAAAAGTAAAACTTTCAAAGAGTTTTACGGAGTTGGAAAAATACTTGTAGAGTTTTGTAGAGTTGGCCCAATTCTAAAAGAGATTTGTAGAATCCTGAAAAGTTGTGAAAACAAAATTTCTATAGAATTGTATAACAACCTAACATGAGAAATCTACAAATTTATCTAATAAATTTAAAATTTATATGATCAAAAATAATTTTTGAGAAACAATGACTGCAAATTAAAATCAGAATTACGTACACATTTTAATATATAAATTGAGTGGTAATCATAATCTAGAATAAGGACACATTTATTTTGATATTTTTGTATACATTTACATTTACACGTACATGTATTTATTTATTTATGGTATGTAATCATATTTTTTACGGGTCAAATGTTTGATTAGCATACCCGTACCACCAAGGAGGGAGGAATTGATTCTAGTCTAAATGATTAGTAGTTACTGTAGGTTAGTACACTAGGCACTAGCTATAAAACGACGATCATGGTAATTTGGTAGTAAGGAGTTAATCACAATGTGTATAGAAGGTGAGAGTAGTAACAAATTTTATGGTATATAAATTTTTGACATAAATTAAAAAAAAATATACTATCAAAAAAAATAGTAAAAGGAAATAAATTAAGAACATGTAATTGGGGGATATGAAATAGTAATTTTACTGTTATACCGGCATAGTGTTTCAACACATTTTTTACTATGCCGGTATGAACAGTAACCACACTATTCATATCCCCCAATTAATTATTCTAAATTAAGCTTTAAATGTTTTAGAAGTCTTCTAAAATCTTTTATATTTTGGAAGACTTTCACCAAGGCAAATATACACATAAAAGTCATTCAAAGTCTTAAAAATTGGTAAGTATGCAAAGTCTAGTTTATAAAGAGTAACACAAACTTTGAAATAGATTTTACAAGTATATAACGAGTAACATATACTTACAAGGAGTTTTCTAAAGTATACAACTAGTAACGCAATACTTTGGAAATCCATCAAAGTCTTTGAAAATCACAAAAAGTATTTATTGAGTAAACCCCTGTAAGACTCTAAATTTTCTTTTTGTTCACAAATAATTATCTACCAAGTACACTTCAGATACGAAAAATTTGTCTCAAAGAAAATCTTAAAAAATGTTTGGATATCACAGTCGCAAAAATTATTAAAACTAAAAGGCACAACATTTTTCTGCATATCCTTTTGTACTCCCCTTTTGATCTAATAAAATCTTCATTATCGATAAAAAAAAAACATTTTTCTGCATAATACAATCCAAGAGGTAGATGGTTTATCGAGGCCACCTATTTAAGCCAGGAGAGTAAATTATATTTTCTGATGAATGATATTTACCGGCTGGGATATTTATGTGGGCCTCTGTTATGATTAGGGCACACCACACTCTTTAGGGTTTCAACGATGAAAGGACGACAAAAGATTGAATTTGGTTCAACGATGAAAGGACGACACTATCCCTCTAAATAAATTTTTTTTTTCCTTTAGACATTTTCGTAAATAAAATGAAGAGGAAGGACAAATATGTATTAGACATTTTCGTAAATAAAAAAAAAGGAAGAGAAATAAGTTATTAGACATTTTTGTAAATAAAGCAAAAAAGAAAGGCAATATGATATAAGAACTAAATTTTATTATAATTCCTTATGTATCATATTATTTCTTTAGGGTATAATAACGACCAAATGTTAATATAACATATCTAAAAATCTGTGCCTTGGAATTTTACGAATTTTATCTCCTTGAAAAGGTTCTTAAAAAATCTACGCAATGAGTACAAACAACAATATCAAATTTAGAGTTTTTACGAAAAATTCAGAGGTATTTATCATTTTAGGCACAATTTTGAAAATAAATGTATATCCATTATGCTTTTTTTTCTCTCTCATAAAACCCTAATTTATATTAATATTACTGCAAACCGGTTACATAAGTACTGAGTCTACTGAGTCGAACTCAAGGATCTATCGATCTTACAATCACCAAAAGCATAGCTAATTAAAAAGTTACAATAGAAATTCCTAAACTGACTTCTAACCATTTTATGTATTTGATTCAAAGATAACAAAGGTAAAGTAACAAAGTTAAATGGCCATATTTGGTTTAAAAACAAAGTCAAACCCATTAACAAATCCACATCAAGCAGAAGTGTTAGGATCATTAATAGATCCAACCATTTCTCTAGGTTTAAATGAACTACAAAGTAACAAAGGTAGCAGTAGCAAATGTGTTTGAATCGGTCGGGAACAACTTGAATCAGTGTCTGAATCGGTATGATACAACTGGAATCGGTCTGAAACGACGTCGGGATCTCGGTCTTCAAACTGATTACTGTTGATGCTGATGGAGAAGTAGATGAAGACAAAGGTGATGAAGACATTCTTAGGGCTGGAGAGGATCACCCACCACCACAAAAATTAAAATCAAGCTTAAAGGATTAGATCTAAAACTTCAAAATAAAAACTAGAACTTCTGAAAATAAATATTAAAACTATCAGTAAAGGGATTGCAAGAGAAGATTAGAGCAAAGAGAGGTTTTGATTGTTGATAATCTTCTCAGACCTACTCCATGGAACAGATCTGAGCAGAGAGGGGTTTAAACGACTGGAACTTTCAGAGATCTTCTTTGAGTGAGGAAAGAGGAAAGAGAGTTTTGGTATTTAATTGACCGAAAGATTCTTATATCCATTATGCAAACTATCACAAAGGATACATAATACTTTATGTAACCATATTTTGGTTTATGCATCAACTAATTTTCCTTTGCTACTAATATTAAAACGACGTACTCTCTCCGTTTCAACAAAAGTGAAACTTTCACTTTAGGCACAAATTTTCTTTTACGGACCAATTGCAGCAGTGTTTCCTTTTTTCTTCGGTAAGCCCACCCACCGTGACAGCAGTCATCTAGTTATTATGGAGTACATCGAAGAAACTTGGAAACAAAATCCCAGATATCCTCATAAGAAGGCACAAGCACGTTTCTGGGCCAAGTTTGCTGATGAAAAGGTAAGTGTTTTTGCACTTTTTTCTTATTTCCTTCGATGAAAAAATTTATTTTGATTTATGGTCTTTTTTCTCTTTTTCAGTGTCAACCTCCAATTTTTAATACATTTCTCAAACAAGGTGAGGAGCTAAAAAGGCAGTGAAGGAAGCCCGTGAGAATCTGAAAAATCTTGAAATGGGTTTGAAGGGTAAGTTCTCTAGAGGTGAAAAAATAGGATTTGTTGACCTTGCAATTGGATGGATTCCGTTCTGGACTAGAATCACCAAAGAAATTGTTGGTGTTAAGCTTGTGGATGAAGAGCACATGCCTTTGCTTAACACATGGTTTGACGATGTTCTTGATGTTGAGATTCTGAAACAGAGATTACCGCCTCGAGATAAAACATTGGCACACTGCAAAATGTTTCGTGAGTCAGAATCGCAGAAATTATTAAAACTAAAAGCCACAACATTTTTCTGCATATTCTTTTGTACTGCCCTTTTGATTTAATAAAATCTTCGTTATCGAGCAAACAAAAAAATATTTTTCTGCATAAAACAATCGAAGTGGTAGACGGTTTATTGAGGCCACCTATTTAATCCAGGAGAAAATTATTTTTTCGGATGAATGACATTTACAGGTGTTGATGGTGGTTTTTAGACAAAGGGTAAAATTGTAAAACCTTGAATAACCTAATGTCACCGGTGACACATTTATTAGAACATTTAATGCATGTAGTCTGTAATTAATGGGGGTATTTTTTCAAATTACGGTTCCAACGAGCAAAACCCTAATTCCCCTTCGTTCCAATGGCAAGTCATGCCTGCCACACCTATCCCGAGCTAGATGTGCCATGCCAAACGCGCTCTGCCTTGGCCCTAGCTATGCTAGTCACACTAACCACGCCAAAGCATGCCAACCACGTTATCCGCACCCCAGTGCCAATGGCAAATCATGCCAGCCATAACAAACGCGCCAAAGCATGCCAACCATGCTATCCGCACCTCTGTGCCAATGGAAAATCATACCATCCACACCAACCGCGTCAAAGCATGCCAACCATGCTTGCCGCACCTCTGTGCCAATGGAAAATCATGCCAGCTACACCAACCGCGCCAAAGCATGCCAACCATGCTAGCCGCACCTTTGTGCCAATGGAAAATCATGTCAGCCACACCAAACGCGCCGAAGCATTCCAACCATGCCAGTCGCACCTCTGTGCCAATGTAAAATCATGCCATCCACACCTATCCCAAGCTAGCCGCGCCATGCAAAATGCACTCTTCCTTGGCCCTAGCTATGCTAGTCACACCAACCGCGCCAAAGCATGCCAATCATGCTAGACGCACCTTTTTGCCAATGGAAAATCATGCCAGCCACAACAAATGCGCCAAAGCATGCCAACCATGCTAGACGCACCTCTGTTCCAATGGAAAATCATGCCATCCACACCTAGCCCAAGCTAGCCGCGCCATGCCAAACATACTTTGCCTTGGCCCTAGCTATGCTAGGCACACCACGCCTATCCAAACACCCTTACCTTGTCCCTAGGCGCGCCATGCCAAAAGCGCCCTCTTCTCAGCTTACCAAACCGTGCAACCAAGGGACCAAGCCGCCACGTGCCATTGGCACATGCCAAGATGCTCGCTGGTAGCCTAGCTTACAAACCGTGCAACCTAGGACAAATTGTCCACGCATGCCATTAGAACATGCCAACATGCTCGCTGGTAGCCTAGCTCGAAAACCGTGCAACCTAGGCCAAATTGGGCATGCATGCCACTGGCACATGCCAAATCCGCTCGCTGGTATCCTAGCTTGCAAATCGTGCAACCTAAGTCAACTTGGACGTGCGTGCCATTGGCACATGCCAAATCCACTCGCTGGTATCCTAGCTTGCAAACCGTGCAACCTAGGTCAACTTGGTCGTGCGTGCCATTGGCACATGCCAAATCCGCTCGCTTGTAGCCTAGGCTTGCAAACCGTGCAACCTAGGTCAACTTGGCAGTGCGTGCCATTGGCACATGCCAGCATGCTCGCTGGTAGCCTAGGCTTACAAACCGTACAACCTGCAACCAAGGCATTCCGCACATGCAATTGGCACATGCCACACATGCCACCTGAAGCCTGACATTACCACTTGCACTCAAGGTGCAACCCTAAACCAAGGCATTCCGCACATTCCACACGCGCCACTTGCATCATGGCATTGCCACTTGCACTCAAGGTGCAACCCGCAACAAAGGTATTCCGCACATGCCACACGCGCAACATACAGCCTGGAATTTCCACTTGCACTAAAGGTGCAACCAGCAACAAAGGTATTCCACACAAGCCACACACACCACTTGCAGCCTGGATTTTCCACTTGCACTCAAGGTGCAACCAACACTCGAGATATCAACACAAACTGGGGGATCCTTTCCAGGGTCTTGGTTTGGAGGTCATAGCATGCAGCGTACACTATGCTAGCATTAAAAAAGCGTGAATAAGAATAAAGTGGTCAAATAAATGAGGAAATAATAGTGAAAACGTTTTCACCCATAAACACCATGCGGTTACCACCTCCTCCCATTATTTCACCCTTTACTCTCTTCCTTCATGAGGACAGGGTACGTTTCAATCTCGACTTGTATAAATAGGTCTTACCTATTTCCACCAGACAAGAAGTCTCAGAAAAGGAAACTTTGCAAGCTCTCCAAAAATCTTTCATCTCTTGCAAGCTTCCGAAGATTTCACTTTCTTATACAAATCGAGACACTACCTTTCCAGAACTATTCTGGTCTCAACACCTTTCTTCGCTTCCCTTCCTAAATCAACCATTCTCCTCCACTTTGTGACCGAATCAAGTCTGGAACGACCATTTCTTGGTTTAGGCCGGACTTGTACATATTGATCTCTCGAATCTATAAAGTGCTCAGATGCATCACATTTGTTTATGGTTTAAACAAGTTTCTCACTCACCTACCGAATTTACCAAAATCGGCAGAAACGATTTTTACCCATAAACAATTGGCGACCACAATGGGAGGATTGATCTTTCGGTTACAATATCAAATTCCAGTTTTCGTCCTCAAATTTCGCGTAAGCATGGTCGGTTTATCAGGCCATCTCCACAAACATTGATCATGCTCAAGGTCATGATGACTCGTCAATTTCTGGAAGCAATACGACCAATGAATCTGTGAAGTAAAGGTTCAAACTGAACGGTGCAATTATCTGTTTATGAAAAATTTGCTTTTTGTTATAAATTATGAATTAAAGTCTGGATTGTAACCAAACAATATGCAAGCTAGAAAGAATTGGGAAACAAAATATCTATTTTTTCTATTTTGTAAAACTTTAGAGTTTTCAGATTCAATTGATTTCTGTTATTGTTTTTGATTATTTCAATCAAATATGTAATACTCTGTGTCTAAATAATATGTTCTTTGTTGTTAGATTATAGAATTGGTCTTCTTACGTAGTAGGTTTGTAAAGAATTGATCCTAAATAGGAAGGAATTCCTACCATTGTTTGTTGGTTAAATTATTAAAACAATGGCAGTGAAATTTGGTAATGCAAGTCCTAGTGCCCTGTGGTTGATGAGCCTTGTAGATTTTGTTTCAATCACCTAGATTTTGGTGTGTGTGATAATTTTGAGTAACAATGCTTGGGTCATATTACATGGGAGAGACAACTGACTCAAGAAATTGTTCTTGTTTGATACAAAAATTATGAAATGGAAAGGTTATTAATCGGGAGA
The DNA here is from genome assembly GCA_023529315.1 of Papaver bracteatum. Lineage (NCBI taxonomy): Eukaryota > Viridiplantae > Streptophyta > Magnoliopsida > Ranunculales > Papaveraceae > Papaver > Papaver bracteatum. The sequence continues at coordinate 653,814 of JAJJWX010005189.1, read as the reverse complement.
ATATCCATTCGTCAAGCTCGCACTAATTCTTGGAAACCACCTCACACGTCAAATTTTGAGTTACAATACCAAATTCCGGGTTCATTTTGGTAGATGTTGGATCGCAGGATTTATTCTCATTTTGAGTCCCAGAACATATCACGTAAACAAGTTTTAGACCAGCAATCCTATTTTAGAGGCCAAAATTAAATGACAATGTAAATTTTGATCATCCTGTAAATGTTGAACCCTGAGGCAAACTTTGGCTAATGGATCAAGTACTTAATCAAATTAGTTTGGATTTCCTTTGAGTTCGGCTTGGAAAAAATCTAAGAGAGGGTCGTTTGGATAGTTAATCACTAATTGGATTATGTCCAAGGGGCTAGTTGCGTGGGCGTTTTGTTGTGCCACGTTGAAGTTGTTACACTTGGTAAGGATAATAAGGGCACACCACACAGTTTAGGGTTTTATTTATGAACCAACTTACACTTACTTCATATCTCAAACTACAACTTCGCAGTTTTCGTCTTCCTCTCTGATCTGAGATCCAGAAGAAAGCTCGTTCATTTTGATTTTCTCAAATGGATTATTGTGAACGTCCATTAACCTACACAGTAAAGAACGATATGCAATATGATTTTTCCTCTCAACATTAAGTCGGAACCAGAAGCTAATCAACGGAAATGATTGATTGGATGATATGTTTCTGTGTAAAGAAGATGCATTCCAGGCTGATCTTGTGATGTTATGCTGCATATAGCTCAGTAACCATCTATCGCATCTATTATCTCGTGGTCTCTGATCTTTTCTTGGCTTGTGACTTGCCGGGTTGATCGTAATAGATCTGATAAGTAAAGGATGTAAGCTCAATCGAACAGTGGAATTCTCTACCTACTCATAAGTAAAAGTCTGGATTGTAACTAAACAATTTGCAACAATAAACTTATTATTCTTTCTACTTTTAAAACCTGGCGAGATTGGGGTATACCCGGATTAATTGGGGTATACCCAATAAGACAAAATAAGGTCATTATGAAGTAAAACCAAGCCACTCTTTAACCTTGTATTTTCTAAATGGCTAATATGTCCTTGGTTAATTAACACTAAAATTCTGATAAGGTTAATTAATTGAGTTTAGATTAAAATTTTCAAATTATGAATTCACTAAATTAAACCTTTCATCCCTCTTATGATTTCGATTTCGATCAAAAAAATTTGGTTTTGAAAATGCACAAGGCCGGCAAGGTCATGGTTTGAATAAGGTGCCGGCCGTAGTTTGGCCGGCAGGGTCAACTTTGAATAAGCTGCCGACCTTACAACCGCCGGAATTGTCTCGGTTGAAGAACACGCCCAGTATATTTTTACACATTTTGGTTATCCACTGGACGGCAAGGTATAAAATATATAAACCGCCGACCAATATGTGGCCGGCATGGTAATAACCATTCACCTAGCAGACCAAAACACAGCCGGCATGGTTGTATTAAATAATGATGTCGGCTATAATTAAAAAATATCAAGTTTCTGATGCCTACAGTCGGCAAGGTCCAAGTACAATACAATGCCGGCTACAAATTAGCCGGAAGGGTGTTTGTTAGTATACCTTGCCGGCCCTGGTTATTGTCCAGCAGTCGCCATGGCTCTGATAAAAAGTCGGCAGGTTATTCATCCTGCGACTATGCCGGATGTTTAATGGTCGACATGAAAATTATAATTTTCGGTTTCTAACCTAATCTAGCAATCATATAACGCAAAACAATAATGGGTTTGAGTTTATAAATCACTTACAATCTTCTTTTTGCCGGCAGAGGTTTTTTTTCAACATTCTCACGGATTGGATTTTCGGGTTTGTTACTTCCAACTTTTTCCTTACCTTTTGCTTCCGATTTGGGTCTTCTAATGTTACCTGTTGAATCTCTCTTGCTACCGGATCGTTTAGAATCAACCACTTTTTGTAGAAAATCAAAATTCAAAATTTTGGTTGATTTTAGGTTTTTGGAATGAAAGAGAAGAGGAGAGGGATTAAAGAAGAAGGATTAGAGGAAGATTAATCAGTTTTTAGTTTTTAAGTTTAGGGTTTAGTTTTAGGTTTATTAGTGTAGGGGTATTAAAGTAACTTTACCACATTTTGGCCTCCCCTTAATAAGTGCATATGTCCATTTAAATTTGGGTATACCCCAATTAATCTGGGTATACCCCAATCTCACCAGGTTTTAAAACGTCTGAGATTTCAGATTCAATTTTTTATTTGTTTTTAATTTTTTCAAGTGCATGAATGAAAAAGTTCAATAGCATGTATGTCTAGATTCCAACTTAAGAAGTTCAATAAATATGATCCTTTAAACTGAACTCAGACTTGCAATCCAAACATAAATCCACATAAAATCCTGTTTGAGAATGGGCCAAGAGGTGTATTGTCTGTTGAGTTTGGGAAAAGGGTGGAAGTTAGTTTTGAGTAATTGAGATAATCTAAGTCTAGGCCGGTCAATAATGTCCGACCTCGTACCAAGATAACTTGTATCCAAATGGAAGTTGTGTTTTCTTTTGCTCATCCTCTTTGAATTCTCCGGAACTTCAGTTTTGTTTTTGTTTCTGTGGGCTTTTTGCTCTTTGTCATTTGTATTAGCCCGCACACGGTTTGTGTGCTTTTTAATCTGTCCTCTTTAATCGATCAAAAAAATAAATAAGACAAATTCTTTCGTAATTTTACCAATGGTATGGTAAGTAACCCTAGATTTCACTAACACTACTTAGCCCGATAAATTTAAGTCCAAACCATATTTTGAGTCATATGATGGATCTTCGTTTTGTTTGTTTTTGTTTCATAAGATAATGATTTTTGTTAGAGAGAAAGCAAAATCGGATATGAGGAAAGCAAAAATCGTATTGAACACACTGGCTAGGACCTAGTCAATACATCTCTCTGACTCTGACAAAAATGCCCTCAATAAATACACATTGATCATAAATAACTCACGCCCAAATATCGTGCCCAAACAATTCCACCACCCCGTCCGCCATTAACTTCACCACCAACACCATGAAAACCAAAATTAGAGTATTAAATATGCATCCAGATTAATTGGTAAGCAAATTGGGTTTAACAGTACATCCAAATTTTGTTTCTCCATCTGTCATCAATCATCATCGTAGGTTTGATGGCTGGATAAAAATCTGTCCGATCTTATTATATATCTAAATCCATCCAAAAATAAACTTTGAATAAAAAACCCATCACGATTCATATATCAATTAAGGACGGAACCCTGTTAATTTTCTTACGAATAAAAACAAAAACTAAAAGAAAAAGATCCATCAAACACAGATTCTTCACTCGTCGTAGATTTGGGTGTTGGGGAGAGATGAGTGTGACGTGTGTGGTTAGTTAATAGGATACTTCGGTACAGGAAATTTTATTGACCAAGTCCTAGTAGGTGAGTTAAATAGGATTTTTGTTTTCCTCCAATCCATTTTTGCTCTCCCTTGTGTTGGGGAGAGATGCAGTAGCTTCTAGACGACATCCAAACTCCTTCAAATTAGAGTTGGTTTGACAATTATGGGGTTCTAATCCCTACCTCTGTAGTTAAAGAGAACATGAGAACCATAAGATCACTTGATGGTTCTCTACAACTTTTAGGATTATATTAAAAATAATTGGATCAATTGTCTTATTTTAGAGGTTGAACTGAAATAATGTGACAAGGTAAGTCTTGATCATCTGGTAAATTTTGGACCATGAGGTAAACTTTGGGTAATGAGTTTTGTAGATCACATATTCAATTGAATTTTTTCTGAATCTACATATTCAGGATTACAATGCATATACTAGAGCACATTGCATACTTTAAGACCACAGAGTAACTTCAAAGGTGCGGGATAATTTTTGCGCCAGGTTATAGACCAAGATGATAAGGTATTATGTACTTTGGAGTTCCGTCAAACGATAGATTTATAAGGCCAATTTGGTTGGTGTCTCGATAACCCCACTTGCGTTTCCACGAATAGAAAAAAATAATCAAATAATTAAAATTCTAAAATTTCTTTTGGGCCACTACAAATTAGTACATTTGTTGTCCAAAAAATTAAACACAAATAATTATTTACTAAGCATATTTTCTACTGCTAAAAGCTCGTTTCGAAGAAAATCTTAAAAAATGTTTAAATACCACAATCCCAGAAATCAAAAAACAAGAATAATTTGTTTCTTTAAAATAATTAAAAGGCGCTACATTTTTCTGCCTAATAAAATCGAAGTGGGAGATGGTTTATAGAGGTCACCTCTTTGAGCCAGAGTAAACTATCTTTTGAGATAAATGGCATTTAGAGGCTAAATTAAAATTAGTATCCTCTTGAATCGGAAATGAAGTCACTATTGGATTATCTCCAGCGGGCTAGTTCCATGGGCCTCTAGTTGTGATACATTGAAGTTCTTATACTCTTTATAAGGATTAGGGCACACCACACACCCTAGGGTTTCATTTATATATAAACCAGCTACACTCTCTTATATCTCCCCAGAACCAAACTAAAATCCGCCGTTTTCGTCTCTGTTCTGATTCTCTCTTCTTATCCAGAAAAAAAAACTCTTTCATTTCGATCCGATCTAGTTAAGAAATGGATGATTGGGAACATCCCTCACATCCACTTAGAATCTACCGGCACAATGATTTCTCCTCTGATTTAAGTAAGTTGGGAAGGCTGGTTATGGAACGTGGACGAAAAATGGTAGACAGTATGCGGTGTTTGTACTTCAGATCACCATACACCATCCATATATTACATAGATCCACTGGCCTCCTCTCCTTTTTTTCAACGGCTTCTAATTTAGCCCCACGGATTGTGAAACTAATTTTTAATTTTCTTTAGTAAATTCTGGATAAATTTTTTATTTGTAACCAAACAATTTGAAGATGAAAAATAGTTTGATTTCTTTTTCTTTCAATATTTTAGAACGTTTGAGTTTCCAGATTCAATTGCAGATCAATGATTGTACTGTAGTTTTTCAAAAAAAAAATCGATCAAATGTGCAATACCATGAGTCTAAGTAATATGATATGATGTTCTTGGATGATCTCCAATTTTCAGGCATCTGTTGTTATTGTAATATTTTGATGTTAATGTATGGAATTAGTGGAAATGTTCTTATTTATGGAGTAGTCTTATAAAGAATTGAGACTGCATTCAAGGTATTTGATCTTGGGTTTGGTCCTTCTGAATTGGACATTTAAGTGCAATACCTTTTAGTTGTTTGCAGGTCTAGGTTTTTGTATAAAAGTTGAGACATCCAGTTATGGTGTCTGTTTCCGGAGTGCAGCAAAATGTTCTTGATGTTGAGATTCTGAAAGAGAGATTACCGCCTTGAGATAAGACTTTGGCGCACTGCATCAACTAAAATCTCCCGGTTTCGTTACTCATTTACTAGTTTGCATGGTCATCCATGGTTGCTATAAAAATAATGAAATGAAAATGGTTAGTTCTCAAGAGAATACCCATTGTTCAAGCTAGGACTTCTTTCTTATAACTCGATGCTTCTATTATGCGTGGGTGGCACAACGCCCAAATTAATGAGTTACGAGACAAATTATGGATCATTTTGGTATATGTTAGATTGCCGAAATTTTTTTGAATCCCAAAACATATTTTGGACCTCGCGGACAAGCTTTGGATCAGCAATCTGATTTTAGAGGCGGATACTGCATGGCGAGGTAAATCTTGATCATCCGTTGAGTTTGGACTTGGACCATGAAGTACACTTTGGCTAATAGGCAGTTCTGGTACACTCATTTAAAGATTTTGAGTCACAGCTACAGATCTTGGATTATGGTACAAATATTAGAGCACAATGCATGCCTTTAAGGCCACATGGTTATAGATCAAGATGATAAGAACTTGAAGTAGTTATACCTAGGAAAGAAAATAAAAAAATTGTTTAGTGTCTAGTCATTGAGATACTAATTTTTCTTTTGGTTCAAGGAAATACTATCACACTGGTACATTTTCGGTCCACAGAATTAAGCACGGATGATGATCCACTGAGTACATTTTTCGCAAGGAACAGTTGCGAAAAAGAGTTGGCTCCAAAAAAATATATAAGAAGACATTGTTTCGCAAGGAAGAGTTGCAAGTCAGTCAGTAATTGGAATGTCAGTGGGCCTCTTGTTGTACCTCGCTGAAGTTCTTTCTTACCCTTGATTAGGATAATAAGGGCACACCACACACTTTAGGGTTTTATTTATAAACCACCTACACTCAATTCACTTCATATCTCTCTCATTCAAACCAAACTAAAACTTAGCCGTTTTCGTCACCTCTCAGATCTGAATCTCAAAAAATCCATACGAAGCTCTTTCTTTTCAGTTTGCTCAAAAGGATCTGAAATCTAGAAGAAGCTCTTTCATTTTGATTTGGTCCGATTGAAAAATGGATTATTGGGAAGAACATTCTCACATCTACTACTAGCATAATGCTGTCTCCTCTCAAAAGTTAGTTGGATCGCGTGGTGACGGGAACCAGGGCTAAAGAAAAGAGATGATAGATGTGAAGAGGAAACATTTAATTTAATTTTTTGATGTTACCGAGGCTTCTAATTTAGCCTGGTTGATGAAGAATGCTCATCTAAAGATTGAACCTGCAGGGCACTATGGAATTCTCTATCCATGTGATTATTTTTTTTTGGGTAAATTTACATAATTATGTTGTTATTTTAACCAAACAACTTGAAGCTAAAAGAATAGTCTAATTAACGGAAATGATAGATGGGATGATGTTTTGAAGCATTTTTGGACCAACCATCTATTGCATATATCCTGGTTGTGTGTTTCCTGTTTTGCATTTGACTTAGATCTGTAAGGAAGGAGTCACAGTGGAATTCTCAATCTATGTAACTTTTTTTTTTTTTTTTTTTTTTGGAAATTCCAAGTTGAAGTCTGGATTGTAACCAAACAATCTGCAACAACAAAATAATCGGAAATGTAATTTGTTTTAGTTTTCAAAATGTTTGAGATTCCATTTTCAATTGCATATTAATGATTCTACTGTTATTTTTAATTTTATTCATGTGCATGAATGAAAATGTTTTTTTTTTTTTTATAAAGAAGAAGTTTATTAAGAGGGGGAGAAAAGTACAAGACTTCTTACAAGTAGTAAGAAGAGAAATACAACATAAAAGAAAGAAACAGAAGACACAAAATGATTACATCCTTTAGATAAAAATTAGATCCCAGTTTAATAAAATGCTACTGAAATTCCCTTTAATGCTTGGTTTGAATAATGCGACCCATGACAGTAGAAGAGCCCTAGAATTTTGACAGAGTTGATCTTCATTCATTGATTTTCCTTCAAAAAACCAGTTGTTTCTTTCGTTTCGTACTATCCAAAGTACAGCGCCAGGGATTAAGTACCAGATTTCTTTGTCCACTCCCTGAGGTTTGAGAGATCCCCAAAGTTGCATCAATACTAAAACAGATGATGGCCAAATACCATTGATTCCAGAATAAGGTAGAAGGAAGTTCCAGATTCTAACGGAGATGGGACAATCAAAAAAAGTGTTTGATACATTCTTCAGCATTATTGCAGAGGTAGCACTTATTGACATGGTGGTAACCCCATTCCACATATTTGTCGGTTGTGATGATTCTATCATGAGCGGCAAGCCATAAAAAGAAACATATTTTTGTTGGAATTCTCTTATTCCAGATTGATTTATGTGGAAACAGGGGGAATTCATCACCATGGTGCAAGACTGAGTATAGAGAACTAGTAGAGAAAGTACCTGTAGGTGTTAGAGTCCACCTTCTTCTATCATCTGAGTTGTTGTGCATGGGAGGGTCAAGACCAATTAAGTCAAAGAGAGACATGAGTTGTTCAGCTTCCTCATCAGTTAAAGCTCTTTTGAGATGTAGATTCCAGTTTGCAAAATTTGAAGTTGAAGAGATATGAGAAGAAAGTGACCCTTTTTTGTTGTTGCTGATCTTGAAAATAGCAGGGAAAGAACATTTGAGAGGATAATTTCCTACCCAGATATCGAACCAGAATGAGATACTTTCCCCGTTTTGCACCACTAGAGAAGAAAATTGTGAGATATATGTCGCTTGTTTAACGATTTCCTTCCAACAAGATGATCCATAAGTACCCTTTACTTTGTCAGGCACCCAAAGAGAATCTGATGGACCATGTTTTTCTTCTATTATAGAGCACCATAGTGTATTCTTCTCAACGCCAAATCTCCAAACCCACTTGGCCAGTAAGGCTATATTGAATTGTTGCAGATTCCTAAATCCCAACCCTCCCTTTTCAATTGGAGTACATATCAGAGGACAGTTAGCAAGATGCTTCTTTTTAGACTCATCACTGCTTTTCCACAGGAAATCTCTAATCTTCTTTTCCAACATATTTGTAATTGAAACAGGCGCCTTGAAAATACTGAAAAAGTACAGTGGGAGACTTGATAATACATGCTTAATGAGTGTGATTTTACCACCTTTTGATAAATGAGATTTCTGCCAAGGAACAAGTTTATCATCAAATTTTTCAACCACTGGATCCCATATTGCTTTGGAATTAGATTTGGCGCCAAGTGGAAGACCAAGATAGAGAAACGGAAGTTTATCGGTAATGCAACCAATTTTCTGAGCCCAAGATTCCAAAAGAGGTGTCTCTCCCAAACCAACCAATCTAGTTTTCAAGTTGTTGACCCTTAGCCCTGAGACAATTTCGAAGCATTTCAAAGCACTAAACAAGAAGTGAATTTCATCCCAGTCATATTTGAGAAAGAGTATTGTATCATCACCATAATGTAAATGTGAAATCCTTCTGCTATCTTTTTTGACCGAGAAACCAGTAATAAGACCATTAAGAGTAAGTTTATCTAGAAATCTAGCAAAACCATCCATAGCAAGGTTGAATAGTAAAGGAGAAAGTGGATCACCCTGCCGAACACCCCTTGAGCAACCAAATGAACCGAAAGGTGAACCATTTATAAGTACAGAGAATGTGGCTGTGGAGTAGCAAAACTGAATCCAATTACACAATTTTTCCTTGAATCCAATCTTTTTAAGAATCAGTTGTAAATATGACCAATTTATTTTATCAAAAGCCTTCTCTAGGTCTATTTTACATATGATACCAGGTGTTTTCTCCTTAATTTTTGAATCCACAATCTCATTGGCAATCAAAATACAATCATGTATTTGTCTACCCTCAACATATGCAAATTGTGTTTCTGAGATGATATTTGGTATTAACATTTTAAGCCGACTAGCTAGAACTTTTGAGATGATCTTATACATGCTGGTTAATAAACTTATGGGCCTAAGATCAAATACACTCTCTACATGGTTTTTCTTTGGTACTAAAGAGATAAAGGTGGCATTATGTAGAGTGTTTATCTTACCTTGGCTGTTGAATTCACCAATAGTGTTCATAATATCATTTTTAAGGAAAGACCAGCTTTCATTTTTAAGGAAAGACCTCTTAAAGAATATGATTGGGTATCCGTCGGGGCCTGGAGACTTAACAGCAGCCAAATCTTTAATTGCATCAAGAACTTCATCTTCAGTTATGTCTCTCTCAATGGAATTAGCTTCATTTTATGAAATGCTTTTGAATTCCAGATCTTCAACAGTAGGTCTATTGAAAAAGTCTTCTTTGAATAGATTCTGAAAATGGCTGATGATATTAGATTTGATTTTGTTTCTATCATCAGTCAGTACTTCATCAACGATTAGGTGTTTAATTCTGTTTTGTCTTCTTCTACCAGACGCAAATCCATGGAAAAATGAAATATTCCTGTCTCCTTCTTTCAACCACTGTACTCTGGAATTTTGTCTAATGGATCTCTCAAGCATGAGTGAGACTTGTTCATATTCAGCTTTAGACTTAAGCCTAATATCTTTTTGATCTGCATTGGCCCTTTGCCTTTCCTCTAGTCTATCCACAGAGTCAATTTCATGAAGAAGCTGTTGTTTCTTAAGATTTAGATTACCCAATTCTTACTTATTCCATTTACTCAGTATCTTCTTTAGAGCTTCAAGCTTGTACCATAGAGTAGAGCTAGGGGAACCAGAAAATGAAAGGGAATTCCACCAATCTTGGACTTTGTCAATAAAACCAGGGACGAGGAACCACATTGCTTCGAATCTAAAAGGTGGAGGACCCCAAGATGCATCAACAGTATCCAATAGAAGGGAAAATGATCTGAGATAGGCCTTGATAGTGCTGTTTGAGTAGACAAGGGAAATTTCTGTTCAAATTCTGAAGTAAATAAAAATCTATCAAGCCTACAAAGAACGGGATTGTCTTCGCCACTTTTCCAAGTAAATCTTGCTCCTTTGAGTGGAAGGTCAATCAACTCATGAAAAATAATGAATTCATTGAAATCTATCATGCTTTGAGATGTTCTTCTACAATTCTTCTTTTCTTCACATCTTCTAACAACATTAAAATCACCACCTAAAGCCCAAGGTAAGACAGGCCACATACCTATTACTGCAGATAATTCTTCCCATAAATCCCCCCTTAGAGAATAGTGATTGGGGCCATAAACATTAGTGAAACACCATGGAAAACCATCTATTTTGAGAACTCCTTCAACAGTCAGAGAATAAAAACCTTCAAAAGCAGAAGAGGCTTCGAAAACATCTAAATCCCATAAGATCAACATACCACCAGACCTGCCAATCGAGTTCTGTGCAACCCACCCGAAGTTATTTGAACCACATATCTGTAAAATGTCTGTTTTTGTGCAATTTTCTAGCATAGTTTCTTGTAAAAAGATTATGGAAGCTTTAGAAGATTTGATGAGATTTTTCACGACAATTCTGCGATATTCAGAACGCAAACCACGTACATTCCAAGATAAAAACTTGACATTCATTTAGAATTCTTTTTACCCTTACCTCTAGAAGACCTGGTAGTTGTAAAAGAAACACTGTCTGCAGAAGAAATACCCAGACTCTTCCATTCTCTCATAAGCTTTTTAGGGATGACAGGTTGTTGTACTGGATGATTAAAACCTGGTGGAGCATCTTCGACTTCTTCTAAGCGACCCTAATCAAAAGGCATATTGCTGACTGACTCTGCATCATCAATGTCAATAGATAAATGCAAAGGAGTTAAGTAAGACTCTGAATTAGTTACAGAGCAAGATTCAGAAATATGTTCATGGAGAGAGTTTTTAGGCACCCAATCAGTATCTTCCAAATCTGTAACCGATTCTTCAGGAATTACTTCACCAAAAAATGATTCAAGGAAATTGAGGTCTTCAATTTGTGGATATTTGATCCTTGGCTCTCTATTGACAATCTTTGAAGTAAATATAAAATCTTCAGTGATAGAATGTTTTTCAAAGATATTAACCTCATTGTCTATAGATGCAGCCTTCTTATCGATTGGACCATCGTTTATCAACCTAAACTCTAGCATTTTCCTTGAAATTGTGATGTTACAATTGAAATTTACCCCTGATTGCAAACCAATTTTGAGTAACCTGTCAATTTCTGGAGATAACCAGAAATTGGATAATAGGGGGAGAAAAGAAGGGGGATTAAGAGATGGGGAAGAAAGAGGGGCGGGAGCAAGAGAAAGGGGATGTGGACCTAAGATTGAGGGTTGGAAATGGCAAGGTAAGGAGAGAGAGTAAGAAGACACATCCGAGTGATTATAACAAGAAGAGAGGATATTCTGGGGAATGAAATTGGATACCGGAGAGAAAAGACCTGCAGAAGGAAGGCAAATTAAGAGAGATGGGGAAGATGGGGTGGATGAAAAAGTGAGAATCTCGTTCTCTGAGATAGAGAGTCGAAAAGCGGGTTTGATAGATGGATCCGGAGTCAAGGGGGTGGAACAAGAGTTTAATGGGCTATAGATAGATTGGGCCGAAAAGTGTTTGTTGACCCATTTCTGTTTAGGCTTAATGTGATGCGAACGACGAGATTTTGAAAATGCTTTTGATGAACGGGTAGTGGAGTGAGAGGAGTGATAGGATGACGTGGCCGACAAAGGGACATTGGGACTAGTAGCCGACAAAGAGACATTGGAACTGGTAGCAGGCAAAGAGACATTAGGACTAGGATGAAAGAGAGCTGGATTCTTTCTTTGTCGCTTATTGCGATTCCCATTGTAACCAAATTTTTGAGACCTGCGTCGTTTTCCATTTCTGCTTTCAAAACTGCGAAGAGAATTTTCTGGTTGATTTTCCGGCGGAGCAATTGAGATTTTCGGTAAAAAAGGACAATAGGAATCCCCGAAATCGTTGATAAGAACAGTGACCCCGAAAATCCCATGTTGAGTATGCAGCTCAATGAATCTTGGTATAGCATTGATTCCAAGAACATTTCGGATCTTCATTCTTATTACAGATATGTCACTTAGATCAAGTGTATTTTTATGAATGACCAAGAGCTCACCACATGATTTGGCAAGTGAATGAAAGATGTCTACAGACCAATATTGGTATGGAACTCCTGAGGAGCAAACATGAAAGTCTTTTGTTGTATAATATCTTTGAATCTTGAGAAATTCTTGCTTCCATGCAAAAACTTTTACAGTAATGTCTTTTAACTTAAGACTGAAATTCCAATCATCACTATGAAAGTCAGTAGACGCAGGTAGAAGAATGATGGCTTGCTTTGAGTTAATGGGCATGAGATCAAAATATTCTTTAGCTTTGAGATGTTTACTAATGGCCTGACCTATGATATCCCATGAAGATACTTGATTGGAAACTGAAACGACAATAGAATACTCCCAGAGACCAAGTATATTCTTAGGATTTAAATGCTGCACCTCAATAATAGATTTGTGATTTCTGTTTTTGAGTTTTGTGTAAACCATTGGAGCATAATGATCACAGGGAATGGATCTTAACATAATGTCTGCAAACATTAGGGGCTTGAATGATGACCTAAAAATTCAGGCAGTGCGTCAAGCGATAATGAAGAATAAAGTCTCGATTTGCATAATTCAGGAGTCAAAAATGGAATGTGTGAATGATACTTTAATAAGGTCTTTGTGGGGAAGTAATACTTGCGACTATGCTTTCTTACCATCAGAAAGGAACTCTGGAGGTATAATTACGATGTGGAACGGTGGCGAGGTTTGTATGGAGGATACTCGACGGAGCTTTCTCTTTGACTATCAAATTCATAAATATCACTGATGGCTTCAACTGGATTTTTACATCAGTTTATGGTGCTTCTGATCCTGCTGATTATGATCAATTCTGGCAAGAATTACAAGATATTCGAACCATAATGCACGGGCCTTGGTGTATAGGGGGAGACTGGAATGCAATTCTCTGTCAGGCAGAGAGAAATAAAACTGGTGGTGCTAAAAGAAACAGAAAGAACTTTAGAAATTTTCTTAACTCCCAAAATCTGCTTGATATACCAATGGCAGGAGGTAGATTCACTTGGACTAATTCTCGTGAGATCACCTCTTCTCCGTAGATTAGACAGATTTGTTATGACAATGGATTGGGAAGAGAGATGTCCTAGTTTGGTGCAAACAAGACTCAAAAGAACTATTTCACCATGCTCCTATTCTTCTAAGCTGCAATGGAGGTACTTCGTTCAAATCCCCTTTTAGATTTGAAAACTATTATTTATCTCATCCGGAATTTTTAAATTGCTTGAAAACTTGGTGGAATAACTTAACCTTCACTGGTAAGCCGAGTTATATTCTTGCAAAAAAATTGCAAGGATTGAAATTCTTCATAAAAAAATGGGGAAGAGACAATTTTGGTTCTTTACAGGCGGAGGTAGACAAACTTGAGAACCTGATTGATGTGCTGGATAGTTTAGAAGAGATAAATGGCTTGACTCAAGAAGATTTTGCGGAAAGAGAGAATACAAGAATTCAACATAAATCGCTTTTAAACCTCGCAAGAAAATGGCATGCGAGATCCAAAGGTAAATGGCTAATAGATGGTGAAAGAAACTCAAATTTTTCCACAAAAATGCTTCTTGTAGATACAGAAGAAAGGAATTACTTCACTGGTAATAAACAACACTTTAAGTCATGAAAAAATCGCAATCAACTCCGAGGCGGAAAGGTTCTACAAAGAATTGTTCAAAGAAGATCACTCTCTTAGACCAACTTTTGATGATCTGCAGCTACCCTCAATAACAGTCCATAATAGCATTATGCTAGAGAGACCCTTCACGGAAGAAGAAGTGAGTAATGTCATTAAAGGCTTTGATTCAAACAAGTCACCTGTCCTGATGGATATACTTCGAATTCTTTAAAGCTTCTTGGGAGATAATCAAAACTGAGATAATGAATGTCCTTCATGAATTTCACTCTACTGGTTTTCTTGATTGGAGAATGAACTGTACAAACATTATACTTCTGCCAAAAATCGAAGGTGCGGTCTCTATGAACAACTTCAGGCCAATTAGTCTTATTGGTGGAATTTACAAAATTATTTCTAAATGCTTGGCAGATAGAATGAAAATAGTAATGCCATCAATTATTTCTAAGTTTCAAGGTGCGTTTGTTGATGAAAGGCAAATTACGGACAAAGATTCTTGTAGCTTCGGAATTGATAGATACAAGAGAAAGATCAAATACTCCAGTGTCCGATTGTTAAGGTGGATTTTCAAAAGCTTTTGACAGCTTAACCTGAGTTTTTTGGATTATACAATGTCAAGATTTGGCTTCGGAAACTTTTGGAGAAAATGGATTCATTGGTGCATCTCTTCAGTGAGATTCGCTATTTCTTTAAATGGTTCTTGTTCTGATTTATTTAGAAGCAGCAAGGGGGTAAGACAGGGTGACCCTTTGTCACCTTTCTTATTTCTACTAGGGGTGGAAGTTTTATCATTATTGATACAAAAATCTGCTGAGTTAAATCTTATTCAGGGTTTCAAGCCTTCCACAGATGGAGTATCAGTAACTCACCTACAATTTGCAGATGACCTGATAATGTTCCTTGACGACAGTGAAGAACAGGTCTCAAATCTCAAAAACCTTCTGATTGCTTTTGAAATGGTCTCAGGTTTGAAAGTGAATTTTCAGAAGAGTGCTCTGGTTGCTATAGGAAATGCAAATTATGCTGTTCCTTGGGCCTTAATTTTGGGTTGTCCAGTAGTGCAGTTTCCCCTGACTTACTTGGGAATACCTCTTGGTAGCAAGTCTAAGTCGATTTCAGTTTGGGATGTAATTCTGCAGAAGTTCCAAAAAAGATTGAGTAATTGGCAGAGAAGATATTTGTCCAAGGGAGGGAGATTGATGCTTATTAAACATGTTCTTTCAAGCCTACCAATTTACTACCCGTCATCTGTTTCGATTCACGGCTCAGATTGA
Organism: Papaver bracteatum; assembly: GCA_023529315.1. NCBI lineage: Eukaryota > Viridiplantae > Streptophyta > Magnoliopsida > Ranunculales > Papaveraceae > Papaver > Papaver bracteatum. The sequence goes on along the minus strand of JAJJWX010005189.1, from coordinate 638,532 downwards.
AAAACAGATGGAATCCATAATGAGAAGCTTTTTATGGGGTCATGGAAAAAAAAGAGGATGGGTGGGATGGAAAAATGTTTCATTATCAAAACAAAGAGGGGGTGTGGGAGTTAAGAAGCTGAGGCTAATGAATAGGGCTTTACATGCTAAATGGATTTGGAGATACAACAAAGAAAAACACGCCTTCTGGAGATCTATTGTGCATCAAAAATTTGGTGGTTCTATTGAAGGAATTTTTCCAAATGAAACAACAACTTCAGTGGGGAAAAGTCTGTGGTCTGACATTCTCAAATCAAAGGGGACAATTCAACAGCTTTCAACTGTGCATATTCAGAGTGGTAACAGGGTCTCTTTTTGGAATGATATTTGGGTGGGTTATCAGTCTCTAGCTTACTTATTCCCCTCCCTGTATAAGCTCTCCAGAAACAGGCATTCTACTATTAAGGAAATGGTGCAGGTTAATGATAGTGGCAAGGCTTGGAATTTCAACTTCAAGAGAAATCTGAAAGATACTGAGGTAGAAATGATGGTTGTTCTGCTGGGTCATATCAGTGCTCCAAATCTAACTGAGACAGGTGATGACTACTTATCTTGGAATCCGAGGTAACACTTTCTCTCACAAATCTTGTTATGAGGCAACCGAAGTAGAGGGTTTCATTTCTTTTCCTCATAAAAGCTTATGGAATGATAGAATTCCACAAAAGGTGTTATTCTTCACTTGGAACTTATGTTACAATGCGGCTCCAACTCTTGATTCTTTGCACAACACCATTGTGATTAATGGTTGCATCATGTGCAAAAAAGCGGCGGAATCCAACTCTCATCTTTTCCTTCACTGTGAAGAATCTGGAAAACTTTGGAATTTCTTCTTCAAAAGCTTTAAACTGGTGTGGGTGTTTAGAGAGGATGTCAAGGCAACCATTTGGGAATGGAATAGAAAGAGAGGTAAAACTTGGAAGAACAAGCTTTGGAGTATGATTCCTTTTGCAATTTGGTGGGTAATTTGGAAGGAAAGGAATGGAAGATTATTTCAAGGCAAATACAGTCACCATAACCAACTCTTGAATGAAGTAAAGTGCCTGCTTTACAACTGGTGTTTAGGTACAAAAATCTTTGAGAACATCTCAATTATTGACTTGCTACACAATTGGAGTGGAGTGTTAGGCATAGCTTAATATCAGTTTTGCTGCCCTGTTGTGTGTTTTTTGTGTTTTTAAGTTTGCTTTGTAAACTTTTCTTCTCATTCTTGGTTTCCACTTCTTTGTGGTAACTTTGATCTTTTTTAATACATGGGCCTTTTTGAGTAAAAAAAAAAATAATGATCACAGGGAAAGGGGGAAATATAATCGTATGTGTTTTTTTTCTTATGAGGAATAGTATAGCCATCAGTTTGAAAACGAGGAGGGTTACTAGAAAATTTTCCTCCATAGTGATTAGGGTGATTTCTTTGAGGAGCAGTTCTAGCAACATCAGACCATTTTTTTTCAGGATTTATAGGATTAGGTATTGAGGGGATGAAAGTATTGGTGTTTTCAGGGTTAAGATATGGGTGTAGAGAATAATGAGAAAATTGAATCAATAATGAAAGAGCATCACCAAACCTTGACCAACCACTATTATTTGCCCCTGATGGAATAAAGAAAAAGATAGGATCCGTATTACGAAGGTGTTGATCAAGAATGATATGCAGATAGGAACCCTTTTCATTTTCAGATCTTCTGATGATCATCCAAACACAATTATCATCATATTTCCATGTTTTTGCTTGAGGGTCGCCATTTTTCGTGACAACTAAAAGAAGATCTCTGAGATGTGTTGCAAGAGCAACCGATAGCTCACCTTGAAAAGATGAAGATGGTAAGAATTCTTTAATTTGAATTACATTGGTGGTACGAGATTTAACTGCTGCTAATCGAAAAAATTTCTTCTCAATGGTAACATATTGAAAAGGGTGGGTTTTTAGAGTGGATGGAGCCATAAGAAAATCAGATTTTGTTTTGGAAATAGAAATAAATAGAATTGAGAGACTAAAAGATCAGATCAAAGGATTATAGATTAAAGTTTGATAAGAAAAAGAGATGAGAATCGGGGAGGAAGCTGTAGGTGAAACCAGGAAGAAGAGAGAGAAAGCCATTTTTCCTAGATAAGAGTCGAGTTCCATACGCTGTTCCTATGGGCCTTTCTTACGAATGAAAATGTTCAACAACAAGTACTAGTAAGAATTAAGAAAAATGAAAAATATGGGCCTTTAAACCGAACCCAGACTTACAATCTAAGCATAACTCCACATTCTAGGTATTTTCTTAAAAAATTCCTCTTTGAAAATGGTGACATAAATCATCAATAGCAAGTATGTCTAGATTCCAACTTAGAGAATTTTCACCCTAACTCAGAAAAATGAAGAATGTAATTCTTTAAACAAACAGAACTCAGACTTACATTAATCCAAATATAACTCCACATTTCAAGGTTTTTTTTTTATACTGTTTGAGAATGGTGACAAGGATTTGTAATTTGGGGTGCCAAAGTTCAAAGAAGACCAAACAATCATCATTATACTAGAAGGAACAGAGAGAGTCTTACTCACATCTTATTAGAAAAAGAGTCAGACGAGGAAGACTAGCTTCCTGTATAAGAATCGGAGACCCGATGAGCTGATTCCTCAAAACCAGAATCACCATAAGGAGCTTATGGAGTAGGGAATAGCCAAAGGATAGAAGTTTTTGTTTTTGCACTCATGAGGGTAATCGAGGAGATAGTAACCATACTGAAGGTTTCTGATGCTTAATTTTTGGCCTGAGTCCTAAGCATATCTTCATACTTCCACACACACAATTTTTTTTTAAGATGCTGATTTGATTCATTATCTTTAGTACCTGAAATATCCAGCCCTTTGCAAACATTTAGGGGGTAAATTATGTTGAGCGGGCTAGTTCGGTGGGCCTTTTGTTGTGCTACAATGAAGTTGTTACTCTTGATAAGGATAAGGGCACAGCACACACTTTAGGGTTTCCTTTATAAGCCAAGCTACGCTCTTTCTATCTCTTTGAACCATACTACAACTTCGCCGTTTTCGTCTTCCTCTCAAATCTGAATCTCTAAAATCCAGACAGAAGCTCTTTCATCTTGATCCACTCCGATTAAGAAATGGATTATTGGGAAACCCACATAGAATCTACCAGCACTATGATTTCTCCTCTCAAAAAGTAAGTTGGAAGTGTGGGAAGATTGAACCGAATCAGTGGCTAATGAAAGGAAATGAATAGGAAACATTTCAGCTGATCTTGGTGCGTTTCTCTGACTTCAGCTTCGTAACCAACCATCTATTGCATAAATCCCTTGGTCTTGCCTCCATCTTCCACTTCTTGTCAACTTCTTTCTTACGATTGATTATGAACCTTCCAGTGAAGATTCAAACTTCTTTAACAAAAAAATAAAAAGTAAAAATTCAAACTGCACGTCTCAATCGTGTATCTGAATTTGGTTTTTTTGTTGTAAAGTGGAATGTAACCAAACAATCTGCAGTTAGAAATAGCCGGAAACAAAAATCAGTTTTTTCTATTGTAAAACGTATGAGTTTTCAGATTCAGTCGCATATCAATGATTCTATTGTTGTTTTTAAGATAAATTCGATAAAAATATGTAATACTCAGCGTCTAAATAATATGATTTGATCTTCCTGGATCTCCAATTTTCAGGATCTGTCGTTATTTTCACTCATTTGTTGTTATTGTAAGTTTTTATCTTAATGTATTGAATTAGTGCTTGTTAGAATTAAATGTTCTTCTTATGTGGTAGTCTTATAAAGGATTGAGATTTTATGCAGATATTTGATCTTGGGTTTGATGGCTATGAATTGGACATGTAAGTGTAATGCCTGTTAGCTGTTTGAAGGTCGAGGTTTTTGTTCAAAATGAATAAGAGTTCAGAGTTGTGATCTCCAGTTATGGTGTCTTCCTGTTTCCTAGATGGGTGCAGCAAGGGCTTGACACTGCTAATGTGGACTTCCTGTGATCCTTGCCCTGGTTAATGCAGTGAGGTTACCGTCACTGTGGTCATTTCTTACGCAAGTAAATTAGAGAGGGTCAAATATTAATCTTTTGATTACCTGTATTTTTTCTTATTGTTTGGATGGTCATGGTTGCTACAAAAATTGTAATATATGCCTTGAATATATTACTCAAGTAGTGGAACACTTGAACTAGTGGGGCGGTCTGAGCTGTCTAGTGGAGCATCCACTTTCCTTTTGCTTTCGGCGGACGGTGCATGCTTAAGTGGGCACCAACTTTCTTTCTCTTTCGGCGGAACACTCTCATTAGACTAGCTGTCACTCAAGGTGGTTATGTCGACATTGTTTCATTCTTTGGTCCTATATATATGGCATTGTATAGCATCGTATACTCATCCAATATTCAGTGAGAATCAGAGAGTGAGAAGCAAACTCATAGAGAGTAGTGTATGCAAAATTAAGAGAGAGTAAGGTCTTGTTCTTGAGAGTAGTTTATACTCTTGTAAACTTGTTCAAATCATAGTGCAACGTTATCGTCGTCTTCCAAAGTGGATGTAGATCATCTTGATCGAACCACTATAAATCCTTGTGTTGTGTGTGTGTCTGTTTTACATTTGTTTTTCATTTCTATTTCAATTCTCTATTGATTGTGCTTGGAAGAGCCGTTGGTCATAACAAATTGGTATCAGAGTTCCGGGTAAAATCGATCTACGATGGTGGCAAAGTATGATATTGAGAAATTTGATGGAAGGAATGATTTCAATTTATGGAGGCTAAAGATGAGGGCTATTTTGGTGCAACAAGGTTTGGTGAAAACTTTGAAGGGGAAAACGGCTCTAGCAGAAACATTGAAGGATGAAGAAAAAGATGAACACATGGATTAATTCTATTGTGTTTGAGCAACGAGGTCTTGAGAGAAGTGGCGGCGGAAACGACACCAGACGGGCTATGGAACAAGTTGGAGAAAAGGTATATGACTAAATCCGTAACTAATCGTTTATATCTTTAGAAGAAATTACATACTCTTATAATGCATGAAGGAACATCTATTATAAATCATATTGATGATTATAATAAAATTCTCTTGGATTTGGCAAATATTGAGGTCAAAATTGAAGATGAAGACCAAGCTTTGGGTTTGCTTTGTTCCTTACCACCATCTTATGAAAATTTTGTTGATACCGTAATGTATGGAAAAAATAAAGTTTCCATGGAAGATGTTAAAGCGGCTTTGAACTCTAAGGAGTTAAAGAAGACGGGTATCGGCGGTAAAGATAATTCGGGAGATGGGTTGTTTGTTAGAGAAAGAGGAAACCAAAAAGGCGGATTTGATAGGAGTAGATCAAAGTCAAGGTCCAAATCAAAATTCGGTAAATTATATTGCTTTCATTGTAAGGAAAAGGGGCATTTCAAGAAGGATTGTCCAAAATTGAATATTGTCGAGAAGAATACCAACCAAGGCACCGCAGCAAATGTTGAAGCAGAAAGTGATGATGGAGCGGTTCTCACGGTTCATACCGAAAGCTCGGAGAACGGGTGGATTCTTGATTCGGGGTGTACTTTTCACATGTGTCCTCATAAAGAGTGGTTTACTACTTATCAAGCTAGAGAAGGTGGAAAAGTTCTTATGGGAAACAATGTCACTTGTAAAGTGGTGGGTGTAGGTACAATTCAAATTAAGATGTATGACGGTATGGTGAGGACTTTAACTAAAGTTAGGCATGTTCCGGACCTGAGGAGAAATCTTATTTCTTTGGGTACGCTTGATTCAAATGGCTGCAAGTATCAAGGTGAAGGTGGACTTATTCGTGTCTCAAGAGGAAGTCTTACAATTATGAAGGGCGAGAGAATTAATGGTCTTTATACGCTGCAAGGTACTACTGTGACAGGTGATGCAGCTGTATGTTCTTCAAGTTATGATGATGATACTACCAAGTTGTTGCATATGCGTCTAGGGCATATGAGCGAGAGGGGGTTGTCTGTTTTGAGCAAGCAGGGATTGCTTTGTGGTCATAAAACAGGAAAGCTTGATTTCTGTGAACATTGTGTCCTTGGAAAGCAGTGTAGAGTCAAGTTTAGTACAACTATTCATAACACCAAAGGTATTCTGGATTATATTCATTCTGATCTTTGGGGTCCTTCTCGGGTCGATTCACATGGTGGTGGTAGATATATGCTGAGGTTCATTGATGATTTCTCAAGGAAAGTATGGGTATTCATACTTAAACACAAAGATGAAACTTTTGTCAAGTTCAAGCAATGGAAGACTATGGTTGAGAAGCAAACCGGAAGACAAATCAAGTGCTTGAGGACAGACAATGGTTTGGAATTTTGTGGGGGTGAGTTCAATGAGTTCTGCAAGGAGCAAGGGATTGTGAGACACCGCACAGTCAGAAAAACACCACATCAAAATGGTGTTGCAGAAAGGATGAACAGAACCATAATGGAGAAGGCACGGTGCATGCTCTCCAATGCCGGGTTACAGAAGCAGTTTTGGGCAGAAGAAGCAAACACATCAACTTATTTAGTGAACAGATCTCCATCGACTTCCATTGAGTGCAAGACTCCAAATGAAGTTTGGACATGTTCGCATGCTAACTATGAATACTTGAAGATATTCGGATGTCCAGCCTATGCTCATGTTAATTAGGGGAAGCTAGAGCCTAGAGCAAAGAAGTGTATATTTCTTGGGTATGCAAAGGGCGTGAAAGGCTACAGGTTATGGTGTCCAGCAGAAAGATAAAAAAAAGTTTCTTATCAGCAGAGATGTGAAATTTGATGAGCAATCGATGTTGAAGCCAAAGAATGAATAACTAGATGGAGAAGTTGAAGAGGGTGTTAGTGATAAGGTGGAGCTTGGTGACAAGGTGGAACTTGAGGTGCAAGTTCAAGGAAGCAATAAGATTGTTGTTTCTGATGATGATGATGATCAAGATATTGTGCAAGAACCTGCCAAGGAAGAAGAAGCACAAGGTCATCAGTACAATCTTGCAAGAGACAGAGAGAGGAGGCAAGTTAAAGCACCTCAGAGATACGGCCATGCTGATTTGGTTGCATATGCATTTGCAGTGGGTGAGAGCATATATAGGGATGATCCAACAACCTATGAAGAAGAAATCGGTGGTGAAGAATCAACAGAATGGGGAGCATCTGCAATTGAAGAAATTGAGTCTCTTGACAAGAATGGCACTTGGGAGATAGTTGCAAGACTAAAAGGGAAGAAGATTGTTGGAAGCAAATGGGTCTTCAAGAAGAAACAAGGTACTTCATATGGTGAAGGAACAAGGTACAAGGCAAGGCTTGTGGCAAAGGGGTTTACGCAAAGACAAGGCATTGACTACAATGAGGTATTCTCTCCTTTTGTTAAACATAGTTCTATTAGAGAATTGCTTGCTATAGTTGCTTTGAAAGATCTAGAGTTAGAACAACTAGATGTTAAGACAACTTTCCTTCATGGTGATTTGGAAGAGCGTATTTATATGCAACAACCAAAGGGGTTTGAAGTTCCTGGAAAATAAGATCATGTATGTTTGTTGAAGAAATATTTGTATGGTTTGAAGCAATCTCCAAGGCAGTGGTATAAACGTTTTTATACGTTTATGGTGGCAAATGGCTATGAGAGGAGTAAGTATGATAGTTGTGTATATCACAGGAAACTCCAAGATGGTTCATTTGTGTATTTACTCTTGTATGTTGATGATATGTTTATTGCTTGCAAAGACATGTCAGAGATACAGAAGCTGAAGGAGCAGTTGAGTAGTGAGTTCGAGATGAAGGCTTTGGGTGCAGTAAAGAAGATATTGGGCATGGAGATTCATAGAAACCGAGCTGAAGGCAAGTTGAATTTGTACCAGAAGGCTTACATCGAGAAGGTGTTGGAGCGGTTTGGTATGAAAGATGAAAAACCAGTAAGTACTCCTTTGGCAGCTCATTTTAAACTTTCTAGAAAGCAATCACCTCAAACTGCAGATAAGGCAGAGTATATGCCTCGAGTTCCATATGCAATCGCAGTTGGTAGCATCATGTATGATATGGTTTGTACAAGGCTGGATATCGCACAAGATGTGAGTGTGGTAAGTAGATACATGGGAAGTCCCGGGAAGGCTCATTGGCAAGCTGTAAAGTGGATTTTGAAGTATCTAAGGGGAAGTACAGATGTTGGTTTAGTGTTTGATAAACACTATGGTGACTCGACGAATGTTGTGGGTTATGTTGATTCTGATTATGCAGGTGATCTTGATAGAATAAGGTCATTGACAGTTTATACTTTTACATTGTGTGGTAGTACTATCAGTTGGAGGTCGGTTTTGCAAAGCACAGTTGCACTGTCTACAACTCGAGGCGAGTACATGGAAGCCGCGGAAGCAGTGAAGGAAGGTATATGGTTGATGGGTTTGGTTGGTGATTTGGGCTTCAAGCAAGAGAATGCAACTTTGTTCAGTGACAGTCAAAGTGCCATTCACTTGACCAAGAACCATATGTATCATGAGAGAACGAAGCACATCGACGTCAGGTATCATTTTATCAAGGATGCAGTTGAGGAAGGTAGGATAGCGATGCTAAAGGTTCCTACAGCGGATAACCCTGCGGACATGTTGACGAATCCAGTTCCAAGTATCAAGTTCAAGCACTGTTTGGACTTGGTTGGTGTAAACAGGTGTTGAGATCCCTTGTGGGGCTGAGCGAAGACGATGATGATGAGCGGTGATGGTATTCAAGTCAAGGTGGAGATTTGTAATATATGCCTTGAATATATTACTCAAGTAGTGGAACACTTGAGCTAGTGGGGCGGTCTGAGATGTCTAGTGGAGCATCCACTTTCCTTTTGCTTTCGGCGGACGGTGCATGCTTAAGTGGCACTACAAGAAAAGTCGCTTTTAGTGGCGAAACATTATGTCGTGAAAACCAATTTGTTAGTTGCAAAAAAAATTCAGTGGCTCAAAAAAATTCGTCACCTATAGCGAGTCGTTGAAAGTCTTCTGTGACGTCCTTAAGAAATCGTCACCGAATTTTTTAATTAGCGACATAAATATTTTTGCCACCAAAACTATCTTTTCGTGAGCAAATAAAATTGACACTGTTCACTAATTTTGTGATGAAGAATTTTGTCACTCTAGGTAGTTTTGGCGAGGAAAATATTTTATCACTTAAAATAGCTTTAGCCGCGAAAATTGTTCGTCTCAAAATATACTTATAGTGAAGAAAAATATTTGTCACATAAAATAGTTTTAGCTGCGAAATTTATTCGTCTCAGAATAGATTTATAGTGAGGAAACAAACTCTTCACCTAAATAGTTTTAGCAGCGAAATTTATTCGTCTCAAAATGCATTTATAGTGAAGAAACAAAATCTCCACCTAAATAGTTTTTGCAGCGAAGTATGTTCGTCTCGGAAAAATTATAGTTTAGCAGCGAATTAATTTTCGTTTCAGAAGAAAAATCAATGACAAAAGCAAGTCGTCTCTAAAATTAGGTATTGTGACCAATTAAAATTATCTCTATATATGGTCGTTTCAATAATGAATAGCATTGTCTCCAAAACAAATTTACTATCGAATATTTTCATCTCCAAAACAATATAACACGACGAAATCAACCATCTCAAAAAACTATTACAGACACAACACCACCCTCATAATAACAATTCTCTGACCAAATAGTTTGTCCCAGATTATTTTCGCGACATGCCAAATTCATCACCAAAATTTATTTTCTGACTAGCCTAGATTATCACTGATCATTGTCAATAGATTTATTACCCGTAACATAAATATAAATTAATAAACATTTAAATAGATAATACTAGTTGATTAAAAATAATTAGACATTTACTAAATTATTATAAAAACATCCAATCTGGAAAACAAATTTTCTTTCTTGTGCAGATTTACATCATCTGGAGATGAAATTCTATGTAGCAACAAAGCTTCCTCATTAAAATCAATAATAGTTGTAGCACGTTATCGTCTTTGCTTATTCTTCAAATTACTTCGAGTTAGTGGGTGTTGTAGCTCCTCTTCAAGACTTTCAAACAGCTCATTGATCTTATCCTGTATAATTAATGTAAATAAAATTAGTATAAGCAAGGAGTGAAACTAGGTAAGAAATGTGTTGAAGGTACTGAGTCAAAGTTTCTCATGTATAGTAAGCAAGAGTGAAAACTAGTGATCACAACGTCACATGAAGATGCAACACTCATGGTTCGTGCAACACCACATAACTCACATGAGAAACCATAAAATTAACAAACCAGAAAACCCTAGAACCCATAATCAAACGAGTATTTGAGAAGCCAAAGAGTGTATTTGGATTATATAGATGATATTATTACCTAAGCAATATTATCCGTAGATTTTAATACTTTTGGCAAAGCTCTCGCCTTCCCCGCATAACATTTTGCATCCATACTTAAAATCAATTCAAAGATTCCCAATCTGTAAAACCAAAAAAAAAAACTCAGAAATGTTTAGATTTTAATAGCAACAATATGGAAACAGAGAGATATGGTAGACACCTATTAATTTGAGCAATATAGTACAAAATTAGTACACTTTGAGCTCCTAAAAGTCCCAAGACTGTTTTGTAACCGAAGAAGTGTATTTCCCAATCTTGGTTAACAAAGGGAGTCTAAACAAACACTGAATCCAACCGATTAGGTTCAAGCATTACCTGAACAAACATTGAATCCAACCAATCCTGCTCACCAACTTCAATACCAGAATCCGGTAACATTTCCCCCATTCCCAGGCCTAAAATTCACAATAAACTCATTTCAGCAATACACACAAACCTTGAATTAAGAACAACATAGAAACATTTCCGACCACTTACCACACGAATTGCAGCCGCCCTAACACAATCAAATAAATTAACAACCTGATCATATCACCATTCTTAAATTCCACCACTGATTTACTCAACCTAACAGACAAAAAAAAATCAAAACAAAGCTCAATTATCATATTCTCATCGATTTCAGTAATAGCGGATATTAAATTTATATCATGTTCAACAATAGTGAGAAGAACTCATAAAGATTCATCTTTAAATTGTGAATTGACCGAACGATTGAAAGAGAAGGAACGGACCGTGTGGAATACAATACATGTGAATTCACGATGATTAGTTAATTTATCACAGATCGGTTTTAGGTAATGGTTTTGATTTTGATTTTCTAGGGTTTGTTAAAGTTTTTGATACAATAGAGATGACGATGATAATGATCAAGATGATTATGGAATATAGTGAAACTCTTGATTGTCAGAGAAATAAGGTTAAGAGTATTACATTAGATTAGGGAAATAAAGAAGAGATCGAAGAAGTACAGTGGTAGCGGAGCAAGAAATCTTAGGTTAGAGAATGAAAGCCCCACAACATCGTTTACGGACTACCTCCATGGTCTGATTATTATTGTTCCTGTAACTTCTATGGAAAAGAGGAGGAAGGGGAGTGGGGCGGATCGGGAGAGAAAAGCGTAAAGTAGGGTTTTTTTTTTTGAAGGGTAAAGGGGCTCAAAGAGCCCAGAATTATTAAACTACCTCACTAGATAGATATCCGACACATCAATGAAGGCTAGTTTTTTTACTTATAGTAGAACATGCCTTATAGACTTGTAATAGAACATGCCTTAATGTAGTAGATTTGTATGTTTTATTTGATTTTGCAGAACAACGAAGGCGTACATAATGTTTTTATTGGTAGTTAGATTTAATGGCGGTGAATAAGCTGTTCTTGGAATTCTTCCAGTAGCACAATAACTCTTACCAGTGGAAATGAGATGAGTTTGTTTGTATTGATTACCCAACTCTGAGAAAGTACTTCTCTAGTTTTTGTTGTTGACCATTTATGTATTTGTATTTCATTTTAGGCTGTTCTGGTAGAAAACTCTCTGCCTGCCCAAAATGATTCGGATTGGAAATTGAACTTTTAAAAATTGTTATACCTCTGGGTACTTATCCTGCTAAAATGGGGACTGTTTAAGATAACTACTTGCTGCTTTGATTTGTGATTTGAAAAGACTAACAATTTTTAATATTTTTGTTTAGGAGTATGAACTCCAGGGAGCCCAATGGACTGGGATAGTGACAAAGTGATTGAGATGTTGAAAACAAACACGTTCGAACGGATGTTGTCATTTTTGTGCAGAGGTATCTAAAGCACTGCAGTGAATATGGCTGAAACTAGATTTTCATTTTTTTTGTTTAAACCATTTTAATCACCATGTTTTAATGGAAGGGGCTTCTTGTTTGAGTGGCAAGTGCTAATTGTTTGCAGTGACCTAGGGGACGGATTTACTCCTTGGCTTGTCTTGGACTCTTAGCCAGGTACATTAAGAAAAAAATTCATAGTGAAGAAAAGAGAAAAGAAATAGTGAGGATGGTTGCATAGCTTATATTATGACTGGTGTTGCAGTAGGTGGTGTCGGTAGTGCTGTAGTTGTCGTTCATGGAACCTATGAGGCTGAACGATATAAGGTTTCTAGGCTATTGAAGATTTGGTTCATTTGGCAAACAACGATGGGAAATGCAGATATTTTTTCATCTTGTTCATAGGAGTCTTTTCCTGTCTTATCTCATGGAATATATTTTTCAGATACTGCATGCATGTCTATAATTTCTTGGTTTAGTATTGCATATTTCACTTGTCTTTTCAGTATTGTTCTCATGTCTATGCTACGATTTACATTGAAATGAAAACTCCCAAAGCTTCCCTCCACCATTCTCTGTATGCTTATATACTAAATGTGTGTGAAAAATGCACATACATAAACTATAAAAACACGAACAGGGATCCCCAGAAACGTAACTGCTGGTATGCTTCCATTACAAAACTGTACAAGATTACCTAAAAAGATTGTTGATGCAGGACTAGAACATGTGGTATTTGTTACTCTTGTTCCTGATAGTGCAGATTAGCTGTTACAAGAGGTGGTTGAAGAAGTTATTGGGGACCATGAAATGATGGTAAGCTTCTAAGCTCTAACTTCAATCTCCATAATGCTATTATTGCTACCAAATGTGTTAATTACCTCTGTAACTCTTTGTTTTCTTCAATGCACATTGCACAACTATCACACTCGACATAGGCACATTCAACTGGAAAGGGTAAAGATATGCGTGCCTTTGGTTTGTCCCTAAATTTTGTATTCCTACAGGTGAATCAAGTTGACTAATTAGGCCCGCGACAGCTCACATCAGTGTCTCAGTTGGTCGAGGTCCCAAGTGTGACTAGTGTTATCCATTGGAGCATCAACTGTTATATGAGGAGACACTTGCATGTTGTGAGGTTTTCTTAAGCGAATCTGTTTGACATGGGATTTCTCTGTCCACACCAAAATCCTCTTACGTGGTAAGAGAACTAGTACCTCTAAGGTACTTGGAGTCCTCCGTGAATAATAAATAATGTTCTTTTAGAGATGCATTACTGCTGTGTGTTAATGCGGATGAGCTTGGTAAATCAAGTATATATCATAGGATAAGTCATTTTGCTGGTGCCCCAAAATTCTAATATTCTAATTTGTAGACTTTTTTATTTCAACAAAAAATAAAAGACTTTTTTTTTTTTTATTAAGTACATGTTGTATGCTTTTTCTGTTAGTGAAATGTCTGTCAATGATTAAAAAGTGTATCATTTTTTGTTGTTGTCCATGATTGGGGATAACTTACTTGGTAAAGGAAAAATTTGTACAATTCCACAGCAACGTATTGAAGAAACTTTGATAAAATTTATCAGGAAAATTGTGTTATTCACTTGTTTGTTGGTTTTTCCTTCTTTAATTTAATATCACCTCGCGTTTGTGTTTCATCTATGAAAAATTACTTCGTCAAATATATTGATTTTTACTAACTTATTAAGTATTATGATTTACGTGATGAAATATATTATTACCAAAAACTTATTTTTTAATAACTATGTATTCTTTTGTCACCATAAAGAATTCTTTGTGACGAAATTTCAGTAATCAACGAATTTATGAACCGCAATGAAACTGTAGTGTCATTAAAAATGACTAAAGCGATAAAATTTAGTTCATTGCAGATGTTCTTTCTTGTGACGATTAGAAGTTGTTACTATGTAATTTTCTGCAACAAAAAAGGCTGATGGTCACTAAAAAAAACTACAGCGTCAAGCTTTTAGTTTCGTTTCTATAAAATTAGTTAGTGACAAATTAATTTGTCAGCATAAACTCTTTTTTTGTAACGAAAGTTACAGATTATCACCAAAAAGATTCCGCGTCAATTTTTTTATCATCATCACAATAGAATTAAATGGTGACAAAACTTTATTATTACAGAAAACTTATCAGTAACTAAACATTGTTTGTTTCTAAATGTTGTGACGAAACCTGAGACTCGTCGCAGAAAACCTAACAACTGTGACAATAATTTTTTTTGTCATAATAAATAAGCTTTAGCGGTGAAATCTTCTTTGCCGCAAAAACTATTGTCACTAAAGCCACATTTTCTTGTAGTGTGGGCACCAACTTTCTTTCTCTTTCGGCGGAACACTCTCATTAGACTAGCTGTCACTCAAGGTGGTTATATCGGCATTTTTTCATTCTTTGGTCCTATATATATGGCATTGTATAGCATCGTATACTCATCCAATATTCAGTGAGAATCAGAGAGTGAGAAACAAACTCATAGAGAGTAGTGTATGCAAAATTAAGAGAGAGTAAGGTCTTGTTCTTGAGGGGAGTTTATACTCTTGTAAACTTGGTCAAATCATAGTGCAACGTTATCGTCGTCTTCCAAAGGATGTAGATCATCTTGATCGAAACACTATATATCCTTGTGTTGTGTGTGTCTGTTTTACATTTGTTTTTCATTTCTATTTCAATTCTCTATTGATTGTGCTTGGAAGAGCCGTTGGTCATATCAAAAATAATGTTTAAATGGGGTATCTCATAACAAATGAGGATATGCAGTAAGCCGTCCTTGAAACTTGAAACTTTCCAGTGTCCTTTCTGTGTCATGTTCTTCGAAAATAAATTGAAGCTTAAGTTTTCCCATCGGGTCATGTTCATTAAGAGTTTAAAAGCTTTCGCGGTAAGAAAATGCCTTGATCAGAAGTCTGTTATGCTTTGGTATGAATGTCTACATGCTATTGTGACACTCTGGTGATGCGAGAACTAGTGTAGACAACTGACATAAGAAATTTTGAATCTCTCTATTGGGTTGCGGGAAAAAAAAAAAGATCAATGTGGAAAAATTCCAGATCACGAGCCTCATGGGAAAAATTCTAGACTGCGATCATGAGTGCAAATGCTGGCGCAGAATGCATAATTTAGGCCCCAAAGCAATTTTTGGACACGAGACAAACTTTGTCTTGGTGCATTCATCACAATGGCAATGTTAGATCAAAATGGCAAACTATATATTTTTATTTTGAGTCACGGATACAATTTTACCTAACTAAATCAAAGTCTTAGATGGTTAATCAAAGACCTGCAATTTCCTTGCATGCCCACCCATTAAAGCAGAGAGTTTGCACAAAATCACTCATTTTTCAAAGGTCAGATTTGTGCTACATTGAATTTCCTTCTCACCCTTGATAAGGATAAGGGCACACTTTAGGGTTTCATTTATAAACTACTAGTGGCTACGCTCTCCATCCTATATATTCTCACTGAAACCAAACTACAACAACTTCTCCGTCTCCTCTCTGTTTTGAACCTCCACAATCCAGAAGCTCATTCATATTTGTTTGCTCTGTTTGAGAAATGGATTACTGGGAACAGCCGCCTAGAATCTACCTACACTATGATTTTTCCTCTCTGAAATAAGCCAACCATCCATCTATTGGATAAATACAAAGGTCTCATCGATCATTTAGCTGCCTCTTTATTTGCTTGGTTGATTATGAATCTGAACGACATAGTGGAATTCTGTATCTATGTAACTAATTTTATTTTTTTTCTAGTAATTTATGAATAATTGTAACCCAACAAATTGCAGGTAGAACCTAGTCGGAATCATGTTTTCAATTTTCTATGTTAAAATGTTTGAGTATCCAGATCCAATTGCACATCAATGATCCTACTGTTGTTTTTTAATTATTTTGGATCAAATATGTAATTCTCTGTTTTGTCTAAAAAATATTTTTTGGGTATCTATTGTTATGTTACATTTAGAGTGTCTTAAATGTATTGTTAGATTTTAGAAATGTTTTCTTATGAATTGGTCTCGGGTTTTATTGGTTGTGAATTGCACATTTATTAAGTGTAATACCTCTAAGCTGGTTGAAGGTCTAGGTTTTGGTACAAAACAAATTTTGGATCATATATATAAATTTTGGATAAACAATAGATAAGCTTCCATGCTATTCTAATTGTAACATTCTAGGTGAGAAATTCCATATTTTGGATTTCGATGCAAATTATAGAGCACATTGTATATTTTAAGGTCACGTGGTTTTGGCATCATGTTATGGATCAAGATGTTAAGAATCTTAAGATATCTATGTAGTTATATACATGCTGGCACAGCCCCCTTAAGCGGTAGTCTTAATTTTTTTTTATTTTCTTTTTGGATCACAATTATTTTATCACAAATTAAGCAAGGATGATTATCCATTGAGTACAATTTTTTCAGCGAAGATTAGGGCTTGAAGAAAATCTACGAGGGTATGTGGATATCACTTTTTTTCAGAAACAAAAGTGAAATTCCAAAATTCAGAAACTAAAACAATTTGCTTCCAAAGAACTTTGAAAACTTAATACTTCATAACCTAGAGGTGTAAAACCTGCCGGCCCAGCACATCACATCCCACGAAATCACGTGCTTAGCGTGCTATGTGCTGTGCCAGAGATTATCACGTGTTGTGTTGTGCCGTGCTAGAAGGCGTGCTGGGCTGGGCTGGGCTGTGCCAGAAAAATAAACATGATGTGTCGTGATGTGTTGTGCCGAGCACATTTATTTTATATTTTCCAATATAAATGTTTTCCAAATATTTAGGTATTATTATGAAAATAAGTCAACAAAACTATGATAAAATGTCAATAATAATTGGCTAGAATAAAGGCTTTTTATTGAAATATACACAAAATATGATGTATTGTGCCATGTTTTGTAGTATTTTATACATATTATGACGTGCTTTCTTAACATGCTATGATGTGCCATGCCACGTGCTAATCCATGCCGCGTGCTGTGCTGGGCTACTGTGTCAATTAGTCAAACCCAACACGTCCCAGTTAACTAACGTGTTGTGCCGTGCTGGGCTGGGCTCAAATTTTAGCGTGTTGGGCTGTGCTCGTGCTGGCACAGCCCAATTTACACCTCTACCATAACCTACAAATCAAAATGGTCGATGGTTTATAAAAGACCTACAAAATTTGCTACTGCGGAGGGGTGATTTCGTTACGTGTTGTGTACCATATTAACTCTTTAAAAAGTTTAGCACTTCCTATACGAGATTTTTGCCGAAAAAAGACTTAAAAAATCGCCTAATTCCGCATATATGTTCAACATACTACTGAATTCACATACATGGCCAAAAGGGAAAAATATGACCAAAAAAAGTGACGCCCATAACCCACACACCTGATGTGCCTTTTGGGGCAATACCAAATTGTCCAAAATGATCCTATCCTTCAAAATCTTCCACGTGTATCGGGCAATATCACTGCCGTTTATAACAAAAATCGTAGGTCAGCAATTACGGTCTGTCAAATACATAGATGAGCGGTTAGATCAAGAAATCAAAGAATCACAACTAAACCCTAAACTTAACGACCCATATATAAGTATAGTATAATTCTCTTCACTCCTAAAGAGTAGATCCAATTTGTGGCTGCCTCCCTCCCACGTCTGTGTAGAGAAAGAAGACAAGATAGAAATCAAAATCTAACCCTAAAATAAAGATCAAGTCTCTCGTATCATCTTTGATTCTTTGTCAATGGCAACAAAACAATATCATGCGTGAAAGATATTCTTCAACGGCATCGTCAACAAAAAAATCTATAAAAAATCTATTAGCATGATGATTTCTCCTCTCAAATATCTCAAATATAATCTATTCAACGTTTTCGTCCCAATCTGGAATACCTAGAGGGGAGCAGCACAGAAACGTGGCTTTCGCATGATGATTTCTCCTCTCATCAATCTCAAATCGGCTTTGGCTCTTCAAAAAAAGTCAAAATACGTAGAGCGAGCAGCAAGGAAGAACATGTTGAAGTTCTCCTCTTGATGAGCCAAGATTGAAGGCAAGAAGTGAGGGTAACTGTAAAGCTGGTTAGCAGTAATTTTACTTGGTGTAGTATCGAAATTGCAGCCCTTTCTCACGTCAAGAAAGAAGTGAAAGTAACTCTGAAGCAGCGAAATAACAATGCATTGTATTATGAGATCTACTTTCCTTTGTTGTTCAAATTAAATTTCTTAATTTGTATTATCTTAGTTTTGTTCTCCGATTCAAATTTTTGAGATTCATCATAGCTAGTATCTCAATTTGTTGCAATTGATGGTCAGAGTTAGTGAGTAACCTTGGTTTGTAATGAATGCTCAAATTGCAACACTGGTCTTGTTTCAGTTTGTATTCCTGGTCAGTTTTAATAAGGTTTCTTCCAAATTGATTTTCTACTGCAACCAGGTTTCAAGCAAGGCAGTTCCCATACAATAAATGCCTCGTTGTTGTAAGAGCTTGGAGCTACTGTCTCAACACTACAACAAATGAGTCAACCTCAGTGAGAAGCAGAATACACATCTGCTTATCCCACCAGAACTCATCCCTAGCCCTGCAATAACATCTAAAATTACAAACAAATGACAGCACAAATAGAATAAGCTAAGCACAAATAGAATAAGCTAAAAGAATATGATAAGGCAAGATTAAGGGGTCATTACGTGAAAATATAAGGACGGCATGCGATTTTGTCACAAAGAGAAACAGTGGCAGAGTAAGACCTTTACTTAGGAAGGCAAAATAAAACCACATAAGAAACTACAAATATAAATATAATTGCAAATTTCTGAAATATACCTGGGAAAATCCCGAAATCTATTTGATAACATATTTTGTACTCCCTCCGTTCCATTTTACTTGTTTTTTTAGGGTTCTTTTTATGTTCCAAAATAGATGAGTGCTTAAGCTTTTTTCCCAAATTCGCACTAATTTGCCCTTGCTTTGGAATCATACCATACCATTAATTTTCATTGAAATTAGTAGATTGATAATTATTCTAGTTTTTAAATCCACTCCATGGAGGATAAATACTCTATCCCAAGTAAATTACAACGGGATTCGTAATTTACACCAAATATTGAAACTAAAAACTAGTTGATTTAAATTTTTATGAAGCTATTAATAAGGGAAGATTTGGAAAAAAATTACTCTCTATGTTGTTTCTTAATCTGCGTGAAAAACTCTACAATGTCAAGTAAAATGGAACGGAGGGAGTAGATACTACTAACCATTTGATATTTTTGTTTGCACCCAGAAATATTTCCAGGCACTAAACACGATGATTTTGGTGTTGTTGATGGAAATAGGGTTAAAAACATGAAACTAAAATAAATAAATAAGATGCAGATTTTACGTGGTTCGGCATGGTTTGCCTACATCCACGGACGAATCCCCTTCGGGAGTGATTTTTTTATTGATAATAGAATTACATGGGATTTTTTCTCCACCAGCTTCCCCTTTCCATCAGGATTTCATTCCCTCTATTTATACAATTCTGAACTAGGCTCTTACCCTCTTATGAGGTAAACATAAATTGTATTTATTTCCCTTGCATGAAACCTCTTGGAATTAATTTTGCATGAAACCTCCTGGAATTAATACTGCATGAAACCTCCTGGAATTAATATTGCATGAAACCTGGTCATGCCTTGCATGCCTCCTTGTATTTATTTTTGGGCCTCCCGTGTATTTTTTACAGTTTGTCGATGGTGGATTTTAGACAAGGGGTAAAATCGTAAAACCCCATGACCTAGTGTTACCCGCAACACATTAATTGAGAACATTTAATTCAGATGTAAATAATTAATAGGGGTACTTTTTCAAAATACCGGATTAGGGTTTTCGACACAAAACCCTAATTCCAAAACCAAGCCGCATACTGCGCACCATGGCAACTATGCCAAAACTAAGCCGCTACCCAGTTGTAGCGCCCGCAACTTGTCTAAGGTGGCTATGCGTGCCATTGTCACATGCCAAGACGTTACCACTAGCCACTTTTTATTCCAACCCGCTACCCAGTTGTAACGCCCGTAACTTGGCTAAGGTGGCCGTGCGTGCCGTTGGCACATGCAAACACGTTACCACTAGCCACTTTCTATTCTAAGCCGCTACCCAATTGTAGCGCCCTCAATTTTGCTAAGGTGGTCGTGCGTGTCGTTGGAACATGCCAACACGTTACCACTAGCCACTTTCTTTCGCTACCCAGTTGTAGCGCCCGCAACTTGGCTAAGGTGGTCGTGCGTGCCGCTGGCACATGCCAACACGTTACCACTAGCCACTTTCTATTCTAAGCCGCTACCCAGTTGTAGAGCCCGAAACTTGGCTAAGGTGGTCGTGTGTGCCATTGGCACATGCAAACACGTTACCACTGGCCACTTTCTATTCTAAGCCGCTACCCAGTTGTAGCGCCCGCAACTTGGCTAAGGTGGTCGTGCGTGCCATTGGCACATGGCAACACGTTACCACTAGCCACTTTCTATTCTAGGTCGCTACCCAGTTGTAGAGCCCGCAACTTGGATAAGGTGGCCGTGTGTGCCATTGGCACATGCCAACACGTTACCACTAGCCACTTTCTATTCTAAGCAGCTACCCAGTTGTAGCGCCCGCAACTTGGCTAAGGTGTCCGTGCATGCCGTTGGCACATGCCGTTGGCACATGCCAACACGTTACCACTAGCCACTTTCTATTCTAAGACGCTACCCAGTTGTAGCGCCCGCAATTTGGCTAAGGTGGCCATGCGTGTCATTGGCACATGCAAACACGTTACCACTAGCCACTTTTATCCCCAACCTACTATCCAATGTCCAAGGCATTCCGCACATTCCACACATGCTCCACTAGCGACTTTGGCATTGACATTCGCACTCTAAGTGCAACTTGCGGCCAAGGCATTCTGCACACGCCATTGGCACATGCCAAATGCTCCACGAAGCGATTTTTGGCATTGTCATCCGCGCTCAAAATACAACTTTCGGTCGAGATATCCCGCACTTTCCATTGGCACATGCCGAAACGCTTCACTAGCAACTTAGGCATTGCCACTTGCTCCCACTCTCGAGACATCAACACAAATGGGGGGATGCTTTCTTAGGGGTTTGGTTTGGAGGTCACATCGTGCAGCGTATACTACGCTCGCAATAAAGAATGGCGTGCAAGGAATGAATACGGTCAATTAATAAGGAAAGTTATGGTGAAAAACGTTTTCACCATAAAGCCACAAACGGTTTCCACCTCCTCTGTTTAATTAGCACATTTACTCAATTCCTTAATGATGCCAGGGTACGTTCAATCTCACTTGTATAAATAGGTTTCACATATTCTGCCAAAAGACACAAGTCTTGGTCAGGTAAAATACAACACTATCAGATAGAAACTTTGCAAGCTCTTTCAAAAGCTTCCATCACTAGCAAGCTTCTGCAAGCTTCTACACTTCTGATACAAGTCGAGATACTACCTAGCCAGAACTCTCTGGTCTCATCACCCTTCTTCGCTATCCTCCCCAAATCAACCCTTCTCCTTCACTTTGTGACCGAAGCAAATCTGGAACGGCCATCTTCTTGGTTTAGGCCAGAGTTATACAGATTGATATCTAGAATCAAAAGTGCTCACGTGCAGCACATTTTTTTATGGGTTTAATCCAGTCTCTCCACCATCGAATTTACCAAATTCGGCAGAGGAGATTTTCTCCCATAAACAACGGTACAAACATCTCCCCCTCTTAACCTCCAACTTGTTGGGGGTTAAGAATTTTGTTTTCCTTCGCGTCGATCGTCGATGACGTAAATCGCCAGTCGCCCCCAAGCGTGAGTAGAGACATTAAAAAGACGCCCCCAACTGTGATAACCTGTAATAAAATTTGCTCACGTGCTAAGAGAGACTTTTTGCCACATGGTGGACTTGTGATGCTCGATATCTAGTCGTGTCTTGAGTAGAATGTGGTGTGTTCTTGCGGCTGGGGCAAGGCTTTTTTCTCGCAATGTAACAAAGATAGCGCTTGCTGCTTGGGAAGGTTGGTTGTTGCCGGTGTTGAGTACGAGTCTTTGGATCAATATTGGGCATTAGGCTCGTGGTTCAGACGAGACTTTATGCTTGCCAAGATGCAAGTCTTTTATACTCACGTGCAAGATGAGATTTTATGCTTGTAATAAAAGTAAGACTTATGTGCTCACGTGCAAGGTGAGGCTTTAGGTACTTGCGAAGTGATGCAATACTAAATATTGAAGGGTCTTTACAATCCTCATCTCGAACTCGATCATGTCGCTATCCACGAACCATGAACTCGATCATGTCGTTATCGACGAACCTCGAACTCGATCATGTTGCTGCCCTAAGTGCACATAAAAGTTTATCGAACATAGAAATATTTGCTTCAATGCTTTAGGGAATGGAAAAACGGTTCAAACGAGCCAAAAATCACTCAATTCGGACTTCAAACGAAAACGTTATTGACGACACAAAGATTTGGATGAAGCGGGTATGTTTGCTGGCGTTGCGTGATGACAGTGTAGAAGCGCTGATGTGTCACTGCTGACTGGGGAGGCATGGATGACGTGGCACCCCAACGGTGCTGGTTTTTGCATGGAAATTCGTGGCATTATTTTTGAGCTTTCGACGCACCTATCTCAATGATAAAACACGATTGTTTTACATGAGTCTCCTTAGTCGGTGCCAATGTTTGCACCCAGAAATATTTACAGGCACTAAACGCGATGATTTTTGTGTTGTTGATGGAAACATGGTTAAAAACATGAAACTAAAATAAAGAAATGTGATGCGGATTTTATGTGGTTCGTCATAGTTTTCCTACATCCACGGACGAATCCCCTTAGGGAGTGATTTTTTCTCTACCAGCTACCTCGTTTCCATCAGGATTTCATTCCCTCTATTTATACAATTCTGAACTAGGCTCTTACCCTCTTATGAGGTAAACATAAATTTTATTTATTTCCCTTGCATGAAACCTCTTGGAATTTATTTTGCATGAAACCTCCAGGAATTAATACTGCATGAAACCTTCTGAATATAATATTGCATGAAACCTCCTGGAATTAATACTGCATGCCTCTTTGCCATGCCTTGCATGCCTCCTTGTATTGATTTGTGGGCCTCCCGTGTATTTTATACACGGTACAAACAATTTTGCAGATAAAAATATAATTTTTCGCAAGAGAGATAATGAGAGGCAAGTATGTGAATTGGTAAAAAAGAAGCATTATCTTTCCTGCCACCAGATAAAGTACCGAAACATTAAGCGAATTACAAGATTCATTGAAATATTATCCATAAAAGAAGGTCAAGCAAGAACAAGACAATTCAAGAATTTAAAGTTAAGCGAAATGGATATTTCAAGATTCAGTGTTAACTTCGCCAGGAGGGGTTGATGGTGGATCTTCCCCAATGTTCTCATTTTCAGGAATCATTTACTTCTCCAGATTTACTTAAGCATTTTCTCCATTCTGGTTATCACTAACATTTATGTCCTTAGATGGTTCTCTCTCTTCATCTTTCTCATAAATAATTTCTTCATCACTCTCAAAATCAAAGTCGCTGTCAGGTTTGCGGGGAACTTCATCAGCATCTTCATCTAGAGGTGTAACTTTTGTTGGAGGAGTCCTTTTTCAAGCAAGATACTATTTATAAGAACTTCAGCTATAAGATGAACTTGGCGAAGAAGTGCCTTCTGACTATTTCTACTCTCGATATCCTTAAAGTAGTGGAGGTAATCAAATCTTCTCTCGGAACGATCGCGAGAATTTATGAAAGTAGAAGTAAGAATCGCATTCTCTTTGGGAACATTGGCCAATTTAGACTTCAAAGAAGAAATAGAAGAATGCAGGTTTCTCTCAGATTTTACGAAATTAAAAAGCACAAATGATTAGTAAAGTGAAATTTTCGCGAGAAGAACAAAAATCAAGGATAATTAAATAAGAAGAAAATGGTTGAGGCAGTCAAGATCCTTATGACTACCTTCCTTCTGCGAAATAAGATGTTGGACTAAAGCCAAGCTATTATTCTCCCAATGACTCATTGCATCATCAAAATTATCTCCAACTAAACCTTTTATGGGAGATCGAAAGTTCTTCTCGTTAGAAACAAGTAAAGCATTTATTTTGCGAAAGAAGCATGAGATTCTTTTAATTGTGAATATTCTTCTTTAAGTTGATTCACCCTATACTTAAAGTTATCTTTCCTTGGTTAAGTTTATTCTTCTCAGCAATCGACGCCTCAATTAATTTTTTAAGTTCACTTTTCAACGAGTAAAGGGTTTGTTCTTGATCATTATATATTTTTTGACGTATGTCAAGTTCTTGTGAAGAGATCGCCAATTTGTTTAGAAGAATTCGCTTCTCTCTGGATAGGGTTTCGTTCTCATCTGATAAAGTTTCAATACCTAAGTTAGCTTTGGTTAATAAATAAGAGACACGGGATATTTCGCTACTTAATGCTCCTTGCTCTCGAACTAACTGAGCATTCTCATTGGTAAGGTTGTCAATTTGATCAAAAAAATACGAGTAAAGATTGTCTAACTGATTATATTGATCCAATAAAGCTTCGTTGTCAGCACGGGTTTCTTCGGCGGCGAATTGAAATTCATATCTCTCCATTATACGTTTCTAATTTAAAACTTAATATGCGAATAAAAGATCTTATGGGCTCCTTCTGCACATAAGACTAAGTCATATGGTATTCTAACCTAGGATCTAGATCGTCAATCCACGTCAGCTAGGACAACCTCCTAAGTCTTATGGTATTGCTAATCTAACAACAAAACGCTGAACGAAACAATGTGACATAATTTTATTTTTAATCATTACCATTTCTCTCTCTCAATCTTTTTCATCATTCTCCCCCACTTGTTCTTCTCTCTTTCTATCTTTTCCTCTCTCTCCATGTTTCTCTCCCCTTGTTTTTCTTCTCTCTCCATCTTTTTCTCTCTCTCCACGTCCCTCTAAATTTTTCTTTCCATCTTTTCCTCTTTCTCTTCATCACGTTCACTCTCTCCATAAGAAAAAAATATATATCGCTGAACCATTCAGCGTTAATATCACTTTTTGAGCGTTTCAATCTCGCTGCTAGTTGAACTGCGAGCACATGCTAGGAGAGAGAACTAGCAAGCACTAGTGTTAACTTTTAGACCATATTTTTTTATTATTTGCAACACTTTTTGGTCAATCTAGCCCATAAGACATAGCCTAAGGATCATCGGTATTGGATGCAGCCTCTCCCACCTCCGGTTTTTGCCAAACTGATTGATTTTTATTATGTGGGAATAATAATTTTTTTACAAAATACAAACATTTTTATTGTTTTTCTTCTTTTGTTTTCTTATAGTTTTGCATTGGACAATCATCCGATAACTTAAAAAGTTCCGGTACGAATTCGAAGTCATAAAACTGCATCCTTTCTTATTTGGAATTTAGATTCGGATACTGCTATATTCTTATCCGGTTGCACACCTTTCCTATTGGATTATGCATAGTGGGCCTCTTATTGCCCTTGGGACTTGGGAGGATAAGGGAACCTTTAACACTTTAGGGTTCCATTTATAAACTAGCTAGCAGGAGCTACACTCTTTATCTCGTTCTCTTCTCACAGAAACAGATCTACACTATACTGCTTCGCCATCTCCTCTCTGGATTTCTATAATCCAAACATTAGCTCTTTCATTTCGACTTGCTCAAATGGATTATTGGGAAGAACTCCTCACATCTACCTACACAATCAAGAACGACATGCACTATGATTTTTCCTCTCAAAAGTAAATCGGACCCAGAGAAGATAGGAAACCAGAAATAGCGAAATGAAATGATACGAGGGGCTGCGTCGCCATCCTTTCATTGAAATACTGGTGTTACTTCCTGCTGGGCGGCTCCCTGACTTGACGTGGTTAGTTATAAATCTTTAAAGATTTGTAAATCGGCTTTTTCTCCATGAACCTGATGAGTCCTTCTGCTTCTTTTTGTAATTTCTGGAATAAAAGTCTGGATTATAACCAAACAGTTTGCTGCTGTTAGAAAATAGTCGGAAACCAAACAAATTTAAATTTTCTTCTGCTAGAAAATAGTCATTCTGCTATAACCAAAAGTCTGGATTATAAATTGTTTTTAATGTTTGAGTTTCAAGATTCAAAATTGCATGTTCTTCTGTTTTTAAATTTTTGGATCACATATGTAATACCTATGTGTCTAAATAATATGATATGAACTTCCTGAACCCCCCAACTTTATGTTAAAACAGTGGTAGTACTTGGTTATAGTTCAGAAATGTTGTTATGTTTTAGTCTTATAAAGATATGAGATTGCAGGCAAATTTTGATCTTGGATATTCGTTCTGAATTGGACCTTAAATGTAATAGATGTGTTTGGTATAATTACTATTAGTCAAGATTATTTAGAAGCGAGACTAGGATTGCCTGAATGGCACTGATTGTATTTAACAATGGAAGGATTTACTACCATTGTTGCGTGGTAATGATTGTTTATTGGTTAATTTACTAAAAAAAAAAAATGCGTGAATTTTGTAATTTTGCTCATTAGCAAGCCGGAAAAACTTAGATGGAGCTGTCCTTGATGTTGACCTTAATCCTTGCATCTTCAACATAAGAGTTTCATCTTTTAATTTCTGTGGCATAAGCTTGTGGACAAACTGCTTTATCGAGAGCTTCACTTTTTGCTATTTCCTAATGTCCATTGTTTAATCCACAAATGCCTAGATTAGAAGGTTGTAATCCTTTGATATGAATGTCAGCAATTGTGACATTCTGATGAGTGCAAAAACTAGATTAAAAATAGATTGGAGAAGCAAGGCCTCAGCTGTATCCATCCTTCAGTTGCAAATGCGCTCCTAAAAAGACATGTGAAACTCATAATTTTTATTCTCTGAGTAAGACTTGCATGATGTAAATGTCTCCTCTGTCACCGATCTTAACCAAACACTGTAATATGCAAGTATAACTGGCACAAGTAATTTTTCTAGATACAGCATTACTGACTACCCAAAACCAGTGAACTCAATTTACTACTGTCATTCAAATTTGGCATAAAGTATGATGAGGAACAAAAAGCAAAGGTGCAAACGCTTCTCAGCGAACACCTACACTTGTTGGTGTTGATGAGAAGAAAATAGAAACCCATAATGTTGGGTACTGCAAGCATTTACTTGATGCTGCAAAGGTTCATTTACTTGATGCTGCAAAGGTTCATGGTTGCTAAAAAGATAATGAATTGAAAAAGTTAGTTCTTAATATTAATTCTTTGTGCATCTTTGCATCGGTGGCTCTGCCCATTTCTGAGTCATTAACCAACTTTGGAACAACGACTCACAAGTTAGATTTTAGGTTATGAGTCAAATTTTGAGTCACTTTGGTAGATGAATCTTGGGATAGATTTGAGACACAAAACATATTGGGTCATAGACAGGTTTTAGATTACATGGACAAAGTGGCTTTGGGTAGTCAGTAAAGCTGTAGATAAAAAAATTACTTGTGTCAGTTATACTTGTATATTACTGTGTTTGGTTAAAAGTGGCAAGTAGTTTATCACATAACTATAAAAAAAGAAGTTAGTATTGCTTATGAGGTGGTTTCATTACATGCATATTCTTTAAAGGAGAAAATGGTATAAAATGAAACTCTCATTGTTCAAAGACTTGGATTTAAATTGCGGGTACTTACATATTTTCGAGAATAAAGATTTCAGTGAATAGAAATTAAGATTTCAATAAACAGAAATTAAGACTCATAGAGAGCATGAAGTAATTCCTCATATTAAATCAATATCATCCACATGATAAATTCAAAAGCGGCATTTTCTTATATTAGAAGGGTAATAAAACTTGATATTCACAATTCAGAAAAAGTATCATCAGGCAAAAAATTTGTCGGAAGCCGAGCAATAAGCTGAGCTCCAACCCCCTTTTGAATGACCACTCCTAATCTAAGAAAAAGAGAATCTCCCACACGCACATTGACATCATAACTAGCAATATAGTTACGTAGGCGTTTAAGAAAAATCGTGGTATCTTCTCCAATCTCTCCCAAAGTGGTGAAGGCAAGTGCCCCAAAACCGTAACCCTGAGCCGTACACTTCTCCAAGTTCTTGGCATTCTTCTTAGTAACAACATTTTTGATAGAAATTCCTGGTGAAAAGGTGCGAACCCCGCCTCCAAGGAAGGGTGAAACTCCAGTCACATCAAAACACATGTCACGACCATTTTCCCAGTTAAGCACGAGTATACCTGTCGGTCTCAAAGCAGTCCCATTATTGGAAAGAAAACCCAAATCAACCTCCTTCCTAGCCAAAACACCTGCACGATAACACATGTAAGCGATAGTATCACACACCAGATCATGTCTAAACTTTAGGCCCACTTCATTTGCGCAATGCAAGGCATGATCTCCTAAAGGATCCATATCCCTTTTGAAGAAAGGGCAAGCACCATCCATCTCGAATAAAGGGATCCCAAATCTATAATTGAGCATTGCACTAAATTGCCTAGCTCCGATATGGTGATTGAGTTCCACAATTGGAATTTCCATCAGAAAATCCCAAGCATGTTTTGTTTGATTACATTGCCAAAGCACCGAATCACGTTCCGTCATAACAAAATTGGTGGGAATGTTCTTTTTAATAGCATCAAAGTAGATAGTTTCCAAGGAGTTCATAGAATGGGTGGCAAAACTACTCATGCATATAAGAGGAACAATCCCACACAGAGAGTTGAAGGATTCCATAGCATACTGGAGGGAAGGGATACTACCACTGATACCAATACCCCTCAAAATGATAGATTTCAAATCCTGGGTCTACAGACAAGACGCAAGATAGAAATAATGTTGAGTGTCTTGTATAGTGTACACTTCCAAACCACCATGCTTGAACGGCAAAGTAGATAGCTTCTGTTGAAGAAGGTCAAATACAGGTCCATCCCCTGTGATAATGTGTCTCAAAAATTGAAACATCCGCGTATCGAACAAATCCAAAGCTTCTAACAAAAATTCTGGCTTTGTGGTACGTAGAGCGAAGTAAAGCCGCGAAACAGCCGTACAATTTCTAAATAACAACAATTCACCTTGAGGGTCTTCTAACTTCTCTACAGCATCGACAAGTGCCATAGTCTTGCGAACTCTAGTGACTAACAAATTCTTGTTAAATTAACCATCAAGACTGACTGGACCACCCAGAAGTTTCAACCCCTTTGAAGGCCTACTGATATTAGGAGGAAAAACACATGTAGTCGTCGCTCTAGGATCGGGGGATGGCCAAAACAAGTCCGTCTTCGACACATTCAAATGCAAACCTCAAACAACCCCTTCATCTTGAATAATTTTCAAAGCCTTTGCGACCATCAAGGTATCGCCTATTAAGGTACCATCGTCAAGGTACCAAGCTTGCATTTCAATCTCACATTGTGACGCAATACTCTTGACCTAGGGGTGCAACATGAGAGAAAATAACAGAGGCCCTAAAGTGTCACTTTGTTGCATACCTTGGGAAGAGGAAAGGACATGGTCCATATAATACAGACGAGCATGTGAGGCATAGAAGAATTCTAACCAACGAGAAATTGAAGGACACATCTTACGTAACTCGGATAATATAGTTGTGCGATCAATGAGATTGAAGGCATTTGAATATTGTCTGAACCCCCATTCTCTTCGAGCATGTGATTTACAGAGTGTAAGATAGCCTCACCTCCACATATATCCCCAACACCGAACTGGTAATCTCCCAGGTACGCATTCATCTCCTTGCCGACATGAGTAGCAGCACATTTTGAGACCAAGCGCCTCTAAATGGTACCCACGGTAATAGGGCGTAAGCCCCCAGCAGGTTTAACCAACGGAGTGAGAGGAGCACTTGTTATAAATTTGCCTAATGAAGGTGGACATAAACCAGCAAGCAATAAGTTGACCACATCTGTGATGAAATCAATGAGTTCTTCAGAGATGGCAGCAGCCGAGCCGCTAAGATCATCTAAGAGATGTTGTGCCCTGAGGCCATCTCTACATGGTCTGTAGTCGCAGTCATAGCTCCATGTGAAGAAAGATGAGGTGGAATCACGGAGGGGGGACTGGGATGCTTGCATCTCAGTTCATTCAATGTGCCTTCATTATTGGGCGCAACACCACTAGAAGTTAGTGTTCGAATACCTGCTGCATCTAAACCATCCCTGAGCTTCCTTTTACAAAGACGCAAGTTAACAGTTTCCTGACAATCCGTCCTGTCCTTATTTTTCTTCTCGAACTCTTCCTTCCACAGCTCATGGTCCTCCAATCTCCCTCTGAATTAATACCCAACAACAATCAGCTCCATCCCATTGGTTCAAGCCAAGATTAATGGATTTATCTGCAGTTTTTTTCTGCTGCTAGTCTTCTCTTCCTGGCTGTTTTGCGGGATGAAAGTGTGCAAGATGCATACTGAAAATAGCAGGAGATGAATCCAGGGCGCGAGTTCCATGGGGTGAGCAATCACTTTCTGAAGCACAGATTTAAAAGTCCGAGCAAAATTCAACCTACACTTGGCAGGGACACTGGAAACTGTGCGGATTTTAGCTCTAAAAACAGTATTCAACAGTTCCAAACTTAAGGTAGGTGCAGCAATATTGTTGGAACCGTCATCCGAAGTAATAGATGGGGTAATATCTGTAGCAGGTGCAGATATACCCTGTACAAGACTCACCGATCCTGTAGCTATTGATGGCGTTGGCACAACAAAACCTCCTTCATGTTTCTTACAATTTTTGTCCCAGGCATTTACATGCATACTTTGAGTGCACAGCCAACACTTCAATTGCAGTAAAACAACCTCCCAAGCTTTATAGATATCAGCATTGCATCGAAGCCTCTCTCGGCATCTATCCAAACCTTCACCCCCCTTGTAATGCAGGTTCTTCAAATGGCTGAACAATGAAACCTTCAAGAGCCCTCTCCCTCCCACACCATTCCAACATCCATCCAAACAACGAAGAATGCATTGAAAAGATCGTTGGCACCACCAGAGAGTGATTGGATTAAAAAAGGGGTCGCAGGTACAATGTCAGGATTGGGTTCTGTGAAAGAATCAAATACCGGCATTATATAGCTCCTAGGTTTGAGAAAACCCTAGAAGAAAAAGATTTTCTCTACGCGTGCTGCAAAGGGGGATCAAAATAGGACATAACAGTAGGGGGAACACACACTTGATATTGGATTATACCCGATGGGCTGGTTTTGTGGGCTGGTTCTGTACTGAAGTTGTTACCTTTGAAAAGGATAATAAGGGCACAAGACACACTTTAGGGTTTCATTTATAAGCCAAGCCAGCTACACTCTCTAGTCTTTCTAAACCAAACTACAACTTCGCCGTTTTCGTCTTCTTCTCTGAGCTGAATCTCTAAAATCCAAAAGAAGCTCTTTCATCTTATCCTCTCCGATTAAGAAATGGATTATTGGGAAGAACATCCACATAGAATCTACCAGCACTATGATTTCTCCTCTCAAAAAGTAAGTCGGATCTTCAGCATAGATCTTGTTGTACTGCATAGATCTTCCAGTGGCAAAAGGAAGGAATCCATATATGGGTGCCACTATTCACGTATTGCATAGATCTTGTTGTAAACTCTCTGAAGCTTCCAATTTCATCGATCTTGTTCATTATAAAAACTAAAGATTCATACTGCAAGGGGGGGATTCATCGATCTTGTTTATTATAAAAAAATTGCTAGTGAAATTTGGTAATTTTGCTCCGTCAGTACAGCATTTGCAAGTCTCAGTGCCGGTTGGTAATGTTTCACTCTCAGAAGCCTTTTAACTTTCACCGACATAAGCGTGAAGAAGATATGGACAAGCTGCTTCCTCAAAAGCTTCAGTTTTTTGCGATTGCATCATGTCCATTGCTTGTTTTAACATTCACTCCTTCAAGAGTTTAAACCATTTGGAGTAAAAAATGCGTAGATTAGAAGGCTGTAATCCTTTGATATGAATGTCAACATAAATGAATCCTTTGGATGGATTTATCAATCATCTTCGTCCTCACCCATCCTTCCATGCATGTCTGTTAATTTGGACACCGCCTTTCTCTAAGATATGGAGAAGTAAGGCATCAGCTTTATCCATCCCTCTGTTGCAAATGTAGTTTAGTGCTTGACAGTTATTGAAATGGAAAGGTTTGTAGTTCAATTCTTCAATTTCCGGAAAGGTTTGTTCAATTCTATATGGAAAGGTTTGTTCTTGGGAGAATATCAATTATTTCAAGCTAGCACTAAATCTTTGTAGTTCAATTCTTCAATTTCCGGCTTAATAGTTGATTGATCTCCCGTTCTTTTTCTCGTGGGTAGCAGTTTGATCCCATTTCTGAGTCATTAAGCAATTTTGGAAGCCGACTCAAACATCTAATTTTGAGTTAGGGGACAAATTTTCGGTCATTTAGGTGATGTTGGCTCTTCCGAAAGATTTTGAGTCCCAAAACATATGTTGGGTGGTACGACAGATTTTGGTACGTATGGACAAGATCAACAATCTAACTGTAGAGGTGGAAATTACCCACGAGGTAATTTCTGATCATCCGGTAAATTTTGATCTATGAGGTAAAATTTGGTTAATGGGCCATTCTGGATCTTATATTCAATAGAAAAATTCAAGGGAACATAAAGACGGATTTTGAATTATGGAGCAAATGATAGACCACATTGCATACTCCAAGACCACAAGGTAACTTCTGAGGTACGGTAATCTTTGCGTCAGGTTATACACCAAGATGATACGATATCATTGTAGGTGCATAAATATCTCTTAGGACACATGTCCCCCATCAACAAAGATCCAACGGCCCATTGACCTGGGCTACCCAATAACCGATAGCCCAAGAAACACCATAACGCACCAAGACACACTTTACTCCATCCCTAGGCAAGTTCAAAATGGACGGAAAGGATGAAAGGCCACTGACGAGGAAGTGTCAAGTGCAGGGACAGCTGTCTCACGCGTGCATGCCCCCAACTACCCGCATTTAATACATCTGGTACGAAGACACGTGCCAAGCAGTATCTGGAAAGAAAGGAAGGTAGAACGATGGGGGAGCGTTAAACACGCTCAACATCCCCCACGTGTCGAACATGCCCTGGAAGGAAGACAGACATGTAGTTACCATTAGGAAGCATCGGAACGAGGCGAAGATACCAGCGGGATTGGCATATAAGCCGAGAAGATAAGGATAAGGAAATCTCAGAGATGGGACCCATGTAATGTACCTATAAATACCCCGATTCTCTTAGAGAAAAGGGGTCGACAAATTTTAGGAAGAAAGAGAAAGAAAGAAAGAGAAGCGAATTGTGAGATAGGTGAGCTTTATGTTTCTATCTGTATGGCTTCGCTCCCCCTACCCAGAGTCATTCGACTATGCATTGTAACATTGATACCCATATAGTGAAGAACCAACTCCCCGTGGATGTAGGCCTTAGTGCTGAACCACGTATATCATCGTCTTATTTATATTCTGCTTTAAAGTTTAGGTCATTGGTGATCTCATCATCGTCATCTGTGACGCTGACCCCCCACCGCCGGGAAACGATGACGAGCCCGAAATCTCTGAGATTCCCGAATATTTCATATCTGTTGTAAATCCCATTTCTGAGATCAACTCTCTGTTGATCTGATTTTTAATTGTGTTTGTGAGCATGTGGATATCATCGTTATTTTGTGTTCACAATCATGTAGTTAGTAGCTCCCATCAAGTGATGTACTTGATCAATTACAAGTCTAATATGGTTGGGTTTCCATGCGATTCCAAGGATAAAAAGTAAGAAAAGGTGGTTAGAACCCAAAAATTGAGATACTAATTTTTCTTTTGGGTAAAGTACATATTATCACAATGATGATTATCTACCGAGTGCACACTTGACAAGGAAAAATTTCAGCTCTGGAAAACGTTGTTTAGATGTGAAAACTACAGTCAAATAATTTTATTTTATTTCTTTTTAAATTTTGTGTCAATTCTGGAGAAAATTCTTAATGATTGTAATCAAATAATTTGAAGCTCGAAAGATTTTTTTTTTCTACATTTTAAAACGTTTGAGTTGAATTTCCAGATTTAGTTGCAGATCAATAATTCTAGTGTTGTTTTTAATTTTTTTCTCGATCAAATACATAACTAGATGACCGCTGCCACCGTGGTGTTCTGATTCTCAAACAATCTTATATAGCCTTTCGGTTTTGCACTCGCTTACAAAATAAGTCTCTCACAGCCCATTAGCCAAGGCCAATCAAATTAGTCCTGCTCTGGGTCAAATCGGGCCAGCTGAGTCAAATCACCGGAAAGGAATTCTGGCTGAGTTCAGCTGTTTCTGACCGTTTCCAGGCCGAGTTCAGGCCTTTTATCAGCTGCACAATCCGACACATTCATTCTTCACTATTTCTCAGCACTCAAGAACCTCCCCAGCTTCTCATACACAACACCAGACCCATTCCATTTCCTTGAAACAGTACCACCAACACACTGCAATAAACCACTGTAATTCAGCTCACCTCTCCAATTCCTGTTACAGCTACTTGCACTGCAGTTCAGCTCTTGTACCTTGTTGGATGTACCATAGTCAACTGCAACCAGAGATAACTAGCCAGTCTATTACAACAACATCACATCTTCCCATCTGCATTCTTCATTTCAATGCAGAAAACCCTTTTCTTCATCTTCTTCATTAGTTTCTCTACACTCGAACTCAACCAATCTCCACATATTCGAAATATAAACAAACCCCTTCATTTATTGCTCAATTACCGCACAAGGTCTTCTTTGTGTTAACTTCAATTTCACCAACAAAACCTTCTTCTTTGTGTTAACTTCAGCAAATCTAATTTCCAACTCCAACCCATGGCTTCTAAATCTTCTCAGCTGCAACAAACCCATTTTAACCCGAACTGAATCCATCTCTATTTTTTAAATCTACTACAACAACCAACCCCATCAGCATCATCAGATTCTCGATCTCAAACAGCCTCCAAACACCAAACCTCTAATTCATCATCTGAAATCTCGTGCAACAATGATCACCACTTGCAACTTCAATTAACAAAACCAATCTTCTTCCTTGACTTTGTATAACAGAAACT
Source organism: Papaver bracteatum (assembly GCA_023529315.1). Classification (NCBI taxonomy): domain Eukaryota; kingdom Viridiplantae; phylum Streptophyta; class Magnoliopsida; order Ranunculales; family Papaveraceae; genus Papaver; species Papaver bracteatum. The sequence continues at coordinate 603,257 of JAJJWX010005189.1, read as the reverse complement.
ACTTCCCCTTTTTAAATTCTCACCACAGACCATTCACTGATTCGACCACATTTTCATCTCAATCACAATTTAAGAAACCTAAATTCACCATTCTTCAACACCAAATCGCAGCAGCAGATTTGATTCTTCTTCATCCATCTCAGAACCAACACCCTCTTAATCATATTAGAACAAGAAATCCTATAATCGATTAACAAACACGAAATCCTAAAATCGATTTTTGAAACCCCAATACAGATGATGAACAAACCCTAAAATCCTAAAAATCGATTTATAAGAGATTTTACAAGTAAATCGAAACTGAAATCCAAACCCTAAGATTTCCAAAAAAAAACAGATGATGATGATAAAATACTTACATAGATCGAAACTGAAATCGAAACACTAAACTCGATTAGTAGATGATTGAAGATCGGTTATGACTAACAGTTGATTGAAGATGTGAATTTTCAGTGGGGAGGAAGATGAGAGGCGGGAGAAGAAAAGAGAAAGAAGTGAAAGAAAGGTCGATAGAAGGGGGAGGAGAAAAAAATAAAAACAGATTGAAAATATTTTGGAGTTGTCGGGATTCGACCCCAGGCCCTCTGACTCAAGTTTGAGAAAACTGTCCTCAACAATTAAGAGATTTCCAACCTCCGTGTCCTTTTTTTCCGCCCAATAAATTTACGTGATTACCATTCATTTTTCAGCCTATTTACGAAAATGTCTAAAAGAAAAGAAAAAATAAATTACGTCTGCATCCTTTTAGAGGGATATTTTCGGATTTTCATTAATGGACAGACACCAAATCCAATCTTTTTTGTCTAATTGGAAAAAATTATCACGCTTCACATTGACACAAAGTCACCATATATAGAGTGCTCCCTCGCTTCGCTCAGTCCGCCTAATGATATGATCTTCCTGGATCTCCAATTTTCTGTTTTGTTATTGTAAGATTTTGATGTTAATTTATTGAATTAGTACTTTGATAGAATCAAGAAATGTTCTTATAGTCTTATAAACCATTGAGATTGGGTGTACGATATACGATATTTGATCTTGGGTTTGTTCAATATCTCTAATTAGTTGTTTGAAGGCCTAGGTTTTTTGTTCAAGATCCATAATAATTGAGACCACCAGTATGGTGTCTTATTGTTTCTTGAGTATGGTGTCTTACTGTTTGTTTCTTGAGTATAGTAAAATGTTCTTAATGTTGAGACACAAAACTTAAATTTTGAATTACTCATCAATGACATTCACAAGTGAAAACTACAGGGAGACCCATTCTTCGGATCTACCCACCATGAAACCCACTCTCAGAAATCTAAAGGCGCACACCCATTTTCTAGGAAAAAATTATTCTGAAACCCATATTTTATAAAATTCTATTTCGTTCTTTTTTCTTCTTCTTCTTCATCTTCAATTCCTTTTCTTCAACAGCGCCACCAACCCATCATCCATCTTCTAATTTTGGATCAATTCGATTCAACACTCAGCAACCCATTCATATTGTTAACCTCTACCTGTTCATAGATTCAACCATTTGATCTTCAGGGAAAATGGAACAAAAAAACAAAGTTTTGTGCACTGTTAAACGGGGTTGGAGTTTTTATGAGAGATTGGTTGAAGGAAACTGTTCTATATATACAACTTTGAGGTTCCAAAGTCAGAATGATGATGGGAAAAGGATTGGTTATATGAAACCAAAAAATAGGATTTGTACCGGGAAATGATAGGTTATCCCGTGAAGTAAAAACCATTGGAGAACCATCTCAGCCAAAACCCTCACGCGACACCTCCAAAACCTCTTCGAATCGTTTTCTGATTGAGTTAAGTTATCTCTGATTGATTCTACAAGAATCCATGTAAGATTTGAAAGGTTTTGGTTTAGGGTGTATCACAATCTTTTCCATCACAGACACCACCTTAGTTCAATTAAGCATTCATATCATGGAAGACATTAAAGTTTGGGTAATCAAGGTTGATCAATACGACAGATTGCATTTCCATTGTTTTGTTTTGAACTAATGTACTGGATTACATTCTTCAGCTAAGGTCATTTGATTCCCACAACAGAGACAACATTGTATAATGAAAATTATGTATAGTGCATGTTTGAGAAAATGTCCGTACTAAAACCCATGTTGGAAAGACATGTATCCACACCCTGGTCTATTACGTCCTTATTTTGGTGGTTTAGTGACCTTGAAATTACATACTTTATTTCAAGAAAAACCAATTATATTACTACTAATGTTTTACATTCCATCTCGATTATAGATGCAGCTATGGGAAATGGTGGAGTTTTTTTCAGTTGGCGACATGAGAAGCTGGATGAGGTACACATTTAAGTCAATAAACCAATTACTTTATATCAAGAAACACTCATTCAAGTCAAAGTTCGTTTGATACTTTTTTCTTAGTATTGAAACCAACAAAAACAAGGTTGCATAACTTGTTATGCACCTACAATAATATCTACATAACAAGTTATGCTGTCATGAAAGTGGATGCATAACCTGTTATGCATCCGAAAATATGACTGCATAATGCATTATGCATCGAGAAAATTGTTGCACAATCTTTTATTCATCGAGAAAATGGATGCATAACCTGATATGCATCATTTAAATATGTCTTCATAACGCATAATGCACACAATTTTTTATGTACGAACTAAAATCAACCAAAACAATGGATACATAACTTGTTATAGATGCATAACTTTGTTATGCAGATACATAACTTGTTATGCAGTCGAAAAAATGGTTGCATAACTCGTTATGCATCTGTATAATGTATTATGCATCGTTTTTGGAGGCTGCATAATGAATATGTAGTCATTTTTCGAAATTTTTCCCTAAAACGATGATCACCTCCAATTTTTTCGTGAAAAACAAAAATTTGATATTGTTGTTTGTACTCGTTGCGTAGCTCTCTTTAAAAGTTTTTCAACAATATAAAATTTATAAAATTCCAAGGCGCGGATTTTTAGATATATTATATCCAAGTTGCGTTGCCAATTATACCCCTGCAAAATTAGGATGCATAACAAGTTATCCCTGAAAAAAAACAGTATGCATAACACATCATGCGGATGCATAAACCGTCATGCAGACAAGTTTTAATAATTTTAGATAATTATGGGTGTCACGATATCCAAAATTAATTGTGCGCTTGACAATGAGAATAATTATTTTTTTTGGTCTCGCCCTAATTTTGAGATATGTTTTTGGACATACCAAAAAATTACCGGGCATACTCAAGGTTCGGCTCACAACCATCCCTCCTAATTTTCCCCATTCACAAACTAAATTTAATTTCTTACATTATGTCCGGTGGGCAAATTATGTGGGGCTAGCGTTGTGTTAATACATGGAAGTCCTTGCCCTTGATAAGGATTAGAGCACACAACAAACTCTAGGGTTTTATTTTTATTTATAACCGGTACTAGTCCTCTATCTCTCTAACTGACAAGAACCTCGCCGTTTTCGTCTCTCTACGTTCTGAATCTCTGTTCTTACCCAGAAGCTCTTTCATTTTTATTACAAAATGGATTACTGGGAACATCTTCCTCATATCAACCTACACGGTACAGGCACTATGATTTTTCCTCTCATAAATAATGGATTCAATGAAAGACTTACCGTATAGATGGGATTTTGTGCTTCTGTGTGAAAGAAAAATCATTGCAGTGTGATCTTTTAATGATTGTGTGCTGCAGTCAGGCCACCTTCTACCTATCTCATAAACATTGGTGCTGTCATATCCCTTTCTTAGATTTACGATTTGGTGTGGTGGCTTATAAATCTTGAGTCAAGATTCAAACCGCACCTTACCTTGAATTCTCTATCCTTGTAACTATTTTTTTTTTTTTTTTCTAATAAAAGTCTGGATTGTAATGTGCATCCAAATAACTAGAAAATAGTCGGAAACAAAATTCTAATTGTTTTAAAACGTTTGAGTATCTAGATTCAATTGCATATCTATGATTTCTGTTGTTTTAAATTTGTTTGATCAAATATGTAATACTCTCGTGTCTAAATTTTATGATCTTCGTGAGCCCCCAATTTGTATGGATATATTGTTCTGTTACTGTTAGATTTTTATTATGTAAAAATACCGGTAATACTTGGTGGAAATATAGAAATGTTCTATTAAAGATTTGAGATTGCATGCAAATATTTGATCTTGGGTTTGTTCCTTCTGAATTGGACATTAAGTGTATCAGCTGTTTCATATAATTCCTTCCAGACAAGGATGAGTTTATTTAGCAAGTTACATGTCTCGCCTTTTGGATTGTACATAAGGGTCCTAGTGAGGTGAGGTCATATCTTTAGATACAATTGTTTCCTACTCACCTACTCCAAAAGAAAATGTAAAGGAAAGTTACAGTTTATAATATGAAAAAAGAATGAATCAAACCCATTTTAAAAATAGATAGATCTCCCCACGAATTACAGAAACTTCCGTTTAAAATAAGGCATTCAGCTAAGTCAACGACTCAGTGGCGAAGGCCAAATGAAGCTATAAGACAGACGTTTGATGTTTTCATCAAACTAGAAGATCACAAAGATGTTAAGGAAAACAATGGTGAAAGATAAAGTAAAGCTATTAGGATACTGGGCAAGTCCTTTTGCTCTTATAGTTGAATGGACACTTAAAAGGAATTGAATATGAGTACATAGATGAAGATCTCAGAAACAAGAGTCCCATGTTATTGCAGTGTAATCCAGTCCATAAGAAGGTTCCAGTATTGATCCACAACGTAAAACCTATTGCAGAATCACTGGTAATCATTGAATACATAGACGAAACTTGGAAACAAAATCCGATATTCCCTGAAGATCCCTACGAGAAGGCAACGGCAAGTTTCTGGGCCAAGCATGCTGAATAAAAGGTAATTTTGTAAGCCTTTCTGTCTAAATGATTGCTGATCTTTCTCTTTGCGCAAAACGGAAGTATCGGGAAAATACTGAAATTGATTGCTGATCTTTCTCGTTTACAGTGTGGAGTTTCAGGTTATAATGTATTCTGTAAAGTGGGCGAGGAGGAGCAAGAAAAGGCGGTCAAAGAAGCTCGGGAGAATCTGCAAACTCTTGAATTAGGTCTAAAGTGTAAAATTTTTGGAGGTGAAAAGATCGGGTTTTCCGACCTTGCTGCAGGATGGATTCCCCATTGGACTAGAATTACTGAAGAAATTATTGGCGTTAAGCTTGTGGATGAAGAAAACATGCCTTTGCTTAGTGTGTGGTTCGATGATGTTCTTGATGATAAGAGTATGAAACAGATATTGCCACCTTGGGATAAGGCGTTAGCACACAACAAGGCGTTCCGAGAGAAACTCGTAGCAGCAGCTGCATCCACCTGAAAGTTTCCAATTTTCGTCACTCAACTTCTACCTAATACTATGTACGTAGTAATATATAAAGCTTTTTTAAGAGTGTCAATGTTTTGTTTACTCACCTTCATTTTGAAAGTTTACGGCATGGTTGCAATATAATGATGAAAAATGGGTAGATAAGGGGTGATGAGTTTTTTTACCTAGCGACCCTATTTTGGCGCCATTGGGTATGCATCAAAATAGGTTTCTTGGATTAAGTAACTTCTGTTTTATAAGGAAAACAAATAAAATACCGAGTCAAATGAACGCGTGATTTACTTGCTAATTGCGTCGCTCATCAGGAATAATTGCGATTATTATGTTTTACCAACTAACTTAATATCTACGCAAATCAGCAACGCGTTAATTGGTACTTATTATATGTATTGCATTCATTTGAAACACTATTAGATGGTCGTCACCGAATGTGGTTGAATTTATAAATGATTCTTCAACGGATAAGATAGTGCAAAACCTCTGTTTATACGGTAAGTTACCCTCATTATATGGGATCTAATTTCTATATTACAATGTTTATTGTGTAAGATGCCAACTACGAATGATTCTCCAAGTGCAGATTAGAATACTAAAAACTGTAAAACAAAAATCAAATAATTTGATTTATTTGATAAACGGGTTGAATCGTTTAAGGTATAATTGACTCATCTTTCAATTATTATCTCTGTTAACTCATTTGGATTTCTTCATTATCTTTTCTATATTATTTCTTGATTGATACAACTTTCTTCATAATTTCTTCTTTTGTAATGGAGAATTCTCGTTAGTGGTGTGATTGAAATGTTAAAGAAATTGCTCCTAGTTATTTCTGGACGTATAATTTCATAGGGTCATTCGGCGAAACTAGATTACTGTTGTAGCAGTGCGGGGACGGCCGAAGTTTAGACCCGATTGAGGAACCGTTGGGAGTCATTTTTCTGTGATAGTTTTGTAACAATTTTGCAACTATTTTTGTAACGGTTGTTTAATAACAATTATAAGTGTAATATTTTTGTCATACTTATTATGTAACAATTTTGTAGCATTTTTTGTAACAGTTTTGAAATAACAACATCAGTTTTAGATTCGATGGCCGAATTTTGTTGGTAATCATCGTTTAAGATCAAAATTAAAAGTATAGGTGCCCTTTTATTGCCATTTTCACGGCGGAAATACCGTCAATCCATTCGACTTCCGATTGTTTAGACTGCGCCTAACCGTAGTCGTGGTTGATGACTATTATATTGTTATCCAATTTCGTGGAGATAAAAATAATGGGCGTTCAATTTTTACAATTAAAAATAAAAAGATAGCGTTACAAACGGCTTACATTTTGGCTCCCTGCGGTTGTCCCAATGAAAAACATAAACCGAATGATGGAACGGGGAGACCTAGGATGTAGAAGATCATAACATGAGTGATTCGGAAGATTTGGATTCCTATATATCCACTCATGTGGTACTTCATCGAAGGATTCATATAAGATCCATCAGTCTAGATATCATTAGATACATCCAGAAAGCCGTATGCTTTGGAAGATGCAGATGATGTTATGGACGAAATCTGTTATGAAACTATTAGAATACGAACATACAACTAAAAATCAATTGGCGATGAGTGGAGAGCCCCCCTAAGGATTATAATCCGCAGGATCTTAGATAACTCAGAGAATATAGGACTAATAAAAAACACGCCCCCTCACATGTAGCCTCGTTGGGTCTAACACGTGGACAAATAAATCGGGTGACGCAGAGTAAAAGTGCGGTCAAATGACTCGACACAAATAGACAACACTATATTCTTTCTCGATTTTCGAATCCGGATCCGGCTATATTCCCATGCGGATGCGCACCCTTATTTCGGTCACCTTGGATTATGCCCAATGGGCCACTTGTTTCCCTTGATATGGGCACACCTAACACTTTAGGGTTTTTATTTATAAACTAGCAGCAGCTCCTCCACACTCTTTTCTGAATCTCTAAAATCAAGATAGAAGAAGCTCTTTCATTTTGGTTTTTGTCACAAAATGGATTATTGGGAACATCCTCACACCTCCCTACCGCCAAGAACAACCTGCAATATGATTTTTCCTCTCAAAAGATTCACCTGAAAAGTTCCACCTTCCACCTGTACCTCAAACCTTCTTATGTTTCGCTATTAACATATGATGGTGTTGGCGTGTTTGTTTGGGAAGAAAAACATTCAGGTCTCATCCTGTGATATCTTTCAGTTAAGCCACCATCCTTCTATTGCATAAAAATCCCTTGGCGTCGTCTCCCTTTTCCTTCTGACTTGGTTAGATTATAAATCTTTGAGTAAAGATTCAAACTGCACGATCAAACCCAAGAAAATAGTCAGGAAATGAAATTTAAATTTTCCATTTTGAGTTTTCAGATTCAATTGCATATCAATGATTCTATTGTTGTTTTTCATTTTTCCGGTCAAATATGTAGTATTAATCTGTAATAACATCTTCCTGAAACCCTACAATTTTTGGGTATACTCAGAATTGTTCTTTTCATCTAATTTAATCTAATAATATAATCTAACTAATATAAAGAAAAGACGTGTTTTTCACACGTCCGACAGGAAAGGACTTAATTATCCCTCCGCATTTTTTTCCCTTCTATAGCATATTATCGTTAATTTCAGAATACAAAGGGGCAAATACATATTTTTTGTTTCTTCTTTCTTTTATTTTCAGAACTGAACTTCGAATCAAATCAATTTCAGAACTGAACTTCAAATTAAATTATCAAATCAAACGCGATAAAGAACGCTTCAGCAGTTCCACAAAAACCATTTTCCTTTTTCTTCCCTATCCACTTTCTTTAATTTCAACAACACGAACGGAAAGAATCAATGACAGATGAATTTATAAAATTGGATTGAACTTACTGGTACATCTGTTTCTTTCTTTTGAAATTATTCATTCCTTCAATTGTTTCAGTTGTTTCATTCATGTAATTTTAGTAATGATTTTGAGAATCTTTAGGGTTTTGATTATTTAAGTTTTGTATCCGTCTATAAAATTAGATAGTAAAATTCTAATCTCCAGGTTACATGAACTAGATTTAGCATTTCTATTGATTTCCCATTTGGGAAAATTGGATTCAGTAAGCTGCAATAGCTACTCATAATTTATTGATTTCTCATTTACCCCAGCATGGTACTCGCATAAAACGACAGGAAAAAAATTTAAGAGAAGAGAAGCAGAGGTACACGTTAGTCGACTTTAGTTTATTTCAATTGTATTTCATGAAATGAATTATTCAATGGGTTTTTATAGGACGAGACCTTTAATTAGACTGTCAATTTGCCGTATGGAATTTTGGAAATGCCAAACTGAAGAAGAACGCCAGTTGTTTGTTTATTTTCCTAAGAGAACAAACATGTTTAAAGATCGATTTCAAGTAAGTAGTTCTCTCTTTTATCTTTCAATCTCCATTTGTCTTTCTCATTTGGTGTTGGTTTAGTTAAATTTTTCGGTTTTTCATCCAGCTATTATAATTTCAAATGGTTTTTTGTGCAGTTGCCTAAGAAAAATCGATTTCAGTGCATCTGATTCAAAAATATAGATGTTCAATATAACGACATAAATCGTTAAATCCACATAACTATAATCAAATTTTATGCCATAACTATAATCCAATTTTTATAACAAAAAGAAATCAGACTGCTAATTTGATGTTCCGTTGAAACAAGTAAGCTTACTCTTGAGGATTTTTCTGTTGCTCTATTTCTCATTTCTATTTGTTGCTGATTACTGTTATTAAAAACTTACATCCTTATTCAGAAAGCTAAGCAATAAAACTTTAGTTGTCTTTCCTTCTTTTTTATCATCCATTGTGCTAGCTTCCGTTTTAACTGTTCCTTTGGTAGTTAAAAACAGAACTTTACCCAAGACAAATTTCCTTTGGTAGATAAAAACAAAACTTTACCCAAGACAATTTATGAGTTGTTGCCATAGGTTGATATATATGTGTGAGCTATAAACTTACACTTATAAACATACTCTAACTATGAGAAGTGGCAGTTAAGGAGAAAGTGATCCCTAATAGTTAATACTAGAGCTTACAGCAAGCTAAGCAGTAAAATGTTGTCTAAATTTTGAGACAGTTTTTATCTGAATCATGTTTTCTCCTTTTTCAGTTCAATAAGTTTTTGTTTATAATTGAGGAAAGGTGCTAACATCAAGTGTGCGCAGCCTACATTGTAACCGAATCTGATTTAAGAATGTTTCGTTTTGTTTTATTTGGCGTATACAACTATTTATTCCGCCATTCTTAGTCCTCTTAAATTTTAAATCATAATCATCTTGGTTTATCTACAAAAGTTGTCACTAAGGTTTCATTGTCATTCTTGCCATTTCGAGATTAATATTGGACTCTGCATCGTTCTTGCCATTTCGAGATTAATATTGGACTCTGCATCTTTAACGAAAAAAACCAAAAGGAATCTCCTCTAACACTCGAATGAAGAACAATTGAGGCTGATTCTTTTTTCCCTAAGAAAATTAATCTCCACTGAAGATACAAAATCAATGATTCAATCTAGGGGCATTCTAATTTCAACCCAAATCCATAACCCATCGATTTTTTATTTTTAACCCAAACACAAAAAAAAAAAAATTATCTTTAAATCAGGTCTTACAGTATTCAATTTTCCATCCGAAGCAAGGAAACACTGTGATTCTCGAAATGATTCGAGATTACACAAAAAGAACAGGTTTAACCTAGATAAATTACACTAATAGCTAAATTACCAGGTATATACATGCTTCAATTTTTTTCCCTTTTGAACACCTCTCCAGATTTATTCATATTGTGTTGTTCTTTTATTTTGAATTGCTTCTGTCATTTTGATGAACTTAGTAGAGGATTTATTCAGCTGCTGTTAGTTAAACTAATATTCTTGAATCATATCTGTTTGTGAAAATGCTTGAGAGAAATACGATGTTCAATCTATAATTTGTTTTGGGTCCTTGCTAACTTCATGCTCATTCATAAGTTTATTGTTAGAAAAATTGCCTGTGAACTCAATGTATTGGAGTATTTTAGAGGATCATGCCCATAAGTGTGGCAACTGAGTTGGCTACAAACCATTAACCTAATGAGCTCCTGGCTGGCATACTTGCTCAGACCCGCAGTTATTTAACGAGGTTTTGAATACCCCCAAGCACCCTTTTTCTAAGATGGTCGCTAATAGAAAGAATAGCAGTCAAGTGCTAGAAACTCTCTGCCAGTTATGGACAAGGAGACAGTTTTAATACAATTCATGGTAACAGAGTAAGACTTAATCAGATCTATAGACCTTTAAGGTGGTAACGCTGTGAGTTTTACTGCGGTTGTAGCTTTCAATACTTTGGGTTCTACAGACTAATTGTACAAATGGTGAGTCTGGTTCGTCGTAGTCCGAGAATACAAGTTCAGCTTCTTATGAATGCAGTAGGAATCTTTTTCAAATTATTAACCATGCTGAAACACTTGGTGAATGATTTCACTAAAAATCAAAAGGAATCTTAATAAAATCATTTTTATTTATGTCATCTGATGCAATGCACTAAGTGGGGAGGAAAGAAAAACCTCCTTTCCTATTCCAGTAAGCATGACTATTTCGTATTGTGTATGTCATGGAAATCACTTCCACAACGGTTTTAGGCTCTTGAATCTGAGTCATGAGGAGATCTCATGGTAAAGTGGAGAGGTAAAAGAAGTACAAATTTCCAAAACCAATTTCTTTTGTCTTCCATTTCAGGTACTATAGTTTGTTTGTGTTGATTACCTCTACATACCTCTAAAGAAAGTATCAGACAGGATATAGGGCCAATCCTAGCTGAAAATTACTTTTGATTGTATAAATATTTTTTAACCTAAATTAAGTAACTCGCTTACATTTAGTTTACACGTGAATGTTTTTCTTCCTGTATGGTTCCTTTTTCAGATGAGTATTTACGGATACTGTTTGTGTATTGTTCCTTTTTCAGATGAATCTTTAGGGGTAACAAAATTACGTAACGAACGGAACGGCAAGCGCATCGCGCATGTGTGTTATACTAGTGTTGGATAATAGAAAGGAATTCCTACCATTGTTGCGTGGGACTGTGTTAGTGATTGTTGGTTGAATTACCAAAAAAAAAAATGGTAATTTTGCTCATTAATTTTATACGGATCTGCCTTGATGTTCACCTGAATCCTCGCATCTTAATTTCATCACTTTTTTTGCTTTTGCATCATGTCCATTGTTTGTTTTAACATTCACTCCACCAAAAGATTAAAACCATTTGCATTGCAAAAGTGCCTAAAATCATAAGGCTATATAATCCTTTGATATGAATGTCAACATTTTGGTGAGTGCAAAAACTGGAGTACAAAAATAGACGCCACCTTTCATCCATCTTCTCCATCCTCACCCATCCTTCCATGAGAATCTCCCATGTCACATAATTTGGACCTCGCCCTTTGTCTAAGGTATGGAGACTGTCACTGGAGAAGTAAGGCACCGGCTTTATCCATCCTCTTTCTATTCTCTGAGTCAGACTTGCATGATCTAATTGGGGAAAAGATGAAGTCAATCTATCATTATCTTTCAATTCGTTAGTATGCAACGACGAATTCCACTAATTACGGAAATCAAGAAGAAGTAATTGCAAGAAATGAAATTCATAATTATCCGAGTCAGATGTAAGTTAGATGGCATAATCCGAATCAGAAGTAAGTCAGTTTTTTGTTGCTTATCTTTACTGGGCCTGGCCTGTTCGGCGGGAGTACTTACGTTACGGGCCGGGTAGCAATGGTCTTACCAAATTTAATCCGCTCGATAACTCTATTTGCCCCTAGTTTATTTTCCTTTTTTAGACAAGATTAACAAAGTAATAATCCCACATCGGTAATTCCAGCTCTGTTGACCTAGTTTATAAGGAAAAATTATCCGACATACTATCGCCAATTGGTAACAAACTTGACCATCCTTGACACCAAGCGTCCATGGGGCTTACCCCCACTGGCCTCCACGCTTGGATCATCGGATGAGGCAACCAAGCGTCCATGGGGCTTACCCTCACTGGCATCCACGCTTGGATGCTATCCAATGTTACCAATTGGTTTTTTTATTTTTCCTCCTTTGTCCGACTGCTGCTGCCATCCAATGCACTATTGAAGCATATACGCCTGCTGTAGATAAATCATGGATTGTCTAATAAGACTACAAGTTTAGGAACCTTTTTTTCATTCAGCTTTCAAGGCTGATTTCATAGCAGCATCAAAGAATTCTGCTACTTGAGCGAAATCTTCCTCAAGGAATCCCCTTGATGTGAGAGCAGGAGATCCTGAATCACAAAATGGACGAGGGAATTCATCAATACCCTGCAGTAATTAAGAAATTAAAAAAGAAAACTAATGAGTATCTACTTCAACCGAGCTGTTGGACATGCCACATAATGACAAGACACGACCATAAAGTACAAACTTTCCTTCCTTAATATATGCCACAGAACAGGGTACTAGCCAGCAATGTTCATTCTGAATTCCAAGGAATTAAAGTGGAACGTTTTTCTACTAACCTTGTCTTCCAGATTGACCAAGACTAGATGGTTCTCAGTACCACCAGAAACAAGGTCATACTGTAACGCGTTAAAGGTCTTCAAGAGTTAACATGCCACAACATAAGAAAATGAATGTCAAGAGAGAGCATGGTAGCAGTATCTAATTCCATCAGAATATAACCGTGCAAACCCTTACTTTGGCAAACTGTGAGCAATTTCTGAGAACTTGTTTTTAGTGCTGGTAAAAACTGTAGCGTAACACGTGAATGAATGTCATTTTTTTACAGGACAAGGCTTTTAAGGAATCTACCTTTTGAAGAAATCTTAAAGAATAAACATTCAAATCTGGAAGATACAGATGAACATAAACACAAGTTATTCCACCAATGTGCAAAGGGAAAATAAACCTAATAAAGAGGCAGATCGTTATGCAAACCTGTTTCAGTGCAACTGTTAATCCAGTAATTGTGTGGACCTCCTTGAAGCCCAGGAAAGACAGCTTGATTAATTTTATTTTCATAGTCATACATGACCTACAAGACAGAACGAAATATTAGATGTCGAATCTCCATTCAAAATCAAAAAGCACATAAATCCTATTGATACAAAACCAAGAACTCCAAAAGCAGGTCCATAATGATAAAGTAAAAAAATCAAAATTCGCCATTTCTGCATCAAACAGACCTCTTCGCCTTGTTTGTTGACTTCCTTCTATCCCTTTCTGTAAAGATCATCGGCCCATGTGATCCACAAAGGGATTTATGTGTTGTAGTCTCAAATGGAGATGGGATGACACCAGTAGAAACAAGCCCACTGATGCGAGCCATATCTGCCATATCATATTGGGTTCTAACTCAGGATTGCCGGTGGATACATAGCTTCATCATCTGGTGGAACAAATGAGGTTCACAAGCTGCTTTTCCTTTTTCTGACACGTAAGCGTGGAGAAGAATTTGACAGCTGCCTTCAGAAAAGCTTCGATTCGTTGAGTTAACAGTTGTGACTTTTACTGAGTTAGTAATATACTGATTCGAGAAAGCGAAAGAGTGAAACTGAGTTTATTTTGTGATTTCATTTTCTATTAGCTCAATGAACAAGGAATGTAAAGGTGCAGAGGAATTGAAAAGTTAACAATGCCAGACCCGACAAAGAAACCTTTAAATTAAAATTAAATAATGCATGATAGATGAGCAGTTCGTTAGAAAAGCGAGTAATTTATTTGAAATAGATGCTAGCCTAAGCTATTACAAAGTCGTACCTTTAGAGCATAGTAATAACATGGCAACTGAAATCCACAGTAACAAGTACTTTTAACTTTGTCTTACTGAAACGACATAAAACCGTTTGTAAAAAATCCAGTCCTCAACACTTGAATCAAATGTAACTAACCTTCAGTCTGACTCCTCTACAGGGTTGCAATCTTTCCTTATCATAAGGGTACGAAGGAACTCGGCTTTCTCCAATAAACCAACCCCTGCAAATGCATCCACAAGCTTCCTACCTTGTTGGGCATCGAAATCCACAGACTTAGATTCCTTCCACTCGTCAAGTACTCCACCAGCTTCTTCAAACTCCCCAAGCATCACATACGAAGAAAGAATACACATATAGTTTCTGCTCGTCATTTTCTGAGCCGTCATTTTCAACGACTTCCATATCGCATCAATTCTCTCTTTGTATCTCAAACCAGTATAAAGTATAATCAAGAAATCATACGTTATCCATTCTCTTTGACTTATCTTTCTTTCAGACTCAACTAATGAATTCTCATCCGCCGAATTCACAAGATTACTCACAGTAATATATATCTCCGCAAGTTGCTTATACGCTACCCACCCTTCTTTCGAGTTACAATCACAACTCATTTCATCAAGAATCCCTCTAACACTATCAATATCCATACGACCAGCACAGGAACTAATCCACAGATTATAACTATAAAGATCACGCGAAACATTCTGTCTTTTCATCTCCTCAATAACCAAACCTACCTTATCTAATTGCCCTACCGATACATAAAGTGTCATCATCTCATTATACGCAAGCGCACTCACACAAACATTCTCCCTCTGAATCCTCTCAAAAAAACTCTCGGCTCGGTCAGTCAGCTTAGCACTAGCATAAGAATGCAGCAATGCAGTATAAGTCTCACCAGTTTTTGCAGCCTGTGGCAGCCCTTCGAAGTACCGTTCCGCAGAATCAACACCAAACACTTTCGTCATCAAATTAATCCGCGTCGCGTAATCAGTGTCCGATAACTCAAATTCTTTCCGAGTAACTATCCATTCTGATACCTGCAGCAGACAAAATCATAGTCAACGGACAAAGACCAAAGTCAAAATTGAAATTGCAAAATGAATTTCTGAGAGTGAGTGAGTGATTTGATTTACCTCAAGTGCATGTTTGAATCGATGAGATTTGTTGAGATCTTTAGCGAGTTGACGAAATTCTGGAAGAGTGACTTGATTTCCTTCGTTAATCCAATTTTGAATAGCAGTAGTTGCACTTCGTTTGGGGAATCTGAGTTTGAGTAATCTGGTTTTGAGATTATCATCATTTTCATATGATTCTTCTTCTTCGATGTGATTTGTTATTGATGATATAGATCCTGATGATGATGAGAATGGTTCTCTGGAAAAGGAGCGAAATGATGGAGTTTTTGATTGGTATTTTCTGAGATTCGACAACAGAGAAGAAGAAGAAGAACGAATCGCCATAGCCGCAGTAGCTCCTCAGTCTCAGTCTCCGAGTTTAGAAACTTACATACTGAATGAGTACTGTTGCATTTTGTGACTTGGTGTGACTCGTTTGAATCGTACTCGTCCGTTATTTCGGAAATAAAAAAGTCAGTCCGTTATTCCGGAAAATAACGAAATAACGGGCGTGTTAACTTTACCAGCAAAATAAGTCCAGACGAGTGACAAGCCTCTAGACAAAAACCCTAAACCTGCACAGAGAAAGGCAGAGTAAACAACTTCCTCTTCTAAGAAATATTATCATAGAGTTTCTCAATCAAAAGAATCTCTCATTGTGTCTCTAGATGAGTGATTTTCATCTTCTTCCCCATTTCTTCCATTATCTTGGAATGGAAGAGTTTCTAAAATCGATACAGATGAATCTCTGCTAGCTGTTTAAATTAAGGCTTACAGATGAGAAGATTTCGTTTATTAGGATCTATATCCAATATTAAGAAGGTAAATAATCTAAATATCTTTTCATTTACATCCAATTCTGCCTGCAGAGCTGTGGATTTTTATTACATTTTTTGTTTTCTCAGGAATTGATTCTGCAGTGTCATCGGCATAAAACTGCATTTTCATTGGTAACAGATGAGTTTCTTCATCAGGTGGATTGAGGGGAATTTTTCAAAATAATTTCTTGTTTAATGTGTGAACTAGTGAGTATATCTGCTTACAAAGTGTTTGATGAAATGCCTGAGAAAAGTAGAGTTACTTGGAATTGTATGTTGTCTGCAGGTAACAAACAGAAATGTACGGTCACTAATCTGTTTTATGTTTTGCTAGGGAGTATATATAACATTATGCCTCTTGGTGTTGTTCTTTCTGATTGCGATGATTGTTGATTGGATAGGCTTCGATTTGGGATGCTAGTTTACCTTTCAGTTCTATGCTTCTGCTCACAAAACCTGTTACTGAAATTATTTCTCTTGTTTTGTGTTTTCTGTGTTCTTCAAACAGCTTTGCATTGTTGGTTGCGTGGTGGTGGTGGAGCTGACGTTAGATTATCAAACACGAGACCTTTCTGAACGAGTGGTATTTTTCATAAGCCTGTACTTTTTTTGTTTTGGGCATTTAAATGTTAAAGACCAGTCACTATCTTTATGGGCAATTTTTCTGTGGTATGATTACGGATATGGACATGATACGGGTAAACAAGTTCTAGCTTATATAAGCTTTTGGCATCAGTTATTAGAGCATGATATATAGATATCTTGGTAGTTTTTAGAAGCACTAGAATGATAATATTCATTCACAGAAGTCATAAGAAAACACATAATGCTTCGATACTTCTATTAGATTAGAAGAGAAAATTCCCAGCTAAGAGTGTTATATGCTTAAGAGATGGTATCTAATTTCAATCCTACATTACCTCCTCTTCTAGTAATATGCATCTCATTTACCTAATCCATAAGAACTGTTGGAATTTGGAAATGAAACTTCGGAGATATACGAGCATAGTTGTGTTGCTCGTATAGAGCTCCTAGGAAGTAAGACTAACTCTTAAACTCTCACAAACTCTTAATCTTATTAATCACTTCTTGCTTCTTACAACTTACAAATGATACTACAAATGCCTATTTATAGGCTTACAAGATCACTCTAGCTCTCTCTAGAATTTCTAGTATTCTTCCTACTCTAGAAGACTCTTGACATCTCTACAAATATATCCACCTATCTCCACCTACCAACTTTGACTACACTTGAGTATTCTAGACAAACATGCTAACCCTTTTATAACTTTGACCGTTTGACTGTGTATAATTCTCTACACAATTCTACATTTATCTTAACTATCTAGACAAATCTAGATTACAAATTAATTAGTATTTCCAACAAGAACATCTCTTATTGGGTTGAAATCAGATAATGGTCGTGAATGAGTAGTGACATGACATCTATTATTGGATTCAGGGCAAAAACGTTATTGACTTAGTTAACGAGAATTGACTAATAGCAGCCATCCTGACTTAGTCAGTCCAGAAAACACGACCGGCCCTTTAGACGGAAACCCCTCAGCAGCTTAGCTTAAACACCTCCATCAACAAAAGAGAGAATGAGCGTACAATTGTATAAAAGAAATCTCTCATGATAACTAGCTAGGGTTTGTTCTTCTCCATTATTTTTGTTTAACCAATAGAAGCTGAATCCCTGCTGCTGCATAACTTGTTAATAAGGATGACCAGATTTCGCTTTTTAGGTTTTGTTCAAAATTCTGTGTCTGCTAATACAGCTGCTAGAAAGGTAACACTATAAATAATAATCAAAACCTCTTTTTTTCAGTTTTCATCAAATTCTGTTAAAAAACATTCGAGTATGTTTTCCGATTCGTTTGGTTCCTAATGTTGCAGTTTCAACAGAGTAAAATTCCATTGCTGAAGGATGAGTTTCTTAGCGCTTATCATTATCACCAGGAGAATGGTGGATTGAGGCAAAATTTATTACTTTACACACCAGGTAAATTCCTTGTTTATGTTTATAATTTATATATTTACTCTTTATGTGTAGACTGGTGATTATGGTATATCTGCCTAGAAAGTGTTCTGATGGAATGCCTGACAAAAGTAGAATTACTTGGAATTGCACAAACAGAAAATATGTGTTCACTTGTCATTTGGTGTTGTTCTTTGTGCGTGCTAAGATTTACTGGACTGGATAGACTTAAATTTGGAATGAACTTTCAGTTCTATGCTTGTGTTTACAAAAATTTGTTGATGGAATTTGTTTTCTCTTGTTTTGTTTTTTGTGTGTTTTTCAACAGGTTTACATAGTTGGTGCCGTTGTGTTAGTGAAGTTGATGTTAGATTATTAAACACAGGAGCTTTTCTGAACAAGCGGTATTTTCACGCAACAGGTATTTTTCATAAGTTGGTACATTTTATTTTTGGCATTTAAATGTTAAAGTTCAGCTACTATCTTTATAGGTTAAATTGTTACTCCTATATGTGCTTCCACATACTAATGTTATTTGCTGTCCCAGGATCATGTCAGCGAAATTTCTATGAAGTTCTTGGTGTCTCAAAGGATGCTAATCAGGATGATATCAGAAACGCATTCCATATGGTGGGCACATTTTTGCGATTTGTTGTCCGCCTGGAATAGTTATTCTGATATTTTTGTACTTCAATTCTTTAGTTTTTCATATTGATTTGCTACGGGTCTACAATTGCAGCTTGCCAAAAAATGTCATCCGGATACGAACAAGAATAATCCTGCTGTAAAATAGGAAATTCCAAGAAATAAGGGAAGCCTTTGAGGTTAGTTACTTGGGGTGACTTCCTTCATTTTGATTTGCGCATTAATTCACTTCAGAATTTTACATATGATCATATTTTGGGAAAGCTTGTGACTGTTTTTGCTAGATTGATAATTTTGTTCCTCTCTTTGTTGACGAAACATAAATTCCAGACTCTAAGAGATGCTGGAAAGAGAGCTCAGTATGATATGGTAACTACTCAATCACTGTGTCCATTTTATATTTTGTACTTCAAAGCCCTACATATCTAGGATTTTGAGCTAATTTAATTGTTTTTTCTATGTCAATGTCTGTTGTGGATAAACACCAGCGGTGCTTGTCAAGGAAAATACTCTGATACAAATCCAAAGGGTTACTCTGCTAGAACTGAAGGTGGTTTTAGTAGTTTTCATGAAGAGTGTTTCTCTGCTTCTATCCGTAATAAATTTTCCAAGGTTTTCTTTCATACTTCCATTCCTTATCCTGATACTCGTTTCAGACCTGTCTCAGTTTCTTGTTTTACTATATCATTTTATTTTTCTTGTTTTTTTAGTTTCTTTTGGCCCTTTTGTCGGATAAGGTAGCTATCATACTGATTAATCTATTGTATAAGTACTAAACTATGCTTAAAGGTAGTCTTAGAAAGATTGATATAGATGTCACCAAGGTTATCATTTGCTATAAATGCGTTGCTGATTTTTCATTTTTTCTATTCATGGCCCTACTTTGTTTTTCCTCAGGATTCTAATGTGCGGAGAGATGGTGCAGACATACATGTTGATGCTAATATTAACTTTGCACAAGTAAGAACAGATACCTTGTATTAATATCTTCAGTTTTCCATTTATCCATTTTCCATTCACTTGAAATCCAATTAGATCGGACAATGAGGTCAATTCATTTAGTTGATAGGCTTTCCTGCTAAGAAAAATGAACATGCTTTGTTTCTCACACATTCTGTTTGTTTGAATCTTACATGCTATTTTTGGTGGTAAAATTGTTGTTCCAACAAAGTCTGGCTATGCGCGAATAAAAGTATCGTTTCTTTACTCTGTACATTGCTATTAACATACTCACGATGTTCCTTCTTGCGCGTTATTAAGTTTATGAGTCCCTTGGTAAACTATTCACGCGTACAGGATGTTGTAATACAGATTAGTTCTCCTATTCTTATGTTATAACAACTACTAGTCTTCCTATTCTTTAGCTTTCATCTTTCTAGGTACCTAGTCTTTCTTCCAATTTTTGCACCTTTGTAATCTGTATATATATCTCAATAAAAAGCATCTCACACAACAATCTTTTTATGTTTTTTTTTTTTTTTTCCTGTTTCATCTCCATTCCAATCCTTCAATGGTTTTTGAAAAGGATTCTGGTATTTTTCCAAATACTGCATCCTTTGTAAGAAAGAGAGGAGTAGGGTAAGATGACATAAATAAGGTTATCTCCAACTGTGGATCCTGGAATTCGTTCCAGCACTATGGATTTCCCATCTGCTCGTGAACAATGGACTGGTTGGAGAAAGACCAAAATCCTTTTTAGAAACCATTGATGGGTTAATGTAACCTGGCTTCTCTTTGGCGCTTTTGCCAGTCATGGAGATGAAGATGACATAAATAAGGTTATCTGATGAAAAATCTAACCTATGCTCTTTCCAGTCATGGAGATAAAGAAATATGGATTTGATTTCTCACACAACTGTGTTGAGATGCTTTTCTTTTATCTTGATGGATTTACCTCCTCCAATCAAGAACCTGAGGCATTATCCGGTTGCAAAAATAAGTATGTGACAAGACTCATGAGAAGGCTTTTTTTTGCAAAATTCAATTCAGGGATGAAGTAAGTTGCAACTAGAGTTTGTAGTAATTGCATAGTAGAAAAGTATCACATGTGTAAATCTGTCATTTCTCTTCCATGTCCATATGATAAAACTACATGAATTCGCCATATAGAGTAACTTACGTAGTTTTAAATGAAGGTTCCACATTTTTGAAGGGAATAAACCTATACTCGGTACTCGGTAGCGTATAACATTGAAATACACCTTCTGCTGTTGTATGTGGCTTGGGTTGGATTTCAAATTTTCCTGTGCGCTTTTTTTTTGTTGTTGTCTAGCATCTTTTTACACATGCTTTCATTTTATGCTCCTATCAGATACCAAAGAGAATTCAGCCAGGATATACTGTAGTAATGAGAAGTAAGCTAATCAATTTACTTCACACTAATGCTCATTCAATACATTGCTATTATGAGATGTCATTGCATCTATCTTGATTTATCTTTGTCTAGTATTTATCTTGATTTATGTTTTGTTGACTGCATCTGTCTGAAAATCGCTTTACTGTGTACGTTTTTGTCGAAATTTCTAGGAAAATATATTAATATTTTGATGTAGGGTATTGAGGAATGGGTGGAATGGTATCTTTCTATATGTGATTAGGCGTGTCAAGTTTGAGACTCGTTATTATGTCTAATTAGTTGTCATCTAGTTTTTCTTGCAAACAGAGTTTTCTTCGTAGACCCTCTGTTGACATTATTGCTTTGTGTGACGCTGTTATTTTTATTTTCTCGGAATATGTTCTTTTTAAAGCTTGATACAGTTCAAGGAGTTACCTTCCTTCTAGTGGTTTGCAGAATGAACATCGATATGCTGTTTATATAATCACATATCTAGTTTACTATTTTCTCCATTGCTATTTTCTGTACCCAATTTAGAGTCTCCAGCCCAAATTTTCTTACTCTACCAAAGAACTATTAGATAGCTCTTCAGGGAGATAGAGGCCATATTGTGTTTGATACCATTTGTATCTAAAACTATACTCGAATTAAAAGGCTTTCCCTTGCCAAATACCATAAGACTGGTTTATAGATTGTTTATTCTAGTACTAAGCTCTCTGCTGGTTGAAACTACAGGTTGAAGCCAATTTTTTATATTCTGATGCATTCAGACTTCGGGATACTTTTTAGTGCGGGGCTGATCCTCTTTTTGCTGATCCTCTTCAGAAAAGCACTGGGTGGCTGAAGTCTAACAGTTGCTCGGCTATCTGATGATGTATGAGGTTAATCAAATAATGTCTACTTCTTCCACCATGATTCATTATTTTTATCCAGTCATAATTGGAGAAACCTTAGAAAGGTACTTTCTTGTACAACCTAGTCCAAAATTCATAATTTTGTTCATAGTTATTAGTTACTTTCTGTGAACCCCTTTTGTACAAAAATATTCCAATAGCGGTTCATTTGAGAGTATATGCTACTAAATCCTCGTTTAACTAGGGGTCATCGATTTTAATTGGGGGCCTTGACATTTTATTTGCACCCTAAATTTATCAGGGGTGTATTCATTTGATTGTGAAAATACTGTTTTACCCTAGATTTTTTTATTCTTTTTCGAATAACGATTCTAGATTAACGACCCTTCAAAGACAATAACGACTTTAAGGGTCGTCATGGTCGTATTCAATTCTATTACGATCCTTTAATGAATTTCTACCATTAATGACTCTTTTTAGAGAATAACGACGGTAACGACTGTTTGGAATCGTCATATACAAAAGAAAAACACTAACGACTCTTTCAAAGGGTCGTCACGGAATTGATTATGTATATGACGACTCCAAACTGTCGTACATTTCCGTCATTAATGACTTTTCGAAGAAGATAACGACTCTTTTATAGGAAATAACGATTGTTTAGAGTCGTCACTAATACAGTCGAAACATTAACGATTGTTTAGAGTCGTCACTAAAACACTTCAATACCATGAAGATTTTTCATACAAATTTGGGCCAAAACAAAAAATTTGCAAACAAAAAATTTGAGAAAAAAAAATTAAACTCTAATTAAGTAAGATTATCACTAATTATTTAATGGCATTTTAGCCATTTAAAAAAAAATTAAATGTTTCACAAATTGCTTTATTAATTAGTGTTTCACAAATTGCACATAATAAATAATCTATTCATTATAAAGTGTTTTATTAATTAGTGTTTCACTAATTGCTCATAATAAATGACTAATCATTTTTTAATTATAAATATTTTCTTAATTAATTATAATATTTATTTCTATTAATAAGTAATTTTGATAAATAATATTGTTAGAGCATTGCTCGGTCGAACTCGCATGCGTTGCTATCTCAAGCATGTTTGTCAATGTTAGCGATCAAAACTATAAAGTCTTGATTTCTAGTCTATATCTAAGGTCTCGGACTAGGATAGAAAGTGGAGTTGAGCTCAAGAACTCCATGGAAATCATCATACAAGACGAAGGACTACTCAAAGAACCAATGGATCTTCATCGACTTAAAGGTATGTGGAGACTTGAACTTATCTATCACTCAAAAGTCTATCTACTCTATCTCCTATCTTGAGACAAAAGTCGTATTACTATATAGATTAAGATTATACACATGTGGTATTTCGATCTGAGTATATCTCGCTTATCTATTTCTCGAAATTTGTGTTGGTAAAGCTTTCGCTTTAGACAATTTCATCTTTACCTAGTGACGAAAGTCATGTATGTTTCAATCGCTTTGAAAATTGCTCTGACGAAAAATAGTTTGTGAATAATAACTATATAACACCCTCTGAGAATGTTTCAATGATTGATTTGAGAGTTTAGACAATATAACCATTGGAGGATATAAGCATTATTATGGAAACACATATATGTATGAGTCCTTATTGCTTGAACCAAAGTTTGCGAACTTTGTTGATCAAGTGAAACCGGAGAAGTGCGTGAGCTTCAGTCCGCGAACCCAGTCCGCGAATTGGCGGAAGTTCTCGATCGAGAATTTCTGCTAGAGTTTGTGAACTCCATCCGGGAACTTAAGTCCAAGAACCCGGTCCGTGAACTTGAGTAGGTTATGTCTAAAAACGATGTTTGTGAACTTATCTTAATAAACTAAGGAATGCTATTGCAAACCATGCCCTTATAGTTCATGAATTGATTCGAGTGAATCACATCGTTTTTGCTTATATTGTGTCATGTGTAGTACATAAAGATCTAAGAAATTGAACAACTCTATAACTAGTTCATTTGAGTCATTTGGATTAGTTATGGTGGAGAAAAATATGGTTGATATGAAAGTGATCATATGGCTAACCATTTGGTTAACTATTGTTGAACCAACTAATGTACAAGTTTGGGTATGGTTACACAAGCCTAGAAACATGCATTACATGTGTGTGTAACAAGCTATGTTTTCGATCTAACAGTTGATAAATATTAGCTTGCATCTAATCAGGTTTTCATCTAACGGTGAATATTGAATGATTTGTTAGCAAGCTAACATTGATTGCAAACCCTGATTTGAGAGATTATATAAGGGAGAACTCTAGCAACTGGGAAACCTAATCCCCACACATTCTGTGTGATACTAGTTGTGCTAAGCTAGAGTCGATTTTCCTTTAACCTTTGGTTTTCTTCTTCTAAAACCAGGTTAGCGACTTAAAGACTTCATTGGGATTGTGAAGCCATACTGATACTTCTTTTCTTGTAGTTGTGTGATCTGATATTGTTGTTTCTATCGTACGAGTACAATTGTAATAATTGTCTTGAGATTTCTATCTCCGATAGGCAAGATATAAAAGTAGTCACAAACACTTCACCTCATCGTTTGTGATTCCACAATATCTTTTTCGCTGCGTCGATTATGACTATTGTGAGGTGATTGATAAAGATGAGATGTTCTTCGAGAATATAAGTCTGGTTTTGTCAATTGGTTCATGTTCACCTTGATTTATCAAAAGACAGAACAAAAACTCGTTGGTATATTCGTGGGAGATGTATTCATCTATTACTGTAGACTTTTCTGTGTGATACAGATTTGTTTATTAAAGTATTCGACTTTGGGTCGTAGCAACTCTTGGTTTTGGGTGATATCATATAAGGGAATCAAGTACGTAGCATCTTGATGGGATCAGAGGTGTAGGAGCATAACTATACCTTGGATTAGTGTGAGATTGATTGGGGTTCAACTACAGTTCAGACCGAAGTTAGCTTGGAGTAGGCTAGTGTCTGTAGAGGCTTAATACAATGTATGTTTAATATGGACTAGGTCCCAGGGTTTTTCTGCATTTGCGGTTTCCTCGTTAACAAAATTCTGGTGTCTGTTTTATTTCTATTATGTATTATATTTTGTTATATAATTGAAATAATACATGTTGTGCGTTGTTCAATCAATTAGAATATCCGACCTTTTGGTTGTTGATTTACACTTGGATATTGGTCTTTGGTACCATCCAAGTTATATCTCTTGTGTTTAAATTGAGACTCGATGTTTGCTTGAGTAAGATTTAAATCGAGAGATTGAGATAATAACTCCTTAAGATATTTCTATCTAGATTGAGTCTGACTATCTAGTTGATTCTCTAGAAAGTAACTCGGAGTTTGTCCATACAGATTGCTAATCGAAATATTGGGTGTGGTTGTTAAACCCACACTTTTTCAATTGGTATCAGAGCAGGAAACACGTTCAAGACCTTACAAGTCTGTGTTTGTGGCAATCTGAGTCTGTGGACAAGATATCCTTTACGCATACCAAGATGTCTCCTAAAGCTTTTGATTACACCAAGTGTCTTGGAAACACCTCAAAGGATTATTCCTTAGTTGATTCTTCTGAATCCCTAGGTAGAAAGGATGTTCAATCTGATAATGACACTCCTTCCACTCATGAGGCACGTGACACTCTGGCAAAAGCTGTAAAGGAGCTCACTAGAATTTCAAAAAATTCCGCTGAGATTATTGATTTTAAGGATCATGATCAGCTTATTGATGAATTTGAAAAGTCTCTTAATCGACAAAGTGATCTCTATAACATCATTGAGTCCTTATCTAAGAATATTCACTAATGGAAAATGAAAGTTAAACCACTGCCAGGACAAGAGGTAATATCACTAAAAACGACTGTGTTCATCAGCTGTAATATATGAGTGGTTTTTTCCAACACGACTGTGTCTCACACTCGTTGAAATCTTTAAAAAAATGACTTCCTTTGGCAGTAAATGGATAATACTGTCAAACGCAGTGGTTTAATAAGTTTTAAATTAGAAAGAAAAAAAGCAAATCGCTAGTTTTGGGTAGTCGTTTAACTGGGCTGAATATTTTCAGAAAATCTGATTTGTCTGAATGCCAGTCTTACTGATATTTCTGACTGCACCTAAATTTAGAAAATCTGATTCGTCAGAAATGTGAAATCCATTAAACTGAAATTTGAATAAGAGCTCATTTAATATCAAGACGTTCACATTCAATTCAAATCTGAAATTTGTTTACAACAGTAACTCAATTTACATTTGAACCAAGCTGACACTTAGGTCAAAAACTCCCAACAAACTCTACACAAGTACTGAATAGTGAATTCACCATTCTAAGTTATAATTATAACTATTATTATAAGCATTCTTAAAGATGAATTTTCTTATACAATCCATGGAACTCGTCCTACAGACAAATAAAGAAAACCTAAAACCAGCAAAAAGATGAACTGAGTTGCCCAACTGATCGGAATAGTACACTACAGCAAAAATAAGTTTGGCGTTAGAAGTTTAATGAAGTTCTAACTAATATAAAATAAGGAAACAAAGTTTTAACAACAGAGTATGTCCTAAAAAAGTTCTTGACCCCTTCAATATCAACATCACTATATCTATGTTAAAACTACCTAGTCCAATTCTTAATAGCCCATAAAAGGTCAAGACTTGTTAAAAATTGAAGGAAATGGGAACAACCAACTTCTTGTTTGTTGATCGAAATAAAATATTCTTGACCTCTTACAGACAAGTGCTTGTAGAAGGAACTACAAATTCGCAGCAAGCACTATTTAACTAACGTATTACGTTAAAAGCAACAGATAAGTCATTTACATCAAGCAAGGTGGATCGATGCCCAAGTGAATATCTTATCCATTGATATTAAATAAAAGCTTATATGCAAGCATAAAGGATGGAAAAAAAGTATAAACAAACACATGAGAAGATATAACCAAACAGTTGTGATGCACAATTTAGTACGTGGTCTAATGCTTGCAAGTGAAATGCATGAAGCACTCCTTCTGCTAAGTCTACAGGAAGATCTCTCCTGCAGTTAAAACACGATATCAGGAAATTATTGACCATACACATTTTTATTTAACACCACAAACATTACACATCTCTGCAAGTTCTTAAGGTAAATAGTTGTCGGAGGTGAACAAGAGCAGTTACACGTACTGATACTTAAGATATAGCATATCTAATGAACAAAACAGTAACCAACCCTTTTATATTTTTCATAAAAGCATAAATTGTGCAGAATTTTTTTTCTAGTTTCTATTCTAATTTTTCTTCATATCTAGTCGTTCTATCCAAAAAAAAGTATAAATGACAAAGCAAACAAACTTCTACCGAAACTCTAAAATTGGTCACAAGGGGCAGGAAAACGGAGTAGAAATATGGCTTGTTAATAATAATTCAAGTAGAAATCATCAAATCCTTTCCCTAGACCAAGAATTTGTATATGAACGCAAATATGGATTTGGAGTTCTTAGCTCCGCTTCAAGTCTAGCTACTTCTTTCTGCAAGTTTTAACTAATTTCTTTTTCTTACACAACCTGTAAATAAGCATGTAAATTTGAAGATAAATAAGTTTATCACTATACGGAGGACTAGGAATATGACAAAATAAAACCTTTTACTTGTTCTCGAAAATCAAATTGAAAATGCAACTAAACTTGAATGAGCAACGAGAAACTAATATAGAGAGAGAATATATGAATATCTATGAAAAGACATACGACATAAGGAAGTCATACCATATTCACTTGGGCCTTGTTCGTGACTTCCTTTGCACGGATGGCAAATGAGAGAGTGTTGCGAGATTGTTTTTAGTGACTTATTGCCGAACTAAGCATACATATGAAGGCTGTAGTAGCATTCCCACCAAGTGAGTGTTGCAATATGCGTGTGACCATTGAATCCGCCTGTAAGGAATATGGCCACTTCATTTTCCAGCACTGAGAAGGAATGGTCCAACAATAAAATTAATAAATCTACCATTTAAATGAATATAAAAGGGGAAAAAAACAAAATGAAAAAGTAACAGTTGTCAACAGAGGATATCCCATAAAAATATATTTTTCTACTTTACCAAACTGAGTAAGTAAAATGTTCGAAGAAAAACTAGTATTAGTAGCAAGCCATCTCCTTGTTAAAAATATCGAAGGACACAATTCAGTTACTAATGTAGCGTTCGCATATAAATTCTTACCTGAATTTTCTGATTATAGTAGTCAGAGTCATTAGACTAAGGTTAATGTGGTAACCTTCCTTTAGCCTAGCCCCGTCTACATGTGTCTGAGTAGATCTTTCACTACCAGCAAGGTAATGCAGTTAGAGTCTGCTAATGGTGGTGTTCGTTAACTTGTAAAGAAGATATATACCTTGATGACAGTTCTGAAATCCTTGGTTTTAGCTTATTTCCTGATAACATGATGAGGCGACCATGTGTTCATCTCTCCATGTACATAGAGAAGATAAAAGAAGAAAAATTCAGGTTGTTTTTCCTTCAACCAGGACCCAATCGCAGATCCATCACTTCAGCCTTAAGTTGCAAATAAAACCAAGACTATATCAACTAACATCCACAAAAATAAAAAGGGCTGAGGAATCTACTTGACACCTTCACTACCAACACATTTACAAATATCCACTCAATCTGAAATTCAAAGAATAACATATGAACTGATTTTACACATGTTCTGCATCCACAATAAGGAATTAATATTTGACATCGACAGAGATGAGACATTACAGAAGAGCAGTTAAGGAACTAACAATTGAGTAACACAATTCGATACTTAATATAGGGGAAAAAGAGGGTACTCGATAAAGGAAAGAAACAGAAAGAACGCTACATATTCTATCCATAATGCATACCAACAAGAACACATGAGTTTCAACATGATAATAAAAGAACCAAGAAAAGTTTTGAAATAAAGTATCATTGGATGACATTCATCCCATGCAGTAAAAACAAAATATGTTCACATTCAATGGAGGTGCAGGATAAAAGCATCTAGGATCAAAATATCTCAGCACCAAGAACCATTTTTGTATCTCACCAGAATACTGTAATGGTCCATCATCCTTGTTGTTAAGCCATCTACTGATGCCATCCCCTATGGAAGAGATAATTATGCCTGGAAGATAAAAAAATTGAGTTATCAAATAGGAATGCTATACGTGAGTCACAACATACCCAACAGTATAAAGTGAGTTCATATTCGGACACTAAATCGAATTAACAATAAACCTTTATTGAGTTTCTATGTAAACAAACTTTTTTCCAATCTTTCCCATACTCTTCATAAAAACACGTAAGCTCTTCCTTGCACTACTAAGATCCTAACATGTCAGCTAGCTTCCCCTCCTACATAGCAAAAGTATTTCATCATTAAGTATATATACAACAGAAACACCACGAACTTCACTATGAATGATTAAGTACTAAGTTCATATTCAAGAAATGCTAAGAGAAGTGACGAACCCGGTTTTAATTGTTCACATGGAGCTTTTTCTCCTGAATCTTAATTTCTTTAGCCATTCCAACTTTTGCTTCACCCCTGCAGACTTTAGGTTGTTCCAGTTGAATATCACCCACATAGTCTAGAACCTACAATCACTAACGAAATCTATTAGCCAACATATTATACACTTAATAAAATGGACACAAGAACTATCATATCATGTTTCTTCTTTGATAGTTTATCCATGTGATCAGATTTTCCATCAACCTAATTGACCAGATGAAAAAAAAAGAATTGCATTTACTGTTAAAGGTTTCAAACTATACGAAGACATTTGTAATTCAAATAGAAACCAGAAATTGATTTTACCTTGGTAAGACCCTCAACATACTCAATCGATTTAAATCGGCCAGTTTTATTTCTTGGTATAAAAGATGAATTAACGAACATGAACAAATCAATATATCCAACAAACTCTAGATTCAAATAGAAATCCCTAATAAAACATGTATAATAGCATCATTAACAAACCTGTACAAATCAAAATCCCTAAAAAATTTCAGATTCAAAGAACAATCCCTAATTTTAGATAAAACCCTAAAGTCTTTACAATAATCGAAACAATGGAGAAGAGAGAGATGCATCTAGCGACTGCGAAGGTTTGAACGATAAGAAAAAATAAGAACTAGACGGATAGAGTTTTAAAAAGGTTTTTTATAGAAAGTATTTTCTCTCACAGTGGTTTTACAACTCTACCAAAACCTACTAAGGGAGCTCCTCGTTTTTGCAAAAATACCCATCTCTAGAACGACTATGATAGAAACAAGTTTACCTAAAACCATTGTGGTCCACAACACAAAAATATGTTACAGCCCAGTAGCAGTCGTTTTAGTGAAGCCCAGAAAGTGGTTAAAAATCTATTATCCACTAGTGATTGAGAAACTTCTCCAAGAAACTACTCTACAACGTGAAAATATTAGTGCTCTTGAGGATATTGTGAAGGAAGACTCAATTAGAGAAAAACATTTGATCGAGACTCATTCATCAGATCTCAACAGACTTCATTTTGAAAAAGAGAAACTAAGTGCATCTCTTACTCTAGCCCATGAACAGTGCAAATCCTTGGAAAAGGAAAACTCTGTCTTAAGGAAAAAATCCTCTGTACAAACTAATTCTCGTTATGTTCTTTACAAGAAGAAACGTTCTCCAGAAGAATATTGTGTCAAAAAAGGTTTATATAACTTGCAATATTCTCATATGGCTATGAAGTTAAAACAGGTGCCAATCATTGCTTCTCCTCCACGAACCTGTACTTTCCGTGGGAAAAAGAATCACTATGCTATCCATTGTTTTGCAAGAAGGAAACAAATTTCTAAGCTTCATAATTTGCTTCTTTTCAATGTCAATATAACAAATAGTCATTCGACTACTACAGTGAATTGCATGCCCACAGAAAACCATAAACCTTATAATCTCTATTCTAGAAATCATCACAGGGCTCAAGTGCATTCTGGCATAAATTATTGTGTTGCTAAAGAAAGCATTCCCTGTACTTATAAGAATGTTTCTGGTAAATCTAATTCTAGAAAATGGATTCATATCTATTCTGATCCTCTTGAACCTGTTGCAAGAGGTCCTTGATTTAGTCCCCGGAAAAAGTCTTCTGACGGATATGTTAATATATATAAACTCCTTTCTCGATGATCATAGTGGGACTAGTTTTCACACGACCACCTAAACACACATGTAATGCACGTTTCTATGCTTGTGTAACCGTACCCAAACTTGTACATTAGTTGGTTCAATAATAGTTAACCAAATGGTTAGCCATATGATAACTTTCATATCAACCATATTCTTCTTCACCATAACTATTTCAAATGACTCAAATTAACTAGTTAGAGAGTTGTTCAATTGCTTAGATCTTTAGAGTTGCTCAACTCCATGTCATCATTTGAGTTTTGTTTAGAGTGATGTACTCAATTTCGTTTGTGAACTGGGTGTTATCTATAAGCATTGAATGCAAATTTATTGTTTAAATATTTTTTTATGTTTTTGAACTGTTGCTTTATAAGAATTGCATATTGATCTTTTTTACACATTATTGACCTTGCAGATTACATCGCTGGAAAGTGCCTACACAAGTATTATTGTTTCATTGCATAAAGAGGTGAACTTTGGTTTTAAGAGCCAACACCAATCCAAAGGTAGATTATTCCATTTCTTATCTGTATGCAACTCAATAACCCTCCAAGTTTGATATTAGAGAGGCTAAGAGATGCAACCAGAGAGGATCTTTCATCTGCAGGTTTGTGCGTGTTAGTTAATTTCTTTACACCTATGTGAATGTGACATTTTCTCATTGTTTTGCTTATGTACTATGGTAGTGTTGATGGTGGTTTTTAGCTTAGGGTTAAAATCGTAAAACACTAAACCCTAGCAGATAGTAATGTCATAAAATTTAAAGCAACAAGCATTTACTAGGCACATTTACTGAAACCTTTAATGTGTCTCTAAAATAATTACCCGGGTATATTTTTCAAATTAGGGTTACGATGAGCCAAACCCTAATTCCCACGTGTGTCAATGGCAAATCATGCCAGCCACACCAACCGCGCCAAGGCATGCCAACCATGCTAGCCGCACCTCTGTGCCAATGGAAAATCATGCCAGCCACACCAACCGCGCCAAGGCATTCCAACCATGCCAGCCGCACCTCTGTGCCAATGGAAAATCATGTCATCCACACTAACCGCGCCAAGGCATGCCAACCATGTTAGCCGCACCTCTGTGCCAATGTAAAATCATGCCAGCCACACCGACCGCGCTATGACAAACATGTCTCTCCATGGCCCCTCATGTCGCGCCACCATGCTGGTCTTCCCCATGCGGCTACCAAAGTGAAGGCGTGCAACAATCAATGGTTGTCCATCAATCCCAGGAGAAAATCCTATCCGTCTAAGGTCCCCTCATGACCTTTGGCCCAAAACCCTAGCTTGGTCACGTACTTAGCCAAAGCTATCCGCGCCATGCAAAACACGTCTCTCCATGGCCCCTCATGCCGCGTCACCATGCTTGCCTCCCCCATGCGGCTACCAAAGTGAAGGCGTGAAATAATCAACCATTGACCTTCAATCCCATGAGCAAATCCTGGACGTCTAAGGTCCCCTCATGACCTTTGGCCCAAAACCCTAGCTTTGTCACGCACTTAGCCAAAGCTAGCCACGTCGGCCACGCCATGCCAAACACGTCTCGCCATGGCCCCTCATGTCGCGCCACCATGCTTTCCTTCCCCATGCGGCTACCAAAGTGAAGGCGTGCAATAATCAACGATTACCCTTCAAACCCAGGAGCAAATCCTTTCCGTCTAAGTTCCTTTCACGACCTTTGGCCCAAAACCCTAGCTTGGTCACGCGCCTAACCCAAGCTAGTCATGCCATACGCCCATGGCAAAACCCTTGGCCCCACATGCCGATCCAAGCCAAACCTAGCCCAAGCTAGTCACGCCATGCGCCCATGTCTACCCCTTGGCCCCACATGCCAAGCCAAACCAAACCAAGCCAAGCTAGCCGCGCCATGCCAAACGCACTTTTCCTTGGCCCTAGCCATGCTAGTCACGTCATGTCAAGCCAAGCGCCCTAGCCATGCCATACGCCCATGGAAAACCCATGGCCCCACATGCCAAGACAAACGAAACCTAGCCAAGCTAGCCGTGCCATGCCAAACGCACTTTTCCTTGGCCCTATCCATGCTAGTCACGTCATGCCAAGCCAAGCGCCCTCGCCTTGTCCCTAGCCATGCCATAATCCCATGGCGAACCCTTGGCCCCTCATGACAAGTCCAAACACACCCTATCCGTGCCACCCTGTTGGACCTCACTATGCGGCTACCAAAACGAAGGCGCGCAACGATCAACGGTTGCCCCTCCTCTCAAGATGCAACATCTCGACCGTCGAAGGTCACCAGGCTAGCAAGTTCCCCGAGATCGACTTGCCAAGCCACAACAACGCGTTACATGTTTTCCAAAAACATTCGAGACATCAACACAAACTTGGGGATTCTCTTTGGGTATTGGTTTGGTGGTCTACAACGTGTGGCGTACACTACGCCCTTTATAAGGAAGTGTCATAAGGGTGAAGATCCTAGTAAATACGGGAGTTACATGGGAAACGTTCATGGGACATAAAGCCGTGAGTTAAAAACCTTATGGAACATCAATTCCATAACGTTAACAGTTTCATGAAAACCAGTTTCATGCGTTAACCACTTTATGGAACATCAAGTCCATGCATACGGTTACCACCTCCTCCCATTTACTTCCCCATTCCTTAATGAGACCAGGGTACGTTTCTACCTCGACTTGTATAAATAGGTCTTACCTATTTCCCTTGGAACAACAAGTTCATTCGGACAAGACAACACTTAGAAATACTTACTTAGATCTCCTCATGAGCTCTCCTACCTTTCTGATAAAAAGATAAAAAGTCTTCCAGAATGAACTATAAACTTCCAAAAACCAACCCATTCTCCTCCTATGTGTGACTCTTCGACCATTTCTTGGTTTAATCAACTCTCGAATCTAAAGTACTCCCTTGCAGTCTCACCACTCTCCTTTTTCACCTATAAACAATTGCTTCCCTCCAACAAAACCAACCCATTCTCCTCCTCGATGTTAACGTCTCTCCCAATAACGGGACTCCGTGCACCCCTCACGAGACACCGCCAATCACTAGGGACAGAGCCGCTAATGTCTTTAATCCATGATGCATAATGTATGCTCATCTAGAAATTCCAAATATATCTTTCCAAGCCCAGACGGATATGGTTTCAACACATAAGGAAGTACTCTCCTTTCTCAAGATATTTTCGGAACGCTCTCAATCGCGTTCATGTCCCATCGGAAAGAAATCAGCCGTCCAAATTTGTCACACGAGAAGATTTGGAGAAACTTCTCCGCAACCGAGTCAAGAACGATGAAATGGACATGCATCAGCACCAACCACCTTACCCATCCAAGATACAAAGAATCCCTCTGCCAATGGGGTACTCCTCTCCTCAATTCACCATGTACGATGGTACCGGGAATGCACATGAGCATGTCTCCTTTTTCTTGGAATCCTTATGTGAACATGAATATAATCACGTTCTTCGTTTAAGGGAGTTCTCAAAATCACTTACCGAAGAAGTAGCATGGTTACCGTGTTTTACAGAAGTACTTCTTCGTGTCTGAACAAGTTACGACCCGAATAGTTTTGTCAAAAGATTCAAGGTTCAAGCGGTTTTAGATAGTGAACTCTCTCCATGAAGCCGCTTCTGCAACGACAGACACCAACATTCTTGGAAACCAAAGAAACAATTTAACATGTAAACATAGTAAATTAGAGAGGGAAAAGAAAGGCCCCAGATGCAGATCATCAACCTAAACGTGAAGCACCAGCACTACGGGAAACCCTGCCACGGAAGGCCGCCCCTAAGGCTCCCATGTATTGTCATGAAACCGAAGGAAATGCCTTCGATTTCACGTTTCCCATCGAGGAGGTGATTGACCTCCTAGAGGCCTGGGTTCAAGACCCAAGCTTTGCAATAGACTAAAGCATATTTTCAAAGATAAGATAGAAGCGGAGAGATCCAACTAGGAGACGAGGGAGTACATCGAGAATAAAAACGGGGAACTCTGGGACTCCGTGCACCGCTGACCACGTCCCATTCAAAGTGTATCGAATTCAACAACACGCTTATCGACGTGTCCCATTCAAAGTGTATCAAATTCGACAACACGCTTATCGACGTGGCCTCTGACCTCAACATCATTACTTTCAAGACACTAAAGGCTGTATGATTTACAAAGCAAGACGCTACTCATTCCCCGTCTGTGATTAAGAACCCGAGAGGAGAAACTTTGAACGCGCTTGGCAACATCAACCTTGATATCAAGATGGGAGACGCTATAACGCATAGAAAATTCCACATTGTCTAAGAACTGGGTGACGACATGATATTGGGGCACTTATGGGTACTCGACAATAAAGCGAAATTAGATGTGCACCCTCTACTGACATCCACGCCCGAAGGAATTTCCAACAAACCATCCCACTAGTTATTGCATCGACGAGTTATCAATGAAACCCAGACATCTGGAGAAGACATGTTGGCCGAGCGATGATCTCTACAACCAGTCATTCCTTCCCCTATTCCGTCGTGGGGACTTGGGGCGATTACTGGCACGGAAGCTGTCAAGAAATGTTAATGGGGTGCTATGCCATTTGTATACTTTGAAAAAGGCTTGGAAACTTCCATCTAAACCAATGAAGTCAAGAACCAAATGGTTGCACAATGCCTGAACCCGTTTTCAATCGGAGATATAGTGGTTAAGGTAAATTCGTTTCAAGTTGGGAAGATGACGGTAAAAATGGCTATTTAAATTGATTCGCCCAATGAAAGAGAAGACGAGCCGTATTTGGTGGAAGACACCCTTTTCGGAGGATATTGCAAGATCATCAAAACAGACACACCTGAAGGCATGATAGTTCACTCGGGATGGATCAAGGCCTCCAATCCCTAAAGTGCTATACTTTTCCAGTCACTCTCCCTTTAGTATTTCCTTTAACAATTCCTCTTAGTAGTTATATTCCCCCAGGATGAATACACCGTTTGTTTTATTCCTCGGAGTTTCCCTTTCCGTCAAAAAAAAAACATAAATACATATCTTTCCAAAGAAATTCTCCAGATATCAGAGAAATACATCAGATTAACCTAGAAAACCATTGCAAAGCCATCATACCACAACCAAAAATACCTCAATCAAAATATATATATATATATAGCAAAATGTTGACCGATGAAGAAGAAGGTAAAGATGAGTTTACGAAAAAAGAAGAAAAAAAAAACATCAGGGGAACCAGGCAGCTAACATGAATAACAAAAAGGGAGAAACTATCCCTTGAAGGGTGGAGCACGATCCCCCTTGTTCAAGGCTATCTTCAAGCACTTCCCCCAGCAATCCCTCGGGCAACAAAGATTCCATTCAACGGTGTTATCAGCAGCAACCTCAACATCCCATCCCGAAGCAACCACAGCAGCAGCAGTGCCCGCTCCGACGACCGGTATAGCATACGCCACCATGACCCCTCCAATATCACCAATGACACCTTTGGAATCGACTTCAAAGGATGCTTCCTTTCTGTCAGATGCTCCTTCGAGGGTTTCCAACCATGCTAGCCACACCACGTGTGCCAATGGAAAATCATTCTAGCCACACCATCCGCGCCAAGGAATTCCAACCATGCTAGCCGCACCTCTGTGCCAATGGCAAATCATGCCATCCACACCCACCGCGCCAAGGCATTCCAACCATGCCAGCCGCACCTCTGTGTCAATGGGAAATCATGCCAGCCACACTAACCGCGCCAAGGCATCGCAACCATGCTAGCCGCACCTCTTTGCTAATGGAAAATCATGCCAGCCACACCAACCGTGCCAAGGCATGCCAACCATGCTAGCCGCACCTCAATGCCAATAGAAAATCATGTCAGCCACACCGACCGCGCCAAGGCATTCCAACCATGCTAGCCGTACCTCTGTGCCAATGGAAAATCATGTCAGCCACACCGATCGCGCCAAGGCATTCCAACCATGCTAGCCGCACCTCTGTGCCAATGGAAAATCATGCCAGCTACACCAACCGCGCCATGCCAAACACGTCTCGCCGTGGTTCCTCATGCTGCACCACCATGATGGCCTTCCCCATGGGGCTACCAAAGTGAAGGTGTGCAACAATCAACGGTTGTCCTTCAATCCCAGGAGAAAATCATGGCCGTCTAAGGTCCCCTCATGACCTTTGGCCCAAAACCCTAGCTTGGTCACGCACTTAGCCAAATCTAGCCACGCCGGCCGCGCTATGCCAAACACATCTCGTCTTGGCCCCTCATGACGCGCCACCATGCTGGCCTCCCCCATGCGGCTACCAAAATGAAGGCGTGCAACAATCAACGGTTTCCCTTCAATCCCATGAGAAAATCATGGCCATCTAAGGTCCCCTCACGACCTTTGGCCCAAAACCCTAGCTTGGTCACGCATTTAGACAAAGCTAGCCACGCCGTTCGCGCCATTCCAAACACGTCTCGCCATGGCCCCTCATGACGCGCCACCATGCAGTCCTTCCACATGCGGTAACCAAAGTGAAGGCGTGCAACAATCAACAATTTCCCTTCAAACCCATGAGCAAATCATGTCCGTCTAAGGTCTCCTCACGACCTTTGGCCCAAAACCCTAGCTTGGTCACGCGCCTAGCCCAAGCTAGTCATGCCATACGCCCATGGAAAACCCTTGGGCCCATATGCCAAGCCAAACCAAACCTAGCCCAATCTAGTCACGCCATGCGCCCATGGATACCCCTTGGCCCCACATGCCAAGCCAAACGAAACCTAGAAAATCTAGCCGCACCATGCCAAACGTACTTTTCCTTGGCCCTAGCCATGCTAGTAACGTCATGCCAAGACAGGGGCCCTCGCCTTGACCCTAGACATGCCATACGCCCATGGAGAACCCTTGGCCCCTCATGCCAAGTCTAAACACACCCTAGCCTTGGCACCCTGTTGGACCCCACTACACTGCTACCAAAACGAAGGCGCGCAATGATCAACGGTTTCCCCTCCTCTCAAGATGCAACATCTCGACCGTCGAAGGTCACCAGGCTAGCAAGTTCCCCGAGATCGACTTTCCAAGACACAACAACGTGTTACATGTTTTCCAAAAACATTCGAGACATCAACACAAACTGGGGATTCTCTTTGGGTATTGGTTTGGTGGTCTACCGCGTGCGACGTACATTACGCCCTTCATAAGGAAGTGGCATAAGGGTGAGGCGCCTAGTAAATACGAGAGTTACATGGGAAACTTTCATGGGACATAAAGCCGTGAGTTAACAACCTTATGGAACATCAATTCCATGATGTTAAAAGTTTCATGAAAACCAGTTTCATGGGTTAACCACTTTATGGAACATCAAGTCCATGCATATGGTTACCACCTCCTCCCATTTACTTCCCCACTCCTTAATTAGACCAGGGTACGTTTCTACCTCGACTTGTATAAATAGGTCTTACCTATTTCCATTTGAAAAACAAGTTCATTCAGACAATACACAACTCAGAAATACTTACTTAGCTCTCGTTGTGAGCTCTCCTACCTTTTCTGATAACAAGTCGTAGAAACCCAATTGCTCTTCCAGAATCAACTATTCTGGTCTCACTACTCTCCTTGCTTTCCTCCCCAAAACCAACCCATTCTCCTCCTCTGCGTGACCGAAGCAAGTCTGGAATGGCCATTTCTTGGTTTAGTCCGGACTTGTACAGATTGATATCTCGAATCTAAAGTACTCCCTTGCAGTACATTGTTTAGGGTTTAAACAGTTTCTCACCTTCACACCTGCAATTACGAAAATCAGCAGAAACTATTTTCACCTATAAACAGGTAGGTATGGAAGATTTTTAGAGATTATGTTGTACTTGAGTAGGTTGTTGTTGTGCTTATGTACTATGGTTTTGTGCAAGGTCTGATTTTGGGCTTTATACGGGTCTGTTGCTTACATTATACGATGTCATCCGGCTAAGCTGCATACAAATGATTAACGTTATTCTTAATCATATGAACTTTAATACATCTTTAAAAAAGGCATAGAATTTTTATAGTTATCTATCTTACTTATTATCTAGTACCCATCTTACTTATTATCTAGTACATTAGTACTTATCAAATTTTGTCAGGTTAGTAAGGTTCGCATAACATATATGGAATCATCAAATGAGTTGTCACCCTAAAGTGTTGTATTCCATCCCACGTTATCACTTGGTTGAAATGATATTGGTTCTTCACTAATTTCTTTTTGAATTTTTGTTGCAGGTACCATTTTGAAATGTGCGGCTCAGTACATGAAGTTGTACTTGTCTTTAAGAAACTTCAAACTTATTATCTAGGAGTATTTACTAGGATTTGTAGAACTTATCTGTAGGAAACCTTGAACTTATTAGAACTTGTATTGGTGTGAATTCTGTAATTGAATCCTTTTATGTATGATTCTGAACTAAATTTATGAATACAATTAATGGAACAGAATGGTAATTCTTTATTAATGAATCAGATAATTTTGATATGAATGTTTATTTGAATTTCAGTCTTGTTTGAGTTTCAATTTAGTCTAATTTGAGTTTAGAGTCAGAATTGTTTCAACCAATTAGTATCTGACTGCACTCAGTCATCCAGATTGGATTTTTTTTATTAATATAAATTTAATCTACGACGTAATAAATATATCGTACCTAGTGACAGCTCGAAAGTATCGTAATTCGAATTTATTCACTAGTGGAAAATAAGGTTTCCGTGACCCACATCAGAGACCCTCACTAACGTTAGTTGGACCGTTGACCATATATAGCGGTCTCTGATATGGTAAAAAAATGCAAAAATTCAGAGAGATTAATTAGCCGTCTTTGAATAAGAAAATTTATTGACCATCGTATACCTTAAACAACTACCGATTCAACGACCTTGTTTCTGCGATTCAGAACTGTTGCTTTTATGAGCGGGAAAATTCGCGCCACTTTACATGGTCAAGATTTAATCTCAGAACAGTAACCTCGAGATTATCGGCCCATATATATCTCTCTTCACATATCCCTCTCTCTTCACTTATCTCCTTCGCTCTCTCTCTTCACTTATCTCCACTTCTCTCTCAACACCCCCACTCAAACCAGCAGAAACTCCACCATGAATTTGTTCCTCTAAAACCTAATAGAAATTCGATCTACCTTCCACGTCTCAAGATTTTGTGCATTTAGGGTTTAATTTTACAAACAAAATCAGGTAATTTAGCGTTTCGGTTCGATTTTTTTCTGTTTTATATGTTCATCTGAAACCTAATTGTATCACTGGGTTTTAATCTTTCTTCGAATATTCATTGTTTTCAGGTGGGTAACTCGATTCAGTGTTTTTAGGGTTTAATTTTACCATCAAAATCAGGTGAGTTAGGGTTTCGTTTCAATTTTTTTCTGTTTTATTTGTCTTTTATCTTTTGGGTTTTAATCTTATTCGTTGATTTCAGGTGGATATCTCAATTCAGTGTAGTTTGGGTTTGATTTTACAAACAAAATCAGGTAAGCTAGGGTTTCAGTTTTTTTTTTTTTTGCTGTTTTTATTTTATTTTATTTATCATTGGGTTTTAATCTTTTTTCGTTTATTCATTGATTTCAGGTTGATTTCTCAACTCAGTGTAGCTAGGGTTTGATTTTACAAACATCAGGTACATGTGATGTCAAATGATAACCGATTTGGTTTAGACAGTTGATTAGGATATGGTAATTATTTTGTTGGTTAGGTTTTGCTATTGGTGATAAATGATGCTTGGATTTGTTTGGTAGAAAGGCTTGTGGCATTTTCTATATGTGTTGATAACTTGATGGAAGTAAGTTATTTGTATTTCTCCCTTGGATTGATTGTTCTGTAGCTTCAGATTATGGAATGTGGATCTGTGTCTTTGATTAGAAGGCTGTATTATATGGTGGAAAATTTCATTGAGTGGAGTGATTGTATGCCTATTTGGAGTAGATTTTTCTTACAAGCATCTAAGTATGTATGGTAGCTTTAGATTGTATAATGCTTGGTCAAAATTGATTTGGTTTTGGTATTATGATTGTTAATCTTTCAAAGTGTTTTTCTTGTAGACAAATATGACAAGACTTCCTAGCAGCAGTCGATTCCGGTCTGGAAGTACTAGGTCTGCTAGTACTAGCTTTCCAACTACTACTCCTAGCTCTAATGAAGCTAACTGGCCAAGTGGTTTGCTCAATTCACAAGGCTCTCAAACAACTGATGGTGCACACACAGCTGGAAATCCAAGTGTAGGGAGTCAACATGTGTCTTCGTCAGATAGTGACAATTCTCTAATCCAAGGTAATGGGAATCAAGCTGAGGTACATGGATGGCATGAGGCTTTTTATCAGGAAGATAATGATCCTGGCAATACCGAGGAAAGCATGAACAATGGTATAATATAGAACTGTTTCATTTTCCTTTATGTGATATATGTTATCAATTGGCATCTAACTTTTTTTCTTTTTCTTTAGATGATCAACTTCCAGAAATTCCATTCAATTCCTTGGGACAACCAATAGAAGATATTTCAAATCCATATTCTTCCAGAATTGGGGTAATAACCAGGAATGTTGTCTCACCACATTATGAGGATTGGAGGATAGTCCCACCAGAATTTAAGGAAGAAATTTGGAGGAGCCTTTGGAACGAGTACAGGGTACCTGAAATCATCAAGGGCAAGGTTTTAAGGATGGCAAATAAATCATGGAAAAACAGAAAGGCTAAACTAAGAAAGTGGTGTGATATGTTTGATACTATTGCTGCGAAAAAGAAACTAAGGGAAATAGGGAAGGAGTCAAGAAAGTAACTGAAAGCTCTACATACTACTGGAAGGGATGGAATTGCTCATCGTCGTCATGTGATGGAGCAACAAAGTCCAACAGGAATTGTATCAAGATCTGTCGTATACTTGGCAACACATGTGTACCAAGAAATCCCTCAAGAAGATCTTGATTTAATGGACCCTAATTTCTATGAAGTAAAATGCAGAGAATATGTTGTAAGTCCTAAGGTTTTTCTTAGTTAGTTTTTGATTGACTTGAATATTTTTTTTTTCTTTGTACTTTTTGTTTTCCACTTACATATAATCTGATGTAATTTGCCGGCAAAGATAAGAGAGTTGAATGAACTTGAGCAGTACAAAGAAGAAACCAATTTGGACAAAGATGCAGTCGCCAAGGTGGGTGCACATGAATTCATATCGCAGTCTGTAAAAAAAAACTTGTTAGTTATGCTAACTAAATAATTTTGGTTACTTTTTTGTAGGTGCTTGGAACTGATGATAGGGGCTTTTTTCGAGGAATGGGAGGTGGGATATCAAAGACTGAACTGCTTTCTTCTGCAGTTCCTAGGGAGCAGTTACGTGAACAGTTGCTGAAGACTAGAGCTGTGGAAGATCGTGTTCGTAGCCTTGAGGTCACTGTTGAGACCCTAATGTCTGGTTTAAGCTGCAATCCAAGCACCATCAATGCTAATGCTCAGGTAGAATTCTCTAACTAGTTAATGATCAATTGTATGAGTTGATTTTTGATTGATTGTTGTTTTCAAGAACTAGAATCTTATACTAGGTTTGCACAATTAGTTTTAGATTCTCATGATTTGTTTGCTTCCTTCTTTCTAAATGTGAACCATGTATGTATCCATCCCAATGAAAATAATGTTTAAAACTGAAGTATTTGTCTCTTGATGATTTCTTGATTCTGAGGGATATTATCATGTTGTTTATATTGCAAATCCCTATCATTGTGGGGAAAATAACAACTGTAACCAGTTCTGTTTGGTCTAGGTCGATCGCGTAGATGCTGTTATGTCTACCATGTGAAGTTTGAAAGCATTTGAAATTATTTTGAAATGATAAAATTATCATAATTTGTACAATATTATCAACTTGATAAAATTTGTTGATCAAATTCAAATAACATTGTTTCTTTTTAGCTATTTTAGGACAACCCGATTCTGTCTTCAGGTCAAGTGGATTTAAATCCCAATACTCAAGTGGCATTTGAATGATGTTTTAGTATTCTTGCTTGTAATTCCAAGTATCTCTAGCTATTTGCTCGGTGTTTGCATTTAGTTGCATTTTTTAAGCACTATGCATTCTGCAACAACGAGAAATAGCTAGATAGATAGGTATAAATTAAATTAGTAGTTTGTTAACTATTGTAGTCCCTAGAGTAATGCCAAGTGATGTTTGGTTTTAAAACTTCAAACGGGGATATATGAAGCTAATTTTTCTTGATTAATTAAGATTCTTCTTGTTCAGTAACTTTTTGTTTGAGTAAGAGCTGATCTCTTGATTCTTTAGGGGAAATAGTTAGAAGTTACATGAATCTGTAAGCACTTTAGGGTACTGTTCCCCTGTTTGCATTGTTTTTATTATGTGCACCAGTAATTCTTATTGCCATAA
The DNA here is from genome assembly GCA_023529315.1 of Papaver bracteatum. Classification (NCBI taxonomy): domain Eukaryota; kingdom Viridiplantae; phylum Streptophyta; class Magnoliopsida; order Ranunculales; family Papaveraceae; genus Papaver; species Papaver bracteatum. Next base: position 559,822 of record JAJJWX010005189.1, on the reverse strand, counting down.
TAGTGGATGTGGTTATGATCTGCAGGGAACGAATGGTGGTGCTTGTCAAACTAGAACTGATCAGGCAGTAATTTTGAGAAATATGAGAAAGATATGTGTTGCCTTGGGCCATATAGATAGGAGTAGGCCTCCACCAAATGATGAATATCATTTGGTCCAAATTGATGAAGTTTGTATAGAATCTGAGGCTCTCTGTGATGGCGATAGAACTTTTAAGGATGTTATGATAGGAGAAAAGATTTTTTGGCCGCAACACTCTGTTAGTCTAATTGCCACTGGTGATGCTGGTTTTTAATGAATTTGGAGAACAGGTTTTGTGTAGATGTAATGAATTTTCAGAATTTGGAGAACAGGTTTTGTGTGGATATGTAGAACAGGTTTCATGTGAATTTTCAGAATTTGGAGAACAGGTTTTGTGTGGATATGTAGATGGGGTTTTGTGTGAATTTTCATAATTTGGAGAACATGTTTTGTGTGGATATGTAGATGGGGTTTTGTGTGAATTTTCAGAATTTGGAGAACAGGTTTTGTGTTGATATGTAGATGGGGTTTTGTGTGAATTTTCAGAATTTGGATATGTAGATGGGGTTTTGTGTGAATTTTCAGAATTTTGTGTGAATTTTCAAAATTTTCAGAATTTGTAAAGAAGAAGACACTCAAAACATGTAAAGAAGTGTCTTGCAACTTCTATATGGATATGTAGCTTCAGCATGTTTTGGAGCCATGCTTTTATCTAATGAAATATATTTATTTTCAGATTTTTCTAGCTTTTCACTTTGAATATTGTTACTAACTTGGAACTTGTATAAGTTCATATTTTTCTAGCTTTTCACTTTGAATATTGTTACTAACTTGGAACTTGTATAAGAACTTCAAATTTCAAGCTTTTCACTTTGAATATTGTTACTAACTTGGAACTTGTATAAGAACTTCAAATTTCGAGCTTTTCACTTTGAATATTGTTACTAACTTGGAACTTGTATAAGAACTTCAAATTTCAATCTCTGTATGTAAGACCTTCAATTCATTACTAATTGAGAATCAGGAAATAAAGATAGAAATTGGTACATTTTATCATCATATATAATCTTTTATATTCAAATTTCAACTTCATCAAAAACCAACTGGGAAAAAAAAAGAACAAAAGAAAAGAATTCGGACTCGTTTTAGATGCGATTCAACCCATTCAGCTGAGTCAGTTATCAATCTGACTCTTTTGACACCATGAGTTTCTTATCCATCCGAGAACAAAAAAAAAGAAAGAGAAAAAGGAAATAAGCTCTCCTCTTATAATAAAATTATTCTCTCTCTCGATATCTACTTCTGAAAAAAACTCTCATTGCAGACAAAATTAATCTAAGTTGTACTATGTAAAATTGATGAGGCTTTTAATTCTCGAAATTTCTGGTTAGGATTTTGATTCTCGGTATGTACCTGACCTAATTAATTAACCTATTGTAGGATGTACGAAGAAGGATCAACAACTCCGATTGGATTTCAGAAATCAAATCTCTAGCTCACCAATTTATTGGGGTAAGTACTTCTTTCTGAATTAAAATTTATTAAGTTTTAGCCCAATTGATTTCATTTTCAGTTGGAAGGTTGTTTTTTAACTTATTAATGTATGTCGGATTTTGGGGTTTTGTTTAATTAGGTCAAAATAAGTGGGTGTATTTGTAATCAATGAGTGATGTACAATTTCATTAATCTGTTTTCATACTTTTGTATGTGGATTTGACTTTAAGTGTTCATCTCTTGATCCCATCCTTTCTTAAGTAGAGTACCGTGTATGTATATACTTGTTTTAGCTCCTCTTAGCATAATGTTGTGTATGTATATACCGTGTATGTATATACTTGTTTCTAAAATACTTGTTTTAGCTCCTCTTAGCATATTGGTTATTAATGGGTAACATTATTTGATGTTAGCTCATTGGTTCATAATGTTGTGACTGAATTACAAGTGACCTCTTACTCCATTCCGACAGGATATGCAAATAATTATCTTGATATCTAAAACCATTCCTTTGTTTTGCAGATGTCTCAACATCGTATAACTACTCCAAATAAAGAATGGATGACTGCACGCAAGGGTTCACCTCTATGGATTAAAGGTGTTCAATCTTTCATCCAATTTGCAAAAGAGAGTCTTGGTGAAGGTATCAAAGAATTTCGTTGTCCTTGCTTGAAATGTAAGAATTATAACAGTTACCCAAAACCTCTAGATGATGTACATGGGGATATTCTTGATTATGGGTTTGATGGGCAATACCGAACATGGATCCATCACGGAGAGCAACCTCGTGTGAACAATGTTCAAGCTCATAATTTGCCTTCCAATAATGTTGTGAATCATGGAGCTGCTGCATCTTTTCCGAGGATATTTGACTTGTTCAATGAGACACTAGGACATGTAGGTAGTCTTGATAATCCTGAAGACCAGCAGGGTACTGCTGTTGAAGATGGTATTGTTGTTGAAGATGATACTGTTGTTGTAGATGGTTCTAGTGGTGTTGTTCAAGATAGGGCTACTGTCAATCGCCGTAAGAGGTTGGAGGATGCATTGCAACCCTTATTTCCAGGTTGTGATGCTGAACATAAAAAATTGTCAGCAACAGTTGAGTTTCTTAGTATGCAAGCGAGGTATCAATGTTCTGATGTTTTCATGACTGAATTATTTGGATATCTGAAAATTATTTTACCGGATGGAAACACGTTGCCATCTAATTTTCGTAAATCAAAAGACATGATTAATCCATTTCAGTTGCCGGTCCATATCATCCATGCTTGCATTAATGACTGTATTCTCTATCACAAGGAGTATGCTAATGAAGAGAAGTGTCCTAAATGTAGTGAAAGTAGATGGCAGACACCACCAGAAGGGAGTAAACCAACAACTAAAAAGGTCCCAGTGAAGAGACTGAGGTATTTTCCAGTTACCGAAAGGTTGCAACGTATGTATGGTACAGCATGGATAGCGGAGCTGATGACATGGTATGCTAAGGTTGAAGAAAGTGCTACACACATGAGTCATCCGGTGGATTCGTCACAATGGAAGTCAATAGACATGAAGTGGCCCGAGTTTGTAGAAGAGAAGAGAAACGTACGTCTGGGACTATCAACTGATGGTTTTAGCCCTTTCGGAATGATGACCTCGCATAGTACTTGGCATGTTATGCTTACTTGTTATAACCTTCCGCCATCTGAATGCACGTCAAAATATTTTACGATGTTAACACTATTGATTCCTGGTCCACTTGGTCCCAACCATAACATAGATGTTTATTTGCATCCCTTGATCGACGAGTTAATTGATTTATGGACAGTCGGTGAAGTAACGTACGATGCGCATACAAAGACTTCCTTCACAATGAAAGCAATGTTATTGTGGTGCATACACGACTTTCCTGCGTATGCTCATGTTTCTGGTTTTCGGACTTTGGGAAAATTTGGTTGTCCAGTGTGTGGAGAAAATACAGAGGCATTCAGGATAAAATGGGGTTCTAAGTATGCTTATATGGGTCATAGAAGGTTTTTAAGAGATAGGTCTCACCCCTATAGGCGGAAAACAACTGAGTTCAACGGATTTGAGGATACAAGGGGTGCACCAAGACGTTTGAGTGGCGTCGAATTATTTGACAAGACAACAACTTCGGATAAAGAATTTGGGAAGTTGGTCAAGCGGCCGGTTGCACGTGATACTCCGTGGTCAAAGCGATCGATCTTTTTTTGTCTCCCATATTGGAAGGTAAATTCCTTTCTAACTTAATGTTTACTTGTTAGAAGATATATATCTACCACTATGAATCCATGAATCCATTTCTCAGAAACAGAGAATCCATGCATGTTTATATATTCATCAAAGGTACGAATTGAAGTCGATTATCTATGCTACAGAAGATCTCTTCTCATTAGTTACGAATTCAATATGTGTTGTTTGAAATTCCTTTCTAACATAATCTCATCTCATTAGTTTATGCAAATCCGGCACAATGTGGATGTCATGCATGTAGAAAAGAATTTTGCAGAGAATTTGTTTGGAACTTTTATGAGCCATAAAGAGAAGAAAAAGGATGGGAAACCGGCGCGTAAAGATTTAAAACTACTCAACTTAAAGCCTAGCTTGTGGTTGACGGAAGAGAATGGAAAAGTAGAGATGCCTCATGCACCTTATTCTTTGTCGAAAGAAGAAAGGGAAGTCATCTGTAAAACTCTTAGCACAATTAAAATTCCAATTGGTTACAGTTCGAATTGGAAAAAGAAAGTATGCTTGAAAGACTTCCAATTGAAGGGTTTGAAGTCTCATGATTATCACATTCTGATGCAGGGGTTAATGCCTATATTTATAATGCATTGTTTCAAAGAACACAAGCCTTTGCGTGAGGCAGTTCGACACTTGTCATTGTTTTTCAAAGTCCTAACTTCCAAGGTTATTGATCGTGCTGAGCTTCGTTTAATGCACGAACGTGTGGTTGAGTCAATATGTGTGTTTGAAATGTATTTTCCGCCTGCGTTTTTTGTTACTATGACTCATGTTGTCATACACTTGGCAGAAGAGGCACATCAATTGGGGCCTGTTCAGTTTAGGTGGATGTACCCTTATGAAAGGTATATACAATTCTTTAGTTACTAATATTCCTTCGGTTTAGCATATATTTGTTTACTAACTACATGTGCAGGATGATGAGGTACTACAAGGTTCTTGGTCGCAACAAATATTATGTAGAAGGCTCTATTACAAAACAATATGAGATCAATGAAGGAGCGCGCCATTGCATCGAGATACTTCCTGAAGCAAGGCGAAAGTCCATTAAGTTTCTTGGAAAGATATCAATGCCCAGTGATGTTTATGAAGGCCCACACCCACCTGATTCACAAGGAAAACCACATTTATTGACCACCGTAGAGTATGAACAAGTTCGTTTGTGGATATTGAGACATTCAGATGAAAATACCGAATGGGAAGCGTAAGTAAATCCTAAGTTGATTTCTCTTTAGATCATTTCATCACACTATGCATTATCAGTGAACTTAAACCAGCAGTTAACCAAGACATGAATGTTTATAAGTAAATATTATTGTACATACTAAACCAAGCATGCTTAGATGCCGCTAGCTGTACTTGTCATGAATGTTTATAAGTAAATATTATAAGTAAATGTTTATAAGTAAATATTATTGTACATACTGAACCAAGACATGAATGTTTATAAGTAAATATTATTGTACATACTGAACCAAGCGAGGTTAAGCAGTAGTACTACTTGATTACGTTTCCTGATTTATTAGTTAATGCTTAGTACTTGCCACTTTGTGCATTGATTGTCAGGAAGTACGAGACGTACATTTGTAATTTGAACCAAACTCGTACGGGGAGGATAAAACCTACAGACTACATTGAATGGCTACAAAAACAACTTGAAGGCACTCCCATGACATATTTTCGTAGGCTGTCAATTGGTCCTACCTTCGCTGCAGTTTCGTACAACTCATATTTTGTTAATGGCTATCTTTTTTACACAGCTGGTGCAGAAAAAAATTTAACTACACAAAATAGTGGAGTCACCATGGATGCTTGCACCAGCTTTAGAGCAAGTTCCAGGGATACTAACTTGGTCGATGACGATACTACGTACTATGGAATTCTACAACGTATACTTGAACTGGATTATGGAGTTTTCTCAGAAATTGTTTTTTACTGTGATTGGGTGCGAGTCGAAGACAAAGTACATGGATCATATGTGGATCCAGATACAAAGTTGAGGTTTGTCAACTTCAGAAGGTTTATGAGAAGCTCAAAATAAGTCGACGAGCCATTCATCCATGCTTCTCAAGCTAGACAGGTTTTTTACTGCAGAGATGTGACGAGGGAGCATTGGAATTTGGTTTTGGAATCTCCAATACGATCAGACCCCAATAAGAATGCTCTGGAAGATCCATTTATTTTCACTGCAAATACGAATGAAGCTCCGTCAATTTTGACAACTGTTGGAGATGATGAGTATTGGAATGGAGAAGCTCAGGTTAGGTTTCTTTCTATTTCTTCTTACATATCTCTTCTAGTAGATTCCATATTTGTTATGTTAGCTCTTCTACTTTCGTTTTAATTTCATTTTCTACTATTGGTTATTTTTCCAAGGCACGAGAAGTGGGGATACACGTGAATGAACTTGCCTAACATCTTATAATTCCACTGGTGGAAATCATGTAGCTCCCCATGTGCACATGTGAGTTGACAGCAAAACTTAAACCTCCTTTTGTGATTTGATTTTGAGTTTTAACTCGATATATTTAGCAGGATGTTAGGATAGGATAGGAGCATATTCATTCATTGATCCTTAATTAGGTAGTAAAGGTGGAGAGGAGATATGTATATTTTGTGCACACCAAAATGCCAACGATTTGATTCTGAATTTTATCTGTTACTTGCCTTTGAAAGATCTATTTTTTCTTTAGTAAAATAGTCCAATACTGAAGAAGCAAACAATTCAACTACTTGCAATTGTACTGACTTCACCTTATCTTCATACTGCTTTTTTCACTTTGTTTGTGAGTTTGTGACTTATTTTGTTTTACCGTGTATTAAGAACTGAACAAAGTCATTGTACTGATGTTGATTTTCTTTGCAGGAACGATTCTCTTTGTGGTATGTGAACCATGGACACAACACATGGATGCTCTACTTGATATTATTTATGAAGTATTTTTCTAAACTCATCAGAGGAGCTTATTGTTTTGTTGTTAGCTAGCTTGAAGTTTCATTTGAATTTGATTTTGGATTACATTTGACTTTAATTTGAAGATAAATGTTTGAGTTTAAATTTTAAGTTTCATTTGAATTTGAGTTTGCGTTACATTTGACTTTAATTTGAAGTTTCATTTGAATTTGAGTTTGGGTTACATTTGACTTTAATTTGAAGTTTCATTTGAATTTGAGCTTGGGATACATTTGACTTTAATTTGAGTTTCATTTGATGCAGTCATATTATTTATGATTCAGCCAGATTATTTATGAATCTTTTTTTTTTATATTATAATTTAAATCTACGACCGATATAATGGGTCACCATCTAGTGACCGTTCAAATCGGTCGTTATTCAGAGACCCACGGCTAAGGGTCGTATATAAAAAAGAAGCTTTATCAGCGACCCCTTCAGAGACGGTTAAAACTAGTCGTTTAACTTGAATATAAGACATGTCCTGACGGTCGCAGAACTTCTATTTTCCACTAGTGATTCATCGTCAACTTGAAAGTGTCGTTCCAGAATAAGACACTGAATCTGCGGAAAATCGAAAGTGTCTTATAACTCGCTTAAACGACACTATGTAATGTCTTAAAATGGATTTTTTCCGCTAGTGTAGTTGGGTATTCTTCTTCGAACTGTTGCAGAAATATGGATTTTCTACTTCTTGGTGTGACTGGTTACTAATGTTATTTCAATCTGCTAGAATATATGTTATGGTCAATGGAGGACCATGTGGTTTTTTCTCAGTATGAAGAGGACTAATACAGGGAGACCCTCTGTCTCCTATCTTATTTGCAATGTTCTGAAAACCGGCCAGGCCGGTCAGCCCATAAAAACCGTGACTCAGTCACCTTTCCGGGCCGTGCCACCTATGACCTAGTAAATTCTCCAAAAATGGCTTATTTTGTGAGAACCGGGTGACCCGGCCGTTTGGACCCTTGATTCACCGTATCCTGAATGATTCGATGAGTCGATAATTCCTAAGGCTTGAAATAAACCTATTGACTTTCCAATTTTCAATTCTTTCCTTCGATTCTTCTAAATCTTCCATATTCTAGGCGAAAGAAAAGGTAGCTAGAAGATTTTCTTCCCTAATTCCTAACAAAATGGAGAAATTAGGTTTGTTAAACAAAGAATAATTCATTTTTCTTTTCAATTCGAAGGAATTTGGTATTTATTCATCCGGTAATCAGTAATCACCTCTTTCTGCTACTTTTTCTATCGATTTCTAAGGTATGTGAACTGATATCTTGACTTTAATTTCCCCTTTGTAATCTATTTTCATTTTTTTTTATCAAACCTGTTTGCTTTCTCAATTGGTTTGTACTTTTTGCTTAGAATCTATTTGCAATTGACCATTATTGTGTAGTTCTATTAGGATCTTTGGTTTGTAACAAGTTCCAAGTTTGTACGAATCCTTTTGCAATTAACTACCAGTATTATGTAGTTTCATGTTGGTATGAATCTAGTGTAGATTTTCCAATTGACCAGTACTTAGTGATAAAATATGACGTTTATGTTTATGTTTTGACTCTATTTTTATTTTAATTTTATCTAGTGCTAGCTCTAGTTAGTCATCCCTTTTTTTTGATATTCTTATATTTCTATCATTAATCCATCTAGGAGTAGTAGAAGTTGAGAATACCAATCCTTAATTAGTAGTTATTACATTGATTAGTATGAATAATCAATAGGAACACTTCGTTGGCGTCTTGTTTAATTTTAGATTATCTCTGTTGGAATCTTGTTTAATTTTAGATTATAAATAATCTATGTTGGTGTCTTTTTTTTTTCCATATGAGTTGATGCTGTTGCAGTCGTTGTAATAATTACTACTAGAACTAGCTCTCATTGCTTCTTGAGTACTTGGTTGATTGAAAACCAAGGGAGACATTTTTTTTTTTTTTTTGTTACTGATTCATGATTAAGTTACCTACTAGTTCCTAGACTTATACATGTAATTGATTTGTATTGTAGTAAGTAATCGATATTTAAATGGATACATCATCTGAATCACAACCATCACATGATTCACCAATAGGGTATGAAACTTCAGCTAGAGGCAAAACTGACATTGCTTGGAAGTATGCAAGGAAAGAGAAATATCCAATGACTAAGAAAAGAATATCCATTACATGTGTGATTTGTCTGAAAAAGATTATGGGTGGAGGAATCAATAGGTTAAAGAAGCATCTTGCTGGACAAAGAGGGGAAATTGCACCATGTAAAAGAGTTAGTCCAGATATCCGATATCAAATGCTAGAGTCACTGAAAGAAACATCTACAAAGAAGCGACAAAGAGAGGTGGAGGATAACGAAGAGCGTGATAACGAAGTTCAGGAAATTGAAGAAGTTCAAATGAATATGCAAACTTCTGTGCCCATATCAACAAATAAAAATGGAGGCAGTAAGAGGGTCGCAGGGGTATCTAACCAGAAAATCACAAGAATATGTGGATATTTTGCACCTCGAACTACTCCTAGTTCTCGACCGTCAATAAAAAGTGCACTTGCGAGCAAAGAAGTAAAGAAAAAAACAGATTTGGTTGTTGCTACTTGGATTTTTGATGCTTGCATCCCATTTAATGTAATTAATTCATATTATTTTTAGCTTATATTGGATGCAGTCGTTGCAATTGGCCCAGGATACAAGGCTCCTTCATATGATGATATTCATACTCATTTATTAAGAGCTATGGTTAAAGAAGTACAATTATTTGTTGAAAGTTTTAGAAAGTTTTGGGAAGATACGGGTTGCAGTATTGTGGCAGATGGTTGGAAAGATACAAGTAACCGCAGTTTAATTAACTTTTTAGTTGATTGTCTAAAGGGAATTGATTTCTTAAAATCAGTGGATGCTTCTGACATGGTGAAGACTGGAAAAAACCTTTTCAGGTTGCTTAAAGAAATGGTTCAAATTATAGGTGAACAACATGTTGTTCAAATGGTAACAGATAATGCTAGAAATTATGCACTTGATGGAAAATTGTTAGAAGAAGCATTCCCTAATATGTACTGGACACCATGTGCTGGATACCATGTGCTTCACACTCTGTCAATTTGATCTTGAAGGATTTTGGAGAACTCGGTCATATTAAAGATGTCGTCAGCAAAGCAGCGAAGGTAACAAAGTATATTTATAATCATTCAAAGGTATTAGCTTTATTACGTAATCGACCTGGATGGACTATAATTTTTCTCCCTACTGCTACCCGTTTTGAAACAAATTTTATTGCATTACAGAGCATTCGGTCTCATAAGCATCACTTGCGGGGCCTAGTTACATGTCCTAAATTTGTTGAGTCTTCATACTACAAAGAAGATAAGGGACAAGAGATGTTTAACATAGTAATGAATTCTGAATTTTGGAAGACTTGCTCGAGGGTTGTAAAAATTAGTGAGCCATTTGTTCATGTGTTAAGGATGGTAGATTCAGAAGATAAGCCTGCAATGGGTTTCCTATATGATATCACTATTAAGGTAAAGAATGTTGTGTAAGATGTTTTCAACAGAAGTAAAATGGACTATGAACCATACATGAAAATTATCAACAGTAGGTTGGATACAATGTAGTTAATTTTGGATTTTGGTTTGTCTCGGCCGGGACCGAAACACTGGTACAACTTTGTATCGGGGATATTTCGTTTCCTAAGTTCGGGACAATCTCGGTTTCACATTTATACCCTTAATTTTTATCCAGGACAGTTTCCCCATAATTCATTAATCAACATAAATATCTCAATCAATCAATTGCACAAGACGCAATGATATCAACAATGATCACTACCAAATTACCAACCAAGTATAAGTATAATTACTTTGTAATACTTTGGATAAGCCAACCTATAAATCAGACACGTAAATACTTGAATTTGTTTCTTTTTCTTGTTGACAACTAGCAGTCTAGCACTACAATTCTCTTAAATCTAGCCTCCATTATATCTCCACCTCTGGAAAATCTCACTACCAACATCAATCCAATTTTGTGCAGAAAAAAAAAACACATACAATATATTTTTTCTTTTTCTTGGCGACCTTCACTAATAGATCAATGAATCAATGAATCTATAACATCTGATGATTACCATGGATTTGTTCATCATTGCTACATATATATAGATATATTTTATGGAAAAATAAATAAATTATAACTAATAAACAACATCATTGATGATTGTTTCTATAAGCAATCCAAACTCAGTGTTGATTTTATATGCATAAGTTGATCGAGAGAAAATGGTGAAATGGGTTTGGACCTTTTGATTTTCTTTCTTCATATCTTGAACCTTACACGGCGATAATTACTCTTCTCCTATTTGGTTTGCTTAATTTTTTTAACAAACCGAAATTCCGCCCGAATATGGACGAGATAGCCCGAGATAAGGCGAGATTCTCGCGCCGATTTCGTATCGCCGAAATTGTTTATATCGTCTCTTCAAGGTCCGAGATCGACCACACTGGTTGGATAAGCACTTCAAGAAAAATATTCATATCATGGGATATTGGTTAAATCCTTCTATCCAGTATAGTGAGGACATGTCTAAAAATCCTAAAATCCATTCTTGTGTCTAAGACATTATTGAAAATGTTGCAGGATATGATCAAACATTGCATGACAAGTTCATGAAAGAGAAACAAATTTTTCAGGAAGCAACATGCGACTTTGTTCGGAATATTGCAATCAACCAATGGAAAACAATGACTCCAGTTAAATTTCATAATACATGAATGTTAAGATGATCCTTCTGTTATATTATTATGTAGATTGAATCATAATTATATATATGCGTGTTATTTATTTAGCTGAATGGTGGAGAAACTTTGGTTGTGCTACTCCAAATCTTCAGAAATTAGCGATCCGAATTCTCAGTCAAACTTGCAGTTCTTCTGGATGTGAGAGGAATTGGAGTGTATTTGAACGTATACATTCCAACAAAAGAAACAGAATAGAGCATTAATGGCCAAATGATTTGGTATATGTTCATTACAATCTCCGTTTAAAGACGAAGTACTTCTGCAAGATACTTAACATACCTTACATATGCACCAGTGTGATTGTCACCTAATGTACTTAACATACTTTACAATATTATATAGGTGTGATTGTCATCTTTGGTAGTTTACAAACTTCACATTAATCTAAGTGTACTTTTACCTCCAGGAATAGGACCAAAAAAATATTTTATGATCTTGTAGATTTTGATGCAATCGATTTGACGGAGGATTTGGTAGTGGACGATGAGCCTGACCAGATTAATGTTGATGAGCTTGAAGCTATAGATAATGATGTAACAATTCTTATATTTGAAAACAAAACTCGGAGACACCAAGATTTACCACAAGCAAGAGTAGTTACTTGATTGAAACATTAGTATTATACGACTATTGTGCTTAACTCTGGTTCATTTTGCTAAATAGTTGTGTTGTTTGATAGGGGAGGATATTGGAAATGCTATTGGCGAGTGGAACGAGCTTGATGACAATGATGATATGGAGATGGAACATGATAGGTTGTTTGAACGCCACGATCTGAATGATGTCAGTTATCAAGATGTCGGTTGTGGAGAACCCCATTTTAATTTAAATGATTTTCCTCGTTTTTAGAAGTTAAAACTTAATAATAGAACCTAGAATGATCTCAAGCGTCACAACGCTAAGTTTCTCATCTAGTTACTGGTTTAGTTATTGTTTGATTTTTATATTTTGGATTGTTGTCTGAATTTTGGACTGCCACTTTTATATTTCAACTTTAAGATTTTATTTTTAAGCTTAATATGCAACAACTGTTACAGAGATGTTAGTCATGTTACAAATATACAGGCTTACAGCAGGTTCTTAAGCTTATAATATATGTGGTGGTATAAAGATGTTAGTCATGTTACATATATACAGGGTTACAACAGGTGTTAGAGCATAACTCGGTTGAACCCACCAAAGCGTTGGTATGTCAAGTTTGGTTGTCATATTTTAGTGAACCAAAACTCATTTAATAGTCGCTTGATTTAAATGTACTAGAGTCAACTTCTTATAGGTTAGCTTGAAAGTATTAGGATGAGACATTACAAGTATTGCGAAGACTTGAAGAAGTGAAGAAGTACGGAGCTACAACCACAACATCATCCTTCCACTTGAGGTTAGTGATATTTGACTTGAACTGTTTCATTCCCTAATGTATCTTTCAAGTCGTGCATATTGAAAACAAAAAACTGCGAAGCATGAACACTCTAGATAGACATAGTATTAAGGAACACAATATGAAGTTTCTTTCTTAACCATTAAACTTTGTATATAAGACATCAACGTAATCGTACGAATGCTATTGTGATTATGTATTGGTATGAGTTGAGGATTTTATCCTAGGGAACAATGTTTACATGTGTTCTAAGGAAGTAAATTCATGATATGTGTTGTGAACCGAAAATGAAATCGCCAGGCATTATTGGGGATGTTCTTCATTGCATATCTTATGAACAACCAATATGTGTGATTAGTATAACCGCTCATGACTTGTTTGTGTTCTTGGTAAAACTATTCACATGGGGCCTGACTTATGTATTGGTATGACTTTTATTAGTGAAACCAATCTTAAGTAATCACCTGGGGTATGATAGGGTTTGTGTATGACTGATCGAATTTGGGAGAGGGGAACCGATCCTAGTAAAAGGTGCAGTACATCACAAGGGAAACCGATCCTTGTATGAGGTGAAGGAAGGTTTATAGAAGAAAGGGGAACCGATCCTATGAACATGTGAAACACGTTTTTAGGAAAAGGGGAACCGATCCTATAACATGTTCAGCACATACAAGTTAGATACCAAATATATATGGGGCACCGATCCTAGTACCTAGTCAGCCAAATTTTGGTAATCTAGTGTGACTATGCACAGTACTTACATGGAGGTAGAACTGAAACTTGTTTTGGTAGAACCGTTACACCCATGACTTGTGATTGAGTGTTACTTGATCAATCACATAGTTCTTGAAAGTCAGATGAACCAATTCTAAACTTGTTTGGAAGTGTGGTAAACCGGTTTCAAGTTATCAAGTATGAAAAAGGACTTGCAAGAGAAAGATGTCGACACACTTTGAACATGCGCATTAATGTGTATCTTTTATTGTTCAAAGATATTCCTTAAAAGCTAAGAAGGAAGTAAATCCCAAGATCGAATTTAAATAAGTTAAGAATCTTTTAATTAAGGTTTTTAATTATATTTAATGGAAATAAGAATTAGTAATGTGCATTTGCTAATTAAAGATTTTCCAAGGAGATTTCGATCATAAATTTGGACAGTGCATTCACAGGAATTATGAAAACCGAATCTGGGTTAATATGGAAATATCTTGAGAATATTTTCGGTTTTGGAAATTCCTTGGTGTCCAAACTTCCTTGTCTATAAATACTCTGAGTTTGCATTACTAGCAAACTAATCCTTCGTGACAGTAAACTTCCTATGTTATATTGTTACTGGTGAAGCCGCCTATTCGGAGAGGAGAGTAACCTAATTAGGCGAAATCTCTTACGGCCGCTCAGTTTTGTTGAATAGAGTTGATACCAAACAGATTTGTTGTTCCTTTATTGTTTGGAAAATGAACCAAAGGAATTGGTCCAAGTACATGACTTGTTTACAGGTTGGAGGCGTGGGAATACAAAAGGAACTAGGTGAACTATAGGTTTAGTTGCTTGGTCTCAACTATACGAAGTTGGTTTATTTTCTATAGCGGCTTAATCCTGAGAGTATTCAATTCTGGACGAGGTCCCGGGGTTTTTCTGCATTTGTGGTTTCTTCGTTAACAAAATCTTGTTGTGTCATTTACTTTATATTTCCGCATTATAATTTTTTTATTATAATTAAAGGAAATTGCACAAATGTTAATTCCTATTTACTTGATACGTGAATCCTATTGATTTTGGTTAAGTCTGAACCTTTGTATCAAGTAAACATACTTTGTATTGTCTCGATCTCATATCCATAGACGATCACACGAAGTGTGAACCGATTAGTTTCATTATCTCGACTCATTCCATAGACAATCACTTTCGGAGAAAGGACTTATAGGAAGGAAAAATTTTAGCCGCCTTCATTTTGTGAAACAGTTATATATGTGATAATAGAAAGAAAAATCAGTCAAACAAAGAATAAGGCCAGGGAGTAGTAATTTTATTTTTAAACAAACAAATAGTAAAAATAATCTTGACACACCAAATAGTAGAAATCTCTCACTGTTATAAACTATTATTTATTTGCTAAGATGCCCTTCGTGTCTAAGTTTAGGGTTTACATATCTTGGACACCAAGTCTTCTATCTATATAAATAGAGGCCTAATCTCTTGTATTAGAATTATCTCTTTTATTTTTCCCTCTCCTTTGTGTCTCCTTCTCTAGTTTCTTTGTTTACAATACGTTATCAGCAACATAACTCTACAGACTAAGCGAAGCGATTTGTATTCTCTCTATGGTGTGCACATGCTGGTTGAAAAGAAAAGCAACTTCATCGATTTTATCGATATTATTGATACAATGGTTTTGGGGATTTTAAACAATCTCGTGGTATATCTATTTGTTTATTTCTCCGCATATTGATTCTACAACTTATTTTTTGCATAACCAATTTATTAGTTGGATTACGTACATCAATTTATTCCAACATTGATTTTGTTGTTTTGTCTCTTTTGCATGAATATCTTTGGACGGACTATCGTATCAAAACTATGGTTTACCGACTATGAGGCGGTGACGAAAGGCTTTACGCTTTCTGTACATGGAAACCACAAGTCTTCATCGGTTTGTTACGACATACAACAAAACACTATGGATCATCTAAGTCGTTTTCTTTTTTCACCTATATTATTATTAAATTGTTCATTACTGATGCCATTTTCTTTCTATGCACATCACGGTGTATATTTTTTTGGGGATGGATCTTATATATTTTGGAATCCCGACTACGGGAGTACAATTTTCAAAGATTTCTTTTGCTCAACTAAAATCCATTGGTTAATCCATGGTATTAATTTATGAGCTACAGATGGTCAACTTTATCACTTGATGATTTTTTGTTCTTCTCTAATCTTTTCTACGGAGAAAGACAAAAAAAAAGAAAAAAAAATCCATCGTTAGATGGTACATAGTTTCTATTCCTCCAGTGAAACTATAATCACCAAAATTTGGTGTTATCGTATATTTGGTTACCTTTACGGTAACTAATCACGACTCACATGCATGGTTGAAAAACCTCCGGCCAATTAATATTGGTATCTTTGTCAATTGGACAATGATTATGTGATTTGCATTTGGTTTCTATTCTCTATACTTTTCATTGAGAAAGAAGAAAATAAATCCATCGAAAGATGGCTTACAATTTCTACTCTTTTAATGAAATTGTAATCACCAAAATTGGTGTTATCGCATATTTGGTTACCTTTAAAGTAATTAATTACATGCATGGTTGAAAAACCTACGGCCAATTAACTTTGGTATTTTTTTCCATTCGACGAAGATCATGTGATTTAATTATAATTGGTTTCTATATATATACAAGAAACCATCCTCAATACGGAATGAATTTTCCATATGCAATAACTAATGCAGCAAATTATTTTTCTTTTTTGTCGATGTAATTTTGGTGTACCATATAAACCAATCGGTATTAATTTTTCTCCATCATTTTTATAAGATGTGAGAAAATAAATTGGCATATTCTCTAAAAAAATTTGCCATTTTCAACCAATAATTGATGTATTTTTTTATTTTATTGATAACGACAATGATTTATTTATTTTTACAAAAGAATCATATATGCCAATTGGAATTGGTTTCTCTATAAATCCTAGACGGATGAGATGTCGTTATCATATTATTCACAGTTGCAAACACCAATTGTTGCATTCCTAACGGATATTGAGAAAAAATTTCTTCTTCCTAATACTAATCTCCTAAATTAAGACCATTCAACTTTATGTTGAAATACAATAGGACACAAAAGATCAATGGGTGCGCACCGGGCTTGTTAGCCTAAATCATTAATTAGTCCTTGTAGTGACTATATTGATCTTGATGTTAATTTTTTTAAATGAAATAAAGTATCTATAATTTCATTCTTAGGTGAATGAATATCTCGTCGGCCTTATAGGTCATTGGAGATTTAGATATTTCTTGCTCTAACCATCCATGGTTGATTTTAAATTTGTACGTCAAGTAGACTATAATTTTATTTATTTATTTGGACATTTCTTTTATGACTTTTAAAGTCATTATCTACAGTCCAACTGGTATTGTTAACATCTAGAAATTATTATAAGTATATGTCCTCAAATTAATCGGATAATACTTTACGAAATTTGTTTTCGTATATGAGATTAAAATATTTTCCGCCATAATCAGGGGGAGACTATACACTATCAAAAATATTGTGTTAACTAACTTAAATGTTATATCAATTTCTCTCCCATCAAGATCAAAATGGTAAAGGTTGTCATTATATGATTGGTGTGAAATATCTCATTTTGCTTTTATATAAGTGTTTGCCTGTTGAAAGGAAAATCCAATCACATATAACAATAAGTAGCATTTTGGAAGAGGCTACAAATAGTACTCCAATTGAGTCTATCAAGACATGATCCACATTCCTATAGTTCATATCCCTTCAATGGAAGATGGGGAGATTATAATGCCCGCGGGCACTGGTACCAGTAATTTTTAATTTTTTAAAGTATGCATACACTGGAAATTGTGTGAGATCGTATAAACGAATAAGTGTCGAATATTCATTTAAAGTAGCTACTAGAAATAAATGGTGGTTGTTAACCCCATGCAGAGGAATATCGGCATATGTGATTGGTTGGCATACAATCCAAATTAAGTTGGATTAATTTCTCAATTAACGCAATTTTTGGATCCAAAACTTAACACTTTAAAAATGCCAAGCCTATAAATTACAGGCTAGTGTAGTCATAATGCGTTATACGAGAAATTTTTCGTTGTAAAAACGATTTAAGGGTTTCATTTTTGCTCATACCCTAGGATTGATTCATTAATTGTTCTCTTTACAATGCACTTGGCATTGTAGTCCTTGAAGGAATCATATTGCATTTAAACAAGAAATGTGATTGGGAACATATTCAAATTTGTAATCCTTATAGGATTCAAATTATATTTAGACAACCACTTGACTCGATTATGTCAGGTTTAACAATCCTTTATGTGTTTTTATAAATTTGGTACAATACCAAAAATCCGGATTAATTAGTTGATGATTTCAACATTATAGGTCTCTTGAGGAGTCCTTAAAAACACAAAATCCACGCTTTAGCAGCATAAATTCTATTTTTCCCCTTTTATTTCTTAAATCTGCAGTTAGAATTATGCTAGCATAAACTCGTCTTTAAGATAGACGAGAGTTATTATTTTGATGCTTATTTTTTGAAAAACTCATATAGTTGGGTTAGCATCTATAACACGTCAAAAGTTGTACTCTTTTTCCTTCGTTTCAGGTTTTGTCCCACGTGGTTTTCCTGACAAGGTTTTAACGAGGCAACATCTTGTTTACATTTAATTATTTTATTTTATTTAAAATGTTGATATTTGCGCTCTTTTTCCTTCGTCGAATTTGTTTTTCCCCCCATTGGGTTTTACTGGCAAGGTTTTTAGTGAGGCAGTTTAATTCAACATGGTGGTCATCCAAGGGGGTGTTGTATGAATTTTGGTTATTTTGTGGATTCCCACCATTAATTAGGTCATTTTGTTAGACCACATCAACATAACCATCTCCTATGAATTTGGATATCATTCCGATCCGCATAAGGTATGACCACAAATTCAGTTTTCTTCACTTATGGTAATTTATCTACATCTTAGCTCTATGTTGAAGGAACTACATCAACAACTTCTGCAAATCATCTCGGGAAGCTAGCAATCCATGACACAAATTCTCAATGTGTTGAAGAAGAATGTGGACTCCGCAAAATTATTAATCGAAGGCGTTACTGCTTGTGCAACACAAATGAAGACTTCATCAACTATCCGACATCTTCATGAAAGCACAATCCTCTTCTGCATTCAAGAAATTGATTCTTCAAAATTGGAAAGTCTCGACTCAAAGATTTG
This sequence comes from Papaver bracteatum, assembly GCA_023529315.1. NCBI lineage: Eukaryota > Viridiplantae > Streptophyta > Magnoliopsida > Ranunculales > Papaveraceae > Papaver > Papaver bracteatum. The sequence goes on along the minus strand of JAJJWX010005189.1, from coordinate 540,974 downwards.
CATGCCAAGATTTAACTGAAGTATTTATCAGGGGGAGCGTCATCATCAAATTAAGGTGCATTCAATGGACTTTATCGTGTTGTACTTTTTTTCCTTCGTCAAGGTTTGTCCCACTGGGTTTTCCTTGTCAAGGTTTTAATGAGGCAACATATGCGTGTCCAACACTGTCTGAGTTTTTACATGTTTATGCAATTTTAGGTTTTTCTCTTTTGAGTTTTCCTGGTATGCTTGTAATGACTTAGCCATAGTGGTCATCAGGGGGAGTGTTATAAACTATTATTTATTTACTAAGATGCCCCTTCGTGTCTAAGTTTAGGGTTTACATATCTTGTACACCAAGTCTTCTATCTATATAAATAGAGACCTAATCTCTTGTATTATATACATATATCACTAGAATTATCTCTCTCTTTTTTCCCTCTCCTATGTTTCTCCTTCTCTAGTTACACAATTTACTCAAATATCACTAGTAAAGATCGAATTATTTACAAAATCAAAGATCAACATGTATCAATTAAATATCACACAAAAAATGTAAAATTACCAGTAAATAATCGATCTACAGACTTAAGATAAGTAAGATGAGTAAATTAAATGAATCATTAATCACCAACTACGAGGATCCAATATGTATCGGATAAGTGATGAAGAAGAAGATTCTTTTGATTGCTTTGATTGCTTTGATATTAAGGAAAATACTATTTGTCTCTGAGTGAGAATATACGACTATCAATATGAGAATCAAATATTCTCTTTCGATCGACAACGAATTGAACTCTTCTCTATCGATGAACACAATAATCTATCGATCTCTCACACTTTCGAGTCGGTGTAGAGGAGGAAGCGAAAAATGAGAAATGAAAACTTAGGTTTTCTTCTAGATTAATATACCACCCGGGTGGAATTACCAGACACCCACAGGCTTATCGGATGTCGGATATTAACCTCTAGGATTCATCCTCATCCGTTTAGATAGGGTTAAGGGATAAAATCCGGAAACAGTTTCTTTGTTTACAATACTCACTTTATTTTCAACAATTATTCATTTTGGTCAATTGAATGGAACAGACATAACAAAGACGCATCTACTTTTAGACAAGTGTCAAGTGGTAATTGCTGGGGTATACTTGCACCGGCAATAATGTTATAGAAATCACTGTATGCTTTTATGGAGGAAAGAGGTGATCAGAAATGAATGGAGGAGAGTGCATAGAGTAGCAAATGGTTTCATGGATATTATTATTTCTTGACTCGGCGAGACATCGAAGACTCATTTTATTCCAGATTCATAGTTCTACTCTACACACTTTCATTTTTCTCTCTAAAAAGAAAAACGATTTTTTCATTTATTCTTCATTGTTTTTCTATCTGCTTGAAATTTTTCATAATGGCCGCTGAACAATATCTTGTTAACGGGGTCACTGAGATCATTAACAAGGTATTACCTGTTATTAGTGAACAGATTTCTTCGGCATGGGGTGTAAAAGATGACTTAAGGAAGCTAAAGGAGACCTTGGAGTCAATTCAAGCTCTAATTTATGATGCCGAGAAGAAACAAGTGAATGATGCTCCTGTCAGACTTTGGTTAAAAAGGCTTAAAGCTGTTGTTTATGATGCAGACGATGTTATCGATGAGTTCTCTTACGAGACCATGCGTCGTGATGCAAAGGGTAGTCAACTTAAACACAAGGTACGAGACTTTCTCTCACCCTCCAACCCACTAGTATTCCATTTCAAGATGTCTCGTAAAATTAGGGACATCGATAAAAGATTAGATGAAATCTGCAATGAAAATGTTAGGTATTCGTTAAATGCTAGTGGTTTTCGTGATAATCAAACTACAGAGCAAGGTAACCGTCTAACATATTCGGTGGTAGATGATACTTTGCTTCTAGGGAGGGATGATGCAAAATCAGAGATAGTGAAGATACTACTGTCCGACAAGTTGTTACCACCATCATCATCATCGTTCAATTCTTCTGTGCAAGACAAAATCTCCTTAGTGTCCATTGTGGGTATGGGTGGACTTGGCAAGACTTCACTAGCTCGGTTGGTATACAATGATGAGTCCATAAGAAGTTATTTCGAACAAAAGATGTGGGTTTGCATATCTGATGATTTCAACGTTTCTCGGATTTTAAAATATATCTTGGAGTCGATTACCGGAGGTTCATGTGGTGATCTATCGAATATCGATGTCCTGGCGAATAAGGTCAAGGACAGGTTGACTGGTAAAAAATATCTGCTGGTTTTGGACGATTTGTGGAATGAAGATCCAGAAGATTGGGAAAAACTAAAGAATATTGTCATCGGTGGCAGCTTTGGCAGCAAAATATTAGTCACTACACGCAACCAAAAGGTTGCAGATGTTGTTGGAGGTACAGTTCACAATTTGGAAAAACTATCAGATGTTTTTTGCTGGTCCATCATCGAGAAGAAAGTAATGTCTCCGGGTGGAGAAGTATTGACTACAGAAATGATAAATATCGGCAAGGATATAGCAAAAAAATGTGATGGTTTACCTCTTGCAGCAAATTCTCTTGGAAGTTTAATGCGTTCAAGAAGAAACGAGATCGATTGGTTATCCATCTTGAACAATAATGATTTATGGAGCACTTCAGAACAAAAAAAAGTCATTTTAATATTAAAGTTGAGCTATGATAATTTATCTCCACCTTTGAAACAGTGTTTCTCATATTGTTGTATCTTTCCTAAAGATTGGGTTTTCCGTAGAGAAATGTTAATTCGGTTATGGATGGCGGAAGGATTCCTTTCGTCATCAAGTGGAAGAAATGTTAATTCGGTTATGGATGGCGGAAGGATTCCTTTCGTCATCAAGTGGAAGAGAAAATACATCTCTCGAAGATATTGGAAACAAATATTTCGAGTATTTGGTATGGAGTTCTTTCTTCCAGGATGTGCGGAAGTATCAATCGGGTGACATTGAGACATGTAAGATGCATGATTTGGTGCATGATCTTGCAACGAGTGTACTAGATCCTAATGAATTAAGAATTTCCAAGGTAACAGATGATGACAAGGAAGAAGTTTCAAAAGTTCGACGCTTACAACTGCTATTTGATGAAGGACAAAGTTTGGCATCTCCAAAAATATTATCTAATGCAGTGAAACTGCGTACAATTGTTGCTCTTAACCCAAAGAATATTTCGTATATAGATTCTTTGTTTCACTGTAAGCGTTTACGCGTACTATGTTCTCCCGGTGGTTGGTTTAGATGCTCACTCTCTTCTTCGATTTCAAAGCTCAAGCATCTGAGGTACCTTAGCCTCTCATACATGGATTTATCTCCTGAGGTATCTTTAAATCATTCTTACAATTTGCAAACACTTATACTGCGTCAATGTAGAAACGTTCCCAGCTGGCTTCCTAGTAAAATCGAAACTTTTAAGAAATTGATGCATCTAGATATCTCGGGGTCGGATATTAATTCAATACCAGAAAATATTGGTTCCTTGGAACATCTAAGTTACCTTAATCTTTCAAGTACACCAATCTCGAAGTTACCAGATTCAATCACTCTTATCAGCAGTCTAAGGACGTTGGAGTTCAATAGTTGTCGGAATTTAGAAGCCTTACCAAGTGAGCTAGGAGCACTGGCACGATTAAAGTGTCTTGATTTGAGTGATACTTCCATTAAAGTATTGCCTGAATCATGCATTAGCAACCTCTGCAATTTGGAGATGGTGAAACTGGGAGATAAATGTGAACTTCCCAAAGAAATTAATAATTGGCGTAGATTGAGAATTCTTAAACACAGAAGAAAAAATGATGTAATGCCTACAGGTATAGAAATGCTTACCTGTCTTGAAATACTAGATTCTTTCATGGTTAGACAAGAAACAGAGGTATGCGGAAGTGGCATTGAAAAGTTAGCAGGCTTAAACTCCCTTCAGGAGTTAGAGATCAGAAAACTTGAAAATGTGAGTGGTGGAATAGAAGGTGCAAAGGGAGCAAAGTTAAAGGGAAAGCAACATCTTCGAAAATTATATCTGTATTGGGGTTCCACTGGCGGTGATGATGACCAAGTACGGAGTGTAAATGATACTGCGGTGTTGGAGGGTCTCCAGCCTCACTCAAATTTGAAGAGTTTGAGCATCATAGGGTTCTCAGGTTTAAAGCTGCCGAAGTGGATGATGGGTTGTTCATTATCCAACTTCCTTACGAATTTGGTGACATTAGATTTCAGAGATATCAATAACTGTGAGCAGCTTCCAGCTCTGGGCATGCTCCCATTTCTTAGGTATCTTTGGATCCGGAGAATGAAATCAATCAAGCGTCTGGGTGAAAAATTCTATTATCAACAAGAGAACAGAGAAGAAGAAGAAGAAGAAGAAGAAAGCAGTAGTAATACTGCAAAGAGATCCTCATTATTCCCTTCGCTAATTTATTTGTATATCGAATTGGAAAACTTGGAAGAATGGGTTGCTCCTCCTCCTGCTTCTTCTTCTTCTTGTTTTCCTTCTCTAGAGACGATGGATATCAGAAACTGTAAAAGATTGAGAAGCACACCACTGATAACTTCGTTTTCTTCTCTGAAGACATTGACATTAGACGGTAACAATGATAATTCATTAAACTCATTACTGAATAGAGGAAGAGGAGGAGAAGGATGTCTTACCTCTCTCACAGAGATTTCCATAAGCAATTCTCCTGATCTAATGTATTTACCACCACTGGGCGTACTACTCCAACACAATACTCCGAATCTTCAGAAACTAGAGATTAGCCGGTGCTCTAATTTTCAAGGTTTTCGTGATGATGATGATGATCTAAACAACAACTCTATTCGTTCGCTGTGGTTAGCAAATTGTCCTGTTTTAACATCTCTACCGGATTTACGATTATGTACTTCTCTCAGAGAATTAAAGATCCGTAGATGTGACAAACTGAAAAAGGAGTCAATAAACTATGATCTTAAGAAGTCCCTCCCGTTTCTTGAAGTTATAGAAGTTGATTTTATTTAAAGAGATCGATCCATATGCTGTTGGTAGATATGACTTGATTATTTTGATAGAGAATAAGGAGGGTCATTGCCCCAAAGTGTTGTGTTTGAAAGTCTATTTACTAAAAATGTTCAATTTTTTCCAAATTCCTAAAAATGTTTTATAGAAATTTTTTGCCTATTTTACCCTTGAATTAAACTGTTATGACTACTAAGTCCTCCACATTATATGTTTTTATTATTTTTTTGAAACCTTTTTAGAAACAGTATGATCTTAATTCCTCTCTCCGTCCAAGTTTAATTGCCTAAATTGAGGTTTGTTTAGCAAATTTGTACCAATTTTTTTTTATATTTCCCACTAAAATTTTCTAATTATCAAGAAAGAAACAAAAACTAGATGTCAAAATTTATATATGAAACAAGTAATTTGAATTTCTTTCAAGTTTTTGCAAAATCCATTTTAGGCAAGTAAATTTTGACGGGGGAGTAATATTTTAATTGATGGAATGTGTTCATATTGTTAAAGAACGCGCAATTGGGGGATACTTTTATTAATTGGGGGATATAGCTACAGGACAAAAACGGTGTCCCAATAGCAATTATGGGTTACCCCCTATGTAATTATTTTTTTAATTCCTAATCTAGCCCTCACTAATCATGTTTAGTGGTTAATAATAATTAGTAAATTCTTAAGTTTTTTTTTTTTTTTTTTGAAACAGAATTCTTAAGTATTTGGGGGATAGATTAGTGTGTGTTTTTATTTTAATTTGTGTGAGTGAGGAGTAGAAGGAGAGGAAAAAAAAATTGAGTGGAATTTTTTTTTTTGAAAATGGAAGATGATTGTGATGAGAGAATTGCAGCAGATGAATCTTTAGATCAACTACAACAACAATCATATCTTCAATCTTCGGTGTATGATAACAACTCACAATTGGAGTTATATGATGAACCAACACCCTTGAATCATGATTTTCGTGAGCATGAAGTGTTTTTTGAAGAACCAACCCATGAAAGTAAATATGTTCAGCATACAAGCAACCCCAACACACAAGTAATGCTTCAAGGAGGTCGAAAATTTGATTTTTCTTTTAGAAACCGCCATTTTTTTTCCCCTGTAAAATCTTAGTACCGGCATTGTCGTTTTATGAATACTATGCCGGAACTAGTGTTGTCGGCGTGGTATTCATACAACACGCATGCCGGTATACTATATCCCCCATTTTAAACAGTCTCCCGGTGTGGTATTTATAGTACATTCAATGCCGGTACAATATATACCCCATTTTAAAAAAATTCCCGGCGTGGTATTTATTCTCTCTTTCATGCCGGTACAACATATCCCCCATTTTAAAATCTTTCCCGGCGTGGTATTGAAACCAACTATGCATGCCGGTATTCAGTTATGCTTTTTACCTAACACCGAATATTCCATAGAACATTCCAACCGGCATGGTTTACTCCTACCTGACGATTCCGGTACTTACAGAACAGCATCCAGGATTTTAATATTTTTGAACTCCAATACCGGCGTAGTACATAAAATATCTTGAACGCCGGTAGTTGTTCCCGGCTTGCTTTTAAAATTACCTTAATATCGGGGCTTGGTTCCGGCTGGAAACATCACATGTCGAGAATGCCAGCTCCAGTTACCGGCTTGTACCTTGTTTAGCGAGAATGCCGGTATGGACTCTTCCGGCCTTTGTGTTCAAGAACATTCAATGCCGGAACTAATGACGAGCACGCCGGAAATGGTACCCGGCATGGTAATTTTTTTATTTTCTTTGAACTAATTCAATTTTGTTTTCATATATTCCTTAGATTGTGACACACATTGATCCAACAAATTCCAAACCGCTAGGAACGGATACGTCTGAATACTATAAGATGCCTCCGGTATGTTACCAAACAATACATTTCAACTAGTTTTTATAATGTTATGTGGTGATTTCTTGTTATGAACCTTATAATTTTCTATTGTTGTCCTAATGTAGGGAATTAAATCTCCTGCGGAAGCAATTGCTTGGGCAAAAGAGACGGGTCTTAAGAACAAGTGTGTGTTAGTGAGGAATACCCAAGGTTCAAAAATTTGTTTTGAGATGGTTTGCGAGAGAAGTGGTAAATATGAGAAGAATAGCCATAAGAGAAAGGGTTATGTATATGAAAAGAAGACTACTAGGGTATACAAGACTAAGTCGAGGAAGGATAATTGCCCCTTTAAGCTTGTATTCAATTTAAGAGACAAAGAAAAGGAATGGGATTGTATGGTGTGGTTTGGCCAACATAACCACCGGGATCCGAAAGATTTTAATGGTCACTCCATAGTTGCGAATCTAAAACCTCATGAATTCGAGGATGTAAAGATAATGACCAAAGCATGTATCAAACCAAGAGTGATTCTCAGAACCTTCAAGGAAAAGGATGATCAGAACGTTTCTTCTCTAAGTACAATTTATAGCGCACAAGCAACCATTAGAAGGGTGGAATGGGAAGGGAGGAGCGTTATGCAAGAATTTGAGAAGATAGTTTGGGATCACAACTACACGCGCATCATTAAAAGAGGACCGGACAAAAATCCCCTTCAAATATTCATTGCGCATCCTTTGCTTTCACAATTGACTCATACATGTTGTGGTGTTTTTTTGATGGATTGCACCTACAAGACAAACAAATACAACATGCCGTTGTTCAAAATTGTGGGGAAAACATCGGACAAGGTAACATTTACATTGGCTTAGTGTTTAATGGAAAATGAGAGGGATTACAATTATCATTGGGCATTACGACAATTGAAATTATTGTTCCCGGAAAATCAATTTCCGAGGGTCATAGTAACCGATCAATATGACGCACTAATGGGTGTTATATCTGATGTATTTCCGGATGCACAAAATTTCCTATGTACGTATCATATAGGTCAGAATGTGACAAAACATTGTCATGCTTTGTTTGAACCCTCTAAGGAGGATATTAAGAAGAGAATTATTGCTGAACTATAGGAAGATGTTCGCAAGAAGAAACTATCACACGAAATAGAAGAACATGAAAGAGGAAAGATTAAAGAGAGAGTGGACAAGGAACACGATGAAAATCATTAAAAGTGGTTGGAATTTCTAAAGGATTGGGAAAAAGTTTATTGGTCTCTTACCGAGGATATATATGAAAAGAGATTGAATATGTTTAGTGCTAAATATAAGGAAGTGTATCCAAGCGCCGTCTCATATTGTCGGGATAAATTGTTGGATAAGTACAAGGAAAAATTTGTGCGTGCATGGACAAACCGGTATAGGCATTTCAAAACTGAAGCAACTAGCGCAGCGGAATCCGCTCATGGTAGATTTAAAGATCTCATCCAGTCCGGGCAAGGCAACGTTGTTACGATCACCGAGGCAATGGAGCAATACTTTAAGGTTGATATCGATAGGATCAAGAAGGATTTTGAGAAAATCTCAATGGAACGGATGAATCAATTTCTTCAATATAGTGAGTTGCTCCAAGGAATAGAGTTCAACGTCTCTCATTGGGAAATAAAACATATGATGAGAGAAATGGCATATGAGAAAAATTATGGAAAACCAGGTGATGTGTGTATTTTTCCGGACATGTCTTCATTGGGGCTTCCTTGTCGTCATATGCTTGTGAAGTATAAAGAAGTTATACCTATTGAGGTTATTAATCCGTTTTGGAGGCAACTATCTTTTGACCCTCCCCCTACGGAAGCTCCCGGACAATCACCATGGGATACAAATGAAGCAAATGAATTATACTAAGCTTACTCTCGTGGTAATTCGGCTAGCCGACAAGTATTGTTGAGCCAACTAAGGCTAATTACTCGCCCATGGATCAAAGCAAGTGAAGAGCCAGGAAAGGGAGATCCGATAGGTAGACCCAAAACTAAAGTTTCAAGGAGAAAACAAAGGAAAGAATTCAAAGGAATGACTCGGCGTGAAGAAGAACTCGCGACAACCAAGATACGAGATCTATCCGCAAGTGATATTTAGGAACTCCGATTCGCGGAAGCGCCGGTTCCAATTAAAAGGGGTAGACAGAGGAAGGAACCATTATAACAAGTCAACAACAATCGCCGGTTTCCGTATCCACACCAAAAACCGATGGATCGGAGGTTCCAAAAAAAAAAGGGTAGGCCACCGAAGGTACCAATGTCAAGCTCGCAAGAACAACAAGTTGAGCATTCCGAAGCCACGCCCATATTCGATGTATTGGAGGTTCCAAAGAAAAGATGTAGGCCGCAAAAGGTACCAACATTGAGCGACCAAGAACCACAAGGTGAGCATTCCGAAGACACATCCTTAGTCGATGTATTGGAGGTTCCAAATAAAAGGGGTAGGACGCCAAATGTACCAAGATTGAGCTACCAAGAACAACAAGTTGAGCATTCCGAAGCCACACCCATAGTCGATGTATTGGAGGTTCCAAAGAAAAGGGGTAGGCCGCCAAATGTACCCACATTGAGTTACGAAGGACAACAAGGTCACTAGTGGAAAAAGGGCTATTTAAGACATAATGAAACGACACCGACTAAATGTCGGTTTATTTAGACAATCTGAAAGTGTCCCTGACTAAAGTCAGGCTCTCGCTGTATAAAGACTTTGATTGACTTTTATAACGACACTGTCTAGAAAATCGCTGACTAAAGTCAAATTATGACTTTTGTTGACTTATACAACGACAACCCATTGGTATCCTTTCTTTGGTAGTTGTATGGCTAGGATTTAATGCTTTTAATTATAGACGGTTAGAGATGAAACATATCCCATTCACGGATTTACCTTATCCTGAAGCAGAGAGAGAAAGAAAGCCTCCACTAATTCATTCCTCTCACTCGTTTTCTCTCCTCTTTCCTTTTACTGTATTTCCTGAATACCACTTCTTCTTCTTCATCTTCAGATTTTCCGATCTGAACTCTCTCTTTTTTATCTATTTTCTACTCTTCCTGAATACCTCATCATCCTCATCATATTTTTCGATCTGATTTAGTGTCAAACCCACTTCTTCATCTGTAAATTTTTCGATATGATTTGATTTCAAGTCAGGGTTTTCGTTTTCTTATCAAACCCACTTCTTTTTCTGTAAAATTTCCCATCAGATTCGGTTTCAATTCTCATGTTTTCGTTTTATTCGTCTATCAATTAAAGTTGGGTTTTGTAGTTAGGATTTGATTTTCCGATCTGATTTTGTACTATTTTTTTTTTCAATTTTGAAGTCAGGGTACAAACTATATCAGGTAAACTTAGGGGTTCCATTTTAATTTTCTCCTTATATTTCATTAATTAAGTTGGGGTATGATTTTGTTGACTGGGTTTTAAGTGTCATTTGTTTCTATTGTATCTATTAGGAGAAGAACTTTCAACATCCTCGCTTTGCATTTGTTAAAGATCTTCAGCCCAGGTATAACGTGTCCCTCTCTTTTACTTGATTCGATTTGTTGTGAATGAAGGAGTAGTGTGAATGGAGCGACTATAAGTCATCCAGATATTTTTTATTTAAATTTTAGGTCTTTTTATTAGATAGCGGGTGTGTAGTATGCTGATGTAATTGGTTGTTTCATGGTTTCTATTTACGTGATAGTTTTGGTTTTGAGTGCTTTTATTCTGTTTGAACTGCAAATTTTTTTATATGATGTTGGATCTGTAATTCTCTTTGAATTTGACTGGCATTGATTGTTATTGTTTTACCTGCACATACACGAATTTTCTCATTGCACTTTATTTTTATACTGGTACTCTTAAGTATTGTAGAGTATGAGGTCAGGATTAGGTGATTTCCATACTGGTTTGATTGCCGAAATAACGTCTTGAATATATTCGCCCTAGCTGATCATTCTCTTCATACTTGAATTTGCTTTTATATGTTGTCTTTTATTTGAATGAAACATTTGGTATGTTCTGTTTCTTTTAGTTGTTTAATTGTTTTTGTTTCTAATTATCCCGAAGCTTTACGCAAGCCAGATCTGCTTCTGAAATATGCCTAGTTTTGTTTATCTTAAAGATTAATGAGTTGAATCAGTGTGTTAATGGAGAAGCCTATGATGATGTTATCCAATTAATTGAGATGTACTAGAACTGAGACCCTGTTTACAGGGAGACCCCTAGGGGAAAACTATATTCGTATGACAATAATAGATCAAACTGAGGCATTATGGCATTTTTCATATTGATGTGGCATGTAATTGTTTAGTCTACTCCTGTATCACGTTTAAAGGTCTAACTTTTAGTTATTCTCCATGTCCTGTTAACTTGTGTGTTCAGATAACTGGTGGACATGAAGACTGAAACAATTAATAGAATGTGTGTTGTCTAGCTGAAGCTTCTTTTTTCATAATTAATGAGACTGGAGTTTAATAGAAGCACTACAGTTTTAAGTCAAAATTCTTGACTGTATTAGTTAATATTTCTCCTTCGATTTTCTATCTGTTTGTTTGTTTATATTTTGATTTGTGGTTGAGTGATTAATCCTTATGAGGTAGTGAATGCAAAAGATAGGAAGTCCCGTCTGACACTCTTAAACCCACCCAACAAGAGTTATTTCTTCATTCCTATTAAACCAAGAAATTTGTATTGCTTTTTGATTTGTTTTTAAGATGGTAATAGATTATATTTTCATGGTTGTGACTTGGGGTTTAAGAGAGTTGAAAATACATCCAGTTGAAGTGGCTATATTTTTTTGTGGGTATGGGTGTTGGTGGGGTGGTGGATGCTTGTTTTGGTAGTGGTGTTGTTATTTGATCTTCTGCTTGTTTTTGTTGTTGCAGGTTCTACCATTCTTTTTTTCAAGAAAATGTTGGCAATATTTAATGTTTGGGCTTTATATAATAACCCAAAACAGAGAAGCAGGAAGAATCACATGTACACCTACAATAGAGATTGCATAGGTACTATTTCAACAACTACAAGTTTTCATTAATAAAACCACACTCGAATTCAGATTTAATAAGATTTCTTTAGCATTTTATTGATGAATGTGTGTGTTGTTGCGTGTATCCATCACCATGAAATTTCCAACTAAATATGAAGTTTTGTTTGTTCTTCAAAATAAAATTGATTCATTAACAGTGCATATCATTGTCTAGTTAAATTGACAAAACTATTGCAATAGATAGTCTTTCGGGAGTCTCATGTCTCCTTACAACACAACACAGGTATACTTTGAACTTATCTTGTTTTGAATGTCAACTTACAACAGAACATTTATAATTTGTTGCAAATTTTCTGTTTTTGTTGTGTTCACAGGAAAGTATGGATGATGCCATTAGGAGTCTGAATTGAAAGTCTTAGGTGAACGATAACAATATGAGAAGTGGGATGTAAAGGTAACTATCTTACATTCTTTATCATATTGGTTTCTGTTATTATATCGTTTCCCGTGAGACCACTAATATGAGTTCTAACTTTTAGTCATGTTAGGACCCGCTCCAGAAGGATCCCTATTCGATGCTTATCGAAAATGATTCCAAACTGTCTGAAATGTGAGTTTTCCATGCCATATATCTGCTTTGCAATTTTGTTCCGTTGTATTTTTTATAGTACTGCGAAGTCAAAAACTTCATATTATTTTTGCTAGAGCAGATAATTAAAGTAGGCACAGTCAACATGGGTTAATTTACCCATTATACAGTTTTCTGGTTTGAGTGACGCTCCAGGGTTTTACCTTTATAAATGAGTTGATTCAATCCTTTAGAAGGAAAAATCCCCGTTCCATCATACCTTGTGGTATGGTGATCTTGTTTTTAGCCTCCAGATATATCCTGGACTAGGAAAATAAAGGGGCATATTTTGATATAGTTCCTTTCAATACTAAAATATATCCCAAGACTGTTGAATTGTATTTTAATTCTAAGAAACAATTGAATATGTTTAACTAGTTTACTTGCTATCACTTTAAGTTTCTTTACCGAGAATAGTTTCTTTTCCAAATTGTAAAGAATTAGCAGTTTATCCATGTACCCTCTCTGATCGCCATGAAGTAATGTCTTCTTGATGTGAAGAGGTATGTCGCTTGGCTCTATTGAGGGGCTACTATTTTATCCATCACACTTATGTAGTTTTGTGTTTGTTTTAATTTGGGGAAAGTACTTACTGTTACTGGATTGTGCAGATCCGAAAGTTGCTGATCTTGAAGTTGCAAGGGCGCAAGCTGAATCTGAAGTGATGACTGCAGATAATAGAATGTAACTTTGGATTCTTCTGAGGTACACATTTTTAGTGTTTGTTGTAGGTGTGCTGTTATGGAATTTTGGCTCTGTTCATCATCCAGCAGGATCTCGTTTTTGCTGGTTTGAAGTTATTTCTATGAACCTTAGAACTTGGATATATTTCTTGTGAGACTTAAGATGGTGTGAGAGTTCTTACGGCTGCTCAGATTGTTTAACTCCACTACTTAATTTGATTGTTATGTGTAGATGAATAGAGATTGGGCTGGTCTTGGTGAAGCTCCATGTACTATCCAAAGTAAGATTCATGAATAAATTTCTAACTCCACTACTTAATTACTCAATTTATTATGTATTGAAATGTGTTAACTGAAAATGGGGCTTTGGTTAATTCATTGTTGTAGTTTGGGAGTGAAATTGTTGCATGGGTGCGTCTTTGAGACGCATTATCTACAGATGTCTATATTGTATATCACCCGAAACTGCCTACTTCTTTTCTTAAGATGGGTAGATTTCAACATTGGCCACAACTTCGTTTGGGTTTTTATCAGTTTTCTGTCAGGTAAACTCTCACAATTTTCTTATCGTGTGTCTGTTCTAATGACCTTTTGTTTTAAATAATCTGAAATCCGTTAGCTTTCTTGTCTCGCATCTAGGTCGTGGAGACACAACCGATATATGTTTGAGAGCATAAAGGGTTGGATTCTTTACAACGCACCATGCTTAGTTGGGACTCCAGGGTGGAATTTATCAGAGTAATATGGGATGAGTTGGTGAATGAGAATTCCACATCTAACCTGAGAAACAAAATTGATCGGATAAGTTTATGAGTGCATTTTTATATGGTTGGGTTTGCAAAGTTGGATTATTGGCATTGATTGAATATTCTCTCAGGAAATTCATGCCTTGAGGGCTCAACTAGAAGCATCAAAGTATGATGTTATTAAGTGTTGCACTGGTACACCGTACAGTCGTCTTTATATCAATGGTAGGTTGTCAGTAACTTAACTTAGAAACTAGAAAGTGAACATATTCTGAGATCCTCATGAGTACTTTTCAGATCTTTTTCTAATAAATCTTGTTTCTTTTCGATTGATTTTAATATCTTTGTGATTTCTGTTGTAGGACTGATTATTATGATAAATGTGTGAATACTTTCTCATCTTAAGGGAGATTGTTTCAAGTTTAATCTATTAAGGTAAACAACCAAATAGTAAAGACCTATTTCTAGTTTCTATGTGAAATTTGTTGAGAAGAGTATAACTTCCCCACCACTGCTTAGTTTTTTTTCCAAACCACTTTCTGCTTCACAAGCTGGTATATACAATTTTCTCTAAATCTTACTTGTCTGATTTTCCGTTAGCTTATGAAGTTTCTAGAATTTTGTTTGATCTGGACTTCTAGGTAAGGGCTTTAGTTGCTGAAATGATGTTCATGTATCTAAGACTAGTTATGTAAAGTGTAGTACCGATAATTGTAACGCTTCTATTACTTTGAGCCAGTCGATCAACTTTTTCATGGACAATTTCCTACACAAATTGATCGATGAAATTGAGTCAGGTGAAGCCCTTAATACCATGGTACTGAGTGACTGAATAATGAATTAACTAGTATAACATAGTGTCACTGAGAAACGCCAATGAGAACTGATATTTTCTCCTGAAGTTACTTGTCTCTGTAATTTGGATCATGTGGTTTACTAGATTGCTTTCTTTTCAGAGTTCGACTCTAATTACCCTTTCCCTTCTAAAACAATATAGGTAGTGCGTTGGGGAAGGCCTGTGTATGAAAATATTCCCAGCCCACAATTGATGTTGATGCTCTTCCCGATGGTCTCATGAGGGGCACTGATGTCGTGATTGCTGGTAAGATCTCCTTTGTTGCTGGATACAGAGATGCTGGAAAGGGTTGTGCTTCTGCAGTTCTGCTCTCAAGCTAGCTGGTGCCCAGGTGATGATCACTAAAATTGATATTGAAACTTTTAGGAGTTGTAGTACTTCTCTTTAAGAAAGCTAGAACTTATGAATTAGTGTAATGAAATTGTGCTTTTGTATGATTTTGATTTAAATTTATTAATACAATTTTTATTGTAATGGAATTGTCATTTTGTATGGATGAATAAGATTATGTTTGGAATTGTCATTTTAATTTTAGTTTTTGAATTTGGATAGTCATTTGGTTTTTCATTTGAATTCAGATTTGAATTTGAATTTGATTGTAATTTGATTTACTGTAGTTCGAGTTTGAATCAGAATTATTTCAGCCGAGTCAGAATGGCAGCAGTCAGTCTGCTAGATCTGGCTTAGTTTTTTTAATATTAAAATAAACTAAATCTACGACGCTTTCTGAATGTCTTGCGTAGCGACAACCTGAAAGCATCTTAATTCAGAGGCAACTTTAAAGTGTCGTTCCAGAAAAAGACACTGAATCTACTGCACTTTCAGCGGCATTTCAAAAGTGTCTTATAACTCGCTTATACGACACTTTCGGACTATCTTAAATAGGCATTTTTCCACTGATCATTCCGGAGCCACACCCTTAGTCAATGTATTGGAGGTTCCAAAGAAAAGGGGCCAAGGAATAATATTCTCCCGTCAAATACCGAAGACATTTGGAGTGTAGGGATTGTAGATGATGGTTTGGATATAATTAAGCTAAAAGTTGGTAATATGATGATGTATAAGGATTCACAAACGGGTAGGACTTATAGACACTACCATTCAAAGATAGACTCTTACATAGACCAACTTCCTGAGGCTATTCGTGAGTTTATTGTGTATACGGATAATGTCGATGGAGATGGAAATTGTGGCTATCATGCTGTGACTGAACAATTAGGAATCTTTGACACGGCGGTTAGTAGAGGTATGACACCATGCAAATATGCTAGAACGAGGATGTCCGAACAACTTGTGAACAAGAAGAGCTTTTATGAGCAATTTCTTGGTGAAGGCGAGAGGTTTGATGATATGTATCAACGAGTATTAGGGCTCGAGCAAGAGATGAAGTTTCTTCCTTCTGAATATTGGATGAGAATGCCACTTTGTGGGCATCTAGTGGCAGATACATTTAGATGTGTTGTTCATTATTTTACCCCCACCGTAGTCACAACATTTACACCAAAGTGGCAAAAATGTGAAGGATCCCTTAAGAAGAGAAGAGTTGTTTTGGCGTTCGTGAACGGCAATCATTTCGTTATTCCAAAACTCAAGGACAATTGTCCATTTCCACCTGTTTGTGCGATGGTTAAAAACAAAGACCTAGATCCAAATATCTGGAAAGGATGGATGGCATTGTATGAGGATAATCACCAATTTTGGGATGCGTTGGCCTTATCAAAGAAACCTCTTGAAGAGTAATAATGATTAATTCAATCATTGATATGTACGCAACCTCTTGGCATTATACGTGTGGAAGCAATGATGAGTAATTTGGATATATGTGATTCCAACATACGCAACCTTTTTTTTTTTTTTTTGAAGTTTGAGTTGTAATCATTAAACCATATGCTATGTACGCGTCGGCATGATTTAATTCAAACTTTGCAATGCCGGAACTAATACCGGTTTAGAAATACTTTTCTCTTTTATGCCGGCAACTAACCATTAGTACACAGAGATATTAAAATAACTTTCGGCATAAATAATAACTTCACGACAATGACGGCACGGTAAAAAAAACATTCTTTCGTAACGTAAAGATAGAGTACCGGCATTATATCCAAAATCGTATCAATGCCAGAATTATAAATATATTAATTCTTGAAAGAAAACAGATTTCCGGCATGGGGTTATCAATTTTCCGTAAGGGAAAGACAGAGTACTGGCATTGGTTTTACAATTTCTACCATGCCGGTTTTGAAAAAGAGATGAAATCCACATCTCAAAAACGAATGAAATCCACATAAACATAATAACATAAGCAAAGACTAGATTGTTTAACAAACCATATGTAAAGTTAAGATGTTCCAAACCGAAAACAAATGAAACAAAGATTTCAAAGTTGAGCAAGACACACACATAAACATAAAACGATAGTAGATTGTTCAAACATATCTAATACTATAAAAGAAACATTAACAAACATCTTAGATCACTCGGTCCTTGGATTCTTGTGAACCCTCTTTTTCTTTGGATTCCAAAAGTCCTTTGCACCTGGATCTTCAATTTTGTCAATCTTCTCATCAATTGTCTTTATTTCTTATGGGGTCAGCACCTCTCCTTTCTTGATCTTGCATTTAAGCCAGTTTCTAAATTTTGCTAGGCGCGAACGCTGTTGTTATATATTTCCATTATTACGTTATCTTTTATAGGTTTATAGGTAAACATTCAAAAGATAGGAAGTGAACCATAATTACGTACCATCAAAAGGAGAGTCTTGCGAAGTACGGGTAAAGTAGGTTCTTCAAGATTTTCCCCTTATGGAGGCACTTCATCGCTGCACGGGCGTACAATATAAGGATGTGAGTACCTCAAATAACCTCTGAGGAACCCTGGTTCAGAATCATAACCGTCTTCCGAAAATCCCCAACTAGCCATGTCCAGTTGTTGTTGTTCCCTTTCATTCTAATGTGCAACTACAAGAGTTGGTTTGTAAACTACCAGCGTATGTTGTTCACCTGATACGCATTCAGGTAAGGAATGAGAGAATTTAGCATCAGATTGACCCGTAAGTGTTTTCTGTTTGTACCCAAGTTGGTGCATCACACGGAGAGGGTTATGCAAAACCCATCCTTTTGGATGAAATAATGGTCAGTTGTAAAACGCTACATTGTCATGCCTTGTAAAGTGAACTCCTCTATCGTTCTTATATGGGTCAAACACAACATCTTGGACATCGATAGAGTCCAAAGCCTCCCTCATGGTGAGTAACCGAGTTCTGTTACTGGGCTTCGGTTTATTGTCGAAAACGTATTTCTTCGCTATAGGATTCCGTGGATCCAAACCACATGTTGACGACTCCAAATATTTGTACTCATTGAATAATGTTGGGAAGTGTTCATAAGCCCACACCTACGCAAATGAAAGATTGTTCCAATGAAATCTATGTATAAGAAAATAATTAATTGGAAAACCAAATAACTTGTTCATATTACCTGTAATACAGTCAAATTCCCATTAAATTGACGGCAAGTCTCCTTAGAAGATCTACGCATCTCCGCCAAAAAATATGCCAAGAAAGCAGTGCCCCATGAGTACTCATGAACCTCCTCCAAGGGATCCAAGTATTGTAAGTTGTTCATATGCACCAAGTTACCATTAGAGTCAGGGAATATTGCGATGCCCAAGAGGAACAATAGATAAGCAGCGCTAGTTTGCTGAATTTGTTTGGCATTCAATTCCTTGCCCATCGTATCTCCAAACAATTGTTTGAGCTTAACGACTTTAATAGTCTTTGTCATGGTTTTCTTTTTCACGTACATATTTGCTTTTGTCGTTTCCTCATCCTAACCAAACAAATTTTTAGTCAGATCATATATCTTGGACCATTCTAGGCTCTTACCGTGTTCATATTTGTTAACGGCTTTTCCTCGGATCTCTAGACCCAATATTATTTGGACATCTTTAGGGATAATAGTCATCTCGCCAAAAGGGAAATGCATGGTATCATTCGAAGCATAAAACCTCTCCAAGAAGCAATTTTCCGTCACTTGATTAGTGGCCACACAGTATTCTACCGCGGGATACAACCCAGATGCTCTTACTACCACTTGAACCTCCAGACACTCCCCGTCCAAATCCCATGTATCCATTTGTTGATGGCGGAAAACACGGAAGGCTTTCTTATGGTCCAATAAAAACACACCAAACAAATTTTAATTCACCTGATCATATATAAACAATATAATAACAAGATTCAAATGGCTTTCTTTATGGTCCAATAAAAACACACCAAACAAATTTTAATTCATCTTCGAATTGCGTAGATCATATATAAACAATATAATAACAAGATTCAAAAGTCTTACATAAGTTGAATAGATCCAACGAGCCCAAGAGTCCTTGTAGTCAAATAAAAGTTTGGGATCTCTTGGCTGACCCCAGTGTTTTCCATCACTGCGTTCTGGAATCATGTCATATAGTTTTGGGAGGTGCTTTGGGGCTTTGTCATCGTCTTCGAATCTAGGTTGTCCTAAGCCATGTGAGGATGACCCACCTGATGCATCAGGAGGTACATAATTATCCCAATGAGCATCATCATCGCTGCTTGCATCTCCCTCCTCCGGGGGATTATCTCGGATCGTGAGCTTACGACGTTCCGGATCATATCTACTATATCGATATCGAGAAGACTTAGGTTTTTCTTCATCAACAGCATTTCCCTTTCCTTTCTTCATTTTTGGAGATATTGACCTACTAGGGAGAATGATTTTTCCAAAAAATAAGAAAACATCATTTCCAGCATGGTAAATGAACATAACTAGTATGCCGGCACTTATCCCGGCATTTTATACTAAATAAGTGTTATGCCGGTTAATCGTTCCGGCATGTTATGTAAATGAAATATGATGCCGGTATTAAGAGAATTGTCTATAGAGATTTAAAAAAAATAAGGAAACAATACCGGTGTGGTCGATGAAAATAACGACTATGCCGGCACTTATCCCTGCATAGCTATACTAAATGAGTTCCATGCCGGCTTACCAGTTCCGGGGTGTTATGCAAATGAAAAATTATGCCGGTATTAAGAGAATTGTCTATAGATATTTAAAAAAAAAAAGGAAATTTTACCGACATGGTCGATGAACATAAAGAGTATGCCGGCACTTATCCCGGCATTGTATACTAAATGAGTTTTATGCCGGTTTAATAGTTCTGGGGTGTTATGTAAATGAAATATCATGCCGGTATTAAGAGAATTGTCTACCGACATGGTCGATGAACAAAACGAGTATGCCGGAAATGTAGCCCGGCATTTTATACTATAAGATTTCCATGCCGAAATTAACAGAATTATCTACAGAGATTCACTCAATTGACTGAATATTGAAAGTTCAATTCAATCAATTCACTGAATTTGTGTTTTTTATATTATGAACCCTAAGAATGCTTCAATAAACATAGACATTACCTACCTCATCATCGCTTATATTTTGTTCAATAGATGCTTTTGATTTCGATTTACCACGAGGATTAGGTTTTGGATTTTCAGGAGGTTTTCGAGGACCCATTCTTCTTGGGGTTTTAAGAATTGAACGAGTTTGGTTTGGAAGATGAAACCAAATAATGGAGTTTTGGGGTTTTTACAAGTTCTCTTGGAATTGCTAAGTGAAAACAAAAAAATAGGAAGATGGAACCGTTTCCATTTTATGTAGTAATAGAGTTTGTAACCATCAAATAGGAAGATGGAACCGTTTCCAAGTTCTCTTGTATTGTTTGTAACGAATTTTGGGCGTTTTGTGTTTGGAAACTGAAATGGGGTGTTTGTAAATAGCAGTTTTGTGTTTGGAACCGTGAAATGGGGTGTCTGATTATCTTTGTGGCAGACAAGAATTTAGTTTTTTGATGTTATACTTATGACTACTAATTTGATTTTTAGTGATTGTTGGTGTTGGAAATCATGAATTTGATATGGAAATCATGAATGGAGTTTGTAACCATGGAATAAAGAACCAAATAAAGGGAATGAGGAAGTTTGAGGCGGTTACAATGGGGGATAATTGGTGCGACAGTTCTAATGGAGAAGAATAAGGAGTTGTTTATTTTTTTAATTAAAAAAGGTAACAAGCCTCAGAATTCCGGCACCACATATATGCTACATTGTACGCTGGAACTCTGTCTTGCTACATTTAAAGCCGGAACACTACCTTGACACTCAATTTTTAGCAAACAAACCGACCCAAAATGAAACTAAAAAACATTAAACACATAAACAACATAACACATAAAATGAAACGGCTCAAGCCAATTGCAACTAACATCAGTTCTCGGAACGAGATTCAAGGAACAAAGTAGCTTCAAAATGCCTAAAAGGCTTTTTGAACCACTTCAAATATGCCTCCTGAGCTTCATACCTATTCCCTCTATATCTTGCAAGAAACTCGTTGTATTTGCGACATAATTTGATAAGTGCAGTTGTTCGATTGCATACAACAAGATCACTGCATTCTTTTCTACGTTTCTTACAGTCAAACAAGTCATTGATGGAAGAACCATTACTAACTAGACCCCAAAAAAGATCCGAAGGGCATTGATCTTCCGGCAAATCCGATACTATGTAGTAGTTTTTAATCCACTGGGTTTCTTCCTCAACATCCGCTTCTATCTTAGCTTGTTTTTGACGTTTATCCGCTTCCTAAACATCCGCTTCAATCTTAGATAGTTTTTGACGATAACGTTCAAGCTTTGCTTCCTCTTTTTCTTCTCTTTTCCTCTTAACTATCTCTTCTTCCATTGCGGCAATTGACTTGGTGGTTTCTTCCTTCCTTCTTACTTTTTCTAGTATTGTGTCAACTGAGTTGATGGTGGTTGATGATTGATTTCCTATCTCAGTACACAATATGTTCCTCATACATTTTTCTTTTTCGAGAAAATTGATGAACATGAACTTGGTAGTTGGTGATTGATAATCCATTAGAGAGATGTCTTGGACCTAACGTTGTTTTTTTGTTTTTTTTTTTGAGGTATCAAGTGCAATGGTTGTATCCATTCGTTTAAATAGATGAGGACATAACGGCTCTTTTCCACTTTATTATTCCGGCATTATCGGTAAATTATATACCACGCCGGCAAACGTTTCTGGTTTAGCATATCATAAAATAGAATGTCGGAGAAGATTTTCGGCATTAAAATTGTCGTGAAATAGAATGCCAGAAATGTGTTCCGGTTTTGTATATTATAAGACGAGAATGCCGGTATAGAATAATTTCTTTATAGAGATTTAACAAAACCAATACCGGCATGATGCTAAAAATATATTTAATGCCGGTACTAATGTCCGGCACTCAATCTAAATTAACGACGAAGCCGGCATTTGTTAAATTAAAAAAAAAACGGCTAGTTTTTTCAAAAATAAGGCCGTTGGGGATTCATTTATATATAATACACTCATTCCTTAAGAAAAATATACACAAACCACGCACCAAATAACAAAAATCATTCTCTCAAGATACCAAGCACGGTTAAATCTTAAGAAGGGATGGGGGATTCATCATCTACCTCTATTTGCAAAGTAAGTTTATTTACTAACAATTAATATAATGTTCAATACTATGACGCATAACTAATAAAATTTTCTATTACAGAGTCATCATTGC
This sequence comes from Papaver bracteatum, assembly GCA_023529315.1. Lineage (NCBI taxonomy): Eukaryota > Viridiplantae > Streptophyta > Magnoliopsida > Ranunculales > Papaveraceae > Papaver > Papaver bracteatum. The sequence continues at coordinate 518,588 of JAJJWX010005189.1, read as the reverse complement.
AAGTGTCAAATTTGCAAGTCACCTTTTCATCTAGCCATGGATTGTCCTTTTATTTATTCAAAATGTAGAAGCTGTGATGGCACACGCCGGTTTTGGATTGCAAAAACTGATGACGCTAAAAAATGGAAGAATGTTTCTAAGGTGTTTGAATCACCCAAAGTGCGATGAGTTTCAATGGTTTGACAAAGCGGTTGAACTAGAAGAGTCAAGAGAAAACCACAAAGGCCAATGCAAGCCTATTTATAGGTGCTATATGAAGTGAAAGGAATATGTTGAAAGAGAAGATGAACCAATTAAGATGGTTCTTGACACCGAAATTCCAGACGATGTCTTCGAAGATATTCGCGAAAGATTCAAAGGCTCCGCAATTATTGAAAAGGGATGGAAATAGATTATGATATCCACTCTAACCAAATTTAATCCATTCCATGCCGTTTAGTATGTTTTAATTTAATTTTCTAATCCAATGTAATAGATTACTTAGGGATGAATTAAGAAAGCGTTTGTGAAAAACTATTACAACAGAATTCCGGCATTAAATCAATCAAGATTAGAGTGCCGGTTTTGTAACCAATATAAAACTTAAAAAACACTACAATTCCGACATGCATTTAGATAACGCATCCACGCCGGTACCAGAGTATATCTATACAGGAACATGGAATTTTTAATCTTTCAATTCTGGTATAGTTTTGTAAAACAATTTGTATGCCGGTACTAATTTGTAAATAAAACTTGCAAATATAACAATTCACTACAAATTTAAATTTAAACATGTTCAATCTTAAATGTTCTTAGCCTACGAATCATAAACCAAAAGCAAACCAAGACGTAAAAACTAAAGAGCTAATCACTCGGTCCTTTGCTTCTTTTGGGAAAATCTATTCCTCGTTTACCCGAACAAAACTCTTGAACTATGGTCGGTTTCTTCAATTTTATCAAGCTTTTCCATGACTTCCTTCATCTCTTCAAGGGATAGCACCTCTCCTCCCGAGTACTTGCAACCTAACATCTTCTTCAACTTTCCAAGCCGACGTCGCTAGATTCATACATACAACACATAATTAGTATATATATTATAATATAAAATTATGTGTACATTAAACGAATAAGCAGTTAACAATACTTACTAGCAATCCAACAGTCTTATCAAGTTGGCTCATCGTAGGTGGTGCCGCTATAGGAGTTGGAACGGGAGGGTTTTTCTTGGGTGGAACTTGGACATCTTCAGGACGCACAACAAGTGGATGGGACCATTCCAAGTAATCATCAATATAGGATGGTTCAGCTTCATCACCATTGTTCGCAACCTCCCAATTAGTAGTATCCACCAAACGACGTGGTTCCCTATCCCTCCAGTGTGTTGTTTCAGGAGTTGGATCATACTCTACCCTCAACTTTGTGGTACTTGACATGCAACGAGTTAAATCAAGAAGGTACCTTTCAGTAGAAGCTATCATATAACAAGGTAATTGCTTGAATCCAATTTTCCGCATCACACGTCGAGGATCATCCATAACGTATCCCTTTGGATGGAACAAAGGACCTTGGTATAATGCAACGTTATAAAACCAAGTGTATTGACGGTTATCTCTAGCCTCCTTGTAGGGGTCGAACACAACATCCTTGGTAGTCATCGCTTCAAGAGCCAATCTCATTTTTATCAGTCGACCATTGTTACCAGGCTTCTGATGGGCTTTGAACTAGTATTTCTTTGCTCTAGGCTCCTGGGGGTTAACATCGAGATTAAACTTCAAAAATGGGTGGTCCTTGAACAATGTTGGGAAATGTTCATAAGCCCACACCTATACAAATTTGAAATTATACATATAAAAGTCAGTAAATTTTGTTTCTAAATACATAACAAGGATACACGTGAAAAATATAAATAAGAACATAAGTTTAAAAACAAAAGTACCTGGAGTAGAGTGAACTTCCCGACGAATTGGTTTGTAACCGCCTTAGAGGCCCTTCTCATCTCCGTCATCAAATGTGACATTGCAACGGTGCCCCATGAATAGGTAAAGATCTCATCCAACAGATCCAAGTACTGAAGGAAATTTGCACTAACCCTGTTGCTACTAGTGTCAGGGAATACCCGAGTGCCCAAGATGTATAACAGGTACGCGGAGGCCGTATAACGAATTTGTGCGGGTTCCCATCCATCCTCCACACTTCTTTTCTTTGTGTTTGCAAAATTCTTCTTAAGTAGGGTCAGTTTGAATGTCTTTGTCCTACTAACCTTTAATACATAGAAGCTTTCCACAGACTCTTTGTAGTCCCAACCAAACAACTTGTTAGTAAGCTCGTGCAACTTCGTCCATTCTAGCTCAAAGTCACCTCGTTCTGAAATTGATTTGCCGATAAAGTTCAAGCCTAGAATGTTCTGAGCATCATCAGGGATCAAGGTCATCTCTCCAAACGGGAAGTGCATTGTATCAGTTTCATCTTTCGACGAAGGAATTGACGGTTACAATATCGGGCTTCACATAATTTTCAACTAAAGGATATAGACCAGATTCCTTTATTATTGCTTAGACATCATCATGCTCTAGATACAAATCCCAATCAGCCGCGGCTTGGTTTCGGCAAACACGCACAACCTTCTTATGATCCTACAATTAAGAGATAATGATTAAGAGATTTTAAGAGATTTTGCATAAATACAGTACATATGCACGAAAGAGAAATTCTTACATAGGTCTGATATATAGTACGAGCCCATGAGTGCTTGTAGCCAAATAGATGGCCCGGAACAAGTGTAGCTGCGCCCCAAATTTTACCACGTTCAAGGTCGGGTATCATGTCATCAACATGAGGAAGGTGTTCACCTTTAACTTTTGCTTTGCGTTTTCCTTTCCAATTGCCTTGTGTTGGTTGTTGACTTGGACCACCTTGTTCAACTACTCCTTGGCTTTGGTTTGCTAATTGAGTTGGATCAATATCATTGTCTTCCTCCTCACTTTCCTCTTCATCTTGCTCATGTTGCTCATCTTCCCCATCTTCCTCCTCAACAACTACAGTAGGTTCACGGATTACAAGAATACTACGATCACGACCACTCTCCCAAATATCCCCTCTTGTCTCAAAACCCAAACGCCTTTTGTTATTCCCTCGAGGAGGAAGAGACTGAGGAGTATCAAGACCATCCTTCCTTTTTTTTCTTATTCGCAGCAGCTTTAGCTTTTCCTTTGTTAGTCTCCTTTGATTTGGCCTCCCTGGCTTTAGATCTATTTCAAAAGAATCATGAAATTAATACCACTAACTTTCATTTTTAGTACCGGCATACAAACCATGCCGTTAGCTAGTTCCGGCATGTACGTATAATAAACTTTCATGCCGGGTATAAATGCCGGTATTTAAAATTAAACGTCGAAAATGCCGGTATACTTCAGAAATTTTCCTGGATAAGTTTACACCAATACCGGCATCTTTATATAATAAACGCCCATGCCGGATTAAAGTAACGGCATACAAAATTAAATGTCGAAAATGACGGAAAGAATTCTAAAAATCCTGGATACCAAAAAATGAGTTCCGGTATGACTTCTAAAATTCAATTTATGCCGGTACAACTCACTAAACAATGGGTCTATGTATATTAGAAGTTCAATACCGGCGTGATATTCAACCTAGATTGAGTGCCAGTACCAATTTACGATGTGGTATTCATACTAAATCTTCCGCCGGGATATCTACCGGCATAGAATTCATCCTAGATTGCATGCCGGTTTTAACAACTGGTGCGGTATTCATACTAAATTGAATGCCGGAACTTCTGAAACTGATAATTTGCAGTTAGGGTTTCGCGATTTTGACTTAAACCCATTGCTAAAAATCGAGTGAAACACTAATTAAACAGTTCAAAATGACTAACCTTCTCACAGAAGCCATCTTTGCTAATAGTTCATCGTCCGATAACTCTTCTTCTTTGTCTTCTTCCTCTTGAGCAATCAAACAAAGTTTTTTTTTCAATTTTTGTTGAGCAATCGTTCTTGGTTTCGATTGACTTGGATTCGCTTGACTTGGGTTCGATTGGGAAGTTGTTTTCTTCCGTGGAGGCATGGTTATGATTCGGGTAGGTTAATCGACGAAGAAATTTTTGATTTAACGATTAATCGTCGATGAAGAACGATGAAGAGGATGAAAAAAATTTCGGAACCCTAACCTCACACGACTATGCCGGTATAGAAATGGGGGATAACTGATTTTGTGTTTGGTTTTGATTTTAAGTTTTTTATTTTTTGGGAGGGTATAACAGTCTTTTCATAAGGTTCTTTTATTAATGTAAAGGTGTTTTAGTATTTTCATACCCAAAAAACACCCCTTATCAGGCACCTAAGGTTGGGGAAAGTAATTCATATCCCCCAATTAGTTTTTATATCCCCCAATTGCGCGTTCTTGTTAAACATTGTGTGCACAATACCAAATTATTATTTTTATATTTTTTGAAGAATGTGTACCCACTGGGTTTACCTTGTGTACACAATAAAGAGTCATCATTTTTTTCAATTTAACATTGTGTCCACAATATGAATGTTTGGTTCACAATAAAGATCAATATATTTGGAATGTGTACCCATTGTTCCCATTGTGTTCACAAATAAGGAGGATAGTCATTCATTTTTCATGTTAATGAATAATAATGTGTACCCACTGTTTTCACATTGTATTCACAATAGGTTATAATTTGGAATGTGTTCCCAATGCTTCACATTGTGTTCACAATAGGGTGTAATTTGGAATGTGTACCCACTATATCCCATTGTGTTCACAATAAGGTCTTTTTTCATTTTAATGAATAATAAGAATGTGTACCCATTATTTTCCATTGTGTTCACAATAGGGTATAATTTGGAATGCGTACCCAATTCTTTACGTTGTGTTCACAATAGGGTATAATTTGGACAATAAGGTCATTTTTTATTTTAATGAATAATAAGAATGTGTACCCATTGTTTTCCATTATGATCACAATAAGGTATAATTTGGAATGTGTACCCAATGCTTCACATTGTGTTCACAATAGGGAACTCAATGGATCACATTACAACCATATATAATAATTTATTGTTTTGTTGAATGTGTACCCAAGGGTAATATGTTCATTTTCATAGTATGTAATATTTACTTTACTTATTTTTGATAAGGGTAGTCTGATCATTTACACAGTCTCCATAATATGTATTGCACTTATTTCCATTAAGGGTAATATGGTCATTTTCATATTGTGTAATATTTACTTTACCTAGTTCCGATAAGGGTAGTCTGGTCACTTTCACAGTCTCCATAATATTTGTTGCACTAATTTTCAGTAAGGGTAATATGGTCATTTTCACAGTCTCTCATATTTACTTTACCTATTTTTGATAAGGGTAGTCGAGTCATTTCAGAGTCTCTATAATATTTAGTACACTTATTTCTAATAAGGGTAATATGGTCATTTTCACAGTTTGTAATATTTACTTTACTTATTTATGATAAGGGTAATTTGATCATTTTCATAGTCTCCATAATATGTATTGCATTTATTTCCATTAAGGGTTATATGGTCATTTTCACAGTTTGTAATATTTACTTTACTTATTTATGATAAGGGTAATTTGATCATTTTCATAGTCTCCATAATATGTATTGCATTTATTTCCATTAAGGGTAATATGGTCATTTTCACAGTCTCCATAATATTTACTTTACTTATTTCTTATAAGTGTAGTCGGGTCATTTTTACAGTCTGAATAATATTTATTGCACTTCTTTCCAGTAACGTAATATAGTCATTTTCAAAGTCAGTAATATTTACTTTACTTATTTTCGATAAGGGTAGTCTGGTCATTTTCACGGTCTCCATAATATTTACTGCACTTATTTCCATTAAGGGTAATATGGTCATTTTTCACATCCTGTAATATTTACTTTACATGTTTCCGATAAGGGTAGTCTGGTCATTTTCACTGTCTCCATAATATTTATTGCACTAATTTACAGTAAGGGTAATATGGTCATTTTCACAGTCTCTAATACTTCCTCTGTTTCGAAAAGACAGTCCGCTTTGAGTTTGTCAAAATATTAAGGAAACCATAATACTTTACTTGACTACCCTTAATTATTTACATATTTTATGTTAATAAAAATGCAAGTATTTAAAACTGACTAAAATTGTTAAGAGGATTTTAAATAGGAAATAAAAAAGGAAAATTAAAATATATCGAATTTATGGAGTATAAAACTCTTTAGGGAATTTAATTCTTGGATTCAAATATATTGTCTATTAAAAGGAATGAAGGATATATTTGTTTCCTTAATTGTACAAATATCTTTAATATTTTAGATTATGTCCCATTAATATGCATTTATGAATATTAAAAAATTAAAGGCTATAACAGAGAGTTCATTGAAAAAAATACACCTAATAAACAGAAGCTGGACACAATTTTGAAAATGACGGAAATGGAATAGAGGACTGTCTTTTTGAAACAGGGGGAATATTTACTTTACAAATTTCCGATAAGGGTAGTCTGGTCATTTCAGAGTCTCTATAATATTTATTGCACTTATTTCTAGTAAGTATAATATGGTTATTTTCACAGTCTGTAATATTTACTTTACTTATTTCCGATGAGGGTAGTCTGGTCATTTTTATAGTCTGCATAATATTTATTACATTTATTTCCATTAAGGGTAATATGGTCATTTTCACAGTCTGTAATATTTACTTTACTTATTTCCAATACGGGTAGTCGGGTCATTTTAACAGTCTCCATAATATTTATTGCACTTATTTCCTATAAGGGTAATATGGTCATTTTCACAGTCAGTAATATTTGCTTTACTTATTTCCTATCAGGGTAGTCTGGTCATTTTCACAGTCTCCGTAATATTTATTGCACTTATTTCCATTAAGGGTAATATGGTCATTTTCACAGTCTGTGATATCTACTTATCTCTAATAAGGGTAGTCGGGACATATTCACAATCTCCATAATATTTACAACACTAATTTCCATTAAGGGTAGTATGGTCATTTTCACATCCTGTAATATTTAATTTACATATTTTCAATAAGGGTAGTCTGGTCATTTTCAAAGTCTCCATAATATTTATTGCACTAATTTCCAGTAAGGGTACTATGGTTATTTTCATAGTCTGTAATATTTATTTACATATTTCCGATAAGGGTAGTCTGATCATTTTCACAGTCTCTATAATATTTATTACATTTATTTCCATTAAGGGTAGTATGGTCATTTTCACAGTCTGTAATATTTACTTTACTTATTTTTGGTAAGGGTAGTTTGGTCATTTTCACAGTCTCCATAATATTTATTGCACAAATTTCTAGTAAGGGTAATATGGTCATTTTGATAGTCTGTAATATTTACTTTACATATTTCCGATAAGGATAGTCTGGTCTTTTTTACAGTCTCCATAATATTTTCACTGCACTTATTTCCGGTAAGGGTAATCTGTCATTTTCATAGTCTTCGGAATTTTTATTACACTTATTCCGATAAAGGTAGTCTGGTCATTTTCACAGTCTTCAAAAGAAGCAGATATTTTTGTGGTTTTGTCAACAAAATCGAGAGAAAAGGTTGGTACTTATGCAAGTCAAATTTCCTACAAGGTCATGACTTGTTGACTAGGTCTTGATCATGTTTTCTAATATTAAGAAAATTTTAAAAATAAATATTGATATTTATAAATTAAACAAATTGAAAGTAGTCGTTGGTAGTTCAAAATGAAATTCAAATTATCGGAACGAGAAATATATAAATTGATGTTACTTAGAAAAAGGGAACTACATTACTGGAACTGAAACACGACATTACTTAAAGGGAACTACATTACTTCAAAAAGGTGTTGGAGTACCGCTTATTGCTAGGTTACCAACCAAGGATCTGTACGAATCCTGATTGGGATTCTTACGTTTTTAAGAAAATATTTAAGAATTAAAAAAAAACAAAAAAAAACTAAGATATTTCAAATAAAAATCTAAACTCAAGAATTTAAAACTAACAAACTTTTACTTAAAAATTGAACTGATTAGGTTCTTTCCTCTCCAACTGCTAAGGCAATATGGCTTTATGTTTTAATCCAAAGTATATTTTTGCATTTGGAGTCGTTGAGTGGAGATACACTTGTATTATTTTGTTTTCAACGCTCTCTCTCTCGATTATGTTCAATTTGTTGTTGTGTTGTTGCTAGCAACGTTTCCATAACTTCGTTTAGTTGTTGCTGACGAGGAGCCACTGTCATTCGGGGATTCTTTTAGATAATCAAAAAGTTTAGTGTCGGCGTCGTTCATTTGGGAATCTTGCGATGAGTGTGTAGTGTTGTGCTTGGTCCAGAGCCCCTTTTAGTAGTCATGGTCTTTTTGGCAGCTCTTGATTTGCGTTATCATCTTTTAATCCACCAAACTACGACCCCAAGTGTTCTAGTTGGGTTTGTACTAGGAGTATATGCTTGTGGAAAAGGGATACCACAGGGACATTAAAAACGTTTGGAAATTCATTTGCAAATGGAGTTTCGGAAAATTGGCTTGGAGATGGATTCTGAGAAGAAGGGGTTTGAGTAGAAAACATATTTGAGATATTTCCAGGATATTGAGATGACAGAGGAAACGAATCCTGATCCATATCTTCATTTTCATCGGCTTATACATTTCCAACATCTTCAAGCATCTCATACTCAACATCGCGAGAAGTGATTTTTTTTTGTGTATTTCAATATAATCGCTTCTCTCCGTTACATTCTACAATAATGTAAACAAACCATAATAAGATATACATAAATTAAATTATTCACAAACAAAATATACAACAACTATAATGAACATATTTAGATAACATACCCGGTTATTAGAGTGCACGCCCGAATTACTTGCATTGACTCTTACAACACACTCAAAAAATTTATCCACTTCCACTTTCGATATATATATTATTATTTTTGACGGCAAAGAGAGAAATATATTAAAAGGTTCTAAATCACTAAAGCAGTAACAATGAAACCGAAATAGAATTACATGGATGTGTAGATAACAACATTCCAATTACAAATAATTATGGATAAAGAGAAACTAGCAAAAATATCTGTATGCAACGTCCAATTGTATAACAATGACTTTATCTCCATTATAATCTGTTTAGCAGGCCTACTCAAATTTTGGTAAAGCCTATTATTTATTTCTCTTCATATACTCCACCAAATGGAAAACGACAAATAACTCCACAAACGTTTAAGCCTCTTCATACTTTTCTTGTTTTTCCATTCCCACAAAGTTTTTCTAATAGCACTAGCAAAAACCTATGTGATTCCAAAGCTATTCATAAAATAGGACTAAACCTCAAAAGTTGTTTTGCAATGTAAAAATAGATGATTACTTGTTTCCCCATGAACACCACACAATAAACAATTAGGATTCTGAACAATACCTTCCTTATATTGTTGATCTAAAGTGGGAGCCCCATTATAACATAAGTCCAAACTGGAAGCTAAACTTTTAGAGGTACCTTGGGATTCCAAAGTTGTTTGTCCGGAAACGAAATAAATCCATCAATATCAAGCGCTGAATAAGCATAAGGCACCGTGAAACCTTCCCCATTACCATATCTCCAATGCCTATCATCTCTAACATTAACATCAAGAGTAGAACTAGGGTCTCCTATAACCTGTAGCAACTATATTACTTCCAGCATTTCAAGCTCATTCAAATCTCTAACAAACTGTGGATCCCATGCTCCTTGATCTGGCACCATATCCCGCACCGTGACTTTTTTTCCTTTGGATATTCTAAATAAAGTAGGAAATCGCATCCTAAGAGTCTGCTCACCTACCCAAACATCATCCAAAAAATAAATACCAGGTGGATCCAAATAAATACTAGACCCATCCTTTATAATCAAAGACTACCAAATTTAGTGAAATCCATCAATTTTAGAATACCCATCCAAAGACTCCGACCAATAGTTCCACTTGATTAATTAAGGAACAATGCTTCAGTCACACCTCCAAATTTCTGCGCTATAATTCGCCTCCATAACGCATATTTTTCGCTTCCATAACACCAAATCCATTTCGTATGAAGTGATTTATTGACAAGCTGCAACTTCTTTATCCCCACCACGCCTCTGCATTTTGAAAGAGTAGCTCTAGACCATGAAACCCAACTCTGTTTTATCTTTGTTGCACTCGAGCCCTAAAGGAATTACGCGTAACTCTATCAAGTTCTTTAACAACACTACTTGGAATTTGAAGCAAACTGGCAAGCGAGCTAACACACTTTGTATCATAACTAACCTCTGCCCCTTTGATAAATATGTCCTCTTCTATCCAATTAGATTTTGTTGGAATTTTGAATCACCTCATTCCATACTATTTTGCACTTTGACTTACGACCTAGTTGAATTCCCAAATAGTTCATAGGTAACTGAGTAGAAGAGCAACTAGAAATTTCAGCACATGCATCACCATTATGCAACTGCCTTAGCTCCACAATTGTGCTTTTTCTGAAGTTTACTTTCAAACAAGAAATTGTTTCAAAATCTATAAAGATGTTCTTTAAGTTTTGTACCTGAGTCTTATCATCTAGAAAACCTATAGGGTCATCAACAAAATGAAGTTGGGTTATCACTGTACCTTGCTCCGCTACCTTGAAACCCAAAATCAATAATTGATTGGCAGCCGATTTAAATATCAGTGATAACACCTCGGCAACTAGAATGAAAAATAATGGCGAAATCGGATCACCTTGCATGATTCCCTTTTGACTTCTAAACATTTTATTTGCTTCACCCTTGAGTAAAATAACAAATCGTGGTGTAGTAATACACCATTTAATCCAGCTCCTCCACTTATAACCAAAACCAAACCTTGCCAGTGTAGTATCCACACAACCCAAATTCAAGTTATCGAAAGCTTTTTCAAAATTAATCCACTTTGCATATGATACAGGTGTGTTGACTAATCAATCTTGAATCAATAAGTTCAGAAGCTATTAATATTCCATCATGTATCTGCCTACCATGAACAAAAGCACTCTAGAATTCTGAAATAATGGACGCTTCTGATTTGATTATGCTAAACCTTTTACGAACATTTTTTTATAGTATGCTTATATGGATTCCAACCACAAGCTTCATAAAATTTATTCTTATATTCAAAACTACTTTCATCTAGAGTTTAAAATGTAGTAAAAATGTGAACATCTTCTAAGCTACTAAATCTCGCTCTATGTTTGTTTCTTTCCTTTTGAGTTTCTGACATTGTGATGACCAAAAAAAAAAAAAACTCTTTATAGAAGATAATTTGAAAGATTTGAGTGGAAAAAACTAGGAGTAAGAAGAGGATGTGGAGTGATTTGAATAGAGAATCAGAGTTGTATTTACAAAAAAAAAATTGATAAGTTTTTGAAAACATTACCGTTGGGATCCGACGGTGGAGAAGATAGAGTCGTTGTGAATGATGGATGGTTAGGATCGTGTCTGGGAAAAGTGTAAACAAAAAAAGGTCAAACATTTTTTTTTTAGGAAACGGATATTCAGTTTGCGTGTAGTATGTTTCCTTTTCCTAAGGCTAACCCTATGGGCTAGATTGAGCTGCTAGATTGGCCAAAAAGTGTTGCAAATCAAGAAAAAAGTGTGGGAAAAAAATTAACACTACTTCTGTCTACTTCTCTCTCCTAGCAAGTGCTCGCAGTTCAACTAGCAGCGAGATTGAAACGTTGAATGATTTAACGCTCAAAAGTGGTCTTAACGCTGAACGATTCAACGTTTTGCGAATATTCCAGGGCATCAACGCTGAATAATTCAGCGCTTCCTTGGACGCTGTTCCATTCAGCGTTTGATTTTTTATTCTTTATTACTTTTGGATTGTCCAAATCATACATACCATTTTATTTAACACAAAAATTTAAACAGATAGTTCTCAATTACAAAAATACCCTTCCATGGCTTGGAGAAAAACAAAATCAACTGAAGTGTTATCATAATTTGGAAGAAAAAAAATTGATCTAGCGTTGCTAGAGCCATTGGATCAACCAATCCAATGGTGGTGGTTGTCAGTGGAGTTTTTTACTCTAAGAGAAAAAATTGAATTTCCATCATAAACCACCACCACCATTGGATTGGTTGATCCAACGGCTCTAGCAACAATGATCTAGCGCTGCTAGATCAAAATCGCTTCCTCATAATTTGGATTTCCACCCACGCCCAAAAGTAAAAGATTAGGTGGTGTACACGATTGATTGATTGATTGTTCATCTTTCTTTCTAAATGTGTGGAACATTAACAGACAAAATCCACTACAGTACATAGAAAGACTAATCATTTTTCAAGTCAAACGTTGTTTGGTTCGGCGTCCATCTGGACGCTGTACTGTTCAGCGTTGGACGCTAAACTATTCAGCATTCCGTTGCTAGATTCGTCATCCCATAGGATTTAGGAGGTTGACCAGACTGACATGAATGGCCAATCTAGCTGCTAGATATCTGATAGAAATTTCCCCACATTTGGGGACAGGGAAAGGAAAATGTGCACCGTATTACAAGAGAGCGGTCCGGTTCAGGACACACGAGTGGCGAGACTTCTAGGCGAAAAACCCTCGGAAACTCCTCCCGCCTCCACAGAGAAAGAAAGAGCAAACAAGCAGCTTAGAACCTTCGAGAAATTTGATACTTCGAGAGATTTGATCATAGAGTACTGAGTTTCTCATCTCTCCTTCTTCACCGATTCCCAATTTTCAGTTTCTTGAAAATTGAGAAACCAACTCTCTATGATAAAATTTCTTGATCATCAATACAAATGAGCAGATTTCGTTTATTAGGGTTTCTTCAAAAATCTGTATCTAACAATGCTGCTAGAAAGGTAATTATCTGAAAAATCTCTTCGAATTCTTCTTGTAGACTTTTTTTATTACATCTTGATGATCAGAAATTGATTCGTCTGGTTTTTTATTTCTCAGTTACATCAGCATAAAACTGCGTTTGAGTTCCTTCGTCAGGAGAATAGTGGATTAAGAGGAGGAGATTTTTTCTACACTAGAAGTAAATATTCCTTCCTTGTTTAATTTACATATTTATTCACTTTTGATATGTGGTATTTCTTCTTACAAAGTGTTTGATGAAATGCTTGAATGAGAAAAGTAGAGTTACTTGGAATTGCATGTTGTTTGGATGTATCAGCGGTCACTTATGTTGTTTATGCTTTGCTGTTGTTCACTTTTCATGGATAGTTATGCTCACATTTTGGATTCGATAGATTTAAATTTTGTATGCCAGTTCACTTTTCAGTTCTATAAAATTGGTTCTCTTGTTCTGTTTTTGTGTGTTCTTCAACAGGTTTACATAGTTGGTGCCGTGGTGTTAGTGGAACTGATGTTAGATTACTAAACACAGGAGCTTTCCTGAACAAGCGTTATTTTCACGCAACAGGTATTTTTCTTAAGTGGGTACGTTTTGTTTTTGGCAGTTAAGTGTGAAAGTCCAGCTACTGTCTTTACAGGCAATTTTTCTGCTGTGTGATTACGGATATGAACATGATATGGGTAAACAAGCTATAATTTATAAGTATCAGTTGTTAGATATAAACAATTTAACAATGGTTTGATATTGACGTTGCTATACAATAATGTTATCTACCTAAATGTAGCCTGGATTGAAAATTGTTGACTTCTATAGGGGCTTCCACATACTAATGTTATATGCTGTTCCAGGATCGTGTCAGCGAAATTTCTATGAAGTTCTTGGTGTCCCAAAGGATGCTAATCAAGATGATATCAAAAACGCATTCCATGAGGTGGGTACATTTCTGTGATTTGTTTTCCGCCTGGAATATCTATTTAATATTTTCTTCGATTTCTTAGTTTTTTATATTGATTTGATACGGGTCTGTAATTGCAGCTGGCCAAAAAATGGCATCCAGATACAAATAAGAATAATCCTGGTGCAAAGAAGAAATTCCAAGAAATAAGGGAGGCCTTCGAGGTTAGTCACTTTGGGGTGACTTCATTCATTTTGATTTGCGATTAATTCACTTCAGTGTCATACATATCATATTTTGGGAAAGCTTATGACCGTTTTTGCGAGATCGATAATTTTGTAAGTTTCTTTGTTGACGAAATGTGAATTCCAGACTCTAAGAAATGCCCAAAAGAAAGCTCAGTATGATAAGGTAACAACTCGGTTTGTCTTCATGTTTGCATTTCTGAGAAAGCTCGTGACCATTTTTGCTAGATTGATAATTGATAATTTTGTGCTTTTTCTTTGTTGACGAAACGTGAATTCCAGACTCTAAGAAATGCCCAAAAGAGAGCTCAGTATGATAAGGTAACAACTCGGTTTGTCTTCATGTTTGCATTTCTGCTGATTTGATTGTTTCCTTGGCTGCTTCTTTTGAAAGCTCAGTCATGTGTCTTGTTTAATTTTTAACCTTTTTTATTTTTTTATTTTTTTTCTTATGTCGATATTTGTTGTAGAAAAACACTAGCGGTGCTGGCCAAGGGAATTACTCAGAGAGAAATCCAAATGGTTACTCTGCTGGATCTGCAGGTGGTTTTCATGAAGAGCGTTTCTATGATTCTTTCAGTAATATGTTTTCGGAGGTTTGCTCATGTACCTTCATTCCTTATCCTGATACTCTTTTCAGTCCTGTATCATGTTCTTGTTTTACTATATTATTTTATTTTTAGTCTCAATTGATTTGCTTGCGATCTTGTACTTTTAGTTCCGAACTTGTATTTTTAGTTTCTTTTTTCCCTTTAGTCAGATAAGGTAGTTATCATTATTGATTAATGTACTGTATAAATTCTAAACTATGCTTAAAGATAGTCTTGGAAAGATTGATATAGAAGTCACCGAGGTTATCTTTCTGCCCTTTTGTTTTTGTATTCTTGACAACACTTTGTTTTTGTTCAGGATGATAATTTTCGGAGAGATGGTGCAGACATACATGTCGATGCTAAGATTAGCTTTACACAAGTGAGAACAGATACCTTTTGAGAAACACAATAATCTTGAATTCACTTTTGAAATCCACTTTGATCGGACAATGATTTCAATTCATTTAGTTGATAGTTTTTGCTTCTAAGTAAAGTGAACAGTTTTGTTATTCTACTTCTGTATGTATAAACCTTTATTGCTATGTGTGTCTGTTTTTTCTCTCAAGTTAGTGAAGTGAACATTCTCTGTTTCTCACACATTCTGTTTGTTTTAATCTTACAGGCTATTTTTGGTGGTAAAGTTGTTGTTCCAACAATCTTTGGCGATGTGCTGTTAAAAGTATTGCCTCTTTACTCTGTACATTTCTATTCACATACTCGAGATTTTCTTTCTTGCACGTGACAGTCACTTGAGTGAGTCACTTGACTTAATGAAACAAGGATCTGGCCTATAATCCCCTCGTAACAATTTGAAGCACCTTTTTAGTCTGAAACAGCATCGTTGAAAATAATATATAATGTCATAAAACCCAGGGGATTTTATCCAGAAAATGTAAAACTCCCCAAAAGAACATTCGAGCTAAAAAGGTATACTCTGCAGAGTAATTGAGTCTGCTTGTTAGTTGCTATCTGCCCACATCTTTTCTTTTATCTCGATGGATTTACCTCCTTTAAGCAAAAACCTGAGGTATTATACGGTTGAAGTGAGTGTGTGATAAGACTCATGAGAAGGCTTTTGAATTAAGAGATGAAGTAAGTTACACTAGGGTTCGGAGTAATTACATGATAGAAAAGTTTCACATATGTAAAGCTCTCATTTCTCTTCCATGTCCATGTGATCAAACTATATGAATTCTCCATCTCACCAAGAGTAACTAACATAGTTTTAAATGAGGGTTCCACATTTTTGAAGTAAATAAACCTATACTCACTGACGTATAACATTGAAATGCACCTTCTGCTCTTTTATGTGGCTTGGGTTGGATTTAAAATTTTCATGTGCGATTTTTTGTTGTTGTCTAGCGTCTTTTTACACATGCTTTCAATTTATGCTCCTCCCAGATACCAGAGGGAGTTCAGCCAGGACATACTGTAGTAATGAAAAGCAGAGGTACACCAACATAGTATAATTGTATATTATTTTCTGAGCTCAAACAATGCTGATAGTCTTGACCTTTTTGTTCTTCTTGTTAACTATATTAGGATTCCCAACACATGGTGGTTATTCACTTGGTGATCAGTATGTGCATTTCTGCGTCATACTCCCAACGTAAGCTAATCATTTTACTTCACACAAATGCTCATTCTATACATTGGTATTACAAGATGTCATTGCATCTTTCTTTGTCTAGTCTTTATCTTGATTTATGTTTTGTTGACTGCATCTATTTGAAAATCGTTTTTACTGTTGTGTGTTTTTGTTGAAATTTGTAAGAAAATATGTTAATTTTAAAGAAAAAACTGCTAATTTGATGTAGTGGACTAAGAAATGGGTAGAATGGTATAGCTTTCTATATGTAATTAGGCGTGTCCAGTTTGAGACATGTTATTATTATGTCTAAAAGGTTGTCATCTATTTTTGTTGTAAACTGAGTTTTCTTCATAGACCCTCTCTTGACATTGCCTTGCGTGTTTTATTTTGTCCAAATATGTTCTTTTTGAAGCTTGATACAGTTGAAGGAGTTACCTTCCTTCTAATAGGTTTGAAGAATGAACACCGGTCTGCTGTTTATATAATCACATATCTGAAGTAATCACCATGTTTAAGCATTCCTGTAACAAAATTTGAATCAATTTGTTTCCTCTCTTGGTTTTATTAGGTACAATACGTTAAATGAACGCCAGCGTGCACTAATGGAAAAATTTGCTAAAGCGGAGTATGATCCTGAAGGGAGGGACTGGTGAGTTGTGCACAGAATATTTTTATGATTATACTTTTCTGTTCGTGCCAGTAAATTCGAATATTTGAAGCTGTATTCGGTGTCTTCTGTGCTACTTTGTTTTCGTATCAGTCATTATTCTAGTTTACTACTTTACTTAGATTGCTATTTTCTATACCCAATTTAGAGGCGGATAATGGTTGGTGTTCAGTCCCAGGCTCCAGCCTAAACCATTAGACTCTTTAGGGACATAGAGACCATATTTTGTTTGACTCTACTCTAATTAGAAGGTTTTCCCTTTGATAAATACCTTAACTGGTTTGCAAATAGTTTATTCTAGTAGTTTATTGATTGTGATGGAGGCTTTCCGAATTGGATAGTTTGGCTTTATCAGAAGCTCTCTAATGGTTGAACTTACAGGTTGGAGGCAACTTTTGATATTGTGACGGATCCGGACTACTGGATTCCGTTTAGTGTTTGCGTCTTTTTTCTGTTCATAGCCTTGAGCTGAAATCTAATAGTTGCTCGACAGTCTGATGATGTATGGGGTTAATCAAATCATCTCTACATCTTCCATCATGAGGTATTTCGTTAGAGAAACTTTAGAAATGTAACTTCTTATACATTACCTAGTCCGAAAGTTTTCATAACTGCTTTCTGGGAACTCTTTATGTAAAAAATATACAGTATTTTCTTCAGTTTAAGTACTGCTAAAGTTTTGTACTCTTTATGAAGAGAATTTATTTGTTTCTTTAAAAGAAAAGGAGAGAGTGGTCCACTTTTTTTATTTAGTTTTGTACAACTTTTCAGGATTTTTACTTAAAAACAGTCAACTCATGAACCCACCACCATTAAAGCACCACCACCACCAACACCGGTGGTGGTTCAGAATGATTTGCTTGAATTGGTGAAATGCGATTGCTGTGGATTAACAGAAGAATGTACATTTATATATTCAAGGGAAATGTAGTCTATGTAGATGGCTTTTTAGTTTCAGCCGTGAAACACCTATTGAGAAGGAGAAGTTGGATTCTCCTCCCAATGCTATGGGTTCAGTACACACGAGTAGGCCCAGTAGAAAATAAAACGAACAAGATTAAGCGGGCAAGATGTGCTTCCATCAACAATAAATTCAACCGTTTCCCGTTGATCGCATAACAAATTATGCATTTGGATAATAAAGTTATGCATCTATAACAAGTTATCTAACAATTGTTTTGGTCGATTTTAGTGCGTACATAAAAAATTTAATGCATAATGCAGTATGCATCCATATTTACGGATGCATATCATGTTATGCATCTATTTTCTCGATGCATAAAAGATTGTGCAGCAATTTTCTCGATGCATAACGCATTATACAGTCATATTTTCGGATGCATAACAAGTTATGCATCCATTTTCTTGACTGCATAACATGTTATGCAGTTATTATTATAGGTGCATAACGTGTTATGCAACCTTTTTTTTTTGTTGGTTTCAATACTAACAAAAAGTAGCTGCATAACGTGTTATTCAACCATTCTTCAGATCTTTGCATAACAAGTTATGCAACAACAAAAAAAGGTCGTAGATAACTTGTCATCCACCTATAATAATAGTTGCATCACCAATCTCACTTTGTCTCATTCCAAGGAAACCAAGTGCCCCAATAAATATTCAAGGTTCCCTATAGCAACGGTGTCCTCTAGCTTTCACCGACATTGGAAACAGGAGATTGACTTAATATCCCCAAAAACACGTCATACAAGTCCCACTAAAACGACACTTGTGATGTTGATGCAGCACCAACCAAACTCTGTCATATTCTATCCACGTTATTCCCCAAAGACTAGTCTTTCCAGTGTAGTTAAGTCTACTCGAAAGAAGAAGAAGAAACCATTTTTTTTCGTTTATTTTCTTACTCCTTCAATCAAATTACGATCTAGAAATTTCAACCAGAAGAAGAAGAAGATCTTGTTGATCTCCATGGCCAGTTTAATGGTTCCATCATCGCAATCAACCATTTTCTTCCAAATTTGAGCCAAGACTAGCAAGTGTTCGATGGTAAACAAGCCATTCAGCACTTGAACGAACACCTGCTAAGCATAGAAAAAGTTATGCCATTTAATCAAGTTGATGGTAAATCCAAAGGTTGTTTTCAAGATATGCCATTTAATCAAAGTTGATCATAGTGAATCTAATTGCCTATGCTTCATTTTTCTTCCATTTCAACGCTTAGAAGAGTTAAAACAAGACCCGAAATTTACTTCCGACAACATCTTGATGGATGAATTATAAGAAGAGACACGTAAATGTTGGCGAGTTCGTACAGAGATTTTCAAAGACGACTGACGAGATTGAATAGAGAACTGATGAAGAAACTAACCAGGTTGTGTGATTTGAAACAAGAAGAATACACCAATCTAACACCATATAACTTAAATCCTTCACAGATTCAATTACAAGCACCACAGTTATCTTTTCAACCACATCAACAGCTTTGTCGATCTGATTTCACATCTATAGTTTTGGATTGTAGACTGAATTAGAATTCGTGGCTCAAGAGAGAAGAAGAAGAAAAGAAATTGAAGAAGAAATCGCGAAGAAACGTAATTTCGGAAATTATGGGTTTGGGAATAATTTTTTCCCCAAAAATGGGTAAGCGCGCCTATGTTTTTTGTTTCAATTAACACCTTCTGTACCCATAATCTCTAATAAATTTCTTGCGGGTGTCAATCGTGAGTGTCAAATTTTTTGGTCGAGCGAAGCGAGGGAGGATTTATATATACGGTAATTTTGTGCCAATGTGGGATATGGTTTTTTTTTCCTTCAATATGAAACAAAAAGATTTGATTTATTTAGTGTTTTTTTTTTTGATTCAAAAACGGGATTTCATTGATCTTAAATAGAGATTACAGCAGACTCTTGAGTAACCCAACCCTGTATATCTGGAGGGAACTCATCAAAAAAATCAAAATTTACTTTTAAAAGCCTAGCTTTCTTGACAATTTTATCAGCCACTTCATTGGAATCTCTCCTAACTGAGATACATTTCCAGTGCTCAATTTTATTCAACAGATACTTAATATCTAGAACTAAACCTTGGTTCATCCAATGAACACTGGGAACTTGTTCATTAATGGACTTAACCAAGACCTCACTATCAGATTCAGAAAGTACATAACTAAAACCTCTTGAAATTGCCAGAGAAACAGCTGCCATCATTGCCTGCATTCCAACTCCTCCACTTCAATTCCCTGCTTCATTCCTCCATCAATATATTGTCCTTGCACACCAAGGTAGTTACCTGCAAAATCTCAAATTATCAGTCATGTACCACCTTGTAAAGTTTCTTTATAAAAAGATGCATCTATGTTGATTTTCAGATATCCAAAATCTGGACCTTCCATTTATGAACCTGCAACTGAGTGATATAATTTACAGAGTGATTAGGAACATAATAAACCATTTTATCAATGCTATCAAAAGTCATAATCCTATTTGGATTATGGTTATGTTTTTTTTTTTGGAACATCTGTCCTTCCAAATTGTCCAAATAGAAACCATAAGAAGTTTATTAATGTCATCCCTTGAAATCCATGTACCAAAATTCAAATTAGCACTAGTATGGAACCAAGAAATAACCCAATTTCTGAAAGATCCATGCTGAGACAAAATATTATCCACATTAATGCTTAAGGATAACCAAATTGACCTAGCATATGGACAATTGAGAAAAATATGGTCACTGGATTCACTAGGATCTCCACACAAACTACAGTAAGTGTCAATACCAGTTTAGACAACTTATCCCTAGTTGGAACAATGTCTTTAACACATTTCCAAACAAACAACTTGACTTTATGAGGAAGTTTAACCTTCCACAAAGTTTTCCAGACCTGCTGAGGAATAACATAAGTACCAGTAATAACTTGAGAATGTCTTGACATAACATTATACACACTTTTAACTGAGAACAAACCTTTCCTTCCACGCAACCAAATTAGTAAATCATTTCCTATAACATGAACATTCATATCAAGTATTTTACTAGCACTAATAGGTTCAAAAAGATAATGGATAAGTGGCACATTCCAATTCCTAGTACCTTCATGAAAAAGTTCAGAAACATAAGTATAAGACATGGAGTCAACTAAACCCCCTGCAGAAACAAGTGGATGCTCCAAACCTATGACCCAATTGTCCATCCAAATATTAATCATAGTTCCACATCTAACAGCCCAAAAACTGTTATTCTTAATGATTTCTATGAATTTGTAAATACCTCTCCATATCCAAGAGCATGATTCATTCAGTTTCTGTAAATGGAGAATACCGCAACTATGGAAATACTTTTCTCTCAGAATTTGAACCCATAATTCATCCTAGTCACTAATGATTTTTCAGACCAATTTACATATGAGAGAAATATTAAAGGTCTCTAGGTCTCTGAAACCAAGTCCACATAATTCCTTAGACTTGTTTATATTGTCCCAAGTTATAAACTTAATCCCTTTTACCTGTTTTATGACCCCAACGAAAATTCAACTGCAAAGAATCAAGTTTACTAATTAGTGTGGTTGGAATTTTAAAACAACACATTTGATAAGTATGTAATGAATTTAAAACAGATTTAACCAAAGTAGATCTACCTTCCTGATTAAGAGTGGTACCTATATAGTTTTTAAGCCTAGCTTCAAAGGATTGAGCTACATGATCAAAAGATTTTACCTTATAATTCCCAAGTAACAAAGGAGCACCAAGATATTTCTCTGAATCAGTGACTTAAATTGTTGCTAAAATAAACACAACACTTATCAAAATTAAGTATCTGATCTGAAAGGTTACCAAATTCCTGAATGATCTAGAAAATATTGTTAACATGCTGCATATTGGCTTGACCAAAAATTAAGATATCATCAGCAAAAAGTTAATGTGTGATAGGATGAGATTTCTTAGATACTTCAACACCAACAATATCCTTTTTCATTTCAGCAGCAAGCATTGATCTAGAGAGGAATTCCATTGCAAGAATAAAAAGATAAGGGGATAAAGGATCCCCTTGTCTTATCCCTCTAGTATGTTAAAATTGATCACATTGAGAGCCATTTAGTAGTACATTTATACCAGTAGTAGAAACACACTGCATAATAAGATTGCAAAATTCATATTTAAAACCAAAACTTTCAAGAACTTTATTAAGAAAATTCCATTCAAGTCTGTCAAAAGCTTTTGACATATCAAGTTTAAGAGCCATTGTACCACTGAAACCTTCTTTTTGATTCATTAAATGAATCATTTCATGAGCAATTATAACATTGTCATGAATGGCTCTTCCTGGTACAAAGTGTCAAAGGCAGCCTGATAAGGAGAAACCAATTTTTTAAGAAGAGGTTTAATTTTATTGACTAAAATCTTTGAAACAATCTTATATGAGGCATTACACAAACCAATTGGTCTAAACTCAATTCAGATGGAATTTTAAGACTTTTACATTTAGGTATAAAGGATATATAAGTCCTATTAACTTCTAGGCATGTGACCACTTTGAAAAAATCTTTGAACCACATCAACAATGTCCTTTCCTACAACATTCCATTGAGATTGATAAAAACCTTCTTAGAAACCATCAGGTCCAGGAGAACTCCAAGCAGGCATATTTTTAACAACATTTTCAATTTCAAATTCACTTAGCATAGCAAACAGAATATCATTATCAGCATCCATAAGAACTTTGGGGATAATGTCAAGAGAATTATCATGCAAAACAGGATTTGAAGTACAAGAGACAACACTAAAATTATTCGTAATTAACCTACTAATATCATTTCTATCCCTGAGCCAATTTCCATTATGATCACATAAAGCATTAATACTATTAGTATGCAATCTCTTATTGACGATTGAGTGAAAATATCTAGTATTATTATCCATATCAAAAATAATTTTATCTCTAGATTTTTTCTTATAGAAATATGTTTGAATTTTATACCATTTCTCTAAGTCACTGGTGATAGCCTTGACTCTAGCATGATGACTATTTGAGCTAGTTTCATTTTGAACAGCTTTCAATAATTTTTGAAGATAAGGAATATTCTTTTGGATATCTCCAAACTCCATCCTATTTCACTGAGATAAAGCTATCCTAGCACTATGTTGCTTTTGATTTAATTTAAAAGAAGGACTACCATGCACATCCACATTCCATGAAGATTAAAGGTTATGTTTAAAAGTACTATGATCGGTCCAAGTTCTGAAAAATGTAAAAGGCCTCTAGAGATTTCTAGGAATAGGATCCGTAATAAGAAGCAATGGGGAATGATCGGAAGCAATAAAATTCAGATGCAAAATCTTAGCATTGTGAAAATTCAAAGACCAATCATTATTACCTAAATCCATGTCCAATCTAGCCTTGTTAATCCCTGTTCCATAAGAATTACTAGTCCAAGTAAAGTATCTACCTTCATATATACCCAATATCAATTAGTCCAACATCATTAACAACATTTTGAACCCAAGCATCAGAACTAGTATTATTCCTATCCAAGTGAAAATTTAAATCCCCTAGTACTAACCAAGGTTGATGGATATCTTTACTAAACTCAGCTATAAAATTCCGTTGAGTTTTTTTGGGTTCTGCATAAGTGGATTCATACATAAAAGAAAATAGGACCTTCGGATTACTAGGACACAATTGGATTCTAACATGAATGATATTATTTTCACTACCAATAACTTCAGCATCAATACCATCCTTCCACATAAGTATAAGACCTCTAGCATATCCAACTCTCTCAATGCAAGCATGATTAGGATAATGAAAGAATGGGCTACTGAAATCATCCTTTCCTCATTAATTTTTGTTTCATATAAAAAGATAAAATCAGGACTCTGAGTTTTGACTAAATTTTGAAATTGATCCTTTGTAAAAAAATTAGCAATACCTTGCACATTCCATGATAAAATCTTTATCTTGATTTTTGAAAACTTTAAGATAAATAAAAGAATAGAAAAGAAAGTGAATACCTTAGTCTCCTTAGTGTTGCTTTGTTGAATATCCCTTGTTGTGACTATGTGTTTTGCCTGTGTGCTCACCAGTTTTCCATTACCATTAACACCATGTTCCAAAACTTGGTTAACTGGAATATCATTTCCCTACCTGTTTCCTAGTCTTTCACCATCAGTATTATCATCATTCACAGTTTCGCCAGCAAAACTTGAACCAACAACATAACCATCTTTTGGAGGTACAAAAGCAGTACCCTTGTTATTTTTTTTTTTATTTTTTTTTTTTTGCTAAATTAGGAACTTGATCACCTCCTCTTACAATCACAATATGCTTCCATTATCCCTTCTTAATCTCACCAAAAAAATGTGGTTTAGCATGAGCCTTAGCCAGATAATCTGCAACATCCCTACAAGCACCTTTTGTATGATTAATAATGTAACATTTAGGGAAGACCTTGTGAGGTTGCTTCTCATAAAAGAACACCATCTTGTTGATCTAGCATTGGTTATTTCCATAACTCCCCTCCTTAAAGGATAATTAATATCTACTTGCACACACGCCTTAACAGGTACACCATGCACATGAACACCATCTTTATGCTCAATTGCCAACAAAGAACCCATAATGTTACCAATTTTGGTGATGGATTTGACATTCATATGCTCTGGAAGAATTTTCTTAATTTGAATCCAGAAACATTGTGTTAGAGCATTTCTCGGTCGAACTCTTATGCGTTGCTATCTCAAGAATGTTTGTCAATATTAGTGATCAAAACTATAAGTCTTGATTTCTAATTTACTTATGACTAAGTCTCGGTCTAGGATAGTTAAGTATAGTTGAGCTCCAGACCAGTTGAACTTCATCCGACCAAAAAGGTATGTGGAGTCTTGAAATTATCTAGTACTCAAAAGTCAATCTATCCCCTACTCTTGAGACAACAGTCGTATAAATTTTGACATTGATCATTTGTAAATTTGTTAGCAATACCTTGCACATTCCATGATAAAATCTTCATCTTGATTTTTGAAAACTTTAAGATAAATAAAAGAATAGAAAAGAAAGTGAATACCTTAGTCTCCTTAGTGTTGCTTTGTTGAATATCCCTTGTTGTGACTATGTGTGTTGCCTGAGTGCTCACCAGTTTTCCATTATTATTAACACCATGTTCCAAAACTTGGTTAACTAGAATATCATTCCTCTGCCTGTTTCCTAGTCTTTCACCATCAGTATTATCATCATTAACAATTTCACCAGGAAAACTTGAACCAACAACATAACAATCTTTTGGAGGTACAAAAGCAGTACCCTTTTTATCTTTTATCTTTTATCTTTTATCTTTTTTTTTTTTTTGCTAAGTTAGGAACTTGATAACCTCCTCTTACAATCACAATATGCTTCCATTCTCCCTTCTTAATCTCACCAAAAAAATGTGGTTTAGCATGAGCCTTAGCCAGATAATTTGCAGCATCCCTACAAGCACCTTTTGTATGATTAATAATGTAACATTTAGGGAAGACCTTGTGAGGTTGCTTCTCATAAAAGAACACCATCTTGTTGATCTAGCATTAGTTATTGCCATAACTCCCCTCCTTAAAGGATAATTAATATCTACTTGCACACACACCTTAAAAGGTACACCATCCACAGGAACACCATCTTCAGGCTCAATTGCCAACAAAGAACCCATATTGTTACCAATTTTGGTGATGGCTTTGACATTCATATGCTCTGGAAGAATTTTCTTAATTTGAATCCAGAAACATTGTGTTAGAGCATTGCTCGGTCGAACTAGCATGCGTTGATATCACAAGCATGTTTGTCAATATTAGTGATAAAAAATGTACGTCTTGATTTCTAGTTTACTTATGACTAAGTCTCAGTCTAGGATAGTTAAGTATAGTTGAGCTCCAGACTCCATGGCGATTATCTTACGAAGACGAAGAACTACTAAAGGAACCAGTGGAACTTCATCCGACCAAAAAGGTATGTGGAGACTTGAACTTATCTAGTACTCTAAAGTCTATCTATATCATACTCTTGAGACAACATTCGTATAAGCATGATTGTTTTCATACATACACATTTGTTATTTCGAGCCGAGTTTACTCGCCTATATTTTTCTCGAAATATGTGTTGGTAAGATTTCGCTTTAACCACCTTTCATCTTTACCCGTGACGAAAGTCATAATGATGTTTCAATCTTGAAAATAGCTTTGATGACGATAGTCGATTCTTTATGTGTAACGACTATTATAACATTATAGAAGAATGTTTCAATGATTGAAATGTAGAGTTGAGATTACGTAACTAACTATGGATATAAGCATATATAGTGTTTTCATACATTAGTGTATAAATACATGTACCGTAAACCAAGTGCGTGCATATGTGTGCATGCGGTATTGGTGAAGGAGACAGGTTGGGTACGCGTACCCGTACGCGTACTGGCGGAAGCTCGCATCCGTGAATTTCTGCTGATTTTGGAGTTTACGAACTTACAAACCAGTCACCTTAATTAGGTACGCGTACTGGAGGAACTTTTCAACCCGAAAAATTCTGCTGAGTTTGGAAACTAAAACCAACTCAAAATCCGGTAGCTAAGGTACACATACCCGTATGCGTATTCAAGCTGGTTATTTCTCAAATCGGCAGTTCATGGACTTAAAACAATAAATTATAAGGAAATCTTTGCAAACCGTGGATATATTGTTCATGAATTGATTCAAATGAATCAAACCGATTTTGTTTCAATTGTGTCTATGTATAAAGACCTAATTAATTGAAAAACTCTTGAACTAGTTCTTATGAATCATTTGAACTAGTTATGAGAAAGATGAATATGGTTGATATGAAAGTACTCATATGTCTAACCATTCTTTAACTATTTGTGAACCAACCGAATGTACACGTTTAGGTACAGTTACTCAAACCTAAATGAAATACATTTCATGTGTGTGTGACAAGCTAATTTTCGATTTAACGGTTGAAAGATATTATCTTAGATAAATCAGGTTTTTCATCTAACGGTGAATATTGAATGCTTTATTACCAAGGTAACTTAGATTGCTAACCCTGATTTAAAAAATATATAAAGGAGACGTCTAGCAACTGGAAAAACTAATCCCCACACCTCCTGTGTGATACTAGTTGGTTTGCTAGATTCGATTCTCCTTTAACCGTAGGTTTCTTCTCGAGACCCTGTCGGTTAACGACTTAAAGACTTCATTTGGATTGTGAATCCAAACGAAACTACTTCTATTGTAGTTGAGCGATCTGATCTTGACATTTTATATCGTACGAGTTCATAATTGGATTGATATTATATCTCTAATAGGGAAACATAAAATGAAATCACAAACATCTTCGTCTCATCCTTTGTGATTCCGCAATATCTAGTTTCGCTACCATACAATTTTGAATTATTATGAGGTGATCAATAATTCTAGGGTGTTCTTTGGGAATATAAATCCGGGTTATTGATTGGTTCATGTTCACCTTGATTTTATCAAAATACGGAACAAAACTCGTAGGTTTATCTGTGGGAGACAGATTTATCTATTATCGTAGACTTTTCTGTGTGATACAAATTTGTTTAATAAAGTCTTCGACTTTGGATCGTAGCAACTCTTGGTTGTGGGTGAAATCATCTAAGGGAATCAAGTGCGTAGTATCCTGCTGGGATCAAAGACGTAAAGAGTGCAACTGTATCTTGAATCAGTGTGATATTGATTAGGGTTCAAATACAGTCCAGATCGAAGTTAGTTTATACTAGGGTAGTGTCTGTAGCGTCTTAATACATTGTGGTATTCAATCTGGACTAGGTCCCAGCGTTTTTCTGTATTTGTGGTTTTCTCGTTAACAAAAATTCTGGTGTCTGTGTTATTTATATTCCGCATTATATTTTGTTATATAATTGAAATATCACAGGTTGTGCGTTGTATCAATCAATTATGAAATCCAACCTTTGGTTGTTGATTGGAAATTGATTTATCCTTGGATATTGGTCTTTGGTACCATCCAATTTTATATCTCTTGTATTTGATAAAGACTCACGAATTTATATTTGCTTGAGTATAGATCAAATCGAGAGATAGAGATATTAACTCCTTGGTATACCTTTTATTAAGATTGAGTCTGACTATCTAGTTGATTCTCTTAAAATTATATTAGAGTTAGTCCATACAGATTTCTAATCGAAATATTTGGTGAGGTTGTTAGACCCCCGCTTTTTCACATTTCTTACTCCAATCCAGTTCTTGATAGATAACCTCAGAGTTGTAATAACGAAGACCTACCAAATACCCATTAATACTCCAGGGACGTGTATCAAACATCTTCTTATGAGTATCTCCATCTTTGAATCGAAATTCCATAATGTTATTATCTAGCTAAAAAACTTTGACATCACTAGATGGGATAAAATCCCAAATAAAACCCAAGAGTTTTTCTACTGTGTTGAGTCCCATTTTCCCTTCTACAATTTTTTTTCCAACCAGACTAAATTCCTCTTTAATGTCATCCTTCTCTTCATTATTCTCTGATTGATGATAAACAACTTCATCCACATCACCCAGACCCAAAGTTACTTGCATAAACATCGAAGCAAAATCAGTAATCGAATTGGAGCTTGATTCCACCATTCTTTTAACAACATAATTTTTATAGAGTAATATGATATTGTTAGAATGGAATAATCCCTGTGAAGACCCATATTTATAATGTTGTAACCCTAGAAAATTTGGGATAGAATTTGTATTCTGGTTGATATTATTCCTAGTATCACGTAATTGAGAAGTTTGTTTGTACCGTGTATAAAATACACGAAAGGCCCGTTATTCAAGCCCATCTACCCGTGAAGATTCCAAAAGCTTCCAGAAGTCTTGTTGCCCGAGTTGCTTACACATGAAGTTTACCTAATTTAGGGTTACATAAACAATATAAATATATGTATTCTAAACCCTAAGGGGATATGCAATTTTAGGTTAGCTAACCCAAAGAAAACTCTTGTATACTAAACATCAATAATGAATTTTTATATTCCTCCGTGGATGTAGGAAACACTTGCCGAACCACGTTAAATCCTTGTCTTCTTATTTACTTTCAATCGTCTTCTAACCCTAATTTTCTATAATCATCATCAAATCATCGCATTTAGTGCCTAGAATTATTTTTGGGTACAAACATTGGAGCCGACTAAGGGGATTCGTGTAAAAAAAATAGTGTTTTGCCATTGAGAAAAATGCGGAAGAAATCGTGCACGAGATTCCATCCAAAAATCATCCAAAAAGGAAAACTTAGGGTTCAGAAAACTGTTGCGAAACAATTGAAGGAACCGTTGCGAGGTTGAAAAAACCGTTGCGAAAGGGTTGAAGAAACCATTACGAAGATTGAAGAAACTGTTACGAAGGTTGAAGAAACTGTTGCGAAACAGTTGAAGAAACTGTTACGAAGATGAAGAAACTGTTGCAAAAAGTTGAAGAAAGTGTGGCAATAAAGATTGCAGCAACCATTGCCAAAGGTTTCATTTCATCCAGCCTAGGGTACACCAACGATCAAGTGCTTCTTAGCACCACGTGTGTACACCTCAGCAATAGGTGTCCAATCACAATCTGACACCTCAGCAACAACCGTCTAGTCAGCACCGCCACGTCAAGAAAAATGTCCAGCCAACGTGGATGCCACGTCAGCAACCCTGATCAGCTGTTTTTACTGATGTTGCCATGTCAGCACCGTCCGGGTGCCATGTCATCAAGATCATCCCTGTCAGCAGTGCCACATCATCTACGCATCCAGTCATCTGCCACATATGCAACATTACGCGCGCTTCGTTCAAAACTTGTTTCGTCAATAACTTCTTCTTTTTAAGACCGAATTGAATGATTTTTGGCTCGTTGGAATCGTCTTTGAATTCTCTACGACATGATCGAGTTCGAGGTTCATGGATATCAATGTGATCGATTTGGAGATGAGGATTTCCTAGACCCTTTAATATTTAGCCTCGCATCACTTCCCAAGCACCTAAAGCCTCACCTTGCACGTGAGCACATAAGTCTTGATTTTATCACAAGCATAAAATCTCGTCTTGCACACTAGTATGAATGAATTTCACCTAGCCAAGCATAAAGTCTCGTCTTAAACACGAGCCCAACTCCCGATGTTGGTCCAAAGACTCGTACTCAACACAAGCAACAACCAGTTTCCCCGAGCAGCAAGCTCTAGCCTTGTTACGTTGCGATCAAAAAGCCTTTCCCAAGCCGCAAGCATACACTACATTCTCCTCAAGACTCTACTAGCTATCGAGCATCACAAGTCCACCACGTGGAAAAAAGTCTCGCCTAGCACGTGAGCAAATTTTATTGCAGGTTATCACAGCTGGGGACGTCTTTGTAATGTCTCTACTCATGCTTGGGGGAGAGTTACGTCAACGATCGACGCAAAAAGATAAAGAAATTTCTTATCCCCCAACAAGTTGGAGCTTAAGAGGGGGCGATGTTTGTACCGTGTATAAAATACACGAAAGGACCGTTTTCAAGCCCTTCTATCCGTGAAGATTCCAGAAGTCTTGTTTCCCAAGTTGCTTGCATATGAAGTTTACCTAATTTAGGGCTACATAAACAATATAAATACATGGATTTCCTAGACCCTTTAATATTTAGCCTCGCATCACTTCCCAAGCACCTAAAGCCTCACCTTGCACGTGAGCACATAAGTCTTGATTTTATCACAAGCATAAAATCTCGTCTTGCACACTAGTATGAATGAATTTCACCTAGCCAAGCATAAAGTCTCGTCTTAAACACGAGCCCAACTCCCGATGTTGGTCCAAAGACTCGTACTCAACACAAGCAACAACCAGTTTCCCCGAGCAGCAAGCTCTAGCCTTGTTACGTTGCGATCAAAAAGCCTTTCCCAAGACGCAAGCATACACTACATTCTCCTCAAGACTCTACTAGCTATCGAGCATCACAAGTCCACCACGTGGAAAAAAGTCTCGCCTAGCACGTGAGCAAATTTTATTGCAGGTTATCACAGCTGGGGACGTCTTTGTAATGTCTCTACTCATGCTTGGGGGAGAGTTACGTCAACGATCGACGCAAAAAGATAAAGAAATTTCTTATCCCCCAACAAGTTGGAGCTTAAGAGGGGGCGATGTTTGTACCGTGTATAAAATACACGAAAGGACCGTTTTCAAGCCCTTCTATCCGTGAAGATTCCAGAAGTCTTGTTTCCCAAGTTGCTTGCATATGAAGTTTACCTAATTTAGGGCTACATAAACAATATAAATACATGGATTTCCTAGACCCTTTAATATTTAGCCTCGCATCACTTCCCAAGCACCTAAAGCCTCACCTTGCACGTGAGCACATAAGTCTTGATTTTATCACAAGCATAAAATCTCGTCTTGCACACTAGTATGAATGAATTTCACCTAGCCAAGCATAAAGTCTCGTCTTAAACACGAGCCCAACTCCCGATGTTGGTCCAAAGACTCGTACTCAACACAAGCAACAACCAGTTTCCCCGAGCAGCAAGCTCTAGCCTTGTTACGTTGCGATCAAAAAGCCTTTCCCAAGCCGCAAGCATACACTACATTCTCCTCAAGACTCTACTAGCTATCGAGCATCACAAGTCCACCACGTGGAAAAAAGTCTCGCCTAGCACGTGAGCAAATTTTATTGCAGGTTATCACAGCTGGGGACGTCTTTGTAATGTCTCTACTCATGCTTGGGGGAGAGTTACGTCAACGATCGACGCAAAAAGATAAAGAAATTTCTTATCCCCCAACAAGTTGGAGCTTAAGAGGGGGCGATGTTTGTACCGTGTATAAAATACACGAAAGGACCGTTTTCAAGCCCTTCTATCCGTGAAGATTCCAAAAGCTTCCAGAAGTCTTGTTTCCCAAGTTGCTTGCATATGAAGTTTACCTAATTTAGGGCTACATAAACAATATAAATACATGTATCCTAAACCCTAAGGGGATATGGAATTTTAGGTTAGCTAACCTGGAGAAAACTCATGTATACTACAATCAATAAAGAATTTCTTTGTTTCTCCGTGAATGTAGGCAACACTTGCCGAACCACCTTTTCTTCTTATTTACTTTCAATCGTCTTCTAGCCCTAATTTTCTATAATCATCATCAAATCATCGCGTTTAGTGCCTAGAATTATTTTTGGGTACAAACAAAGATATTGTTGACTGATTATTTACTTCCGATGGAAAATACTCTTCTGAGAAAGGAAGGTGATAGCTGTAGATAATAGTAATAATAACGAGAGTGATTAACGGAACTGCTGAGTAACATAATTTTTGAATTTCACCAAAACGCGGTTTACTCCAACCCACTGAGTTACTGGAACAAATCAGCAGAGGGAAAATTCCAGTTGAAGAATCATGGCAAACTTGAGAAACACAGTAGCTTCAAAAAGCATCAGGACAACTTTTACAAACGCTTGAATCACAACTATAAACTTGGTAATCACCATCTGGGAAAACAACAAATGCAAACACATTAGGAGATAAATGGAAATTAGTTAGACATCTATAAACAATATCTGATAAAATCTAAAGAAAATTTTGAACTTTAAAAGAAAAAAAAAAGATATGGCTACACAAACATAAACAATTAAAGATCTACTATCAAGATACCAAACTAATAATTAGATCATGTGAAGATTTAGAGAATCGAGAACGTATCAAAAATCATTAAAGAAATATTTTTGATGTGTTGACTCATCGCCGATCCTAGAGCTTTGCTCCTTACACAGAGAAAGTTAATTAATTAACAAAAAGATTCCATGCCCTTTATACTTAACAAAAGTTTGGTGGTCGTTTTTTCACTTTCAAAAATATCTTTAAGTGTTTTCTTTCTTTAGCCTATGCATATATAGCATTTGACGCAAAAAGATTGGATTTGGTGTCTGAGATTTTTTTTTGCTTGGGTATCTAAAAAGACTACTCCTCCCTTATACTTAAAAACCATTTCCTTTATAGTCGTCACTCCTCACCTCTATTTCTGTTTACACTGTTCCAGGAAAAGTGATTCTTTCTTCCCGTTTCAGGAAAATTAATATTTTCGCCCTGTTTCAGAAAAAAAATGATACTTTCACCTCAAGATTACAAAGGTTTCCCAACAACATTGTTCTTCACTAGAGGCAAACTGAAACTCTCAATCCAACACTGTCGAATCCCATGGTAATTCTAATTTTAATTCTAGTGGCAGTGCTGATTGATGGGATGAACCGATCCAGTGTCATAAAAGCAAAAAGGAAAAGAACCGGAAAAACTATCGCACAATCACCCACTTCAAAATTCAATGTACAACAATAGGCATGCAAAAACACGTCACTCCGTTATTTCGGGAATAACAAAATAACGGGCGTGTAAGAAAAAAGGAAAACATTGCCCCCAAAATACAAGACGAAAAACCTTAAAACCTCCTCCCGCCTTTACAGAGAAAGAAAGACCAACTTCCTCTTTAAGAAATTTGATCATAGAGTAGTTTCTCATCTTTCCTCCTCTTTCCTTATTTCCCGATTCCCAATTCTCAATCTCTTGAAAACTGAGAAACTAACTCTATGATAAAAATTTCTTGAAGAGTTTCTATGATCAATATATGTTGGATATTTTCGTCAAACCCTTGAATGCAGTCATATCCCAAGCGGTGGGAGTGTTATGTCGTTTCTCAAGTAACCATGGAATTGAACATTGGAAGGAAATTTCAAGAGTGTTGGCTTACTTGAAGGGAACCATAAACTATGGTTTACACTTCCAGAGATATCCCGCTGTATTGGAAGGATACAGTGATGCGAACTGGAACAATGTAGAATCCAAATCTAAATCTACCAGTGGATGGATATTTACATTGGGAGGTGCTGCTGTGTCTTGGAGTTCGAAGAAGCAGACCTGTATTGCTGACTCAACAATGTTGTCAGAATTAATTGCACTAACAGATGCATGTAAAGAGGCAGAATGGCTTAGAAACTTACTAGTATAAATCCCATTATGGATGAAGCAAACTCCCTCTGTTATGATTAGCTGTGACAATCAGTCTACGATCTATAAGGTCTCAAACAAGACTTATAATGGAAAGTCAAGACATGCTAGTCTTAGACATCAGATTGTCAGGCAATTACTCAAGAGGGGAGTAGTTGCAGTAAACTATATTGAATCGAAAAAGAACTTGGCAGATCCTTTCACAAAGTGTCTACCAAAGGATGTGCATTCAATAAAGTGTAAGGAGATGGGACTCAGGTCTATTTAATCACAAATAATGGGAACCCAACTTATGTTATATCTTGAAAAAGATAAACTAAGTTCAATGTGGTACTAACAAGTTATTGCAGTGGTTGTGGTACACTAAACTAAAATTTCCCATTTTCCTTGTAGTGTATGGATTCTGCATGATCTTAGGGATGGATGAAAATCCTTAATAAGTCTAACTTTTATCACAAGGTGTCTCGCAGAAACACCTTCGAGACTTACCTATATGAGTGTTTGGAAATCAGGCCGTTTCCTATGAGATTTAGACCGTTCTCAGAAAAGGACTCATGAATTTCAGGAGAAAGCACATGGCCATTAATGTGCGAGCTATGGAACACACTATTCCCATGAAATCAATATGTGTGGAGGTTCCGGCTTTATCACAAGGGGTACTTGGTTCAAGATTAAATTCACCATAGGACCTCGATGAAGCTTTGAATATCTTACACTAAGTGGAGGTTCAAACCAGAAGGTACCTATCATTTATGTATTGGTCTCGACGATGATGCTTTGTCTCAACTTAGCTTGAACTACGTTGGCTTGATCCCACTCGGGTACGTAGGCAGTCACTTTGGTGATGCAGTCACTCCAGTTTTAATTTAATTTTCTTTTTTCTTTTTTCTTTCTTTACTTATTTTGGTTTTTGAAAATAAGGTTAGAATGTTGGATATTTTCGTCAAACCCTTGAATGCAGTCATTTATGCAGCATCATCAAAGTGAACAGACATACTGTTTCATCAATGGACGCATTTATGGAAGAGACACTCTGAAAATACTTCTGCAACGATGAAAAGTCATCTCCAAAGGGTGTGATTTCCTCTTTAAATAGGAGGCTTGTTTTCATTCAAAATACATCTCTTAACTTTCTCTGATTTCTTTCTAACAAGCATCATCAGTTTCAAAACCAGTGTGTTCTTGGTTGGATCAAGGTTGTACAAACTTTGAATCCAACATCCGTTGTGGGGCTTCAAGTATCCTGACGGCAATATTCTTTGACCTGTTTGTACACTTCTTCCCAATTGGGAAAGGGTCGAATAATTGTCGAAAAGAATATTTCACAAGAGCCTTGAACCATAAATACAACGTTATTTTCTTCACCCTGTTTAGTGTCTATTTTCCAACAATATACAGAGATGAGCAGATTTCGTTTATTAGGGTTTTTTCAGAATTCTGTATCTTATAATGCTGCTAGAAAGGTAATTATCTGAAAAATCTCTTCGAACTCTTCTTGTAGATTTTTTATTACATTCTTTTTTTCACTTTGAGGAATTCATTCGTTTGGTTTTTGATTTTTCAGTTACATCAGCATAAAACTACGTTTTCATTAGTAAAAGATGAGTTTCTTCATCGGGAGAATATTGGATTAAGAGGAGATATTTTCTCCACAAGAAGTAAATATTCCTTCCTTTATCACATTATATATGTGGTTTGGTGTTGTTCTTTGTGATTGCTTCGATTGTGGATTGGATAGTCGTCTTACTTTTGGAATGAAAGTTCACCTTTCAGTTCTACGCTTCTGTTTACAGAACTTGTTGACGGAATTTTATGTTTTTTTGTGTGTTTTTCAACAGGTTTACATAGTTGGTGCCGTGGTGTTAGTGGCATTGATGTTAGGTTATTAAACACAGGAGCTTTTCTGAACAAGCGGTATTTTCATGCAACAGGTATTTTCATAAGTCGGTATATTATGTGTTTGGCATTTAAATGTTAAACTTCAGCTACTATCTTTACGGGCAATTTATCTGAAACGTGGCCTGGATTAAAAATTGTTTACTCTTCTAGGGGTTTAAACATACTAATGTTATTTGCTAGCCCAGGATTCTGTCAGCGAAATTTCTATGAAGTTCTTGGTGTTCCGATGAAGGCTAATCTGGATGATATTAAAAACGCGTTCCATGCTGTGGGTACATTGCTGTGATTTTTTTTTCTTACTCGATTCTTTAGTTTTTTATATTGATTTGTTACGGGTCTATAATTGCAGCTTGACAAAAAATATCATCCGGATATGGATAAGAATAATCCTGCTGCGAAGATGAAATTCCAAGAAATATGGGAAGCCTTCGAGGCTAGTCACTTGCTTCACTTTGATTTACGGTTAATTCACTTCAGTTTGTACATACATATTTTGGGAAAACCTGTGACCATTTTTGCTAGATTGATAATTTTGTGCCTTCTTTGCTAACGAAACGTACATTCCAGACTCTTAGAGATACTAAAAAGAGAGCTCGGTATGATAAGGTAACAACTCGGTCTTTCTTCATGTTTGCATTGCTGCTTATTTGATTGTTTCCCTGGCTGTTTCTTTTTAATGGTCAATCACCATGTCTTGTTTATATTTTTTTACGTCAAAACCCTATAAATCTAGGATTTTGAGCTAATTTAATTGTTTTATCTATGTCAATGTCTGTTGTAGAATACAAAGGGCTCCTCTGCTGGCCAAGGAAAATCCTCCGATACAAATACAAAGGGTTCCTCTGCTAGAACTGCAGGTGGTCATAAATTTTCCAAGGTTTCCTCTCATACTTTCATTCCTTATCCTGATACTCTTTTCAGTCCTGTCTCAGTTAATGGAAATATATTCCGGCAGTGGTTGGTAACTTGGAATAGCTAGAAGTCTTGAAAGATAAAGTAAACCAACCATATTAATTCATTTA
Source organism: Papaver bracteatum (assembly GCA_023529315.1). Lineage (NCBI taxonomy): Eukaryota > Viridiplantae > Streptophyta > Magnoliopsida > Ranunculales > Papaveraceae > Papaver > Papaver bracteatum. The sequence continues at coordinate 481,866 of JAJJWX010005189.1, read as the reverse complement.
TTGCATAAGCACTAAACTATAGATGAAGGCAGTCTTAGAAAATTGATATAGAAGTCACCGAAGTTATAATTTGCTATAGCTGCGTTGCTGATTTTGTTTTGTTTGTTTGTTTCTATTGTTGACCATACTTTGTTTTCCTTCAGGATGCTAATTTTCGGAGAGATGGTGCAGACATACATGTTGATGCTAAAATTAGCTTTAAACAAGTGAGAACAGATACCTTGTATTAATATCTTCTGTTTTCCATTTATCAGTTTGAGAAACGCAATAATCGTGTATATTCACTTTAAAAACCACTTTGATCGGACAATGAGTTCAATTCATTTAGTTGATGGTTTTTGCTTCCAAGGAAAGTGAAGAGCTAATGAAAGGATGAACATGCTTTGTTTCTCACACATTCTGTTTGTGTTAATCTTACAGGCTATTTTTGGTGGTAAAGTGGTTGTTCAAACATTTTCTGGCAATGTGCTAGTAACGGTATCATTTCCTTACTCTGTACATTTCTATTAACATACTTGAGATATTCTTTCCTGTGTGATTTCTTTTGTTGTCTAGCGTCTTTTTACAAATGCTTTCATTTATTCTCCTCTCAGATACCAAAGGGAGTTCAACCAGGACATACTGTAGTAATGAGAGGCAAAGGTACACCAGCATAGTTTGCGGAAATTTCCTGGAGTGTCTGTTTTGATTTGGGTATTACCAAAAATATTTCAAATTACTAAAAATGTTTACTACAGTGTTTCGGTTAGTAAATTAGACAAAGTTTACTATATATTTACAATCGTGCCATATCTTAAGAAATGTGTACCCAATATGTGAAATCGTGTTTTAACAGTTTACACGGACACAAAAACCAAACCCCTTTCTCTCCATCATCTAACAACTCTTCTTCCTCTTCTCCTTGTTCCTTTCTCTCCGCCATTAACACTCCTGGTGTAAAATTTGAAGTTCAATATTCGTCCGCAAAAAGAAAACCCTAGTTTAGAATCGATCACTTTCCTTTTTTTCTCCCTTTCTCCTCTCTTCGGTTTTCTTTCTCTTTCTCTTTCTCTTCCTCGCCTGTGCTCTCCCCTCTACCAATCCTAGATCTATTACGATCAAACGAAATCTACCAAAACCTCAGAATCTATCTCCTCTATATGCGTATTTCATACATCAGATTTTATATTTCAGAAATCAAACCCAATCTTCACTAACCCAAAATTCATCTCCATCCCTAGATCGATATGTGATTTTCTGCTTCATAAACTCTAACTATTCTCTGGTTGAATTCTATCCAACCTAAGGAGATGAAAAGTACGGATTCAGTGAGTTAAAACTCTAATTCGTTTTTCTTTTTTATGGATTTTTCGAGTTTTTTTTTTTTTTTTTTTTTTGTAGAGTAAAATTTCCTTGAGAATCTGCGATTTTGTGTTTCTTCATTGGATACCATGGGGGATTTAACTCATGGGGTTTCTTTGAATTTCAGTTTCGTTGAATGAGTTTTGAGTTTTGTTGCTATATAATCACACCTGGGTTGTATTTCTTTTTAAGTTCTACTTCAGTGAATAATTTGTTTTTTTTTTTTTTTTTACATTTCACAGCATTCCCAAGTATCACTTATGATCAAGAAGAACCTCAGTGAAAAGAGAAGACTAAGCAGACCCATTCCTGATTAAATCCATATGAAACTGATAACACCGTCAGGTTTATATTTTTCTTTCTCTTTCAATCTTATTTTCGGTCAGATCTGTTAACACCATACTATGTCAAGATTAGATCCTAAATTAATTTTGGATTTGTCTTTGTTTTTCTGCAGTATATCTATGCATGAGCATCTCTAGAAATGGTAAGTAAACTTTCTTTTATCTAATTGGGTTCATGTAGTTTTTGTCTTTTGACATGTTCACAGACAGATGTTGGAGAGTCATGTCTAATTGTGATGAATGTACCGAACTTCTTGTGTTTGTTTAATAAGGTCCTTCTTATGTAAACACAACAGGTGTTTGAACTGCTGCCTGAATGAATCTTGGTAATGACATTTCCTCACCATTTTTGTTTGTATATTAATGGTTGGGTAAATAATAGTAGCGTTGGGTAGCGAGTGAAGAGATTAAGGTAATGAGAATAATAAATTGATGAGTTACATGATGATGAACATGGCATCACTTGATAGAATAATCACATATTGAGTATTACGAGGTAGAACAAACCAAAACAATGTCTTTTTTTGATTTGTTTTTGTTACACATGCACCACTTGACCAAAGATCTTTAGTAATGTGATTATGCCTTCACTGTACTATTAGAATATCAATACTAGTTGAGAGTTTAATAAAGGAATTAATGGCTGATGCATACTTCAGTGGTGATTGGTTCATTGTTAACAAAACTGTGCTAGGAAATTTGTTTACATGAAATACTGGGAGCTTAATTGAGCAGAATTTGTATCTCAAAGATTGGTTTAAGAGACAGCTAGCAGTCTTTCCTGCACTTTAGTATCCCAGAATGTGATATGGCAACCTTCCACTGATTCTCATTCATGTAATGTAACCCCGTAACTATGCTATTACCTTTGTCTATTTTTAACAAGGGAAAGCATAATCTCTCCCATTGTTAACCTTACAAGGTAAATAGCAAATCTTGGGAATGTGATTTTGTGTTTCACAACATTTCGAGTGAAATGAATCGGTGTGAGTGACGGATACATCTTATCCAGAAACCAATCTTGAACGAAAATCGAGAGCTTGGTGGGGTAAAGGCATTCACAGTTTTAGAAATGGAACTAATTATAAAGTAGCATGTGGGATGGTCGGTGAATAATAGTACCGTTACTAAAGAGTGTATTGTTTAACATTTTTCTGTAGTACCGTTACTAAAGAATGTTCTTTTCTGAAATAGATTAATAGAAAATGAGCGAAAAGATGTAGAGATTGATGAAACAAAGCATAAACACCCAGATAATTCTGTATTGTATCTTTGTAATGTGTGTTCCAATGTTTCATGCGCATGCTTGTATTATGTAATTAAAAGTGGCCTGATCACAGATATTCAATCTGTAACCAGTGTTGATAGCTTCAGACTAATCACATGATTTGAATTTGAATTTCCAGGTATGGGAAATTGATGAAACAAAGCATAAACCTGATGCGGTTCTTCACACATTGGGTTGGCCACTGGATAATAAGACTTATGGGGGATCATTCCTGTACCACATGGAAGATAGGCAGGTGTTTGAATTATCTCTAGCTTTGGTTATACGTTGATAAGATATACTTCTATTAACACTTCTCCTGGATTTGCACATGTGGGTGGACCTATTCAATATTTGTTCTTTGTTTTGTAATAAATTTCAAAAATCGGAACAGCTGTTTTCTAGGAACTCAGCGACTTTTGCATGTGGCTCTATTTGTTTCCTTTGTTTTGCAATTAAAGCTACAAGGTTCTTGTTTGGCATTTTTGCAGGTTTCTCTTGGCCTTGTCATTGCATTGGATTATAAGAACCCTTTCCTAAACCCATATGAGGAGTTCCAGGTAAAATAAATTACTTGAGAAGCAACACTTGAACTTCCTATACTAAATCAGTTTTTGGATTTCCCTGGGTAGACTTATTCTCTCGCTGCTTGTAGTATGCTGTTTTGTGAAGTAGCTATGGCCTGTAGAAGGTTGAGAGGAACTGGATAAATATGTAGGGTGTTGAAAGGATGCCTATGTTTAGATATTGTTGTGAAATGTGCCCGATTTGATGTACGGGTGATGCATGATTATGGACTAACCAATTTTATAAAATACCAAGTAACCGAAGTTCCATTCTTTTAGCCAATATAGTATTTTGAAAGTGATAAGATTCTCATAGATATAAGGATTTAGTTTTAAATGAAGCTTAACAAAAGAATCTTTGTGGTTTTGCAGGAGCGAGCGGCTTCCCACTCCAAAGAATTAATGAACATGGGATGCGCGACAAGAGCAAATTCTTATGGTTTTATATCATTTTAGTTCGGGTCTTGGACATGCTTATTCATGTACCTTTTATCTTCTTAGTGCATCGTCCGTGCTACTGTTATTGGTTTTTCTGATACCATGAGTGATCATCTTCGCGGGAGGGCCTCTTTTTGGTTGTTTGTCTATTCCTTTATGTCTTTCATATTTAGTTCTGTTTGTCAATGTGAATTATGCAGCTTGTTTCTTCTCTGCGGGTAGTTTCAGAGTCCATCTTATTATTGTGCAACCCGGAAGCAAAGGTATTAAAGTTGATTTACTGCATGATTCATTCAAGATGCTGCTGCAGGCACCCAAAATTTTGAAATCGAAGTACAAGGCTACTCATGTACGATTACATGCTGAATGGGAGCTTGGGTAGTTTACTTAATGAGAGGAGTGGAAGTTGCTTGGAGTGGGATTCCAGGTACCAGATTGTTCTTGGTGCAGCGCAAGGCCCGGCTTACCTTCACCATGATTGTGTTCCTCACATTGTTCATAGAGACATCAAGGCCAATAACATCCTTATTGGTCTTGAGTTTGAGCCATATATTGCAGATTTTGGACTTGCCAAACTTGTCGATGATGGTGATTATGCTCGTTCTTCAAATACCGTTGATGCTTCCTATGGATACATTTCTCCAGGTTTGTTCTCTTCTTTAGTTTTTCAGTAGTTTCACTTTTATAAGCACTTTTTTTTATGCTATTCATATTTCAGAACACGCACGAGTTGATAAAGAACATTAATGATTTGCAGAATATGGGTACAGTAGGAAAATAACCTGGAGAAGAGTGATGTATATAGTTATGGTGTTGTTGTAATGGAAGTGTTAACTGGAAAACAGCCGATTGACCCGACGATACCTGACGGTCTTCACCTGGTGGATTGGGTGAGACAAAAGAGAGGGGGAATTGAGGTCCTTGATCAGAGATTACGTGCAATACCAGAATCCCAGGTAGAAGAGATGATGCAGGCTATGGGTGTAGCATTACTATGTGTTATCCCTACACCAGAAGAGAGGCCTGCAATGAAAGATATAGCCGCTATGCTCAAGGAGATTAGACACGAGAGAGAAGAGTATGCTAAAGTTGATGCACTTCTATTAAAAGGGTCACCTGCAATGACTACTAATAATAATGAACATAGGAGTCATGATAAAGGTGCTCCAACATCATCAGCATCAGCATCATTGCCAGGTTCACAAGGACAGTAATAATACGAGTTTTTCTGCATCATCACTTTTATATTCGTCTTCCAGCATTGCCAAAAAGGATTTCAAATAATTGAACAATTTACACAAAGGTATATTAGTACATCTTCTACGTAAGCTAATCTTTCTTGAATAATTAGTACTACTTGGCCAATCCTGAGCCAGAAGAGTCCTTCCTGAAGCTGCTTGTTATTCTTATAATACAATACAAAACTCACGGTATGATTGGATTCGGAAGTGTGAAAATGAAAAGTTTTAGAGTTGGGCCTAAAAATCTACTATAGGGCCACTGCTGGTTACTTTGTGGTAGTAGTAGACTTGTTGTGGGTGAATTGGGTGTAGAGTTCGACGATGGCATCAGTATATTGGTAAAAAGTAAAAAAATTCTCATAAGCATTGAATGATTCACACAAACACCATGTACTCTCATGTAGAAATACATAAAAACACAAAACTACAAATTTAAACATCCAATTCATGGATACAATTTCACCAACAAATTTTCCAGCATTTCAAAAATCTTTAAGTTTCAACCAGAGCTTACAATTTCAGCAATCTATAAGCTTGTACTGATGATAATCAAACCCTCATTAGACCATATTGTATTTGCAAGAGTACCGGTACCAGTAAGATTCTGGAAAATAAAACACCCATCTCTAAGAAACATTGACCTGGGAAGAAATTTTCCAACAATGCAACAAGTTTAACTAAAAACAAAGAAATCAAATTAAGTGAGTCGATAAAATTTCAGTTTGAATTGACAGGTAACCACATAACTCGTTGAATCCATGGACAAGAATGATACATAACCGATAAAATTTACTAAGGTCGATGGTAGGTTGAAATGATGGATATATAACTAGAAAAACTATCATCATCATTTTTAGTAGTCCACTGCCGGCCAGTTTTAGATCACGGACCCAAGGTATTCGTACATTATGTCAGAATAGGGTTTGTTTATGGTCCCGAGGAATATCATTTGTAAATGGATGAATTCATCGTTTTTACTAAGTTTGCGGCTTATAAAAGTCCACTCCCAATAGAGAAATTCACGTCTAACTCTAGTAATCTTTGAACCCGTGATGTCCAATTCTGATATATTTATTCTCCAGTAGTTCATCCGAAAGAGAAACTCAGGTCTAACTCTAGTAATCTTTGAACATGTGATGTTCAATTCTGATATACTTCGTCTCCAATACATCCGAACGAGAAACCCAGGTCTAGCTCTAGTAAACTTTGAACTTGTGATGTTCCATTCTGATATATTTTTTCTCCAGTTCATCCGAACGAAAAACTCAGGTATAACTCTAGTAATCTTTGAACCCGAGAGGTCTAATTCTGATATATTTCATCTTCAGTTCATCCGAATCAGAAACTCAGGTCTTACTCTAGTGATTTTTGAACCCGGGATGTTCAATTATGATATATTTCATCTTTAATTCATTCAAATTAGAAACTCAGGTCGTACACTATTGATCTTTGAACCCGGGGTGCTCGATTCTCGCCAGGTTTCGACCTCAGAGCCAGTTTCTTTCTCGAAGTTGAAAAATTCATGCGTTTTTAAGGTTTTAGAGAATATTTCAATGGAATCTTACTTGTAAAAGGTTAGATTCATCGTTTTTACGAAGTTTCCGACTTATAGTAGTCCAGTCCCATCCAGGTTTCGATCTTAGAGCCAAGGTTACAATATGCCACAATAGGGTTTGTTTAAATTTTTGGGTAATACACCGAAAGAATCTTACATGTAAAAGGATAGATTCATCGTTCTAACGAAGTTTCTGACTCACTGTAGTCCACTCCTCGCCTGGTTTCGACCTCGGAGCCAGTTTCTTTCTCAAAGTTGACGATTTTATGTGTTTCAGGTTTCAGAGAATATTCTTATGGAATCTTACTTGTAAAAGGATATATTCATCGTTCTTAAGAAGTTTCTGACTTATAGTAGTCCACTACTCGCCAGGTTTCAACCGCGAAGCCAGTTTCATTCTCGAAGTTGACGAATTTGTGCGTGTGTAAGGTTTCAGAGAATATTCCAATGGAATCTTACTTGTAAAAGGATAGATTCATCATTCTAACAAAGTTTCTGACTTATAGTAGTCCACTTCTTGCCAGGTCTCGACCTCGGAGCTAGTTTTTTTCTCAAAGTTGACGAATTCGTGTGTTTTTAAGGTTTCTAAGAATATTTCAATGGAATCTTACTTGTAAAAGGTTAGATTCATCCTTCTTACGAAGTTTCCGACTTATAGTCGTCCACTCCCGACCAAGTTTCTACCTCAGAGCCAAGGTGTGCATACAATATGCCAGTTTGTTTGTCGTTATACCGAATTTGAAGTTCGAATCGACATTGAGATTCATATTTATCGATTTCGATGATGTATCATCCCAAGTTTGAAGTCAAAACCCACCCGAAGCTTCTTGATGGTTCATAGTTTGTATACCGTTATACCACATTTGATGTTCGAATAGACACTGAGCTTCATATTTATCTATTCTGATGATGTGTCATGCTAACCTGAGTTTACCAGTGTGAACTAAAGCTACTTCATGATCTGTATGACTTTTCAAAATTACTTCATGACTTACCCGTGATGTTCAATTCTAATATATTTCGTCCTAAGTTCTTCCGAAAGAGAAACTCAGGTCTAACTCTAGTAATCTTTAAACCCGTGATGTTTAATTCTGATATATTCCTTCTCCAGTTCTTCCGATAGAGAAATTCAGGTCTAACTCTAGTAATCTTTGAACCCGTGATGTCCAATTCTGATATATTCCGTTTCCAGTTCTTCCAAAAGTGCTTCGTGACCTATGTGACATGTCCAATTCTGATATATTCCGTTTCCATTTCCATTTCTTCCGATATATTCCGATTTCCATGATGTATCATGCTTAGTCAAAAGTGTTTCGTGACCTATGTGACTAGTCGAAATTCAAACCAGAAGCACAAAGAGAAAGCACAAAATCACAAAGAGACACAAAATTATCGAATTCATTTTTCATTTTCCCGATTCATTCTTATACATTTTTTGGATTTTTTTATATCAGAATGTCAATAACAATGTCCTAAATTAATTATAATTTTTTTTTGTATTTTTTTCATGTCGTAGGTTGATAATTAGACCGAATAGATGAGTTCGTATTAACACAAAGAGAATTACAAATGATTCAAATCCGTATGAACATCCCAAATACAATCCCATCCGTCAAGATCTTTTCTTAATCCGTGTGACTAGATCAAACTAAACGTGGCCCGTTAAGATTTTTTTGTTTTTTTGAAGCATTTTTTTACTCATCTCCCTCAACCACTCGAACCTCTCCAAAATCATCTTCTCTCAATCTCTCTCTTTTAACTCCCTCTTTCTCTCAGCAGCAACAGTCATAATAGCAGCTCATCAAATACAGATCTGAACCAAATTCTAATCAACCCCATCACTGGTGGTTATAGAAAGATGATTTTGGAGTTGTTGATGATGAATTAGAAGATATGTTAAAGAAGAGGCTGGTTCTCCCGATCTACTTGATGACCGTAAGTTCATCCAGCAATTAAAACCCTTTTTGTCAAAGGTTCTTCTTACTTTGACAGAAATTCCTATATATACTCCACCCGTCCTATATATTCCCCATAAAACCAGTTTATTATTTGATTGAATTTTGAAAACTCGTGTCCTACAACTAACTCTTTCTTTCTTTTCTTGATCAAATCAGATTATGTACCAAATAGATCTGATCAATGGCGATCTCTTCAAATTTTAGTCCTCAACTGTTCATCTATGGTGAATATAGATAATTATTACACAAAAAAATAATTCTTATCGTCAATCCCTCTACTGAAAATATCATGGGTATGATTTCAAATATTCTTATATACAGCTCAGAGACCCCATCTGGCCATCCAAAACACTAACTTCAGATTCAATTAGGTTGAGTTTTTTCTCATTTTGGGACTCTCTATTTTGAATAGCAGAAAATGCGACCGCTGCCATCTCAGCCTGCTTCTTCGACGTACGGGAGGAGTAATGATGAGTGCCAAATATTGCATATTCATACACCTTTTCATTGGCACTGAACTCATCTTTCGCGCTTCAAAGTCATATATTATCCCAAATTCTGCATTTTTACCATTTTCAAGAATAAATATTTGTATTAATTAATTTTGTGTTTTTAAGTACTAAATAAAGCTTGGAAGAATTGAGAAGACAAAAGAGAAGAAAGTTGGAAGCGTTGCAACCCGCTTTCGCTCAAGGCAGCATCATGTTAAACAACCCATGAAAAACCCAAGACCCAAATCCATTTCCACCTCACCCCATTGTTGCATGCTTTTCCACCTCACCCCCATTGGATTCTTTCCAAAACATCCACCTCACCTTCAAAGGCTTTTTTTGAGATTGTATTGCTTGAGGATTTCTCCAAGAATATTATTGTAATTTTTTTTGTTGTAATGTTCTTCATTTCTATTTTTACTAGGTTTAGATGAAGCTTTTTGCTTTTTTTTTTTTTTTAGGACTTTGGACTTGGACATTCTTTTATTATTATTATTTTTAAACCCTACTTTAGTTGTGAAAATTATCCATTGGGTAGTATTAAATATCAACTATTTGCATATCATAGGTTATTGAGAAGGTTTACGGCATGATTACAATATCACTACTCGGCAACTTCTACACTCTCCAAGTCTCTCGTCGGGTTCGTTTGCATGACATAGGGTAGTACCAAGTTTTTGGCCCGAGTCGACTTTTCAAAATTGTCAACGGTTCATCCCCGTCTATTCAAGAACACAAAAAAAAAAAAAAAAAAAAAGAACGGGAGGTAAGCTTCGTTCGAAACACTCGTAATTGTGCTGCAAGGTTGTAATACCGAAAAAAAAAAAAAAAGAGTGTATTTTATTTATTTATTTTTTAGATTGTATTAGGATTTCTCTATTATTGTAATTTTCTATTTCTTTTGCTTTTTTTTTTTGACTTTGGACTTGGACATTCTTTTATTATTATTATTTTTAAACCCTACGGAAGGGTATTCAACTATTTGCGGTTGATTACATATATGTTGAGGATTTGAATTCATCCCCCATCCGAACCTGGAGGTAAGTTTTAATTTCCTAGTAAATGGAGGAAGGAATTTCTAGTAAAGGGAAAGGACTGGCCATACAAGATAAGGGATTCGGATTTCATCACCGTTTTCTCTTCCCGCCTTAGGAAAACGATACATACGCGAACCTAAGCTTTAAAATTTGAAGTAGAACAAGACCTATAAGGTAACGAGCTTAGTAGGACAGTCATTCGGAAAATATTGGTTACTCTTTAAGCATACTTCAAAGTTCATGATAGTTTACGAAAATTGAATGCGTGATCGCGCCGCCTTAGAATGCGGTGAGACCTTGGGTATCAAAGCTCCAATGACTTCCCTCGCCTTTGTTCAATTTACTTAAACTCGGATTGATTCCAGGAGTTTGCTCGGATTGTAACGAATTCCATTTCAAGGAATAGAAGCTGGTCTAGAAAACAATCTAAGTGGAGCCATCATGCTTTTTGTTTGCTAGAAATCAGTAGGTTTACTATGGTGGAGTCAGCCTTGTTTGTGATTGAATAGAACTTCCCTTCCTTGTTTGTGGTATTCTATTTTTTTATTTTTATTTTCTCCATTAATTTTATTATTAAAAAACAAAAATGGTCTCTGTACCTCCCAATCTCTGCAACAAGCCTAGTGCTAGTTAGAGATCATGTCGATTTTGGTCACTGAACCGAATGAATACAGACACAATGGACACCTTGCACATGTGCATGCTTCATATTTTGAGAACCCCATAGATCATGGTATTAATAACTTTAGGGAAAATTATGGACCTTTTCAAGGTCCCGAGACACAATATATAGACCCTAGTTGTTATCCACATATGTATCACTCACATCCAGGGGATGCGGAGCAATTCTATACTCCCCTGAGCCCTTATATGCAATCTGTGATGGAAAATCTCAAATTGATGGAACAAAATAATGCTAGATCTGAATTTCAAGCATTGCATGATCATCCATATAACAACATCCATGAATTTTCCTTCAATAGTGAATCTCATGCATCACCATGTACTGAATATTCATATGAAAATGAGATACCTACTATTGATGACTCTCCTTTCATTGAACAACATAATGAAATTTTAGAATTTGATCAAAACCTTGTGCAATATCAAAAGTTAACTGACCAAAGGTTTGCGAGTTTAGAACTCAAAATGAGTCAAATCCTTGATGCACTAAATGAGGAGAGGAAAGAAGTTCATGATGAGATGTTTGTTATCCCTACTGAATTAAATGTCGAGAATTGTATGTCAAGTCCTACTCATGTAACTAATATTGAATATGAGACTCACCTAGAAAAGAATGAGTTGACTGAAAACAATTTTTTTAATAGGGATGAGTATGCATACTACTCTGATGATGATGATGATGATGTTATGTTAGAAGAACATGTTTTTACTGAAAATATTGTCGAACCTTTGGGTTCAGAGACATTAGGCTTATCTGCCTCGACCTTAATGAATGATGTTTCTTCTAATGTTTCATATACATGTGATGTGGTTACTAATCTTGAGCCTGTGCAGTTATCCTGTGAAAGAGATCATGCTACACAACTTTTTTGTGACTTAGAAAATGTTGAATCTTCTGTAGACACCAATGAAACTATGCATGGAAATAACTTTAATGTGTCTGATTCTCTGCCTAAGTCACAATGTGAAGTTTCTTGTGATATTCCTATGCATGAAACTGAAGTTCTAGGGGATGATTGTGAACTGGGGCTTAATTATTTGTTTTATGAGCATGAGCATGATGTTGTACTTGTGTTTGACATAGGTAATTTTGAATCTCCTGTCGACACTAATGATCTTATGCATCAAAATATAATTGACGTGTCTGATTCTCTACATAGGTCACAACATTGTGATGTCTCTTTGGATTTGTATATGCATGAGAATAAAACTTTGGATGATGATGATTATGAACTAGGTCTTGATGATTTGTTCTATGAATGTGAGCATACTGTCAAACTTGTAGATGACTTAGGAGATGTAAATGTAACTAATGATAAGGGTACTCTTGATCTCATCCATATGAGCAACTTAGACGTACCTACTCTCCTGCTTAAGTCACCAACTGATGGTCTTGCACTGGACCTAAAAATTGTTCCTTTTAAGTGTGCTGAATCAATGTTGTTGACAATTCCAAACCTAGGGTTAGAGTTATATGCATCTCAAATTCTTTTGTACTTTTTGTCCACTAAATGTCCTGTTATTGAGAAGTCATATCTGGAATACCCTCATGTTTTTCTGCCCATCCCTGACAAAATCCACTTTGAACTAGATCTTGTGCATGATGAACCCCTGAAATTGTTAGATTTTGTGCTCAAAAACACATCTATTGACAAGTTCAGGTTTGGGGGTAATGTTTTCACACTTGCAGTCTTACTTGCATTGTTGTGTTATAATTGTGTAAGGCTGTTGTTGTTTTCACACTCCGTCTTTTGGGTTGATCCTCAACTTTTTAGATTGTTGGTGTATGGTGAATTTTTATTGTATATAATCCAGTAATTAATTTTTGAATCTTCTTCATATATATGTTTGCTAACCAAACTTTTTGTCTTGCGCTCATATTGTTTGCTCTCAAAGCATTCATTCAATTATGGTTAGCACCACCCTTTCTGCATCGGGTAATCTCTTTCCTTTAAATCTTCTCTACCTTGTTCTCTTGATATGTGTTCTTATCATCTTTTGAAACATTGAGGACAATGTTAGATTTAGGTTTGGGGGTGTGTTTTGCATATAGAGTTTTTAGTCTTTTATTAAAAAAATCAAATTAGTCTTTTATTGGTTCGAGGCAGTTTAGTGCGGTATTATGTTATAGACTTGGTATTCCCTTGTTTGAACCAGGTAGTTTGTGCCCCTTCTGCAAGAGAGAGATGGATGCTTTTGGTGACCATGCAGTGCACTGTACAAATGAAGTTGGTTTAAAATTTCGACATGATTTAGTACGCGACACGATTGCAGACATCTGTTATCGAGCTGGGGTGGCTGCACGGAAAGAGGTGGACTTGGGTATGCTTGCGAACAACGGTACTTCTTTGAGACCGGCAGATGTTCTTGTGCTCAATTGGGACAATGGTGGGACGTTTGCTTCGATGTTACGATTGTGTCGCCCTTTCTTTGGGAGTAATAGTCGTACTTTGGAAGGGGGCAGGCTATCAAGGATGTTGTCAGTCGCAAAAATACCAAGTATTTAGAAAAATGCACTGCACAAGGATATGGATTTGGTGCTTTGGCTTTCACTACTCTAGGTGAATTTGGGGACGGAACAACAGACTTCGTTCAGCAGCTCCGCAACTATATTGCTAGTCATGATGCTAACGTGCGTGTAGGTGATTTCCTTTTTCATAGGTTAAGTGTGGTAGTTCAAAAAGGAGTTGGAGCCCAGCTTGTTGCTAGGCTTCCGACTAGTTTCTTGTCTGAATTTGGAAATTAAATGAAAGTAAAACTTTTTAAGGTTAAAAAAAAAAAAAAATCAAAAATCAAAAATCAAAAATCAAAAATCAAAAATCAAAAATCAAAAATCAAAAATCAAAAATTTTCTGATGACCAGCTGTGTAGCGGGTCTTTTGTAGGATTTATTATTTTTTTTTAGTCTTTTGCATTTTATTTTTTGTTGTTTTTAGGATGACCAGCTGTGGAGCGGGTCTTTTGTATGTTTTTTTTTCCTTTGTAGTCTTTTGCATTTTTTTCTTCTTTTCTATGACCAGCTGTGTAGCGGGTCTTTTGTAGGATTTTTTTTTTGTAGTGTTTTGCATATAGATTTTTTAGTCTTTTATTAAAAAATAAATAAATCAAAAATCAATTTTTTTTTATGATGACCAGCTGTGTAGCGGGTCTTGTGTTTGGTATCTCATGATCATCTATGTAGCGGGTCACTAAAAAAAATGATGATCAGCTGTGTAGCGGGTCACTAAAAAAATATGATGATCAGCTGTGTAGCGGGTCTTAAAAAAAAATGGTTACAAATTATCAAGGTTCTACGAAATTCCGAAGTTCATCATCTACAGTTGAAGACCGAAGACAAAGACATTTCTATGGATGCTCTGATATTGGAGAAGGGTTTGTGGGTACTTCTTTGGCAGGCCCTCACGAGACTACAACTCGTCCACTAGGGACACCTAGGGGTTTAAAGGCTTAGTGCATACGCTAAATGCATTCGAGAGACCAGCGATGTGGTATAGTTAGGATTTCTGGATTTCTGTTTCACTTGAGGACAAGTAAAATTCAGGTTTGGGGGTATTTGATGAGTGCCAAATATTGCATATTCATACACCTTTTCATTGGCACTTAACTCATCTTTCGCGCTTCAAAGTCATATATTATCCCAAATTCTGCATTTTTACCATTTTCAAGAATAAATATTTGTATTAATTAATTTTGTGTTTTTAAGTACTAAATAAAGCTTGGAAGAATTGAGAAGACAAAAGAGAAGAAAGTTGGAAGCGTTGCAACCCGCTCGCGCATCAGTGGCAACTTGTTTACAAATTCATGGGATTAAACAACCCATGATCCAAAACCCAAGACCCAAATCCATTTCCACCTCACCCCCATTGGATTCTTTCCAAAACATCCACCTCACCCCCATTGGATTCTTTCCAAAACATCCACCTCACCCCCATTGGATTCTTTCCAAAACATCCACCTCACCCCCATTCTCTCACTCAATCACTCCCAATTTGTTTCCCACAACCAAATATATTCCATCAATTAAGAAAACATGTTTTGTTGAGTGGATGATTGCCAAAATTCGGATCCAAGTGCTTGAGGGAATTTTGTGTATAAATAGAGAGGGTTGTTGTGTTGAAAAACCATCCAAGAATAGCTTGTTCATGTTAGTTTATTAAATTTAATTTTTGTTGTAATGTTCTTCATGTTCTAATTTCATTTACTAGGGTTTAGATGAAGCCCTAATCTCATTGGTATGTATTCATATCTTGTATCTTGTTCTTGAAAGTTTAGAATTGTTTAAAGATATAATTTAATCCAAGTTTGTCAACATCTTGCTCTCACAATGTATGCCATGTATCCATTGTAGTTAGAATATCTCTTTGTTGATTATGCTACAACTCATGCTTAACCAAATATTGATCTTTAGATTAGTTGTGCTTAATTAGACAATTAATGCTTTGGAGAAATACTTTAGTTGTGATTAAATTATCCATTGGAGAAACACCTTAGTTATACGGTAGACTTGAATCTACTATAAGGACAAGAATAATATTACAAGTTGAATGCATATCATAGGTTATTGGTGGATTTGAATACCCTAGTATCCATATTATCATTGTTTACATATCTTTCTATTTGCATCTTTTACTTTTATTATTTCAGTCACTTGAAAATCATATCGTCGTATCGACAAAAACAAACCCCTTTTGGTTACTCTGTGAATCAGGATTTAGAATCAACTTCTACACTCTCCAAGTCTCTGTGGTTCGACCTGTGCTTGCCCTGTGTTGCTTGTCGACACTGTGCACTTGTAGTATACACAATAGTAGGTATCTTTTCTAAGCCTACCAAGTAACCACGAATACAATCTTTTCGATTTGCTCCAAACACATCTTGTAGTGGATCTGAAATCACACAACTCTTGCTACCACTTGCTCCTACTTCTTTATATTTCTCTTTGGCTTCCAGTACTTTCTTCTGTAATTTCATAATCGAAACTTGGTGGTTAGCAACACCAACTAAGACTACTAAGCAGTGAAATAAATTTTGTTATGCACATTACTGAAGTATACTTACAACAGCCTCTTCAGCACTAGGATGCACAGTCCCATCCTTGCGTTGGTGTCCCCACAACCACTTGTCTGTAGTGTCTTCTGGTACTTGTAAAACACCCGAATCGTCCTGAATGTATGATCTATTCTGTTAAAACAAAACCGCTATCATCTTCTGGTACTTGTAAAACGATTTAAGAGAGTATAGTTACCAGTTTATATTTCTTGTTATTTTAAGAGCATCGACCAAGTGTATGGCGGATCGTGGATTGTTTTCTGGATTGCGCATTGACTTCATTTTTTGCTATCTTCACAGGTTGCTTTTCACTGTCAACAAAATCATGCCAAATATTTTGATTCATCCCAGCTGGAATTTTATCTCTTGCAGCTTCCCACATTTCTGGAGTGAGTTTACGGCGTTGGGGTACTTCAGACTCTTCCTCCGCCACAACAGATCCATCTTCAGATAATGCAGGCCTCTTCTTGGCTCTTCTCCTTGGTCCTCTAACCAGATCCCTTAAGTCAGACTTGAATCTCCGGTACAACGGTGGAAATCCACTTTCTATAACACTGCGGAAATACTTTGGGTCGAAAGGCAATTCAAATTCATCCTGACGTATAAATTTGTGTTGATAAACATTAACTAAAATACACCAATAGATGTATAAATGCAAATGTGTGTAGTTTAAAGCATAGTAAAAAAATACCATCAAAGTTGTCCAAACATCATCTTTGAAATTAGCCGGCACATTCCTCCACTCAGAAAAGTTAACTGGAACATGACTTCTGATTATTTCCCCTGCCCTATTAGAGAATTTGTTTGAAAATCTCCCACATGCTCGAAAGCAATGTCAAGATCGAGGGGAATCTTCGGTTTTACTGAAGAAGAGCTGGACATACTTTGTTGTGATGTCGTACCTTTATATGTGCTTTGAGTTTGTTCCATTGACCTGCAAAATAGAAGTATTAGTACGTACAAACAATATTAACAGACAATGAAACATCACTGTAAGAGAAGAAATATTTGACTGCAACTGATAAAGAAAACATTGTAAGCTGAAAATCACAAGTTATCATAACAAAATAAGGCTCAAAATACAAACATGTTGTGACTGCAACTGATAAAGAAAACAAAGAAATATTCAGACCCCGTAAACAAATTCAGAATTCAATACACAATATTTAACTACGATGTGATACTAGCAAGGATTTCAAATGGGGTTCATCTATAAATATCGACTGGAATTCTCCCAATTCAGGCTTAAGTAAGTCATCTGCTTGTCTAGTAATCTTCCTTGGAGAGTGCATTACAATAGACCAATCAGGGTCCTTCAAATCTGTCGAGTAAAATACTTGTGAAGCCTCGAAGTCGAGTATCGCAGGTTCATCAAAGTAACTATTTGTACTTCTGAAATTATTCAAGTTAACTAGTACCAAGTTCGAATCAGGAAACATTTTACACCCATGAATCTTGCTCTCAACCTTCACCCAGTCGCAG
Source organism: Papaver bracteatum (assembly GCA_023529315.1). Classification (NCBI taxonomy): domain Eukaryota; kingdom Viridiplantae; phylum Streptophyta; class Magnoliopsida; order Ranunculales; family Papaveraceae; genus Papaver; species Papaver bracteatum. Next base: position 464,413 of record JAJJWX010005189.1, on the reverse strand, counting down.
TAAAAAACCACCTCTGTAAACTCTTTGTAGTTGAGCTCTAAAATTTGTTTAACCACACCATCTACAAGGTTTTTATCTTTACTACTTGCTCTATATGTTGTAGTTGCTTCCATGCAAACACCGCTATCTTGTGTGACGCGATCATGATCTAGCTCATATGACTTGGATGCGAAAATATGACCATTGACCATGTACTTGTTATATTCCTTAGCTCCCACAGGCCATTTTACGTAACGCCACAATTTGGAGTTCATTTTCCGCTCTTTCACTAACTGGAGCATTACATAACTTGTCAGTCACAAAGAAAACATAAAACATTGACCAACACACTATGAAAATCATGTGAATCTCAACATAATTACCTTATTATACAACCATTTTATAAAATTTGTTTGTCGTTGTACTTCGCTGCTCATGCTTTGTATCCCATTTGTATCAACCATTATCTCATCACAATATTCACTGACAAACCAGTACTTCCATGTAAGAACAGCTATCACAATTTACAAAATAAAAGTATTCACAAATAAGCAAATATAAAAGGTACTCACGCATAGTAATCTGCGAGATCTTCTACTTCACGACGAAATAGCACCCATCTAACTATCTGTATAATTTGTACATTAGAGAGAGTCACATTCTTATCTCCATATCCCTGAGGGCCTTCATCACTGTACTCAGAATCGGCATCCAAGAACGCTTCACGTGTAGCTTTGTGATTGAAATCCTTAGAGTTTCCCATGTGTTCCATTGCATGCACCACACCTTCAGATACAAGCTGATTTTCTTTTATCGAACCTTCCACATAACGCTTGTTGCTTGGAATGTTCTTGTAAAGTTTCATCGCCCTGCATAATAACACATACATAAGTATGTGTACCCAGAACAAATGGAATTAGAAGCAGTTGCATATATGAATAGGTTAAAGTAATTACCTTTCAAATGGATACATCCATCGGAATCTAACTGGTCCGCAAGCCAGGGCTTCATCAGCAAGATGCACCACCAGATGGATGTTGATAACGAAAAAGGAAGGCGGTAAATACTTTTCCAGAACACATAATTCTTCCATAACCATGTATTTGGCCTGTTGAAGTTCACTTTTGATCAGAACTTTAGAGCACAGTATTCTAAAGAATAAACTAATCTGTTGAAGATCCCTCTGTAGGTCTGGGTAGCGTGGGAAAGCATGTTGTAGCAGAACTGGCAGCAAATATTCCATAATCATATGAAAGTCATGCGACTTCAAACAATGAAGACCAGGAGGTTGAAGAGTGACATTGTTTCCAAGATTTGACGAAAACCGAGTTGGGAACTTCATGTTTTTCAGTATCTTTAAAAAATCACTCCTCTCCTCTTTGCTCAAAGTGTAAGGGGCAGCAGGTAGAATATCTTTTCCAGTTAAAGAAATTTCAGTGATCCATTGACTACTCTGAATATTCAAGGCCTTCATATCTTGTCTGGCACACACACTGTCTTTGGATTTCTTCTTTATATCGAGAAGAGCATCCACTAGATGTTCAGTAACATTCTTCTGGACATGCATCACATCAATACAATAGCGATATTCATTATACACCCATGTTGGAATACCTAACATCATCGACCTCTTGTAAAATGCTTTAGTCGGCGAATCAACAACATCACAATCAACTTCATAAAAATCTCTCTTTCTCTTCTTCCCGTCATTGGTAAGCTTACCAGGAACATAATGAAGATAACTGGTCTTCGCCATCACTTCCTGTCCGGTTAATCGAACCGATGCAAGTCCTTTCTCCACTGTTTTCAGTCCCAAGTGCTTGCCTGATCTAAAAGGATGACTTGTCTTCAGATATCTTCGGAAATTTCAGTACACAATCTTTCGGGAGTGATGTAACCAGTTACTTTCAGTATCATCTGCACAACCATGACATGCTTTGTAACCATGAACGACACATCCAAAAACATTTCCATATGCAGGTAAATCATGAATACCCCATATTAGAATTGCTCTCAACTTAAATTCCTCTCAACTTAAATTCCTCTTTTAAACGCTTATCATAAGCATCAACACCCTCCCAAAGCCGCTGCAGGTCCTCTATTAATACTTGAAGAAAAACACAGATGTCTTGTCCCGGTGCTTTAGGCCCTGGAATCAACAACGACATAATCTGAAACTCTGCCTTCATGCATAGTGATGGTGGTAAATTATACATTACCAAGATAACTGGCCAGCAACTATAACCGGTAGACTGGATGCCGCGAGGATTAAACCCATCAGTTGAGATGCCAAGCCTCACATTACGCGCTTCACTTGCAAACTCAGGCCACCTTGACTTCGTGTTCTGCCATTGCATGGAGTCTATTGGATGACGCATATACTCATAAGAAGTTTCTGCTCGATCGTGCCATGTCATGTCTTCACAGATCCATGGTATTGTGTAGAATTTCTTCAGTCTTTCATCGAGCGGAAAATGACACAACACTTTCTCAGGATCTTTTGTTGGCCTTAAGATTCCATCTTTCCCCTCTTTAACTTTATACCTAGATGCTCCACAAGTAGGACATTCTACCGCATTCTCAAGGTCTTTCCGGAATAACACACAATGGTTAACACAAGCATGTATATTAACAGCCTCCATTCCAAGATCTCTCAACATCTTTTTCATTATCGGATAATTCTTAGGAAAAGTATTTCCTTCTGGAAACCATTTCCTAAGTAATCCCAATAGGTATGTGACACTATTCCCTGACCAACCAAAAGTCTTCTTTGATGCAACTCTACTATGACAGAAAGTGTTGTCTCACTATTTTCACAAGACGGATATATTTTCTCTTCTGCTAACTTTTTATATTTGTCATGCTTCTTACCTAAGCTAGGATCCTGAATAAAGGGATGTTCAGAATCACCTACATGGTCGTTTAACCCTTCAAATAACCCAAATTCATTATCAAAAAAATCACCCAACCGGAACGCATCATCTCTACTTCCCTCTCCTACATGTTCCTCTACAGGCTCAACTAAAGTTTCCTCTTGAACTAATTGCTCTATATTTGCGGCAACTACCTTTGGTGATGGTGTCAGTTTCTCTCCATGTAGTGACCAATGTATATATGTAGCTAACATGCCATTCACTTTTAAATCATGCCTCACTTCTTCAAACCTCTTAGATTTTTCATTACGACAAACACGACAAGGACAGGGACAAAATTGTGCATCTGTAGTTCTGTTCTTATATGCAAAGGAAATAAAAGTATCTACTCCTGTTCTATACAAATCACTAAACCTATCTTCATTCATCCAACCTTTCCCAATCTTTTGAGACATTCTACAATAATGAACATACACCAGATTTTAAAACAGTTGCACTACTTTAATTTGATAATCATTCTACGCAAACTTCTATGCAAACTATATTATAAACAAACTAAATTTTATGCAAACAGTTAAACTGAATTCTATGAAAACTGAATTCTTTTTTTTTGTTTAGCCAAACAGTTTTTTTTTTGTGCGCGAAATCTGTTCATCGCAAAGAGAGGCATGTTCATCACAAATAAACAACAAACCTCTCTTTGCAATGAACAACTTTCGCGCACAACAAGTCAAATCCTAAGTAAGCAAACCGACAATAAGAAATTAAGAAGCTGAACATGCATATATAGGAGAAATAAAAACCATATAATCTGACAGATTACCGGACCTTTCGAGTTCTTTAAATCGCAATCGTACTCTACAAAACCTACACCAAAACACAAATTAACCTTTAGAATTTCGCATCTGACAACAACATATATAGACAACAATGATAAACTCCTTATTATGGTATATCTGACAACAACATATATAGACAACAATGGTATATTTCAGTTCCACCCATGTGAATCTGCTCTTATTAGGAAAATGGTATATTTTGTTCCTTTTAATTTTTTGTTATCGATATGTGCTTGTAGATTCTAACTGTGTCAAATGTAGCTCATTAAAGGTACCATGTACCTTATTTAGCAAACCAATTGAAGCAGATTTCATCTTTGACACATAATAAGGAGGTTGACATATGACTGTATCACATAGAATTTTGCTTATAATTAGTAAAATTTTCTTACAGATGATACTACAATAGCCATACATAATCTAGCAGAATACATTTGGAGGATAGATTAGCACATAGGCCATTGCATCTTTAAGTGTTTTTGAATCATTAAAACGGTACCCATGCTTAGACAACAACAACATCTAGATGAATAAACTCCTAAACACTCCTAAACTTCTCCAAACACAGAAAAACTGAATTAAAAAGGTACCAATGCATTAAACACTGATGAATAAACTACTAAAATAGCAAAAGATGACGCAAAATCCACCTCAAATCCATAACCCGACTCTGTAAGCAAATCATTCACTTCTACAGGGATTTTAACATCAAAACAACTTTAAGGAGATACTAAACTGAAAGCAAAACAAACCCATGCCTTCAAATTTTACCAAATCCTATACATGAATTAAAACTCCAACTTCACAAAGATCAAAACAAAAACTAACAAAATCAAAACAATAGATCGAAACAAAAAAAAAACAAAAAAAATAATTAAATAACAGTAATAGCAGATTATAGCTTATACCTGATGGTAAGCAACAACTATCAGATGAATAGATTTCCAATTTTAGAAACAAATTTGATTTTCTAGGTTTAGGTTTTTTTTTTAGGATTTTAGAGAATAGATCGAGCTTTTTGGGTTTTGGTTAAGGTTTCAATTTCTGGGTTTTAGGGAATAGATCGATCTCTGGCTTTCGTGATTTTGGAAGAAGTCTTGGTTTTGAAAGAAGAACTGAAAGACAGTTTTCTCAGAAGAAAAAACTCTGAAAAACAAGGGAGAGAGAGAGAAATAGGAGAAGGAATAAAAGAGGAAGATAGAGGAGAGACGAAGATATTGGTGAAAATATTAAATTTGTCTGGAAAAAAAAAGAAAAAAAAAAGAGTAATAATTTTGTCTGAAAGTATTGAAGTTAATGTGTGGAATTAGAAGGGAAATTGAGGGGGAAATTTTTGGTTGATTCAAGTTTAGGAGGGAAAATTGGGAGGGAGAATAATTTTGATGAAAAGAAATGAGAGGGAATAATTTGGGTGAATTAGTTTTAAAATTTTCATAAAAAAAATAAAAAAAATTAATAATCTGGTATTAAATATCAAGACTGTTAAAATTACTAAAATACCATTCATGCATAACGTTTCTAAACGTTTCAACAATATACAAACACGTTGATCCATTAAGTATATTGACGTTGCAAATTGTGCAACGTCTAAATCCGTTGCACATCCCCGAAATTGATATGTTGCTAAATACAAGATTTGGTGTAGTGGTTGTCAAAAATGGGAGGAAGAAAAAATCTAAGGGAGGAAGAAAATAATGGTCATTCTAAAAGCCATCCTATGAGCCAACTATTTACACTATCATGTGTTGTATATTTAACATTAATAACTCCTTTGATACCAAATGCTATCATGATGTTCATATCATATACAGAACCTCTTATTTTACCTTTCATCCTTGCACCGCTTTCTTTTGTAAATTGTATCACTCTCTGTTTGAACTTCACCAGGTTTGGTTTTTCTTCCTCATAGAAGATTCTATTTCTAGCAAACCAGAGCTCCACCAATACAGTAAAAGCACTTATATACCAAATTTCTCTCACTGCTGAACTTTTCCCCTGGACACACTTCAGTACTTCCATGAAGACAACCATTAGACTCTTTAGGGACATAAAGATCATATTGTGTTTGATACCATTTGTATCTAAGACTCTGTTCGAATTAGAAGTCTTTCCCTTGCTAGATACCTTAATTGGTTTATAAATAGTTTGTTGTAGTAGTTCGATGAATGGAATGGAGACTTTCCAAATTTGATAGCCGGCTTTATCAGAAGCTCTCTAACGGTTGAACTTGCAGGTCGAAGCCAATTGTTGATATTGTGACGGATCCCGACTATGTGGTGAATTTTTGTGTGTAGCTGTTCCTAATTTTGGTGATCATATCCTGAAGATAAAGTCTAACAGTTGCTCGACTATCTGATGATGTATGAGGTTAATCAAATCATCTCTACTTCTTCTACCATGAGGTATATATTTCGTGAAATTCATTATTTTTTATTCAATCGATGATTGGAGAAACCTTAGAAATGTAATTTCTTATCATCATTGCTTTCTGCGAACTCTTTGTGTAAAAAAAAGAGTATTATTTTCTAGCGGTTCAGATTACGTCTTGCTAAAGTTTTAGTATGTGTATAAAAAATGGGCCATTTCAACTACATTAACCTGTGTTCGCTTTGCAATGTTTTTAATTGAAGAGAGTTTTATTCGGTTCTTAAAAGTGAGACAGTTAAAGAGTAGGAGAAAAGTGTAATTTTTCTAGAATTTTCACCACCATTAAAGCACCACCACCGCCGCCACCACCCAACATCAGTGGTGGTTCAGAATAAAACACTTGAATTGGTGAAAGATTTGGAAATGTGGATGACTTTTTAGGTTCAGCCATGAAACACCTTACTGAGAAGCAGTGGCGGACCTAGAAAATTTTCTCAATGGGACCAAAGCAGTAGCATAGTTACGGCCGAAATTTTTGGATTGTTGCAAATTCTAGATATACTATACATCAAGTAACCAAATCAGATAGTCCAGAGAAGTTTAGGAGGTCAATTGATTTTTCAAAGAAGTTGAAAAGGGGTCAACGCCCGTAATCAGATAGAGATTAAGTGACCCCACTTAACCCGGAGAAGTTGGATTCTCCAATCGGTTCTTTAAAGTGAAAACGTTTTACTATATAGTCCATTATTTCGCGGCATTAACAGAAAACAAACCCGAGTGGGTCCTGTACACACGAACAGGCCCAGTCGACAATAAAACGATAAAGATAAAGCCGACTAGTTCATTAACATATACTACTTCCGTTTCAGTAAAAAAATGTTACTTTTACTTTTTCATTTTAACCTAAAAATAGGCCAAATTAAAAAAAATAAAAGTAACACTTTTCCTGAAACGGAAAGAGTATATAAATTCATCCGTTTCCTCTATACCCATCATCTCTAAGTAAAAAAATTCGAGTTGATCAATTTTTTTTCTCTCAATTGTTATTTTGAGTTTTTTGTGTAAGCTTAGATTAAAATTTCATCACAAATACAAAATGTTTTAAACAATCCAAAAAGTTAGTCGTACAAAATTTAGTGAGGAGGATGAAGGTATTGCTGGTAGTATAAGTTATGTTTTTTTAATGCTTGATCCTATCAAGGGTGTTCAACAATAACATAAGACACTTTGGAGGAATATTTTTGATCAGTTTTACCAAAAAACTGGAAATCCAAATAATTGTGATGTTGATGCAGTTTCAAGTCGTTAATACAATCAGCAAAGACATAGTATGTTGCATTTGATTTTTGTTTTTAATTGATATTTAAAACGAAAATGATTTTTGAACAGCTTTTCTGGCTAGTGTTTGTGAACAGCTGCCGATGTGGCGTCTGAGTGGACAAAAAGAAAACAACTTTTTGACTTGTTGAATTTTGAGTAAATCAATAAAGTCAAATACAAAAAGCCGCTTTGACCCATCTGTTAGATCTCCGAGCAGTTCTTGATTGTCTTCCTCTACTAGTTCTAGTTCTAGTTATTTGCATTTCGTTTTTTCTTGATTTCAGTTTTACAATGATCTAGGATTTTTAATTTGGGTGTTTGTTTTTGATTTCTTTGTTGTAATCTCTTCACCCACAAGTACTTGTTAGTTGCACAAAAAAAAAAAGGTGGTTCTAATCAAGGGTTGTATTTCTGTATTCTCCGGAAGAAAAACTTCATGAACTTTAAAGGAAATACCATCAACATCGATAATGTTTGCAACAAGATCTTCAACTTCAACAGAAATCGCGTTAATCACTTCATCAACAGCAACATAAAAAATCACCATTACCGACTCACCAAGACTCTGATTCCGGCACCGGAAGACCGATGTTATGCTTGATATGTTATTAAAGAACCTGAATATATTGGAATGACTGCTTCTAGTGATTCTCACTCAAGAATAGGTGTAATAATAATAATATCTTGGATACTCAATTTCTGATATTTATCACCCTTAAGTGTTCCGATATAAATCGGCTTTCTAATTATGAGTCGAATCCTTACCTAAATTCGCATTAAGATCTTTCCAAACATTTTTTTTTTCATCGATAAGATCTTGTCAAACATTTAAAACTTTTGTATCGTTTTTCTTCTCATTCACTGTCAAAGCTCGAAACATTCTCATATCACATATCAAAAAGATTGAGGTTACAAACCCTGCATCATGATACTGGAACTCAAAACCCGGGCTATGTACTGGTGAAGGGCTAGTATTTCATTCGAAATACCTCTGCTCTGCGAAGTGAAAATCTTCATCTTGATTAAATATTGGCACACAGAAGACGGTTATAATAAAGAAGTATTAAAGTCAACTTATTCAACCTTGTCAGTTTTATTTTTGTTTTTTAGTCTAGTTGGCTGCCACGTATGGAGCTAGTTATTGGATCTATTCAGAAAGGCTGTCTAAATAGCACGGTTGTATTTAAAACATGTGGTATTTTATATAATAACAAGTTTGTAATTTTTTGCAATTTTTTTTCAACTACAAAAACGTAAAACTCAGAAATGGAAGAAAACACGAAATTCAAAGTTTTAAGCATGAAGCTTGTTTCCACGTCCTTAAGAAGCTTAACCGTTATAACCTTGATCTATTGGACGTATATATCAAGTATCAAATTACTTACCGCTCAACATTACAAATGTTTCTCAATATGGGTCTCCTTGTTCAACATGGTAATTCTAACGAGCAATAATAGGCATGCAAAAATTCACGTCAGTCCTTTATTTCGGGAATAACAAAATAATGGGCATGTAAAAAAAAGGAAAACATTGCCCCCAACAGGCCAACACGGTACGAGTGACGGGCCTTGTAGACGAAAACCCTTAAACCTCCCGCCTCTTGGGGGAGAGCAAAAGAGAAACTTACTCTTTAAGAAATTTGATCATAGAGTACTGAGTTTCTCAATCAAAATCTCTCATTGTTTTTTTTGTACAGTTTCTCATCTTTCCCGATTCCCACTGAAAATTGGGAAACTAACTCTATGATAAGAATTCTTGAAGAGTTTCTATGATCAATATACAGAGATGAGCAGATTTCGTTTATTGGGTTTCTTCAGAAATATGTATCTAATAATGCTGCTAGAAATGTTTTTATCTGAAAAATTTCTTCGAACTCTTCTTGTAGATTTTTGATTACATTCTTTTTTTCACTTTGAGGAATTCATTCGTTTGGTTTTTGATTTTTCAGTTACATCAGCATATGTAGTGTATGTGTCTTGAATACGGTTTAGTATTCAGTTGGTTCGATCCATTTACCCAACCCGTTTACCCGTTTACCTTTTGTGCAAGAGCAGAAAAGTGTAGACAAGTCTTCTTTTGTGCAATAGAAGGCGTATCTTTTGTACAAGGGAAGGAATACTTTTTGTGCAAGAGAAGGCATATCTTTGTACAAGGGAAGGTATACCTTGTGTGCAAGAGAAGATATAAGTACCCTTTACATCCTCTTATTTTAGTAAGAGAGAAACATAAGCAACTAAGAGAGAGTGTGAGGTACTGTAGGCTTAATCTTAAGAGGGGGTTTTCAATCATACTCTTGTAATATTGTTTGAATCATTGTGAAATCGTTATCGTCGTCTTTCAAAGTGGATGTAGATCATATTGATCGAACCACTATAAATCCTTGTGTTGTGTGTGTTTCTTTTACTTTTGATTTCATTTCTATTTCAATTCTCACTACTGAACTTTTCCCCTGGACACACTTCAGTACTTCCATGAAGACAACCATTAGACTCTTTAGGGACATAGAGATCATATTGTGTTTGATACCATTTGTATCTAAGACTCTGTTCGAATTAGAAGTCTTTCCCTTGCTAGATACCTTAATTGGTTTATAAATAGTTTGTTGTAGTAGTTCGATGAATGGAATGGAGACTTTCCAAATTTGATAGCCGGCTTTATCAGAAGCTCTCTAACGGTTGAACTTGCAGGTCGAAGCCAATTGTTGATATTGTGACGGATCCCGACTATGTGGTGAATTTTTGTGTGTAGCTGTTCCTAATTTTGGTGATCATATCCTGAAGATAAAGTCTAACAGTTGCTCGACTATCTGATGATGTATGAGGTTAATCAAATCATCTCTACTTCTTCTACCATGAGGTATATATTTCGTGAAATTCATTATTTTTTATTCAATCGATGATTGGAGAAACCTTAGAAATGTAATTTCTTATCATCATTGCTTTCTGCGAACTCTTTGTGTAAAAAAAAGAGAGTATTATTTTCTAGCGGTTCAGTTACGTACTGCTAAAGTTTTAGTATGTGTATAAAAAATGGGCCATTTCAACTACATTAACCTGTGTTCGCTTTGCAATGTTTTTAATTGAAGAGAGTTTTATTCGGTTCTTAAAAGTGAGACAGTTAAAGAGTAGGAGAAAAGTGTAATTTTTCTAGAATTTTCACCACCATTAAAGCACCACCACCGCCGCCACCACCCAACATCAGTGGTGGTTCAGAATAAAACACTTGAATTGGTGAAAGATTTGGAAATGTGGATGACTTTTTAGGTTCAGCCATGAAACACCTTACTGAGAAGCAGTGGCGGACCTAGAAAATTTTCTCAATGGGACCAAAGCAGTAGCATAGTTACGGCCGAAATTTTTGGATTGTTGCAAATTCTAGATATACTATACATCAAGTAACCAAATCAGATAGTCCAGAGAAGTTTAGGAGGTCAATTGATTTTTCAAAGAAGTTGAAAAGGGGTCAACGCCCGTAATCAGATAGAGATTAAGTGACCCCACTTAACCCGGAGAAGTTGGATTCTCCAATCGGTTCTTTAAAGTGAAAACGTTTTACTATATAGTCCATTATTTCGCGGCATTAACAGAAAACAAACCCGAGTGGGTCCTGTACACACGAACAGGCCCAGTCGACAATAAAACGATAAAGATAAAGCCGACTAGTTCATTAATAGATACTACCTCCGTTTCAGGAAAAGTGTTACTTTCACTTTTTCATTTTAGCCTAAAAATAGGCCAAATTGAAAAAATAAAAGTAACACTTTTCCTGAAACGGAAAGAGTATATAAATTCATCCATTTCCTCTATACCCATCATCTCTAAGTAAAAAATTTCGAGTTGATCAATTTTTTTTCTCTCAATTGTTATTTTGAGTTTTTTGTGTAAGCTTAGATTAAAATTTCATCACAAATACAAAATGTTTTAAACAATCCAAAAAGTTAGTCGTACAAAATTTAGTGAGGAGGATGAAGGTATTGCTGGTAGTATAAGTTATGTTTTTTTAATGCTTGATCCTATCAAGGGTGTTCAACAATAACATAAGACACTTTGGAGGAATATTTTTGATCAGTTTTACCAAAAAACTGGAAATCCAAATAATTGTGATGTTGATGCAGTTTCAAGTCGTTAATACAATCAGCAAAGACATAGTATGTTGCATTTGATTTTTGTTTTTAATTGATATTTAAAACGAAAATGATTTTTGAACAGCTTTTTCTGGCTAGTGTTTGTGAACATCTGACGATGTATGCGTCGAGTGGACAAAAAGAAAACAACTTTTTGACTTGTTGAATTTTGAGTAAATCAATAAAGTCAAATACAAAAAGCCGCTTTGACCCATCTGTTAGATCTCCGAGCAGTTCTTGATTGTCTTCCTCTACTAGTTCTAGTTCTAGTTATTTGCATTTCGTTTTTTCTTGATTTCAGTTTTACAATGATCTAGGATTTTTAATTTGGGTGTTTGTTTTTGATTTCTTTGTTGAAATCTCTTCACCCCACAAGTACTTGTTAGTTTCACAAAAAAAGGTGGTTCTAATCAAGGGTTGTATTTCTGTATTCTCCGGAAGAAAAACTTCATGAACTTTAAAGGAGATACCATCAACATCGATAATGTTTGCAACAAGATCTTCAACTTCAACAGAAACCGCGTTAATTACTTCATCAACAGCAGCATAAAAAATCACCATTACCGACTCACCAAGACTCTGATTCCGGCACCGGAAGACAGATGTTATGCTTGATATGTTATTAAAGAACTTGAATATATTGGAATGACTGCTTCTAGTGATTCTCACTCAAGAATAGGTGTAATAATAATAATATCTTGGATACTCAATTTCTGATATTTATCACCCTTAAGTGTTCCGATATAAATCGGCTTTCTAATTATGAGTCGAATCCTTACCTAAATCCGCATTAAGATCTTGCCAATTTTTTTTTTCATCGATAAGATCTTGTCAAAAATTTAAAACTTTTGTATCGTTTTTCTTCTCATTCACTGGCAAAGCTTGAAAACTTCTCATATCACATATCAAAAAGACTGAGGTTACAAACCCTGCATCATGATACTGGAACTCAGAACCCGGGCTGTGTACTGGTGAAGGGCTAGTATTTCATTCGAAGTACCTCTGCTTTGCGAAGTGAAAATTTTCATCTTGATTAAAGATTGGCACACATAAGACGGTTATAATAAAGAAGTATTAAAGTCAACTTTTTCAACCTTGTCAGTTTTTTTTTTAGTCTAGTTGGCTGCCACGTATGGAGCTAGTTATTGGAGCTGTTCAGAAAGGCTTTCTAAAAGAACGGTTGTATTTAAAACATGTGGTATTTGATATAATAACAAGTTTGTAATTTTTTGCAATTTTTTTCCAACTACAAAAACGTAAAACTCAGAAATGGAAAAAAACAAGAAATTCAAAGTTTTAAGCATGAAGCTTGTTTCCACGTCCTTAAGAAGCTTAACCATTATAACCTTGATCTATTGGATGTATATATCAAGTATCAAATTACTTACCGCTCAACATTACAAATGTTGCTCAATATGGGTCTCCTTGTTCTGGTAATTCTAACGAGCAATAATAGGCATGCAAAAATTCACGTCAATCCTTTATTTCGGGAATAACAAAATAATGGGCGTGTAAAAAAAATGAAAACATTGCCCCCAACAGGCCAACACGGTACGAGTGACGGGCCTTGTAGACGAAAACCCTTAAACCTCCCGCCTCTTGGGGGAGAGCAAAAGAGCAACTTCCTCTTTAAGAAATTTGATCATAGAGTACTGAGTTTCTCAATCAGAATCTCTCATTGTTTCAAAGTTTCCCATCTTTCCCGATTCCCACTAAAAATTGGGAAACTAACTCTATGATAAGAATTCTTGAAGAGTTTCTATGATCAATATACAGAGATGAGCAGATTTCGTTTATTGGGTTTCTTCAGAAATCTGTATCTAATAATGCTGCTAGAAATGTTTTTATCTAAAAAATCTCTTCGAACTCTTCTTGTAGATTTTTGATTACATTCTTTTTTTCACTTTGAGGAATTCATTCTTTTGGTTTTTGATTTTCAGTTACATCAGCATATGTAGTGTATGTTTCTTGAATACAGTTTAGTATTCAGTTGGTTCGATCCATTTACCTGACCCGTTTGCCCGTTTACCTTTTGTCCAAGAGAAGGCAAATGTAGACAAGTCTTCTTTTGTCAAGAGAAGGAGTATCTTTTGTACAAGGGGATGAATACCTTTTGTGCAAGACAAGGCATATCTTTGTACAAGAGAAGGCATACCTTGTGTGCAAGAGAAGATTTCATAAGATATAAGTACCCTTTACATCCTCTTGTTTTAGTAAGAGAGAAACATAAGCAACTAAGAGAGAGTGTGAGGTAGTGTAGGCTTAATCTTAAGAGGGGGTTTTCAATCATACTCTTGTAATCTTGTTTGAATCATTGTGATATCGTTATCGTCGTCTTTCAAAGTGGATGTAGATCATATTGATCGAACCACTATAAATCCTTGTGTTGTGTGTGATTCTTTTACTTTTGATTTCATTTTGATTTCAATTATTGACTGTTTGTGCTGGGAAGAGCCATTATTTTTAACAAATTGGTATCATAGCTCCGGGTGGAAGCGATCTACGATGGCGGCAAAGTATGAGATTGAGAAATTTGATGGAAGGAATGATTTCAATTTATAGAGGCTAAAGATGAGGGCTGTTTTGGTACAACAAGGTTTGGTGTAAACTTTGAAGGGGAAAACGGCTCTAGTAACAACATTGTCAGACGAAGTAAAGGAATAACTCATGGAGAAAGCTCATGGAACAATTTTATTGTGTTTGAGCAACGAGGTCTTGAGAGAATTTGCAACGGAAACGACACCGGACGGCCTATGGAACAAGTTGGAAAAGAGGTATATGACTAAATCCGTAACTAATCGTTTATATCTTAAGAAGAAATTACATACTCTTAGAATGCATGAAGGAATGTCTATTATAGATCATATTGATGATTATAATAACATTCTCTTGGATTTGGCAAATATTGATGTCAAAATTGAAGATGAAGACCAAGCTTTAGGTTTGCTTTGTTCCTTACCACCATCTTATGATAATTTTGTTGATACCATGATGTATGGAAAAACAACAATTTCCATGGAAGACGTTGAAGCGGCTTTGAACTCTAAGGAGTTAAAGAAGACGGGTATTGATGGTAAAGATAATTCGCGAGATGGGTTGTTTGTTAGAGGAAGAGTAAACCAAAAGGGCGGATTTGATAGGAGTAGATCAAAGTCAAGGTCTAAATCAAAATCTGGTAAATTATATTGCTTTCATTTTAAGGAAAAAGGGCATTTCAAGAAGGATTGTCCAAAATTGAATAATATTGAGAAGAATACTAACCAAGGCACTGCAGCATATGTTGAAGAAGAAAGTGATGATGGAACGGTTCTCACGGTTCATACCGAAAGCTCGGAGAATGGGTGGATTCTTGATTCGGGGTGTAGTTTTCACATGTGTCCTCATAGAGAGTGGTTTACTACTTATCAAGCTAGAGAAGGTGGTAAAGTTCTTATGGGAAACAATGTCACTTGTAAAGTGGTGGGTGTAGGTACAATTCAAATTAAGATGTATGACGGTATGGTGAGGACTTTAACTAAGGTTAGGCATGTTCCGGACCTGAGAAGAAATCTGATTTCTCTGGGTACACTTGATTCAAATGGCTGCAAGTATCAAGGTGAAGGTGGAGTTATTCGAGTCTCAAGAGGAAGTCTTACAATTATGAAGGGCGAGAGAATTAATGGTCTTTATACACTGCAAGGTACTACTGTGATGGGTTATGTAGCTGTATGTTCTTCAAGTTCTGAAGATGATACTACCAAGTTGTAGAATATGCGGCTAGGGCATATGAGCGAGAGTGGATTAGTTGTTTTGAGCAAGCAGTGATTGCTTTGTGGTCACAAAAAAAAGTAAGCTTGATTTCTGTGAACATTGTGTCTTTGGAAAGAAGTGTAGAGTCAAGTTTAGTACAACTATTCATAACACCAAGGGTATTCTGGATTATATTCATTCTGATCTTTGGGGTCCTTCTCGGGTTGATTCACATGGTGGTGGTAGATATATGCTAACATTCATTGATGATTTCTCAAGGAAAGTATGGGTATTCATACTTAAACACAAAGATGAAACTTTTGTCAAGTTCAAGCAATGGAATACTATGGTTGAGAAGCAAACCGGAAGACAAATCAAGTGCTTGAGGACGGACAATGGTTTGGAATTTTGTAGGGGTGAGTTCAATGAGTTCTGCAAGGAGCAAGGGATTGTGAGACACCGCATAGTCAGAGAAACACCACATCAAAATGGTATTGCAGAAAGGATGAACAAAACCATTATGGAGAAGGCAAGATGCATGCTCTCCAATGCCGGGTTACCAAAGCAATTTTGGGCAGAAGTAGCAAACACATCAGCTTATTTAGTGAACAGATTTCCATCGACTGCTATTGAGTGTAAGACTCCAAATGAAGTTTAGTAAGGTTCACATGCTAACTATGAAGACTTGAAGATATTTGGATGTTCATCATATGCTCATGTGAATGAGGGTAAGCTAGAGCCTAGAGCAAAGAAGTGTATATTTCTTGGGTATACAAAGGGCGTGAAAGGATACAGGTTATGGTGTCCTCCAGAAAAATCAAACAAGTTTCTTATCAGCAGAGATGTGAAATTTCATGAGCAATCGATGATGAAGCGAAAGAATGAAGAACTAGACGAAAGAGATGAAGATGGTGTTAGTGATAAGGTTGAGCTTGGTGACAAGGTGGAACTTGGGATGAAAGTTCAAGGAAATAATGAGACTGTTGTTTTTGATGATGATGATCGAGATATTGTGCAAGAACCTGCCCAGGAAGAAGAAGCACAAGGTCATCAGTACAATCTTGTAAGAGACATAGAGAGGAGGGAAGTTATACCACCTCAGAGATATGTCCATGCTGATTTGGTTGCGTATGCACTTGCAGTGGGTGAGAGCATAGATAGGGATGATCCAAGAACCTATGAAGAAGCAATCGGTGGTGAAGAATCAGCAGAATGGGGAGCATCTGCAATTGAAGAAATTGAGTCTCTTGATAAGAATGGCACTTAGGAGATATTTCAAAGACCAAAAGGGCAGAAGATTGTTGGAAGAAAATGGGTCTTCAAGAAGAAACAAGGTACTTTAGATGGTGAAGGAACAAGGTACAAGGCAAGGCTTGTGGAAAAGGGGTTTACACAAAGAGAAGGCATTGACTACAATGAGGTATTTTCTCCTGTTGTTAAACATAGTTATATTAGAACATTGCTTGCTATAGTTGATTTGAAAGATCTAGAATTGGAACAACTAGATGTTAAGAAAGCTTTCCTTCATAGTGATTTGGAAGAGCGTATTTATATGCAACAACCAAAGGGGTTTGAAGTTCCTGGTAAAGAAGACCATGTATGTTTGTTGAAGAAATCTTTGTATGGTTTGAAGCAATCTCCAAGGAAGTGGTATAAACATTTTGATACGTTTATGTTGGCAAATGGATACAGTAGGAGTAAGTATAACAGTTGTGTATATCACATGAAACTCCAAGATGGTTCATTTGTGTATTTACTCTTATATGTTGATGATATGTTGATCGCTTGCACATACATGTGCAGTTGAGTAGTGAGTTTGAGATGAAAGACTTGGGTGCAGCAAATAAAATATTGGGCATGGAGATTCATAAAAACTGAGCTGAAGGCAAGTTGCATTTTTCCCAGAAGGCTTACATCGAGAAGGTGTTGGAGCGGTTTGGTATGAAAGATGCAAAACCAGTAAGTACTCCTTTGGCAGCTCATTTTAAACTTTCTAGAAGGCAATCACCTCAAACTGCAAATGAGGCAGAGTATATGTCTCGAGTTCCATATGCAAGAGCAGTTGGTAGCATCATGTATGCTATGGTTTGTACAAGGCCGGATATCGCACAAGATGTGAGTGTGGTAAGTAGATACATGGGAAGTCCTAGGAAGGCTCATTGGCTGGCTGTAAAGTGGATTTTGAGGTATCTAAGTGGAAGTACAGATGTTGGTTTAGTGTTTGATAAACACTATGGTGATTCGACGAATGTTGTGGGTTATGTTGATTCTGATTATGCAGGTGATCTTGATATAAAAAGGTCATTGACAGGTTATAATTTTACATTGTGCGGTAGTACTATCAGTTGGAGGTCGGTTTTTCAAAGCACAGTTGCATTGTCTACAACTGAGGCAGAGTACATGACAGCCGTGGAAGCAGTGAAGGAAGGTATATGGTTGATGGGTTTGGTTGGTGATTTGGGTTTCAAGCAAGAGAGTGAAACTTTGTTCTGTGACAGTCAAAGTGCCATTCACTTGACCAAGAACCAGATGTATCATGAGAGAACGAAGAACATCGATGTTAGGTATCATTTTATCAAGGATGCAGTTGAGGAAGGTAGGATAGCGACGCTAAAGGTTCCTACAGCGGATAACCCAGCGGACATGTTGACAAAGCCGGTTCCAAGTATCAAGTTCAAGCACTCCTTGGACTTGGTTGGTGTCAACAGGTGTTGAGAGCCCTTGAGGGGCTGAGCGAAGACAATGATGATGAGTGGTGATGGTATTCATGTCAAGGTGGAGATTTGTAGTGTATGTGTCTTGAATACGGTTTAGTATTCAGTTGGGTCGATCCATTTACCCGACCCATTTGCCCGTTTACCTTTTGTGGAAGAGAACGCAAGTGTAGACAAGTTTTCTTTTGTGCAAGGATAGGCATATATTTGTACAAGGGAAGGCATACCTTTTGTGCAAGAGAAGATATCAGAAGATATAAGTACCCTTTACATCCTCTGTTTTAGTAAGCGAGAAACATAAGAAACTAAGAGAGAGTGTGAGTCAGTGTAGGCTTAATCTTAAGTGGGGGTTTTCAATCATACTCTTGTAATCTTGTTTGAATCATAGTGAAATCGTTATCGTTGTCTTTCAAAGTGGATGTAGATCATCTTGATCGAACCACTATAAATCCTTGTGTTGTGTGTGCTTCTTTTACTTTTGATTTCATTTTTATTTCAATTCTTGACTGATTGTGTTGGGAAGAGCCATTATTTCTAATAGTATAAAACTACGTTTTCATTAGTAAAAGATGAGTTTCTTCAGCGGGAGAATAGTGGATTAAGAGGAGATTTTTTCTCCACAAGAAGTAAATATTCATTCCAACATCTTTAGTTTAATTTATTCATCCACTTTTTATATAAATGTCTACTAGTGAAGAGGTATGGACATAAGTAGAGTTGCTTGGAATTGCATGTTGTTAGATGTAACAAACAGAAAAATGTTGCTATGGAGTATGACATTATGTCGTTTGGTGTTGATCTTTGTGCATGCTCACATTGTGGATTGATAGACTTAGTTAAATTTTGGATGCTTGTTCACTTTTCAGTTCTATGCATTCGTCAATGAAATTGGTTTCTCTTGTTTTGTTGTTGTGTGTTCTTCAACAAGGTTTAGTTGGTGCCGTGGTGTTAGTGGAGTTGATGTTAGATTACAAAACACAGGGGATTTTCTGAACAACCGGTATTTTCACGCGACATGTATTTATCCTAAGTTGGTACGTTTTGTTTTTGGCATTTAAATGTTAAAGTCTAGCTACTGTCTTTATGGGAAATTTTTCTGCTGAGTGATTACGGATATGAACATGCTATGGGTAAACAAGCTTTTGGCATCAGTTATTAGATCAACAATTCAACAATGGTTTGATATTGACCTTGGTATACAATGATGTTGTCTATCTAAACATGGCCTGGATTGATAATTATTGACTCCTATAGGGGCTTCCACATACTAATGTGATATGGTGTCCCAGGATTGAGTCAGCAAAATTTCTATGAAGTTTTTGGTGCCCCAAAGGATGCTAATCAGGAGGATATCAAAAAATTATTCCAAGTGGTGGGTACATCACTACATTTCTTTGATCTTTTGTCCGCCTGGAATAGTTATTTTAATATTTTCTTACTTCAATTATTTAGTTTTTTATATTGGTTTGATACGGGTCTGTAATTGCAGCTTGCCAAAAAATGGCATCCAGATACAAATAAGAATAATCCTGCTGCGAAGAGGAAATTCCAAGAAATAAGGGAAGCCTTCAAGGTTAGTTGCTTGGGGGTGACTTCCTTCATTTTGATTTTCGATTAATTCACT
The DNA here is from genome assembly GCA_023529315.1 of Papaver bracteatum. NCBI lineage: Eukaryota > Viridiplantae > Streptophyta > Magnoliopsida > Ranunculales > Papaveraceae > Papaver > Papaver bracteatum. The sequence goes on along the minus strand of JAJJWX010005189.1, from coordinate 444,845 downwards.
TCAGTGTTGTACATATATATGACATTCTGGGAAAGCTTGAGACCATTTTTTCTAGATTGATAATTTTGTGCCTTCTTTGTTGACAACATAAATTCCAGACTCTTAGGGATACTGAAATGAGGGCTCAGTATGATATGGTAACAACTCATTTTTTCTTCATGTTTGCATTTCTTGGAAAGCTTGTGACCATTTTTGCTAGATTGATAATGGATACTTTTATGCCTTTCTTTGTTAACGAAACGTAAATTCCAGACTCTAAAGAGAGCTCAGTATGATAAGGTACGCCCCAGTTTTTCTTCATGTGTGCATTTCTGCTGATTTGGTTGTTTTATAAATCTAGGATTTTAAGCTAATTTAATTGTTTTTCTTCTTTATGTCAATGTTTGTTGTAGAAAAATGCCAGAGATTACTCTGATAGATCTGCAGGTGCTATATTTTCGGAGGTTTGCTCTAATACTTTCATTCCTTGTCCTCATACTCTGTTCAGTCCTGTCTTAGTTTCTTGTTTTACTTTTAGTCTTATTAATTTGCTTCCAATCTTGTTTTTTTAGGTTACGATCTTGTATTCTTAGTTTTATTTTTCCCTTTTGTTGGATAAGGTAGTTATCATATTGATTATTTTAATGTATAAGTACTAAACTTTGCTTAAAGGTAATCTTAGAAAGATTGATATAGAAGTCACCGAGGTTATCATTTGATATAAATGCATCGCTGATTTTTTGACAATACTTTTTTTTTGTTCAGGCTGATAATTTTCAGAGAGTTGGTGCAGACATACATATTGATGCTAATGTTAGATTTGCACAAGTGAGAATAGATACCTTGTATTAATATCTTCAGTTTTCCATTTATCAGATTGAGAAACACAATATTCTTGTATTCACTTTCAAATGATAGTTTTTCCTTGTAAGAAAAATGAAGAGTTTTGTTATTTTCTTTACGTATAAATGTTTATTTTTATTTGTATCTCTTTTTGTCAAGTTAATGAATTGAGAATCCTTTGTTTCTCACACTTTCTGTTTGTTTTAATCTTACAGGCTATTTTTGGTGGTACAGTTGTGGTTCCAACAATCTTTGGCGATGTGTGTTTAGAAGTATGGTTTCTTTACTCTGTACATTTTTGTTAACATACTAAGGATGTTATTCTTGTACTGCCACAATCACTTGAATTAAAACAATATATAATGTAATAATACCCCCTTACACATGCTTTCATTTTATGATCCTCCCAGACACCAGAGAGAGTTTAGCCGGGACATACTGTAGTAATGAGAGGCATAGGTACATTAACATAGTAAAATTTTACGTTTTTTCTGAGCTCAAACTGCGTGATAGTCTTGACCTTTTGGTTATTCTTGTTAACTAAATTAGGTTTCCCAACACATGGTGGTTATTCACGTGGTGACCAATATGTGCATATCTGCGTCAAATTCTCATCGTAAGCTTAACTTTACACAAATTATTTTTATGATCATACTTTTCTGTACATGCTAGTAAATTCGAATATTTGGAGATGTATTATCGTATCATAGTCATTATTGATTATTCTAGTTTACTAAGATTTCTACTTCCTCTACCCAATTTGGATGCAGATGGTTGGTGTTCAGTCCATGCTCCACCCAGATTTTCTAACTTCACCACAGACAACCATTAGACTTTTAGGGACAAGAGACCATATTGTGTTGGATTACCATTTGTATCTAGACTCCATTTTAATTAGAAGGTTTTCCCTTGCTAAATACCTTACCTGGTTTATAGATAGTTTATTCTAGCATTTTGATGATTTTTATGACAAATGGCTCTTCTAAGCACAATCAATCAAGAATTGAAATCAAAATGAAATCAAAAGTAAAACAAGCACACACAACACAAGGATTTATAGTGGTTCGATCAAGATGATCTACATCCACTTTGGAAGACGACGATAACGATTTCACTAAGATTCAAACAAGATTACAAGAGTATGATTCAAAAACCCCTATCAAGATCAGGCCTCTACTGCCTCTTACTCTCTCTTAGTTACATTGGTTTCTCTTGTTAGCAAAAGGAGAAGAAGTCTCTCTTTTATACACAAAAAACTCACCTACTTAGCAAACCATTTTTGACTACTAGCACACCCTTTGGACTCACCTACTAGCACACCCTTTTGGACTTACTAAACTAGCATTAAAAATACATGATACAAATATAGAAGTATTAGACTTTCTAGAAGCCAACCCTCTTTGAATACTAAACCGTATTCAAGGCACATATGCTACAAATCTCCACCTTGACTTGAATACGAATCTCCACCTTGGCGAGAATACACACCACCTCACCACCTCCGTTCGTATACTACCAATCGGAAAATGATTACTTCCACCAATTTCTCTTGGAACACTACTCATACTTTGAGCTTTCCCGGTTCCACCTGCGACCTTTTGATTACCGGCATTACTGCCACCAGATGCTCTTGGAACACTACTCATACTTTGAGCTTTCTCGGTTCCACTTGCGACCATCTGACTACCGGCATTACTGCCACCAGATGTTCTTGGAACACTACTCATACTTTGAGCTTTCCCGGTTCTACCTGCGACCTTCTGACTACCGGCATTACTTCCACCAGATGCTCTTGGAACACTACTCATACTTTGAGCTTTCCTGGATCCACCTGCGACCTTATGACTACTGGGTTTCCATAACCACACTTCAGCCCGACTCCCGGTATCTCCACCTTGCTCTTGAATACCATAACCACTCATCATCATCGTCTTCGCTCAGCCCCTCAAGGGCTCTTAACACCTGTTGACACCAACCAAGTCCAAGCAATGCTTGAACTTGATATTAGGAAATCGCTTTGTCAACATATATCTACCACCACCATGTGAATCAACCCGAGAAGGACCCCAAAGATTAGAATGAATATAATCCAAAATACCCTTGGTGTTATTAATAGTTGTACTAAACTTGACTCTACCCTGCTTTCCAAAGACACAATGCTCACAAAAATCAAGCTTTCCTGTTTTATGACCACCAAGCAATACATGCTTTCTCAAAACATCCAATCCCCTCTCGCTCATATGCCCTAGCCGCATATGCCACAACTTGGTAGTATCATCTTCAGAACTTGAAGAACATACAGCTGCATTACCCGTCACAGTAGTACCTTGCAGCGTATAAAGACCATTAATTCTCTCGCCCTTCATAATTGTAAGACTTCCTCTTGAGACACGAATAACTCCACCTTCACCTTGATACTTGCATCCATTTGAATCAAGCGAACCGAAAGAAATCAGATTTCTTTTCAAGTCCGAACATGCCTAAATTTAGTTAAAGTCCTCACCATACCGTCATACATCTTAATTTGAATTGTACCTACACCCACCACTTTACAAGTGACATTGTTTCCCATAAGAACTTTACCACCTTCTCTAGCTTGATAAGTAGTAAACCACTCTCTATGAGGACACATGTGAAAAGTACACCCCGAATCAAGAATCCACCCATTTTTCGAGCTTTCGGTATGAACCGTGAGAACCGTTCCATCATCACTTTCTACTTCAAAATTTGATGCGGTGCCTTGGTTAGTATTCTTCTCAATATTCTTCAATTTTGGACAATCCTTCTTGAAAAGCCCCTTTTCCTTACAATGAAAACAATAGAATTTACCGGATTTTGATTTAGACCTTGACTTTGATCTACTCCTATCAAATACGCCCCTTTGGTTTCCTATTCCTCTAACAAACAACCCATCTCCCAAATTATCTTTACCATCAATACACGTCTTCTTTAACTCCTTAGAATTCAAAGCCTCTTTAACGTCTTCCATGGAAATTGTAGTTTTTCCATACATTACGGTATCAACAAAATTATCATAAGATGGTGGTGAGGAACAAAGAAAACCAAAAGCTTGGTCTTCGTCTTCAATTTTGACAACAATATTTGCCAAATCCAAGAGAATTTTATTATAATCATCAATATGATCTATAATAGACATTCCTTCATGCATTCTAAGAGTATGTAATTTCTTCTTAAGATATAAACGATTAGTTACGGGTTTTTTCATATACCTCTTTTCCAACTTGTTCCATAGCCCGTCCGCTGTCGTTTCCGTCGCAACTTCTCTCAAGACCTCATTGCCCAAACACAATAAAATTGTTCCATGAGTTCTTCCTTTGCTTCATCCGACAATGTTGTTACTAGAGCCATTTTCCCCTTCAAAGTTTTCACCAAACCTTGTTGCACCAAAATATCCCTCATCTTTAGCCTTCATAAATTGAAATCATTCCTTCCATCAAATTTCTCAATCTCATACTTTGCCGCCATTGTAGATCGCTTCCACCCGGAGCTCTGATACCAATTTTGTAGGACCTCCACGGACCGCCGCACCCTCTTCGGGCACGACCACCTAGCACTGATACTGTCCCCACTTGACCACCTTGAAGTTAGGTGTGGGGTTTCTATCTAAAATGCCTCGGTACTATGTAGGGGGAATGTCTTGCTTATATATCACCATATGGAACTTGTTCTCCTCCATGTGGGACTAGCTTTAACAACCCCATGTGTGACTCACATGTGTGTATTTGAGCCACACAACTCCAACAATCTCCACCTTAGCGAGAATACACACCACCTCGCCACCTCCGTCCGTATGTTACCCATCGGGAAATGATTACTGCCACCAGATGCTCTTGGAACACTACTCATACTTTGAGCTTCTCGGCTCCACCTGTGACCTTCTGACTGCCGGCATTCCATAACCACTCTTCAGCCCGACTCTCGGCAACTCCATCTGGCTCTGATACCAATTTGTTATGACAAATGGCTCTTCTAAGCACAATCAATCAAGAATTGAAATATAAATGAAATCAAAAGTAAAACAAGCACACACAACACAAGGATTTATAGTGGTTCGATCAAGATGATCTACATCCACTTTGGAAGACGGCGATAACGATTTCACTATGATTCAAACAAGATTACAAGAGTATGATTCAAAAACCCCTCTCAAGATCAGGCCTCTACTGCCTCTTACTCTCTCTTATTTACATTGGTTTCTCTTGTTAGCAAAAAGAGAAGAAGTCTCTCTTTTATACACAAAAAACTCACCTACTTAGCAAACCATTTTTGACTACTAGCACACCCTTTTCGGCTCACCTACTAGCACACCCTTTTGGACTTACTAAACTAGCATTCAAAACACAAGCTACAAATCTAGGACCTCCACGGACCGCCGTACCCTCTCCGGGCACGACCACATAACACCGATACTGTCCCCACTTGACCACCTTGAAGTTAGGTGTGGGGTTTTTATCTAAAAGGCCTCGGTACTATGTAGGGAGAGTGTCTAGCTTATATATCACCATATGACACTTTTCTTCCTCCATGTGGGACTATCTTTAGCTATCCCATGTATGACTCACATGTGTGTATTTGAGCCACACAACTCCAACAATCTCCACCTTGACTTGAATACGAATGATTGTAATGGAGACTTTCCAAATTGGATAGCCGGCTTTATTTAATGGTTGAAATTGCAGGCCGAAGCCAATTTCGTCTACTGTGAATCTGGACAATGTGGTATGTCTTATTGTGTGTCTGATCATTATTTTGGTGTTCAAATCCCCAGAAGATAAAGTCTAACAGTTGCACGACTATCTGATGATGTATGAGGTTAATCAAATCATCTCTACTTCTTCCACCATGAGGTATATATTTCGTAAAAAATTGTTATTTTTATCCCATCAATTCGAGAAACTTTAGAAATGTAATTTCTTTTACATTACCCAGTCCGAAAGTCAATAGTTTGTTCATAATTTCTTTTTATGAACTACTTATGTAAAAAAAGATACAATATTTTCTAGCCGTTTAGTTAAGTACTGCTAAAGTTTTAGTATGTGTATACAAAAACAATTACATCAATAGAAAATCACCCGAGCATTCTAACATGTATTCACTTTGCAAATTTTTTTAATTGAACAGAGTTTTATTTTTTTCTTGAAAGTGAGAAAGTTGAAGCAGAGAGTTGGAGAAAAGTGTCTTTTGTTTCGATTTAATTTTGTAGTATAATTTTGTCAAAGTACATAAATTCAAAATTTTATTAGCATTTGAAAGAATTTGGATCTACCTTCACAATCGTTAGATAATGAACATCACGAACATCACGAAACTACCGATTGAGACTAACGAAATTCGAAATTTTATTAGCTTTTGAAAAATTAGAATTTGGAGCTACTATTCCAACCGGTTGATAATGAACATCACGAAATTACTGATTATGCTAATATTGGACCATTTTACCCCTTAAAGGCCTTGTCAAATAAGCTCTTCCGTTGAACGGTGATGAAACCCTCACTTCCTATTGGCAGAAAAATGCCTTTTCTTACGTAGAAGCTACGGTGAGGACGTTTGACATAACTTTCTTGGTCGGGATATTAAAATTTGGGTTACACTTTGTTTACATTAGGTATTTAACCGTCTGTTAGTAACAACGTTAACAAAATAACACTTCCGTGAGAGTTTTAATCTAATTAATTTCTTTTCACCGTGTTTACACAAAATATTTAACTATACGTTAGTAACACCGTCTAAGGTGGACAATACTTTCGTCAAACCACGGAAAAAATTTCCAATAGAAAATTTTGCTTAAATTTTTTTAACTTAATTTATAGAAAAGGAAAACTTAACTTACCGTGTTTAGAATTTTATGGAAGTCCAAACTCAATTAGGAATCGAGTACCTATATTAAGACTTTTTTTTCTTCCAAATTAATGCATAAAGGGAAAAAAAAACTCATATTGTTTGGAAAATAAAAGGAAAAAAATAAATAAAATTCGCACATATTTCTTATCTATTTTCCACCTATTTAGTGCATCGAGAGTCGAGACGAGACATGGCCCAAATCAAAAATATATCGACATGGACGGGACGAAGGCGCGCGCACACCCAATCAAAAATTAGGTTAAAAAAAATGCTCAGTGCATAGCACGGGGCTCTAATCTAATAAGAGTATAATCGGTAGATAAAGTATTATATTATCTACCAATTCTGGGATGTTAATGGCTTTGAATGCATTCAAGTCTCTTTAATCATTATTGGACCTTCAACGTGATATTTTTCACAATGTTTCCTACATTTTTCTTCATACTCATCCATTTATATTATTAATTTTAGGTAAATCTAGTCTTTTCCCACTTTTTTTCTTCTTCTTCTAAAATAATTTTCCTCTACGTAAGAAATTTCTTCCAATTGTAAAGTTAACTACCGATTGTTAAGGGTAGATTTATCATTATGAAGAACGGGACAAAAGGGGTGGGTTCATTTTAGGTTTGGACGACCCTATTTTATTTTATTAGTCGTCCCAAATTCATTTCAAGATTCCGCTAAAAATGCCAGTTATTTTAAGTGTAAAACACGTTTTATAAGACAGTCCGTTATTTTGGCATGACAAAATAAAAAAAACATACACGAGCAGGTCCAGTACACGCTAAACAACCAGAGAACGGCTGAATACCCTAAATCAAAATCCCCACGCTTATAAAAATAAGCTATTTCTAATGCATGGAAAATGGCAATTATGGGCTGTGAACCCTTACCTCTGCAGTGGGTGGGAGCCAGGTTAGCAATTCCGTGTAGGCAGTGGCAGAGCCAGGAAGTTGGAAAGGGGGATTAAAAAAAATTGCCAAACGATGAGTTTGTTGACTAGTTAGTAAACATTATAAAAAAAAATAAAAAATTTGCCGATTTAGCGCCTAGGCAACAAAATCTTTCCTCTTCTAGGCCCTTGATGACTAGTTAGTAAACATTTTAACTTGTAAGCACCAAATAGACAATTAACGATATAAAATACTTACTTTGATTATCAAATACTGTAATTATACTTTTCTTGATTGTTGATTATAATGAAGTAGTGAAGGGAAATCCTTACCTACTAATGATTGTTCATAATCATGTTCAATTCCATCCAAAACTAAACTTGATCCACGGACTCACCTTGTTTTCTCTGTTCGGTGTTATAACACTAACAAGCACCTACTATATACTTAAAAAATTGGAATATGGAAGAATAGTTTGGTTAGACACGTAGTTGGGCTAGGATGCTGGGATTGCTTGGTCTCTTTACGGACTTGGTGGACTAAACTGGTTGAGGTGGTGGACTAAATTGGTTTGGTAGGTGGACTAAATAAAAAAAATATCAAAACTAAGGGTAAACTTACGTACCTGTGATAGTTTTATCATAAAAGGGGGGGGGGTATCCCCTTTGCTTCACATACGAGTATTCGGTCAAAAATCCGACCATCAATTCGCGATCCGACAGTAATACCGAACGGCATACAAATGTGTATAGTTCGGTTTAGAGATATGGATTAGACATATATTAACCTATACAAATGTGTATAATACCGAACGACATACAAATGTGTATAGTTAGGTTTAGAGATATGGATTAGACATATATTAACCTATAAAAAATCATTTTTAACATAATCTCTCCTTAGATATTATGATTTAATAATTTATATATGATATGAACATTACAATCAGGAAGACAGGGAGACCCTCTATCTCCCTACCTCTACATTCTTTGCTCTGAAGCTCTATCTTCTTATATAGATACCCTTCAGAGTAAAGGTGTGTTAGATTGTATTAAGGTTTGCAAAAATGCCCCAGAAATGACTCACATGTTATTTGATGATGATTCCCTGTTATTTTCTAAAGCTATTGAAAAAAAAAAATTATGTCATCAAGGACTATCTTAAAAAATATTGTTTAGCTTCTGGGCAAGAAATAAATTTTGAGAAATATGGTATCTTGTTTAGTAGGAAAATTCCAGAACATAGGATATTCAGAGCAGAGATTTGGGAGAAAAATACCTTGGTAGTCCTACTGTTTTTCAAGATTCTAAAATACAAACTCGCATGGGAATTCTCCAAGTTTTGGATGCTAGGTTATCTATCTGGATCCATAAGCTCTTATCCCAGGCTGCCAGGACTACCCTGATTAAGCATATTGGTCAAGCCATTCCTCTATTTCAGATGGGAGATTTCCTTATCCCTAAACATCTGTGTAGGAAAATGGATTCTCATCTCTGCAAATTCTGGTGGGGGGAGACCCTAGACCCTAAAAAAAAAAAACTTCACCTACTAGGCTGGGATATATTATGTTCCCCTAAAAGTGAAGGTGGTCTGGTGTTTAGGAAAGCATAGTTGAACAATGCTAGCTAGGAATGCTTGGAGAATTCTGGAAAAACCTAATTGTCTCTTGGCTACTATTTTGAAAGCTAAATATTTTCCCAACACTGATTTTCTTAATGCCAAATGTTCTGCTAATTCCTCTTGGACCTGGAAATGCCTCCATGCCATTAAGGAGCTTATTAAACACTTTATTTCTTGGATTGTTGGGGATGGTCAATTTATTGACCCATGGTGTGACAAGTGGATTCCCAGCATGGGATCTGCCACACCCAACCCTCTTGTCCCTCCTGATCCAAGTATCAAGGTTTCTTACTTTATTGACCCCATTTCTAGGTCTTGGGATGTCCCTAGACTTACTACCCATTTTTATGATGCTTCTGTCCAGAAAATCATCACCATTCCCTTAAGCCATCTTTGCACTCCTGATAGGAGGGCTTGGGAACTTTCTAAGACTGGAAAATTTTCTTCAAAGTCTGCCTACTTGGGGCTTAGAGGCATGAGGACCTCCCCTTGTAAAAATATATGGAAGTGTATTTGGAAATTGAAAGTACCTTACATAATACAAGTTTTACTCTGGAGAGCTTCTAGAAATGCTTTACGTAGTAGGGTTTTCCTCCAAACTAGAATGCGAATGAACTGTGTTGATTGCACTAGATGCTCTCATCCTCTTGAAACTATTATGCATGCTCTGGTTAATTGCTCTTTTGCTAGCAGGGTTTGGTTTTTATCTGATTTCAATATTAACACCCAGTTTTTTCAGAACAAATCTTTCACAGAATGGTTGATCTTCTGGCTTGTTGATCCTGTTTCCAAGATCTTTGATGAAAACCAATGTCTCTTTGTGGCTATCCTTTTGTCCTTATGGACAAGTAGAAATAACCTTGTTTTCCAAAATACTAATGAAAATTTTTCTACTGTTATTTCTAGAGATAAAGCCATGTTTCTTACTAGGAAGTCTATTTTCCCTAGTGTGCTTGCTGTTTCTAGTCCTTCTGTCAGTTTGTGTGACCACTTGATGCCCCCTCCCTTTGGATGGATTAAATGTAACACTGATGGTGCCTTTGATTTCTTAACTGGAGCTAATGGTGCAGGGTATGTGATGCGGGACTTCTCTAAGAAAGCTACTTTTTGTGCCTCCCTGGTGTTTGATGTTTCCTCTGCTGAAGAAGCTGAAGCTAGAGACATTTGGACAGTTCTAAAGAAAGCTGTGGAACAAAATATATCCCACATCATTGTTGAAAGTGATGCTAAATCTCTCATTGACAAGTTTTCGGCTGGAAATTTTGAGGGAGATACTAGGACGGATGTTATCTTTAAAGACATTTTCTTCTTCTCTTTTAAACTTATTGCTTGTAATTTCATTTTCCAACCTAGGACTTGTAATTCTGTTGCTCATGAGCTTTCTAGCTAAACAACTCCTCCATGTACTGGTCTACACCCCCTATTTGGATCCTTCCAACAGTTGTGGAGGACCATTAGCTCTTTTGAGAGCCTTTGCTTATAAAAAAATAAAAAAAATAACATTACAATCAGGAAAATAACATGTTCATTGGTGTATGTAAATTTTTAAAAATAAAACATGGCAAAGTATTATACAGTTTATATGATCAAACCTAGTGACAAAACCCCTAGGTTAACAAACTAGTGATAAGAAAAAACCGGTCATATTATTTTTAACAAATAAAAACCATTTGATTAAAAAGAGATACAAAAACCCCAATTCTTTTTATAAAAAGTAAATTGGATCCTTAATTTTTTTAATTATTCCGTAACTGCCCTTCTCTATCTTCTTATCCATACGAGACTTATCCCATCTCCGTCTCTCTAACACCACAAAATCACCTCGCCTCCTCGTCTTCCTCTACTACCACCAAAACCCCAATCATCTCCTGATCCACAACATTTCCTTCTCTTCTTCCTCTACCACCACCAACAGAAACACCGCTCCTTCTATTCTTCCTCTACCACCACCACCAGCAGCACCTCCCCCTCTTTTCATTTTTGTAGTTATGTAGAACCTAGGGTTTCAAATCGCTTGAAATGGAAGAAGAAAAAACCGACATTGGATGATATTTTGATTCAATCACGTCTCCTAAGGTTAATTCACCAGCATATCTATGATTGTTTGTGTTTCCATTATCATTTTTTTCTTTCTAAAAATTGATTCGTGATTTGTTATCATATCCTCATCCAAGATCACCACCAAAGTATCCAGATATGACTCGGAAGCATGGAGAGCTTGTCAAAGTTCAGAAATTGGAGAGGGAGATTGGGGTTTTGGAGGTAATCATATCTAATTTCATAACCTCCTTTTCATTTCTAATTTCTCAGAGAAAAAATTGAACAAAAATCCCATTTTTGTTTTTCTGTTATGGGGTTTAGGGTTTTGATAATTGAGTGTGTAATCAGTCATTTTCAATCAAAAAGGTTAGCAAATTTTGGTTCCCAAATTGGTATTTTTTGGATTGTGTCTGTGAATTTTAGATCTTGATAGTTAAAATGTCAACTTTATTTATTAGGATGAATATGAAAATCCCCAAATTGAAATGGGAAAAAAATTCATGGTGAAAGTGATTTTGGCCTAATTTTGTGTAATTTGTTTGCAAACAAGAGGAATTGAAATTAGTTGAAAACCTTCAACCTGCCTCTAGAAGCTGCAAAGAGTAAGTTTTTTGGGTTCTTTTATGTGGAATTCTTGCCATGGGGGGTCAATTTCCCCCCAATTGCTTATGTTTTGTCTGCCACTTTATGATTGTGCAATGTGTGTATGACTTTGGTGTTTCATCTGAAGTGTTGTGTGATACTTTGCAGGGTTAACAGTTACGTAGCTGCGAATTCAGATCCGTTGATACCTGTGTATGATTACTGACTTTTAGTAGTGTAAGATTTTGTAGGTTGTTGATGGGTAGATTACTTATGAATTTGGGTTTCTTGCAGGAACCGGAAGACTCGTAGATCATGTCGATTTTGGAGGTGGCTTTGGTACATTTTCCGCAATCCCAATTCCATGTCATTATGAATTTGGATTTGCTAATTTTTCCTTGGAATGTTTCACTTAGTAAATACATTCATAGAAACAATGAACTTACATTTGGCCATACTCGTAGATTCGGATGGTATATTCTTTTGGTTCTGATTTGTTGTTTTTTTTTTTGGTTGATTTTGAATGGATTAAACCCGGATTATGGGGTTTGCTTGGTTTCTGATGGTAATTTTTGTTTATTTGAAGGTTGATTGGCTAAGCGAGTTTGTGGAGAAAATGTGGCCTTACTTGGACAAGGTATGTGTGTTTAAATAGTTTTTTTTTTTTTATGAGATTGTTTTTTAGGTTGAGCTTTGAATGGGAGATGTTTATTATTGTAGGCAATTTGTAAAACTGCGAAAGCTATAGCTAAAACAATTATAGCTGAGAAAACTCCAAAGTATAAAATTGACTCGGTTGAATTTGAAGTACTTACTTTGGGCGTTTTACCACCAACTCTTCATTTGCTAACCAATCTTTGTTACATGCTCCATATCAAGTTAACAGTTTACAGTGAATAGTCTAATCCAACTCGGTGGCTCATACTGTTTTTTTATCTCTATATGAACTTTAATGAAAGTTGAAGCATTTTTCGGAACCTAGAGTGTCACATTTTGCACACTCATTATACCAAAGCTGCAGAGATAATTTCCATAATTAGGTGCGTGATAATTCTATGTATTCCCTAGATCCAAATCTTAGCCAAAGTGACTGAAGTTTTAAAGGCATTGGAAATAACGTAAGTCGCTTCGACTTATAAACCTATCTTGTTGTTAAGGAGGTTTTATACGTATAATGTGTTGGATTAGAGCCCAACAGTTTAGTCTTTAACCGTTGAGTGAGAAACTATCTTAGTTTGTAGTTGGCTGCAGAGAGAATACTAGATGCATGATGTATCAATTGAATCACTCGATTTTGTTCCTTGAAATTGTTAATTGGGTTTTGTTATCTTGTGCATCCAAGCACAAGATAACGCCCAATCATTACATTGGGAATGTGCAAAAACAATAAAAAAAAAAAAAATGTGTTTATTTGCATTGAACATTGCAAAACTTCATTCTTGAAAATGCATGTTAGTAAATATATGTTGCATTGCATTCTCCAATGCAAATAAACACAATATTTTTTATTTTTTTAATTATTTTTGCACATTCCCAATGCAATGATTGAGTGTTATCTTGTGCATGGATGCACAAGATAACAAAACCCTTGTTAATTTAGGTGTTAACCAAATATGAAATGTTTTATTTTTTTAATTATGCAGGCTTTTAGCTTTGATGATTTGTAAATAATAGTCCATTTGCTTGATATCTTTTATTGTAACCATTAAATGAGCTCTTAAAATATTATAAACTCGTGTTTCCGCATTTGTTTCAGGAATCAAAGTTTATATATGACTGATGCAAAGGAGCTGATAATGGAGCCATGCTTGAAATGGGCAGGAAATCCTAATGCTACTGTTGCCATCAAGGCATATGGGTGAAATGACAATACATAGAAAAATGATGAAACCTAAATAGGTTTCATCTAGTTTTGGTGAAACCTTTTTTGGTTTCATCATTGAAGCTGTGTTGGTGAAATGACAATATGTGAAAAATGATGAAACCTAATTAGGTTTCATCTAGTTTTGGTGAAACCAATTTTGGTTTCATCATTTTTCCTGTTTGGTTTCATCATTTTTTTCTGTTTGGTTTTATCATTTTTTTCTGTTTGGTTTCATCATTTTTTTATGTTTGGTTTCATCATTTTTTTAAGTTTGGTTGAATATTGATCAATGAAATTCATTTTTTTGGCGATGCGTGGTGGTTGGTGGTGGTGGTCGGTGATAAAGGTGGTGCTGCTCGGCGACGGTAGTTGGTGGTGGTACTATGGTGGTTGGCTGCTCGGAGGGTGTTGGCGGTGGTGCTGAATGGTAGCGGTGGTTGGTAGTGTTGATGCAATTGCTCAGTAATGGTGGTGGTGGTGCTAGTGGTGTGGCAGGATTTGAGCCAAGGAGTAGTTGAAGTTGCGATGAAAGAATCGAGCCAAGGAGCAATTGCGATCACGAAACCAATTATGGTTTCATCGTATTTATGATGAAACCAATTTCGGTTTCATCTATTTTTTGGTGAAACCAATTTTGGTTCCATCATTTTTTTCAGTTTGGTTACATTATTTTTCACGAGAAATTATTTGCACGCGAAATTTTGGTTCCATCATTTTTTTCAGTTTGGTTTCATCATTTTTTTCTCATTTTCAGTTTGGTTGCATCATTTTTTCTCATTTTGGTGAACATTGATCAATCAAATTAATTATTTATGGTGGCGGAGGTTGTTTGTTGGGGGTGGTGGTGATAATGATGGTGTTTCTCGGTGACGGTGGTGGTCGTATGTGGTTGTGGTCGTTGGCTGCGGTGGTGGTGGCGGTTGGAAGTGGTGGTGGTGGTTGGTGACGGCGGTGGTGGTTGGCGGCGGTGACAGAGGTGGTGGGCGGAGCCGGCGACGGTGGTACAGTGGTGGTGGTGGTGGGAGGCGACTGTGGTGGCCTCAACAAAGATAAAGATGGGAAGGAGATGAAATGTTATCTTATGGATTTAAGGAGAAAGAAACATCACAACCAAAGCAGAGGGAAAGATGAAAAAAAGAGAAGAGGGGAAGAAGGTGGGGGAGGCGTGCAACAGAGAGAGAAGAAAGAAGAGTACATAAAATTGGGTTTATTATGTTAAGGGTTTCTACAGAAATAGAAGTAAAATCCACGGCTAAAATTGATTGATAATTATATCACGTGCGGTTTATTCTTGTCTCACTATAAAACGAAGTTCTTATACTTTTGACTTGAGGGGTGGAGTTGTGGTATCTAAGACCATCTCCAATGAAGGATTTATACCCTTAAATAGGGGAATTGCCATGAATTCCGCAATACCCAGTTTCCCTACCACGTATATAGGGAATTCAATAGGGGAAGCAGTGAAAACTGTTTGTAGATGGAGGAACATTTCAGCGATCGATGCATCAGGGAGTGTTTGGCGTTTATGAAGTGAGTTTCAAGGCAAAGAAATTTATGAGCAAAGACTATGAAACCAAACAAAAATGCATTTCCAAGTTCTGCATTCACATTCACCTGAGCAAAGAAAAAAAAATTTCAACGAGAAACAACAAAACACTTTCAATCGGAAGGAACAAAACACACTTCCCAAACTAGCATAGAACATACCACCAAAACACACCACTGACTATTACGGACACGTAACTGCAATAATACAAACACCGCTACAAACAAATTAATATTTAATTGGAAGGAACAAAACACACTTCCCTCATCGGAGATGGTCTAAAATAAGAAGAGTTATCGACTTCTGGTGCTTGCCTTCTCTAGGCCCGCCTGGCCTAATCCACCCAACCCGAAAGACAAACACACCGTTATTTCGGCAAATAGCGGGGGTGTCCAAATAAAAACATTGCACCCAGTCGGCTGGTCCAGCAGAGATCCTCTAGACGAAAACCCTAAACCTCCCGACTCCACAGAGAAAGAAAGACCAAATAATTTCCTTCCTCTTCAAGAAATTTCATCATTAAGAATTTCTTATCAATCAAAAGGAAATCAATCTCTTATTCTTTTTCCCATTAATTTTAGTTTCATCGAATGGAAGAGTTTCTAAAATCAATACAGATGAATCTCTGCTGCTGCTGTTTAAATTAGGGTTTTACAAATGAGCAGATTTCGTTTATTAGGGTCTATATCCAATATTAGGAAGGTAATATTCTCAATCCCTTTTCATTTACATCGAATTCTACAGGATTTGTAGGTTTTTATTGCATTTTGAGGATCGGAAATTGATTTAATTGGGTTTTTGATTTCGCAGTTTCATCGGCATAAAACTGCATTTTCTTTGGTAACAAATGAGTTCCTTCATCAGGAGAATGGTGGATTGAGGGGAAATTTCCCAAGTAAATTTCTTGTTTATTTTTATTAATTCACTCTTTATATTGATGTTTATGGGGGAGACTATGATGTGATTATTTACCTAGAAAATGTTTGATGAAATGCCCGAGAAAAAAAAAGTAGAGTTACTTGGTGTTGCATGTTATCTGGATGTAACTAACAAAAATGTAAGGTCGATTATCTGTTCTATGCTTTGTGATTGAGTATCACATCATGTCTTATGGTGTTGTAGATTGTGGATTGGATAGACCTAAGTTTGGGAATGTTAGTTTGCTTTTCAGTTCTATGCTCCTGCTCACAAAACCTGTTACTGAAATTGGTTCTCTTGTTTTGTTTATTGTTTGTTCAACAGGTTTACATAGTTGGTGCCGTGGTGTTAGTGGAGTTGATGTTAGATTATTGAACATTGGAGGTTTTCATAAAAAGCGGTGTTTTCACGCAACAGGTATTTTTTTCGTCAGTCGGTACTATTTGTTTTGGACAAATTAATGATCAAGTCCAGCTACTATCTTTATGGGCGATTTTTCTGCTGTGTGATTATGGATTTATGAACATGATATGGGTAACACAGTTTGGTATTCGATGAAACATGTTTTTAATTTATTAGCTTGTGGCATCAGTTATTATTAGATCAACAATTTAACATTGGTTTGATATTGACTTTGCTATACAATTATGTTTCTATCTAAACATGGCTTGGATTGAAAATTGTCGACATACTAATGTTATTTGGTGTCCCAGGATCCTGTCAGCGAGATTTCTATGAAGTTCTTGGTGTCCCAAAGGATGCTAATCGGGATGATATCAAAAAGGCATTCCAGGCGGTAGGTACATTTCTGTGATATGCTGTCCGCCTGAAATAGTTATTTTGTTACTTTGATTTTGTGGTTTGTATTTTTCATATTGACTTGTTAAGGGTCTGTGATTGCAGCTTGCCAAAAAATATCATCCAGATGCGAATAAGAATAATCCTGCTGCAAAGAAAAAATTTCAAGAGATAAGTGAAGCTTATGAGGTTAGTCACTTGGGGTGACTTCCTTTATTTTGATTTGCTATCAGTTCACTTCAGTGTGGTACACTTTGGGAAAGCTTGTAACCGTTTTTGCTAGATTGATAATTTTGTGCCTTTCTTTGTTGGCGAAGGTAAAATCCAGACTCTAAGAGATACTGAAAAGAGAGCTCAGTATGATATGGTAACGACTCAATTTTTCCTTCAAGTTTGAGTTCAGCTGTTTTGGTTGTTTCCTTGGCTCTTTTTCCGTATCATCAATCATCACCATGTCTTGTTTATATTTTGCACGTCAAAGCCCTATAAATCTAGGATTTTGAGCTAATTTAGTTGTTTTGTCGATGCTGTTGTAGCAAAACACCAGCAGTGCTGGCCGAGGAAATCACTATGGTAGAAATCCGCAGGGTTACTCTACCAGAACTGCAGGTGGTTTCAGTGGTTTTCATGAAGAGCATTTCTCTGGTTCTTTCCGTACTATATTTTCAGAGGTTTCCCCTCACTTTCATTCCCTATCCATATACTCTTTCTATCCTGTTTCAGTTTCTTGTTTGACATATAATTTGACTTTTAGTCTTAATTTGCAATAATCTATCTATGATTTTTACTTACAGTAATTGTGTTATATGCTTTTTCAGATCTTTGATGAAGTCGAAGACTTTGCTCCTGAGATACAGGTTAAAAACAACCCTTTTTGCCTATGTGATATGCCAAAGGTTTGAAGGTTAGTCTCTTGAAAAGGTTCTTTTGTCTTTTACAGGTGGAGCTGAACCTCTCCTTTTCTGAAGCTGCACAAGGCTGTCAGAAGAAACTGAAATTTAATGCTCGTGTTCCTTGCGATTCTTGCAGTGAGTAAAAATTGATGTGATTTCTTGCTCTCCTAGGAATGTCATAGCACTAAGTGGGGACTTTTTCCTTTCGTGTATTTCATAAAAACGAATTGATGCCATAACACACCTATAACTCACTCACAATTTTAACATGCAATAAAAATATATTCTAAAAACAAAGGCAATGTGTAAGTATACCAAGTTGAGTTGTTATTCTGCTTAAGATTTTGTTAATTTCATTTGCAAGAAAGTAGAATTAAACAAGTTTTATCAACAGACTAATTTAAGAGATTTAACATCAGTAGTCTGTTTGATTTAGTTTTGGTGTCAAATCTTGTGTGTCTTGTTAAATAGGCCACTAGATTTCTGAATATTAACAGATTTTTGTAGGTTGTTTAAGGGAGCACCTAAAAGGAGACTGATGTTTTCTTCGTCCTGTGTATATTATTATTGCAGATGGACTTGGTTATCCAGCTTATGCAAAGATGAAAGTATGTCCAACTTGCGGAGGAATTGGAAGAGTAAGTGCTCAGATTCATAATGGCAATGGCTTGTTAAGCATTAACTTTAGATAAGCATTGGTATCATGGGGAGAAAATGTTCCTCTACGCTCACTACGGCTTACTCTAGAGTTCGCATCTTGATGTATAACAAAATCATTATTGATATCAAGAAAACCAAAAAGGGGTAAAAACGTCAAATTTGTTGCGTTCTGATGTATTTCAAATGTTTCCTTACTCAGGTTACAATTCCTCCTTTCACATCAACGTGCAGTGCTTGCAAAGGACAGGGTCGAGTTGTTAAGGTATGGAGAAATTATCAAAGTTTACTCCTGGCATTTCCTTTCTAAATATTGAAAGCTTTATATGTGTGTCTGCAGGAAATTTGTACTTCTTGTAGAGGAGGTGGAGTTGTTGAAGGTGTGAAGGAGGTCACCGTTATAATCCCAGCTGGTTAGTTCTGCTTCCTTAGTTATCAAAATCAAAATATTATAGCAAATATTTCACTGTTCATTAGTACCCTACTGAAGATGAATCTTATATGGTTTAGTCGGGGAACTGAACTTGATATACATTCATTTGTATTTCTTTTCATGGCTTAGGCGTTGAGACTGGGGATACAATCAGTGTAAAAAATGCTGGTAACAGTGGCGGACGAGGAGTTCAACCTGGAAATTTACACATAAAACTAAAAGTATGTTTTCTTTTTGTCCCGATCTTGTAGTTTTAGTTTCTATTTGCCTTTGTCGGATAAGGTAGTTACCATTGATTTATCTTCTAGGCTTATATCTGGACACTAAAAAGTGATTTTAAAGTTAAAATAAAAATATACTCCCTATGCAATGTTTGAAACCTTGGAATGGGTAGAACCTAGAAGCCTTCTAAAAAATGAAGAAAATCAACAATATTGGTTAGTTTACTGAATAAGTACAAACTATGCTCAAAACTCAAACGTAGTCTTACAAAGACTGATATAGAAGTCACCGAGCTTATCATTTGCTACAAGAGCATTGCTGATTATATTATTTTTGACCATACTTTGTTTTGCTTCAGGTTGCGAAAGATGCTATTTTTCGGAGAGATGGCGCAGACGTACATGTTGATGCTAATATTAGCTTTACACAAGTGAGAACAGATACCTTGTATTAATATTTTCAGGTTTCCATTTATCAGTTTGAGAAACACAATAATCTTATGTTCACTTTGAACTCCACTTTGGTCGGACAATGTGTTCAATTCGTTTATTTGATAGCTTTTTCTTCTAAGAAAAAAGAATATCGGATACCCTTTGTCATTTTACGTCTGTATGTATTAATCTTTTATTGTATCTGTGTGTGTTTTTTTTTGGCAAGTTATTGAAATGAACATTCTTTGTTTCTCACACATTCTGATTGTTTTAATCTTACAGGCTATTATTGGTGGGAAAGTTGATGTTCCAACATTGTCTGGCAAGGTGCAATTAAAAGTATCGTCTCTTTACTCTATACACTTCTATTCACATACTCATGATGTTCGTTCTTGCACGTGCAACAATCACTTGACTTAATAAAACAAAGATCTGGCCTTTAATCCCCACTCAACATTTTGAAACACCTTTTTAATCTGAAATGTCATCATTAAAATAATATATAACGTTCTCCAGAAAATGAAAAAGTTGTACCTTGCAGATTAATCGAGTCTGGTTGTTAGTTGTTACTTGGTGTCATGCTTTTGTTCTATCTTGATGAATTTACCTCCTTTAAGCAAGAACCTGAGGTATTGTACTGTAGCAAAAGTATGTGGCGAGACTCATTAGAAAGCTTTTGATTAAAAAAATTCAATAGATGACTAGAGTTCGGAGTTATTACATCGTCGAAAGGTGTCACGTATATAATGTTCTCATTTCTCTTCCTTGTCCATATGATGAAACTAAAAGAATTGGCCATCTCACCAAGAGTAACTTACATGGTTTTCATGTGACGTTCCACATTTTTGAAGTGAATGAACCTGTACTGGCTGGGATATAACATTGAAATGCTCCTGTGCAAATTTTTTTTTTTGTTGTCTAGCGTTTTTTTACTCATGCTTTCATTTTATGCTCCTCTCAGATACCAAAGGGAGTTCAGCCAGGACAAACTGTAGTACTGAGAAGCAAAGGTAAACCGGCATAGTTTAATGTTAATCCTCTTTCTGAGCTCAAACTATGCTGATAGTCTTGACCCTTTTTTTTGTTCTTGTTAACAACACTAGGTATGCCAACACATGGTGGTTATATACAAGATTTTGGTGATCAGTATGTGCACTTCTGCGTCAAATTCCCCACGTAAGCTAATCAATTTACTTCACACAAATGCTCATAATATACATTGGTATTATTAGATGTCATTGACTCATTGCACCTTTCTTTGTCTAGTCTTTATCTTGATTTATTTTTTGTTGACTGCATCTATCTGAAAATCGCTTTTATGTTGTGCTTTTTCGTTGAGATTTGTAGGAAAATTTGCTAATTTTAAAGAACGAACTACTAATTTGATGTAGTGGATTCAGAAATATGTAGAATGTTATAGCTTTCTATGTGTCATTATGCATGTCCAAGTTAAGACTTGTTATGCATAATAAATTCTCATCTAGTTTTTGTTGCAAACTGTGTTTTTTTCTCATAGATCCTCTATTTTACATTGCTTTGTGTGACACTGTTATTTTTATTTTCTCCGATCACGTTCTTTTAAAGCTTGATACAATTCAAGGAGTTACCTTCCTTCTGATAGGTTTGCAGAATGAACACCAATCTGCTGTTTATATAATCACATAGCTGAAGTAGTCACCGTGTTTAAGCAATCCTGTAACAAATTCTGAAGACTTTTTTTTTGTTTTTTTTTTTTTGGTGTAGTTCGTTAAATGAACGCCAGCGTGCACTAATGGAAGAATTTGCCAAAGAGGAGTGTATGCATGGAAATAGTGCTCCTGAACCTCAAGGGGAGAATTGGTGAGTGTACACAGATTATTTTTATGATTGTACTTTTCTGTACATGCCAGTAAATTCGAATGTTTTGGAGCTGTATTCAGTATCCTTTTGCTACTTTGTTTTCTTATCATAGTCATTATTCTAACTTGTAAGATTGCAAATACCTGTACCCAATTTAGAGACGGATAGTGTCCAATA
Source organism: Papaver bracteatum (assembly GCA_023529315.1). Taxonomy (NCBI): domain Eukaryota; kingdom Viridiplantae; phylum Streptophyta; class Magnoliopsida; order Ranunculales; family Papaveraceae; genus Papaver; species Papaver bracteatum. Next base: position 423,248 of record JAJJWX010005189.1, on the reverse strand, counting down.
CTTTCTTCATAGCCATTAGGTTGTGTTTAGTCCAGGCTCCAGCTCAAATTTAGTAACTGTACCACAGACAACCATTAGCCTCTCTAGGACATAGAGACTATTTTGTGTTGATACCAAGATTTTATTCGAATTAGAAGGCTTTCTCTTGCTAAATACCTTAACTGGATTTTAGATAGTTGATTTTGGTAGTTTGATGATTGTAATGGAGCTTTTCCAAATTGGATAGCAGGCTTTATCAGAAGCTCTCTACTGGTTGAACTTACAGGTTGAAGCCAGTTGTTGATATTGTGACGGGTCCGAACTTGGTGCTTAATTTCAGCATCTTTTTACTCATCCTGCTTTTGCTGAGCAAAGCCACAAGCTGAAGTCTGACAGGTGCTAGGCCATCTTGATGTAGGAGGTTAATTGAATCATCTATACTTCTCCCACCATGAGGTATTTCTTGAAATTTCATTATTTTTGTCCCGATAATTTCATTATTTCTTGAAAGTACCACTGAAGTTATACTACCTGTATTACCAATTTGAATGATGTACAGAAAAAGTGGTTCACTCCAATTACATCAATAAATGTGCACTCTCTCACTTGGCAAATTTTGTTTCTTTCTTATTTTGTGCCTATAAACCTATTCCGTATCCATTTTGGTAAGAAAATTTCGGTTATCCGCATACGTGAATTATGTTATGGACTGTATCCACATAAGGAAAAAAAAAATCATAAAATAATTAAGCCCTAACCAACCATCCCAGACTGGTCATGGGGTTATCATTTCGTTTGAAACTAAAAAGACACTGACAATAAAATCAGAAAATCAATCATGCTATTTGAGAAAATTACAAGATAGAAAATCAAGTACTGTAACTGAAAAGAAAAGAAAGAAGACAGCACTTGAAAAGTCTTACAATTTCAATGGAAATTCATCATATTTGTGTTTCTTAAACTGGGAAGATGGTTCATATGTGCATGTTCGTTTAAGGAGAGCTGGATGAGTCTTGCTCTAATTCTGATTTCTGCTTCTTGGCTTTCTTGTTTGCTTTGAGCTCACCCCAAAAGTAAGAGATGAAGCCCCAGAGCGAGAGGAATAATGCAATACCCTTTTCAGCTTTGAAACTCTCATGATAGAACACAACAGATAGGATCTCTGTAAGGGGCAGTACAACTACTGAAATAACACCTGCATGCAACGAAGTAGAACAGAAGATGACTCCTACTGTTCCGACGAAGTACATCTGCCAAGTTATGGCGCTCGCCACAAGCACTATGTAATAATTGATCTCCCCGAGCCCGTACTCTCTTCCTTCTCTCGGAATTACCTTGCAAGTAACAAATTCAAAAGCCGAATCAACACCCAACATCAGATTCTCAGGTCAATATCAACACTCAATGCATGGATTATGTGCCATCCTAGTAGGCATACCCTACAAAGCTTCCAATGAAGCGTCATAGTGGATGTCCAAATCAACTCAACTTATAAAAAGAAAAGGGCACTACTGATTAAAATAGGCAAAAGTTGGAGCACTTGAGAATCTAATACGTATCTTTGTAAAGGGACTTTTTATGGAAATCATATTTCGAATCGGACAGAACAAAACTCACTATATTCATTTAGATGGCTAGGAGAATATACCCCAACATATATCATGGTTTTCTCACAGCTCTATAATATGTGCCTTTCCGTTTTGGTCAGGCAGACCCAGATGGTCTGCCAAAGGTCACAGACCCTAACTACAACTGGCTCAAGTCAGACAAATCGTCTGGATCTGAATCAGTATGTTTGTTTCTCAAGTCAGAGCTGACTCATCCGACTCAAAAACAAATTTTCTGGCATCTGACTTGCATCGAGTCAGGGATTGATTCAGATCCAAATTCCGAGTCAGATGCAACAAAAGTGCTGTTAAGTCTTAAACCAATTGAAAGTGAAAACCAAGAGCCATTAGACCCAATAACAAATTCACAGTGATATAGTCATGATTAAGAACTGAAATGTAAAGTGAACGATACATAGTTAGATTGAGAAGATTTGATACCTTGAAGTCATTGTTGGCAATCATTCCAATAGTGCAGAAAAGAGTTGCAAAACCAGATATCACCATCTGCGATTCTATTACCAAACTGTAAGTTATGGCCTGTTTTGATTTCATATACATTAACTCCACCATGGGTAACATTAAACCATTGAATACAGAGGCTGCAATCGTGATCAAGAAACCCAAGTAATAATCTTTCTTGGACTCATTTACGGGTTTATCACCATTACCGTGAAGACCAAGAAGTATAGCTCCAATAGTTAACAACACAACTGCATTCACCGAAAACGAAGTGAACTTCTGCTTAACCATAACAAGAGCAAACCCAGCCGTGAAAGCCAAATGAGTAGACATTATAATGGTAGCTGTTGAAATGGGTAATAACGAAACTCCATAAGTATACAAGTAATCATCAAACCCAGTGACGAGACCGATAACAGCACTGGCTATGAAGAGAGGTTGTGTGATTGTGAAGAGCTTTTTCGGTTTCTCATCTTCATCCCCTTTTATGAAACCACGGCGTCTGAGGAAATATGAAAGCCATAGAGGGAAAATTAAAACCGGAAAGCCTGCAGTCTCTAGACAACTCGAAAGCCATATTCGTTTACCACCATGAATGAAGTAAAGACGAAGTATAAGTGGACCAGCAATGCTGCTGACTGCTAACAGGATGCCATTGAACAACAACAGATATGTATTCATGTTCATCTTGTTGTGTTCAAGCAACGCCAATATTTCTTGTTTTTATCGGATTTCTACTCACCAAGAAATTAAACCACTTAAGTTTGCATTAAATGGATAATGTTGGGTCTGCAAACCACTTTGGGAAGATGTAATATTGAAAATGATTCTGCTGTCTCAACTACTAATAGCAACGCCAAATGGCGTGTTAACAGATGTTGCAGTGCAGACACGTTGAGGCATCCTCTTTTTGTCTACCCACCAAGAATACCATTTTATGAAGACAAACAAAAACCATAAAAGTAAAGAGGATAAAAAGAGATTAGTAGGAAAACCATAACATTTTCTTATACGCAACAACAGTATAACCCAATAATTCTTGGCATAATGCATCTTTTATTAGCTTTAACCGTACTAATCCATTTTGCATTAGAGAACCCACTAACAAATTATCCCTACAAAAATGTTCCTACACCCCACTAGCTTAATCGGCAGACTATATACAATACTGAACCAATCCTCCATCCTGCTCTAGATTCAAACTAATGAATCTAATCAAGGAAGGAATGAGAGCCATTTTATTAGCTTTAACCGTACTAATCCAATGTGCATTAGAAAACCCACTAACATATACTATCCCTACAAAGATGTTCCTACACCCCACTAGCCTAATCGGCTAACTTGATACGAGAATCAATCCCACTAGCATACTCCATATTTAAAAAAAAAAAATGAGTAACCTCAAATCAAATATGAGAATCCATCTACTAGCATTTACTCGAGGTTTAAACTAGTAACTTCAAATCAAATATGTGAGTCAATCTACTAGAATTTACTCAAGATTTAAACTAGTGACCTCAAATACAAGAGCCAGTTCTTTGGCCACTTCATGTATATGTTGTTAACCCGAATCGAAGAAGAGCTTGTTTCGGTGCACAAAGCATGTTAACTAAGTCAAAACAAGCGAGGAAAAACAATTCTGCAACGAATCCAGTACATAGAACACAGTCGGATGACAGCAACTAGTCTCAATTGGCAATAACCTCAAACAAGTTCTTTTTCTTCTAATGAAATAAACGTGCAAAGACGGAAACGTCATAATAGTAAGGGAATATTCGTATGTGATAGTTTATGGGGTTGGTCTTGCATTGATTCTGGGGGGATAAAATCAGGTAAAATATGGTTCTTTCATCAACAAATCTTTTTGAAACTATTAGAAAGTTCTCCAGAGATAGGATAATTGAGCATATGAATTTGTTTGGAATCCAATATGAAACTACTTTTATTAGTATATAAAAGCTAGCAGGCAACTAGCATTGTTGCTTTTTGTAAGTTGTGTGCATTGTCATGTTTACATCCATTAAGTATGAATGATCACACGTCTCCTATGTTTTTTTATTGTTACACTTTCTGTTTTTGTATACATACGAAAGTGATCTCATAGATGGTTGATCATTTTTCACATCAGATATACCGGAAACGATATATTAGACTATGCATTATTAATCATTTCAAAAACAAAACTAGTAATAAAAACCCAAGGTGACCAAAATTGTGGTACAAAAACCCCATTCAAATGTTGGGATCCATTAAAACTCCATCTTAAACAAATTGATACAAAAACCCAAATTTTTAAAAATTAATACAAAAACCCCAAATTTCAAAATTGGTTTCATCAAATTTTTGGGGTTTCATCAAATTTTATTTCATCAAATTTTATGATGAAACCAAATTTTGGTTTCATCAACCGCGAGTTACTTTTATTTTGTTGGGGTTTTTGTGTTATTTTTGTTTTGATGGGTTTTTTGTGGATGTATATTGACACCTTTGGGGTTATAACTCGCAGACCGTTTCAAAAATTCTATTGAACCACACAAAAAAATAATGGGAAAACCGCTCCTCACAAATATTGTACTGGTCCCCACCATAAGTGGCCCCTATTGTCTTTCGACGGGGCCCACCGGTACCCAACTAAAAAAAAAGTGAAAGCTTTTTAAAATGTTGTTTTCGTGTGGTTTAATATCTGGGTTTGTTTAGACAATGGTTCTACACATACCGCCCATTCCAATAACACTAAAATAATATTCCATTTTTATCTCACATTTTTTTTTCTTGGGTCCCGGTGGAGCCGCGGAGGACAGCAGGAGGTCTCGTCATTAATTTTGGTTTGTGTCTGGTTGTTTTAGTGTCGTTTGTAGGGACGGTACGTTAAGAATTTTTCTTGTTTAGAACCACCCCAATCATTTTGAACACCAAGCATTAGGTGGTAGGGCCTGTCATCATATATTCAAAGCTAGCGGAGAGCTTTGATATGGGTGTCGCTTTGATAATACTCCATAACGTTTTTACGTAAAACTAAGTGGAAGAGTAAGATTAAGGCTTTTGAAGCGTAGCTCATGTTTTTATTAATCATGACCCAAAAAATTTAAGTTAAAATGAAAAACCAAAATTACCGAACATAGTCTTAATTTTTTTAATTGATAATCCTTCTTCTTCCCAAAATTAAAATATGAACCCTAATTATTATTTTTATGATCCAAACTAAATTATATTTCAATTTCTTTCTAACGGTTCTTCTCTCATTATTCTTACAAATCAACATATTATAAATTTTAATTTTTTTTACTTATCCTCAAAGAAGAAAAAAACTAAACCCAACTTTTCACTTATTCTATATATTTTTTGATCAAACTATTCAGTGTTGACGAGTTTAGAACTCTAGTTACTAGTGTCTTCACCCAACAAATTACCACTTTACTCCTTTAACACCGTTACAACCCATAATTGGAGATTAATTAACGAAAGATGCAAAGAATACCATATTATATCTCTTTTTTTTTCTTTTCAACTAATACTAAATAGACGAGAACGACAGTTTTGTTCTAATAAACATGAAAACATATCTATATCAGCTGTCATATATACTCTCAACAATCATATTGACGGTAAGTTAGAACGGAAGATGAAAGTGAAGAAAAGAACCCAATTTGTTTGTACTCCAATTGAGAGAGGAGGTCTGGGAGTCAAGAATCTTCAACAATTCAACTTGGCAATGATTTCCAAATGGTGTTGGCGTTACGGCTTGGAGAAAGAATCGTTGTGGTATTCCATTATCACCTGAAAATATGGGTTATCTTCCTCGCACTTTGGTTCCCGATAAAATTAAAGGCTCATATGGCACATCATGTTGGAAAGGGATAACAAAGTATGCGGATAAGGTAACTCAATACTCTTCTTTAGTTGTTCAAAATGGAAACTTCGTATCTTTTCTCGGTCCGATTTATGGGTTGGAAATCATACTCTTAAATTTTTATTTCCATCATTATATAAACTCGGTAGAAATAAAAATGGATCTCTTTCATCCCATATTGTCAGTGCTGAGAATACAAAAAGTTGAATTACATCTAAGAAGAGCTCTTTCGGATGAAGAGGCAGTACATCTAGCATCTTTATTAGATATCATTGGTCCGGAGCCTCCTCTTTGTGATTCAGATGATAGAAGAAGATGGTCTCTTTCCCCTACCGGAATTTTCTCAACGGGTTCTCTATATGCTGCTTTACACCAAGGTAATAGCTTCCCACTTTTCCCCTATAGAACTATCTGGAATAACAAGGTTCCACACAAAATAAATTTCTTCCTATGGATTGCTGCCCATGATAGGATTATTACCATTGATAAGTTTGTAGACTGGGGTTACCATCATGTCAATAAATGCATACTTTGTAATTGTGCCGAGGAAAATATAAAGCATTTGTTTTTCGAATGTTCTTTCGCAAGAAGTATTTGGTCTTACATCCTTCCATCTCACGGAATTTATGGTGTTTGGCCTTCCACCATCCTTAATTTGCTGCAAGTGTGGCATACACTCAAGGATCCTGCTGATGACAAACTAGTTTGGTCACTGATTCCGGGTGCTGTTTTGTGGAGTATATGGACTGAGAGGAACCTGAGAACTTTTGAAGAGAAGGTCACAAATGTTGATTTAGTTGGGCAGAATACTAGAGCTTTGTTACTCTCCTGGGCATCTATTTTCACAAATAGTTTGAATGGGAATTCCAGTAGTGTTCTATATAACTGGGATCTGGTGTTTTTGTAACTCTCTATACCTTTTGTACCTGTTTGTTCTCTCTTACTCCTTGTAAGAGTTATCTTGTATATTCTTCTTTCTCTAATAAATTCTTCTTTTATCAAAAAAAAAAGTGAAGAAAAGAACCCCAGCAGCATGTCTTCTTTCAGTTCGATCATTTACTTGCTCCTGTTTATAAAGCTAATTCAATTTCCGCCACCATTTCATCCCATTTGATGATGAATTTCACCATCTCATTAACTCTTTATGAAACCAAAACCCAGACAATTCCATCCTCTCAAACACCTTAGATCCAAAAACATATCGATAGAGTCATATGTGTTTGTTAGGCTTGCTCATTACTTTTTTTATTGTGCTCCGCGTTTATTTGTGTTCATTCATACCCATGCATCATATATGATGAAGGTAAACACTTCCCTCATGGTTTAATATATAGTCCCACATCGCGAGGAACAAAATCCTAATAAGGTTTAAATAGTGCCAGCGGGTCCGTATTAACCGGACCTCAGGACGAAGTGAGCGGGTTCTTCATTGGATACAGGAAAGTCCCCGGGCCTTTGACCGTAGAGATACGGGCTCGGAAACGAGTAAGACGCGCATAGACGTCCGCTTGCTTTCGGGCAAAAGGCTGAGACACGTGTGGAGCCTGGATCTCTTTGCCGTCGCAACCTTGGCCGATTTAACACAGTTATTCACTTGGTCCACTGGACTAACTGAACGGGGATTACGATTCTGATGTCCACCCTTTTTTTTTTCTTTCGTTTTGTTATCGTCTCTACCTGGTCCTGAATGGATTGTATAGATTGAAAGCACAAATTTTCTTAAAAACAGTAGACTAAACATTAATAAAGACAACTACTACATATAAATCAACTTTGGTTATTGGTAGAGAAAAGAGAATTGAAACAGAAAACTATCACAAATTCCATCCTAGAAGTTGTACTCGTCAAATTTCAAGCACAATAGCAAACTCCAAATTCTCACGGTGCTTGGTAGAAAACGAATCTTTCTACTGCCTTCAAAGACTATTTTTAGTTGAGCACCCAAACAGAAAAATAAAATCTCTAGATGTACCAGCTTTTTATATGGATCTTTAAGCGTGAGAACTTGTTTTGTATGATCTAACAAGTCTTAAATCAAAACGAGAATGACCTAACAAACTCTTAGCATCCAAGAAGAATGAAGTATATGAAACTAGGATTCAGAAAAATCTTAAAATTAACCTAAATAGTTAACAATAGAGATGAGAATGTCACTGCAAAGTAGGAAAATGATCACAAAATCAAAATAACTCAAAAGAAGCTTCTCCGTTACGGCGAGTGCCTGGTTAATCACACAACTTTTCTGTTCCCGCGAGTGACTGGTTTATCACCTGAAAATTCGTAAAATTTAGACTCATCAAGATGATTTAAACGAATAACCTACTCCAATGAAACTTTGTGATTCTGTGAAAGAAAAATTTAACTTTTACCTATATAGGCTTGATTAGGTGCAGATTCTACCATCTTCATAGCAGAAATTATCTCTACTTTAATATAGAGAATATCATCAAAGATAAATCCTTTTTCGGGGTTAAGTTCTTTACGACTCATTGCTTCACACAACGTAATCTGATCTTTAGACATTTCACATTCCTTAACTAAGGAAAACATAAGATAAGATAGTCAAAAATTCATGCATACGAAAAACAAGTTTAAGTGTACAAAACCCAGTGTGTTAAAAATAGGGTTTCGACCAAACCAAAAAAAAGTGTTAAAAAATAGCGGCAAATTAATATGATGTTAATACCATGTTTTATTGTCTGCTTCTTATCTTTTTGATTGACAACGGCCAAACTATACTCGACGTACCACGGTCCGGTCCTCCTAGGGGAAAGACCTATTACAAATTGTTCTCCATTGAAGGTCACAAGTCCTTCAGGTGATTCGAAAGTTTCATGCAGCCCTTCTGGTTCAATACTCAAAGTCCTTGTTACAAAATAACAACACAGCTTTTATCAGAATTTCAAAGCATATGAAGATGCAAGAATAGTGAAAGAAATAAATCGAGACATAAAGAGTACATACCACCAAAGACCACATGCAGAGAAAATTTCAGAGTAATGTGTTTTACTACCCAAACTAGAAAACTTTTCAATCTTCCATACGTATTTACTCGGAATACACGAAGTCATGACTATTTTGATTGATCTGAAAGAGATGAATTTTTTTGTGAACCTTGTTCGTAAGGATCTCTGCCAATAATTTATAATGAAAAAGAGGAAAAAAGCTTCCGTTATTTATAGCACAAGTATCGATCTCATGTAAGGAAAGTAGAGTGTTTCCTGCTTTTTTCTAGTCAGTTTCAATATTGAGATCGGTTACCTAGTCAAAATATGAGTTTTTGTACTAGGTGTACGAGCTTCCTAGTACCAATGTCCCGCCATTAGATTAACTAGCTAGGGACAAGAAAGTTGTCACGACTTCGTCAAAACTGGTTGACCAAAGGGAGAAGGGACCAGAGTTCTTCAATTTGGAAAGAATTTTCAGCCAAATCTAATTATTCTGCTTAGCGCTTGGAATTCAACTGCAATCCGCTCTGTTTGCTTCGCCTCGGAGTTTCTTTTCATGTTTCTCTTTTTAGTTTAATCAATCAATAATATATGATGGAATAACAATCACTGGTTCCCGAGAAAATTCTGAGAAAGTTGTCACAGTTTGTCTCTGACTTTAGCCAAGAACAAAAAAAGGGAATTTTCAGTGGGACTAGCTGGTATTTCTTGTCTTTCCCAAGTTTGTCTTCGCATCTATAGCGTAAGTCTTGAATATTGGTGAGTCAGAACTTTATTCGAGATAGCAAGTGCGATCGGAACTCCTATGTAGGTAGACAACTAGCTAGGGACAACATTGTCACGGTTTGTCAGGACTTCGTCAGAACTGATTGACCAAAAGGGCGATTGGACTAGAATTCTTGCCGGAGTTTGCTGGATTTTTCAATTTGGCTAAAGAAACTGCAATGCTCAAACACCAACACTGTCAAGAAAAGGAACCAAAACAACAACGCACCAGCATTATTTTAAATAATGATAAGACGATACAAGAATCAACTGATTTGTCTAGGATAAAATCATTTCTGGGTGAGACTGAACTAAGATCAATATTCTGATAGTTTGGACTCGACCTATTCTTTAAGTATTTGTAAATTTAGCATACTTAACAAAAATTAAATAACTAACACAAATATGGAGATTTAAGTGCAGGCTAACATAGGAATACTGAGATAAAGAGTCTCATGCATAAAGTAATTAGTCAGTCCCTTCAGTATTGTTCAATGAAGCCTTTGATAGCCGCTATCATCATTGAAATAATTTCCAATATCCTCTTTTCGTTCTTGAAACCACCTATAAAGTGACAAGCTTTTTTCTTCATCTTTTGTTTCTGTATTTTGATTTTCTCCGGTTTTCTTATTCGATGCTGACTTTGAACCACCTGCAGCTTGTGTAGTTGTCTCTACTGAACCAGGAATGTCCTCCTTTTCTTTAGTTCTTTTTTCATCTTTTGTTTCAGTCTTTTGATTTTCTCCGGTTTTCTTATTCGATGCTGACTTTGAATCCCCTGCAGCTTGTGTAGTTGCCTCTACTGAAACAGGAATGTCCTCCATTTCTCTAGAATCTGTTGTACCTTCGTTCTCAGTAACCTCGCTACCCGAGGGAACTACAGCGCCAATGAGTGTCTGGATTATTACACGACAATACATACTATTTTGTCAAGATGATTTAAATGAATAACCTATTTCAGTAAGACATCATGTGAAAGCAAAATGTAACTTTTACCTGAAAAAAATTACCCCAATTGCCCCAAGCTGGCTCTGGTTCTGGCTCTGGTTCTATCTCTGGCTTTACCCTAATGGATTCTATTATACTCAAAGCAGAAAAGATCGCTACTTTAATATAGCAAGTATCATTAACAATAAATCCTTTTTCGGGGTCAAGCAGTTCTGTAAGAGACATTTCTTCACACAACTTGAAATCCTCTATACGTATTTCGCGTTCCATATCTAAAAACACGGATAATCAGACAATCATTTCATGTATGCAAGAAAGAAAAAGCAAAAAAGAAAAAAAAAATGCACAAAACCAAGTGTGTTATATAGTGGGAATTGAATAGGTAAATTATGAAGTCAAGAGTGATAGAAATTGAAATGTTTCTGGACTCTGATACCATTTGGAAATTGAAATGAAACTTCGGAGCTCTGATAGCATCTTAGATTTGTGGTACGTAAAATAGACACAAGAGATTAAGGATCATGTCCAAAGTGAGAAAGACACTATTAAAGTTGTGTTATATCATTCCTTGTATGAGCAACCCAATTGCCTTGATTTACAAAAGAACAAGAGGTGAATGATATTGATCACACATAAACTCACATAAGGAGCTCTCAACTCTCACACTAAGGACCCAATCTCAAATTTTGGGTGTCTACAAATGATACTGCCTATTTATACTAGTTATAAGCCTCAAGTGAAACTCCAAATTGAGTTCTACTTCTCTTTACAAACTAGACTAACATTTTTATCAACATTATGGTATTTGAGCAACCTCTCTTGATCATTCTAGATACTTTGAACTCTACCTAACTCTAGACTTCTTTAATCCTTGTTTACATTAGTTCATATTAGACATTACAAATTAGGTAATTCAACAATTATCTAGAATATCTTTGACTATATCTTCATGGTTGCCTTGTATATGAAGGATATATTCTAACACCCCCCTCAAGTTGAACACGGAGAAATGTAGTGTACAAAAACGATCTTTAAAAGAGGACTCACGTGATAACAACTAAGCAATAATGTTGATTTGGATGGATGAGTTGATAATGGTGATGCGAAGGGTTCTTTCGGATCTATTTTCGGCAAGGTTGGGTGTGCAGCTGGTGGATTTCGTGTATGTTCTCCTGGTGGCGATTCGATAGGTGGTGCCGCTGACGGAGCTACTCTTGGCATGGTGGGGTGCATAGCTGGTGGTTTTCTAGGAATTAAAGTGGTTGGGTACAAACTTAAACATTTCTGATTATCCGTGTTTTTAGAGAATACCATATTTTCTTGTTTGCTCTTCACATTTTTGATTGACAATGGCCAAACTGTACTTGCGGTACGACGGCGTCATGTCCAAAGTGGAAAGGCCTATTACAAGTTGTGTTATATCATTCCTTGTTGCAACCAATTGCCTTGATACAAAAGAACAACACAAATTAATCATATGATTCCAAAGCATATAAAAAATACTAACTAAGATGCAATGCAAGAATCGTAAAAGAAAGAAATTGAGACATACCAGCGAACACCCCACCCATAGAAAGCTTGAGAGTATTGTGCTGTATCACCCAAACTAGAAAAGTTTTCAATCCTCCACACGAGTTTTAAAGAACTACTGGAAGTACTCATGGCTATTTTTTTGATCTGAAAGAGATGAAAATTTGAGAACCTTTTTGTTGGCATCTCTGATAAGAAAAATAAATTCTAGAACAACACTTCAAAATTCAAATAAATTCATCCAAACTCACGAAATCCCAAGGATGTACATACTTTTCAGACAATGTGCAGTATCATACTATCGCCTTAATTAGTCAAAAAATACAACATGGTCAGGTTAGAGGAGAAATCAACTTGAAACTAAATGAAAATACTAAAGAAGTAGTAGTCTCCATAAACCTACACATTTCGTCGTACTGAAAAATTCATTTCATTTCAAAACACAAGCAAAATCATCCAAATCGAAAAAATCCTCCAGAAATTCATCATCATCCATGACCATATAAACATAATTTGTATACAAGTTGGGGTAAATAAATCAAAAAATCATGTAGAAATACTCAACATACTTAGTATCTAAATAATCAAGACAACAAAATCATATTCAGTAGAATATATAAGGTACAAACTAGACATACTCATACTTTGAACAAAAATCAACTTTAATACAACAACAATTCCCATGTAAAACATACTCAAAATCACCAAAATCGTACTTTACACGGTGTGAAAATTAGGGGAGATAAACTAATCGATCTCAATTGACAGAATCCAAGTAAAAAGCATGCAAAAACAAACAAACAAATTGGAAGCTAACAAGCAAAGATTACAGGTAAATGAAAGAGTAAAGGTTTCTTACACTGGAAAAAATCAAGATCTCCTAACAAACAAGCACCTTCTTCCTTAACAAAACATATCTGAAAACTCTTGTTAGTGATGCTGAGGTTGAAACCCTACAAAAATTATGAAAGGGGGTTTTAAATGAGAGAAAATTTCTAGGTGACTACTAGGAAATTTCTCTCTGAATTATAATTATAAAGAAGGGCTCGTAATGGGTGGGTAGTTGATGATGAGTAATTGTTTTGGTTTCCAAATGAAAGCATAAAACAAAGTACCCAACTTTTCTTCTCCTTTTTCCATTTTTGGGTACCATTAAGAGTTGCGTTGAATTTCTTGCCCACCCTAGTGAAATGAATGTGGTGGATGATAGATAAGGCGTGGTAGATATCCCAGTCCCGGAGGAGGACATCATCTCGATCTTTAGAGTGGTAGTTTGCAAGGGATTTTGAAGTTATGATCTCCATGAGGAGTTCAGGAAATAGCAAATTGATGATGATGAATGTAATATAGTAACGTTCACCAAAATCATCAAAATCCTACTTCACTGGGAGTAAAAAATAGGGGAAATAAACTAAAAGAAGAATTTAAGATTGACGACACAACTACATTCCACACTCAAAGAAGAATTTAAGATTGTTAGTGAAAATTAACCTGGCGAGATTGCGGTATACCCAGATTAATTGGGGTATACAAGATGAGACAAAATAGGGTCATTTTGAAGTAAAAGTGTCACCCCTTAACCAAATATTTTCAAAATGACAAAAATGCCCTTATTTAATTAACACAAAAAAACGGATTAGGCTAATTAATTGAGTTTAGATTAAAATTTTGAAAATGAAAATTCAGTAGGTTAAACCTTTAATCCGTCTTATGAGTTCGATTAAGATCAAAAAAATTGGTTTTCAAAAATGTGATAGGTCGGCAAGGTCGACATTTGAATAAGGTGCCGGCTATAATTCGTCGGCATGGTATACGTTTGAATAAGATGCCGACCGGGTTTAGCCGGCATGGTCTTTGGATGAACAAAACGCCGAACATTTTTTTGGCCGGCAAGGTATTTAAATGAAGCACATGCCGACTTTATTTTTTTGACACACAGGAGATGGCTATTGAAAAATATTAGTCGGCAAGGTCAACAAAAAAACTAACTACTTAACTGAAAAAATATTGGCCGGCAAGGTATTTAGAAAATACCCTTCCGGCTGTTTTTTGGCCGGCAAGGTATTTAGAAAGTACCCTTCCGGTTTTTTGCCAAATGAGGTATTAAAAAAATACCTAGGCTGTTGAAAAAATTTACAGTCGACGCCATGGCTGTTATGAAAAGTCGGCAAGATATGCATGTTACGACCTTGCCGGCTTAAAACACATAAATCACAATTTTCGATTTCTAACCTAATATAATAGTCAAATCACACAACACAATGATGGGTTTGAGTTTAAACATCATTTATAGTCTTCTTTTCGCCCGTAAAATCGATAATTTTTTTGGAAAATCAATGTTGAAATTTTTTATATGGTTTTGGTTGATGAAAGATGAAGATGAAGAAGAAGAAGAATAGAAGATTAAGAGTTGGTTAGTTTTTTAATTTTATGGTTAATGAAATTAAGAAATGGGTTTATTTTTAAGATTTAATTAGTTCAAGGGTATTAAAGTAAAATCACCCTTTTTAATAATGACACACCATGTCCCCTTGAAATTGGGTATACCCCAATTAATCTGGGTATACCCCAATCAAGCCAGAAAAATTAAGATATGTTTGGATTTTCATTTTAGCTTATATTTTTTGGGTTATGGTTAATAAATGTGTGGTCTATATTTAAGAGAAGCCAAAATAAAAGCAAACTCATGCTCATAGTAAATACAAGTGAAAATTAGAGAAAAACAAGCATATATATATACTTGTTCATTAACAAGATCAAGACTAGTAAAAACAATCATGCTTCTTTTAGAATCCTATTATTAGGGCTCTAGAGGGGAGAGGTTTGGGGGCTAAAATGCTATGTGTAGCCAAAAAATGGATATGGGGACTCAAGGGTATACGAAAAAAATCAAAATACCATCCCTAAATTTCACTATTCATTAAAAAAATATCTAAATCTATAATCTTCTCCTTCTCCTCTCATTTACAAATCATGATGATCAAGATTTCATCATGATGAAGATCATTAAAAAAAACTAAATCTATTATCTTCTCCCCATCATTCTCTTCTCATTCATAATTTGTGATAAAGATGATGATCATGGTTCCATCATGATAAGAAAGATGATCATTAAGATAACCCAAAATTATCGTCTTCTCTTTCTCCTTTTCATTCATAGACCGTAATAAAGATAGTGATCGTCATAAAAAGAAAAAACTAAAAAACCCAACATTTATTTGTACTTTTAAATGGTTAAAAAATGTATGATTTTATGAATTTGGGGTTAAAAACACTCAATCCACAACGGAGAAAAACACTAAAAACACTCAAACTTAGGGCTGTACATGGGTCAGGTTGGGTCGGGTTTGGCCTCACCCACCACCCAACCCACTGATGGTGGGTAACATAAGTTGTCACCCACAACTGACCCAATTATACAGTGGGTCAGTTTTCACCCGACCCACTATACAGTGGGTTGGGTTGTGGGTTGTGGGTTACCCACCATAAAATACACATTACTTACAAAAATAATAATAATAATAATAATAATTACATACATTACTTATTCTAGGTTAGAATTACATAATCTAAGGGTAGGAATAGTGTAGGGCGGGTGGGTGGGTCGGTTTGGGTCACGGAAGTTTCTACCCACAACTGACCCAACTACGGTGGGTTATGGCGTGCCTTACCCATAGTCAATCCATATCTTGGAGGGTTGGGTCGGGTGCGGGTATTTTTGGTCGGGTACGGATTGGGTCGGCGGGTTGGGTCGGGTATGTACACCCCTACTCAAACTATAGCAGAGAAAAACACTGGCGCCCCTTGCTTGCTCGGATCTAGTCCAACTAGATCCGAGCAAGGCTCTCTTTCAACTATAGTTTTAGTAGTTTTATCATTAGGTCTCTTTTGGCAGTTGAAAATGGTTATGTTGGTAGACACATGGATCTCCTACCACATCTTTTTTTATTTTTCCTCTGCCAATCTCACCTCAACCTCATCTTAGTTTGAAGCTTTGAGGTACTGATGGTGAATCTATCAATTTCTTTACCTCATCATCCATATAATCAAAGAAATCCTAAATCAATTTCATCAATAAAAACCATGTGAAACCAATTGCTAGATTTCAACCTAATTAATACTAGATGACCGCTACCACGATGGGATGGCCGACCGAAAAAATTGACGTAAAACTAAATTTTGTGTTTACAATTTAGTTCCGCCGTCGGGTGAAAATATTATTTTTCCTGAGACGGCACGAAGGTATAATTTTTCCAAACACGACGCGAAAGTATCATTTTTCCAGACATGTAGGCCATCGTATATTTTTACTTTGCAAATAATTTGGTGGTGATTCAACACCATATGTTGTGCTTTTCATTTTAAAATTAGTTGGTTTTTATACTTAGTCAATCATTTAATTTTTCTTGTAGTTTTTTTCAATTTTTTTTTTAAGATATGTCTACTTTAAGCTATGCATAATTTTTAAGGAAAAAAGATACAAATTTGGAGAATAATAAAAAGAAATGAAAAATAAAAATTTGATATCGTTGTTTGTGCTCATTGCGTAGATAATTTAAAGGGCTTTTCAAATATATAAAATTTATAAAATTACGACTTGTAGTTTGAAATATACGAGGTTTTTAAATATATAAAAAAATGCATTTACTGTTGTGCCCTTTCTTTTTGGTTTATTTACGAAAATATTTAATACCTTATTCTCCTTCCTCTTTGGTTTATTTACGAAAATGCCTAAAGGAAAAATAAAATAAAAATTGATTTAGAGGGACATTTTAGTCTTTTCCAGGTGTCCGGACCAAAATTCAATCTTTTTTATGTAATTGAAAAAAATGTCACGCTTCACATTGACACAAAGTCACCATATATAGAGTCCTCCCTCGCTTCGCTCGGTCGGCCTAATAATCTCCATCAAACAATTGCTATTACCCATCTCATAGATCTCCTGCACCCATCCCCTACATCTCTTACACATCCCTTCCACCCATTTATCATTTTCAGTTCTAAACCAACAATGTAGTATTGGTTTCTGAAGATGAAAAGGCTTCCATCACAGTTCCTAATGGGCATTAATGGTGCTGGTGGTTCTGTTGATATTCAGGGTTTTTCTCAGTTTCAATTCTTATCCAACAATGGAGTTGGTAGCAAAGGGCTTCCATCATCAGTTCTTAATTGGGTGTTGGTTCTGTTGATATTCGGTAAATCTTAGTAATGGTTTGTGATGCAGTGGAGGTATGGATGGCAATTTGCCCCACCCAAACCCATCCCCGTGGGGACCCGCCCCTACGGGTTAGGGTTTTACCCATATAAACGGGGAACGGGCGGGGTATGGGGAATCCCCGAAAGTAGTGATGCGGGGATGGGGTGGGGATGAGATTCAAAGTCCCCACCCCATACCCGCCCCATTACCGTAACCTATTATATTTGAAAGAGGAACTTTTTTGGAAAATCATGATGAGATGATTAACATGGAGGTAGATGGTTAATAATGATGAACCCTTTATTTTTCAGTTTTAGTTGGTTATTATAAACTTAAAATTTTAAAATGCACGATTGGTTATTATTATTGTTTGAACCATTATAATTAAATTTAAATTATTATTATTTACAAAATTTTAAATATTTATTATAATGTTATGGTAACCCATGGGAAACCCATCCCATACGGGGATTCCCCATACATGTCCCCGCCCCATTCTTATGGGGAACGGGTAGGGGATGGGTTTTGGTTTTTTGAACGGAGTAGGGGATGGGATTCAAGGTCCCCGCCCCATACCCGCCCCATTGCCATCCCTAAGTGGAGGTGTATATGGCGGCGGCGGCAAGTTTTGGTAATGATACTGTTCTTCTTAGGGTTTCATGTTTGTTGGACTTTCTACTTTACACGGGTGGTTCATATCCGGGTATCCCTAGTATTATAATTGGCAGGGGCGGAAGTATGCCCGGACTAGGGCTGGCTGAAGCCACCCCCAGCCAAAAATAATTTGTTTACTTAGGTAATAAATTCAAGCCAATTTTCGTCAATCCCAGAAAAAACTATTGCCAAGCCAGGGTAAGATTTTATTTGAATCCTATGGCCAAGCCAGGATAAGATTTTAATTTAATAGTTGATGATAATTAAGTGCGAATGACTACCTCATGTAAATCTGTGATTATCGAATTACGGGTGTTAGTTGATGGGAATTGAATTTTATATTGTTATGATTTTAGTCTTGATTGATGATCGTTTAAGAACAGGACATCCTTCACCTGAAGTTCAATTGAATATTGCTACTACCGGGTGCCCTTGAATGGTTGGTATTATGCCTTGTTTGCCACGCTTATGATCTATATTTGTAGGGTATTCATGCTTTTGTTTCTTGCTATTTTTCTTCAAGGAGTTGATATCCTACATTAATTTAATCCAAGATGGGACCGATGGTCAGTCATTTTTTATGTCTGTTTCATTTGCAAAAGACTTGCAACAAGCAATTAACATAGCGATTAACAGCGATCATCAGTACATGAACCACAATGGTAGAAACAATGCATAGGTCAAGCCTGTTTTTCCTTCAGCAGGTCTTTCTGGAAAATGAAAGGCCAAAATTTTGAGCCAGCGGTACCAAATTGTTGTAGTTACAGGACATATAAACGACATTATCCTGAACTAAATCATTTCTATGCTGCTGATTACCCTACACACGGAAGAGAGTTTCGGATTAACAGCAAATGCAATCTGATCGTGTGTGTACGTTAGTGTTTTGGATTTGGTATTAACTGCCCTAAATCATTTTTATGCTGCTAGTTGCCCTACACACAGAAGGGAGTTGCGGATTACCAGAAAATGCAATATGACCGTACACAAATCAATTTATGTATTGACTGCCTTATGGTATGGCGGACCATTCAAAGTCTTACTTGTCGGTTTAAGACAAACAGTAACGACTCGGGTTGTAACTTTAATATCTTTATTGTTTGTCTTTTTTTTTTTTTGATGCAAAAGAGATTTAATAAAGAGAATTATTCAAGTATAGGCTTATCTTGATCAACCAAATCTTGAATTTCAAGAGGAAGATCAGTTCTAAAATCAAAACAAACTCTCATGACTCTAGCTCTTTTGGCAATTTTATCAGCCACACTATTTGCATTCCTTTTGATTGAAATGCATCTCCAACTCTCTAATGATCTTAATAAAAACTTAATATCTAGAATTAAGGATTGGTTTAACCAATGAACAAAAAATTCTGGACCATTTATTGACTTAACAAGAATCTCACTGTCAGATTCAAAAATGACCTTCTTCCGCTGTAGTTTAACTGCCAGAGCAACAACTTCTTTCATAGCTTTACACTCCAGTTCCTCCACTTCAATATCAGCCCTCATTCCTCCATTGATGTAGATACCTTGGACTGCAATGCTATCACCTGCAAAATCTCTAAGTATTATACCCAGACCGCCTTGAAGAGTTTCTTTCTTGAAAGAAGCATCAATATTACATTTAAAGAACTCAAAATCTGGAGGAAACCATTTAACATTCTGTTGAGAAACAATGCTGCTAATAGATTCTTGTGCATTAGTATTAACAATCTTGTTAATACTGTCTAGAGAAAACATCCTATTAGGATTAGTGTTCTGAAACACTTTAGTACATCTGTCCTTCCATATAGTCCAAGCATCAACCATAAGTAACCTGTTCATCCCATGCCTATTGATCCCTGTTCCAAAAACTAAAGTGGTATTTGCTGTGAACCAAGAAACAACCCAATTTCGAAAAGAACCATGCTGACTCAAAATTGTACCCACATTAACATTTATAGCAAGCCAAATTGATCTAGCATAAGGACAATCTAGAAACAAATGTTCAGTAGTTTCAAGAGGCGCTTACACAGACTGCAATGAACTAGAATTTCAGGTTTATATCTAAACAATTTGTCTCTAGTAGGAATAATATTCTTCATGCACTTCCAAACAAAGAGCTTCACTTTATGTGGTAAATTCATTTTCCACATAGCGTTCCAAACCTGCTTGGGAATATATTGGTTACTAACAGATAAATTAGTTCTATCAGTAAAAACATTATAAATAATTTTAACTGAAAACTGACCCTTTCTATCAGGCAACCAAATTAGCACATCATTACCAATAACATGAATATGCATGTTAAGAATTTTACTAGCATCATCTTGCAAAAAGAGATAGTTAATCAAATGAAAATTCCAATCTCTAGTACTTGCAATAAAAAGGTCAGAAACAGCAGTGTAAGATGCAGTGTTGACTAAACCTTCAAATGGTCTAGGAGGGTGATCTAAACCAATAACCCAGCATTCAAACCAAATATGACTCTTAGTACCACATCTAATAGCCCAAAAACTATTCTGTTTTATAGTATCAATACATCTGTAAATACCCCTCCAGATCCAGGAACAATTTTCATTGAGTTTTTGGAAGTGTAATATGCTACAATCCTTAAAGTATTTAGCACATAAGATTTTAACCCACAATTCATCATGCTCAGTAACAATTTTCCAAACCAACTTGCAGATTAAAGAAATGTTAAATTTCTCAAGATCTCTAAAACCAAGACCCCCATAATCCTTAGGCATATTAATGTTATACCTTTTCCAGTTTTATGACCCCACCAGAAGTTCCTTTGTAAGGAATCTAAATGACCAATTATGGTAGTAGGGATTTTAAAACATCCCATTTGGTATGTGGGTAGAGAATTTAAAACAGTTTTAATAATGGTTGACCTACCTGCTTGATTCATAGTGGTACTGACATAATTATTAAGCCTAGCTTCAAAAGATTGAGCAATAGGATCAAAGGATCTTACCTTAGAATGGCCTAGTAGAAGTGGAGCCCCTAAATATTTCTCAGAATCAGTAACCAAGGACATATTAAGAGTTCCATCCAAGGAAACACAATCATTAGGATCAAGGTTATTATTGAAATAAACACAAGACTTATCAAAATTTAATAGCTGACCAGACAGACTACCAAAATTCTGAATAATTTGCAAGATCGAATTAATATACTGTACATTAGCCTGTCCAAAAATAAGAATATCATCAGCAAAAATCAAATGAGAAATAGGGGGGGGCTCTCCTAGAAGCTTTAATTCCAACAATAGTTTTATTTTGTTCAGCAGCAAGTATAAAAAGATAGGGGGATAATGGATCCCCTTGTCTTATACCCCTAGTAGGTTCAAATTGGTCACACGGGGAACCATTCAAAAGAACACTGATACTAGTTGTAGAAACACATTGCTTTACAAGATTACAAAAGTCTTTGTTGAAACCAAACTTCTCTAACACCTTATTGAGAAAGGACCATTCTAGTCTGTCAAAAGCCTTTGAAAGATCAAGTTTTATGGCCATTGTCCCTATAGTACCTTCCTTATGTTTCATAGTATGAATCAATTCATGAGCAATAATAATATTGTCATGAATTGCTCTCCCAGGCACAAAAGCAGTTTGGTAAGGGGAGATTAATTTCTTAAGTAAAGGCCTAATTCTATTAGCCAAAATTTTGAGACAATTTTGTAAGAAGCATTGCAAAGACCAATTGGTCTGAATTAAGAAGGTATCTTAGGACTTTTACACTTGGGGATTAGTGAAACATAAGTCCTATTAAGACATCTAGGCATGTGACCACTCTGAAAAAATTTCTTAACAACATCAATAACATCATTACCCACAAGAGACCATTGGGTTTGATAAAAACCTTCTTGGAATCCATGTGGACCAGGTGAGCTCCAAGCAGGCATATTCTTAATCACATTTAAAATTTCAAAATCATCCGGAACAACATGAAGCAAAGCATTATCTGTCTCAGAGAGAATACAAGGGATTACATCAAAACTTTCATCATTGAAGTTTGGATTAGAGGTACTAGCAACAGTTTTAAAATGATTAGTAAAAAGATTACTAATATCAATTCTATCTTTAAGCCAATTTCCATTATTATCACACAGGACAGATATATTATTAGTATGCTTTCTTTTATTAACCATAGTATGAAAGTATCTGGTATTATTATCCATTGCTAGACCTGTCTTATCTCTAGATTTCTCTCTATAGAATTCAGATTGCATTTTGTACCAATTTTCCAGATCATTTACAATAGTTTTAACTCTAAACTGTTGATTCTCAGAGATCATATCATTTTGAGCCGATTCCAAATCCTTTTGCAAATTATTAATGTTCTTTTGAATGTCACCAAATTCCATCTTATTCCATTGAGATAAAGATAATCTGGCACTATGTTGTTTCTGCTTTAGTTTATAGGCAAGACTTCCATGAACATTTAAATTCCAAGATTGCTCTAACTTATCCTTGAAACTACCATACCCTATCCAAGTTCTGAAAAACTTAAAAGGTCTCCACAAATGTTTAGGAATAGGATAAGTGATTAATAAGACAAGGCAATGATCAGAAGCTATGAAATTTAAATGTAAAAGTTTAGCAGAATCAAAATACAGGGACCAATCATTATTACACAACCCCATATCCAGTCTAGCATTCCTTGATCCAGTTCCATAGGAATTACTAGTCCAAGTAAATTCTTTACCCTGAAAACCAATATCAATTAAACCAGCATCATTAACTTTAGATTGAACCCATTTATCAGAAGAATTGTTGTTGTTATCCAAGTGAAAATTGAGGTCACCTAAAACTAACCAAGGTTGTTGAACATCCTTACTGAAATCATCTAGGAAGTTCCATTGTGTTTTCTTAGGTTCAGTGTAAGTAGATCCATACATAAAAGAAACCAGAGCCTTAGGTTTACTAGGGTCTAATTGAATAACAACATGGATTATGTTATTTTCATAGCCAATAATTTCTACATCAATTCCATCCTTCCACATAAGAATAAGACCTCCTGCCTTACCAACTCTATTCAAGTAGACATAATTGTGATAATGAACTGATTGGGCAACTTGAATCATTTTTTCCTCATCAATTTTAGTTTCACAAAGAAAAATCTGGATTTTGGGACTTTACCAAGTTTTGAAACTGTTGCTTTGTAAAACTATTTGCACATTCCAAGAAATGATTTTCATTTTATAAGAAACCAAATTAGAACAACTTAGTAACACAAAAGGTACTGGTAAAAAAACTTGCATATAAAACAGACAGCAAGAAATAATGAGTTTAGTGGATACCAGAGTGGTAACAGCAGCAGCCTCATCCAAGTCATGGAAGAACTCCTTAGGATTATCAGCTCTTTCATCAATTGAATCATACTCCATGCCATCAATCTCAATAACAGATGGATTCCCCCAGTAAGTTGCACAAAATTCTATTTTTCACTGTCATATTGAGAATCACTCTCGTCTTCATCCGAGATTCTTGATCTCTTCAGCCTTCTAGTCTCCCCAGGTTCATCTATTTGATCAACTTGCCTTTTATTACCGGCTTCGCAGATCATTTGAATCAGAACATCACAATCTTCACATATTTCTACGCCATAACTTTCTACCTTTGCTACTGATAGAGCCTTCATTGACCCTACCTCTTTCCTTAACCTTATTGCAGAAAAGACACAAATGTTTGCATTCTGTAGTTGGTTGGTGATAGAAGAAACTGGTGTTTTAGACGAGGAAGCAATTCTTTTTTTATATGGAAGAAGAGTGATGGAGGTGGACAAGAGATGAAGAGAATAGATCCTCTTTTGTTTTTTATAAAGAGAACAAACAGTTGGTGAGATACCATTTTCTGTATCCGCATGGACAATACTCAAAGGATTTCCAGTAAAAGAGAAAATTATTGTCGGATTTTGAATTGTTTTAAGAGTGTGTCCATTACAGCTGGCTGCATTAGATGTGTTAACCAAATTTAGATTGATTGACGCAGTGACACTTAAGTACCACCAAAGAAGCCGCACCTTTTTACTAACAAAGTAGCCGCACCTTTTTCCACCAAAGTGACACTTATTAACATTTTGAAAATCAAAGTATCCTCACCTTTTGACTACTTTAATTTTGGTTACCAAAACTTGCTTGATTGACGCACCTAAGATTAATTGCCTCCAATCACGGTTATTCAATTTTTTAATATTAAAATAGCCACACCTTTTGACCTCACTAACCTTGTTTACTGAATTTTCCTTTATTGACACCGTGAATAATTGTCGGTAATCACGGTTATCCAAATTTTGTATATCACAATAGCCGCACCTTTGTGCCCCAATGACATTTTTTACCAAAAGATGCTCGATCTTTGCATTGAAAGAGAAATTCCGCCAATCACGCTTAGATAAAATTAGGAAATCTGTCGCAGTGAGATTGAAATGCCAGCAATCACGCTTATTCAACTTTTGAATATCTAATTCGCTGTACAACTAGGGTTTTACAACGCTTTTCTAAACATTGTAGAAAGTCCTATTTTTACAACTGATTTCAAAGGAAGCGTTGTTGTATATCATCACTACCAACACTTAGGACCAAGGGGTTGCGCTAAGAAAACAAACGACAACTCTTTAAGAAAAAGAGTTGTGACGACATTTAGCTATAACAACTTTGTTTTATGAGTGTAGTGACTTAGCCTATGACAACTCTCACAAATGTTGTTGAGGAACAAAAAAAATATGTTAGAGGGGAGATTCGAACATGAACCTACTGCATGGAAGTCTATCTCGTCAACCATCCTTTCACTTCACCAGTTTTGGTTTTTTTCATTTTTTTAAATAAAAACCTATAACAACACTTATAAGTGTTGTTGAAGTATAAATATATAATGTTGGAAAAAATGAGGTTGGCAGGATTCGATCCTGAGCCTACTGCATGGAAGTCTAGATCATCAGCCATCCTTTCAGTTCACAAGTTTTGATTTTTTTTAAATAGAAATCTATAACAACACTTATAAGTGTTGTTGAAGTAAAAATATATAATGTTCGAAAAAATGAGGTTGGGGGGATTCGATCCCGAGCATCGGGCATGGAAATATACACCACAAACCATCCTACACTATCACAGGTTCTGTCAAGTTTGTGGTTCTTTAATACACTAACTTTATGACAACCCTTCATAAGTGTTGTAAAACAAAATGTAATGCCAAAAAATAATGCTCAGTGATCGAGCCGCAAAACAACATTAAGCCTTCTCTGAAAATTACTTATTTCCGATAAGGGTAGTCTGGTCATTTTCACAGTCTCCATAATGTTTATTGCACTTATTTCCATCAAGGGTAATATGGTCATTTTCACATTCTAAAATATTTACTTTACCTATTTCCGATAAGGGTAGTCTTGTCATTTTTTCAGAGTCTCCATAATATTTATTGCACTTATTTCCATTAAGGGTAATATGGTCATTTTCAAATTTTATAATATTTACTTTACTTATTTCCAATAAGGGTAGTCTGGTCATTTTCATAGCTCCATAATATTTATTGCACTTATTTTCATCAAGGGTAGTATGGTCATTTTCAAAGTGTAATATTTATATTACTTATTTTCGATAAGGGTAGTCTGGTCATTATTAAAGTTTCGATAACATTTATTGCGCTTATTTTCACTAAGGGTAATATGGTCATTTTCATAGTATGTAATATTTTCTTTACTTATTTCCGATAAGGGTAGTCTGGTCATTTTCACAGTCTCCATAATATTATTGCACTTATTTCCATTAAGGGTAATATTGTCATTTTCACATTCTGTAATATTTACTTTTACCTATTTCTGATAAGGGTAGTCTGGTCATTTTTCACAGTCTCCATAATATTTATATATTGCACTTATTTCCGTTAAGGGTAATATGGTCATTTTCACAATTTATAATATTTACTTTAGTAATCTTTGAACCTGTGATGTTCAAATCTGATAAATTTCATCTTTGAACTTTAGGAATCTTACCTGTAAATGGATGGATCCATCGTTCTTACCAAGTTTCCGGCTTATAATGGTCCACTCAGGGCCATGTTTCAATCTCAGAGTCAGAATATGCATACGATATGCAAAAATAGGGGTTGTTTAAAGTTTCGGGCCAGGTTTCAACGCCGAGCTTCGTATTTATCGATTTTAATGATGTATCCAAATAAGTTTGAAGTCGAAACCATCCCAATTTCGTGGTCCATCTCTAGTAATCTTATAACTTGAGTTTACCAGTGTGAACTAAAGCTACTTCATGACCTGTAAATGTTTCGGAGCCAGGGTATGCATATTATATGCCAGAATATGGTTGGTTTAATGTTTCGTGGAATATTCCAAAGGAATCTTACCTGTAAATGGATGAATTTCATCGTTCTTACGAAATTTCGGACTTATAGTAGTCCACTGACGGCCATGTTTCGATCTCGGAGCCAGGGTTTGCATACAATATGCCATAATATGGTTGGTTTAATGTTTCGTGGAATATTCCAAAGGAATCTTACCTGTAAATGGATGGATTTCATCATTCTTACGAAAATTCGTTCTTACCAAGTTTCTGACTTAGAGTAGTCAACTCGCGCCCAGGTTTCGATTTAAGATCCTGGTATGCATTCATTTATGCAGAAATAGGGTTTGTTTAAGGTTTTGTAGAATATCTAGAATAAATCTTACCTGTAAATGGATGAATTCGTCGTTCTTACCAAGTTTCTGACTTATAGTAGTCAACTCGCGTCCAAGTTTCGATCTCTGAGACTGGTATGCATACAATATGCAGAAATAGGTTTGTTTGAGGTTTCTTAGAATATTCTGAAGGAATCTTACCTGTAAATGGATGGTTTCTTCGTTCTTACCAAGTATCTGACTTATAGTAGTCAACTCGTAGCCAGGTTTCGATCTCTGAGCCTGATATGCATACAATATGCAAAAATAGGTTTGTTTGAGGTTTCGTAGAATATTCCGAAGGAATCTTACTTGTAAATGGATGGTTTCTTCGTTCTTACCAAGTTTCTTACTTAGACTACTCCACTCACGGCTAGGTTTCTATATCGGAGACAGGTATGCGTACAATATGCAGAAATAGGGTTTGTTTAAAGTTTAGTAGAATATTTCGGAGGAATCTTACCTGTAAATGGATAGATTCGTCATTCTTACCAAGTTTCTGACTTAGAGTAGTCAACTCGCGTCCATGTTTCGATCTCAGAGCCTGGTTTGCATATAATATCCAGAAATAGGGTCTATTTAAGGTTTCGTAGAATATTCTGAAGGAATCTTACATGTAAATGAATGGATTCGTCATTCTTACCAAGTTTCTTACTTAGACTACTTCACTCACGGCCAGGTTTCGATCTCGGAGCCTGGTATGAGTTCAATATGCATAAATAGGGTTTGTTTAAGGTTTATTAGAATATTTCATTGGATTCATCGTTCTTACCAAGTTTTCGGCTTATAGAGGTCCACTCACGGCCAAATTTCGACCTCGGAGCCATAGTATGCACACAAAATGCCAGAATAGGGTTTGTTTAAATTTTTGGGGAATATTTCGAAGGAATATTACTTGTAAATGGATGGATTCATTGTTCTTACCAAGTTTCTGACTTATAGTAGTCCACTCTTGGTCAAGATTCGATCTCAGAGCCAGGTTATGCATACAATATGCCAAAATAGGGTTTGTTTAAAGTTTCGGGGTATATTCCGGAGGAATCTTACATGTATTATATGCCATTATACCAAGTTCGAATCGACATTGAGCTTCAGTTCTGATGTTCATCCGAAACGAGAAAATCAGGTCTAACTTTAATATTCTTTGAACCTGTGATGTTCAATTCTGATATATTTCATTTCCAGTTCATCCGGAAGAGAATCTCAGGTCTAACTCTAGTAATCTTTGAACCTGTGATGTTCAATTCTGATATATTTCATCTTCAGTTCACCCGAAAGAGAAATTGGGTCCAACTCTGGTAATCTTTGAACCTGGGATGTTCAAATCTGATAAATTTCATCTTGAGTTTACCCGAACGAGAAACTCCGGTCTAACTCTAGTAATCTTTGAACTCAGACTCTCAATCTACCATCGTAAACCGAATGATACTTCATAACCTATGTGACAAATTAAAAATCAAAGCAACAATTCAAAATCATCATTGTCAGGGTCGAAATTATCTCTACCACCTACATGGCTCGAAATCTACTACAATGGATATTCAAATCTAGACGTGGACTAAAATATACACGACATATATTTATATACTCAGTCACAACGAAGGTTGTAAATATGCCGAATGGGCGAATTAAGTTTAGCAAAGAAACACAATTTGGCAAAGAAACACAAAATTTTCACACACTAGGGTTGATCCGTATGAATACCCGGAACCACACAGTAGCCGTCCGATAATTTTTGCGATCCGTATGATAGAAATTTAGATTAATCTTAACCGTCAAACACTTCTATCAAAACCCAAATTCATCTTCCCTCACCTCATTTCTTTTATTTTCGCATCCCTCCCTCTCCCAATTTTTCCAGTTTCTCAAGAAGCGAAGAAAAACCCTAAGTTACTACTTAACACAACCACGACACCTTCACTCAATCACCTGCTACCACCACTGTAATCCCTCATCCCAGAACCAAAAATCTTTGTTATTATTTTTCTTTTGCTTCACTTGATTCGAAAATTTATTCATACCTCATCATTCTTTTCAGCAACGAATACCTATAGAATTGAGAGGTGATTTGGGTTGCTGCTAGATGAAGAATAAAAGGGTTGTAGTTTAATTGGATGTTTGAAGTTGATTCGGTGGAGATTCATTGATGATAAATTATTAGGGTTTCAGTAGAGATGCAGAAGAAGAAGAAGAAGAAGAAGAAGAAGAAGAAGAAGAAGAAGAAGAAGAAGAAGAAGAAGAAGAAGAGATAAGTTTCTTCACTTATAGATCTGTAAATCTGGCATCTAAATCTCTAATTAGTTATATTATTGGTTAAGATTATATTTCTAATCTTGTTTTCTGTGTTCTAATGTCAGGTTACTTGAAGAAGTAAAAGGAGAGGGAAACCCTAAATCTGAGCGAGAAGAAATGAGTTCAACCCAGTTCATGTTGATTCAAGGTGGATATTTTCTGAATTCCTTAATTTTTTTCACTCTCCCTATTTTGATTTGGCTCAAAAACCTCTCCATTCCTAAATGTGAGCTTTATAAACACAAACCCATGTTGTTTTGCTTCTTAAATTAGAAGAATTTTCATTGATTTTCTCTCTTTCTGTACTGATTTGCGCACTTATTTTGTGTATTATAGATGCAATTGGTGATGGAGGTTTGGATAAGTATCTTAAGAGGTAAAATAAGCAAAAACCCTTTCTTTAATTCATTTAGTTTTTAATTTGTAGATGTGAATTTTTCAGTTTTGGGTTTGTGGATTTTGTGAATTATGTGTTCTTAGGTTAAATTGAGGTGATTTGTGAATGGTCGATCAAGTCTAAGTCAGTTGTCGATTTTTCACCGGAGGTATTTATCTGACATATTTAGTTGACCTTAAGGAACTTCATGAGATGAGTTAGATTTAGGTTGATGGTTTAGTCACATTTAGTTGAGAAGACTTGGGAAAAACCTGAAAAAATTGAAGGCAGCTGGTTCGTTCTTGATGAAAGTGTTTGGAGCTCTTGTTGTGTGATTAAATGCGTCGATTCATGATTTTTGTTTCAACTGACTCATAACTGCATGTAATTCATTTTGTAGGGGAAAGGTCCTATACGTATCGGAGATTTATACGTGACTTTCCAGTTGTTCAAATTTTATTTCAAGGTAATTCTTGTCTTGAAAAATCTAGAATATGTCCTGCACTTATAGTACTAGCAGTGGTCAGACCAGGGTAATATTCGGATGTCAAACATTAGAACTTCAACCGTTGGAATACGATGAAATTTTGGTATGGTGTGTTTCGTTAATTCATAATGATACAGTAAAAATTTCATGACGATCAGGTCCTGTTTACTACTGACAAGATTGCATAATCTATGACTGCATTCTGCAGAATTTATATCCTGAACAGCCTATTCTCAATGGGTGCGTCCCATTATCCATATATCGTATGGAGATGAATTTTTAACATGTTGTTTCTCTATATGTAAGAAACGTACTGTAAAAATTTCATGAAGTTATGATAAGTTTAGGTACCCCATATTGTGTTATAATTGTAACAAAATTCTGTGTGTTATATGCTGAAAGCAGCCATATTTAAGTGTGTATATCTTTTTAATGAACCGTTATAATCATATGAATTTAGGATATGTTATGTTTTGATATGTCAGGAAACCTCTGTTAAATTTTCATGGAAATCAGCTTAGGGAAAGTGGTACAAAATGTGGTAGTACAGAGTACTTTGCCAATTTTTGTTTCATAAAATCTGAATTTGTTTGATAGAATGTGAGTTAAGGGTTTTTCGATTTTTCCTCTTTGTTTGACTTTGGATTTTGGTGAGATTTGATTTTTATTTTTTTTTCCTCTGGTTATTTTAGATCACGTTGGGGAGATGAAGGAACTCTTAGAAAGCTGGTTATGGAGATTCAAAAAGTAGAGGAGGAAGATGAAAGCTATATGGATGGTAAAGACTATGTTTCTTCATTTATTTGTTTATCTTTAGTTTAAGTCTATCTTGCTTATGGTGTCTGGTTGGATTGAAGGCCGTTTGGACGCCTTTGGTGGGACGATATTGTATCTACTGTTCAATAGTTATATTAGTTTTGGCTGTGGATCTTGAATGCTTATTCTGAGACTTTGTATTGTAGGGAACTGTTGGACGAGAAGCGTCGATTAAGTATGGCCTTTGATGTGGTATGCCTCATAGTCTATGCTTTAATCCTGATTTTTAAAATATATTTGTTTTGGGCCTTAGAGCTGGATAAAGGTTATTATTATTTCCTTCCAACCATTGAACTATATAGTGCTTTCTTTCAGTTTACTTGTATAAGATTGCAGTATCTTTGTGCAGGCAAAGGGAATGAATTATCTTCATCGACATAATCCTCCCATTGTTCATCGAGACCTGAAATCTCCAAATCTTCTGGTGGACAAAAAATACACAGTGAAGGTAGGAGTGAGATTTATGGATGTCGTATATGTTAATATAGAATCTCCACCTCTTGGAAGTATTATTTATATTATTCGGATGGTGGAATACCTTTTTAGTCTTTACTTGCATTCGGGTTGGGGGATTTTTATTATTTTCTTTGCCTAGCTATCTGGGATTTGTGGTAAACCAAGTCTCTTCTTATAAGTTTTCCTAGCAGCCTTATTCTTTACTGGTTTGCTCATCAAATTTTATTAGTTTACGTTCTTTCTTTAATTGCTCCATTTAATTGTTCTAGGATGTTATTCTTTCACCCAGGTGTGCGATTTTGGGCTTTCCCGCTTAAAGGCGAACACATTTTTATCGTCCAAATTAGTAGCGGGCACTATAAGTTCTCTTTAATGCTTTCCTTGCTCAATTTGTTGGAGTAGTATCCACATGATTTAGGTCTGAGTTTGTTTTTCTATTATTTATAGCCCGAGTGGATGGCACCAGAAGTTCTCCGCGATGAACCGTCAAATGAGAAGTCTGATATTTACAGTTTCGGTGTGATATTATGGGAGCTTGTTACGATGCAACCACCTTGGGTTAATTTAAATGCAGCACAGGTTTGTTTGTGAGCTTGTTCACTAGTAATATTTATTGCTTTTTAGTGAAACTAGAATATAGTTGCAAAAATGATTGGGAAAGTTTTTTTGATCATAAGACAAGATTTTGTTAATTGACACTATCTGAACTTAAACTTACGAGCATATGAAGTTCTGAAATGAGTTTTAGAAACTTGCTAGAAGGAGCTTTATAATTAGCGCGCTCACTGCAAGCTTCATTATTTGTTGCCTAAGTACAATTGAATGGGATAATTTGAAATCTGCAGATTAAAAAAACAAAAATCCTCTATGCAATAAGTTTCTTTGTTCAGTAGTTATATTAGTTTTGGATGTGGAGCTTGAATGCTTATTCTGAGACTTTGTATTGTTAGGCCTCTATGCAATAAGTTTCTTTCTTACGAGTGAATGTGCTTAATTTCTCCAGGAAATTGAGAGGTTGGGCACCGTGGATGAAGTCATAAATGATGACCCTGAGTATGTACTAGTTCCTTTAATCCTACATCAAATCTAGAACTTATAAACATCAAGATTTTGGCTCACTCACTTGTTTGCTTCTCTTGTATTTCTATATTTACGTGATTCAATTGGTTAACTTCCTAATATATATTGTTGTGCAGCTATAAGTTTGAGTTCCCAACACAGGATGACAGACTAGGGGCTCCTATTAGAAGTTTCAGGTTTGCCGCACAGGTCTGCTGATGAAGTTTTTATGGTATGTATCTCTGTATTGTTGCTCCATCTCGTTATTTGATCTGTGTGTTTGGGTTATGACAAAAACTAGAAGGGTAAAAGTTAGAAAACATTGCAATGTTTAGTGATAAGTTTCCTAGATAAATGTTGTTGGATTGTTGTATAGATGATCTTTGAGTTGTCCTTGTAGCTGTGGTGCTCCCGTTCCAGCATAAACTATGTCGTTGAAAACTTGAGGGGGCACAAGAAGCAGGAGACGCAGCCGTAGCCGCATCCCTAATAGATTTGAAGGAGGGTATAACAAACAAAAGGATGAAGTAGAGGAAGGTTTGATTTGTGCTGATGACTAATGCTTTGTAAGAAGGAATTTGGAGCCGGTGTTTTACCGAATGATAAAGAGAATCGGGATTTGATGCCGGGTTAAATGTCATGAGCAATGAACTTGTCCCGATCTCATGGGTTATACTTTTTCTTTTTCTTTTTCTTTTTGCGATATGATTTTTTGCTGGTGTTGTAGAGGAAAGAAGTTAACACTGATGGGGATTCACTTGTCATTTTTAATTTGAATGAATGTAAATGTGTTACTGGCAAGTTAATGTGAAAGTGAATTACTTTTTGAAATTCTGTTTCAGCTATAATTTTTTTTTTCAAAATAGTTTTATGCTCACAACTTCTAACAAATGTTGTAGTTACACATTACTTCAAATGTTACAACCTTTAAGGATGTTGTGTCAGAAAGTTATACAACTCTAGCAAGTGTAGTGATCGTAGTATTCACAATACTAATAAATATTGTCTTTCATATTTCAACTACCCAAACTAGATATTGTGAAATAATGTCTTTACAACATAACTATGTGTTGTCCACGATAGTTCCACAACTCATACAAGTGTGGTGCAAATCTTATTCATAATATTAATAAGTGTTGTTACATATGTTTCACGATACACAAATTTTGTTGTTCAAGATAGTCCTACAACACAAGTAAGAGTTGTGTTAGGCTTTCAAAAAAAATCGAAAGAGAATCACAACTTTGGCAAAATATTGTCGAACAATGAATCACAACACCATTTACAACTCTTAGTCAAGTATTGTAGAAAATCTTGCACATTCTACAATACCCCCCTTCCATAACCCATGAAATGGAGTTGTCGTAGGGGTACTACAACTCTTAGATTGTGTTGTAAACGTTGTTTTTTCCCGTAGATGATCCAAGGCAAAATACTGGTACATATTGTTGGAATCCATCTTGAGAAAGATGGTTTGCAAAACTGCTGTAGGAGTTGATGTGCATACTGCTGTTGATGTTAACAATACTGTTCGGATAAGAAGAATGATAAAAAAGGTCCAAAAATGGATGCCTTCCATGATAATCAAAGGATGAGGCTCTGCAGGAGAATTAGTAACTCATTAGAAATTTTATAACAAAACAAAGAAAGTAATCAGAATGATAAGAGAGAATAAGGATGGTGCTGCAAAATTTTGATTCGAACAAATCACTTGGAATCCCCAAGAGAAGCTTTAATCTAGGAAGTTCATTAGTTTAGTTTTCAAAGATAACCAAATTTAAAATAAAGAAAAAACTACTTATTTAAAGATTGAGTTGTAAACAAAATGGGGAAACTAGTAATGGGGAAACTAAACAAAATGCATATGAAGTTGTAAAAGGGACATCGATTTTCAGTAAGAGATGAAAAGAAGATTATTCCATTAAACTTGAAAAAATCAAGATGAGAGAATACCATAACCTATTAAAAAAATTACAAAACACCATTTTCAAAATATTGACTCAAAAACAGAACTCTATCTCGATAATGCTTTCATATGGGATTACTCCATAGAGTGACTATGGATCTTGAATATTTTTTGAAGAATAAAAACACTATTTGGGAGCTAGGAAAGAAGATGTTATTTTGCTCTACTAATGAGAGATTTGGGAGATTTCTTTTGTGGTTTTATATTGTCTTTTCTTTTGTTTGTCTTTTCTTTCGTTGAGTTTGTTCTTTATTTCTTTTGTGGTTTTATATTGTCTGCAACGTTGACATGCAACGTTAACTTTAATCAACTTCTGTTACAGGAATAGAAGAAGAAGGACCTCCATATTGTTGGATATCTTGGAGGACAGTGATGTTTCATTTAAAGCTTTAAACCAACTAGGAAGGTGTGCGCATGTATTTCCTTTGATGTGCCGTATACGATATTTTACATGTGTTTTTTTGGTTTTTTCTTTTTTTTTTTTGGAACAAGAAAAAAGTTTTATTGAAAGAATTAGGACTGAGTTACATGTTTAGCATCCTCCTGTAATAAAGGAATAATCACAGGTGGGCGAATGTCTATCCAAGTTTGAGTGATTTTATCAACTCTAGCTAACTTAGAAAGAGCATCTGCTACCATATTACATTCTTTCCGAACATAAGAACATTTCCAAAAGCTGTTTTTTTCATGAGTAGCTTAACATCTTTAATAATCAAAACCCTCATGATTGTGCCCTTCCTATCGACAATAAAGTCACACCCTTACTCCGCTACATCTCTCTCGGGAACTAGCAATATGTATCCTTTACTATTTGTTGTATTGCAAAATAAAATAAAATAAATAAATTATAAGTGCACTAAGAAAATTCCCAAGCCACCCCAGTCTTGAATCCCGGTTCCGCCACTAATAATTGGTCTTGGGCTTTGATGAGGTTGTGTCTCTTGGGCCCCGTTTTCTTACATCTTGTAAGGGACTAGTTCGATCTCTTGGGTTATCCGACTCATCTCCTTTATCTTTCAATTGAAAGGTGTATCCCTTTGTAATTGTAATTTTGTATTTCTTGGATCTGGTTGTAACAATTCTTATTTCTTTAATAAACCTCTCTTCCACGGTCAAAAAAAAAAAGAATTTCGGGTTAAAAAAAAAGTTTCTGAATGTGTTTACGGGTGAGAGGTCTTAGATTCCCATCCGAAAGTATAAGTTTCGGCTTGGTTTTCCAACCGAAATTGGTTTTCTGATTTATTTTTTTTGGTTTCCAGAACCAGTTACGGCTAGGAAAACCCAGCCGAAACTGCTGTTACGGTTAGGAAAACCCATCCGAAACTGGTTCTAAAAACAAAAATTATCAGAAAAAATGATTTCGGCTAGGAGTTTTTTATTTCCCCTCCCTAAATAAAAATACGGCTTGGAACACCATCATTCCCAACCGTTTTTGCGTTCTAAGGTTGGGTCTAAAAATTGTCTCAGCCGAATAAGTGTCTGTTGCGGCTGGGATTTGATGTTTTCCAGCCGTAATTGGTTCTGGAAACCAAAAACAAATATTGAAAAAACTTTCGGTTGGAAAACCAAGCCGAAACATGGACTCTCGGTTGGGTCGACAAACTATCCCAGCCGTAATCTTGATTCACGGTTGGGAATCTAAGAACTCCCAGCTGTAAATACTTTGAGAAACTGTTTTTTTTTTACCTGAAATTCGTCAAATTGGATTTTTTTAACCATTTAAAACACAAATAAATGGTGGATTTTCTTAGTTTTTTCTTTCTATGACGATCGTTATCTTTATCATGATTTTTGAATGAGAGGGAGAAGGAGAAGAAAATAGTTTTGGGTTTTCTTGATGATCATCATCTTCATCATGATGAAATTATGCTCATCATCTTTTCACGATTTATGAATGATAAGAGAAGGATGGGGAGAAGATAATAGATTTAAGTTTTAAGTTTTTTATGATCATGATGAAATCATGATCATCATCTTCATCATGATTGTAAATGAGAAGGATAAGGGGAAGATTAAAGTTTTTTTTTTTAAATGCATAGTGAAATTCGGATAAGGGTATAATAGACATTAGGAATTGATGAAATCATGATCATCATCTTCATCATGATTGTAAATGATAAGGATCAGGGAAAGATTAAAGATTTTTTTTTTATAAAATGAATAGTGAAATTCGGATAAGGGTATAATAGACATTAGGAATATGATGTGATAAGGGTAACCTCATTTATTATTTCATGACCCTAAATAGTCCCAAAAGACCATTGACTTTCATAGCCCAATAATAAGATTCTTCTTTTAGCTTGCACTGGGTTGTACTTTGTTTTATTTGTATACACGCGTTTGAGCCTTCCATAGACTCGTACAGACAACTTATAGGGTGTTTGAATAAATTGAATTTTAGAAGCAAAACTAAACCTGGCACTTTTTGGGGCGACCCCAACACAATTAGGGGCGACATTAAAAGACAAAAAAACACCCAAACGTAAAACTAAGCTACCTCTTATCCGCGATTTTTCGAAATGGCAACTATGCCCTTACATAATCGGTAGGCAAAACAACAATCGGTAGGTTAGAAACAATCGGTAGGTTAAAATTAATAATTATCTACTGATTAATATATGTATATTTCGGCTAATGTTCCCTTTTATAATCGGTAGTTAATTGGACCTGTACACCTACCGATTATAAGTAGCCTCAGATGCAACCTTGTGTTTTGGATGCAGCAATAATCGGAAGAAAATTACGTTCCACAACCTTACGATTATAGGTTGCCCCAAAAACAGATTTTTCTAAAATCCTTCATCTGGTGATTGGAATATGCTATATTCGGTATATAATCCAACTTCAATACCTACCGATTATATGTAGCAAACCATAGGTTATTAGGGTGCAGAGTCAACCCTAACCATTGGGTTCGTGTTTGAGATGTAGGCATAATCGGAAGTTTAACTGGTTACATTACCTTCCGATTATAGGTTGCCCCAAAATGAGTTTTTTCTAAAATCATTTTTTTTCCATAATTATGAAATCTTCCATAATCGATAGGATATTTGGCTACCGATTATAAGAACCCCCACATCGAACCTTTGCCAAATTTCCACGGGTTTTAG
The DNA here is from genome assembly GCA_023529315.1 of Papaver bracteatum. Taxonomy (NCBI): domain Eukaryota; kingdom Viridiplantae; phylum Streptophyta; class Magnoliopsida; order Ranunculales; family Papaveraceae; genus Papaver; species Papaver bracteatum. Next base: position 386,092 of record JAJJWX010005189.1, on the reverse strand, counting down.
GGTGCAGAGCCAACCCTAACCACTGGGTTCGTGTTTCAGATGCAACCATAATCGGAAGTTTAACTGGTTACATTACCTTCCGATTATAGGTTGCCCCAAAATGAGGTTTTTTCTAAAATCCTTTTTTTCCAAAATTCTGAAATCTTCCATAATCGGTTAGATATTTGGCTACCGATTATAAGAAGCCACACATCGAACCTTTGCCAAATTTCCACGGGTTTTAGGGTGCAGAGCCAACCCTAACCATTGGGTTCATGTTTGAGACGTAGCCATAATCGAAGTTTAACTGGTTACATTACCTTCCGATTATAGATTGCCCTAAAATTAGTTTTTTCTAAAATTAGTTTTTTCCATAATTCTGAAATCTTCCATAATCGGTAGTCTAGTGAGGTTCTTGTTACTACCGATTGTTATAGGACCAAGATACGCATTTGGCACAAAATATATATTAATCGGTAGGCAAAGGTGTTACAAAGCTTCCGATTAAGTTTTAACAATCGGGCACAAAATAATTTCCGATTATGTAAGGGCATTAACGTATTCTCCCCGTTTGTTGTCTTTTAGTGTCGTCCCTAATTGTGTTGGGTCACCCCTAAAAGTGCCAGGAAAATAAAATAAAATAGCTTTTTGGTATTAACTTATGCTTTTAGGGATGCAAAAACACTTCTAGTTTTGGTACCCAAGTAACTTAATACTCCCTCTGTCTTTTTTTATCTGTCTTAATTTCTACTTTGGCCTGTCTCTTTTTATCGGTCCGCTCTGTTTATAGACATACTTTTCCCTTAAACTATTAGATATACCCTTTATTTTTTATAGTTATAAAATTAAACAGAAGTACTCATGGTATTATAAATAATTACAAAGTTAAAAATTACATACTAGGCAAGCGAGCGACAAGCTGTGCCGCTAGCCCTTTTTGAATAGCAAAACCTATCATATTAAAAATAAAATCTCGTGAGCAATGTTATAAAATCATTTTTTGTATAAACTTAATTCCAAGTCATAAATATTATCACCATATATAATGAAAAAATTCTTTCAATATTTTTTAGTATTAATTGCCATTCCTTTTTTAAGTGAAAACATTTATGGGTAGTTACAAAATTCCTAAAACTTCTATTTATTATTACATTACCTTTTTAGCTACATTTGGTAATAACTTAACATTAAATAGTCTAGTCAAGGGTTAGTCATGACTTTTTGTAGGATTTTCTTATTATTTTGACAAAGTCAATTAGGACTGTTATTTTGAGACGGAGGGAGTAAATGATAAGATTGAACACTTCCCTGAGTAGGTTGGTTTACATAGTTTTACACTATTACTTGGTCCATTTGGACAATCTGAACGGGGATTATGATTCTGATGTCCACTGACTCCATTCTTCTATAGTATAAGGAAGAAGATGTCTGTCTATGAGTCAATTAGGACCATTAATTTCTGTAATCCCACGGTCAAGATTGATTATTGGGGATTTGACTTTGAGTCAAAGATGACCCTTGATTTTAAGTATTTTATTATTTTGGACGATGGAGATTATGTCGTGTCCCGACTAAGGCTAATCCTAACCTAGACATTAAATCTCCAACGGACAACCGTGCCTGATGTCGATCGGTAATACCCCGACCACTAAACCTTTGTTCGACACCCAGACCACTAAACCTTGGTTCGTTTATTAAAGGATTCTTATTAAAATTCCAAGATGGAAAAAGCTACCACCAGCTCGGTTCCCATACCCGTGGGGGATATTGATATAGAATTGGGTTGAAGCTCTTGAAGAGTTGAATCGGTTGAGACTTGAGAGAAATCATTGGATCAAAGCTTTGTGTTTCATGTTCCTCCGTACGCTTTTATCGTACTTTCATCCTTAAAAATCTACAATCATACTTTCCCTTAAAATCTACTTATTAGTTCTAAATTAGTGCAATTTTTCAGTACGATTTTTATGGATGAAAGTATGACAAAGCATACGGAGGAACATTGGTACCCTCTTTTTATGGAACTTTCCGTGTGGAGCAAGGGGAAAGTTTTATCAACTGACTGGAACACGCCGCGTTTAGCTAAGTATGTCCATATTATTGGCATATCATATCAATTGGTATTTCAGGTAATAGATTTCTTTTTATTTTCTATCTTTTATATCTAATCTTGCGGAAAATTTGTTTAGGCACTAATATATTACGACTAATAAGGCCTGAAATGGCATCCGATTCAACAGTACGATGTATATATAATATTTATATATAAAAAAATGAAGGGCGTTTTACAAAATGGTCACACTATCCCTAATTGGTTTACAAAATGATCACACTTTAAATTAGTGTTCACAAACTGGTATTTTGTCATCCGACACACAAAAAATGAAAAAAACGGCTAACTATCTAACTAATCTACCCTTGGTCTCTTCTAACTGTGGAAGTTGAACCATGGTTAACATACACCTATGTGGAAGATATATGCATCCGTGGCACTGACACGCCACCTGACAGCTTGCAGACGTGGCAATCCACCTGGCACTGCTACACGTGGCATTTTCTATGTGGCCAGGAATGTGACCGTTCCAAACGGCTTTATCTGCCTTCCCTTCACTATAAAACCACACACCTGCAGACACAACTAACACTCATTCATCATTCACAATACTCAAACACTAATATGTTTAGAATGGGTGGTGGCAAGATGGAAGAATATTGCAGCAGCAGTTCAGGGGAGACATCAAGTAGCAACAACAAGATCAACAACATCAACCACTACTGTTTAATGTGTGAGAAAGGTATGCATGGAGAAATAGAATGTCCATGGATCTATTCTAGATGCAAAATGGTACCTTGCAATGGTTTGAGGAAGTTGTTGAAAGCCCAAACAGATGATCATCCAGGTGAAAAGTTCTTCAGCTGCTCCATATTCCCATACTTTGAGTGGTTTGCAGATGCTACAAGACCTGGAAAAGCAATGCAAATTCATCTTCCATCTCCACTTTCCTGCTTTGCTTGTGGCGACAAAATCCATACAAAACTCAACTGTCCATGGGCTAATCAACCCTGCAAGAAGAAGAAATGTAAGGGCACAGTAACATTAAGTATATGTAAAAATGAACATAACTTTGGAATAGCTTACCTCAAATGTTCCAACTGTCTGCAGTTTCAATGGCTTTATGATGCTCTTTTCCATGAAACCAAAGCTGCAACCCTGCAAATGGCAGAACTATGCAAGCAAATAGGCAATCTAAATATGTAATATGTAATCGTAGACAATCAATAAAGACATGAATTAAGTTAATTACATATATTACCACTTAATAATTACTTAATATAAGTCTTCTTAAGTTAAGTTAACTGCAAATAGATGCAGTGAAATCCATTGTAACAAGCACCATAAACATCCATTCTAACAAGAAACTGAACTACAACACAACATCCATTCTAACTACCAACAACTAGTCTTCATTGAGTAGCAGAGAAGGTCACCTTCTTTGGTTTAGGGATTGTGAAGGTCTGAGAGAGAGTCTGAGACAACCCAACAGCACCACTGATGGTTTGGATCAATGTCGGTTGCACAGATCTACCACCAGACCTACCTCCCCTAGAACCACTCCCACCTCTTGAACCCCTGCCACCTTTAGATCCATATGATGCAGATGTAGGCTAAGTAGATGAAGCATATTTAGGCTGGGAAGATGATCCAGTGCAAGGCTGAGAAGATGATGCAGTGGTAGGATGAGAAGATGATGCACCAGAACCTCTCACACCTCTTCCCCTCTTACTTTCCCTTCTACTGGTACTAAGCTCTGCAGGATCTGGGTAAGTATTCTTGTGAGTTCCTCCTTCCACCATAGTTCTCTATCTTTTTTTTTTTGGATTGGATCCAACTGGAGCACCAGCACATGTCCTCTTGTTGTGACCAGGAATTTTGCACCTCTTATAAGTTCTGACCACCTTCTGACTGTGAGGTTCATCATGTGCTCTCTTCCTTTTCTTGCAAGGCCTCCCTGGTTTCCTCATATCTATAGGGGGGTTGATTTCTACTAATGGCTGCAAAATAAAATGAGAAGGAAGATAAAGATAATAATAAGCATCTATAAAGTATATAGGGCTCAAGTATATATAAACAAAATGAAAACCCTAAACTTAAACTATTGTTTTCCCAAAAAGAAGAAGATTCTCTACAATAATAATGTTAAATGACTTTAAAAGACATTAAAGGAAAAAGGAAAAAAGGACAAAATGTGAAAAGTTAAAAAAGAAACACATCATACCTCAGACCACTCTTCTCTTCCAATCAGTAACCCCATCTCAGGTGCATAAATAGCCTTGTAAGATTCCACATGATAGTACTTGTTGCAATAACAGCATAAATAGCCACAACAATAATAAGTGATAAATAGATAACCATTACAACTAACAACCCAAAAATAAATGCAGAACAACTAAAACAGATGCATTAACCAGTGCAAAAATAAGTTTAGTGGGTTATAAATCTCACTCTGCCCAATTGATTCTCATGTCCATGAGCACACACACTGCATGTTGACATACAAATCCTCTAAGTTGCCATTGAAGACATGAACAAGTTTTCTCAACCACATCAACATGAAATATAGCATTGGTCTTTGAAGTCACTTCATATAACTTATCATTAACCCTGAATGCTCCACAAAATTTATGCATCTCATCAATCAAGTCTTGAGCAGTTGGCACCAACTTACCATCTTCCCAATTCGCACTCACATTTCTTCTTTTGTACATAGTACCCATAACTAGTTGGCCATACATCATTCTAAGGGTACAAATTGGCTTGTCTCTCATAGGTTTAACCAAGTTGTTAAAGGACTCTGAGAAATTGTTGTTTAGATGCTCACAACATGCATATGGGTCAAAGAAATCCCTAGACCATTGTTATGGTTTTTCCTTCATCATGTAAGCGGCAACAACTAGTGACAACTTGATCAGATCATCCATATTGGCCTACACATACCATAAACAAGATTAAGTGAATGCAAATCTATTATTAACATGACTCCAAAAAGATGACAACTGTGAATTAGGAAGAGAGATTACCTTCCAGTGTCTCTCCTTGTAGAATTTTGCAGCATTGTATACAAGGTAGTGCATCTTTGATCCTTTGAAATGAGTCTTAAAGTTCTTAAACATATGACTGGTTGAAAACATATCACAATAGTTAGTGTTCTTAAATAGTAAATGGGGAAAATAATGGTTCTTTTAATAATGTAAGACTCACCGAAGGCAGTATCTTTTGAAATGTTCTGGGAAAACCTCATCCAATGACTCTTGGAGACCTTTTTGTCTATCTGAGATAAAGGTTATCTTCCCAGCAGGATGGTCTTCAATTAGTGGCTTCAGCTCTTTCATAAATAAGTGCCAATTTTCCCCACATTCATTTTTGACCACCTTTATAGATAGAGTCACAATCCCATTCTTTCCATCTAAGCCAGTAGCATCCATTAAACATCCACCATGTTTTCCAGTCAAGTGGCAGGCATCAAAACCAACGAATGGTCTACCACCATCCTTCCATCCTTGAATTGATGCTGCAAATGCAATCATCATGGAATCAAAACATTTGTCCTCACTGAAACAAAATAATCATAAGACATAAGTTAGCCTAGTATTTTATGTTGTTATACATAATACATAAGAAAACAAAGATTAGTTATTTAGCTTGAAACTCACCTTCCAAAAGAGTAATTTGCAACAGATCCAGGATTAGTTGCTTTTACCATGTCACAAAAGGCTGGAATCATCTTATATGATTCATCATAGCTCCCATTCTGTCTTTCTAAAGTCATAGTTCTTGCTCTCCAAGCAACATGATATGGAACATTGGTGTTGTGAGTAGTAAAAAATTGATCTTTCAGTGCATATGGCAGTGGCATTGCATCTCCTCTCTTTATCTTGTCATACAAATACTCAGCAAAAAATTCTGCATTAGCTATTCTATTCCTGGTCTTCAGTTGTGTGCTACATGTATGCTTTAAGTTGAACCTCCTCAAAGTAAAAGTTGGTTCACCCCTGGTAACACTTGCCCAGATAAAGAACTTGTAGTGTTGAGATTTGTTGAACCTGCATATTAATTTAATCCTGTCATTGTCATTGGGCTTCAACTTATACTGGAATCTATTCTTAATGGCATAACCCCTTAGGTGCTTCTTGAAGTCATATTTGTCCATAAACTCCATTCCCACAAACATTGTGTCAACATCAACCATGAGTAATGTATTCCCATCTGCATCAGCAAACAAATCTCCATTGCCATCTGCATCAATATCTGGACCATGTATTTGCTCAAATTGATTGTACCAGGGATGAGGTTTTTGATGAGTTGGCTCATTACCACAGTCATTGGGTCCTTGTACTTCTGTTACACCTACATACACATACTGACTTGATTTGTCAGTTCTTTTATATGGAAGAAAAATAGACTAATGCCATGATTAAAACTAAAAATACCAAAACAAAACCAAATAAGCTACACAATTACCTTCAGAGCTTGAACTGTCCTCACCACTAGTGTACTCGTCATTACCCCCAGCATCATAAGGAATAATTGCTTTTCCTTTAGGATCCTCATGCTCACCTTCCTGCTCCACAACACTTGCTTGTTCTTCATTGACTGCTTCCATATACTACTTTGGATGTACAGAGTCAACCCAGTTGTGTCCCTTAAAGTAATTGTTGACAAAGTCACAGTATACACCAAGGACCATTTCATCAATATCAGAAACTAGACTACTAGGTTCATCATTGGGATGACAAACATCTTCAGCATCATTAAGTAGTTGAATGTTCTCATACTCCCTTTCAGCTTGTAGTGTCTCAGCACTTAAGACAAAATTCTCATAGTCATCATCATTAATATTCACATACTCATCCACATTCTCAAATAACCTCTTGCTACTGCTAGAACCTCCAGTAACTACATCAAAAGATCTCTTAATTATCCTTGGACTCCTTCTGACCTGATATGGTGATGTAATGCATGTTAACTTCTTCTTAGGTGTGGAAAACATCTCTGGATCAAGTCTGACTGGTGAAGAAGCATAGTTAATGCATGTTCTTGAAATGCTTATAACCTTGGATGGTGTTGAGTCTATATTGTTTGATATACCAGAAGTTTCAGCACATCCATCACCAGGAGGCACAATCCTATCACTAACATTGCACCATAAATTTACATACCCTTCCTTAGCAACATCCTTATCCCACATCTCATACCAATGTTAATCATTAACCATATATTCTGGTTTATCATTACCAATCCAAATCACCTCAACCTTCTTAATTGGTGCTAACTTAAAAGAAGCATGAACTTTATCACAAAATGCTTTCAACCCACCAGAATTAACATCCACATTATCAAAATACTGAACCTTATTTGTCCAAAACCATTCTACCCTAAAATTCCTAGTTGGGTACTTCACATACTTCCTGCCCAAAATTGAACTGAGAATGATTACCGTTTACTAACATATTAATCAAACCCTAAAATTAATCAAACTCTAACACAAATTTTTTAAGAAAATCCCAAACCCCAATTTTAGAAATTTAGGGTTTATCAGTTGTAAATCCTAATTCAGAAAATTAGGGTTTCTGAATCGAGTTGATAATCTACAATAGCAGTATAAGCTGGATTGATGTTTACCTGGTGATGTTTGTAAACATCTTGATGTCGAGCTTTATCACAGATTATCTTCAAACTTCGATAACTGGTTCACAAAAAACATAAACTCGTATTTCGCTTCACAACTAGTAGATCGAGATGAAGAGTAAAAAGATATCAAAGAAATTTGTGAAGAAATGGTCACACTCGACACCGATTCATGGAATCGCCATCTTCTTCTCCATTTCTTCAGAGAACAAGTGTGGAAACAGGGCAGAGTTACGAGTAGGGAAATGGTCACAATCGCATTTGAGCTGGGGGGTTTTGATCCAACGCACCAGATTGTTTCGAGATTTGTTTATCAACCCTACTCGATCCCACACGTGCAAATGACACGGTTTAGGGGCATTTAGGTAAGTTAACGCACCGACAAACGCCTGACCCGCGACATAACTTGGCAGTAAACGGCTGAGTGACCATTTTGCTAATACTTTGTAACAGTGGGATCATTTTGTGAACCGGAATAGTAAAGTGTGACCATTTTCGTAAATACTCAAAAATGAACTGGTAGATTGGTTTATGATCAAAACAGTAGAGAAACAATAAAAACTAGATTTATGTCCTTGCTCTGCTGCTTAACGGGGAAAACTTGAGAGCCAACTTGACTCGACTAAACAAGCAGCTGGTAATAAAGTGGACTGTTGGTGATGGAGCTCGAGAAAAACAAGGTACTGGTGCTGTTGTGTTCACGTAAAAGAGAATTTGTAGGGTGGGCCGGTGGCTGTTGGTGAGAAATTGCTGGTAGTGAAGGTTGTAAGGATCTTGGTGGTCTTGAAGGTGAGGGGGAAATTTATGGTTGTTGGACTGGTGCTAGGATGATAGATGTAAAGACGGGGTGAAACGGTTTTTGGACGTATTGGACTAACGGATTGTATAAGCTGGCATAAAATTTCGAGAAACTTTGGGATCGAATGTATTTTGCATTTCTGTATTTTACTTGATTAAGTGTTATATATTTAGTTTTATCAAATTGATGTTTCCAGGAATATTTCCAGTTCTTTTTGATTACCATGATATATAAATATATATAACAATCAAATGTTAAATTCTTACGTTCTTTAGAAGAAAATGTGAAGGACATTAGTAGTCGTATGCTATGTGAAGTGGTTTGTCTGTGTTTCACGAAATCGCTGTTAAGCTTATATAAGAACTCTTGCCCAGCGGGCAATAACTTGAAGGCCATTTTTCCAAGCTGAAATGCGATGATTATGTATTGACCGATGACATCAACATTGCTGCAAGTTGCTTGCTATGAAAACTGATAAGCAACTTAATGTTTGGTGGATGACCGTCCTGAATTTTTTTTGGATCATGTATGATATAACTATACTTGGGTGGAAACCATTTCGAGTTTACTGGGGCCTCTATTTTTCTCATTTCTTTTTTTTTAGATGTTATTGCAGTTGAGTGCTTCGGGTTCTAACACCATGTTTGTAGTTTGTGCTTATTCTTTCGTTGTTATAGTGCGGGGTGTTAACGAGTTGAGTAAGCAAATAAAATTTTGTGATTTATTGATTAACTTTTGATCCTTAAATTATTAACTTTATTTGGTTTCAAAATGATTCAGAACATAAAAGAAGGGTGGCCGGTGATGTATTTAACTTTCCTAACGTAAGAAAAGGTTGGTTCTTTATAGAATCATTTTTTAGTCCTTAATTGGTGTCTCTAAGTTACTCCTGAGATTTGCACAAAACACACAACGTTTAATCGTCGTTTAGGTAAGCACTCTGTAAAGGTCAGCTGACCACTAAATGGTTGAGCCCCGGCCTACGGCCGGGGTGATACCTAGTTATTACTATATACAGGTATTGTTTTACGTTCTTGTCTCATCAAGCGAATTTGTACAATTTTGGATGAAATGAAGCTTGTCTGTCAGCAGTAGAACAGATGATCATTCTCTCTTAAAGCGTTCAACTCTTCCACTTCTGATCCATCACTCATTCTAATTTTGCTCCTCGCTTTACTGAATTTTTTCTCTGCATCCAATAAACAAGCAGGGTTAATATATACATCAGTCCTCAGTTAAGTACACTATCCCACTGATGAAAACCACAAGTTCATGCATATGATAAAATGAGTATGTTAATTACACTTTTAGACGCATCTTTCATTTTTAGATGCATCTTTCAATCTGCGATACCTGCCAATTGCAAAAGCTCTTCCATCGATCCTGGCAAATGGATAAGTTTTCCGGGCTTGTTGCTTTCTGTTGTATTTAGTTCATCCGGATGATGCCCGTGGATTACCAACCTCATGAGGGCACGTGAAGTGGTAGGATTTACTGGAACTCCTGCATGGTTTTACCAGTACTTATTGTCCCAATTAACACTTGGTTTTCCCTTGGATTAGCAAGACCACAAAAAATAATTGAGTTGCAGAATTAGACAGAGATGATTTTGACATGATAATAAATGTAGGTCTGAGTAATTAACCTTTAACTTTATCATTTCCATAACGAGCTACTGATGATGCTTTCCCTCTCGAAATATTTCGCTGCAATCATAGGTAATATATTCATGGATATGACAACTAAAAGGATAACATGCTACATAGATTAGTACTGTTGAAAATCGTAAAAATGTAATTTCTTGCACATTAATATGATTCTCTTACCCTGGGTAAATCATTGAGGTGATCACCAAGAAGTTCTGTTACAAAGGGAATTTGTTCGAGTATTTCTGCTTGTAAGATCTTCAAGTGCTGCAGATGGAAGAATCACATGAGAAGTTCAAATAAAGCTGCACAAAATGTTTCATCGTTTTTGCTTTTAGTGGCTTCTAATTTGTTGTGTTTCTGTATGAATTCCAAATTCCATACCTCAATGAAATTCGAGAAGACTCGTGCTCCATCATCAGCATGTTGCTGCATAATTTGCTTAAAATGCTGATGACTTATTCGAATAACCTGAGAAAGCCTCTTGCTTCTCAATGTAAATGGCTGTGGGATATTGAAAATCACCCCTATTTCTCCTGCCATTTCCGAAGGGCCTAATTTTGATAGGACCTGTAAAAAGCACTAGAATTAGATTTAACATAGCAAAATGGATATCATTACCATGTTGAAGTTTAGAGGAATATGTTCCTAGTTGAAGTCAAGATATAACTAGCATTCATTTGTTTATTTGTATCATACTACGTACGTTTTCTCTCAAGAAGAAAATTATAAGAGAATACCTGTTCTGTTCCATCTTTGTAAGTCAGCAAGTCCTGCAGGTTAAGGCACACTAGTTAACCTCACCATCTCAAGAAAGGAAATAGTTTCTACAGAAAATTATGTCTTACCATTTCTCCAGAAACTATAATATAGAAGTCTGTCGGTATTTCGTTTTGTATAATAATATCAACTTTTGGTGGAAAATATTCTGCCCTCATTTTAGTAATCTGCAGCGAGAAGTTCGCATACACTTATTGTTAATTGGTGAAGTTGCAATAAAACTGATGATGCATGGTTTATGTAATCAGAACGAAGTGCTTACCAACTGAACGATAAGATCTTCAGAAACTTCTTTGAACAGGTAACAACCATCCTTAACAGTTGTTGTGAAAAGATGTTGACCTATACTGGACCTTATTGCTTTCGGTAAATATTGAAACACTTCGTCTTGCTGCATCTCTTGTGTCCTATGTTGTAGGTGCATGTGTGCCATCATTTGCTCTTTTAAGTTCTCTGGAAGTCTATTCGAGCTAGCAAATCTCAATATTTTATTGATTGCATCTCTCTGCAACACCGTTTCTCAAATTAATTAAAAGAGTTTGACCCTTTAATTAGACAGAGATTGTTATGAACTCTTTTGTTTAGGCCTTACCATAGCAAAAGTTCGATAGTGACTATGCACAATAAGATTAGTCATATTACCGATGACATACGCAATGAAACCAATGTTAAAAAGCATGAAAAAGATGCTGAAAATCTTCTCTCTAGTGTTCTGGGGATGCAAATCTCCATAGCCAACAGTTGTTAGAGTGGTGATAGTCCAGTACAAAGAATATGTATAGCAAATCCAGATACTCCTGTCTTCAAACTTTCCTAATTCAGCACCAATCCATGTTTTCTCTTTATCGTAGTATTGGGTAGCCATCCAGAACTGGAAACAACCTACTGAGTGCACTATGAATAGGGTTACCTATGAATGACATAAAACAAATTTATGAGTAATCCAAGTTAGTTAGCTGACACATTATAGAATAGTCCCCAGAAATGCTTACACAAATGAGTTTAATGTATCTTGTCCAGAAGTAGCTGAAACGTGTGTCTTTTTCTAACCTGATTCAAATACGAGAGGAGCGATAGATAAAGATAATTAGAACATATAACTTCATGATATTATTTAGTCATGGAGTGTTGGAAATATATAATTAATTGACCTTGCAAAAAGCTTGCCAACACGGCGTAGTCGCCAGAATCGAAGGAGATTCAGGAAACCAAAAACAGCATTTGTTTTTGTTTTCCCAGTTAGAACTCTATATATGAGCGGAAATGGCAAGGTTGATGCTACATCCAATGGAAGCCAAAACTTGGTCATGTACCTGTTTTAAGAAATAGTGAGAAGTGAGAAGAATATTAAAGCCCAAGTTGAGACCATTACTTGTTTTATTAGATTTTTTGTGCAAAATGTTTCCGTGCACATACCAGAAAAAATTTACCTTACAGCAATCTTTTTGCGGTCGTCTATTAGGAGGTAAGTGGATTTATCCATGTAGGCAACGAAGAAAGTAAGCACGATATCAATGGCAAAGAAGCCATCAACAACTAAGTCAACAGGCCATAGAGACCCTATTGCTACCTTGTGGAATGCTAGCTCGAATGGGGATGCCCATGCTGAGTATATGACTAGAACCACAAGAAACAGTTGCCACAACCTGCATGCACTTCCATTTAGTGAATTATAACAACAAGAACCAATACCATTTTCCAACTGGATAAATTCGAGTAAATCAATTTCTCATTCATTTCTGTGTATATCTATGTCTTGCAACAGTATAAACTGGGTTATCTTCACCCCGTTTTTAAGGGGCAAACAAGTTGTAAAACTCAAAGCAAAGTGGGTGCACGATCTTATGACCTTGAGCTTTTTTTTTGTATTTTTTTTCAAGGTCAAATTAAAAAAGTTTTTACGAAATCAAAGATGCAAAATCAAAGAAACCGAAAAAAATCAGAGAAATTTAATCTTGCCTGTACCGACGATCATGGGGTGCGATGATGAATTTCTTGAGGTCAAGATCATTACCGCCGATAAGAACTCCAAAAGCTGGCAATATACTACTAGAAAGAGTTGCCAAGTTATTTACTACACCACTCCTACGTCGAGCTAACATGGAGGGTGCAGCATCTGGATCTGATGATGATCTGCCACTTAATAACGGTGCCGGCGACCTTATTGTAGTACTCTCTGTTGTTGTTGCCGGTGATCTGCCTTCAGCTAGCACCACGGACGGTGACTCTGTTATACCCTCTGTGTACGCCATCGTTCACTGGAACTTATACCCAGATGAAAACCAAGAACTACCAAAACAAAATGAAATGAAAAATTGGGGAGAAGAATGAATTTGTCTCCCTGTCTTTCTGTATAAAAATATAAATTGTGTCTGATGTCTGAGTTCGTTGGAGACACGGAAGGAAGGAGGTAATATTATAATCATGAAAATTGTCAATGTTATTTATTTAATGATGATAATGGTCTTTCATGAACTGCTGGCAAATACTACTGGATTTTTTGATGACAAATATATCAAGTTCAGGATAGTCCCACATCGAGCACGAAAAAAATCCTGTTATTATATATATACCCCTAGTTTACAACATTTGGACGGACATCAGAACGAAGTGAGCGGGTTCTTCGTTGGACCCAGGAAAGTCCCCGGGCCCTTCACCGTAGAGATACGGGCTCGGAAACGAGTAAGCTGTGCGCAAAGAGGTCCGCTTTGCTTTCGGGCAAAAGGCTGAGACACGTGTGGAGCCTGGATCTCTTGCCGCAGCAACCTTGGCCGATTTAACACAGTTATTCACTTGGTCCATCGGACTAACTGAACGGGGATTACGATTCTGATGTCCACTTTTTTTTTTTTTTTAATATGAATCTTATGTCATAAGATTTTAGATCATTCATTACTGATTTACAAACTATTTCACGAGAGCCAGGGAGACATCGTGAAAGCAAAATCTATCTTTTACCTGAACAGTAAGACACGTGAATAGTAAGGCGACCCAACGTGCTCCAAACTGGCTCTGGCTCCTGCTCTACCACTGCCTCTGCCTGGTCGTAAATGGATTCTAGACCAGGCATATAGCAAATATCATCAATGATAAATCCCTTTTCGGGTCAAGCAGTTCCGTAAGACACATTGCTTCAGACAACATCCTAAACTTTGTATTCACCAGATGTTAATAATAGCTAGGGAAACTATGAAGTTAAAAGAATACAATATTTTCTTGTTTTCTCTATACTACAAACTATACTCGACGTACCAGCCTAATACAAAGTGTGTTCCGTTAAGTGTTACAGACCCTAGAGGTGATTTGTAAGTTTTACGCAACCCTTTTGTTTCTATACTCAGTTGCCTTGTTGCAAAAGAAGGATACGAATTGATCAAATAATTCAAGAGCATATATGAAGAAATAAGCCGATGCAAGAATCGTAGTGGAAATCGATACACACCGCGTGCGCAGAAAACTGCTCAAGATCACCCAACAAAATGATTGTAGCAAATTGTTTACAGTATTTGTGTCCGTGATTCCCTATTTATCGAAAGATTATAGCCTATTTTTGCACCCACACTTTGTGTTTGTGCTGAGTAGATGAAGAATAAAAGAGTTCTGATGGGATACGTTCATCGGTTTGTAAGTGATAACTGTCCCTTACCACATGCAGGCAAACATGAGTTACTGGAAACTCATCAAATCCAGTAACTCTAAACATATGTTTAGATCAGTATGTGCGAGGAATTGCTCTATGGAATCTTTAAAAAGTCAACGAAAATAGTAGAATATACCAATAAGAAAAGATTAATGAACAACATGGAATGGTCATCAAAACAGTAAAATATGCCAATAAGAAGAAAAGATTTACCCGGTGAAATTTTAGCTACTCAAATGCTCACATGATAGGGCTATTATTCTGTGAGAGGACAAAAAGATCAGAGAAACATGGTATTTTACACTGAAGTGAGATTTCCAGATTCCCTAAATAGTTTAACCTTCTCTCCACTTTGCCCAAGGCTTGATTAAATTCTACTATGTTCGTCAGAATCCAAACTCTGAATTGCATCAATCAAAGCTTGCTCTTGGTCTTTTAACACTTTTATCAGCTTATCCATCTCATGTGGATCAGGATGACTAGCACGGAAGACTCTCCCCACCTCCTCAACCAGTGTGTCAGTATGAAATATTTCAATGTCATACAAAGTCTTCTTGCCAATGCCATTCTGTAATGGTGGGAATTCTTTCTTGATATGATTCTGTATACCTCCTGGGACAGCACCACCGCGTCCCATAGGCTTTGATTCACCTGTTTGTGTTATGGAAGTACCCATGGCAAGAATATTTTTGTTCGCTCTCTCTGCCGATGAATATCACAAGTATCTTTTAGGGTAATGATTTAGGAAAGGAAATAATAATTTATGATTTAACCATAAATAATTTAGGAGTCTCCTTTGTGAGCCGAAATCTCAACCCCCTCCCCAAGGGGAGGCCCAATTCGTGGCATGTTGTGTAAACACATGCAGCCATACAGGAATAAGAAGTATCCAAATAACCAAAAACTGAAGATTCATTCAGCTTAGGAAAAACATAAGGATATGAGCGGGAACCCTTTACCACCTGGACATGTTTTGTTTGCAAATTGTAGAGTATAAGACATTCCCCATTAAACCAATACAACAACACCTGATTCGAGCAAGATAATATTCGAGGAGGGGAAGTCTTGAAGTAACAACCGAACTGAGTAGTTGGTAGACCTTCCTTGTGGATCACTACAAGAAAAACTGGATTAAGCGACCGGGCATTTTTGGTTGCAAAAGCTCATATTAAGTCGCTCTAACCCTTAAAGCGACTTAATTTGGCTCTCGCTCTTGAGTTGCAAAAGGTGAGATTTGTACAAGTCTAGAGCAGCTAGGCAATCTCTTTAGTAATCAACCAACTATCATGTAGCTTCTTTTTTCTTAATTGCTTCATAGCTAGACCGACCTACCTAGAGCAATCAAAATAATCATCGCTTCATAGCTAGATCGACCTCCCTAGAGCAAGCAAAATAACCATCACTTTAGTGCTAGACCAACCATACAAGAGCAAGTGAAACGTCGATCGCTTCATAGATAGACCAACCATACAAGAGCAAGTAAAACGTCGATCTCTTCGTTGCTAAACCGAGTACCCTATTAGCAATTAAAATGCCTAGTTAATAGATACATGGAACAACTTGGCCTGAAGTTGGTTGCTTATGTTTTTAAGCTACTAAATGTTTGTGCTCGCTCAATGCCGATTCTAATTCAAATAATCCCAAAACGTAATTAAAATTTAAAATTAATACAGAGCAATTATAATTTTGTTTTTTAAGCCAAGGTAGAGTGCGTTTGGCATGGCGCAGCTAGCTTGGGCTAGGTGTGGCTGGCATGATTTTCCATTGTTACGGAGGTGCGGCTAGCATGGTTAGCATGCTTTGGCGCGTTTGGTGTGACTAGTATAGCTAGGGCCAAGGCAGAGTGCGTTTGGCATGGCGCGGCTAGCTTGGGATAGGTGTGGCTGGCATGATTTGCCATTGGCACGGAGGTGATTAGGGTTTTGTTCGTTGTAACCCTAATTTAAAAAAATACCCCCCATTAATTACTGACTATATGCATTAAATGTCCTAATAAATGTGTCACCGGTGACATTAGGTTATTTGGGGTTTTACAATTTTACCCTTTGTTTAAAAACCACCATCAACACCTGCATATAGGGAAAACCAACCAGACTTACTAACACTTACTAATTAAGCCCATGTATCTACTCATCTAGTTTGAAGACGATCAATTGGGTGCCGAAATTATTAATATGGCTCAATCTCATACAAAATAGTAGACTTCAGAAACAAGTTTTATAGTCCAGCAAAAATTATAGAATGACTATAGACTCTTAAGTATTATTGTCTCATGCAGATAAATAATTTTAATGCAATTACCTTAACTGGGAACTCTTTGGACTGCGAAAGGGAGTCATGGATATGATTCTTGAAACTTGCAGGGCATTCCTTGAGTCAAACAGCCAACTTACAAACGGTGTAACCAACAAACAGAACAACTTTCATTCACCATCTTAACCAAAAAGAAATTAAATACCAACAGTTAGTCCAGAAGTAATCCCTACCTCTTCCGTAGTCTTGTTGGGAAATGATGAATGCTGAAGCTTAATAGTGTATTATGAAGAAATACGGTGTTGTTGGGTTAAGGCACAAATGACGCACCCTAAAATCTGTAGCTCCGTGAATTTCAGCTCCACAAAACCATTCACCAACACTTTCTCTTCTCTTGTACATGCATCCATAACCATTGCAGATTCAAACACCAACATATATAAAACAAGGTTTGAACATGTACATCACCACCACCTTCTCTAGAGTTTTCCGACAGTTACAACTTACCTGTCACATTATTCATGAATACAAATCTGATCAATCATAAATTTATACCACACATTCAAATATATATCACAGGCATTGTATCAAAATTTTATAGAAAATTAACAGTTAGAACCTAATTTACCACTGATTCTATAAGTTCAACTCAAACTGAATTTCTACAAGTTCACCTGTAAAACTCAGTTGGTTGGGATACTTCTCTAACTCATATCCCAGTGAAATTTTTACAGAAATCTCATAGACTAAATGGGTTACTCCCATTAAAAATTCAGGTCATTATACACTTTAAAACATCTATATTCATGGGTTTCTATCGCTGCACAGTGATCTGAAATCTGTAGCAATGTAAACTGAACCTGGTTGGTTTCATTACATCTCCATCTCCGATCGTACTAACAATATACCAGCGGTTTCATAATACTGTAAAAAACAACATATATGAAAATTACAGAGATCCAATGGTTTGATTTAAAACTAAGATACAAACCGAAAACGCAAATTGATGAAATTGAAAGAAAACATCTAATAGAGAAAGATACAAACCGGTATAAAAACTAAATAAAATGTACCCACCCAAACCAAGAGAGGTTTAAGTAAACAGATGAGTATCATCAACTGTAAATTTCTCAAGGAATACAAGATAAATTACTAATTACCTTAAATTGATCCCCAAAGGAGAAATTGCAAGAGAGATTGTTCACCGCCGTCTTACCATGTTAATTACCTTCCCAGTAACCAAATCTCGATTCTTATCTTGATTCCAGGACTAAAAATCCAAACCCTAATTCTTTGATTCTCCATCTAAAAACATTTCCACAACTAAAACTAAACAATACCCTTTTGTTTCTTCATCAATTAATACTCGATTTACTAATCGATTTCATTTAATTCGAAAGTCAGATTCAAAACCCTAAATGCTTCTCTCTGTTCATCACGAATCTATAACTATCCCTAGTAGTTCTCTTCCAAAAAGAAATTAAATACCAACAGTTAGTCCAGAAGTAATCCCTACCTCTTCCATAGTCTTGTTGGGAAATGATGAATGCAGAAGCTTAATAGTGTATTATGAAGAAATACGGTGTTGTTGGGTTAAGGCACAGATGACGCACCCCAAAATCTGTAGCTCCGTGAATTTCAGCTCCACACAACCATTCACCAACACTTTCTCTTCTCTTGTACCTGCATCCATAACCATTGCAGATTCAAACACCAACAGATTTAAAATAGGGTTTGAACATGTACATCACCACCACATTCTCTAGAGTTTGCCGACAGTTACAACTTACCTGTCACATTATTCATGAATACAAATCTGATCCATCATAAATTTATACCACACATTCAAAGATATATCACAGGCATTGTATCAAAATTTTATAGAAAAGTAATAGTTAGAACCTAATTTACCACTGATTCTATAAGTTCAACTCAAACTGAATTTCTACAAGTTCACCTGTAAAACTCAGTTGGTTGGGATACTTCTCTAACTCATATCCCAGTGAAATTTTTACAGAAATCTCATAGACTAAATGGGTTACTCCCATTAAAAATTCAGGTCATTATACACTTTAAAACATTTATATTCATGGGTTTCTATCGCTGCACAGTGATCTGAAATCTGTAGCAATGTAAACTGAACCTGGTTGGTTTCATTACATCTCCATCTCCGATCGTACTAACAATATACCAGCGGTTTCATAATACTTTAAAAAACAACATATATGAAAATTACAGATCCAATGGTTTGATTTAAAACTAAGATACAAACCGAAAACGCAAATTGATGAAATTGGAAGAAAACATCTAATAGAGAAAGATACAAACCGGTATAAAAACTAAATAAAATGTACCCACCCAAACCAAGAGAGGTTTAAGTAAACAGATGAGTATCATCAACTGTAAATTTCTCAAGGAATACAAGATAAATTACTAATTACCTTAAATTGATCCCCAAAGGAGAAATTGCAAGAGAGATTGTTCACCGCCATCTTACCATGTTAATTACCTTCCCAGTAACCAAATCTTGATTCTTATCTTGATTCCAGGACTAAAAATCCAAACCCTAATTCTTTGATTCTCCATCTAAAAACATTTCCACAACTAAAACTAAACAATACCCTTTTGTTTCTTCATCAATTAATACTCGATTTACTAATCGATTTCATTTAATTCGAAAGTCAGATTCAAAACCCTAACTGCTTCTCTCTGTTCATCACGAATCTATAACTATCCCTAGTAGTTCTCTTCCAAAAAGAAATTAAATACCAACAGTTAGTCCAGAAGTAATCCCTACCTCTTCCGTAGTCTTGTTGGGAAATGATGAATGCAGAAGCTTAATAGTGTATTATGAAGAAATACGGTGTTGTTGGGTTAAGGCACAGATGACGCACCCCAAAATCTGTAGCTCCGTGAATTTCAGCTCCACACAACCATTCACCAACACTTTCTCTTCTCTTGTACCTGCATCCATAACCATTGCAGATTCAAACACCAACATATTTAAAACAGGGTTTGAACATGTACATCACCACCACCTTCTCTAGAGTTTGCCGACAGTTACAACTTACATGTCACATTATTCATGAATACAAATCTGATCCATCATAAATTTATACCACACATTCAAAGATATATCACAGGCATTGTATCAAAATTTTATAGAAAAGTAATAGTTAGAACCTAATTTACCACTGATTCTATAAGTTCAACTCAAACTAAATTTCTACAAGTTCACCTGTAAAACTCAGTTGGTTGGGATACTTCTCTAACTCATATCCCGGTGAAATTTTTACAGAAATCTCATAGACTAAATGGGTTACTCCCATTAAAAATTCAGGTCATTATACACTGTAAAACATCTATATTCATGGGTTTCTATCGCTGCACAGTGATCTGAAATCTGTAGCAATGTAAACTGAACCTGGTTGGTTTCATTACATCTCCATCTCCGATCGTACTAACAATATACCAGCGGTTTCATAATAATGTAAAAAAACAACATATATGAAAATTACAGAGATCCAATGGTTTGATTTAAAACTAAGATACAAACCGAAAACGCAAATTGATGAAATTGGAAGAAAACATCTAATAGAGAAAGATACAAACCGGTATAAAAACTAAATAAAATGTACCCACCCAAACCAATAGAGGTTTAAGTAAACAGATGATTATCATCAACTGTAAATTTCTCAAGGAATACAAGATAAATTACTAATTACCTTAAATTGATCCCCAAAGGAGAAATTGCAAGAGAGATTGTTCACCGCCATCTTACCATGTTAATTACCTTCCCAGTAACCAAATCTCGATTCTTATCTTGATTCCAGGACTAAAAATCCAAACCCTAATTCTTTGATTCTCCATCTAAAAACATTTCCACAACTAAAACTAAACAATACCCTTTTGTTTCTTCATCAATTAATACTCTATTTACTAATCGATTTCATTTAATTCGAAAGTCAGATTCAAAACCCTAACTGCTTCTCTCTGTTCATCACGAATCTATAACTATCCCTAGTAGTTCTCTTCCATGGTTCACAGCATCACCATCACTTCAACATGTACATACTAACATCAATTAATTCTCTCAAACCGAATCTCAATCCCATCTCTCAAACCCTTGAAAGTCATCACATTAAACAGAGAATGGAGTAGAAAAGAGGAGGAAATGGAGGAAATGATTTTCTTCATCGGTTTATGCCTTTCTTCTTAAGATCCATAGATTTAATGGATTTTTTTTTCCCGAGAGATTGGGTTTTTTTTTTCTGTTTCAGAGAGATGAAACTGATCTCCAAAGGAGAGAGAAAAATCTTTGAATTATGTAAAAAATATTGGACTATAAGGATCTGAATTAAGAGTGTCATACGAATTATGAAAAAATATGGACGGCTGAAATTGTATTTGGGATGCTTACACGGATTGAGCAGCATATGTGTTTCTCTTTGTGCTAATACGAACTCATATATTAGGTTTATTATCAACCTTCGACATGAAAAAAAAATACAAAAAAAATATTAATAAATTTAGGACATTGTTATCGATATTCTGATATAAAAAAATCCAAAAAATGTATAAGAATGAAGCTGGAAAATGAGAAGTGAATTCGATAATTTGTGCTTTCTATTTGTGCTTCCGTTTTGAATTTCGACTAGTCACATAGGTCACAAAGTAATTTCTACTACTCATACAGGTCATGAAGTAGCTTTAGTTCACACTCGTACAATCAAGAAGCATAAAAAATATGAACCAATAAGCTCTAGTAGGGTTCTATCTTCAAACCTAGAAGGATACATCACCTAAATCGATAATTATGAATCTCAGTATCGATTCGAACTTCAAATGTGGTATAATGGCATACAAACTATTAACAAATAATCTCTAGGAGGGTTCGGTCTTCAAACCTAGAAGGATACATCACCGAAATTGATATACATGAAACTTAGGTGTTGATTCAAACTTCAAAAGTGGTATAACGACATACAAACTATGAACCGAGAAGCTCCGGGAAGGTTCAACCTTCAAACTTAGCATAACACATCATTGAAATCGATAAATAAGCTCAGTGTCGATTCGAACTTCAAATGTGGTATAATGGCATACAAACTATGAAACGAGAAACTCCGGGAGGGTACTATCTTCAAACCTAGAAGGATACATCACCGAAATCAATAAATATGAGTCTCAGTGTCGATTCGAACTTCAAATGTGGTATAATGGAATACAAACTATTAACCAAGAAGCTCTAGGAGGGTCCAGCCTTCAAACCTAGAAGGTTACATCACCGAAATTGATATACATGAAACTTAGGTGTTGATTCGAACTTCAAATGTGGTATAACGACATACAAATTATGAACCGAGAACCTCCGGGAAGGTTCAAACTTCAAACTTAGCATGACACATCATTGAAATCGATAAATATGAAGCTCGGTGTCGATTTGAACTTCAAATGTGGTATAATGGCATGCAAACTATGAACCGATAAGCTCTGGGAGGGTTCTATCTTCAAACCTAGAAGGATACATCACCGAAATCGATAATTATGAATCTCAGTGTCGATTAGAACTTCAAATGTGGTATAATGGCATACAAACTATTAACCAAGAAGCTCTGGGAGGGTTCGGTCATCAAACCTAGAAGGATACATCACCGAAATTGATATACATGAAACTTATGTGTTGATTCGAACTTCAAATGTGGTATAACAACATACAAACTATGAACCGAGAAGCTCCGAGAAGGTTCAACCTTCAAACTTAGCATGACACATCATTGAAATCGATAAATAAGCTCAGTGTCGATTCGAACTTCAAATGTGGTATAACGACATACAAACTATGAACCAAGAAGCTCCTGGAGGGTTCAGACTTCAAAATTAACAAGATACATCATCGAAATCGATAAATATGAAACTTAAGTGTTGATTCGAACTTCAAATATAGTATAACGACATACATACTATGAACCAAGAAGCTTCGGGAGGATTCTGACTTCAAACTAAGCATGATATATCATCGAAATCGATAAATATGAAGCTTAGGGTTGATTTGAACTTCAAATGTGGTATAACGCCATACAAACTATGAACCAAGAAGCTCCAAGAGGGTTATGACTTCAAACTTAGCATGGTACATCATCGAAATCGATAAATATGAAGCTTAGTGTTGATTAAAACTTCAAATATGATATAACGGCATACAAAGTATGATCCACAAAGGTCCGAGAGGGTTTTGACTTCAAACTTAGCATGTTACACCATCGAAATCGATAAATATGAAGCTCAGTATTGATTCGAACTTTAATATGCGAGAACGAACCCTATTCTGGCATATTGTATGCATACTCTGTCTTCGAGATCGAAACATGGCCGTGAGTGGACCACTATAACCTGAAAACCTTTTAATTAAGAACAAAATATCCATCTATTTACAGATAAGATTCCTTCGAAATATTCCCCAAACCTTTAAACAAACCCTATTCCGGCATATTATATGCATAACCTAGCTCCGAGATCGAGACCTAGCAATGAGTGGACCAATGTAAGATGAAAACTTGGTAAGAAAGATGAATCCATCCATTTATGGGTAAGATTCCTTCGGAATATTCCCTAAAACTTTAAACAAACCCTATTATGACATATTGCATGCATAACCTAACTTTAAATTTGGTTCAAGGGCATACGAACCATGAACCTTCAGTGTAAGAAGTGGTTCTGACTCCAAATTTTGCAGGATATATAATAGAAACTCGTAAAGATGAACCATTACAGTAAGATTTCATTAGAATATTCTCTGAAGCCTTAAACAAACCCTCATTTGGATATTTCTACCCAATCTCAAAATGCCTAAATTTCTAGAATTTAGTGGGGGGGTGTTAGACAATAATAGTTTTTAGCAGAAGTTAGAAAAATTTAGCAGAATCGGAGACCAAAATAATTTTTTAGCAGAATTGAGAGAAATTTAACAGAAGTGAGTTAATATTTGCAGAAGTGAATACAATTTAGCAGACGTGCGAAAAATTTAGCAGAAGTGTTTATACCTCTACGACGACTCTTATTAAATGTTGCGGAAGAGGGTTTTAAAAGGTCTATTTATCTGTTTATTCTTATATATAAAATTAAATGTAAAATATAATCAAACATGTAAATGTAAATGTGGAAAGATGGTTGGAATCCTAGACTTGGACAGAGCAGGCACAGGTTCGACTCACCTTAGCCTCATTTTTTTTCAAAATCAATTTTTCTTATGCAACTCTTATAAAAGTTGTGAATTTTGATGAGAAAAAAAATCAACAAAAGTATCAACATTGTGAATCCGGAAAGATAGTTGATGACTTTTGCTAACACACACTAGGCTTGTGTTCGAATCTCCCCAACAACTGGCCGCGTGTTGAATACTAAAAAATTTGGTAAAAATGACCAATCCACTACCCATATCGGAAAATAAGTAACGACGCTAGTAGTGGTTTTGGTAGCTTTATTTTTCATAGACTAGGTATTGTCATTCAAAGGGGTGTTGGTGCCCAGCTTGTTGCTAGGTTGCCAACCAAAAGCTTTGTTTGAATTGTCTCTAAAATAATTAAAACAGAAGATAATTACTTGAAAAAAAAAGTAAACTAAATATTATAAATTGTTAAAATCACCATATTACCCTTACTAGAAATAAAGGTAATAAATATTATTGAGACTGTGAAAATTACCAGATTACCCTTACTAGAAACAAGGGTAAAGTTCAATTACATATAGGAAGAAATTTTTTGATTATTACAAATATTAACGAAATAATCACGAATTGTTTAGATTTAATTACATACTGGATGGATTAAAATAAACAAATATCTTCTTTAAAGATAACAATCATAATCCGTAACCAACCAGAAATAATTCAGTTCAACAACGGTTCAACTCTCATGTTATAGATTAGATGTTCAAATCCCACGCCGGTCCTATAAAAAAATAAAATAAATCACAATCCGTATGACATTAATCTAACGGATATATTTACGCAAAAGTAAAACTCATGCGGATTGTCATTTTATCCGACGACCACAAATTATGATCCTAATGACATTAATCTGGCCAATAGAGAATTAAGATATATAATCCAATGGATATTAACACAAGAATAAAACTCATACGGATTGCCACTTTATCCAACGACCCAGCATTCGTTTTAAATTGGAACAACATTTTAAATTCCCACCACTTTTTTAAGATGTTAAAATAAGAGCCACTTTTATGTCGGTCCAATAAGGAGCTGGTTGTTGTTGACTCTTATCCTTCACGTGTTTGTTGGGAACTTTTTTTACTGAAGTGATTCAAGTGAAACCATGGAAGATATTCCGCCATGTGTTGACTGCTTGAAACCACTCAATAAAAATTAAAATCCCAGATTCTCTCTAATGGTCGGGCGGTGGCTAAACTGAATCGCACAAACAGGTTCGACCAACCAAACACATTTTGAGTCGCTGGTCATCATATCTTAAAGTAAGTAGCTACTTACCCTGAAAAAGTGGTTGATATATATTTAGCTGGAAAAATATTTTACCGACAAAACAACTATTGGGGTCGCTAAAATTAGTGGATATATATTAAGAGCGACCTAGTAATCCGGTAGTCGCAGATTTAGTTGCTTGAAACATTTAAGCGACCAAAATTTTAAGCAGCTGGAAAACTTTTAATCGCTTAAACTAGAAATTTAACAAACCAATCCTATTGCATTCATTTATGCGTGCATTACAGAATTTACCGGCACTACTCACCTGCCGGAGATCTGAACTGTGGATAATTTACACCGATGGGTGCTGATTGATCACGTTTCTCATTCGATCAGTTGTTTTAATTGGTTTTTTTTTCTTTCTTAATAATATGCAAAACAAGACAATTCTACTAAATGAAGCTAATTTTAAAGCAAAAGTCATTTAATCACGAGTATGGGTAATCATGGAAAATCAAAATTGAAAATTGATCAACATCGCTTACTACTGCTAATCGTGGACGACTGCTTTTCATCAACTCTGGTTTGTGATTTTGACGTAACCCTTCTGGTCGATGTTGGAGTTTCCGTTGACAAAGAGAAGTTTTGATTTTGAATTTGGCCATTCATGTTTTACATCAATTGCTTCATGCTTGAAGAAAAAGAGAAATTATTCAGAGATTTTGGTAACACATATAATTAGGTACAATGAAATGGGGAAACCGATACATACCAGAAAATCTCATATAATCTCTCTAATGAACGGGTAGTTGCTAAATTTAGTCGCTCAGATAGGTTTGACCAACCAAATACTAATTGAATCGCTGGTCATCCTAGATCGAAGTAGGTAGCTACCAAACCAAAACGGCGGTTGCTATATTCTTACCGGGAAAAGCATTTTACCGACTAAACTACTCTATGTGGTCGCTCAAGTTAGTGGATATATATGAATACCGAGCCGCTAGTTTGATGGTCGCAAGTTTAGTAGCTTGATTCTTAAAGCGACCAAAATTTTGGGTGCTTGCTAATATTTTAGTTGCTTAAGCCATATTTTCTTGTAGTGAATTGAATATCAAAAGACTCCCACTTGTCCATACTTGCCTGACCTTGTCCTTCAATATATAGTAATAAATTATGGGTATCGAGACGGATCATCAGTTGATACTGAGATAATATTACAAATACATTTGACTCTTATTTATAGAGTGACGGATATTCTAAACTTGATTAAGAAGATAATATCAAATCTAAATATCTTGGACTAGGTAGATAATTAGGAATTACAAAGATTACAGAGATACTTTTATCTTGCAATCTTTAATGTCTCTTGTGCACGTATATCGCACGGACACCTCGGTGGTCTTCTCTTCATGGTCTCTTGAACTTCTTGTATAGTGTTACATTCTAATACTCCCCCTCAAGTTGTACATGTAGAGAAACAAAGTGTGCAACTTGTACAATTAACCGTAAGATTGATTTCCTTGGAGCCTCCACTTGACTTGGTCTTCTCTTCCATGATGATACAATAACTAACGGTGTCACTGAACTTTCTAATAATGCTTGGAGTATTACAAACCGAGCTCTACCTTGGCGAAACTTCACTGGCTAAAACTTGTTGAAAAACTTGAACGCACTGTGTGACTTGAATGATTGTCGAACAGAACTGTGAATTAACCACGAGACTTGAACTTTGGTTTATCCAATAGAGGTGCAGTCGCACCCTTCGCGGAAGAGATTTTGAGGAAACTCGTGATAAATGGGTTGTGATGTAATGAATAAACTCTTAATAAGAGTTTATACCTTGAATTTGATTGTTGAAATGATGATGCCGAATGAACAATGCACCACCAAATAGTTACAAGTAAAAGATACGTCCATATTGAAGAACACAGATGGACGTCAAAGGTATTTTTGTGAAAGAAAAAATAATTTGGAAGCCAATAGAAAACTAGGAAAAATATAAAACTAGTGAGATCAACTAGTTGTTCTGGATGTGAGACAAAATAATCGTATCAAACATCATACTATGTTGCATGAAAAGTATTTGGTTTAGCAAAACCTAGGAAAAATCATTGGGATATCTCATAAAAGAGTCATATTTTCAAATTAGTTGTTGGTGTGGAAAACACCATCTGTGTGATGACAAAAAAACCAATAAGGTCTTTGAGAAAAGAAAACACACTTTTTTTTTTTTTAAGTGTGGATGATAATTCGCAAAACGTTCAAAATATTAGGTATATGGAAACCAATATATGAACTACCGAGTAGTATTTTGGTAATAGAAACCACGAATATGGAAAATATTTGTAGTCAAAAACAAATGACGAAATACTTTCACACATTGTGAAGCAAAATTATTTGGAGAAGAAGGAAACTATTTTGGAAAATAAATAAATTTCCAAAATTATATATACAAAAATATAAATATTTTCGGAATTGATAAAGTGAGATAATAACGGAAATTAGCCGTATAATTCGGATCCTTCTATGACCATGCAAGGCATAAAGAAGGGACTTGAAGATGTTGAGATAATCTGATATCGACCACAGCTGAGAAAAGAATATGATCATCAATTGTGTTAATAACCATATGAAGAATGAAACGACCATAAAAATAAAATGATCAACTATAAAAGAATAGATCAGCTCACGATAGTGTGAGTTATTTGATCTTTGAAAACTTGGAAAATCTGAAAAGGATTGATCCTCGAAAAAAATTATGCACGTTTTCGGGCACGAAAAAAATGTTACCAGAAATGGAATTCATCTTTGATGAACATTGATAAATATGGAAAATATTTTGATGTAAATTTGCGAACTATGGATGGCTTGGTTTGTTGTTTGTTGATCAATAACCAAGACAAGCTATAGACAGAATATCAACAACTAGTAATAGATGATGTACATATAAGAAAGTGTCATGAATGAAAACTAATTTCGAGATTAAAGATCGGAAAAAGATAACGATCTTTTGGTGAGAATAATTAGCCAATTTGTTTTTTTAATAATTATGGAAAGATAATTTTTTTCCGGAAAGAGGGTATGTTGATGCTTTGGATTGATTACCAGAGATATGGAAAATAAATTCACAAATAGTTACCATATTTGGTTCGACAAAATGGAATGTATTTTCCAATTGAATTAAATGTTGTTGACCAAAAAATATAAATGAATCAAATAATACACCGCCTTTGATGAAAATTAAAGATGCAAATGAACAAATAAGGAAGCATTGATTTATATAATCAATTATGTCAAGATAAGATATGAACTTCTTTGACAAAACATAAGAGTGAGAGAAGGTATAATGTGGATGACTTCACGATGATCAACGTGAAGATTGTTCCTTATGTATATAGGGTTTTAGTTTGTGACATCAAATTAATAAACCCTAGCAGAAAATGTTGGGATAAAAGATGTAAATTCCATTTTGAAAATTTAATTGACTAGACAGTGGATGTAATACTGGGATTACCAGTATTACATAAAATCAATTCGATTGAGCAAATAAAAGTGCCGAATGAACGAGGCACAAAGGATTACAAAAATAAATAAATTAGGAAGAGTTATTCGACTACAACTCTGATGTAGAATAAACAAATTATTCATTGGGAAAAACAGACTATTATTGATGATTAGCCTGAACAAAATCGATGAAAATGATAACCCAGAAAATAGAAAGCGGAAGCAATTGAGAGGATCTCCCCGCTCTGATACCATAATAAATTATGGGTATTGAGACGAATCATCGATTAATACTTGAGATAATATTACAAATACATTTGACTCTTATTTATAGAGTGACGGATATTCTAAACTTGATTAAGAAGATAATATCAAATCTAAATATCTTGGACTAGGTAGATAATTAGGAATTACAAAGATTACAGAGATACTTTTATCTTGCAATCTTTAATGTCTCTTGTGCACGTATATCGCACGGACACCTCGGTGGTCTTCTCTTCATGGTCTCTTGAACTTCTTGTATAGTGTTACATTCTGATATATAGAGATGAACCTTACAACAGCAACAGCATCAACAACAAAGACGACTTAGATATTTACAACGATGATCATCATTGCTCATGAGTATCTTCTCAAAACGTGCGACACAATGATATTCTTCAAACTCCAAAAGATGATCTACTGCGAAAAATGGGAACTCGTTCACCCTCGAAGTCCTAGTAGATTCTGTTGGGAGTCTAATGAACTTAATCTTCTCCCTGGAAAGGTCTAATGACAGTAACATTTCAATCTTATTACTACTATTGTTATTATTGAGTACATCTTCAAATACTTCATTAGTTATCGTCCATATAAGATCACCCCCGCAAAGGGTGCTTGAAGCTGATGGTCTCGAAACTCTTGTTACCATTCTTCTAGGAATAGGAAAACCTGGTGGTAGCGAGATATCAGCAGCAGCAGTAGTTATATTCCTCCATGAACGACTTCCCAATGTAATGACTTTGGAAACAAACTCGTCATTGGCTTTTGAAGTAAAAATAACTACAATCTTTTATTTTTGTGATGATGAATTAAAACCAAAACCATGACATAAGTGGATGTATTCTCCAGGAGGAAGTAAATATGGGAGACAAAGTGTTTCACCTCTGGTCGGGTTAAGGACAATTACTGCACCCTCAGTACCACTGGTAAGGTCTTCCCTGACAACTTCAAAACGAAGCCAAACCATTACAATAACCTACTAACTCATTTCTGCATTCAGAATTCAGCGCTGCAACATGTATTAAATCAAGATCGCCTTTATCCTTTTTTTTCTAAACTAAAAACGAAATTTTTTTTTATATTGACGGTCCGGAAATTAGGAAGGTTAAAGAATAAACTAAACTTATTTTGGTTTTGAACGAAGTGCGAGGTAGCAAATCCTGCATCGTGGTATATTGTGTTGTACCATGACTTACTGACGCAACTGCATACCGCTAGTGTCCGAGATGATAATCTCTTCAACACACTTTCGATCATTAATTCCTCGGGAAGATCTTTACATGGAGGAGGAGGAGGATCATCATCAATATGATTGACCTTCTTTCCTTTTTTCACTTTCTTCTTGCTTACTTCTTCTACACCAATATGTTTCCTTTTTTTTACTGCTGCTCTTTCCTTCTCCTTTCATCGATCTTCTTTCTTGTTTTTACAGTGGATCGCTCTTGACCACAGGTGATTAGATTTTTACCATTTCTCAAAATCATCATGCAACTCAAAAAATAAAAATAAAATTCAGAGAGCAATTTTTCAAAATTAAGGTTTAACCCATATATTGAACTAAAGAGGATTCTTGATAAGCTTACCAAACACCAAGTAACTCGATGCAAATCACATAATCAAACTACTAAAACACAATTTCTAAAAAAAAAAACTACTAAAACACATTTGGAGATATAATAATTAAGTGTAGGCTAATTAGTCAAGAATGAGATACATCAAAAGTCACATGCAGTTACTAAAACAAAAAGGTTTCTGACTTCTGGATTGGAATTTCCTTCTAGCATTCCATCCCATTTATAAATCATACTTTTCAAGCCTTTGGTAGCATCTATATTAGGAAATAGGCTATATTTGAGATATGTATTTTAGGGAAGTCTAATAACGTGTAGGTCACGTATTGTGTCTTGATAACCAAGACAGATGAGTATATATATATACGGCGCGCGGGTTATAACCCCAAAAGTGTCACTATCCATGTATAAAAACCCCAACAAAACAAATTGTTCACAAAAACCTCATTTAACATAAACTGTCTATATTAGCCTTCTAGTTTAAATCACCCCAACCCAAATAAAAACAACCCCACATTTAATTTTAAATCACACCAACAAAAATAAAAATCATCCCCACCACCTCCACCCCGCCGCGCCACCACCGCCACGCCACCACCGTCGTGCCACCACCGTCGCGCCACCACCACCGCTACTGCACCACCGCATCGCCGCCGCACCGCCACCTCCACCGCCACCGCCACACCACCACTGCACCGCCGACGCCACCGCACCACCACTGCACCGCCACCGCCGCACCACCACCACCGCCACCACTGCACCATCGCCCCCACCGCACCACCACCGCCACCGCATCACCACCGCCACTGCACCACCACCACCGCTACTGCGCCACCGCCATCTCCACTGCGCCACCACCACCACCGCCACAGCACCAACCAACACAGCGCCACCGCCACCGCCACAAAAAATGAATTTCATTGATCAATATTCAACAAAATAAGAAAAAAAATGATGAAACCAAACAGAAAAAAAAATGATGAAAACCAAAATGATGAAACCAAACAGAACAAAATGATGAAACCAAACAGAAAAAATGATGAAACCAAAATTGGTTTCACCAAAACTAGATGAAACCTAATTAGGTTTCATCATTTTTTAACATATTGTCATTTCACCAACACAGCTTCAATGATGAAACCAAACCAAAATAAACTAGGAAAAATAAGAAAAAAAATGATGAAACCAAAAAGGGTTTCACCCAAACTAGATGAAACCTAATTAGGTTTCATCATTTTTCTACCTATTGTCATTTCACCAGCACAGCTTCAATGATGAAACCAAACCAAAATAAACTAGGAACAAATCATTCCAACTAATCCGTAAGTTGTTTCACAATTACCCTAGTTCAACACCACTATCATATTACCGGTCCTCTTCCAAATTCCAAATTTCTAAGAAATGAAAGATACACTTGCCTTGGTTATTGCCATTAAATCTGGGCGTTTTGATGGTACCACCAACTCTGTAACTCCATTTCAGTCATCATTTTAGCTCAATCTGCAGTCTCGGCTGCCAACTGAACTTCACCATGCTCAACTGATTGTTCACCACAACACCAATGCATCTCTATTACAGCTTCCCTACACAGAGAACAACTTCATCGCACCCGCACAACAAATAAAAAAGACATAGTTCATTAAACAAGTAAAAAACACGCAGAGTCGGGATATTCATGCCACCGCACAAAAAATAAAAAAAGATGTAGTTCATTAAACAAGTAAACGATTATGCCGTTAAAATAGAGATGATAAGCAGATAGTTCAAAATACCCAAGATCTCCAGTGTGGACCCAACCTTGATCATCTATAGTCAACTTGGTTTCTTGTGGATTGTTGAGATAGCCTGTACATGTTAAGAACCCGTGATAATTATCAATTTATGGTACTAAGTAATAATTATTAATAATTAAGTCGACATAAGCTAGTTGTGTTAAGGTCTTATATGGCATGGGGAACACATAAGGTTCAAAATTGACTAATCTACAAGATACCCCTAAAACAAATTGATAAGCAGCATGTTCCCTGGATCCTATGGCAGTAAAAGACACCCCTTGACAAGAAAGATACATTGCTTCTAAACAGGCAAAAGCAAGAATTTTTAGGTACCAATTTCGAAAACTCTATCTGTCGTGACTCCCATGGAAGCTCACTTAAACAAGATACATTTCTTATACACATGCCTTGCACTATAAATCTTAAGAGGCATTTTTAGGTACTTTTCGTAATCAAATTGGCTAAAAGAAAATTCTTCAGCTAAATTTGAGTAGAATTCCCTATCCTACGACGTGTACAACAATAAACAAAAACCAATCCTAGACACAGATACACAATAAGCCAATGGACCTAAACATTTGAAACTGTGAAGGTTCCAACAGAATATACAATTAGAAACAAACAATCACATACGTAAAGGAAACATATGCTTTTAAACATGAACATCTATGCTTTACCTTGCATCATATTTTGACCACGAACCCAAATTTCACCAAGCTGAGTAGGGGTGAGAGGCTTCATTGTATCTACACTAAAAATTTTATATTCAATTCCTGGGGAAAGGGCCCCCTGTTGAACCAGAGTTTCGAACTCCCTCATATGGATTCTCTATGGAAACAATACCACAAGTCTCTGTCATACCGTAACCCTTCAAAAAACAGACGCATCAACTAAAATGAACACAAATCGAACTCAATTCCAAGCACAAACTCAATATACTGCATCATTTCCCTAAATATTGAACAAATTTGGATCAAACCCAATTCCCCAAAACCACACCGACATAACAAGATCACAAAATTAAATACAAAACCCTCAAACCCAGATTTCCGAAATTCATCAAATTAAACAACAAACAATAAAAGCATTACAGGATAAAGTTTGATTACATTACCTGTAGATTCATGATATTTTATTATCCCATTTCTTATTCTCCACCAAAGTACTTGTAACAACAATGAAATCTCCTCAATTAGCAAAAAACCCAAAACCCAGAGATACGAATGCATCTCTATCACTAGTCTCTTCTCTCCTTGTTGCTATTAAAAATGGATAATCTCAAATTTATCGGTGATTTCAATATTCTTCTTCTATTTGACGGAGGACCGGGAAATGGTCGTAAATTTGGTGGTGGTGCGGAACGAAGAGGAGGCGATAGATCTGAACATAAAAATAGGAGAAAAATATACGGAGCTGTTCGTGGAGGAGATGTGTTGCTAATGGTGGTAACGAAGGTGTTGCTGCTAGTTTTCGCGAAGCTATTTGTTGCTGCTAGTGGTGATTGGGGTGGGGAGAAGGAGACGAACGAAGAAGAAGAAACGAGAGAAGAAGAAATGAAGATAAAAAGGATATATTTGGGTTTTTTTTTAAATAACAAAAACTAAATTTGCTAATAAATATTTGACCTGGGGTTTTTGTGCCACTTTCTTTTATATATATATATATATATATATAAACGATGAACAAGAAATCTAAGACTTGACCAAAGCTTAACATGGCATCGAGAGCCTGGTTAAAACCCGAAACTTAAAAGTTTTGTTCCTAGTTCTACACGATGGGAGAATATGATATAATAGAACCATCAGGAACGAAAGAAAAGAATGTAGTATATGATGTGCAGAAGAAGAATCTGGTGTACCACCTGGGATCAAGTGATGGCACAGGTATTATTACTACCCCAATTGTTTTAAAAGGAACCAATTATGATGAGTGGGCTAGAGCTATAAAAACATCGTTGATAGCCAAGAGAAAGTTTGGCTTTGTTGATGGCACATTTAAAGAACCTGCAGATCCTGATCAGTTGGAAGAATGGATTGCAGTCCATTTAATGTTGGTTTCCTGGATTACTAACACACTAGAGTCTTCAATCAAATCGACGCTGGGAGATTACGATGATGCAAGCCTTCTCTGGATACACTTAAAGAAAATATTTTGTGTTGTCAGTGGAACACGAATCTGTCAACTAAAAGCTTCATTAAGTGATTGCAAACAAGGAAAAACTGAGAGTGAACAAAATATAGGAGATTGAACAAAATATGGGATGTGATGGTGACATATATGAAGATACCACAGTGCAAGTGTAGTCTTTGTACCTGTAATATTGCGACTAAGGTGAGTACTTTAAGAGAAGAAGATTTTCTTCACTATTTTCTGATCGGTCAAGATAGTGTGTATAGT
Source organism: Papaver bracteatum (assembly GCA_023529315.1). Classification (NCBI taxonomy): domain Eukaryota; kingdom Viridiplantae; phylum Streptophyta; class Magnoliopsida; order Ranunculales; family Papaveraceae; genus Papaver; species Papaver bracteatum. Next base: position 351,363 of record JAJJWX010005189.1, on the reverse strand, counting down.
TCATTATGTGAACAACTATTGGCAAGAGATCCCCTACCATCGATTAATGCAGCATACCAAACAATAGTGAATTTTGAACGCCTGAGAATAGGTGATGTAGTTTTATCAAAAGAAGTACAAGACAATGTTATGGCATTCAAAGTTCAACCTGATTAGCGAGAAACCACCAATACATATGATCCTGCCAAGTACTGTAAACACTGTAATAGAGAAGGACACTCAGATGAGGGTTGTTATCAACTAATTGGCTACCCTGAATGGTGGAATGATAGACCTCGTGGTGGCAGAGGCTATGGAAGAGGAGGCAGGACAGGTGGTAGAGGTCGAGGTGGTATGGCAAAGGTGGTAGAGGACATGGAAGCAACAATCCAGTTCGTGCACATAACCTGAATATACCAGCTACACAACAGTCAGTCGGTGTGGCATCTATAGATGGAATAGGGTTGGTTGGAGTGTCAACAACACAACAACAAGTGCTTGAGTTTTTAAAATCAAACAAATCAAATTTCCAACTACAAGGTAAGAAGAATCACCTTTCCTGGATTGTGGATACATGAGCTACAAATCATGTCACCTGTAATATTGATGACATGATAAAAGTGAAAGATATTAAGGCATGTTCAGTTGGACTTCCAGATGGAAAGTATGCAAACTATGATAAAATTGGAAGTGTGATTCTTCCTGGTGGTTTGGCACTTGATAATGTTTACATACCTTAGATAACATGTAACTTAATTTCGGTTACACAAATGATCGATGAGTTAGTATGTATTGTGCATTGTACTGACAGTTTATGTCTTATACAAGACCGATTGACGAGGAAGGTGATTGGAGTGAGTGAGAGACAAGGTGGACTATATATTTTCCGTGGTGTGCCTCCTGTTTAAGTACTTGCTGTTAGTAGGAACTCATATGAGATGTGGCATCAAAGAATGGGACATTTATCGGAGAAAGTTTTACAAAAGCTACCAGTTGTGAGTAGATTATTTAAAAAGAATAATAATGCTTGTGATATTTGTCCACGAGAAAAACATCGTAGAAGTAGTTTTCCTATTAGTTTGAGTAAATCCAATTGTATATTTGAGTTAGTTCATCTGGATTTATGGGGTCCTTACAAGACATCTTCTTCTTGTGGAGCTCATTATTTTCTGACAATAGTAGATGATTTTTCAAGAGGTGTGTGTATTTATTTGATCAAAAGTAAAACTGAAGTTGAATTGGTATTTATTAATTTCATTGCTCTTGTGAAACGTCAGTTTGGTAAAGAAATCAAAATTGTTAGAAGTGATAATGGAACAAAGTTTAATATATTGTGTGGATATTTTAAGACTAACGGGATAGTCTTTGAGACTTCATGTGTTGCTACACCCCAACAAAATGGGAGGGTTGATAGAAAACACCAACATATAATGAATGTGGCAAGAGCCTTGAGATTTCAATCCAATTTACCAATACGTTTTTGGGGAGAGTGTGCATTGACAGCAGCATACTTAATTAATCGTACACCAACACCTATTCTTAACAACAAAACTCCATAAGAAATCATGTTTGGGAAGTTGTGTAACACCCCGATTTTCATGTCCGGATCTTTCCCGGATCCCATGCCAAAAAACCCAAAGTGATACTTCGGTACAATAGCCGAAGCCCATCTAATAAGCCCAAGCTCGGCTTCTAAGCCCAATCTCATTTAATATTTTATTTGGGCTTAATTAATTTATGTTCAATTCAGAAATTCTATCTCAGTGGATACATAAGAATTATTTTTGGAACATCTAACCGTTAACTTGACGTGATTTTAACCCACATGAACCCCAAAGAACTATGGTTTACCATACAAATAAATTTCACCATTAAACGTTCCATATTTAATCCAAAAGAGTCAGATGTTTAAGGAAGAATCATAAAACAGAAACTGACATCAGTTCACTCCAAGAATTTTACTGAACCCGATTCAAATTCAAAAATAATTATGATTATACATTCTTAATCCTAACTGAGTATAGTTCCATTCATAAATTTTCCATAATTGTAGCTTATATTAAACACCTTTTGACAATAGTCAAGCACATAGTTAACCAGAACTGCAGAAAATAAAAACAGAGATAGTCCATTTTATAAAAATCGTATAAAATCACTCACAACTCTAAATCAGGTTTAGTTTACCATTTTAAAAATTAAAAACAAATATATTTTCAAGTTCACAAAATACAACAAAGACTAAAACATTCCATAGAATAATTTTAAAACAAGAATAATTCAATATAGTTGAATCTGCAAGAAAACGTCTGAATTTCTTATAGTGAGAAACAATTGTTTTAAAAATACTTATGGAACTCTGACAATTCTAAGATTTGAGCCACTTCATTTACCATGAGTTTTACGCATACTATAAAATATTCATGCATATATATATTATATAATAATTATCATTAATAGTCAAACTGACATGACTCAGAAATTTTCATTGTTAAATCAAAAAGAATTTTCTAAAAAAAGTAATTTTTCATTGGTTATACATTAATCCAATAATCTCTAAAGTATTAATTATAAATAAATACTCATTAAATTATCTAAAAGAGTTTGATTATATTTTATTATAATTTCTAATCATAAATCCTATGCAAGCAACTAATAATACCACCAAAGCCGATCTATATGCTTTTCCGCCATTAGGTCCTTGTGGTGCCATAAAATCTAGAATTTTTCGTCATGAAACGACGTGAGTTGTGAAACCTAGTAGGAAAAGAAGCAACAAAACATATTAAGCAACATTTTTCAATTTTTTTTAAAAACAACTAGCATGATTAAGAACACCGCAAATACATGGAAACACCACATCCATAAATAACAATAAATTCAATCAATCCGCTCGCCCCAAGGAGGCAATATCAACAAAAAGTCAAATCAATCAACTGCTCTCCCCAGGGAGCCCCACGTGGGTTTAGGGATTACTGCCCAAGGATAGCTCGTATCCCATCAAAGAAGCCTTTAGGGATTACTGCCCATGGACTGCAGCCCAAAAACAAAATCATAAACAGCTAACATCCATATTATCATCAATCATGACTTGAAAAAAAAATCATTATATCGAAGAAAAAAAAATAATGAAAAATATGCATCTAAATAATAAAAGAGTTTTGGTTTGTGTTGCACCTACCTCAAATCGCAATCCATAATAATGAAGAGTATAAAGCACTAACAAAAACAGCCCCGGATCCAAAAAATATATCAAAGGAATAGTTCTCTACCAAATCGTTTACACACCAAGATTGGTCACCAAGGATAACTTAGTTTTTTTCCCTCTTTATGCTCACTATAAACCTAAGCGCTAAACAGAGATGATATTTTTGAAGTCTAATTAAGTCTGCTAAGAAAGTCCTCATAGACTATTTCGGCAGTGGTTGGCCGAATGGAATATAATTAATGGTTTGTCATTTTTCCTAATGATGAGGCATTTTCAGCACAATTGGATCTAGAATTGGCAGAAAACTCTACAGTTAAGCGTGCTCGGGCGGGAGTAATCCATGGATGGGTGACCATCCGTGAAGTTTTTGCTGGATTACCGCAGTGATGCCCATTGAAAAACCCCACTCCGCCGGATAACCACAGTGTCTAAGTGGGGACAATATCGGTGGAGGGACGGGTCATTACAAGTTGCCTCCATATGATCATTTGAAAGTGTTTGGGTGCCTGTGCTATGTACATAATCAAAGTAGTAAAGGGGATAAGTTGCAATCTAAGGAAGGAGATGTGTATTCCTTGGTTATCCTTTTGGTAAAAAGGCATGACAAGTTTATGATTTAGACGCAAAACAATTTTTAGTGTCAAGGGATGTGGAGTTTTATGAACATCAGTTTCCTTATATGACAGGCAATACTGGAAATTACACTGAGATTGTTTAGTCAAATAATGATGTTTGTTGGAGTGATGATGAAGATAGTGAAAAAGAACAGTTGTCTAGAGGAGTTGTGGAAACTCATCAAGACGAGTTGCAACAAGAAAGCAGTGATGAATCAGTGTCCGAGACTGATTGTGAAACTAAAGAATTGCAATGAAAAGCTCAAGAACAACAGGAGGAAAATGATACTAATAGCAATGACACAACAACTAAAGGTGTGGTAGAAAATTATAGCAGTGAGATGGGTAAAGGAAAATTTCAGAAGATTTTTTCTAGCAGACTCAAGGGTTTTGTGACGCATAATGTACGAGAAAATAGTCCATCTTCCACTAACCCTACACAATCATCAGCCTTATGGCACACCTTATTCTTTGACATATTATGTTTGTTATGATCGTTTTTCTGCAGTTCATAGAAAATATCTTGCATCTCTAACTGCTGGAAATGAGCCTAAGAGCGTCAAAGAAGCTATGAAGCATCCAGGATGGCAAAAAGCCATGGCCGAAGAAATAAGAGCTCTAGAGGAACAAGGAACATGGGAATTGGAAAACTTACCACCAAGTATGAAGGCACTAGGAAGCAAATGGATTTACATAGAAAAGCGTGATGAAAATGGAAATTTGGTACGTCTGAAAACAAGACTGGTAATATTTGGGAATCATCAAGTTGAAGGGTTGGATTACAATGAGACATTTGCACCAGTGGCAAAGATGACAACAATTCGTACTTTTCTAGCTGTTGCAGCGATTAAAAATTGGGAAGTGCATCAAATGGATGTGCATAATGCCTTTCTTCATGGATATTTGGAGGAAGAAGTGTATATGAAGATACCACCGGTATTTGCCAAGGGAAATCCCAATATGGTGTATAGAATGAAGAAATCATTATATGGGTGTTGGTTTGCAAAATTATCAACATCCTTGAAGAATTATGGCTTTGAACAGTCATACTCAGATTATTCTCTCTTTACTATGACAAAGGGAAAGATGTAGCTGAATGTTTTTGTGTATGTTGATGATTTGATTGTAGCAGGAAATGATCTGGTTGCACTTCATAACTTTAAAACATACTTGGGACAATGTTTCAAGATGAAATATTTGGGGAAGTTGAAATACTTTCTAGGATTGGAGGTTGCTCGTAGTAAACAAGGTTTCTACATATGTCAGCGGAAGTATACATTAGATATTATCATGGAAACTGGGTTGTTGGGAGCAAAACATGCAAAATTTCCAATGGAGACAAATCATCGTCTGGATTTGGCAGAGGGTAAGATATTAGATGATGTGGAGAAATATAGGAGACTGGTTGGTCATCTGATTTATTTGTCAGTCACTAGACCAAATCTTCCTTACTCAGTGCATATTTTGTCGCAATTTATGCAACAACCAAGAATGAAGCATTGGGAAGCAACCCTTCGTGTGGTTAGATATTTGAAGAAGAATTCTGGACAAGGACTTCTGTTGCGCTCTGATAGTGGTCTCAGTTTAAAAGGATGATGTGACTCAGATTGGGCAAGTTGTCCATTAACTAGACGTTCGTTGACAGGATGGTTTGTTCTTCTTGGGTTTTCACCTGTGTCTTGGAAGACTAAGAAGCAACATACAGTTTCTTGGTCCTCAGCTGAAGCAGAATGCATATTTATGGCGGAAGTTACATGTGAATTAAAGTAGTTAAAACAATTACTTGGTGATTTAGGAGTTCATCATACATATGGGATGAATCTCTTTTGTGATAGTCAGTCAGCATTATATATTGCTCAGAATACAGTATTTCATGATAGCACAAAACATATAGAAGTGGACCGTCATCTTGTCAGAGATGATATAATAAGGAAGATTATATCACCCTCTTACTACAACAGTGCAACTGGCGGATATCTTTGCAAAATCCTTAGGGAAAGCTCAGTTTAAGTTTCTTTTTTCCAAGATGGGCATTTGTGATCTGCATGCTCCATCTTGAGGGAGGGTATTAGAAAATAGGCTATATTTGAGATATGTATTTTAGGGAACTCTAAGAACGTGTAGGTCACGTATTGTGTCTTGATAACCAAGACAGATGATTGTATAAATATCTAAACGATGAATGAGAAATCTAAGACTTGACCAAAACTTAACACTCTATTATCATTGAAATAACTTCCAATATTCTCTTTTTGATTCTAGATAAGCTTACCGTTGTCCATAAAAAGAGTAACTCGATGCAAATCACAAAATCAAACTACTAACACACATTTGGAATTGACTTTGGAATTGGCTAAGTCAAGAATGAAATACATAAAGAGTCTCATGTAGTTACTAAAACAATAAATTAATTTCCTGACTACTGAATCTCTGGATTGGTATTTCCTTCTAGAATTCCATCCCATTTATCAGTCGTAATTTTCAAGCCTTTGGTAGCCTCTATTATCATTGAAATAACTTCCAATATTCTCCTTTTGATCTTGAAACCACCTAGAAAGTGAAAAGTTTCTTTCTTCATTTTTTGTTTTTGTATTTTGGTGCTCTCCGGGGTTCTTACTTGACACCGACTTTGAAGAACCTGCAGATTTTGTTGTCGTCTCTACTGAGCGAGTTGTTTTTCTCTGTTCTGTAGAATGTCTTGCTTTTTCCTTCTTCGCAGTGAGTGCCTGAATAGGTTACACGACAGTTCAATATTTTTCATAGGAATTTAGATCATTCATTAGAATCATTACTGATATATATACTATTTCAATGAGACATCGTTCTAATTTTAGTTACCTGAACTGCTGACTCTGGCTTTGGCTGATAAGTTTTTACTATCTTCGTAGCACGAATGATCTCTACTTTAATATAACAAACATCATTAACGAGAAATCCTTTTTTGGGGTCAAGCAGTTCTCTAAGATGCATTACCCGCCACGATGTCATCATGTGTGCAGGCACTTCGCATTTGCAATCTAAGGAAAACACAGCAGAATATATTCAGAAATTCAGCAATAAAAAGGCGAAGCCTTTCACCGTATTTTAATGAAGTTAAAGAGATTCTATATACCGAGTTTTCTTGTTCTCTCTTCATGTTTTAGATTGATAACTGACAAACTGCACTCGACGAACCACGATTGGGTGCCCAGAGGGGAAAGGCCTATTAGAAAATTTGTGCCATTGATTGTTATAACCCCGCCGTTAGATGATTTGTAAGTTCCATGCACCCCTTTTGGATGAATACTCAATCGCCTTGTTACAAAAGAATATCACAAATATATTAATCATATGATTCCAAAACCATAAAAAGAATTAAGATGCAAGAAACAAAGTAGAAACCGAGATAGTAATTAGTATGTCGACATACCAGTTAACACCACATGCAGAAAAAATTTCAGAGTTTAGTCTTTCCCTACTCAAACTAGAAAAGTTTTCAATCTTCCATTCGTATTCATTGGAACTAGCGGAAGTCATGATGACAATTTGGTTGAGATCTGAAAACGCTTTTTTTTTTCTTGGTTTTTTTGCTTTTGAGAAGCTTTCTTCGTATCTCTGCCAATGAAGTAAAAAAGAAAAAACTAGAAGTAAAAAAGAAAAAAACTTGCGTTATTTATAGCACAAGTATATCTTACAGGGTTTAGTACTCTGTTTGGTCTAGTAATCCAATGGTTTCCTTTTTTATGCAGTTTCTATATCTAGATGGATTTCCATATCCGGTTCTGTGCAAGTTTTTTGGCAACCAAAAATTTCGGATATGCTGAGGGAAAGTGGGCGAGCTATGGGGCAAATTTCCTTGTAACACCGGCGAGCCACCAGATTTCAAGATTCTCTTGGTTTGTCATGACTTCGTCAAATCTTTTTGACCAGAAGGCCAGGCGATTTTCCGTGGACTAGAATTCGATCTAATCACAGTTTTCCGGGTTCTTCAAATTTCGTCTAAATCGCTAAAGAAACTGAAATCCTCGGACGCAATTATTGTCCAGAGTACGTGTGGTGTGACATTTGTATTTGGATCCTCACTTGATATGTAACATTGCTTTCTTTCTGCTTCTATGAAAGCAATTTGATTGGGCACATGAATCATCTGCCACTTGTTAGGGTCCCGCAAGATCATGACCAATTTAAAGCCGAGGTGTGGGGTCCCCAAAGAGAAAATCATTTCCAAGAAATAAACCCATTCCTGCCAAAAAAAAAAGAGTTGGTAGGTTCTTTTTTTTTTCTTCTTCTTTTTTCTTTCTTTTCTCTCTTCCTTTTCTAACTTCCAAGAGACAAATAAATCCCAATTTTCAAAGTAAATATATATCACTCGTGGTCCATGTAATGAGTAATGGAGATGGTGGTGGAAGCATAAAGAAATTAAAAGGGAAATGAGCATCACATAAGGATGCTCATTTTTAGAGCTGTCAATGGATAAATATCCGCCGGATATTGGTCATATCGATAAGGTTAAGGTTAAGGGTTAGCGGATATCCGATAATATCCGGCGGAACTCAAAAATTCCAATCTGATAAGGTTAAGGTTAAGCTATCGGATATCGGATTTTTATCCGTTAAAATATGGTAATTTGTGGAAACAGGAGTAAATGCTGAAAATTTAAGAATTTAACATAGTAAAAAGTTTTATGTTCACATCACACATGAAAAAACAAACTACAAACACCCAAACACTGTGCAAACTTAAGTACACAACAACAAAAAAGAAAAAACCATGTCTTCTTGTAACAGACTAAACAACAATGTCAACATGCTAGTGATGATCTTCTTTGGCTTCCTGGTTGCATGTTGCATCATTGCATGTTGCATCATTGCATCAACTTCAGTCGACGACTTCCATATATGCATTCACAAACAGTCAACAGTGCTTAGGAGTATTTCTTCTATCTATTCTACACTCTAATCGAATTAACTTCTGTTGGTTTAATGTTCTACTGAGACATCTATATATAAAAGTAGAGAGAGCACAGATGTACTTGAATTTTCAGTAACAACCATTTCAGAATCTCTCTCTCTATATATAGTCTCTCTATCTATATATATATATATAACTTAGATTCTCAAAAGTGTAGTGATGATCATTACTTCTTTTTACTATCTGTGCAAACTGTAAGTGTAAGTACTATCTTTTTATTGTAAAAAAAAAAAAATTAAGCAGAAAAAGGCACATGTGATTGGAGAAGAACAAGCTAACAACTAATGCTTCATGTAAGAAATGCAGTTTATGCACCTTCCAATTATAATAAAATGACATTTAAGATCCAAATTCAAAGACATGAAAAAATGTACAATACAATTATCAATCCCCACGAACATCGAACAACATAGAACCCAAGTTAAAAAAACTGAGTAAAAACACGGCGAAAAACGGCATATGCTGAAGATTTGGATCAAAATCAAGACTATTACAAGCAATATCATGTGCATTGTGATTCCATTTCCACCAAGCAATACAAATCCTAGATAAATAATTACCAGTAAGCACTTGAGCAAATCGATTATACTCAGGTGATGACATAATTTGATAATTTCCTGAATCATGACCTAAAGTAACCAACCACTTTGAATCCATACAAAACCCATCATTCCACCACAACCAAGATGAACCCAGACATTATCAGACATTAAAATACCATAAACAGTTAGAAACAACAAAACCACAATAATAATCATAGAAATTGCAACCCCGTGACCTTTTTTCTCATATAAACCAGCTTCGGTGAATTCAGAAACCAATTTCCCATAATATTTAGAAACTTCATAGTCTTTTAAATACCCGATGAAGAATTGATCAAGATATTTCCATGCTGAACCAGGATGAAATGCAACAAGTAACCCTAATTTTCTCTGGAAAAAATTGATTCTCATAATCTCAAAATTAAACATAGAAACATTCATGACTTACTTAGGATTTCGATTAGATTAGAAGAACATCAAAATATGCAATCGATTTGGAGGAAAAAAGAAATCTAACTTTGAAAAAATAGATTAGATTCATTACTTACTTCTCTGAGAGTCTCTGATCATCAAACTTCTTGATCAAACCTACTCAGTCACTCAGTTCCTCTCTCTCTCAATTTTCTCTAACTTCTCGAATCGACGAATCTCTTCTATGTTGAGTTTTTTAGAATGAAAAAATACTAGACTACATAATAGAGATTCAGTAGAGAATTAGAGAGTATTCGGTTCTCCGACAGATGATAGATAATACCTATGGTTAGGAAATTACAAGTACACCCCTAGGATATCGTATGTCGGATATTAACCTAACGGATAGGTCCTATTCCGATAGGGTGAAGAGGTAAAATCCGATAGAATATTCGATATGTCGGATTAAATCCTATAGGATGTGTAACACCCCAAATTCCGGTCCCAAATTTGGACCCAAATCCAAACCAAAAATCCGAAATGCTACTTTTAATAACAAGCCTAGACTTCCACACTTGGTCCAAGTTCAAACAACTAATTCTTTGTCTTATCTTTAGTTATGTTCAATTCAGAAATTCTGTCGCAACGGAAACATAAAAATTCTTTTAGGAACATCTAACCGTTAACTTGTCGAAATTTTTAACCCACACGAACAATAAAGAACTATAGTTTACCAACTAGATTTAATCCAAAAGAATCGCATGTTTAAGGAAGAATCATAAAACAAAAACAGACATCAATTAACTCCAAGAATTTTACTGAACCAAATTCAAATCCAAAAATTATTATGATTATACGTTCTGAATTCTAACCTAGCGTTGTTCGATTAATAAAATTTCTATAATTTTTAGTTTATCTTAAGGACCTTTTGACCACAGTCAAACGCGTTGTTGACCAGTACTGCAGAAACGTAAAATAGTGATAGTTCATTTTATAAAATTCATATCAATTCGCTAATAACTTTGAATTATCTTTGCTTTACCATTTTAAAAAGACAAAAGAATTATATTCAAGTTTACATAAGACACCAAAGACTAAAACATGCCATGGAATATTTTAAAAATAGAAAAACTTCAGTAAAGTTGAATTTGACAAAAAACATCTGAGTTTTGTACACTGAAAAACAATTGATTTAAAAATACTTTTGTAACTCAGAAAATTCTAAAAATTTTATATGCACATCTGGAGAGAGTTATACATATAACATGAGAAAATGAAACAAAACAGTATTATAGAATAATTATAATAAACAGTCAAACATGACATAATCATTACACCACAAATAATTTATCATTAATAATTAGTTATCATTACACAAAACATAATCATTACACCACTAATAATTTATCATTAATAATTAGTTATCATTACAAAAAAAAAACATAATCATTACATTTTATCATTAATAATTAGTTATCATTACTAATAAGTAACGATTTCAATCCAAAATTATAAATCGGAAAACAGACGAAGGTGGATTACTAGAATTTGTACAGGCGTCACGCGAGTTCCAAAATTCATGGTAATTATATGGGTAAAATATGCTCTAAATTCTATTAGGTGTAAATTATTCGGAATTTTTAAATGAGTTGAGTATCCTATGACCACAGTCAAACCTGTAGTTGACCAGAACTACAGAAAAGAAAAACAGAGATAGTCCATTTTATAAATATCGTATAAAATCACTCACAACTCCAAATCAGGTTTAGTTTACCATTTTGAAAAGCAAAAAAGAAAGGTCTTCAAGTTTACAGAAGACACGATAGCCTAAAACATACCATATACTAATTTGATAACAAAAATAATTCAATATAGTTGAATCTGTCAGAAAACGTCTTAATTTCTGACAGTGAGAAACAATTGTTTTAAAAATATTTATGGGACTCCGAAAATTCTAATATTTTAACCACTTCATTTAATGTGAATTCTAGGCATACTATAAAATATTCAGGCATATATATGTTATAAAATAATTATCATTAACAATCAAACTGGCATGACTCAGAAATTTTCATTTGTCTAATCAAATAAAAATTTCTTAATAAAACATTGTTCCATTGGTTACACATTAACCCAATAATCTCCAAAGTATTAATAATCAATAAATCATCCAAAAGAGAGTTTGATGATATTTTATTACAATTTTTCAATCATAATATGCAAACTACTAATTAAAACACCAAAACCGATCTCTATGCTTTTCCGCCATTAGCTCCTTGTGGTGTCATAAAATCTGGAATTTTTGTCATGAAACGACGTGAGTTGTGACACCCAGTAGGAAAATAAGCAACAAATATTTTATTCAAACATTTTTCAATTTCTTTTTAAAACAACTAGCATAATTAATAACATCGTAAACACATGGAAACACCACATCCATAACAACAATAAATTCTATCAATTTGCTTGCCCCAGGGAGCCCCATGTGGGTTTAGGAAACAAAACTGTTCCCAAGGATATCTCTTATCCCGTCATAAATAATTTTTAAGAATCACAATCTATGGACCGCAACCCGATAATCATTTTCAACAGCATCATAAAAACTTGTAAATATGAATTTAATTAACAAAACCATAAATAAAAAGAGTTTTAGATTGTGTTGCGCCTACCTCGAATCGCAAATCCAAAAACTATCAACAATACAAGGAAGAACTTTATCACTGTAGAAATCGTCTTGATAATAAACTAAAAGAATCTCTAGCTATTTCTACTAATTAAGATTTCAGTTTCCATTATATCATTCACGACTACAAAATAATAATGGAAAGCAGAAGAAAAGGTTGCGGCTAGGTTACTCTTTTCTTTCCAGTATAAGATATATATATATATATACTCACAACCTAAAACGAGCTCCACCTAACCCAAAGTTTTAGTCCGCATGTTTAAGAGTTTTAGTCAAGATAAGGAGCTAATAATTATGTCCTTCAAAGTGGTGCTAATAATTAATATATCATATCAATTTGTGGTGTGATTTGTAGTAGTATCCATCTGTCATGAATTAACTATGGTCAAATAAAGTGGTCAAACAACATCCCTTTTTTTATTCTAATAAAGTACCAATTGTAGGTGAAATTTGTCGGGCGGAAAGGTTTGCTGAAGTTAAGTATGAATTACAAACACATCTGATTTTTCCATCATTTTCTATTTTTTAATAATAAAAAGATAATGGCAAAAAAAAAAAATTTTCTTTTGTCTACCACTAAGAAATCTATGCATGTTCTTTTTTTCATTTTTTTAATATTAGTATAAGTTCATTCCCACCAATTAACAAATAAAATCACTTAATTACCAAAACACCATTCTAAGGTAAAAGACTATTTCACTTTTCTAGTAAAATGACATAAATACCCTTGAAATTAAGACAAGCCTTACAACTCTATCCCCCTTAAATAAAATTTCGTCACTAAATTTAGAAGTTACCTTAGAAAATTTGATTGTATTTACTCCGCATCTCGGACTCTAATTCCCACGTCTCTTCCTCGATATGCCGACGCTTCCACTGCACCTTAACCATAGGGATGGTCTTAGTGCGAAGCACATTCTCCTTAAAGTCCAAAATTCGAACTGGTTGCTCCACATACGTAGCATCCTCTTGGATCCCCAAATCTTCCCACGTAATAATATGTGAAGGGTCAATAACATATGAAGGATCTCTCTTGTATTTTTGTAACATTGACACATGGAAAGTGTCATGAACGTTCCCAATTCGCTGAGGTAACTCCAACTGATAAGCTGCTGCACCAACACGCCGAATAGTTTGGAAAGGCCCAATGTAACGTGGTGATAACTTTCCTTTCTTTCCAAAATGCTTGACACCTCTCTTCGGGATCACTTTGAGTAACACCAAGTCACCCTCAGTAAACTCTAAAGGTCGACGTCTCTTGTCTGCATAACTATTTTGACGACTCTAAGCTTTCATTAACCTCTGCCGGATTAACTGAACCTTCTCAGTCGTCTCTCGTACCAAATCGAGTCCAAAAATTCTACGTTCGCCGATCTCGGTCCAACACAATGGATATCTACAAGGTCGTCCATATAATGCTTCAAAAGGTGTCATACCAATACTAGCCTGATGGCTATTGTTATAAAAAAACTCTACCAATGGCAAGTGCTCACTCCAACTACCCTTGAAATCCAAGGCACAAGTTCGTAGCATATCCTCCACAATCTGAATTACCCGTTTAGACTGCCCGTCGGTCTGGGGATGAAAGGAAGTGTTAAGAGAAACACGTGTACCTAACGCCTTATGTAAACTTTGCCAGAACTGAAAAGTAAAACGAGGATCTCTGTTAGATACAATTGACACCGGAGTACCGTGCAACCTTATTATCTCATGGATATACATAAGACTTAACGTGGCTAACTGTTGATGGTGGTTTTTTAAACAAAGGGTAAAATTGTAAAACCCCAAATAACCTAATGTCACCGGTGACACATTTATTAGGACATTTAATGCATATAGTCAGTAATTAATGGGGGTATTTTTTTTCAAATTAGGGTTACAACGAACAAAACCCTAATCACCTCCATGCCAATGGCAAATCATACCAGCCAAACCTAGCCCAAGCTAGTTGCGCCATGCCAAACGTACTCTGCCTTGGCCCTAGATATGCTAGTCACACCAAACGCGCTAAAGAATAATAACCATGCTAGCCGCACCTCCGTGCCAATGGAAAATCATGCCAGCCACACCTAGCCCAAGCTAGCCTCGCCAAGCCAAACGAACTATGCCTTGGCCCTAGCTATGCTAGTCACACCAAATGCGCCAAAGCATGCCAACCATGCTAGCCGCACCTCTGTGCCAATGGAAAATCATGTTAGCCACACCTATCCCAAGCTAGCCGGCCCATGCTAAACGCACTCTGCCTTGGCCCTAGACATTCTAGTCACACCAAACATGCCAAAGCATGCTAACCATGCTAGCCGCACCTCCGTGCTAATAGAAAATCATGCCAGCCACACCTATCTCAAGCTAGCCGCGCCATGCCGAACACACTCTTCCTTGGCTCTAGCTATGCTGGTCACGCCAAGACAAACACCATAACCTTGGCCCAAGCCAAACACCCTTACCTTGGCCCTAGCCACGCCTTTCCAAAGTAGCGCCCACACCTAGCCTTGCAAACCGTGCAACCTAGGCCAAATTGGTCACGCATGCCATTGGCACATGCCAACATGCTCGCTGGTAGTTTTCCTTACCAAACCGTGGCCCTAATGGCCGAGCATGCCATTGGCACATGCCAACATGCTCGTTGGTAGATTTCCTTACCAAACCGTGTCCCTAATGGCCGAGCATGCCATTGGCACATGCCAACATACTCGTTGGTAGCTTTCCTTACCAAATCGTGTCCCTAATGGCCGATCATGCCACTGGCACATGCCAACATGCTCGCTGGTAGCTTTTCTTACCAAATCGTGGCCCTAATGGCCGAGCATGTCATTGTCACATGCCAACATGCTCGCTGGTAGCTTTTCTTGCCAAACCGTGGCCCTAATGCCCAAGCATGCCATTGGCACATGCCAACACGCTCGGTGGTATCTTTTCTTACCAGGCCATGATCCAAGTTGGCCACGCATGCCATTAGCACATGCCAAAACCCACGCTGGTAGCCTAACTTGCAAACCGTACAACCTACCACCAAGGCATTCCACACATGCCATTGGCACATGCCACACACGCCACTAGCAGCTCTAGCACTGACACTTACACTCAACGTACAACCTACCACCAAGGCATTCCACACATGCCATTGGCACATGCCACACACGCCACTAGCTGCTCTGGCACTGCCACTTGCGCTCGAGGTGCAACCCGCAACAAAGGAATTCCGCACATGCCACAGGCGCCCCTAGCAGCGCCACTTGCACTCAAGGTGCGACCAACACTCGAGACATCAACACAAACTTGGGGATGCTTTCTTGGGGTTTTGGTTTGGAGGTCACAGCGTGCAGTGTACACTACGCTCTCAATAAGAACGGCGTGAAAAGGAATAAAAGCGGTCAATTAAATAAGGCAGTAATAGTGAAAAACGTTTTCACCATAAACACCTGCGGTTACCACCTTCTCTATTTAATCCGCGACTTTACCCTATTCCTTAATGAGGCCAGGGTACGTTCGATCTCACTTGTATAAATAGGTCTCACCTATTTCTACCAGACAACAAGTCTTGGTCAGGAAAAAGACAACACTATCAGATAGCCACTTTGCAAGCTCTCTCAAAAGCTTCCATCACTAGCAAGCTTCCTAAGCTTCTACTTTTCTGATACAAGTCGAGATACTACCTTTCCAGAACTCTCTGGTCTCAACACCCTTCTTCACTATCCTCTCCAAATCAACCTTTCTCTTCCACTTTGTGACCGAAGCAAGTATGGAATGGCCATTTCTTGGTTTAGGACGGACTTATTCAGATTGATCTCTCAAACCTAAAAGTGCTCAACGTGCAACACATTTGTTTAGGGTTTGAACCAGTTTCTCACTCACCTACCGAATTTACCGAAATCGGCAGAAACTATTTTTACCCATAAATAATTGGCGACCACAGCGGGAGGATTGATCTATCGGTTACAATACCAACTCCGACTCCTGATATTTTTTTCCCGAACGTCGAATACCAGCATGGTGGAACTCAAGTCCGGAGCGGCTGCCGATAATACCATCACAGAACACACCCCTAATGTTAGCGTCTCCCCCAATAACGTTGTTGCATCATCTGCTGACTACATTAACATCGAATGCACTCCCTCAAGTGTAATGCCACCAATCACCAGGGCCAGAGCCGCTGCCTCCTCTAGTGTCTCTGCACAGCCCTCTAATCACGGCAACGGAAATATCTCTTCGGGTGTCACGCCACCAGTCACCAGGTCCAGAGCCTCCGCTACGACCCCTAATGCTTCGTCTAGCATGGCACCTCCGACCACAAATAAGGTTCCAACTCCCCCGCCGACGGGACGAGAGACCGGAGGGACCAGAGGAAGTCATCCTTATGCCACCATCGCTTATTTGATGGAACGACAGGAGATGCTCGCCAGAGCCCAGACGGATATGGTTTCAACGCATAAAGAGGTACTCGTCTTTCTCAAGACCCTGACAGAGCGACTACCACGTGATTCGCGTCCTCCAGAGTCGCTTAGGAACGTATTCAACAACTCTGATGCCAGCACCTCGGTGGAGCACGCCTCCACGGGTGAGGAAGCTCGCGTTATAATCTCGTTGGAAAGAAATCAACCGCCCAACTTCGTCACGCGAGAAGATCTGGAACAACTCCTCCACAACCAAATCAAGAATGATGAACTGGGCGTGCATCATCACCAACCCCCTTACCCATCCGAAATGCAGAGAATCCCTCTCCCAAGGGTGTACTCTTCTCCTCAATTTACCCTGTACGATGGTACTGGGAATGCATATGATCATGTCTCCCGTTTCCTGGAATCCCTAGGTGAACATGAATATAATCCCGTTCTTCGTTTAAGGAAATTTTCAAAATCACTTACTGGAAGAGCGTATACATGGTACAACAACATCCCATCGAACAGAATTCCCAACTGGAGTAGCATGGTCACTGCGTTTTATAATAAATATTTCTTCGTGTCTGAGCAAGTTACTTTCTCAGACCTCAGAAGAATGTACCAGTGGGATAACGAAAATCCGAATGATTTCGTCAAAAGGTTCAGGGTTCAAGCACTCGACTGTCACGACCAAAATGTGACCGAGAAACAACTAGTAAATGCATGCATCAATGGTATGGTTCCTATTTACCGCGTCCTGTTAGAAAACTTGCGCTTCCAAACTTTTTCCGAACTCCGTGAAGCCGCCATACGATATGAATCAACCGTACCAGCATTACTGGAAAACGTTAGGCCAACTCGAACCGAAGATACGCGTGAAACTCACGGGAGTATATGCCTCATCAGCAAGCAATTTAATGCCATCTCTTCCTCCGTGAACATAGTAAACGAAAGGGGAAAAAGGAAAGCCCCAACTACGAGCTACCAGCCAAAACGTGAAGCGTCGGTGCAACGGGAACCCCCACCACGAAAGACTGTCACTAAAACCCCCATGCAGCGTCATGAGACCTAAGGAAAT
Source organism: Papaver bracteatum (assembly GCA_023529315.1). Lineage (NCBI taxonomy): Eukaryota > Viridiplantae > Streptophyta > Magnoliopsida > Ranunculales > Papaveraceae > Papaver > Papaver bracteatum. Next base: position 333,522 of record JAJJWX010005189.1, on the reverse strand, counting down.
ACCCTTTATTTCCCGTTTCCTATTGAGGAGGTGATTGACCTCCTAGAATCCTGGGTTCAAAATGATATTATCAGACTGCTGCCTCCCAGACGTCCACCTACTGAGGCTGAGATGGCGAACCCCAAGTACTTCCACTACCACAGGTTCATTCACCACACGACTAGCGATTGCAACAAACTAAATCATATTTTCAAAGAAAGGATGGAAGCGGGAGGACTCCAACCAGGAGACGAAAGAGTGCATCGCGACCCTCTCCCAATAAGAAATTGCGGGTCCTCTGGGGACTCCATACACAAGACAGTACAGTCCATGATGCATCACATATGCGAAATCCTCTACTTTTCCGAGGAGCAACGTCGAGACGCTTTCGCAGCCCTAAACCACATAGTATCTGGGAAACGACTCTATTCTGCCACAAAAAACATACCTGAGGAACAGATCCCGCAAAGCATCCCTGCCGAGAATCACAATTGGGGACTTCTCACCATGGCCCTCTTAAAGGACGCTGAGTTCGACAACACGCTCATCGACGCAGCCTCAGAATTCAACATTGTTACGTTCAAGACTTTGAAAATGGCGGGGGTAACAAAATAAGAGGCCACTCACTCCCCATCGGCTATCAAAGACCACGAGGGGAATCACCTACATGTGCTTGGATACGCTAGTCTTGGGATCAACATAGGAAATATCGCAACGCGCGGGACTTTCCACATTGTCAAGAATCTAAATTACGACATGGTTTTGGGGCGCCCGTGAGTTCTCGACAACAAAACATAATTAGGAGCATCACCCTTTCCCGTGTCAACACCAGAGAGGGAATCCATCAGGCCGGCTAACTTTCCACCCTGTCAAAAGCTTACCAACAATACCATACTATCGGGGAAGGAGTCGCCAAAGCCACCTGCCGAACTCCAGACTCAAGTAAGCCTGACTAAGACGCTCTCTTTATCACCAGTAATTTCTCACCGCAACCCGCTCTGGGAACTCGACACAGTTGTCGAGCACAACACTGTCAAGAGATGTGAATGGAACGCCGAGCCTTCTAAGCGTTTCGCCAGAGATCTGAAAGACACCCTGGAATACTGCGGGAACAACCACCAGGCGATTGTATCACAACCCAATCCTTTCCAGATAGGGGATATAGTAATCAGAGACGCCTCATTTCAAGTTGGAAAGATGACTGTAAAGATACCGAGACGAAAAAAATTCTCCTGAAGAATAGGAGGATGAACCATACCTAGTAGCCGATATCCTCTTGGATGGCTATTGCAAACTTGTCAACACGGATAAACTGGAAGGCATAGTGATCCATTCACGCTGGTTGAAGGCTGCCAACATATGAAAGGTCAAGATATTCAATTTCCTGACACTTGCCCCTCAATACCTCTTTAGAAATTTTCCTTTTCACTACTACTATGTATTGCTTCAGAATGGATGCATCACTTACATTCATCCAGCAAAATTCCAATTGTCGCTCCTTTTGAGCAATCTAATATATCCTCTCTAGTGAAATAAAAGAACCCATTTTTTTTTCCTTGAAAACTTCTCAAGATCAACCCAAAATTCAAAACCCGTTACCCGAAAAAAAAAAAAAAAAAAAAAGGTGGGGGGGGGGGGGCAACACAGAAGACAAAATGGTTATCTTTCCGGCGAAACTTTCAAGCTTACAAATTATTAAAGACCAAGTCACGGAGGCTCAGCACAAGACATTAAAAGGAGACTCGGCCGCAAGAGAAACAAAGAAAGAAGATTCTCCTCGTTAAGACTTCTTATTACATTTCCCCCAGCAATCCTCCGGGAAGCAAAGGTTCCACAAAGAAAACACGTCAACAACATCAATGGCCTCCGTTTTCCATCCAGTTTCCTTTCCAGCAGCGCCAACCAACGATTCTTTCCTCCTCATCTCCGACGTGGAGTCAACGTGCGCAACCATGATTCCTCCAGCAGCACCAAAGACATCAATAAAGTTTTCACCAAGATTCTCCTCAGCAACTCCTATAATAAAATCACTTGACTCACTCATGTCAGAATCCATAGGAACCTGTGCCTTTTTGCGTACGTCACCCGGAGGAATAGGAGGGATATCTTGAATGATGGGTCTAATCTCATAAAGTAATGATCCGATCCTACCCAACGAATCCTTATAAGAAGATCGATCTTCATTAATCCTATGATGCTTCTCGGAGGGACCAACAATACCATCGTCATTGTCACTATGGGCTGCCATCGAAAAAATACGAAAACGGTGTAGTTGCCTCACTATGATACCAGTAGAGAGGGAGGAGACAACAAAATCTTTCCAGAAATATTTATGTGAGAAGGAAGGGCGTGCTTCGTGGCTGTAACAGCTCTAGGAAATCACACATCAATAAAGGACCCTCAATCAGAGCCGTGCACAAAGGAGACAATTCAACTCATAAGGAAATTTTGCGTCAAGAGATTATTCTTCCCTCGCTTGAACCGGACCCACCGGCTAACACGCTCAGTTTCCCAACTCACGTCAACTTCTCAATGCCGCCCAGCTTCCCGTCTCTCAATGCCGCCCAGCTTCCCGTCTCTCAATGACTTTCCAATTGTGCCAGCCTCCCGAGTTGCGCAAACTGCCAGAGGCAAGAGTTCCAAATCCTATTTATAAAAAGGTCAGACAAGCCTCCTCAATTCTCTTTATGATTTGTTGATAATTTGTCACCATCTTATGCTTACCTCACAACAAAGCTCCTGTTCCGAGCTAAGCAGGGGACTTAATGTTGATGGTGGTTTTTAAAACAAAGGGTAAAATTGTAAAACCCCAAATAACCTAATGTCACCGGTAAAACATTTATTAGGACATTTAATGCATATAGTCAGTAATTAATTTGGAGTATTTTTTTTCAAGTTAGGGTTACAACGAACAAAACCCTAATCACCTCCGTGCCAATGGCAAATCATGCCATCCACACCTAGCCCAAGCTAGCCGCGCCATGCCAAACGCACTCTGCCTTGGCCCTAGATATGCTAGTCATACCAAACGCGCCAAAGCATGCTAACCATGCTAGCCGCACCTCCGTGTCAATGGAAAATCATGTCAGCCACACCTAGCCAAAGCTAGCCGCGCCATGCCAAACGCACTCTGCCTTGTCCCTATCTATGCTAGTCACACCAAACGCGCCAAAGCATGCCAACCATGCTAGCCTCACCTCCGTGCCAATAGAAAATCATGCCAGCCACACCTATCCCAAGCTAGCCGCGCCATGCCAAACGCACTCTGCCTTGGCCCCAGCCATGCTAGTCACACCAAATGCGCCAAAGCATGCTAACCATTCTAGCCGTACCTCCGTGCCAATGGCAAATAATGCCAGCCACACCTAGCTCAAGCTAGACGCGCCATGCCGAACACACTTTGCCTTGGCCCTAGCTACGCTGGTCACGCCAAGCCAAACACCCTTACCTTGGACCTAGCTACACCATTCCAAAGTAGTGCCCGCACCTAGGCTTGCAAACCGTGCAACCTAGGCCAAATTGGTCACACATGCCATTGGCACATGCCAACATGATCGCTGGTAGTTTTCCTTACCAAACCGTGGACCTAATGGCCAAGCATGCCATTGGCACATGCCAACATGCTCGATGGTAGATTTCCTTACCGAACCGTGTCCCTAATGGTCGAGCATGCCATTGGCATATGCCAACTTACTCGCTGGTATCTTTCCTTACCAAACCGTGGCCTTAAGGGCCGAGCATGCCATTGGCACATGCCAGCATGCTCGCTGGTAGCTTTCCTTACCAAATCGTGGCCCTAATGGCCGAGAATGTCATTAGTAGATGCCAACAAGCTCGCTGGTAGCTTTTCTTGCAAAACCGTGGCCCAAATGGCCGAGCATGCCAATGACATATGCCATCACGCTCGCTGGTATCTTTTCTTACCAGGACATGATCCAAGTTGGCCACGCATGCCATTGGCACATGCCAAAACCCACACTGGTAGCCTAACTTGCAAAGCGTAGAACCTACCACCAAGGCATTCCACACATGGCATTGGCACATGCCACACACGCCACTAGCAGCTCTGGCACTGACACTTACACTCAACGTACAACCTACCACCAAGGCATTCCACACATGCCACACACGCCACTAGCAGATATGGCACTGCCACTTGCGCTCGAGGTACAACCCGCAACAAAGGAATTTCGCACATGCCACACACGCCCCTAGCAGCGCCACTTGCACTCAAGGTGCGACCAACACTCGAGACATCAACACAAACTGGGGGATGCTTTCTTGGGGTTTTGGTTTGGCGGTCACAACATGCATCTTACACTACGCTCGCAATAATAACGGTGTGAAAAGGAATAAAAGCGGTCAATTAAATAAGGCATTAATAGTGAAAAACGTTTTCACCATAAACACCTGCGGTTACCACCTCCTCTATTTAATCCGCGACTTTACTTTATTCCTTAATGAGGCCAGGGTATGTTTGATCTCACTTGTATAAATAGGTCTCACCTATTTCTACCAGAAAACAAGTCTTGGTCAGAAAAAAGACAACACTATCATATAGCCACTTTGCAAGCTCTCTCAAAAGCTTCCATCACTAGCAAGCTTCCTAAGCTTCTACTTTTATGATACAAGTTGAGATACTAACTTTCCAGAACTCTCTGGTCTCAACACCCTTCTTCGTTATCCTCCCTAAATCAACCCTTCTCCTTCACTTTGTGACCGAAGAAAGTCTGGAACGGCCATTACTTGGTTTAGGCCGGACTTGTACAGATTGATATCTCGAACCTAAAAGTGCTCAACGTGCAGAACATTTGTTTAGGGTTTGAACCAGTTTCTCACTCACCTACCGAATTTACCGAAATCGGCAGAAACGATTTTTACCCATAAACACTAAGGTATCAATCTTCTAGATTTCTAGTATCCTTGCCATGTGCAATTTTGGGTAATCCCATGACAAAATCCATAGCGATGTGTTCCCATTTCCATTCTGAGATGGGAAATGGTTGAAGTAACCCTCCTGGTTTCCGATGATCAATATTCATTTGATAGAAAGTGAGACATCTCGACACATACAAGGCAACATCTTTCTTCATCCCTTTCCACCAATATTGTCTTTTCATGTCATGGTACATCTTCGATCCTCCCTGATGAACGGTAAACTTAGAATTGTGAGCCTATTCTAGTACCTCCATCCTTAATTTCACTGGCACAAAAAGTTTCCCCAAAAAACAAAGTCCACCATCAGATTGAGTCCAACCCTCTAGTGTTTGACCTTTCGCTATTGGAGCACAAATTGAAATCATCTCTCTATCAATCTGTTGAGCTTCTATAATCCTTTGTTGTAATTTTGGAACAACTATAGTATTTTAAATCATCTCGTCAGGGCCCAAGTCACATTCCTCCATAAGTATGCACCAATCCCAAGCATGAAGAGTCATGCTTGATACACTGGCCATCGATTTTCGGCTGAGAGCATCTGCTACAACCTTTGCCTTTCCTGGATGGTAATAGAAAATATACGTGTAATCCTTATGAAATTCCACCCAACGCCTTTGTCTCTGGTTCAAATCTCGTTGGGTAAAAATATACTGCAAGCTCTTATGGTCGCAAAATATGTTAATCTTCTCACCATACAGATAATGTCTCCACAACTTCAAATCCAACACAATAGATGCCAACTCGAGGTCATGAGTTGCGTAATTCAAGTCATGTGCCTTTAATTGTTTTGAGGAATAAGCTACCAATTTTCCTTCTTGCATAAGAACACATCTTAAACCCTTCAATGATGCATCATAAAAAATCACATAACCAATTCCACTTACTGGTTTTGTCAAAACTGGTGCAGTAGTTAATTTTTCCTTGATAATGGAGAAAGATTTCTCACAATCATTATTCCACTAAAATTTGGTATCCTTTCGAGGCATTCTTGTCAACGGTGAGGAAAGGCTTGAGAAATCTTGAATAAATCGTCTTTAGTAACCTGCTAAGCCCAGAAAGCTACGAACCTCAAATACATTCTTTGGCCTTTCCCATTTGGTAACTGCTCCAACTTTAGATGGGTCCACCTTGATTCCTTCTCTACAGACTACGTGTCCCAAACACTGAACTTCAGAAAGCCAGAAATCACATTTACTCAACTTATCATACAACTTATGAGATCTTAACAACTGCAATGCTAATCTTAGGTGTTCCTCGTGCTCTTCTCGTGACCGTGAATAGATAAGAATGTCATCTACAAATACCGCTACGAATTTATCTAAATACGGTTGGAAAATTCGATGCATAAGATCCATGAATGATACTGGAGCATTTGTGAGTAAAAAAGGCATCACCACAAACACGAAGTGTCCAAATCGAGTTCGAAAAGTGGTTTTTGAAATATCCTCTTCCTTAATCGCATATCAATCTTCGAGAAAAACTGAGAATCCTTCAACTGATCAAACAAATCCTCGATCATAGGTAAGGGATACTTATTTTTCACTGTAACTTCATTGAGTTTTCTATAATCGATGCATAATCTCAGTGAGTTATCCTTCTTCTTCACAAAAAGGACTGGTGCACCCCAAGGTGACGTACTACCTCGAATAAAACCCTTAGCTTCCAACTCTAGTAGTTGTTTGTCCAGTTCTTTCAACTCCGTTGGTGCAATTCGATAAGGAGTCATCGAAATTGGCGAAGTACCAGGTTGAACTTCAATGGTGAAGTCCATTTCTCTTCTAGGGGGAAAAATTGGTAATTTTTCAGGGAAAACATCTTCAAACTCTTATACCACAGGAATACCCATAGAGACGAAATCTTGTTGCTCGTCTTCTATCATCTCTAAGTGATAAAGAAAACCTCTAGAATGAGTCTGTCGAAAATTTCTTTCCGACAAGATAAGGGGAGCTCAAAAACTACTAGTTCCGGTAAAGTGGACAACTGAACCTTCACCCGAGTGCAGAGTCACACGTTTTGGAAAGCAATCAAAAACAGCATGATGAGCAGATAATCAATCCATACCCAGGATTATGTCATAACTAGACATATTCATCACAAAAAGGTCAATCAAAAACTCATGCCTAGATATACGTACTACACACTTTCGTTCCACGCGATCAACACGTGCACTACCTCCTACAACACTAGCTACGCCAAGAATCCCATCAAGTAATTCAATTTCCAAACCCAAGGAAAAGACAAACGAAGAAGAAATAAACGAGTGAGTAGTACCAGTATCCAACAATATCTTAGCCCAAGAATTGTAAACTAAGAATGTACCTTCAATAACTGAGTTATCATGATCCTGTCCAACATGAGCTATATTGAAGGCCTTAGGTTGCTGAGGGGTTGTCGAGCTTGGTATTGTGGTGGATTGTTCTGAGGACGGTTCTGTTGATACCCTTGACGCTGGTTCTGAGGTGAAAATGGTTGTTGGTTCCTCTGAGAAATAAGTATTGGACAGTTCCTCTTAAAATGTCCAGGTTGTTTGCTGTGATAAGATGAAGGTGCATGAAGCTCTATATTCGGCCCATTTCCTTTCTTCTAGTATGGATGGTTGTTATTTTTATTCTTCTTCTTATCCCCAGTATGACGTTCTCGAATTCTATTTGACTCCTCAATGTCTCTCTCAGCAATCATTGCTCTTTCCACTATCTCATTATAAGTGGTAATCTTTAGAATAGACAACCTACTCTTAATTGAAGGCCTAAGTCCCTCCTAAAACTTAAAAGCCTTCACTTCTTCATTCTCAACCAGGTTAGTAGAAAAACGAGAGAGTTATTCAAACTTGGCTTGGTACTGTGCTACTGTCATGTTCCTCTGGTTCAACTGTATAAACTCGATCATGCGTTGGTTTCGTGCAGTTTGTGGATAGTACTTATTTAGGAAGGCGAGTTGAAATTCCACCCAAGTAAACAGACCGTCATTCCTAGAACGACGAGTCAAGTCTCACCAACGAGTGACCTCACCCTCAAGCTTATAAATAGCAAGATCCATCTTATTCTCATCATTCACGCCTAATAAAGTGAATATTTTCTCAATCTTATCTATCCAATCTTCATCAACTAGTGGATCAGGACTACCCTTGAAGGATTCAGGATTTTGTTCAATAAACCTTCTAACTAACAAAGCCCGTTGATTAGGTGGTGAGGGAGGAGGAGGTGCATTATGATTAAGATTCACTTGTTGCTGCATCGCTTGAGCAACATCATTCAAAGCATGGACGACATCCCAAAAACCCCCATCTGGTGGGCTAGTTGAACCATTATTACGACGAGACATGTCCTGAATGAAGGACATTAGATCATAAGTATCAAAGAGAGAATTATCTATGTAAAAGAAGTACAAACTATTACGCATTCTAACAAAAAAACAATCAACAAATACACAAATAATTTCACATTCAAGCATATACACGCACTGACTTATTCAGAACTGGTCTGTTCAAAGGATCAACCTTGCTCTGATACCAAACTGTAACACCCCAAATTCCAGGCCCAAATTTCAACCCAAATCCAAAATCTGAAATGCTACTTTTAATAACAAGCCTAGACTTCCACACTTGGTCCAAGTTCAAACAACTAATTCTTTGTCTAATCTTTAGTTATGTTCAATTCAGAAATTCTGTCGCAATGGATACATAAAAATTATGTTAGGAAAATCTAACCGTTAGCTTGTCATAATTTTTAACCCACATGAACACTAAAGAACGATAGTTTACCAGAAAAATAATTTTACGGTTAAACGTTCCAGATTTAATCCAAAAGAATCGCATGTTTAAGGAAGAATCATAAAACAAAAACAGACATCAATTAACTCCAAGAATTTTACTGAACCAAATTCAAATCCAAAAATTATTATGATTATACGTTCTGAATCCTAACCTAGCATTGTTCCAGTCATAAAATTTGTATAATTTTTAGTTTATCTAAAAGACCTTTTGACCCCAGTGAAACGCGTTGTTGACCAGTACTGCAGAAACGTAAAACAATGATAGTTCATTTTACAAAAGTCATATCAATTCGCTCACAACTTTAAATTATCTTGGTTTACCATTTTAAAAACACAAAAAAATTATCTTCAAGTTTACATAAGACACCAAAGACTAAAACATGCCATAGAATATTTTAAAAACAGAAAAACTTCAGTAAAGTTGAATTTGACAAAAAACATCTGAGTTTTGTACACTGAAAAACAATTAATTTAAAAATACTTTTGTAACTCAGAAAATTCTAAAAAATTTATATCCACATCTTGCGAGACTTTTAAATTAATATTCCATGGCATGTTTATAGAATAATTATAATAAACAGTCAAACATGACATAATTATTACACCACTAATAATTTATCATTAATAATTAGTTATCATTACACAAAACATAATCATTAATAATTAGTTATCATTACAAAAATAAAAATCATTACACGTTATCATTAATAATTAGTTATCATTACTAATAAGTAACGATTTCAATCCAAAATTGTAAATCTGAAAACAGACCAAGGTGGATTACTAGAATTTTTACAGGCTTCACGCGAGCTCCAAAATTCATGGTAATTATATGGGTAAAATATATACCGTAAATACTATTATGAGTAAATTATTCGGAATTTTTAAATGAGTTGAGTATCCCATGACCACAGTCAAACGTGTAGTTGACCAGAACTATAGAAAAGAAAAACAGAGATAGTCCATTTTTTTTTTAAAATCGTATAAAATCACTCACAACTCCAAATCAGGTTTAGTTTACCATTTTGAAAAGCAAAAATAAATATCTTCAAGTTTACAGAAGACACGAAATTCTAAAACATACCATAGACTAATTTGAAAACAAGAATAAATCAATATAGTTGAATCTGTCAAAAAACGTCTTAATTTCTTACAGTGAGAAACAATTGTTTTAAAAATACTTCTGGGACTCTGAAATTCTAATATTTTAACCACTTCATTTAATGTGAATTCTAGGCATGCTATAAAATATTGAGGCATATATATATTATAAAATAATTATCATTAACAGTCAAACTGGCATGACTCAGAAATTTTCATTTGTCTAATCAAATAAAAGTTTCTTAATAAAACATTGTTTCATTGGTTACACATTAACCCAATAATATCTAAAGTATTAATAATCAATAAATACTCAATAAATCATCCAAAAGAGAGTTTGATGATATTTTATTACTATTTTTCAATCATAATATGCAAACTACTAATTAAAACACCAAAACCAATCTCTATGCTTTTACGCCATTAGCTCCTTGTGGTGTCATAAAATCTGGAATTTTTGTCATGAAACGACGTGATTTGTGTCACCCAGTAGGAAAAGAATCAGCAAATATTTTATTCAAACATTTTTCAATTTCTTTTTAAAACAACTAGCATAATTAATAACACCGTAAACACATGGAAACACCACATCCATAACAACAATAAATTCAATCAATCCGCTCGCCCCAGGGAGCCCCACGTGGGTTTAAGAACAAAACCGTTCCCAAGGATACCTCGTATCCCGTCATAAATAATTTTTAAGAATCATAATCTATGGATCGCAACCCGATAATCATTATCAATAGCATCATAAAAACTTGTAAATATGAATATAATTAACAAAACCATAAATAAAAAGAGTTTTAGATTGTGTTGCGCCTACCTCGAATCGCAAATCCAAAAACTATCAACAATACAAGGAAGAACTTTATCACTGTAGAAATCGTCTTGATAATAAACTAAAAGAATCTCTAGCTATTTCTACTAATTAATATTTCATTTTCCATTATATCATTCACGACTACAAAATAATAATGGAAAGCAGAAGAAAAAGTTGCGGCTAGGTTAATATATACTCACAACCTAAAACGAGCTCCACCTAACCCAAAGTTTTAGTCCGCAGGTTTAAGAGTTTTAGTCAAGATAAGGAGCTAATAATTATTTCCTTCAAAGTGGTGCTAATAATTAATGTTTCCTATCAGTTTGTGGTGTGATTTGTAGTAGTATCCATCTGTCATGAATTAACTAGGGTCAAAAAAAGTGGTCGAACAACATCCCTTTTTTTTTTCGGGGAAATTTGTCGGGCGAAAAGGTTTGCTGAAGTTAAGTATGAATTACAAACACATCTGATTTTTCCATCATTTTCTATTCTTTAATAATAAAAAGATAATGGCAAAAAAAAATTGCTTTTGTCTACCACTAAGAAATCTATGCGTTTTTTTTTTTTTTTTAACATTAGTAGAAGTTCATTCCCACAAATTAACAAATAAAATCACTTAATTACCAAAGCACCATTCTAAGGTAAAAGACTATTTCACCCTTTATAATAAAATGACATAAATACCCTTGAAATTAAGACAAGCCTTACAACTCTATCCCCCTAAAATGAAATTTCGTCACGAAATATATAAGTTACCTTAGAAAAGTTGAGGGTATTTACTCCGCATCTCGGACTCTAATTCCCACATTGCTTCCTCGACATGGCGACGCTGCCACTGCACCTTAACCGTAGGGATGGTCTTAGTGCGAAGCACATGCTCCTTAAAGTCCAAAATTCGAACTGGTTGCTCCACGTACGTAGCATCCTCTTGGATCTCCAAATCTTCCCACGTAATAATATGTGAAGGGTCAATAACATATGAAGGATCTCTCTCGTATTTTTGTAACATTGACACGTGGAAAGTGTCATGAACGTGCCCAATTCGCTGAGGTAGCTCCAACTGAGAAGCTGCTGCACCAACACGCCGAATAATTTGGAAAGGCCCAATGTAACGTGGTGATAACTTTCCTTTCTTGCCAAAACGCTTAACACCTTTCTTTGGGCTCACTTTGAGTAACACCAAGTCACCCTCAGTAAACTCTAAAGGTCGACGTCTCTTGTCTGCATAACTCTTTTGACGACTCTGAGCTGTCATTAACCTCTGTCGGATTAACTGAACCTTCTCAGTCGTCTCTTGTACCAAATCAGACGTTCGCCGATCTCGGTCCAACACACTGGAGATCTACAAGGTCGTCCATACAATGCTTCAAAAGGTGCCATACCAATACTAGCCTGATGGCTATTGTTATAAGAAAACTCTACCAATGGCAAGTTCTCACTCCAACTACCCTTGAAATCCAAGGCACAAGCTCGTAGCATATCCTCCACAATCTGAATTACCCGTTCAGACTGCTCGTCGGTCTGGGGATGAAAGGCAGTGCTAAGAGATACACGTGCACCTAACACCTTCTGTAAACTTTTCCAGAACTGAAAACTAAAACGAGGATCTCTGTCAGATACAATTGCATAAGAACACATCTTAAACCCTTCAATGATGCATCAGAAAAAATCACATAACCAATTCCACTTACTGGTGTTGTCAAAACTGGTGCAGTAGTTAATTTCTCCTTCATAATGGAGAAAGATTGCTCACAATCATTATTCCACTCAAATTTGGTATTCTTTCGAGTCAATCTTGTCAACGGTGAATCAAGCCTTGAGAAATCTTGAATAAATCGTCTTTAGTAACCTGCTAACCCCCAGAAAGCTACGAACCTCAAATGCATTCTTTGGCATTTCCCATTTGTTAACTACTTCAACTTTAGATGGGTCCACCTTGATTTCTTCTCTACAGTCTACATGTCCCAAAAAATGAACTTCATAAATCCAGAAATCACATTTACTCAACTTATCATACAACTGATGAGATCTTAACAACTGCAATGCCAATTTCAGGTGTTTCTCGTGCTCTTCTCGTGAACGTTAATAGATAATAATTTCATATACAAATACCACTACGAATTTATCTAAATACGGTCGGAAAATTCGATGCATAAGATCCATGAATGCTGCTGGAGCATTTGTGAGTCCAAAAGGAATCACCACAAACTCTAAGTGTCCAAATCGAGTTCGAAAAGTGGTTTTTTAAATATCATCTTCCTTGATTCGGAGTTGATGATAAACTGATCGCATATCAATCTTCGATAAAAACTGAGAATCCTTTAACTGATCAAACAAATCCTAGATCCTAGGTAAGGGATACTTATTTTTCACTGTAACGTCAGTGAGTTTTCTATAATCGATGCATAATCTCAGCGAGTTATCCTTCTTCTTCACAAAAAGGACTGGTGCACCCCAAGGTGACGTACTACCTCGAATAAAACCCTTAGCTTCCAACTCGAGTAGTTGTTTGTCCAGTTCTTTCAACTCCGTTGGTGTCATTCGATAAGGAGTCATCGAAATTGGCGAAGTACCAGGTTGAACTTAAATGGTGAAGTCCATTTCTATTCTAGGTGGAAAACCTGGTAATTCTCCAGGGAAAACATCTTCAAACTCTTCTACCACAGGAATACCCCTAGTAGAGACAGAATCTTGTTGCTCGTCTTATATCATCTCTAAGTGATAAAGAAAACCACTAGAATGAGTCTGTCGAAAATGTATTTTCGAAAAGATAAGGGGAGCTGCAAAACTACGAGTTCCAGTAAAGTGGACAACTGAACCTTCACCCGAGTGCAGAGTCACACGTATTTGAAAGCAATCAAAAACAGCATGATGAGCAGATAATCAATCCATACCCAGGATTATGTTATAACTAGACATATTCATCACCACTAGTACAAATTTAGGCTTAGACGACAGTTAAAAACTGTCACCTTATTATTTACGTGACAGTTTTGGAAAAAAGTTTGGACTGTCACCAAAGGATCTGTTACGAAAGGTCTTTAAGAAACTGTTACGGAAGCATGATTATAAGTTAACAGTTCCTTCGTGAAACTGTCATTGTTGATAACTTACAATAACACTTTTCTAATAAACTGTCATCAATAATTCAGTTTCTTGCACTAAGGTAACAGTTTCTCTTTGAACCTGTTGTTGTTGACAAGTTACGGTAACATTTCCCTATACAAAACTGTCATCAGAATCTTACGAAGCTGATAGTTTTTCTGTAAGAACTGTCATTGTAGACCGTATTATGTGAGACATTATTTGTTAAACTGTCATCATATACCCTTATCTTTAGAGTTTTCATATTGCAGTTACTGATATGTTCAGAGGAAGGTTTTCAATCCCGTAACAACATAAAATTGGTTTGAGCATATTTTGCATGTATTGACCAAAAAGAAATGGTCAGTACCATCACATCTAACACAAAAACATGAAAAAGAAAAGAGGAATATATACATATTTATTTAAACAAAATTGTTTCTTTACAGATATGTGTGCTTATTAAAAAAGCTTTTATAAAATCCTAATATATATAGAAATAACTAGAATCAACAATCAAACAATGTAAGCTCAAAACCCTGCAAGATAAAATATCTCCTTCAAAAGGAGAAAGCCACACAACAAAATGGAAACAACAGTCTTGCTTATAATCAAAAGATGACTATACCTGTTGATTTTTGTTGGACAATGGATGTTCTCTAAAGCTGCTTTAATATATTACTTAAGATGAAGAATTCTGCTTTTAGGTGGTTCAACATTATCCAAGTTCTCTGCTTTTCCATGCTCTTCAAGGATGGCCTTTTCAATTTATCCTTCAGTTACCGATTGATGTTGGAGATTATGGGATAAGCTGATCAGCTGAATCAGTGGTAGAGTTGTATAACCTGGCATTACATCTGGAGCATCCATCGCTACATTATCACAAGAGACTCAGTGTCATTCATTTCAATTTTAATTATATTGAACTTAATAATGGATTACTGAACAATGTCAGAATCCAAAGTAGTAACAGGCTTTTATGTATTGTAGTTGATAAATGACGGATCCCACTTCTATTATATCTAATCTCGTTTCAAAATTTTGAACTCACTCTTGTCGTGAAAAAAACTCAATATATAGGTATCTTATCATTGATTTATGTACCTTTTTGCGAATTTCACACATTTGACTTAACTTCAGAAATTATTCTGGATAACAGCATTTCTCCCATGGTCCACAACAACTGAAAGCATGGGGATAAAAAGTTTTGGTGGTATATGGTCCAGGGCAATGTAAAATAAAGTAACAAACAATTAAGAATTTAAGACACAAACCTGAAATTTCATTTAAGGCTGTTGTGGTAAGTTGGTTGTTCGATTCTGCTGATGGATGTGGAGCTTAGCAAGAAACTTTACGCTTTGATTGCAAAGGATCTCATAGGCATCTAGATTGAAATTGGCATATCACTGATATCACTTTGAGCTTCAGATTATCGCGCATTAATAGAATGTTTGGTACAGCTTGAAAGTTGAAACCAGCCTACAAATATTGCTTATGTAAAAATTTAGTTACTGCCATCTTCTATTAACTAAAGGAAAAGTTCAAATACCCAAGCAAACCTGCATTTCCAGGTGAAATTACATGCCTGAAGTTCCAGTAGCATCTCAACTTTCAATCTGATATAAAATATCTAGCCATAATGTTAATTAACAAATGATATGACCACTAGAATTTGACAAAACCAAAGACTCTAACAGCCTTTACATTAGTTGCAAGTGTGGAACAATAATGATTAATTAATAATGTAAAATGGGCTCTAACAGACTTTACATTAGTGCTCTACACGTATCGTGTAAAATATCTAGCCACTAACATGCGACATGATGGAGAACAACAATGTAAAATATCTAGCCATAATGTTAATTAATAATGTCAAGTGCTATAATATATATCAAGACATGTGTTGTGCTCTCCATCATGTCGCATATGAACAAGTGGGCTAATGGCACATAAAAACATGTTAAATTCAACATCACAGATTTGATGTGATTATACCTTGCAAGATTTGCAGTTTTCCATCTTCTTTGAAATCAAGCGACTGACTTCACAGATATTGCATCGTTAGACTGATCAACCTTTGAAATGCGTAACAAGCCAACTATGTTATAAATTCTGCTGAAACTTAAAAATCACTAAGAAAATAGCTCAATTTTGTGTTTTTCAAAGTTAATCATCACATGTTGTGTAATCATCTTAATTAGATCAAAATATGTTCCAATTACATAATGAACCTAAAAATTAAATTCTGCATATAGAACCTATGTTGCTAGCAGTAAATATAAATGGATGGTGCAATCATTTATTAGTACAGGCATGTTGGAGCCAACCAACGAGTCTATACAGAACAAGTAATCAAATTGGTTATGCCTGAGCAAGGAAATAGGATACTCTGTAACATATTCTGTTAGAGTGAAGTCACACATAACCCCAACCTATTTGGGAAAGGCTTGCTTGTTGCTGTTGTAGTTGTTCCAGGAACAAACCAATTGAATTAACTGAAGCTTGAACCAAAGAGAGTAACTGATGTAAATAATTGGTAGTATATACCTATACTATAAAACTTTACAAGAGCTTCTAAGTTGATTATTGCAACTATAATTTCAATTAGTAATATCCACATGAAATTTGGAGGACTCACAAAACAACATAACGGGGAGAAAGGGCACATAGGTTGAATAACCGAAAGAACAAGACCATGTTCCTTGTTTCGGAAGATTGATAGGAACTTATGCTCAGGATACAAGCATCAAGCATCAGTAATGAGGCTTTGATATACTATGTTAATAATTAGAAAAGTAAAAAAAATAATCAATTTGATTACTTATGCCAGGCCTATACCAATCAACTGTCATTTCCTTATGTAAATCAATAGATCTCTTTTAGTGACATCACCATGCTCGAAGCACTTCTCGACAACATTGGAAGAAAATTGCTACTTTCAAGTGTCTTTCTTCTCTCCCGAACATGCTGCAAGCCAAGAGTTGGTTCATACTTGAGCATTAACAAAAGCCAAATCTGTATGAGAATGACCGAAAAGAAATACTAAATGATACATTGGAAAACGATGCCAATTTGGGTCACATGGTTTCCATACTGGTTTCTGTTGGGGCACAAGCATATTTCATCATCCACTGTGATCTGAATCATCTGACTTTACTTCTCAGCACTTCCATGTTAAAACAACTAAAGAAATGAAATCCGAATCCCATAATCAGCAAAGCAGCCTAATAGAACATATATATCCAATACGAAACTCTTTGCCCAATTTACTCAAAAAATGTTCTAGAGATGCCGGGAGGGTGAACAAAAAATAAAAGTACAAAGAAAAGGAAAATCTCAAGGTTTTTCAGGTTAGACCTTTTGAGTAAAGTAATTTCCAAAATCGATCATTAATTTTGAAACATGGGGAAGACTTATTGAAAACAGACGCCATAACCAGACTTAGACTAGAAAAGAAGCTGCACTAATCAGTAGTTATAACTAAAACCCTAGTCCAGAAATGTAAAAATCAATAATTTATTTACCAGCAAAGAAAAACTTACAAACTATCTCAAGGCATCACATACAATGGTCAACACTGGGTAGATGACAAACTTGAAATTCTACAAATCTAATTAAAACTAGGCTTCATAAAAAATAGAAACATATCTGGATAACAAGCCAGAACATAAGAAATAAGATAAGCCCAAATTCTAAATAAGGGATTTCACTAAAAAAAATCGAAAACTTATACCTATTAAGAAATCACATTTGCTGAATCTTCGGGACCACCATCAAAAACCCAATTATCAGCTAAAACTCAGGACCCTCCAAATTTCCAATTGTAGGTCTCACTGACCCCGAAGTATTCTGTTTTTCACATTCATAGACTTGGATTCAATCTACACCTGAAACACAAAAAACAAGTTAATCAAAAACCTCAATTCACAACAGATTCTAAGGATGAGGCTAGAAATTGAGAGTTTCATAGAAATCTTCACCTTGTTCATAGCCATTGTAGCTCTCCTCTTGAGTATGTTAACAACTGAAGTAGGTTAAAATAAGGTAACAATTCACCAAAAAAACAAGAATTGAAAAGTTAAAAACGATATTCAGGATTGTGAAACAGGATGTACTTCACATCCGAGGTGAAAAAAATTAAGAGGAAGAGCCAAAATCAAATCGCCGGAGAACAAGATCAAGGGTTTAAATATCAGAGAGAGTGGTTAATTGCTAAAATCTCAAATTTTGATGACTGAAACCCGTTTATTTGATTTTTGATTTCCTTGTACAAACCCCCTAATTTGATTTTGGTGCTCAAGAAGTGTGTATGGAAGATGTGATAGCGAAGGTGGGTTACTTATGCCGGTGATTAGATCGAGTTAGGAAAGATCGTGGGGAAGAATGGGATGAAAGGAAGAGAAAGAATAAGAGAATTTAAAACAATGGGATCGTGCGATCAGTTTACAACTTTACATAGTCTTATTTTTGACAACTCATCTGCGGTTATTGGTTTTTTTTGGATCCTCCGGTATCTATTATACTCATATAGTTAATACGGCGGTAATTAAAAGAACTGTTATTAATATCTTTTCCATTAGATAACAATTTTATATAAAAACTCTCATAATATCTTGGATATAGTAGCAGTTTTTAACTGTTATTATACATCACATAACGTAACATTTTTCTATAAAAACTGTCACTCTATAATTATTCGGTAACAGTTTGAAAACTGTCATGTCTGCTTCGCACTATTAGTGTGAGTTTTAACAAGAAATTGTCACCTATATCTCCCTATCAAGACTTTGGTGACAGTTCATTTGTGAACTTTCATTATTTTAACTTTTGAACTGTCACCAAAGCCCATATTTGTACTAGTGCACAAAAAGGTCAATAAAAAACTCATGCCTATCTATATGTACTACACACTTTCGTTCCACATGATCAACACGTGCACTACCTCCTACAGCACTTGCTACGCCAAGAATCCCATCAAGTAATTCAGTTTCCAAACCCAAGGAAAAGACAAAATAAGAAGCAATAAACGAATGAGTAGCACCAGTATCAAACAATGTCTTAGCCCAAGAATTGTAAACTAAGAATGTACCTTCAATAAATGAGTTATCAGGATCCTGTCCAACATGAGCTATATTGAAGGCCTTAGGTTGCTGAGGGGCTTTTCGAGCTTGGTATTGTGGTGGATTGTTCTGAGGACGGTTCTGTTGATACCCTTGACGCTGGTTCTGAGGTGCAAATGGTTGTTGGTTCCTCTGAGAAATAAGTATAGGACAGTTCCTCTTAAAATGTCCAGGTTGTTTGCAGTGATAACATGAAGGTGCATGAAGCTCCATATTCGGTCAATTTCCTTTCTTCTGGTATGGATGGTTGTTATTTTTATTCTTGTTCTTATCCCTAGTATGTCGTTCTCGAATTCTATTTGCCTTCTTAATATCTCTATCGGCAATCATTGCTCTTTCCACTATCTCATTATAAGAGGTAAACTTCAGAATAGACAACCTACTCTTAATTGAAGGCCTAAGTCCCTCCTGAAACTTAAAAGCCTTCACTTCTTCATTCTCAACCAGGTTCTTATAAAAATGAGAGAGTTATTCAAACTTGGCTTGGTACTGTGCTACTATCATGTTCCTCTGGTTCAACTACATAAACTCGATCATGCGCTGGTTTCGTGCAGTTTGTGGAAAGTACTTACTTAGGAAGGCAAGTCGAAATTCCACCCAAGTAAACAGACCGTCATTCCTAGAACGACGAGTCAAGTCCCACCAATGAGTGGCCTCACCCTCAAGCTTATAAACAGCAAGATCCAACTTATTCTCATCATTCACGCCTAATAAGGTGAATATTTTCTTAGTCTTATCTATCCAATCTTCAGCAACTAGTGGATCGGGACTACCCTTGAAGGATTCAGTATTTTGTTCAATAAACCTTCTAACTAACAAAGCCCGTTGATTAGGTGGTTAGGGAGGAGGAGGTGCATTCTTATTAATATTCACTTGTTGCTACATCGCTTGAGCAACATCATTCAAAGCACGGACGACATCCCCAAAACCCCCATCTTGTGGTCCGGTTGAACCATTATTACGACGAGACATGTCCTGAATGAAGGACATTAGATCATAAGTATCACAGAGAGAATTCTATATGTAAAAGAAGTACAAACTATTACGCATTCTAATAAACAACAATCAACAGATACACAAATAATTTTTACATTCAAGCATATACACGCACTGACTTATTCAAAACTGGCTTGTTCAAAGGATCAACCTTGCTCTGATACCAAACTGTAACACCCCAAATTCCAGGCCCAAATTTCGACCCAAATCCAAAACCAAAATCTGAAATGCTACTTTTAATAACAAACCTAGACTTCCACACTTGGTGCAAGTTCAAACAACTAATTCTTTGTCTAATCTTTAGTTATGTTCTATTCAGAAATTCTGTCGCAGCGAATACATACAAATTATGTTAGGAACATCTAACTGTTATATTGTCATAATTTTTAACCCACATGAACACTAAAGAACTATAGTTAAACGTTCTGAATCCTAATTTTACCGTTAAACGTTCCAGATTTAATCCAAAAGAATCGCATGTTTAAGGAAGAATCATAAAACAAAAACAGACATCAATTAACTCCAAGAATTTTACTGAACCAAATTCAAATCCAAAAATTATTATGATTATACGTTCTGAATCCTAACCTAGCATTATTCCAGTCTTAAATTTTTTATAATTTTTAGTTTAACTTAAAGACCTTTTGACCCCAGTCAAACGCGTTGTTGACCAGTACTGCAGAAACGTAAAACAATGATAGTTTAATTTACAAACTTTATATCAATTCGCTCACAACTTTAAATTATCTTTGGTTTACCATTTTGAAAATAAAAAAGAATTATCTTCAAGTTTACATAAGACACAAAAGACTAAAACATGTCGTGGAATATTTTAAAAACTGAAAAAATTCAGTAAAGTTGAATTTGACAAAAAACATTTAAGTTTTGTACACTGAAAAACAATTGATTTAAAAATACTTTTGTAACTCAGAAAATTATAAAAAATTTATATGCACATATTGCGAGAGTTTTACATATACCATGAGAAAAAGAAAAAAAACAGTATTATAGAATAATTATAATAAACAGTCAAACATGATATAATTATTACACCACTAATAATTTATCATTAATAATAATTTATCATTACACAAAACATAATCATTAAACCACTAATAATTTATCATTAATAATTAGTTATCATTACAAAAAAAAAACATAATCATTACATGTTATCATTAATAATTAGTTATCATTACTAATAAGTAACGATTTCAATCCAAAATTGTAAATCTGAAAACAGACCAAGGTGGATTACTAGAATTTTTACAGGCTTCACGCGAGTTCAAAAATTCATGGTAATTATACGGGTAAAATATATACTGTGAATACTATTAGGATTAAATTATTAGGAACTTTTAAATGAGTTGAGTATCCTATGACCACAGTCAAACGTGTAGTTGACCAAAATTATAGAAAAGAAAAACAGAGATAGTCCATTTTATAAAAATCGTATAAAATCACTCACAACTCCAAATCAGGTTTAGTTTACCATTTTGAAAATAAAAATAAAGATCTTCAAGTTTACAGAAGACACGAAATTCTAAAACATACCATAGACTAATTTGAAAACAAGAATAATTGAATATAGCTGAATCTGTCAGAAAACGTCTTAATTTCTTACAGTGAGAAACAATTGTTTTAAAAATACTTCTGGGACTCCGAAAATTCTAATATTTTAACCACTTAATTTAATGTGAATTCTAGGTAGACTATAAAATACTCAGGCATATATATGTTATAAAATATTTATCATTAACAATCAAATTGGCATAACTCAGAAATTTTCATCAAATAAAAGTTTCTTAATAAAACATTGTTCCATTGGTTATACATTAACCCAATAATATCCAAAGTATTAATAATCAATAAACACTCAATAAATCATCCAAAAGATAGTTTGATGATATTTTATTACAATTTTTCAATCATAATATGCAAACTACTAATTAAAACACCAAAACCGATCTCTATGCTTTTCTGCCATTAGCTCCTTGTGGTGTCATAAAATCTGGAATTTTTGTCATTAAACGACATGAGTTGTGACACCCAGTAGGAAAAGAAGCAACAAATATTTTATTCAAACATTTTTCAATTTCTTTTTAAAACAACTAGCATAATTAATAACACCGTAAACACATGGAAACACCACATCCATAACAACAATAAATTAAATCAATCCGCTCGCCCCAGGGAGCCCCACGTGGGTTTAGGAAACAAAATTGTTTCCAAGGATATCTCGTATCCAGTCAGAAATAATTTTTAAGAATCACAATCTATGGTCCGCATCCCGATAATCATTATCAATAGCATCATAAAAACTTGTAAATATGAATTTAATTAACAAAACCATAAATAAAAAGAGTTTTAGATTGTGTTGAGCTACCTCGAATCGCAAATCCAAAAGCTATCAACAATACAAGGTAGAACATTATCACTGTAGAAATCGTCTTGATAATAAACTAAAAGAATCTCTAGCTATTTCTACTAATTAAGATTTCAGATTCCATTATATCATTCACGACTACAAAATAATAATGGAAAGCAGAAGAAAAGGTTGCGGCTAGGTTACTCTTTTCTTTTCAGTATAAGATATTATATATACTAGCCTTTAACCCGTGCTGTAACGGCACAGGCCATGATTTTGGTTCATTTTTAATATATCGTATAATTTGTGTTCTGAATACTTATCAACTCCTTATGATTTAATATGTGTGTTGTCATAAAAATAGTTGGGATCTTCCTCTCTTTTTTTCTTTGTTTTATCCTTTAATATTTACCGCCGGAGATTTTCTCAAACGAAAGAAATATAATCTTAACTTTTAGTCACTTTTTTATTTAGGTTCATTGCTTATAATGATATAATTCTCTACATGAACATGGAAGTTTAAATATTTTTTGGAAATATGTCGTCAGCAGCGCTCATCTCAGTTAAATAAACTAATCAATATCGTCCATAAAAGTCTCCACATGCTCCTATTTCTCTCCAACTGACTCATCTATCATGGTCATGTTGTCGATCCTCCAAATAGGAAGAGAATAATATTTTTTTTGCATCGAACGAATGATACAAACTATCCAATGTGACATGATTTTCCTGTAATTTTTCAACACCCATTAGATGACAATGTTTAAAATGTGTACCCATTACCTTTTCGAAGGGATTGTTTATATGTGAACCTCTGCCATTAAATCTTCAACAAAGTATTGTTCCCAGCAATTCGTCTTAACGAAGGCTTTGGTAACTTCAAAAGTATTGGACATTTTGTCACTTCCGTATGTTCCTACCTTCACTTGGAATACAATCTGGTGACACATTACCTCATAAAGAACCTTAAACACATATTGTACTCCCTGATCATGTTTCAAATTAATACGTTGTCAATAGATCCTTTACCAAAAGTTGACATATTCTACGTTGAATATTTATAAAAAAATAAATAATATGGTATTGTGGATCGTTACTTTCTAAGATTGTAGTTTTCAAAATTGGCCTCTTCAAGTCCCACGGCTTTCTAAGTTTATATATCTTGTTTGTTTTTAACATTTTAGTTAGCCATATTATGTTTGTTACTAACTTTAAACTTGATGTCATCTTCTATTTTGAACTTTATGTGATTTTAGAATCGAAATAGTTATACCTCTTTCCTTCGTATCAAGTAATCCGTTGTATATCCCAATAATTCTTCTACAAAAATTCCTTTCTTTTACCGTTTCCGGACCATCGGTAGCCATTATTGTAAAACACAATCTGTCTAATTTTTGTTGATGTTATGTATTTGCAATGTTCATTTTTCTTAAATAAATAGATTGTGGAAAAACTAAAAAACTAAAAACATAAGTATTACATCGGGTCTAAGTTACTATATCCAAAATACTCTGGACACTGCTTCTGGTTCCCTGTTTTCTCAAATTCCTCGTTGCATTCTAGACAGTACATGCAACACCAATCATTTGCGACGTGAGCTATTTGCGCAAGTGTGGTCAATGTATCCCTTTCCTGTAATAATAACAACACATCAATTTTTTTCAAGGCATCCAGTTGTAAATGGTATGAATCTAATAGATTTGAATTATACATCAATCTTAGATATCACCTTCTTCCCACATAACATAGCAATTGAGGAAGGACAAATCTTGACCACTCTTTACATAGGCAGAGTTATCCAAACTATGTTTTGCAATTGTCTTACGTGAAAATTATTATTAATCCATATTTTAGTCAGATCCTATCGAAGCCGATCTAATTAGTCATATATAAAGTTAATCTTAAAATTTTGACCTTATCTCTTGACCAAATTATTGAAGTATTCTCAATCATGTTCTGCTTTGTGTGATCTACCCATCTGTGTCTGCTGTACCTTCTAACCCAGTGAATGAAACCTATACATATTGATCTGTAATTTGATATTGTTGATTTAAGAATGTAAAATATAAAAAATATTCTATAAACATCGGAGGCGAAATTTATATTTATGATTTAGAGTTTTTATGATGATTTTGATGAACAAACATAATTTTCAAATAAATATTTTAGAATGCAAATACATTTTCCCGGTCAATAAGGTTTTATATCGGGAATTGAGTGAAAGTTGTTGTCTTTGTAGGTAGTTGTCGCGAAACAACTCGACATTGATAGTCTTTCAGGAAAAAGAATGTAATAGTACTTGAGAGAGAGATAATGTTCTCTTAAGCGTACACCAATTTCCTTTATATAATACGGGTGATCGAACAGTCATGATCATGTTGTCTTATACGTTTCGGTATCATCCTCGAAATATTTGGTTTTTGTCCTTATCAATCGTGCTAAAAACAACCAATTACATCTTTCAAAATACAATGTTGCATGTTTTGTGAAGATTATTTTTTTACTTGGTCAATAAAACTGACTAAAATAAAAAACTATTATTATACACTACTATTACCAACACCCACCACCATAAAAACCATCCACCGCCACTATTTATTCTACCAATAGTAATGTTACCGCCTCCACCATTCACAAACACCCTCCACCGCTTATACTAACCCTACATCCACTTCCACCATTAGAATTAATATAGTTTTTAGTAAAATTATTTGTTAATAAAATTATGTATTTAAGTTAGATTATTAAAGGAATATTTATAATAGAAATTTAATTAATCATTATGAACAATCAATGAGATACTAATTAATAAAACGTTTAAAAATGGTTAAGTTGAACAAACCCAGCGGTAAATTTATCTTTGCTAAGGAAAAATCCTGACGACTCTTTACATAAAGAAATCAATAATAAATAATTTCATATTTTCTAATCTTGATTCGTGTCGTTCGTTTAGTTATTACATAACATGGCAATTGATTGCACCAATTTTTTAAAATTGACATGTGTTTTATCGAGTTTATTTTAACATTAGAATTATCAGCCACGTTTTATACTTTATAATATAATGTTACACATTTTGTGGCATTACGAAATTAGCATAATATTTTTGTTCACCAATACCCACCACCACCATAAAACCATATGAATCCACTTTTTTTATTCACCACCACCTAGTGGTGGAGCCAAGGGTTGACTAACCTGGCTCTAACCCCTTAAATTTTTAATAACTACATAATGTTTTTAGTTTATTTTATAAATAGTACTTTGTCCATATATATTTATGGTATAGTCCACCAAGGTTGACATGTTTCTTTTTATAAAAAAATAGGCCTCCTCAATGTCAATTTTTGACTCCACCACTGCCACCATCACTGCCGCCCATCCCATGTTGGTTGTTGGGCGCAATTTTTAATTTTCAATCACAAATGCCATGTATGAGGTTTAGATTGAACAAAATTTCATCAATTGATAAGTTTCATTTTTTTTTTCTGTGTATATATTCTTTTTTGTATTGCAATCAATTTTATTTTAACATTAAAAAATCATGATTTATACGATATAGTACCAAAGATAACAGGGGTACCATTTGGGTGATCCAACTACGATCATGAAAATATTGTCTTGTATGATATCATCCCTGAAATATATTGTACCTTCCTTTATCAAAATGTCTATTGATATTATTTATCAAAATTACTTATTAATAAAAATAAATATTATAATTAATTAAGAAAACATTTATAATTCAAAAATGATTAGTCATTTATTATGAACAATTAGTGAAACACTAATTAATAAAACACTTTGTAATGAATAGATTATTTATTATGTGCAATTAGTGAAACACTAATTAATAAAGCAATTATGGTAATTAAGTTGAACAAACCACTACTGTTGATTTATCTTTTCTATCAATTCCAACCAAGGTGGAACACTGGTTAGAGGACACTATTATGACACAATAGGTCATGAGTTCGAACCTCCCCGTTACAATTTTTGAAATTCCATATCTTAACTTGAGTATTCATTTTTTATTCATAATGTTTGACATTGTAATGAATGCCATATGTGCGAGTTGTAAGGGGTGGTCAAAGTAACCACAACCCTTGATTTATCTTTGTCCGGACAAATCCTGACCAGCACTAACAAAGGAAAACTTACACTAGCTTTGTTTTAACATTAAAAAATCATGATTTATACGATATAGTACCAAAGATAACAGGGGTACCATTCGAGTGATCCAACTACGATCACGAAAATATTGTCTTGTATGATATCATCCCTGAAATATATGGTACCTTCCTTTATCAAAAGTGTTAAAACAACCAACCACATCTTCCACACTGCGATGTTATCGATGTTGTAACGACAACATAAAATTAATATTGTCCATCACTACTCACCAACATTCACTGTCACTACTTCTTCCACCACAAACCAAGGGCGGAGCCAGGATTTTGAGGAGAGAGGGAGAAAAAATTCTTGGCAAGTTGGATACATGTGAAAAATGGACTTTGTATCCCATTTTACGATAAAAGAACAAAAATAAATATAATTGTGATTGGCTCCGCCCTTAACCACCACTAATCTTTCGGCCTCCACCTCTTCTACTACTCATTGTCGAAGAAAATGTCTATTGATTATCTATCAAAATTACTTATGAATTAATAGAAATAAATATTATAATTAATTAAGAAAACATTTATAATTAAAAAATGATTAGTCATTTATTATGAGCAATTAGTGAAACACTAATTAATAAAACGCTTTGTAATGAATAGATCATTTATTATGTGCAATTAGTGAAACACTAATTAATAAAGCAATTATGGTATTTAAGTTGAACAAACCACTACTGTTGATTTATCTTTTCTATCAATTCCAACCAAGGTGGAACACTGGTTAGAGGACACTATTATGACATAATAGGTCATGAGTTCGAACCTCCCCGTTAAATTTTTTGAAATACCATATCTTGACTTGAGTATTCATTTTTCATTCATAATATTTGACATTGTAATGAACGCCACACGTGCGAGTTGTAAGGGGTGGTCAGAGGAACCACAGCTCTTGATTTATCTTTGTCCAGACAAATCCTGACCATCACTAACAAAAGCAAACTTATCCTAGCTTTGTTTTATACAAATGATATATATATACTCACAACCTAAAACGAGCTCCACCAAACCCAAAGTTTTAGTCCGCATGTTTAAGAGTTTTAGTCAAGATAAGGTGCTAATAATTATGTCCTTCAAAGTGGTGCTAATAATTAATGTCTCCTACAGTTTGTGGTGTGATTTGTAGTAGTATCCATCTGTCATGAATTAACTAGGGTCAAATAAAGTGGTCGAACAACATCCCTTTTTTTTCTAATAAAGTACCAATTGTAGGGGAAATTTGTCAGGCGGAAAGGTTTACAGAAGTTAAGTATGAATTACAAACACATCTGATTTTTCCATCATTTTCTATTCTTTAATTATAAAAAGATAATGGCAAAAAAAAATTGCTTTTTTCTACCACTAAGAAATCTATGCGTATTTTTTTTTTTAATATTAGTAGAAGTTCATTCCCACCAATTAACAAATAAAATCACTTAATTACCAAAACACCATCCTAAGGTAAAAGACTATTTCACCCTTTCTAGTAAAATGACATAAATACCCTTAAAATTAAGACAAGCCTTACAACTCTATCCCCTTTAAATGAAATTTTGTCACGAAATTTAGAAGTTACCTTAGAAACGTTGAGGGTATTTACTCCGCATCTCGGACTCTAATTCCCACATCGCTTCCTCGATATGGCGACGCTGCAACTGCACCTTAACCATAGGGATTGTCTTAGTGCAAAGCACATGCTCCTTAAAGTCCAAAATTTGAACTGGTTGCTCGACGTACGTAGCATCCTTTTGGATCTCCAAATCCTCCCACGTAATAATATGTGAAGGGTTAATAACATATGTAGGATCTCTCTCATATTTTCGTAACATTGACACGTGGAAAGTGTCATGAACGTGCCCAATTCGCTGAGGTAACTCCAACTAAGTTGCTGCACCAACATGCCGAATTATTTGGAAAGGCCCAATGTAACGTGGTGATAACTTTCATTTCTTGACAAAATGCTTAACACCTCTCTTCGGGCTCACTTTGAGTAACACCAAGTCACCCTCAGTAAACTCTAAAGGTCGACGTCTCTTGTGTGCATAACTCTTTTGACGACTCTGAGCTGTCATTAACCTCTATCGGATTAACTGAACCTTCTCAGTCGTCTCTCGTACCAAATCAGGTCAAAAAATGCTACGTTCGCCGATCTCGGTCCAACACACTGGAGATCTACAAGGTCGTCCATACAATTATTTAAAAGGTACCATAACAATACTAGCCTGATGCCTATTGTTATAAGAAAACTCTACCAATGGAAAGTGCTCACTCCAACTACCCTTGAAATCCAAGGCACAAGCTCGTAGCATATCCTCCATAATCTGAATTACCCGTTCAGACTTCCCGTCGGTCTGGGGATGAAAGGCATTGCTAAGAGAAACACATGTACCTAACGCCTTCTGTAAACTTTGCCAGAACTGAAAAGTAAAACGAGGATCTCTGTCAGATACAATTGACACCGACGTACCGTGCAACCTTATTATCTCATGGATATACATATGACTTAAAGTGGCTAACGTATCAGTCTTATTGATTGGTAAGAAGTACGCTGACTTGGTAAGTCTATCAACGATAACCCATATAATATCCTTGCCATGTGAAATTTTGGGTAATCCCATGACAAAATCCATAGTGATGTGTTCCCATTTCCATTCTGAGATGGGCAATGGTTGAAGTAACCTTCCTGGTTTCCGATGATCAATCTTCATTTGCTGGAAAGTGAGACATCTCGACACATACAAGGAAACATCTTTCTTCATCCCTTTCCACTAATATTGTCTTTTCATGTCATGGTACATCTTCGATCCTCCCGGATGAACGGTAAACTTAGAATTGTGAGCCTATTCTAGTACCTCCATCCTTAATTTCACTGGCACAAAAAGTTTCCCCAAAAAGCGAAGTCCTATATCAGATTGGGTCCAACCCTCCGGTGTTTGACCTTTCGCTATTTGTGCAAAAATTGAAATGATCTCTCTATCTGTCTGTTGAGCTTATACAATCCTTTATTGTAATTCTGGAACAACTATAGTATTTTAAATCATCTCATCAGTGCCCAAGTCACATTCCTCCATAAGTCTGCACCAATCCCAAGCATGAAGAGTCATGATTGATACATCGGCTATCGATTTTCGGCTGAGAGCATCTGCTACAACATTTGCCTTTCCTGGTTGGTAATGGAAAGTATACGTGTAATCCTTAAGAAATTCCACCCAACACCTCTGTCTTAGGTTCAAATCTCGTTGGGTAAAAATATACTGCAATCTCTTATGGTCACAAAATATGTCGATCTTATCACCATACAGATAATGTCTCCACAACTTCAAAGCTAACACAATAGCTTCCAACTCGAGGTCATGAGTTGCGTAATTCAACTCATGTGTCTTTAATTGTTCTGAGGCATAAGCTACCACTTTTCCTTCTTGCATAAGAACACATCCTAAACCATTCAATGATGCATCCGAAAAATCACATAACCAATTCCACTTACTGGTATTGTCAAAACTAGTGCAGTAGTTAAATTATCCTTGATAATGGAGAAAGATTTATCACAATCATTATTCCACTCAAATTTGGTATCCTTTCGAGTCAATCTTGTCAACGGTGAGGCAAGCCTTGAGAAATCTTGAATAAATCGTCTTTAGTAACCTGCTAAGCCCAGAAAGCTACGAACCTCAAATACATTCTTTGGCCTTTCCCATTTTGTAACTGCTTCAACTTTAGATGGGTCCACCTTGATTCCTTCTCTACAGACTACGTGTCCCAAAAACTGAACTTCAAAAAGCCAGAAATCACATTTACTCAACTTATCATACAAATGATGAGATCTTAACAACTGCAATGCTAATCTCAGGTGTTCCTCGTGCTATTCTCGTGACCGTGAATAGATAAGAATGTGATCTACAAATACCACTATGAATTTATCTAAATATGGTCGGAAAATTCGATGCATAAGATCCATGAATGCTGCTGGAGCATTTGTGAGTCCAAAAGGCATCACCACAAAATCGAAGTGTCCAAATCGAGTTCGAAAAGAGGTTTTTTAAATATCCTCTTCCTTGATTCGGAGTTGATTATAAGCTGATCGCATATCAATCTTTGAGAAAAACTGAGAATCCTTTAACTAATCAAACAAATCCTCGATCCTAGGTAAGGGATACTTATTTTTCACTGTAACTTCATTGAGTTTTCCATAATCGATGCATAATCTCAGCGAGTTATCCTTCTTCTTCACAAAAAGGACTGGTGCACCCCAAGGTGACGTACAACCTCGAATAAAACCCTTAGCTTCCAACTCGAGTAGTTGTTTGTCCAGTTCTTTCAACTCCGTTAGTGCCATTCGATAAGGATTCATCGAAATTGGCGAAGTACCAGGTTGAACTTAAATGGTGAAGTCAATTTATCTTCTAGGGGTCAAACATGGTAATTCTTCAGGGAAAACATCTTCAAACTCTTCTACCACAGGAATACCCCTAGTAGAGACGGAATCTTGTTGCTCGTCTTATATCATCTCTAGGTGATAAAGAAAACCTATAGAATGAGTCTGTCGAAAATGTCATTCCGACAAGATAAGGGGAGCTGCAAAACTACGAGTTCCGGTAAAGTGGAAAACTGAACCTTTACCTGAGTGCAGAGTCACACGTTTTTGAAAGCAATCAAAAACATCATGATGAGCAGATAACCAATCCATACCCAGGATTATGTCATAACTAGACATATTCATTACAAAAATTTCAATCAAAAACTCATGCCTATCTATACGTACTACACACTTTCATGCCACGCAATCAACACGTGCACTACCTCCTACAGTACTAGCTACACCAAGAATCCCATGAAGTAATTCATTTTCCATACCCAAGGAAAAGACAAACAAAGAAGCAATAAACGAATAAATAGTACCAGTATCAAACAATATCTTAGCCCAAGAATTGTAAACTAAGAATGTACCTTCAATAACTGAGTTATCAGGATCCTATCCAACATGAGATATATTGAAGGCCTTAGGTCGCTGAGGAGGTTGTCGAGCTTGGTATTGTGGTGTATTGTTCTGAGAACGGTTTTGTTGATACCCTTGACGATGGTTCTGAGGTGCAAATGGTTGTTGGTTCCTCTGAGAAATAAGTATAGGACAATTCCTCTTAAAATGTCCAGGTTGTTTGTAGTGATAACATGAAGGTGCAGGAAGCTCCATATTCGGTCCATTTCCTTTATTCTGTTATGGATGGTTGTTATTTTTATTCTTGTTCTTATCCCCAGTATGACGTTCTCGAATTTTATTTGCCTCCTCAATGTCTCTCTCAACAATCATTGCTCTTTCCATTATCTCATTATAAGAGGTAATCTTCCGAATAGATAACCAACTCTTAATTGAAGGCCTAAGTCCCTCCTGAAACTTAAAAGCCTTCACTTTTTCATTCTCAACCAGGTTAGTAGAAAAATGAGAGAGTTATTCAAACTTGGCTTGGTATTGTTCTACTGTCATGTTCCTCTGGTTCAACTGCATAAAATCGATCATGCGCTGGTTTCGTGCAATTTGTGGAAAGTACTTATTTCGGAAGGCGAGTCGAAATTCCACCCAAGTAAACAGACCGTCATTCCTAGAACGACGAGTCAAGTCCCACCAACGAGTGGCCTCACCCTCAAGCTTATAAATATCAAGATCCAGCTTATTCTCATCATTCACTCCTAATAAGGTGAATATTTTCTCAATCTTATCTAGCCAATCTTCAGCAACTAGTGGATCAGGACTACCCTTGAAGGAATGACGACTAGTGAATATTTTTTCAATCTTATCTATCCAATCTCTAGCTATTTCTACTAATTAAGATTTCAGTTTCCATTATATCATTCACGACTACAAAATAATAATGGAAAGCAGAGGAAAAGGTAGCGGCTAGGTTACTCTTTTCTTTTCAGTATAAGATATATATATATATATATTCACAACCTAAAACGAGCTCCACCTAACCCAAAGTTTTAGTCCGCATGTTTAAGAGTTTTAGTCAAGATAAGGAGCTAATAATTATGTCCTTCAAAGTGGTGCTAATAATTAATGTCTCCTATCAGTTTGTGGCGTGATTTGTATTAGTATCCTTTTGTCATGAATTAACTAGGGTCAAATAAAGTGGTCGAACAACATCCTTTTTTTTTCTAATAAAGTACCAATTGTAGGGGAAATTTGTCGGGCGGAAAGGTTTGCTGAAGTTAAGTATGAATTACAAACACATCTGTTTTTTCCATCATTTTCTATCATTAGTATAAAACAGGGTTTGATAAGTTTGCCTTTGTTGGTGGTGGGCAGGATTTGTCTGGACAAAGATAAATCAAGGGATGTGATTCTCCTGACCACCCCCTACAACTCTCGCACGTGTGGCGTTAATTCTAATATTATGAATGAAAAATGAATACTCAAGTCAGGATATGGAAATTCAAAAATTATAACATGGAGGTTCGAACTCATGACCTATTATGTCATAAGAGTTGCCTCTAACCAGTGTTCCACCTTGGTTGGAATTGATAGAAAATATAAATCAACAATGGTGGTTTGTTCAACTCAAATACCATAATTTCTTTATTAATTAGTGTTTCACTAATTGCGCATAATAAATAATCTATTCATTATAAAGTGTGTTATTAATTAGTGTTTCACTAATTGCTCATAATACATGACTAATCATTTTTTAATTATAAATATTTTCTTAATTAATTATAATATTTATTTCTATTAATAAGTAATTTTGATAAATAATATCAATAGACATTTTCTGCGATAATGTGTAGTAGAAGAGGTGGAGGCCGAAAGATTAGTGGTGGTTAAGGGCAAAGCCAAGCACAATTATATTTATTTTTGTTATTTTATCGTAAAATGGGATACAAATTCCATTTTTCACATGTATCCAACTTTCCAAGAATTTTTTCTCCCTCTCTCTAATCAAAATCTTGGCTCCGCCCCTGGTTTGTGGTGGAATAAGTAGTGACGGTGAATGCTGGTGAGTAGTAATGGACAATATTAATTTTATGTTGTCGTTACCACATCGATAACATCGTAGTGTGGAATATGTGGTTGGTTGTTTTTAACACTTATTTCAGGGATGATATCATACAAGATAATATTTTCATGATCATAGTTGGATCACCCAAATGATGCCCCTGTTATCTTTGGTACTATATCGTATAAATCATGATTTTTTAATGTTAGAATAAAATTGATTGAAATACAAAAAAGAATATATACACGGAAAAAAAATAATGAAACTAATCAATTGACGAAATTTTGTTCAATCTAAACCTCATACATGGCATTTGTGATTGAAAATTAGAATTGCGTCCAACAACCTACATGGGATGGGCGGCAGTGATGGTGCCAGTGGTGGAGTTAAAAAATTTCATTGAGGAGGCCTTTTTTTTTTTTTTTTAAAAAAACATGTAAACTTTGGTGGACTAAGCCATAAATATATATATGGACAAAGTACTATTTATAAAATAAACTAAAAAAATTATGGAGTTATTAAAAATTTAAGGTGTTAGAGCTAGGTTAGTCAACCCTTGGCTCCGCCACTAGGTGGTGGTGGATAAAAAAAGTGGATTCATATGGTTTTATGGTGGTGGAAGGTATTGGTGAAAAAATACATATTATGCTAATTTCGTAACGCCACAAAATGTGTAACGTTATATTATAAAGTATAAAACGTGGTTGATCATTTTAATATTAAAATAACTCGATAAAACGCATGTCCATTTTAAAAAATTGGTGCAATCAATTGCCATGTTATGTAATAACTAAACGAACGACACGAATCAAGATCAGAACATATGAAATTATTTATTATCGATTTGTTTATGTAAAGAGTGGTCAGGATTTAACCTTGGAAAAGGTAAATTTACCGCTAGGGTTTGTTCAACTTAACCATTTTTAAATGTTTTATTAATTAGTGTCTCATTGATTGTTCATAATGATTAATTAAATTTCTATTATAAATGTCCCTTTAATAATCTAACATAAATACATAATTTTATTAATAAATAATTTTACTAAAAACTATATTAATTCTAATGGTGAGTATAAGCGGTGGCGGGTGTTTGTGAATAGTGGAGGCGGTAACATTACTATTGGTGGAAGAAATAGTGGCGGTGGATGGTTTTTATGGTGGTGGGTGTTGGTAATAGTTAGTGTATAATAATAGTTTTTGCTTTTTAATGAGTTTTATTGACTAAGTAAAAAAATAATCTTCACAAAACATGAAACATTGTATTGTGAAAGATGTAATTGGTTGTTTTTAGCACGATTGATAAGGACAAAAATCAAATATTTCGAGGATGATACCGGAATGTATAAGACAATATGATTATGACTGTTCGATTACCCGTATTATATAAAGGCAATTGGTGTACCCGCGTAAGAGAATTTTAGCGCTCTCTCAAGTACTATTATATTCTTTTTCCTGAAAGACTATCAATGTCGAGTTGTTTCGAAACAACTACCTACAAAGACAACAACTTTCACTCAATTCCCGATATAAAACCTTATAGTCCGGGAAAATGTATTTGCATTCTAAAATATTTGTTTGAAAATTATGTTTGTTCATCAAAATCATCATAAAATCTCTAAATCATAAATCTAAATTTTGCCTCAGATGTTTATGGAATATTTTTTATATTTTACATTCTCAAATCATGAGACCTCTTGATAGTAAATCAACAATATCAAATTACGGATCAATATGTATAGGTTTCATTCACTAAGTTAGAAAAGATCACACAAAGCAGAACATGACTGAGAATACATCAATAATCTGGTCAAGAGATAAGGTCAAAAATTTAAGATTAAATTCTATAGGACTAATTAGATCGGCTTTGATGGGAGCTGACTAAAATATGGATTAATAATAATTTTCATGTAAGAGAATTGCAAAATATAGTTTGGCTAACTCTACCTATGTAAAGAGTGGTCAAGATTTGTCCTTCCTCAATTGCTATGTTATGTGAGAAGAAGGTGATATCTAAGATTGAGTTATAATTCAAATCTATTAGATTCATGCCATTTATAACTGGATGCCTTGAAAAAAATTGACGTGTTGTTATTATTATTACAATCAAGGGATACATTGACCACACTTGCGCAAATATCTCACTTCGCAAATGATTGTTGTTGCATGTACTGTCTAGAATGCAACGAGGAATTTGAGGAAACAAGGCACCCGAAGCAGTGTCCGGAGTATTTTGGATATAATAACTTAGACCCGATGTAATACTTATGTTCTTTTTTTTTTTAAGTTTTTCCACAATCTATTTATTTAATAAAAATGAACATTGTAAATACATAACATCAACAAAAATTAGACAGATTGCGTTTGACGATAATGGCTACTGATGGTCCGGAAACGGCAAAAGAAAGGAATTCTTGTAGAAGAATTGTTGGGATATACAATGGATTACTTGATACGAATGAAAGAGGTATAACTATTTCGATTCTGAAATCACATAAAGTTCACAGTAGAAGATGACATCAAGTTTAAAGTTAGTAATAAACATAATATGGCTAACTAAAATGTTAAAAACAAATAAGATATATAAACTTAGAAAGTTGTGGGAGTTGAAGAGGCCAATTTTGAAAACTACAATCTGAGAAAGCAACGATCCACAATACCATTTTTTATATTTTTTATAAATATTCAACGTAGAATATGTCAACTTTTGGTAAATGATCTATTGACAACCTATTAATTTGAAATATGATTAGGGAGTACAATATGTGTTCATGGTTCTTTATGAGGTAATATGTCGCCAGATTGTATTCCAAATGAAGGTAGGAACATACGGAAGTGACAAAATGTCCAAGACTTTTGAAGTTACCAAAGCCTTCGTTAAGACGAATTGCTGGGCACAATACTTTGTTGAAGATTTAATGGCAGAGGTTCGCATATATACAATCCCTTCGAAAAGGTAATGGGTACACATTTTAAACATTGTCATCTAATGGGTGTTGAAAAATTACAGGAAAATCATGTCACATTGGATAGTTTGTATCATTCGTTCGATGTAAAAAAATACTATTCTCTGCCTATTTGGAGGATCGACAACATGACCATGATAGATGAGTCATCTGGAGCGAAATAGGAGCATGTGGAGACTTTTATGGACGATATTGATTAGTTGATTTCATTGAGATGAGCGCTGCTGATGACATATTTCCAAAAAATATATAAACTTCCATGTTCATGTAGAGCATTATCTCATTATAAGCAATGAACCTAAATAAAAAA
This sequence comes from Papaver bracteatum, assembly GCA_023529315.1. NCBI lineage: Eukaryota > Viridiplantae > Streptophyta > Magnoliopsida > Ranunculales > Papaveraceae > Papaver > Papaver bracteatum. The sequence goes on along the minus strand of JAJJWX010005189.1, from coordinate 296,926 downwards.
GTGTCTGGAAGTTAAGATTATATTTCTTTTGTTTGAGAAAATCTCCGGCGGTAAAATATTAAAGGAAAAAACAAAGAAAAAAAGAGAGGAAAATCCCAACTATTTTTATGACAAACACATATTAAATCATAAGGAGATGATAAATATTCGAGACACAAATTATACGATATATTAAAAATGAACCAACATCATGGCCCGTGCCGTATCGTAACGGCACGGGTTAAGGGCCAGTTCTTTAATAATAAAAAGATAATGGCAAAAAAAAATTGCTTTTGTCTACCACTAAGAAATCTATGCGTTTTTTTTTTTTAATATTAGTAGAAGTTCATTCCCACCAATTAACAAATAAAATCACTTAATTACCAAAACATCATTCTAAGGTAAAAGACTATTTCACCCTTTCTAGTAAAATGACATAAATATCCTTGAAATTAAGACAAGCCTTACAGGATGTCGGATTTTCGGAAACGGATCTCGAATTTCGGTTATCCGTTGCCAGCCCTACTCATTTCTTTTGTTTCCCTTTGAATTGGTCAAATATTACTTATCTGACTGGCGGCTGACTCATCATACGACTACTTTATACGGATGCTTGAATAAACTCACAACATGTTTGTTTACTCCTGATTCATTTGAGTCATCTGGATCTGAGTGAAATCACCTGACTCATCTGGATCTGACTCGGTATGTTTGTTTTGAGTCAGATCTGACTCATCTGACTCAAAATTATGTGAGTCAGTGGTTTGGTTCCATGAGTTAGGGGTATTTTGTTACCTGACTCAAATGGGTCCGAGTCAAGGGTTACGTCTGAGTCAGGGGTCGAATCAGATCAGACTCAAAATGCAAAACAAACGGTCTGACTGCTGACTCGGCCCGAGTCAAGGGTTGACTCAGATCCAGATGCCGAGTCAGCTGCAAACAAACAAGGTGTCAATCTAGTTACATATATATATCTAACTTGGAATGATAAGTTATTCTTTAAAATTACATCCAATTTCGTCTCGTTAGAGAATTCAACAATTTTTATTTAGATTTACTCTGCCGGTGTTATTCAAGATCTTTGTTTTTTTTTATTAATAATGATCCGAGATTAGGATTGAGAAACAGTAAAGGGAAAGCAAATGGAATTCCGTTTTTCACAGAGGGTATATATGGTACAAATCGGAATTGGAAACTCAGTGGGTCAACTAAGTATCAACTCGCACATAGTTGATACCTTATTGATGAGTTTAGCTAATCCTGTACCTTTTGAAGAAATGGTGAATATTAATGAGCTTTGCTCATTAAAAATGATGGACTCCATTTGTTTATATGATTTCTTTTACGATAAAAATTGAGAACATGGCGAGAAAGAAGTACATAAGAGCCAGTTCGCAGTGTGTCATAAACCCTGTAACCCTTAGACCGATCAAGTGTAGAAAACAGAAAGAGACTGGTTTTGCTGCGTCTAAAAGTCAGCATTCAAGTAGTTTGCATTAATCAGTGCCATGAAGAGATTAAAAAGGCTTGGTCTGCTTCTTATCTTGGTTCCAATGCTTTTGTGTTCACTAATAAGCTCTCTAATACTAGACATATTTTGTCTAAATGGGGTAAAGTGACATTTGGAGATATTAAGGCCAGAATCAAATACTTACAAGACGATATCAGTCAAATTCAAGCGTCCGATAGAGAAGGTTCAAACACTAATGCAGTCGTCGACCTTGAAAAAAAAATTAATCATCTCAATGATATTATCGCCAGTTCCAACAAACAGAAATCAAGAGACCACTTCTTCAATGATATGGATAAAAATTCGAAATACTTTCATGCAAGAGTCAATAAAAGGAGATCAAGAAATAGGATTGATGCTTTGATCTCTCCAGATGGTACATAGTTCACGGACAAAGATGCTCTAGAAAATCTATTAACCTCACATTTTCAAAAAATTATGACAACTTCTTCACCGGGCGATAGTTACTTCTTTTTGGAGAACGTTCCTTCAATCATTACTGAAGAGGACAACCTTAATCTAGAGGCAATTTCGTCAGAACAAGAAATACATAAAGCTCTTATGTGCATGGAGCCATGGACAAGCCCGGGACCGGATGGCTTTCCGCCAGGGTTTTATCAGTCTCAATGGGAGGTGGTTAAGGAAGATGTTTGCGGCATGGCCAAATATTTTTTTAACACATGTTTTCTCCCAAAAGATCTCAACAAAACAAGAGTTTCTCTCATTCCAAAAGTTAAATCTCCAAGTAAACCGGAAGATTTCAGACCATCTGCATTATGCAACACGGTTTATAAAATCGTATCAAAAATTATCTCTCTCAGATTGAAGAAACACATCAAAAAAATTATCTCCCCGATGCAAGCTTCTTATGTTCCTGGTAGAGTTATTTCGGAGAATGTGTGTCTGGTTCAAGAGATTGTTCAAGACATGAAGCGAAAGAAGGGTCGCGGAAGTCACTTGGCTTTAAAGATGGACATGTCGAAAGCTTTCGATAGATTAGAGTGGAGTTTTCTGATGGATGTTCTTAAACAGTTTGGTTTTGGCGACAAGTTTCGCCAACTAATAATGCAATGCATAGGAACTACTCAGATTGAAGTTCTCTTAAATGGTAGTCCGTCAAGACCATTTACTCCAACAAGAGGCATACGTCAAGGGGATCCCCTATCCCCTTATTTGTTCATACTGGATATGGAATCCTTCTCTACAGCTCTTGCTCACTATGAAAGAACAAAAAAAATCACGGGTATGAAGATATCCAGATCAGCTCCTAAAATAAATCACCTTCTCTTCGCAGATGATTGTATTTTATTCTGTAAGGCCTCTCTGGATCAGACAAAAAAACTACTACAAGTTAGTGAAGACTTCAGTGTATGTTCGGGTCAGTTAATCAACTTCACCAAATCATCGGTTTATTTCAGTTCAAACATGGATCTTTCCTCTTGTCAGCTACTCAGTGGTATTCTTCAAGTTCGTCAATTGAATCTAAAAGAAGAACAATACTTAGGGCTGCCATTTTTTGTAGGAAGAAATAGGAGAATGCCTTTTGGTGTCTTGCATGAGAATATGAACCGCCGTTTTTCAAGATGGAATGCTACTAATATGTCAGAAGCTGCTCGCTCGGTAATGATTAAAAACGTTTCTAATGCGATTCCTATATATCATATGCAAATTTTTAAGCTGCCGGACGCAACAATTAAAAAGATGAATGGGATTCAACAAGCTTTCTGGAGAAACAAAAAGTCTAATAGAGGTAAGAAGGTAATTACTTGGAAAAGGGTTTGCAATACTAAATCAGAGGGAGGTCTTGGTTTTAGGGATATGCATATATTCAACAGAGCCTTGCTGGCCAAGCAGGCTTGGAAACTGTGTACGGACCAGTCTTCTATCGTGTTCGGGTCTCTAAAGGCGAAATATTTTCCAGACGGGAAAATTTTCGACCTTAAAAACAAATCTAATACAACATGGTCTTGGCGCAGTATAAGGTCTGAACTTCCATTCGTTCAACATAATAGTTGCTGGAATATGGGGGATGGTAAGTCAATTCTAATATGGGAACATCGGTGGATTCCGGAACTCCGAAACCCTCCACAACCAAAACGTGGCTGCAGTATTACACAGAATTACACTTATGTGTATCAACTATTTTCGACAGATATGACAGAATGGAATAATACTCTTCTTGATAATTTATTCAGTGCGGAGACAATCAAGCTTATTTTGTCTATATCGATTCATCCAGCTCAGCAAGACAGAATGATTTGGCTTCTGGAGAAAAATGGGTCTTTTTCGGTTAAATATTCTTACAGAAAGATGATACATGATTCGACTATCATCCAGCCAGTGGATACAAGAATGAGAAAAATATACTGCAGACTATGGATACTGTCAACTCTTCCAAGGATAAAGCATTTTTATGGAAGGCCATCTCAAATCTTCTTTCAACTAAGGATACACTAGGTGTAGCCATTGTTGGCGAAGATGACTCTTGTTCTATGTGAAACACACATCCAGAAACTTCTACACATCTCATCATGAACTGCACCTATTCAAGAACAGTTTGGTTTGGTACTCTGGGTTGGACTTCTAACTCTTCTGGTTCATTGTCTGAATGGATTGAGAATTGGTTTGAAGGGCTGCAGAACGGTACAATCAAAGAAGGTGAAATAATTAAAAGGACCATCGTGGCCTGGAATATATGGACAACACATTGCAACAAAGTGTTTCAACAATCGAATCCAACGTCGGAAGTTAACATTCGGCAGTGCAATTCTATGATGGATGATCACAGAATGGGAACATACAATTATCATCAACCGACTCCTAGAGTTAACCGTGTTAACGTTCACTGGGTTCCTCCAACTTTAGACACTTTAAAAATTAATTGTGATGGTTCCTTTGATCCGAATAATCTTAATGGAGGAATTGGTCTAATCATTCGAAATTCTGCAGGTATGCAGCAGGAAGCAAGGGGAATCTACCTTAATCAAATCAGAAGTGCGGAGCAGGCTGAATGCATGGGTCTCTGGGAAGCGATACAATGGGCGAAAGAACTAAAGCTTCATAGTGTAATCTTTGAGATGGATGCTAAAGTGGTGGCAGACGCGGTCAATCATGAAATCAGTTCGGTAGACTGGAGACTACAACATACTGTCCAAGATATCAAACTTTTATTTTTGGTTTTTAGAAGTTGGAAACTTGTTTATGTTCCAAAACAAAGAAATAAGATAGTTGATATTTTAGCCACCATGGCTAGAACTAGTAGGTTATCTAATTCTTGGGATTGTTCTCCACCCCCAGAAATCTCTCTTCAGCTTGCTGAAGATGCATCTCATGTACTGGTTTCTTCATTTTTAATCTATCTGTTTTCGGTTTCAGAAAAAAAAAAAAAAAGTAGTTTGCATTATGTAATGACCCGTGTTTAACTATGGTTAATAAACACCGCTTAATTGATGGACCTAGAAAATAATTAGGACCCCAAGCTACACGACAAAAAATGTTATGAAATAGTAATTGGGGGTTATTCTTTTTTTTTTTAAAATGGCTAAAGTATCCCAAATCATTAGTGTTAATTGGGTTGATTAGTTGTTAATTAGTTTAGTTAGATAAAAATCACATTTAGGGATAAAATTTTGATAAAAGAAAAATTGTGTTTTTGTGTTGTGGAGAAGAAGGAGGTGAGTTTTTAGAGGAAAACTAAGGGTGCTAATGAAGATCCCATTAGTTAAAACGAAGAAACCAATTCTCAAAATGAAGAAAGAGTCGATCCATAAACACTATGCCAGAACTCAGAGAAAGAGTCGTCAGTGTCGAGGGATGTATATCCCAACGATTCTAGAAAGTCGTTAATTAATTGATACCACCGTTGACGACTCAAACCTGTAACTTTTTGAGATTATGAAAAATAGTCATGGTACTAAGATGAACATTGACGATTCTAACAAGGGTTGTCATCTAAAAATTTCACATTTACGACCCTCAAAGTTAACGACTCCAACAAGGGTCGTTAATGGACAATTCTAACAAAGCTTTTTGTAACAATGGGTCGTTGGCTTCTAAGATCTTTGGTCGTTAGCTTCTAAGAGCTCTTTGGTCGTTATCTTCTAAGCTTTTTGTAGAAAAATCTCTTCTTGACGACCCTTGTTACTTGGGCACCGTCTTTTGTTTTCTTTACGTTTAAAATGGGCATAGTTTTTTGCTTTCTTTTCACGTAGAGTCGTTAAATTTTAAAATCGTTTGCAAATGATGGTTATATGTTTCGATGTTTTGGTAACGACTCTAATTTAGACCAAAGAAAATGAAAAACCAGAATTAAGGTCGTTTTCTCCCTCCTTATATATCCTAACGATTATTCATAGTCTCTACATGCATATGAAAAATCGTTAGGCTTTAGGATTTTCGGGTTGACGACCCTTTAACTGTAACTGATTTTTTTTTTCTTCGAGCGTCAATGGATGAGAAGATAGTTGAGAGAGAGGGGGAGAAAAGATTCCGTTTTCTTTGTTAAAAGATGGAAATGAAAGGGAGGCTTGGGGTTAAGGGTGAATAGAGTTTTAAATTTTATTATTAATGAAAGATAAAATAATATTTTCACTACATTTTGGAACCCTTCTAACATAAATGGAATGAGTATAAATTTAGTGAAGTCCCTAATTATTTTCCGGGGCCCACGGTTTAGCGGTGTTAATAAACAATGCTTAATTGTTAATTATTTTCCGGGGCCCAATGGAATGAGTATAAATTTAGAACTATTTTGTGACACCAGCTATACCCATGCTCCCATCTCTCTTTCTATCCAACTGTAATATCCACGACTCTACATAGCAGCCGTTTGATTATGGTTGATTACCTATCACAGTGCCGTGTGATTATTATGTGCTAGAAAATCATAATGGGCAGGGACCCGCATGGTAGTTTTGATATTACAGGAACTGATAAAGGGCAAAAGTGGAATATGAATCACGGGAGAATATAAATGTACGGTTTGCTGGGGTTCATTCTTGTTAGCTGGGGTTTATTCTTTTTCGCTCTCCGAACCCTAGTTACCAATTCGAGATTCGGCAAACGTACGGAACGATGAACATACTAGTATTATACGGTTTTATAAAACCCAAATTTGGTCCAAAATTCGGTCAACGGGATGTGATTTGTCAGTAATTCGGAACGGTGTACGTGCGTATATAATTAGATTTATAAATGTGAATTCGGCTCTGAAAATTCGGTATCTATATATAATAAATAATTAGTATTTATAAGGACATATACTAATTTTTATGCATATTTGTGAGTTATTTAAAGAAAAAATAAATTTAATATGATGATATATATACAAGATTAGTCATCCAAGAGGATGAGATCTCTCTCACCTTCACCTTCAAATCTCTTCAGCCATTTTTGTTTCATAAAAGCTACAACAATATCTAATATTGGGATGTGTATGCTCGGGAGGCAGTAAAGCCCAAAAAGTGGGGCCTTTGAAAACGTAAAAGCTAAAGAATATTTGGCGAATCAAGCTGACGTATTATTCGGGATACGTAAAGTTCGTGAACGATTTGCGAATAATCCGAAAATGCCATACAATACGCATCTTGGGTTCGGAGTTGTAAACGTACGTGAATAAGACTGTAAAATTCGCGAAGCATTCGCGAACTTACTAACTAGGCTCCGAACCTGCAAGAGGCGGTGTTTTGTTTTTTTTGTGCAGCAACATCCGCTCCGCTTCATTAATGACCAAAAAAAAAAAAAAAACTCCATCTTTCCTATTTTACTTGTCTAAATTGGATTTTGTAAAAATTTAAATTATTTCTACATACCATCAATCTTCCAAATTACTTATTTATTTTCTATATCCCACCGACTTTAACAAAGATATATTATACTCTTTATGATAAATTTGGCTATTCACTTCTCTCTCCTAAGAAAAAAAAAGTGAAAAAAAAAACTCTAGAGCTTCTTCATCTTCTTGCTCAGATTTAGTCCTTTTGGGCTAGATCTGAGCAAAAAATTTCTGTTTTTTATGAATAAAAGTAGAGTAATTTGTAGTTTTAGGTTTTGTTTTTGTTATTTTTGGTGTCTATGGACACATTTCTTCCCTATTTGGGTGATATTCTCTTCGTCTTTGGGACGATTTTCTGTTCGCTCTAATAGCGATTCTCTCAAATCTCCATGGTGTTTCTTGGCTTGCTATTCTCGATTCATCAAGAACATCAATGATTCTCGCTTCAGGATTCTCTTTGGATTCATCTTCAACAAGAGGGATTTAGGGCATCCGGATTCGTTTGGATCTACAAGATTTTGGGAAAATTACTCCATTTTATTTGGAGCATCTCTTATTGAAGAAGAAGATAATTATTTCAAATGGTCGGAGTTGATTCCGGTTCACACCATCTTTCGTCAATACTACTGGTACAAAAATTGGATATCTTTTCGGTGCATGGCTCTTTCTCTTCGCGATGCATTTGCAATTGGTGTCATCATTTGTATTTGAGTTTTGATTATCTTGTATTTTGTTGTTTTTGATAATCTTGTAAGCAATCATGTAATCACTATTTTGGTTTGAATGAATTGAAATGTGATTTTGCAAAAAAAAATGATAAATTTGGCTTTTTTTTTTACAAGCTTGGTAAAGGGGCGTCATGAATTGGTAAAGGGGCGTCAAGTGTGATAGCAATGTCCCTTTTATTGGTTAGGGGGTGTCCTATAGGGGTGTAGAATGACTAGATTACCCCTTTCACCTTAAATTAACCAAAATCAAATCAATTTTTTTTAATTAACCAAAATCAAATCAATTAACCAAAATCAAATCAGTTTTTTTTTTTCATCTTCTCTTCTCCTCCATCAACCCTAACCTCCATTAAAACCGAAAATGTCATCGTCTTAGATTAATCGGCGATTTGAAAAATGTTTGGAAAAACCCAGTTAGGGTTTAGTTTATTGTGTTGGATTTAAGTTAATTTTGTATCAAAAATTAGGGTTTTGAATGAAAATTGAAATTGAAATTTCTGGGTTTATGCTAGCTACGGTTGGTAATAACTCAAATACGAACCGTAAATGTAGATTGGGTTGATGTTACGGTTGGTTTAAACTCAAATACCAACCGTAAGTTCTTAATTTTGGGAATATGTTCAGTTACGGTTTTTATTTGCATCATATTTATTAACCGTAATTGAGTTACGGTTTGAAACTCAATTAAACTTACCAACCGTAAATCATCTTGAATGTTAACAACTTATCAAATAGTTATGTACGGTTCAAAAGTTAAGATGACTTACCAACCGTAGGTTAGTTACGGTTGGTTTCTATTCATTAGTTACCAACCGTAATTTAGTTACGGTTGGTAACTAAATTAAATTACCAACCGTAACTGGGTTTATGATTGGATCTTCCCCAAATTTAACCAGTTACGGTTGGTATTCGATAACTTACGAACCGTAACTAAGAGTTACGGTTGGTCACGAGCAAAATTGCAACCGTAAGTTCTTCTCCAAAATTCAAAATTTTGATTTTGTTATGTAATTTAGATAATTTTGAGCGAGAAAAAGCTAATTGGAACTAATTTAGAAGTATATCGGGTCACTGGAATCACTCATTTTGGTGGAGTGAATCAAAATCTAGGGTTTCACAAATTTCACATAAGTTTTCTTCTCCTCAAATTTCTTTTTTTTTTATAACTCTAAAAATCTGATTTTAGAGTTATAATACACTAATCTTGATAATCAACACTAATCTTAATTATCATTACTAATCTTGATTATTAACAATAAGGGCTAATTAGTCATTTACAGATTTTTATTGATAAGGGGCACTTGAATTTACTTCTAATGACCTTTTTTGTCTTATTAGTTTGATGCCCCTCTACCAATTCATGACGCCCCTTTACCAAGCTTCTTTTTTTAACTAAGATGGATATTTCTTTTTTGAAAACCGGGTAGTATAAAACTAAATCGATTTCCTGCAACATCTCATTTCGTTAATTTCAGTGATAAATTTCGCCATCTCGGATTAACAAAGGATATGCTCTTTATTATACCCAAACCCACGCTTCGGTATACCAATTACTTTCCTCAGCGATTCTTCAAAAGAAATTTTTTTTTCCCCAGATAGTTCAAAGTTCCTCTATGGCGCCGATCGAAAGAAATTGCATAGTGACACCAATAATTTTGAGGAATAACCGGAGAATGAATCGTACTCAGTAATCGATCAAGAAACGTACATAAGAAATATGAAACATTAACTAATGTAAATTAAATCGACATATATGGAAGGAAAGTAGAGGGGTAAAACGTGACGGCCCAGCACAGAACAGCCCACGAAATCACGTGCTTAGCGAGCGTGCTGCGTGCCGTGCTGTGCTGTGCCGGAGATTATAACGTGTTGTGTCGTGCTAGAAGGCGTGTTGGGCTGGACTTTTCCAGAAAAATAAACGTGATGTGCCGTGCTGTGCCGGGCACATTTATTTTATATTTTCCAAAATAAATGTTTTCCAAATATTTAGGTATTACAATAAAACCTCTGTATAAGAATATTTTGGGGACCACAAAAAATATTCTAATATGGAGGTTATTCTTATATGGAGGTCTACCTTGGATAGACCGAAAAAAAATATATTCATACATGTACTTCCGAAAATACATACATATGCATAGGAAACACAAAAATGTATCTATGTAAATATAGATACTACTTAAATGAGGATTTTATATTATATAATTTATATATGAAATCAATCAACATTAAAACTCAACGGTGTGACACCGTAAATTAGCAAATGAAATCATATGAGTGACATATATTTATATTAAATAATGCACAAAAAGCAAAGAATTCACTTTGAAGCAAAATGATCATGTAAAATGGTTGTAAGAATCTCTTCATCTTAAACTTTGAAATATCACAAGGCCTATATTATTTATATTACATTGTCGATTATTCTTATATGGAGGTAGGTTCCTTAAGACGGGACCAGAAAAAATTATGACTTATTCCAATATGGAGTTTATTCTTAAATATAACTAGCCCAAATCGGGACCGGAAATTTTTATTCTTATATAGAGTTTATTCCTATATGGAGTATTCCTCCGGAGAGGTTTTACTGTATATGTATTATTATAAAAATATGTCAACAAAACGATGATAAAATGCCAGTAATTGACTAGAATAAAGACTTTTTATTGAAATATACATAAAATGTGATGTATTGTGCCATGTTTTGTAGTATTTTATACACATTATGACGTGCTTTCTTAATGTGCTGTGCTGTGCCGTGCCACGTGCTAATCCGTGACGCGTGTTGTGCTGGGCTACTGCGCCGACTAGTTTTTCACCCGTGCTACGCACGGGTTTGTTTCCCGCTCATGAAACATAAGCCCAAGTATGTATCAATAAATTAATAGAATACCAAAATGATAAAAGGACTTGTTGTCCAATATTTTCAAAGAGTACAATTAATAAAAAACCAATGTCATAAATATATATTAAAATGTCATGGACTTGTAGTCATCTTTTTATCTCCTTTTTTTTCCTTCCTCCTTTCTCTCCCAAATACCAAAGAGGAAAAACCTTATTTTTTTTATTTTTGGGATTTTTTATTTTACCATATATACATGAAAAATCGCCACCGTAATAAACAACTTTTCATCGAGTCAATAGTTATTATGAAAATGTTACATTATATAGGGAATAATTTAGATGGTTATTTTATAATTTAATTGTAAACTATTTTTCTTATTTTCTCTGATAATGAATTTCTGAATCAATATTTAAGCATATAATTCTACATTGAAAAAGAGGACCCGACCGAGTTTTATAAGTGTCTTTCAATGATTCCATTATTGGGATAGTAATGAGTTAAAGTGGGTCCCATAATTTGCCTCATGAAACTAAAACCGGCAAGAACCCGCAGTGTACGAAACAATTTCGTCGGTTAATGATAATTTTCATCATGGAGAATTCTACGTTGAAAAAAATGTCTGCCAGATTTTATCCCGTGTGAGGATAATGAAGTTCATTGGATAGTAATGAGTTAACGTATGTCCTGCCATTTATCTCTGTTTTACCAGTCTGCAGTTATACTCTCTGATATTTTTGTTAATTGTTTTTTCACATTTCTCCGGGATTCACCTATTCTTGATATGTTGAGAAAATTACCTGAAACAATTTACATTTATTTGTCCCCACCCGATTTCGATGTCTATCCTCATTGTGTTTGGACGACTTTTTGAGTTAAACAAAAGAAAACTTGTAATTTACATTTATCATAACCATGGTGAAACGTACCAACCAAATATAAACAAAACAAACTATGAATACGCAATTGTATTGATAAATTACAAAGGATACTAACATAATCACATTCATAACTGTTCTGTGATCCTGCATAAATTCAAAACCTAGATTTAACATTTGCTACCACAAACATAACAGTTCAGCTGTCTCGTTGCTTATTCTTGCTGCATTTAATCCATCTTACCAGGTTTAGGACTGATGGCAAGACTGCGGATTGGTATTTCTATGGCACACTAAAAGAACATACAATGTGTGCCACAGAATCATGCCAAAAGAAAATTAAGCCGCGAAAATAAAAAATAACACTAATGAAAATAAAAAATGTGTTGATATTTGTTACCTTATTCTCTAACTAAAACTGTATTTAAACCATTAAAACCCATCCATGTCCTCTTCCAATTCCTTCGGCTTACAAGATCGCACTAAACATGGGACTTTATAAAACTGAAGGAAGGAGAAGCGATCTTGGGAGTGTTTACCATGCAACTATGCAAGCGCACTTAACAAAGGAAACAACCCCAGCTGCAGCCATATTTGGAAGCTGAGTCTCTCCAACTCATTGTTTATGCCTGCAATTCCAATGAGAAAAAATATACATCAAACCATAAACGTGTATTAACAAAACTCTTCGGCTCTATATTTATCTTGGGCATGCTCTAATTTTGTAGATCTAAACCAACCTAAAAAAAAAGTGAAATGTGATGATTAAAATAAAAGAAAAGCTGTAGAAAAAAAAATCAAAAGTAAACCGTAAGGTTGACTTTCATGGTATCATTCTCATCGTGAGGCATGACCAACAAAACACTAAAAGAAAAAAGACAATAGTGTCCTAATAGAGTTTATATGATCGTATAGATCACACAACAACAACAACAAAAGTGTTATAGGAGGGTTAGTAACACCTTAAAAGCGACCCAAAAGATTCATTTCATTGTTTCATCCTCTGCAGGGGTTAGTATCACCTTAAAAGCGACCCAAAAGATTCCATTTCATCGTTTCATCCTCTGCAGGATATATCATTAGCAACTGCAAAACAAAATTAACAAAAAAAATACAAAACTGATCAACGACGGATACAAAATGCTTTAGAAAAAAAAACAATAAAATAAAATAAAACCATAGAAGAAGTATATCTTCTTTAAACACCTTTCCATAAAATTCTAGCTTACGAACCGGCAACAAACAACATTTTAAAAATGTACCGGAGGAAACATAGCCTGGCCATGCCGAAATCTAATTCAAGAATTCACCCGAGTCAAACTATATAACAGTGAGGGAACCAAAGACCTTCAAATCAAGTTAAATATGCAGTCGAGCTGTTACAGTCAAGATTAATTTGAAGTCCGTAAAGTGATTTTATACTTTCGCATCTGATGATAACTGGTAACAAACAACATTTTAAAAATGTACTGGAGGCAACATAGCCTGGCCATGCCGAAATCTAGTTCATGAATTCACCCGTGTCTAACTATATAACAGTGAGGGAACCAAAGACCTTCAAATCAAGTTAAATATGCAGTCGAGCTGTTACGGTCAAGATTAATTTGAAGTCCGTAAAGTGATTTTATACTTTCGCATCTTATGATAACTGGAAACAAACAACTTTTTAAAAATGTACCGGAGGCAACATAGCCTGGCCATGCCGAAATCTAGTTCTTGAATTCATCTGTGTCTAACTATATAACAGTGAGGGAACCAAAGACCTTCAAATCAAGTTAAATATGCAGTCGAGCTGTTACGGTCAAGATTAATTTGAAGTCCGTAATGTGATTTTATACTTTCGCATCTGATGATAACTGCTCCAACGGAGTCTCTACTGGATGGATAATCCTGAATATAAAAAACAAATTATCCATAATGCAGATTATTGAACAAATCAAGGCCAAAATATTTGAAGGACCATTTTATGGAGATATTTTTTAATACAATGTGTAAAATTTGATACAAACCTTGCTAATCCTATTAAAGGAGCATTTACCTTCGTTCTTAATTTTTTGGATCTTCATAAAAGTCGTTAGAAAGTCAAACTTAAACCTTAAGTTAAGTTAAATACTTGTAGTGAGTGGTATGTATATATCTATATTATAAGGGACAATTGTGTTTTTCCATATGGACGGTTATCTACATTTGCGATACATAAAGGACAGTCTAGATTTAAGTTTTTTAATCAACATTTTTAGCATACAAAGAAGGGTTGAGATTGATCCCCAGATTTAAGATTTTCAATCTATATTTTTAGCATACAAAGAGTGATCTAGATTGTGCCACATATTTAATAAGTTTTTTAATTTCCCCTTCACCCTCTCAATGTTATTTATTTGGGAGTCACTTTTCTCATTTAATGTGAAATTGTTTCTCTTATTCTAAATTAAATGCCTTTTTAACTTAATCCATTTCATAATCAAAATCTACACTTTTAGCATATAAAGAATGGTGGTGCCTCATGCCTAAATTTTTTGGTCAAATATGCAATTTGATTTCTTTTTGTTTCTATTCACTAAAGTTGTATTTTGTGATCTGGATTTTGTTTCTTCGTTTGCTGTTAAAAGATGTTCAAATATGATTGTTCTCTATTCATTTTTACTCTTATATTAGGTTTCCTAATACCCATATCATTTAATATTTTATTTTTTTATGTAATTTCAAGGTTCATATAATATAATATAAAGAAAAAGAATATTAATCAGGAATTACCAATCCATTTGATGCCAACATACATGTACATGCCAGTCCTGATAAGAGGCTGATACTCTGTAGTAGAAGTAGCAATACACTCAAAAAATATATTTAAAAGTTCTAAGGGAAATAACAATGGAATCGGCGCTTTCTTCGTTAATTATTTTCACTCTATGAAAATCTTCTTGATTTTGGCCGAAGAAGTCAAAGTTAAATTGGACAACATAAAAAAATAAAAGATTAAATGATATGGGTATTAGGAAACCTAATATAAAAGTAAAAATGAATAAAGAACAATCATACAATATTTGAATATCTTTTAACTGCAAACGAAGAAACAAAATCCAGATCACAAAATACAACAATAATGAATAGAAACAAAAAGAAATCAAATTGTATATCTGACCAAACAATTTAGGCATGAGGCACCACCATACTTTATATTCTAAAAATGTAAATTTTGATTATGAAAGGGATTAAGTTAAAATGGAATTTAATTTAAAATAAGAGAAATATTTTCACATTAAACATTTTTAAATAATTAACGAAGAAAGCGCCAATTCCATTGTTATTTCCCTTAGAATTTTTAAATATTTTTTTGCCTGTATTGCTTCATCCTCTTATTTGGACTATGTCATGTACATGTTGGTATCAAATGGAATGGGAATTCCTGATTAATATTATTTTTCTTTATATTATATGAACCTTGAAATTGCATCTCTTCGTACGGTGCCGTCATATCTTAAAGATTTTATGTTTTTGTTTTCTTTATTGGGGAAATGACAGACAAAAATACATTTCCGAGAGAGACAACCATTTTGGTTTTTGGTATACTATTTATGGCGTGGATCGTTGAAAGCATTCACATTATATTTATAGAGCATTATTGTCTATGACTCTGACAATAAGAAAAAGTTCTAATGACACGAAATCTGAAGGGAAGCTGTTTTTAAGATCCATACTTTCCCACCCTAGATCCTAAGACTCTAAGAGGATGTGATTGGTTTTGAATTATATTCGATGAAACAAACTGTATTAAAACATGACAAACCATTGATTGACTAGATTATTCCTACTGATACCCGTATGAGGATTTGATTCGCATATCCTTTATGTAGGATTTTAAAACAGAATGATCACAGAGAACCCTCTCATGTGTTACTTTACAATCTTTGGTTGAAATATGATGGTATCAATCAGATTTTCACGTATCGCTTACAAAATTTATGATTAATGAGAGTTTATTAAAAAATTCCATACACCAATAACAAAAAAGAGGACCAAAAAATACCCTGGAAATACATTACCTCCCTCCTAGGTTGATCGTCTATGGAATAGGAATTTAAAAAGGCTACCATAATTGGAACACATTTTAGGTTTAACAGTCGTTCAGTACCAATAAAATATAACATACTGCACTAATTTTCTTCGAAGGTTACACTGATAAATCCAAATGGAAAAACTGATAGAACTATTCAAGCAATGACAAAGGGAGCCTAAAATCGAATGACGGAAAAAGATGAGCAAACACGAGATTTCTTTACTGGGAGACATGAATGTAGTTGAGTATACAAATTGGCACTCTAATCTAATGATAATATTGTTGGAGATTCACTTTAATTATAATTAGGAATACTAAAAATCGAAATAATTGAACTTCATTCACTGACATCATCGAATGATTGCAATGGGTAGAAAAACAGTAAGTGATAATTTGGCGATATAGCAATAGAACCATCACATTCTACAACTTCAGAAACACAAAAACAATGGTGGAAAATGGTTTCATTGCCAATTCCATTGCTGTTAGATCGACCATCAGCTCCATCACACTAACAACTAAGAATATAAAGCAATATACATGATACAAATTCATAGTATTGCGAAATTATCACAATAACAATGTCTTATTCCACTTTGAACTCCTAAGGAGTATGATCTACAGTTATATAACTAATTGAACAAGTGAAGCAAACATTATGAACCAAATTCCGTTCCATTACGGCACGGGTCATATCCTAGTATATAAAGAAAACAGAATGCCATACAACCCTGGATGCACTTACTTCTTATGGCAAGGGCCATAAGCTAGCTAGTGACATAACCCTATTTTTATTAGAATTTGTACCTTTTCAACCCATTTCTCCAGAATCTTCATTGTCGCACAGTATGCTTATCTATGTATCTTCAGTTTTAATTACTTGGTAGTATCTTAAAATAGGAAATATAAAATATAAAATTATATAAAGTAAATCTCAAGAACTTTAATTTAAGTATCAGCGGGGATTGGTAAATCCCTACTTAGACTGAGTCCGGGGAGATTCTCGGCTGCAAAATTAAAAAACAATGATTAATTGAATGATATAAATAAAAAGTTAATAATAATACCTTATTATTTCAATAATAAAAATAAAAACAAAAAAATAAGAAATCCGTATAGGGAGAATTGAGAAGAAACCGGAGCAAGAGCAGAAGCAGAAGAAAAGGTGTAGCTTTACCAATTGAGATTTGTTTTCATCTTCTGCCAAAATCACACCTGCAAAAATAATCTCAATAAATAATAATTACAATAGAAAACATGCAGAAGAATAGGTTTAGGATTTACCAATTGAGATTTGTTTTCTTCTTATGCCAAGAGACCGAGAGAGATATAGAGAGAAAAAGAGGAAGGAATAGGCAATGGACTATATATTCAATTAGATACCTATAAAACAAACATTACACTAAGACTGAAAAATAAATAAAACCAAGAAACAGCACAAACCCAAAACGATGAGTTTACTTTGGCTAACGCCTTTTATAGCGAGACACCGATAATCCAAAAAAAAAAACTATTTTCGGAAATAATATTAGTCAAAGATATAAGAATATCAAGAATGTTATTATTTTTGGCTAGCGTATTTATTTATTTGCTTTTTTTGTTTTTGACTAATTCGTTAATATTTCTATATTTTAGCGAAAATCTCACTTTAAAAGATTTGTTTTCCGATTTTATAAGATTTTAAATATGCCTATTACCAAACACCTAAACTTAATCTCTTTTTTTTTTTCGTAATATTTTTTTCCGAAAAATAATGAACAAATAGATATAGAAAAATAAAATATGGAATGAACAATATTACAAAAATAATATCGAAACTATCCTTGTTTATTGCACTTTTATATAATTATTCGTCAAAATATAACAAAATATATTGTTTATTTTGTATCAGCTTCTTTTTTATTATAATCTTTGCTACCAATTATTTAATCAAAATACTAATAAAAATTCCAACTGATGTGTAGGACCACTAACAAAGATACACATAAAAAATATTCGTCGTCAGATCATAAGGTTAGTACCCATGACCGAGTTAATCAGTTTTTTTCTCTCTTGCAATTTATCTATTTTGGAGTTTAGTTGATAGTTTGGGGTTATAATTAAGAAAATTCTTTTTATTAAGACTGTAAAAGGATGATTGGACATTTGACGTTATTTATTTATTATGTGATAATCATTTGACTTATTGTGGGATCGATGCATAATTCGTTGATTATCATGATCTAATCGTGGATTTTGTTATATAATTTGTTGATTCATGATGAAAATGTGAATTTTGTGATTATCATGATTGAAAAATATATTTAAGATATTTTAATTTTTCTATTAATATATATTTGGCATGTTATGAGATTTTTAATATCTAGCTATTTTAGGTTAAAAGAATATTTTAGATTTAGCCATTTTATTATTGGAATAAATAAAATATTATCCTTGAAATTGATTGGCTTAAATTCAATAACTTTACAAAACAAATGGTGGGGTCAGAATCAACCAGAAGTGAGAATTAACGTGGAGCTCCGGTGAATGAGGTCGCTCGAAAAAACTCTGTTATTATATAGAGAATTAGTCAAACCCAGCACGTCCCATTTAACTAACGTGTTGTGCCGTACTAGGCTAAGTCACGTGCTGGGATAGGCTGTATTCAAATTTTAGCGTGCTGTGCCGGACTGTGCTTGTGCTGGCACTACCCCGTTTACACCTCTAAAGGAAAGGGTGCAAATTAAGTCGACATGCATGGAAGGAACGGGTGCTTGACAATTAAAAGAGATACAAGTCATTTGCAAAAGTGATCATAAAATAAACTTTTGGAGATTCAGTACTACAGGGCTAACTTAAGAATGAGATAAAAGAGTCTCACGCATAGCAATTATACTTGAAGTCTGATCCGATAACCGGTATGGGTATCTTCGTTAACATATGGGCTTTGTTTGGTAACCATTATGATTATCTATTTATGATTATAGATAATCATAAATTGATAAATGATTATATCATAATCATTTTTGAAATAAATTTTAACAAACAACTTTTTGGAATAATTGATTATCAAAAAATGAAAACCGATTAAAATGAGAAGTTGTTTGGCACACATGTTTATCATTATCATTTTAGTGCTTTTTTATAAACCACAACATACAAATTTAATCATAGATATTCAATACATTATACCAGTCCAAGCTTCTTCATGTCATTGTGTCTCATCACATTATACCTATTCTTAATCTGATCCTAGTTAAATTCTGTCCATTTTTCTTGTTGAATTCATCTTTTACACCAGTCCAAGCTTCTTTCACAAATGATTTTGGCTTCTTACCACCAAGTATTTGAACGATCAAAAGTTCACATAAGCTTTTTTCCATACTATTACTCCATTTGGCAGTCTCAGACGACATTCTAATGAACCCAGTTTCTAAGAAAATGTTAGTATAAAACCAGTGGGGCAATTTTACAAATAGTTGGTGGGATTTCCAAAATCAAGAGTTGAGAAAAACCATTGACAGACCAAATCGAAATTAACAAAGAAAAAATTGAAAACCCACTAAAGAAGACTTACCTGATTTTGATTTTGATAAAAAGTTCTAAAAATTTGAGGAAGATGAAGTCACCACCTTAATTTGGGTTTCAACAGATATGTGAAAGAAGAGGGAGATCGATGGTTGAGATTCGAAGTTGCTGATGAAAAAATAACAAGGGAGGGTATAAGATTGACGAACTTAGAGAGGAGAGAATCGGATCTACCATTTTTCTTCTTCTCTCGTTCCCCTCTCTCAGTTTAGTTTTTATCGAAAATAGAAAAGAAAAATAGAACCCGAGTTTTTGTTTATAAAATGATAATCAATTATTTTAAACTTTAAAAACAAGTTTTACCTGATTATAGAAATAATTGATTTTTTAGATTATGTTTAAAATAACTGATTATTATAATCGTTTCCAAACACCCTCAGAATTGATTATGGCTCTCAGAATTGATTATGGACTGATAATCACTTATTATAATCGTTACCAAACAGCCCCATGGGATATCCCATTACTACTTCTTCAACTTTTGCTTTTGTATTTTCATCTTCTCCAGGGTTCTTATTCAAAGCCGACTTGTTCTTTCTTAACACGGACTTCGATTCACATGATTTTGTTTCATTCTCTTCTCCAGACAATGTTGTTTTTCCCTTTGGGAGAGGAAGCTTTCCCTTTCCAGTGAATGTTTATTAGAGGACAATGCATGTAATTTGTTATTTCCTAAAATTTGGATCCTTAAAGAATAACCTATTTCAGTGAGACATCGTGAAAGCAAAATCTAACTTTTAGTTTTGATTAGATTACAAAAAAGGCTGAATAAAGAAACAAACAAAAAACAAAACTACTAGAAACTCCACTTGCTCAAACCTTGCTCTTGCTTAATCAAAGATTTGGCTTCAATAATGAGATCTTTATCTTTGGCTGATTAAATTTCATTATCTTCATAACAAATATGATCTCTACTTTAATATAGAGAGTATCACGAATGATAAATCCTTCCTTGGGGTCAAGCAGTTATTTAAGAGACATTAAATGACCCTTCCTAATCGAATGAAGCATTTCACATTCCGAATCTAAGGAAAGGACAGGATATTGAGAAATTTATGTAAAGGAAAAAAAACAGAAGTGCACTAATTTTTTTAATTATTTGTTTGGTGACTTGGTGTCTACATATTCATAATATTGTAGGTTTATATAGATTAGAATAGGGAAAATATGAAGTTAAAGAGAGTTACAATTAAATACCAATTTTTCTTGTTTGTTTTTTGCTTTTTTGATTGACAACGGCCAAACTATACTCGACGTACCACAATCTGGTGTGTCCGAAGGAGCAATGCCCAGCACAGGTTGTGTTCCGTCCAATGTTACAGTCCCGTAATTTGATTCGTAAGTTCCATGCCTCCCTTTTGGGTCAACACACTCAATTTCCTTGCAAAATTAAGAACAACACAACTTGATCATATCCAAAGCATATACAGAAGTAAGAGGAAAGAACACGGATATAAAGACGTACCAGTTAACACCACCTGCAGAGAAAACTTCAGAGTAACGCGTTTTGCTACTCAAACTAGAAAAGTTTTCAATCTTCCATACGTATTTATTCGACATACCCATGTCAATTTTATTGATCTGAAAGAGAGAAACTTTTGAGAATGTTTTTGTTCACTATCTCTGCGGCTCTCCCAAGAAAAAGCAAAAAACTTATGTTTTCTTATAGCACAGTATCTTTTAGGGTTTAATGCTTTGTTTGACTTGGGATTCTCCTTTCGGAGTTGAAGAGTCGAAATCTTGGGGCAACTCCTATAGCACGTATGTTAAATCATTTAACATTACATCTCAAGGAGAATCCATATAAAAAAGAGATAGTAGGGATTTTATGGAGATTTATTTATTTTATTTTTTTGGTACGAGACAAGAACAACTAGGGAAGAAACACCTAGCTACACAGCTTCTAAACAGAGAGAAGCAACTTCAGCAGGGATCTGCTGATTAGTCCACAAAATCGATCTTTTGCATGAAAAATCACAATCTTCACCACGTAAGTTGCCTACTTGATTACTTGCAGCTCCATTCTCTTCTTCTGGGTCATTGGATTCTACGTTTGGCTTAAGACATTCGCCGGCGGGGACGAATTATAGTAATCAATTCGTGACGAAAATAATTCCATACCCATCTTGAGTTAGAGGAAAATAAAAATGAGGATCATGGATATAATCCATTCGATCATGATTTGCTAGATCATCATACAAGTACTCATCTGTAGGAGGAAAATTAGAAGACTCCCCCACTTCAAAATCAGGATTACAATCATTCATATCACAAATTTCTCAAAAACCCTAACTCCCCCCCCCAAAAACTTCCTCTACTACTTCATACTCTTTCTTACTCCCTTTTATTTCCAAATCCTCTCATATAAATCAGCTAACTTATCTAACTTATTTAACTAATCCAATCATTTAAATTAAATTAGTGTTAATCATTGTGGGGGCAATTTAGCCATTTTGAAAATATTTGGTAAAGGGGTGACCTCTTTTACTTCAAAATGACCATATTTTGTCTTATTGGGTATATCCCAATTAATCTGGGTATCCACTAATTGAGACCCACTTTTTTTTTAAATTTTTTTATAACATTAAAATATTAAAAGAAAAATTGCTAATGGAAAAAAAAAATAAGGAAAAAAAAAGTACATCCGGTCACTAAGAGCATCTCCAACGGTGGGTAGAGTTATTTTTAGTGACACATAGGATTTTAGATCCCCTTTTGGCATAAATCCATCTTTAACAATAGGGTCCTACAAGTTAGGAGGGATGAATTACTAAATATAAAGGTGTTCAAGAAAGTGTTATCTACACCTCCGGTTGCACCTCCACGTCATGTTTTTAACTAATTTTCTTTTAATTTCAAGGGTTGAAATTCTCACTGTTGGAGATGATTTTTCAGATACGTGGTCATATATTTACTCTATGTGTAGACCTCATAAATAAAATGAATAAATAAAAAGTCCCCATAGGATTTTTTGCACCTTCTCTTGGAGATGCTCTAAGTGACCGGATGAGAAAAAAAAACCAATAAAAAAATATACATCCGAACACTAATACGAGGAGGCCCCTCTGGACTTCACAGACACATGTATATTAAAATCATCCATAGTTGCACTTTTTAGTCCATAAAATATGGATCATCACAAAGATGTGGATGATTTTTGGCTCCACAGGGGTTCCCCCAGGACCCAGGGTAAGCCCGTTAGGTGCATGTTGTGTAAATACATAGGGTTAAGGGCTCGGCTTGCTCAAGGAAACATGTTAAAAAATAATAAGAATAAGAATTGATAGAGGTAGGGGACTAAGTGCTACCCTACTAATAAAGGAACCAAAACAACAATGCTCAATGTACCGTCGTCTATGATATTAGATGTTTTTTTTTTGAAAAGGAAGTGTATATTGAAAAAGAAAAATAGGAAGAATGTACATGGTCGAAAGACCAACCCAGGAAAACGAATAAAAAGTGACTACATATTTAAGACATCCTCCCATTGCGATATGATTTGGCTTGCAGATAAATTTTTGAAGGTTTCATCGTGCGAACTCCATAAATAAATCCATTGCTTTACGGCTATCTGAATTTCATATAACGATTTCGCCTTTCCTCCATGTACTCTCTTGTTGCGTTCATTCCATACCTCCCAACAAATAGCAAAAGGCAGTAGCTTCCATACCGTCTTTGCTCTATCTGATGTTCCAACCAACTTCCAGCTAAGCATCAGGGGCGTAAAGCTTCCAGGCATCACCCACTTCACTTTCATCGCGTTCATGAAGTAATCCCAGATTTTTGAAATCTCACTGCAATGGATGAATAAATGTTCCACCGTTTCTACACAAACGTTGCAATATAGGCACAAGTTCGATTGTATCGTAATCCCCCTACTTCTTAACATGTGACGAGTAGGAATAGCTCCCAAGAGAGATGCCCAGAATAAGAACAAGACTTTTGGAGGTACTTGCTTACTGGCTAAAATTGTATGTCCCTCCCAATCTGGTTCGGTCTCTGTTAACTTCAAGTAAATACCTTTTGTCGAAACCTCACCTTCCAAGCAATCCTCCTCCCCATTAGTTAGCTCCACCGATCTTATGTCATGTTTTTCGGTGGTCTTTTAGAGAGCCGGCTGACTGTGGTCTTTTAGAGAGCCGGCTGACTGTTTAATGGAAGTTTTTGTTTATTTTTTTCAAAAAAAAAAATATAGGGGGGATAGGAATTCGGAATTTCTCACCTCAAGTAGCATTCCATGAATGCTTATGGAATTTCTGATCACCTCAAGTAGTATTCCATGAATGCTTATAGTTGACGGTTACTATGGGACACACTCGTATGCTTATAGTTGTTTCGCAACCCAACTATTTAACAGAAAACAGCCTCTTGAGTCTTGAGTCTTGACAAAAAGTTTAGAACTAAAAAATTCAAATCTCTCACTTCTTCTGGTCTTTTATTTTTAGCAAATATGAGCTCCCAGCGAAAGGCCGCCTTAAATCTATGAAAATGGTCTTAATTTATAATGTTTCAAAAGGGAATCTTAACCGACGGGAGACTAATGGTTATATTTAAACAAAATTGTATTACATCACCCGCGAAATATTTTCCTAAAAATAGTAAATTGGGTAGACGTGTCAGTCCCTTTTTGAAGAACTTGGATATGGGCCTAAGAATGTATGTAAAACCTGTATAGTCAACTTGAGCTTGGTTATGGTTGAAGCAGCAACAATTAACTCCATACAAATCACAAAATCAAAACACACATTTGGAGATGATAATCAAGTGTAGGCTAAGTCAAGAATGACATAACATAAAGAGTCTCATGCAGTTGCTAAAACAAAAAAAAAACATCCTTAATACTGGATCTCTGGATTGGTATTTCCTTCTAGCATCGTACTCCATTTATCAATCGTATTGTTCAAGCCTTTGGTAGTCCATATTATCATTGAAATAATTTCCAATATTGTCTTTTCGTTCTTGAAACCACCTAGGAAGTGACAAGTTTTTCTTTTCATGTTTTGTTTTTGTATGTTGAATTTCCCCGAGGTTCTTATTTGACGCTGACTTTGAATTAGCTGCAGATTGTGTTGTTGTCCCTACTGAACCAGTTTCTTCCTTTTTCGTAGTGAGTGCCTAGATTATCGATACATAGTATTTCGTTGAGATGAAAACAAGAATAACATATTTCAATGATACATCGTGAAAGTAAAATCTAATTTTTAATGGGTTTTGTTATCTCGTGCACTTATGCACAAGATAACAACTAATCATTGACATTGAAAATGATAAATACCAATAAAAAAATATGAGAGATAATATGTTTTGCATCGGAGAACGTAAAGTGTACACTTGTATAGAGAAAAATTCAAAAAATCCATGATTATTTCCCTTCTCCAATGCACAAGACACTATCTCTCATATTTTTTTATTGGTATTTATTATTTCCAATGCCAATGATTGGGTGTTATCTTGTGCATGGGTGCACAAGATAACAAAACCCATTTTTAATTTACCTGAACTGGCTCTGGCTGATAGGATTTTATTATCCTCGTAGCAGCAAAGATCTCTACTTTAATATACTCCCTCCGTCCTAGTTTAGATGCCAAAATAGGATTTTGCACAAAGATTAAGAAACACAAAGAGAATAGTTTTTTTTCCACAATTATCCTAGGTTAGTATTTAATGTTCCTAGTTTTTAGATGTCTAGGTTTTGTTGTTTAGTTGGAAAAATTCAAATTAGAGGAAGTATATAGAGAAAAGTATTTAACGGGGGTTTACTCAATAAATACTTTTATGGATTTCCAAAGAGTTTAATGGATTTACAAAGTATTGTGTTATTGGTTGTATACTTTTAAAATCTCTTTCAAAGTTTATGTTACTCGTTGTAGATTGTCAAAAGGTCTTCTAAAGTTTGTGTTACTCGTTGTAAACTTGAAAATTCAAAGACTTTGCATACTTATCTATTTTCAAGACTTTGAGTGACTTTTGGGTATATATTTTCCTTGATAAAAGTCTTGCAAAATATGTAAGATTTTGGAAGA
This sequence comes from Papaver bracteatum, assembly GCA_023529315.1. Lineage (NCBI taxonomy): Eukaryota > Viridiplantae > Streptophyta > Magnoliopsida > Ranunculales > Papaveraceae > Papaver > Papaver bracteatum. The sequence goes on along the minus strand of JAJJWX010005189.1, from coordinate 271,569 downwards.
CTTCCAATTTTTTTATAAAGATGTTTTTTACTCTATCTTATTTTTTTTCATGAATACACAATCTATAAAACTCCTATTATAGATGAGTATAAATTATATGATATGATTAAATATTTTTTTTATTTTAATTATTATGTACAAATGTACAATAATATTTTTTTTAATTTATTGTTACACTTTATTGTATTTCATTGAACCAAAAAAATAAGTTATATATATAAAATAATAATAATAATTTAGTTTAATATAGTTGAAGTTACTATAATAAATAAGCTACAATAAATTTTATATTTATGTCTATCATGCATATTTCCATATAAAATTTGTTTATACAACTCTTCAAGACTCTACAAATGTCTGCAAGACATTAGACAACTCTGCATAACTCCGCAAAAGTTTGCTCAAATCTGTATAATTCTCGCAAAGTTATTAATTTTCATGACTCTTTTTAAATCTCCACAAATCTACAAATGTATTTATTGAGTAAACCCCCGTAAGAGTGTTTCTTGAAAATTAAAATACACAATTCTCCATGTTATGGCATGATTCCAAGTTAGGGGCAAATCAAGATAAAATGTGGAAAAATATGAAGTATAACAAGTATTGTAGGACAAAAAAAAATCTTCAATTTTGGCATCTAAACTAGGACGGAGGGAGTAACAAACATCATTGATGATAAATCCTTTTTTAGGGTCAAGCAGTTCTGTAAGACACATTGCTCCCCACAATGTCTTCCAGTTAGCAGGTACTTCGACTTCATAATCTAAGGAAAACACAGAAGGATAATCAGAAATTCATGTATATATATATATACAAAAATATGCAAAGCCTTTCACCGTGTTAATTAAGAATAGGGAAAATATGAAGTTAAAGAGGGTTTATACCGAATTTTGTAGTTTGCTCTTTATCTTTTTGATTGATTACCGACAAACTGTACCCAATGTACCACGATCCGGTGCCATAAGGAGAAAGGCCTATTACAAATTGTGTTCCGTTCCATGTCACAACGCTTCCTTTAGGTGTTTTGCATGTTAGATGTATCCCTTTTGGTTCAATACTGAAAACCCTTGTTACAAATTAAAAGAACAACACAAATATTAATTTCAAAAACCATATATAAGAATTAAGCAGATGCAAGAACCGAAGTAGGTTTCGAGATACTATGTCAACATACCAGTTAACACCACATGCAGAGAAAATTTCAGAGTAATGTGTTTTGCTACTCAAACTTGAAAAGTTTTCAATCTTCCATACGTATTCATTCGGACTAGCGGAAGTCATGATAACTATATGGTTGAGATCCGAAAACCAGATATTTTTATTTTTTTTGAGAAGCTTTCTTCGTATCTCTTTCAATGAAGTATATAGTGGGAAATAAAAAAGAACAAGAAAGAACTTGGGTTATTCATAAAACAAGTATATCTTACAGGTGTTTGATGTTGTATAGGTTTCCGTATCCCGTTGTGTGCAAGTTTCTTGGCAATCAAAAATTTCGGATGTGTTGAGGGAAAGTGGGCAAGCAACTTGTGAGGGATTATGGGTCCAACCTAATTTCCTACTCCCTCCGTCCCACATATATAGGTGGAGAGACAATTCTCTTAGATTAATAAAAATGCATTAAATTTATAATTTTTTATGTTTTTTCATGTTTTATCCCTTGTCCTATTAGTAACACAATTATCTATACATTATTAATAAGGGCATTCGTGAAAATATTCATCTTGGAAATAGTAATTCGTCTATCTAATGGGACAAGCAAATTTCAAAATTCCGCCTATATAAAAGAGACGGAGGGAATAGTAACAATGACGAGCCACTAGATTTCAACATTGTCTTGGTTTGTCATGACTTCGTCAAAACTGATTGACAAGAAGGCGGAACGATTTTCTGTGGGACTAGAATTCAATCTTGTCGCAGTTCGCTGGATTCTTCAAATTTTGGTTAAACCGAAAACTAAAATGCTCAAACACCAATATTGTCCAGAAAAGGTACTCAACAAAACAGGTATGCAGCCAGCTAGCATTATTTTGAATAGTTTTTCGCTTGCAAATGATAGGCAACTAAGTTTGCGAGGTTTAGGATTTGTAGTACGCAAAGCTACTCAACAAAGAGAAAAATCCTTTCACATCCAAAAATAATAAAAAAAAATCCATGGAAAAGTCGTCTAAATAACTAGAACATATACCATGTAAATATAAGCAAAGAGAATAATCCAGGGGACTCATAATTTGACCATCTTAACTAAGCAAAGCGTCATTAACTTGACATGTATCTAAGGAAAGGGTTTTTAAAAAAGTGATCACAGAATCAAATTACTAACACAAATATGGAGATTAAAGTGTAGGCTAACCTAAGAAAGAGATGAAGAGTCTCATGCATGAAGTAACTAGTCATTCTATTTAGTACGTACTGCATTAATATTTAAGCTATTCATGTGGAAGCCTTTGATAGCGGGTACCATCGCCGTCGAAATATTTTTCAATCTTCTCTATTCGCTTTTGAAACCACTTAGAAAGTGACAGGTTTCTTTTTTCATCTTTTGTTTCTATATTGTGAGTTTCTTCAGTGTTCTTAATCGATGCTGATGACTTTGAATCAGCTGCAGATTGTATCATCGCCTCTACTGAATGAGCTTTTTCCTTCTTTTCTTTAGAATGCCCTGTTTTTTCATTCTTCGCAGGGAGTGCCTGGATTATTACACCAGTGAGTGCCTGGATCATTACACCACAATACATGTTACTTCATAGGATTTTAAATCATTTGTCTCCGATTCATAATATTTCGTCGATATATGGTTTAAAAGCAAAATATAACTTTTGATTACCTGAACTGGCTCTGGCTTTGGCTGGTAGGTTCTTACTATCTTCATAGCACAAATGATATGTACTTTAACATAACAAATATCATCAACCAGAAATCCTCTTTTGGGGTCAAGCAGCTCTGTAAGATCCATTGCTTCACAAATTGTCATGCAAGCGGCAAGCATTTCACGTTCGTTATCTAAGGAAAACACAGCCTGATAATCAGATATTCACGTATGTATAGGAAAAATATGAAGTTATAGACAGGTAATTAATATATACCATAATTTCTTGTTTGCTCTCTATCCTTTAGATCGATAACCGACAAACGGTACTCGACATACCACGATCCGGTGCCATAAGGTTGAATGCCCATTACAAATTTTGTTCTATTCCATGTTACAACCCCGCCTGCAGGTGATTTGTGAGTTTGATGGCGCCCTTTTGGTTCAATACACAAAGTCCTCGTTACAAAAGAACAACACAGAATGTTAACGATATGACTCCAAAGCAAGTAAATTAAGAAATAAGAATTAAGCATATGCAAGAATTGAAATAGAAATCTAGATAATATGTCGACATACCATTTAATACCACATGCAGAGAAAATTTCAGAGTAATGTCTCTTGCAACTCAAACTAGAAAAGTTTTCAATCTTCCATACGTATTTACTCGAATCACCAGAAGTCATGGCTATAGCCTGCTTCAAATAAATTTCAGCATAATCAAAATTAACAAGTTACTCAGTAAACACAAAACCACGCAGTTCACAACTTCACAATAATATAAGGCTATCAACTTTCAGCTCTCTACATTGCTCCTAACAGCAACCACACAGACAAGAGTTCCTACTAATCCCCTGGAGTCATTTTCCCAAATGTGAACATCAAAAGCGTCAACCACAGAACTGATGCTCGCCAAAGAGAAAACAGAAATATCTAATGAGAAAACGAAATCCTAAATAACACAATCATCAAAAGTCAAATAAATTCATCCAAACTAAAAAAATTCTAAAGGTATACACACATTTCGACAATGCAGTATCATACTACTGCCTGAATTACTCGAAAAATATAGTGCGCAAATTAGTAGAAACAACCTAGACCTACTCATACTTTGAGCAAAAATAAACATTCAAACAACAAATTCTCATGTAAAATACTAAACATACTCAAAATCAACAAAATCATACTTTACACGGTGTAGGGGAAATTAATAAACTAAATACACTTCACTCAGTTTCAAAATTAGGGAACAAACTCAGAAGTAACAAGAGAAAAGCAAAATCACAGTAAAAATTAGGCAAAAAAAAACATGCTCAGTGTAAAAATTAGGAAACAATCTCAGAAGTAACAAGAGAAAAGCAAAATCATAGTAAAAATTAGGCAAATACTAACATGCTCATGAGTACATAAACAACAAGATCAAGACTAGAAACATACCCCACAGACACAAAACCCAAACAAATCGAAGCCTAAAACATGCTAATATTCAAGTAAATTAAAGAGTTAAGGGATTCTTACACTCAAAAAATCAGGATCTCTGAACAAAACAACGCCTTCTTCCTTGAACCAAACAGATCTAAAACTCTTGATGATGGTAGTGGTGGATAATCCGTGATGAAATGGGTTTTTGACATAGAGAGTGGAGAGAGAGTGAGTGGATTTCTTGATAATTTTTACCAAATCTCTTACCAGTAGTAGTACTAACAATCAATGCAACTTCTAGGAAATTTCTCAGAGAAATAAAGAAGAGCCCGGTCTTGATGGTAGTTGTTTTGAGTTATTGTTTGTTTTTCAAATAAGAACATAAAACAAAATATCAAACTTCTCTTTTCCACTTTCCGTTTTTGGACACCAGTGGGATATCCACGCCTGATCGATCCAGCCATCTACCACATTCATGTCCCCTCGGTGGGCAAGAAAATCAATGGTGGAGGACATGTTGTAGTAGTTTGCACTAGTTTCTGATTTTGGGAAATTTGGGATTTTTAAGTTCAGGAGTACGAGGAGTACATACAGGATATGCGAGGAAATGGCAGATGGATTCTCTCACATTTTCTAGTGGACTCATTTGAGCCTCCCTCCCGGTAGACACGTACAGAGAAGTTAAAGGGAACCTTAACTTATAAGGGGCGCGGGAGTCAAAACGAGAGCTTCGCCGTCACAAGGGGAGCTCTTTGAATTGTTGTAATGTGCTTATCTGTTAAATAGTTTGTCACATGTAACTGTTCCCTATGTCCATCTAGTCTAAAATCAAGCCGACTGATAGGCATGCTAAGTTTTCGAGGTCAATATCAATGCTAGTCTACTCTACCCGATGTTCTTCGGTCGTCTTTCCAAGATTTGTTGCAACTGCTGGCTTTCCATGAGTCGTTATATCTGTTGGCTGTTTCATAAAAGCTTTTGTCTGTTTTTTATGAAACACAAATAGAGTGGGTGGTACGATTTCGGAATTTCAGACCTCAAGTATCAAAATCAAGCCGAATGGGCATACCCCAACTTGGTTAATTCCTTGAATACTTGTAGTTGACAATTACTATAGGGCATACTGGAATGCTTATACAATAGTTGTTTTACGGTCCAAATATTCCACAGAATACAGCCTCTCTCAAGTCTTGACAGAAACTTTCTAGAATGAAAGATTCAAGAAGTAACACCAAGTAATTCAATACATACAAATTACGAAAAATTAAAAAAATTAATACGGAAGTATTATTCCATGTATTAAAAGAAAAAAGATAATAATTTAGGTTTTACATTTTTGTCTCTTCTTTCTCTCTTCCTCTTCCTTTCTCAAAAAGAAAAGAAAAGAAACCCAAGAGCCTTTTTGCTCAGATTTGGTCCTTTTGGACCAGATCTGAGCAAGATTTTGTTTTCTTTTAAAGTTTTTGGTAGTAGATAATTGAATAAGATGTTTTTACATCGTCTTTTGTATCTTTTGGCATATTTCTTCGTCGTTTTGGGACAATTTTTCTTCGTCGTTGTGGGACGAGTTCTTCAAATTTCTATGGTTGGTTCGAGGCTTGCTATTCTTGTATCAAAAACATCAACGATTCATCACGACATCGCTTTGAATCTGCATCCGTGTTCGTGTGGATCGACAAATTTATGGGCAAAGTACTCCATTATATTTGGAGCATCTCTTATCGAAGAAGAAGAAGAATACATTCATATTAAATGGTCGGAATATATTTCTGGATATACCATCATCTCTCCCTTATATATAAAATTTCTTTGGATATCTTTGCGGTTTATCGCTCTTTCTCTTCGCGATCTACATGTAATTGATGTCCTTATTTGTATTAGGGTTTTGATTATCTCTTATTTTGATGTTTTTGTCATTCTTGTAAGCGAACATGTAATCACTGTTTTGATTTGAATGAATTGAAATATGTTAATTGTCCAAAAAAAATAAAATCCGTGGACAGATCAATCATTAAAATATTACCACTAACAAAAGTTTGGAGATAATTAATCAAGTGCTAAAAAAAAAAAAAAACAATTCGACAAAGTGTCCCTTGCGGTTACTAAGCAAAAGAATTCTAACCTTTGGATTTCTGGATTGATATCCCCATAAGCATTGGTATAGCTCTTTATGAATCGTCATAATGTTCAAGCCTTTGGTACCCCCTATTATCATTTAAATAATTTTCAATAGTTCCTTCTGTTCTTGAAACCACCTAGAAAGTGACAAGTTTTTTCTTCCATCTTTTTTTTTTGTGTTTTGATTTTCTCCGGGGTTCTTATTCGACCCTGACTTTGAACCAGCTGCAGATTGAGCAGTTGTCTCTGATGAACGAGTTTTTTCCTTCTTTTCATTAGAACGTGTTGTTTTTTTCTTCTTCTCAGCGAGTACTACCTGGATTATTACACGACGATATATGTTACTTCATTGAGATAATTTGAAAAGATTGAATAACCTGTTTTAGTGAGATATTGTGAAAGAATATTAAACTTTTAATTGCCTGAACTGGCTTTGGGTTTGGCTGATAGATTTTCACTATATTCATAGCATTAGTGATCTCTACTTTAATATAACTGTTTGTACCCTTAATAATTTACACAAATTAATGGGATAGCCTGGGCCAACAAAAGCTCCTGCTATTAGTAAATGAGGGTTCATTGGGCCTAAGGGACTCCCCTTGTTTACCCAAGTATAGCTCACTAGGCCTTACAAGGCACCCTATGTGCAAAATACCCAAATTAAGGCTAGACAAGTGCCACCTAAGCAGGGACGATGACGTGACATATACCACGTCAGCAAAATAGTGCAACGTCAGCAAAGCAGAGCCATGTCAGCAAAACGTGTGCAACGTCAGCATAACTGATGACGTGGCGATTGCCCCGTCGGCCAGAAAGCGAGTGCCACATCGGCGGGAATTGATGACGCGGCGGGTGACTCGTCAAACCGGTACGCAGTCAGCATTTCCGTTAAAGTTAACACCGTCAATAACGGCATTAGTATATACATAGCATATTCCGTTAAATGCTAACGACATCAGCATCTTCGGTTAGATTTAACGTCGTTAGTAACGGCGTCAGCATATTCCAGATAATAGCGGAATATTCCTAACGAAGCGGCCAATGCACGACTCCACCAGTTATCGCCGCGGCTTCAAAGACAACTCGACCGGCGGCCAAAAATCGGCGTTTGCAATTGGCGGACCCTCTGAATCGGATATTATTGCCGATTAATCGGCTAGTTTCAATTGGGACATCTTTGGTGTTGCTCGATGTTACTTAATCCCATAGCCCCCGGATATTTGCGCCCCGTCTGCTTACACCCATTTCTCTTACACCTTTGGTTTATCCACACCCAATGTGATTCCTTAACCAAAGTGGTGGAAGTTTCTGGAATTGATATCTGCATGGACTGTTATTGCAGGGTCTGTTATTGCAGGGACTGTTATGGAAGGGAGGCATGCAGGGGCCAGTTATGGCAATTAAGATCTGCCATAAAATCAAAGAAATAAAATTGAAATTCGCCACATATAAATAGACAGTTTTATAACCCAAAAGGTAAGCAATCTTCATACCACAAATACCTGTTAGAAAATCCTATTCGACTTTAGCATCGGAGGGTTTTTTGCAAAACCCCTTCTCCTTTCTCCGAAATTACTTGAAGATTGAATCGTGATCGATTCCCAACAAAAGCATCACAAAATTCTGTGTTTGGGGTAGAAGTAATTTTACCTTACAAACAATAACAAACATCATTAATGATAAATCCTTTTTCGGGGTCAAGCAGTTCTGTAAGACAAATTGTGTCACACATTGGCAACGAAGCTCCACCCATTTCGCATTCGTTACCTAAGGAAAAAACAGCAGGATAAAAAACTGGTATGCGTGGGTATCATTACTCGTCAAATTGAGTGGGTATCATATGAACATGCTTTCCTCTTTCACCCAAATCAAAAACTCATCGTACAATAAATAACTCATTTATTTAGGACTGCAGGTATTAATAGGGGATTAGTGAATGAAATAAAATAGGGTCATTTTAGAGAAAAATCAAAAAAAATTACCACCTTATGTAACCATGCGAATTTAGGGGCTATGAAAAAGGATTTAGGGGCCAGACTAAAAGACAAAAAAGGTCACCCGAACGTAAAAAGGGGTCATCCCTTAACCGATTAAGCCGTATTGGCGAAACTACCCTTACACATTCGGAAGTTAAGGGCCAAAATTATCTTCCGAATGTAGTGGTTCAGGAGCATATTGATCTTCAAAACCTATTTTTTTTTGTTCTAATCAGTCCACTTCCGGCAGAGTAACCGAATTTTCGAGCACGTTCAAAACATCATCGTTTCTTAAGAACATCATCCATAATCGGTAGATAGAGTAGATAGTTTTCTACCGATTATGTTTCGCTTAGTGTAAATCCAAGAACATCTTCCATAATCGGTAGATAATATAGATTTTTATCTACCGATTATGGTAGTACCAAAGTTCGAAAATTTTAGGATTATGAAATATCGTCCGATTATTGCACGTTCAAAACCAGAAAAATCTTCATTTTTCCCAAATTCTAATTTTGGGGCCATCGTATATTCGGAGGTTTATGCAAATGACTTATCCTCCGAATATGACATGTTCAAAACCAACCACGACATGGCTCTAGGCGGTTCCAAGGGTCATTGTAGAGGGTTATCCAACACACATTCGGAGGTATAGGATTATGAAATATCGTCCGATTATTGCACGTTCAAAACAAGAAAAATCTTCGTTTTTCCCAAATTCGGATTTTTGGGCCAGCGTATATTCGGAGGTTTATGCAAATGACATATCCTCTGAATATGACAGGCTCAAAACCAACCACGCCATGGCTCTAGGAGGTTCCAAGGGCCATTGTAGAAGGTTAGCCAACACACATTCGGAAGTAAAAGCTTTTACTTATCTTCCGAATGTAACAATTACAAAATCTCCAAAGATTAGTGTTTTTCGAAATTCAGAATTTTGGGCCAATCGGAAGATAAGTAAAAACTCTTACTCCCGAATGTAAAGTGGCCCAAAATTCTGATTTTCGAAAAAACTCATAATTTGTATTTTTTTTGAATTTTTACATTCGGAAGATAAGGTAAGGATATAACCTCCGAATGTAAAGTGGCCAAAAACTCCAAACCATATGCACTGACCACCATGGAACCATCATCGAGCCTTGGCACGTCGAGGATTGAACCACTACATTCGGTAGATAATTTTGGCCCTTAACTTCCGAATGTATAAGGGTAATTTCGCCAATACGACTTAATCGGTTAAGGGATGACCCGTTTTTACGTTTGGGTGACCTTTTTGTCTTTTAGTGTTGGCCCCTAAATCCGTTTGGTTGTCCCCTAAATTCGCCAGGTTTTGTAATTAGGGTTAATATTACTTAATTAGACATTAATTATTTTTTATAAGTTCAATTTATTATGTCTTTATTTTACTAGACTTTTATGAAAAGTCGCCAAAGTATTGACCATAACAACTTTTCATTAAGTAATTTTATTAAATGTGGTCTTGGTATGTGTGTATACCAAGACGGCTTAAATGTTTGATTGATAAATTTGAACAATGACAACTTAGATGACCAATTGTAATATTATTTTCGTTTTAATTAGTTTGCATTAGACTTCATAGTCGATAAGACTATATCATGCCGACTTAAAAAAGTCTCCATGGTTTATAAATTTGAACCATACGTGACGACTTTTCATGATGGGTATGCAATAGCACATTATAAGCTCTATATTTTGAAATTGACAAAAGTCATTATGGTTTAAACTTAATTAAGACCACGACAACTCTATCTCTTTTTTCGATTTTAACCTAGGTATCACAGTCTTAAGTATTCGACCATGACGATTATGGCATTTATTTCATGAGTAAAAGAAGCTATGCATGAAAAAAAAAATCAAAAAAAGAGTTATTAAGAAAATTAACATAAAAATGTAAAAGAACATATTCTAAACAATAATTAAATAATAAATAAATAAATAAGATGATCGTAAGTTAAAGGGAACATTATTTAAATACCCTTATTATAGAGCCCTTTCTAAAATACCCTTATCAACTTATACAAATACCCCTAAGCCTAATACATTACTAAAATACCCTCTTTTATATAGTGTATATACAAAACCACCACTATTACCACTATTCAAAAAAAAAAAAAAAAAAAAACTCTAATGCCCACACCACTGTCCACCGCCAACCAGCACCACTGTCCACCGCTTCCCACCACCGACCACCACCACCGACCACCACCACCGCCACCGACCACCACCACCACCGACCACCACTACCGACCACCACCACCGACCACCACCACCATTGTCCACCACCGCCGCCGCCAACCACCACCACTATCCACCACCGTCGCCGCTAACCAACACCACTGTCCACTTCCACACACCCATCACCGTCCAACCACCACCACCATGTGGAGTCAACTTCTTTGAAGTTGTGTCCACATCGGAGGCAACTAGTTCAAGTTGTCTTCAACAAGTGAAAGCAACTAGCTCAAGTTGTCTTCAACAAGTGAAAGCAACTAGCCTAAGTTGTCTCCATATATAGGCAACTTGCGGTTGTCTCTAAAAAAAATAAAAATTATACACAAATAAGTGAACCTAGTGTGAATCGAACACATCTTGACATATAGTCAGTTGTGCTACCATTGCACCACAAAAGTTCGCCACCCCATCGGTGTCCAACCAAAAAAATTAAAACAACCACCATACAACACCACACCATCCATCTCTAATCTTTGCAAACTCTACACTTAACTGACTTCATGACCACAACCGTTTATGCACACTTGCAACATGAGCCAATAACTGCAGTCACTTCCATGCCCCTACTCAAAGACCATCAACAACACACAAGCAGTAACAACTTCTTGTTCTGATTTCACTGCCTGGATACATATTGAGTTCATGCTCAAGTTCCTAAGCATTCATCTATCATCTTGACTTTAAATCATGAGTATCAACAACAAAACCATCATCAGCAAATCAACACAACCTTGTGTTACCATTGCACCACAAATTCGTCAACGAGCTCAAAAGCATAACCAAGTTGCCTCCGAAATGGAATCAACTAGCTCAAGTTGCCTCCAATCTGGAAGAAACTAGCACAAGTTGCCTCCAAAAGTGAAGGCAACTAGCTCAAGTTTCCTCCAAAAGGTGAAAGCAACTTGGTCAAGTTGCCTCCAATCTAGAAGCAACTAGCACAAGTTGCCTCTAAAAAGTGAAAGCAACTTGGTCAAGTTGTCTTCAAAGTTGGAAGCAACTAGCATAAGTTGTCTCCAAATAGTAGAAGCAACTTGGTCAAGTTGAATATCACACCATCGAAATGGAGCTATTTTCGATGTTTCTACAGATTCAATATCACACTATTCAAGCAAAATAAAATTAACTGAATCGATAATGGCATCAAGAGAGAGTATACCTGAAATTTAGCCAACTAAGTTGCGAGAAAGTAGCCTCCAAACCTCCAACCTTGGCACCACCAATGCATTCAAGCTTCCCTATAATCTCAGTACCTATTCCACCTGAACAATTGCTTCATCTCTGCTTCATAACAGCTCAAACACCAACCAACAATTCAAACCACCACCAGACAAAACAACATATCCTTCATCTCTGCTCTCGCAAACTCTACCTGCAACAACAACTCAATTGCAGATCCAGACTTCATTAAGCTTGTCTTCAACATGTGCCGGTATTGTTTCCAATCCAAAAAACAACCCATTTTCTTCCTCTGCAAAGATTACAGCAAACAACACACTTTTCAAAATGCAAAAACCTGATCAACCAATTATGATTTCTCATTTAAAAGGAAAAAACAGCAAATTAGTTAGTTCAATTTCCCCCCAAAACCTGCACTTCCACCAACTTGGAACCATACTAGCTCCGCCTCCATTACCTCCGCCTGCCCAAAACCTTAACCACCTCCTCCAACAAATTCACCAAATCACCATGTCCTCAATCCACTGCCATAATCCATAATTCCACTCTCTGGTGCACCACCCAATCCTCTGCAGATTTCACCACCAGCCCTCCCTTCACCTTTCATCCACCACTTATACCAATTCCACCACCACCACAGAAGAGCCTCATGTTGTCTACTTCCACCAGCATCCCCTCCAACTCCTCTTCCACCACCAACAACACCAGATACACCACCAACAATATAACTGCAACACCAACATAACGTTAAGCCATTTTCACTGCCCTTTATGCAACCCATTACATCTCCAACAATCTACAACCATCTTCTGTTCCTGCAACACCCATTCTCATCTGTGACACAGCCACCAAATTCCAATTACGGCACCACCAACAACCACCTGCAATCTCACATACAACCACTGCATAAAATTATTTCAATTCCATTAGTACCACCAGATCCTCCGTTGTTGCATTCTTGACCTAGCCATCTATAACAGCAAAACACCAATTCCCTCTTCAATCAATCAACCTGAAGCTTCCCAGTTTCACCAACACTGACTGTCAAACTCAACTATCATCTGCTCCAAGCCTTCAGCTTCACCATTACATCCACTAAACATCACCTCAATTCCAATTTCCACTGTTCAATTCAATTCAATTATCGGCATCAGAATTCAACCCTAGATATTCATAAATTCGAATTTCATTTCTAGCAGCAACCGCAACCATCTCTTCCATGATCTCAAACAACAACTCAAACCCTAGTTTCCATTTCCATCACATATTCGTTATTTCTTATCTTCATCGATTCACGGCCGAAATCTCAGATCCCCTTAATCAACATCGAGACTAAATCAGATCCATCTACTAAATCTTCAACTAATATTGAAAAACTCAATGATAAACAAGTTTAAATTAAGAAGAAGAACATTCAATTTCTGCATCTGATGAAGATTCGACGAAGATGTCTTTGTTTGTCAGTTCTCGCGAGATGAGAGATTTCCATGGTAGAATTTGCAGCGAATAAATCTATCTCTCACACGATTTCTCTTCTCCCTGGTTTAAAGTTGCAACGGAGGTGGTGGATATGGAGGGATGGTGGTAGTGGCAGAGGTGGTGGTGATTTTGAAGGACGAGGTGGTGGTGATTTTGAAGGAGGAGGAAAGAGAATCGAAATATTATTTTCTTCGGATCTGAAAAGAGAATGTTGATAAGTCTAATACATAGAGGGCATATATGGGAATACTAATAAAATTGGTTTCCTTAAAAAATATGAGGGGTATATACATAATGGATAAGGGTATTTGTGCAAGACCCATGGATAGTAGGGGCATAAATAACATTCCCACTAAGTTAAATTACATAAACTTAAAAGGAGTTAATGTGTATACCATATTTTTTTGTTTGCTCTATATCTTTTCGATTGATAACCGAAAAAATGTATTCGACGTACCACGATCTGGTGCCATATGGGTAAAGGCCTATTTTTAATGGTGTTCCCTCCTTCCATGTTACAACCCGCTGCCCGCAGAAGGGCCGTTCACTATTTTTCCCTGAACCAAAATTTTTTTTTATGCCCCCCCAAAATTTTTTTTGCGCAAATCTAATAAAAGGAAAAGATAATTATATTGTTACATAGATTTTAAACATCAATTTTACAAATCTCGTTGAAATGCTTTCACTCTTCGCGTTTTCTTAGACGCAAACACTCTAATGATAGACTTATAATCCATTTTTTCAGCTATGGCTATTTCAATAGCTATCATAGCCAAGCCAAGCCATTCAATCTTTCTTTCAATTTGTATACGATTACAGGTGATAACTACTGAATATGGTGCAACATCTATGAGAAAAAATGTAAATTGACAGTAAAAATATTAAATGAATCCTAGAAAAATGGAAATTCTAATTGCTTTAACATTTTCTGAAAAATATTAAATCAATCCTGATTCATAAATCATGGTGCAGACTCTAATTCAAACCACCCAAAGTTAATCAATCATCAAATTAAATTACAATTATACCAAACCCCCCAAAACTTCAAAACCCTAAATTCTAATCAAAAAAGAAAGAAAGAAAACCCAAATAAACGAATTGAACACACTTGATAGGTTAAGCCGTAAACAATTATTGAATTAATTATGCTAACGTAACTAGATTGATCAAAAAGACCCAACATCTTCTAACCAAAAGATAAACCCTAACTACTAAGTGAAATATTTTGATTGTCTACAAGCACCGCATGCCAGGATTTTCTTCTTGCTATCCCGATTGAGGGCCTTGGACAAGATGTCCCAGTGGAGTACCGGTCCATCCTTAAATACAGGTTAATGATTCCCATATACCCTTCTGATTCTCGTTCCCCTGCTTGTATTACAGGATGCTTAGACGCATATGGGGAAAATGCTGTTCATTGTAAGGTAGATCCTGGTTTTAAATATATACATGATCATGTGAGAGATATCTTATATGATGTATTGTGGAGGGCTGGTATTTCAGCAAAGAAAGAGGCGCCGGTCAACTTTTTGACAGATCCTCTTGAAGGGAGATCAGCACTCACGCCAGCAAATGTTCTTATTTTTGGGTGGGCCAATGGAAAACATACGTGTGTTGATCTTACTGGGGTTTCTCCATTAGTAGGATTTGGGCAAGGCTCTTTCACAGTTGGACAGGCGGCTTTGAAAGCTGCCACAGGTAAGATAACGAAGCATGAAAAGGCATGTCTTGATAATGGACATGCTTTTATTCCCTTTGCCTTTGACACTTTTGGGTATTTAGCGCCAGAGACGGTTGGACTTCTAGCGAGAGTTCAAAGAGTCATGCACAGTAATGTCATGACTCCTGATTCGAGAGAGTTTGTGTTCAAGAGGATAGGGTTTGCTATTCAAAAATGGATTGCGGCGCAACTTGTTGCTCGCTTGCCTGCTATGTAATAACTTGTGTTTGATTTTAGTCAAAAATTTCATTTCCAAAAAAAAAAAAAAAAATGAAATGAAATCATATTATTAAGGTCATATGATTCAATATCAAAGATTAAGACTCATATGAAGTAAGAGGACAAAGATTCACCTTGGCTTTCTCCAATCGTATTAGGCTTCAAAAGAAAATGGAAAAAGGAAAAATAGTCTACTGTTGGTGTTAAAGAACAACTCCAAAACAATTTGACGAGATTAAGCAAGATTCATGAGTCCCCAAATATTTATGCTAATTGAATCTGCCCAAAATATTTATATCGTTTCTTCAATAAGTCCCTAAGTAATTTTTATTTTTATGAATACCCCCACTATCAAACTAACTTTTGCTGCCCCTGGGCCTTGCTGCCCTAAACTGGGCCTTTCCCTGATTCCCCTATGGGGCCGGCCCTGCTGAAGGTGATTCGTGCTGCCCTTTTGGTAAAATAGCCATAACCCTTGTTACAAAAAAACAACACAAATTAATTATAAAATTCCAAAGCATGCAAAAAAAACAACACAAATTAATTATAAAATTCCAAAGCATGCATAGGATCAAGCAGGTGCAAAACCCGAAACACATAGAGATACTATATGACATACCAGATAAGACCACATGCAGAGAAGGGTTCAGAGAAAAAATATGTTTTGCTACTCAAACTAGAAAAGTTTTCAATCTTCCATACGTATTTAGTCGAATTACCGAAAGTCATGACTAGTTGATTGATCTGAAAAGAGAAGAGAAAACGATTCTTATAATGAGGTATAAAAAAGAAAAGAAAATCTAACCCGTGTTATATATAACAAAAAATTGCATCAAGAGATTGTATTCCAAATTGGAGAATGTTCTAGGTGATTCGTAGAGTTCTAAAGTTGTGGAGTTCTAGCCAAGTAAGAATTCCTACATACGTATATATATGACTGTAGGGATAACACGGTCAACGTTTGTTAGGACTTGGTCAAAGTCGATGTATTAATGAAAAGTCACTCGAGTAAAGAAATAAATAGTCTCCCTGTTTTACACTGTTTGTTTTGGGTAATTCCTTAAGAGTTCTTGACAAACAGGTATTCCTACATTCAAGCAATTAATGTTGGGTAAATTTATTAAATACCCTTATTTTTGACCCCCAATAAATATACGCTTATACAACAATATAAATACCCATATCATTTAAATATCTTATCCATTAAAAGATAGATTACCTTAATACTCTCACTTACAATATTATTTTCCATTTAAAAATCTTATCCATTAAAAAATATATTTTTCTAATATTTCATTTCACCACCACCACCAACAGCACCGCCGCCACCACCACTTCGCCGCCACCACCACCACCACTGTTGTTGCCGCCACCACCGCCACCACTCCGCCACCACTGTTGTTGCCGCCACCACCATCACCACTGTTGTTGCCGCCGCCACCACCTCCGCCGCCGCCGCCATTAATATTAGGCGTCAACAACTGAAAATATTTGTTGATCCAAAAATCAAAAGTTCAAAAAATATTTGTCAAATTTGGTTGTTGATACCATTTTTCTATTGTTGATACACAAACCTTGGTTGTTAATACCATTATTCTATTGTTGATACACAAACCTTGGTTGTTGACTCCCTAAACTAAGGTCGATTTCTATTGTTGATACACAAACATTTGTTGTTGACTCCTAACACTAAGATCAATTTCTGTTTTTGATACACAAATATTGGTTGTTGATTCCATTTTTCTATTGTTGATACACAAATATTGGTTGTTGATACCATTTTTCTATTGTTGATCTGAGATACACACTGGTTGTTGACTCCCTAAACTAAGGTCAATTTCTATTGTTGATACACAAATATTGGTTGTTGATACCATTTTTCTATTGTTGATACACAAATATTGGTTGTTGATACCATTTTTCTATTGTTGATACACAAACCTTGGTTGTTGACTCCCTAAACTAAGGTCGATTTCTATTGTTGATACACAAACATTTGTTGTTGACTCCTAACACTAAGATCAAATTCTATTGTTGATACACAAATATTGGTTGTTGATACCATTTTTCTATTGTTGATACACAAACCTTGGTTGTTGATACCATTTTTCTATTGTTGATACAGAAACATTGGTTGTTGACTCCCTAACTAAGGTCAATTTCTATTTTTGATACACAAATATTTGTTGTTGACTCCATAAACTAAGGTCAATTTCCATTGTTGATACACAAATATACTAAAAGTAGTGAACCTAACGTGAATCGAACACGCATCTTCTGACTAGAGTCAGTTGTGATACCATTACACCATAGGTTCATCTATTAGTATACAAGTAAACAGGAGTGGAGCAGTGGACTCACTATTATAGCTTCAAGAAGGAGTGGACTCACTATCACAACTAGTTAATTACTACGTCACCACCACCAGTAGCACTAACCTCTGATTTCATGGCTGATTCAAGATCCATAAACTATTTGTAAAACTACACCAACAACATAACACATAATAAGCAATTATATTCATAAAGAATCACACTTTTTTGTCAAATAATAAAATTACTGAAATTCTCACTAGCATAAACAACTGAGAATTACAAGCGGACCTGATGTGTGTTGACCAAAACAGCTTCCATCACTCCAAAGAATTAGCTTTAGTTGCCACTGTTAAACCAATGTCAAGCACCGTATTTTGATCTTGGGACTGCAACAGACACACATCAATACAAGTTATACAACATCACTTAACACAACAAACACCATATCCGAATCAATGAGATTTCAATAGTATGTCCATGCCCTCTATTGACACTAACAAACCCGTTCTTGCGCAAAATTTTGATCATGGGATTGAAACATAGATAGTAACCAACAGTAATTTTCATACTAATTCTAACAATTCCATAATTTGATAGCACACTCACACAATGCATTTTGAACTCTTTTGATATATAATTCCATCAAATCCTAACATATGATGTTTCAATTTCCAATATTTCCATCAATTTTCACATTATCTGTCTAAACCTAACAAATTTCCATCAAATCCTAACATATAATGTTCCAATAACGTGCCCCTGTCTAGATCTCATACAACTTTATTCATTAAGCACCAAAACTCTCAAAATTTCCAATCAAATTAACAAAACAAGCAAGTAAAATCACTCACAACACTGTCAGGAAATGGTGCATTCTTTCATCATAATCAAACAAAATCAGATCCCTAAATTTATCAACACTAAACACATCTAACAACAAATTTCAACTTTAAGATATAATAATTCTTCACGGAGATGATAAATTTTCAGATATAAGCTCAAAAGGAAGAGGATTCTTCTTCTAGATAGAAAGGTGGAGTGATTTTAGTACCTGTTCCCATTAAGAACGAAATTGTAACCACTGGAAATAGCTTCGCCTGTTGATCTCTGAGGATAAGGATAATGAAGCCAACATCGCTAATAACAAGTAAAAATTCTATTACTGCAACATCCACCACCACCACCACCACCACCTCCAGAACACCAACATCAATTGTTGTTATATCACCGCCACCACCATCACCTCCGGTGCAACAAACGTCCACCACCACCACCACAACCACCACAACAATAGCATTCACCAACACTTAATCTGAGCATATTAAGAATCCCAAGTTACTTATAATGAATCAAATATATACACCTAAATCAAATTCAAAACCTAAAACAACATAATCATACCCATTTCAATGATGAAAACAATGATCTTAAGTTGATTTTTAATATAAATATACACCAAAATCATGTCGGAAAATCTCTGAATCTGAAAATTTTAGTTTCTAGTCTAATTTTTTATTTCAAATATCTAAAATCAAAACCTAAAACATGATGACTCTTTCAAAGATCAATTAAAATTCGGCTCCAAATTTATCTATTAAGTGTCGATAAAACTACAAATCTGAATCATTGAATGTTCAACTAACCTTGGAAATTACTCTTATGATGAGGAATATAAACGGTTGACGATGATTATGAAGCTTGATTTTCGAATCTGAAATTGATTTATGACGAAGAAAATATTCCTTCAAAACCAGCGTCACCATCACAAGAAGTGAAGTATTAACTGTATGATTTACCATCAAAACCAGCGCCACCATCACAATCTCCTACATTTTAGTTCACCCCAGAATTGTTAACCAAAGTACAAAAATCAAACTTATGACTCAAAATTCACAAATGTTTTTAACAAACGAGTTATTCCTTCGTCAAAACACATAGAGATTCAACCCATCTTTAATTTCAGCTGCTCTTCGTCTTCTTACTAATGCTTTGATTCACGATTCTCATCTTTACTTAGCATATTTTCAGATCCAATAATTCATGACGATTTCCATCGCCTCTTCCTAAATTGATGATCTTTAAGAATTAACTGTTATCATCGATTTTAGGTTATTCAATCCAAATCCAGTTGATATCGAAAACAAATCTGATGTTGCTAATGCTTTAGATTTGATTGGAGAAGTTATTTTCTCGTTGATTCACTCGATATTTATTTGTAGTGAAGGGCCCGATGGAGGAGGAGGTGGTAGTGGTGGTGGTAGAGATGATGAAGACAAGGTGGTGGTGTCTGGAAAGAGACAACATAAAAATGTTTTAGATCCAAATGAAAAATAAAGATACTGATAGCCGATAGACATAGGAGGGTAAATTTGGAAACAAAAAAATAATTAATGGATCCCTGATGGGCCTATAGATAGAGAGGGGTATTTTTATTGCTTCATAAGGGTAATTTTGAAGCCCGTCAAAAAGAGTGTCATTTATATAATTCCCACATTAATGTTTCAAAATCCATATCGAACCAGTGAAAGCAATGGTCAGGTTTAATTGGTCCAACCAGTGGTTTAATCCAGTTTTACTAGAAGCCAATATAAAAACTATTTGGAAGACCCAAAGGTTGAAGGCGTGGAAAATTTAAGGGCGAGAAAGTTGTAATCGCTAAAACCAAACTAATGAATCTAGCTAGGTTCAGAGTACGCTCACAAGCAAATTCATTTGCGTAAATAAAGTAATTAAAAATGAATTAACAAAAATAAGTGATGATAATGTAAACACAAAATTGGTTAAAACGATCAAAATCAATAATTCCTTGGTGAAAAGGATATTTATATTTTGATACTGTTTTAAAGGATAAAAATGTAAAAATAACCAGGATGTAAACAGTTTTATCCTGCCCATTTTCAAATATTTTTTCTTATTTTTAATTTATATCAGGATGCATCCAGTTTCATCATTGCTATTTTTTAAGTTTAAGTCAGGATGAATCGGTTTCATCCTTGCTATTTTTTTGTTGTCCATTTCACCCATACTAATTTTTACTCGTCCATTTGAACGATGTTTTAAAATTATTTAGACAAATGACCTATTTTCTGTAATGTAAATGATGCTCAAAGCATAAATGACACGAGCGTTTAACATGGTTCAGGCATAGCCTATATCCACAGTGATAATTGTTAACCTGAGACACATTGGAACTGAAACAATTGACATGCCAATCATATTTTAAGACTTGAAGTGTGATGTCAATTCCCTTAAAATTTCTCACTGGCATAAAACATTTTCTCAACTTTTCAGACGTGAAGTATACTACGTTAACAGTTTAATTAAGCCCAAATTGGAGTTACTTAGCTTGAGAAATCACAGAAAAGTTGATATAATGAAGGAAAGGGTGTTCGACAATGATGAGTGTTCGACAATTTGGGCTTAAACTGTTACTTAACAAGGGTGTTTGAAATTTCTCACTGACAATTACGAGAAAAGTTAAATTAGATTCCTTCGAGGATAGTCTTACATTGACCTACTATCCGAAAAACAAGCAAAACATGCTTCAAAGCAAAACTGACCGCAAAACAATCACTTTGTAAATTAGAAGCATCAGTATAAGAGATAGTCAAATTCTTACCATTTCCAACAATCACCTTATCTTTTCCAACATAGTTAGAAGTATTTTGAAGAATATCCTTATCACCAGTCATGTGTATAGAAGCACCATAATCAGAAATCCAAGTTGTTGATGTAGAACTCCTAGAAGGATCTTCACATAAATCAGCTTAATTCATTTGCATACCACTAAAAGCCGATTCCACTTGACCCACATGAGAAGTAGACTTAGAATATGATCTTGGAGGTGGATGATAGCGAAAAAAGCACCTTGAAGCAAAATGGCATGTCTTCCTACAAATTTGACATTCAACTGTAGAAAAATCCACAAAATTTCTACTAGCAAATGCTCCATCGATGGATCTGCACTTGAACTAGTAGAACCATTACCACTCTTGAATGAAGTATTACTAGTGTTGGAAGAATTTCCTTGATTATGTTTAGGATTATTTTTATGCTTTCCATTCCTGTTACCAATATTACCATTTCTTCCATAGAAAGCTGTGGGACTATCCATAATGGTAGAATCTTGATTTTGATCACTAAGCCATTACTCATGATTTAATAGTCTAGCCTTCAACTCACCAAAAGAATAAGGATTTTCACGATTATGTGCTGAAATTCCAAATTTGTCATACCCTCTCCCTAATCCATTAAGAACATACATCATAACATCTATTTCTGAAACTCGATCATTGATAACAGCCAATGAATCGGTAATTGTCTTTAAATAATGCAAATAAGAACATATAGATTGAGAAACTTTTTTAATATTATGAAGTTGATTTCTTAACATATTTCGTTTAGCACCAAACTAAGATCTAAAGCTAGCTTCAAGATATGTCCAAATTTCTTGTGCAGAAGTCATACCAAGAACTTCACGAAACAGTTTAGAAATCTCGCTTTTAAACAACTAACCACAAATCGATCAGCTTTCTCCAGTGGGCCAATTTGGATTAAGAGTAAGAACACCATTGATAACAATTTGAGAAGGCGGTTCAATAAGTTCACCATTAACATGACCATAAAGATCAGTAGAAAACAGACTCAAATTGATCACGCCATAGTAAATTTTTTGTATGATCTAGCTTTAAAGATACGAAATTACCAATGTTGTTGAATGGCAAAGCAAAGTATCCAAGATTACCACGATTTATAGCAGTGCGGGGGGAATCGAATGTTGAACTTGCTCGATGTTTGGATCTTACACTTGAAGATGGTTGTGGAATTGTATTGTGTTGCTGTGTTTGATTATTCATTAAATTTCTAGTATTCGGCATTTGAAGAATGATGAAAACCAAAAATCAAGATTGCGATGAAAATCAAGATCCACAACAACAAAAAAAAGAAGAGAATGATGAATCAAACAAGTTGATTAATGATCATAAAATTGTTGTAAAAATATTTGATCAAGAGCAAGTGATGAATTCACTATTCTGTTTAGAAAAAAAATGTAGAATAATTGTTTACATAATTGACCTTGATCGGTTACCTCACTGATACCATGTAAAAGCTCAATGAAAATCAGGGGCGGATCTACATGCAGGCACACTCAGGCACATGCCCATGTTGAATTTCCTACTAATATTTTGCTCTAGTTTTCCTTTAATAAAAAAAGAAAAAGAAAATACTTTTAGATTTTTCTACCATTCGAAACTTCAAATTAAGTTTATTTTTTTCCTTATATAGGTAACAAAATAATTATTAATTAATGCATACAATATCTTTTCCTACAAAATAGGGAAAAATTAAAACTTTCTTTTGCTATGGGTCATCAGCTTAAACCAATCTATTAGGCCTCTACTATAAAGAAAAAAAGCTTTACCTTACTACCAAGTTAAGTTGTGCAATATCATTTCTTTTATTTACAAATTTTTTAAGAAAAGCTTGAATGTATATATGAACAAATCAACATTGAAGGTGAGACATCATCAACGCCGGGTTATTCAACGTGAATTAGTGAGTCATTGGCAACACATAGCAATTCAAGAAACAATTATCAAGATGAAGAATTACCACGGTCTCATATCCCAAACACATTTAAATCGTAAGTGAAATATTTTTAATTTATATATATAAATCCATAAAAAATAATTGATTAATAAATATAAAATAGGTTTTTTCAAGTTCAATATTTCTATTATATTTTATTAGTAAATCCAAATCGCTCTTCCTTACATACTAGATACATGATTCTTTGCGAGGACGAACTCGAAGCCATTTTGAAAGAGCATTTTCTAGAGTTAAAATTTTGAGGACTCGATTATGCAACCGGATACAAGATGATTGTATGAATAATTTTTTTTTTATTACATTGAGAAAGATGTCTTTGATGCTATAGACAATGAAGTTATCATACAACGATTCGAAAATACTAAAATTTGTAGGGGAAAAGTATGAAATATGTATTGACTTGGAAGTCATTAATAAAGTTTAAAAAATTCTATGAAGTGCCTCTACCAATATACGATCCTGGATCCGCCGTTGATGAAAATATGTGAATGTAAAGTTATTACATAGTTATGATCAGGTGAATTTCACAGACAAGGAGGAGAGGCATACTAACAGACAGAATCAAGTCAATAAGACTTGACTATACAGGACTTTTCCTAATAGGTACGGTAGGAGTTATCTTCTGTTCTCTGTCTTTGCTTGCTGGTGTTATCACTTCCGTCTTGTTACCTGCTACCGAGATCCTAGCTGTTATATTCTTCCACGAGAGTTTCAAAGATGAGAAAGGCATCACGTTGTTCCTCTCGCTCTGGGGTTTCATCTCTTCTACACGGAGTTCAAAGAAAGCAGGAAAGCAAAGAAGAATAAATCGCAGTTAGAGCAAGCCTCATTCTCCTCTCTGTCAAACGAACTTGCAGGAATTTCACAGTAGTATGCTCTGTTGTGGGAAATCTCAGGCTCCAGAGAGTCGATTAAGAGCACCACGTAATATTTAATCCATCCGAGCACGTATGCTTCTGCTTCATTATGGATCACCTGATACAGAGGTTACAAATTCAGTACCAGTATGGAGATCCAAACATCAAATTATGCACTGGAAGTACTACTCATGCTGGGTAAAAATATCAATAAAAATATTAAAAACGGAGAGGCATAAGAAATTAATGTTCTCTCCCTATATATCTCACCTTTGCCTAATTATATATTACTTTTACCTTCAAGGTTATGAAATTTTTACGAATATTTAAGGTGGCCTCAGCATACACTGATCCTTCATAGTCCATGTTTCGACGCGAGCAGCACACTAGAATAGTAGGGGTCCTGTATAATTATGCACTTAACAGTCAACAACACAACGGCATTCACCGAATAGGAAGTGAACTTTTTCTTAACAATAAAAATGGCGAATCTAGCAGTAAAGGACAAATGCGTTGCCATAATTAGGGAAGATGTCGAAACGGGTAAAATTAAAACCCCATAACATAAGCATATACATAATCTGATAAGCCAATAAAGAGGCCTATAGAATTGGGGTATACCAAATGAGACGAAATATGATCATTTTGAAGTAAAAGAGGTCACCCTTAACCAAATATTTTCAAAATGTCAAAATTGCCTTCTTTTAATTAACACTAAAATTTTGATTAGATTAATTAATTAAGTTTAAATTGATTGAATAGATTAAAACTTATGAATTTAAGTTATAAAATTTTGTTTTTGATTGAACTTTTGTGGGACGATTTTTGATGAATTTTTTTTTTTTTTTGAGAATATGTCTTGCAACGAAAATGAAGCACACAACCGAAACACTTCCAAAAAGGGGATTGCAAATCTGTTGTATGAAATCATACTCAAAATCAAAGGAGAAATCAACACTTTCAGTTCTGAAAGTATGAAAAGTCTGCAAGGTCGACGAATGAAGAACATGCCGACTATATTTGGCCGGCAAGATATTTAAATGAAGAACATGCCACTTTTTTTTGACACACAGGAGATGGATATTGAAAAATATTAGTCGGCAAGGTCTACAAAAAAAAAATCTCAATCCATTGTGAAAAATCATGTGAAAATACCCTGCCGACTTTATTTTTTTTGACACACAAGAGATGACTATTGAAAAATATTAGTCGGTAAGGTCTACCAAAAAAAACCTGCCGGCGGTTGAAAAATACCACGCCGGCTGTTGAAAATACCCTGTCGGCTATATTAGTCGGCTTAGGTCTTAAAAAATACCCTGCCAGCTGTTGAAAATTTTTACAGTCGCCGCCATGGCTGTTATGAAAAGTCGGCAAGATGTGCATGTTACGACCTTGCCGACCAAAAACACAGAAATCATAATTTTCAATTTCTAAACTAATATAACAATCAAATCACACAAGACAATGATGGGTTTGAGTTTAAATATCATTTATAGTCTTATTTTCGCTGGTAGAGTCAACAATGTTTTTGGAAAATCAAAGTTGAAGATTTTTATATGGCTTTGGTTGATGGAAGATGAAGATCAGAAGAGAAGATTAGAGTTGTTTAGTTTTTAAATTTTAGGGTTAATGAAATTAAGAAATGGGTTTATTTTTAAGATTTAATTATTTCAAGGGTGTTAAAATAAAATTAACCTTTTAATAATAACACATCATGTCCCTTTGATATTGGGTATACCCTAATTAATCTGGGTATACCCGAATCCTGCCAGGATATAAAAGGAAAAAAAGTATGTACAGTTGTTGATGGTGGTTTTTAGAAAAAGGGTAAAATTGTAAAACCCCAAATAACCTAATGTCACAGTGACACATTTATTAGAACATTTAATGCATGTAGTCAGTAATTAATGGGTTTTTTCTTTCAAATTAGGGTTACAATGGCAACTAGATTTTACTGCTTCGCAAACTTGGTTCACCAATTCAATCTACAACTACAAATACAATGCATCACTTCCTCTTTCTTTGAACCATATTTTTCATTTGGTTAATCTCTGAAGCCGCCTCGCCCAAACCCGATATGATTTGGTAATACGGGCTTCGGCTCGGCCAGCTCGTCTAATCCCGACATGATTTGGTAAAGTTCGGCTTCTCCCTCGCCTCACCCGATTTCATTTGGTAAAAGCTCGGCTTCATCACGCTTCCCCATCCCAATTTGATCCCCATGCATTAAACCATCTTATTCTTTTTAACAAAATTGGCATGCCATAAATTTTTGATCACATAAAGATAACAAATATTACAACCACGCTATATGTGGTTCGGTATTTTTCATGGTGAAGGAGAAATGCAGCCAAAATATACTCCCAAACATCAAGAGGATCAAACTGTTAACGCTAGACAGATTATCAAGAGAAAACAGTACGCAAGCCAGAGCAAAGAGATAACATATGGTGGCCTACTCCACAGAAGAAGGTTAGAAGCCTCTGACTTAGCGTTAACAGTTCAAAGACTCCACAAACTACTGAGGAGGCAAAAAGGCTTCTTAGATGATTTGCAGGAAGTATATAAAGACATGGAAGAAATCTTAACTCCGATCAAACAAATGTAACACTGACATAATTTATGGCAAACACTAACTGAGGGATAGGAAGTTTACACCGCCACTGAAGCTCAGGTGATGTAAGTTCAATTTTAGAGCAAATTCATCCTCACGGAGTAAGCACAGCTGATGCAAAGGTGCAGTTGAATGTTAACAACAACAATTTTGGAAAAAATTACTAATGACCAGAAAATGACCCTGGCAATTTCGGAAACTTCTAGGCTTAAATGGACAAATACAAACAAAAAATATAGTCTCAAACGACATTCAAAAAGTGCAAGAGCATACTTTCACTTTCCAAAACCATTGTATCCCGGCCTTACAGATTTGAAATAAACCTACTAAGTTTGATTCGATTCAATTCAACTGTAACTCAACTTAAGCTAAATAGGGAAAAGGAGAAAAATAGATGACCAAAAGGAAAATCTGAATCAAGTGAATGGATACCTAGCTTTCTCCGCTTACTGGTCACCAGGAAGAGTTTTGATGATGTCAGAATCACCTGGGTTAACAAAACAGGGAAAGAAGTATAAGGCAAAAGAAAAAGATCCAGTAAACACTTGGAATTGAATAAAAAGGATATTTCTGTCTCACCTGGATCGATGATACTTAGGCATGATCCACAAGCTGTTCCCAAGTCGACATTGTCTGAAACAACCCAGAAGGACAAAAATATATAAGCAGCGTGAAAGATATAGAATCGGCACCAATAAAAAGAGATAGATCGGGAAGAAACAACTCCAAGGAGACGTTATCAGTCATTTGTTAAGACTTTATTCAAACAACAATAAAAGTTCATCAAAATTGCACGCACCCAAACTAACTCAAAAGGAATGGAAAATAAAAATAAACAACTTACAAATACGAAAATGAATAAGAGCAACAAAATTAGAAAACTTCAGCACACATTATTAGATTACAACTGTATACCCTGACAATGAAGGAAACATGCATCTCTGCAAAAGATTGTTAATGGTAACTGACTGTTGAAAAAAACAAATCAGGCTCATTTTTGCTTCTTCGGGGCATTCTTCCCAAAAACTAAAGCTTAACTGTTTAAATGTATTGTTTCACCAAGGGGATATCTATTTACCATATCCAATGTTAACATGTCAGGCTTGGCCATTTATATAAGATATTCTTAAACTCCATCTAATCAAATGAAGGTTTTCTATAGTTGTATTGTACATTACAAACACATAGACAACAGACAACAGACAACACCAAAATACCAATTAATACCGAACAGTCGCAAAAAAAAAGAACAAATACAATGTACATGTAGACAACAAAAAATCAGATAGAATACTTACTCCCATTGAAATAGTGAACTCCAACCTTGGCAAGCATAGCATAGTACTCAATCTCAGATTTTCTCAAGGGAGGACAGTTGTTTGAGATAATTATGAGCTTTGCTGCAAGAAATTACTATTAAATCAGTAACCCTAATCCTCAAAACAAAAATATTTTCAATAAAACAAAAAAAAACACCGAAAATCACATGAAAAGTGAATAAAGGGATAATTACAGTTGGAGCTCCTGAGAGTCCTGAGGACTGTTTTGTAACCAAGGGTGTACTTCCCACTCTTCATCACAAGAGCAAGTCTGTTGTTAATACTCTCATGAGTCTTCTTCTGCGAAAATCAACCAAAACAAATATAGATCCAAATCAATCAAACCCTGAAACATAAACAGAAAAACCTAAAATGCGGGAAAGGGAAGAATATTTCTTTTCGTACCATTTTCTTTGCGACCACCATCTTTGCTTACTTCAAGAGAAACGGAAACGGAAATGGAGATTTAGATTGTTACTTCTCTGAAGCCGGCAGAGTGAATCTATAATAATGGAAAAAAGAAAAGAGACTGAATATGGTTTTAGGGTTTATAATGGAACCCTGGTTGCATCAGTATTCCATTGGGCGCTTCGTCAAAAATGTAGGAGGAGCAAATCCCATTTGCATACCTGTTAACATGCGAGTTTTCTCTGTAATCATCTAAATAACTCTTGGACTACTATTTACAATGGCATATGTATTTGGATAGAGTCGCAAAGTTGAATTTCAACCTCAAAGCAATCAAGTATGTATAAGAGATCAAACAACAAAGAAAATATTAATGTGTCAAATGTTACGATAAAATGTTTTCCTAAAGCACTCCCAGTCAACAACTGTATAAAACCCAAAAAAGCTCCAGCAAGTACTATCAACCCAAACATAACATTTCCTTAAAAACCAAAACTGTATCCACCACCATCATCTAACACTACTATAAGCAATTGAACCTCTAGCTTCAACCAAAAGCAAGAAGACATCTACAACAACAACACCAAGACCACAATCAACTTAAATAACAACACCATCACCTGAAACTAATAAACTACAACAAAAAAAAAAATGTTGGATAGAAAAGCTTACCAATGTACACGAAATGTTCTCATCTGCAAGAAATTTAGATAAAGAGAATGAATAGTTTGATCTATAACCTCTCCTCCATGCTCTCTTTAAAATCACCATCACTTCGGCTTCTATGGAATTCCCCAGAGAATTAAGGTTAGCTCGTTTAGGTAACAAAAAAAAACAAAGAGAAATCAGCAT
Organism: Papaver bracteatum; assembly: GCA_023529315.1. Lineage (NCBI taxonomy): Eukaryota > Viridiplantae > Streptophyta > Magnoliopsida > Ranunculales > Papaveraceae > Papaver > Papaver bracteatum. Next base: position 242,425 of record JAJJWX010005189.1, on the reverse strand, counting down.
GCTAAAAAAAAAGATCCCTAGGTGCTGTTAAAATATATATTTATAGGATATCATATGCATACAATGGTACAACGAAAGATCAAATTCATATCAAATGCACGAATTAATCTTAAATTAAAACTAAAAATATGCTTCATCCTTTACCTGAATGTTACCATAATGATGCATGTGAGCTCCTTTCTCCAGATGAAACTCCATATGAAATTAACAGTGATAGTGAATCTATGGATTAGAGAGCAAAATAAAAATTAAAAAAAAAAAAAAAAAGAGCAAACCCTATTCTTTGTATGATCGGATTTGATAACCCACGCCTACGAAATCAAAAACCAAAATAATATAATGAACAAAAAAAATTATAGAACCACACCTACAAAACAACAAATCATAGAAACCCATATCAAAGAAGAAGTAATCCTAACCTTCGGAGTCGAGAATGGGGAAGAAGTAGGAAGACACAATCATGTAAATAAATCTTTTCCAGCTCAAGATAACCTCAAGATATTTGTATAACCTTAGGGTTTTTTTCCTAAAGAGAGAACTTACGGTTTGTTTCACGGGTTTTTTTTTCCTCTCCGGAAGTTTACGTTCTTCTGTATAACCTCAGGATATTTGTAAAAGAGATTTTCACCGGATTTGTTTCACCGAAATCGCACCTGTAAATAAACCGAACAAAGAATAATTAAAAGAAAAAAATCAACGATAAGAACACAGTATACAGAGAGAAAAAAGGAGGAGGAGGAATAAAGAGAGAACTGAGAGAAGAAAGGAAGCGTCCGGAAAAAAATAAGTTATGGTTTCGATTAGGTTTAGGTCTGCTACTCAAAAACTTAGGGTTTGGTTTGTGTTTTTTTTGGTTTTATATTTTGTGGCCGAAATTTGTGTGGGAATTCCTCTTTTTTCTCCCTTTTTTTTCTCTTATTTGAGGAAAAGTGTAATGGAGCAATTTTGTGTGAGGGTGAGGGTTATCGTTCAACGTTGAGCCTAAGGACCTTAGGCTTTTAAAGGAGGTAGATGGCAAGTCATTCCAGCCACACCTAATTCCCCCAATTCCCCTCCGTGCCAATGGCAAGTCATGCCAGCCACAGCTACCCAAGCTAGATGCGCCATGCCAAACACACTCTGCCTTGGCCCTAGCTATGCTAGTTACACCAACCTCGCCAAAGCATGCCAAATATGCTAGCCGCACCCCTGTGCCAACGGCAAATCATGCCAGCCACACCAAACGCGCCAAAGCATGCCAACCATACTAGCCGTACCTCTGTGCCAATGGAAAATCATGCAAGCCACACCTATCCCAAGCTAGACGCGCCATGCCAAACACACTTTTCCTTGGCCCTAGCTATGCTAGTCACACCAACCGCTCCATTTATACAAACCTGATAAAAAGCAGCCGTATTGCTGGAGCATATTTAATAAAAAAAAATTGATCTAGTCATAATCCAAAACTAGAACCAATTACAAAAATCTTAAATTATAAATCCAATGTGATAGAACCGGCTAAAGAAATTCAAAGTTTTGATAATAATGAATTTGTTACCAAATAAACATTTTATTAAACGGTGTTCAATGCACATACAATACAATCAAATTTCCTAATTTTAAAATCTTTAAAAACTTGGAACACTTACGTATAAAGATAATACTCAATCCTCAATTTTCTACAAACTTAACTAGAAAACACCATAAAATACCCCATACAATTTGGTAGCATTTTTATTCGCACCACTTCACCATTTGTGCCTTCATTTGTTACCAACTCGCTAATTCAGCGTCAGTGTTCTGATAAGGTGACAAAAAACTATACTGCTTGTAGAAATCAAATTATTTATAGTACTAAAACATTGAGAGTCAAGTTGACTATATACAAGAAAATTACCTTCGACATGGTGAGGTAAATCGAAATTCTCACCGCGACATCTATGAGAGGAAACCAAATAAAAGAAAAAGATAAAGCGTAAGATAAACGACCACAAAAACCACACCAGTACTTTTTTGCAAGTGGTTTAGTTTTGTGTTTATTCGTCATTGCCTCGACAGCTTGTTTGGACCTTGAAAACCAACAAATATGGCATCAGATCTCAAGCCGGCCATATGACACTTTATTCAAACACATTACAAAAAAAGAAAATATCAGGTGCATATTTTATTTCCATAATAGAAAATCTTACAAGTTTCGATTTATGCAAGCTATTTATATACTTTATCTTATATAGGAAAGACATGTTTATAAAACCTGTTCATTTGGGTAAGCTAAGATAGAAACCAAAAAAATACGGCTCTATCAATCGCTAACCAAATGCTGTACATTATAGCTACAAGCTAAATTCATTTCAAATGATTAACATTTAATTATGATGAACCAAATGGGTGGCAAGCCTCCAAGGGTGGAAACCAAACAGAATGAACATGAATTAGAACATAGAAAACCATTATACTTCCTCAAACTACTATCAACATGCATAACAGTTAGCCTACATTTTTGAGAAAGTAGTAATATTTCAATTTTGTGCAAGGAAAATCGGTATATGGCCTACATTTTAAGAAAGAAACTAACATGGCTATTGGTATACAATTAGGCATAGGATTTTCATGAACATATTGTATCTGGAAATGAAAACAGTATGCTGTGTAAAAGGTAAGAGAGTGAAGCCTTACACACAATACAATCCATTTAGTTATATGGTTGTGGCCCTGATTACAAGAGCTCTTCGAATTCTGCCGCTAGGATTTCGCTTGGCTACAAATAAAGACAAAAATAAAACATGTAAAAGTCAAATTATCATGCTCAAATTGAACCCCATATCAGCAATACACACCAACCAAAATCTAAAAATTTCAATTTTTCTGTATTCCAATCAAAAGAAATTCAATACATGTTCCCATATCGTAGTACTTCCTAACCGTCCTATTAAATCGATGTTCCATTTCATCGATCTTCCTATAATTTTTACAAGAGAACTCAAAATTACCTAGAGTGAAACCTATAAAAATTTGCAGAATTCTAACGGTGGAAATCACGAGATACCAGGCATTCTTTGATTCTGTCTAAGGAAAAAATCTGTAGTGGCAGTCAATGTTTCGAGGAAAATGGGGTTCTACCCATTTCAATCCTTAAGAAATTTGTACAGGATATTAATAAGGTTATAAATAGATGCATACCAAAAATTTAGAAATATCTAATGGTTACATTCATCAGATCAGAGCGATATCCATTTCAATTAATGTTACTGCGAAAGAAAATAGTCAATTCCATTGATTGTTACGAGGGGATTACCGGAGTCCGATGAACCTAAAAATTGAACCAAAGGTACCTGACATACTCAACTTCAACACAACCAAAATTCATAGGAATCCAAATTGGAAAATTATAATGACAGTCATATGCAAGTCATGTTTACGTGAGTTTGATTCTCAAAAAGTCATGTAGTTTAATCGAAAATTAATGCCCAAATACTTACAACTATCCAAACCATGGATGGGTGTTCTCAACTAACATTAGTGGTCAGTAAAAAGGCAAAAACGAATTTAACCTAGCTGCAACATAATAGAAGGAAACTATCATCATAACTTAAGCATAAAAAGAACGAAAGCAAACCTTAATAATCTGAATGGCAACGAATGCAACCTGCACAAAGCAAAGAACACATAGTTCTTCCCATTGACATTCTCAAGGATAGGTCTGTATAACAAGAAATCTTAGTTAGCCCAACAGTAACAAAATATAAATTTTGGAGATGAGATGTTGAGTGTTTTCACAACAGTGTGGTGGTGGATGGAAGGTTAGATAAAATTTAAAAATATCCTCTCCTCAATTTTTATCAAGCAAGTAGAGTGCAGGATTGTCTTGGTCTAAATATGTCCTTTGCTAAATGTTTCGGCCCCTTTTATAGCTAATTCTCCCCCGCAAACACAAATCACATAGAGACACTAATAAAATGAACACTTCAAATCCATAACTTAGCTAATTGTCCCACCGCTAATTGTCCCCCGCAAACACTTTAAACCCATAACTTAGAGGAGTAAAATAGAAAGCCCATACAAAAAATCGAGTGACTACTAACAAAATGAACACTTCAAATCAATCAAAAATACCAAGATCCATACATCTAAACTCGAATAGGCAAAAAAAAAAAATTAATTAATTAAAGACACTAATTCGAGAAATTAAAATCGATAAAGTAAGAATGATTGTATACCTTACGAGTAATAGCATCAACATCATCTTCACCATCCTAAAATTAAAATATGTTCTTCACTACAAAACCCAAAAATTCAAAAATTAGATGGTGACAATCATACCAAATATCGTAAACGACTAAAGATATTGGGGGAATTAAATACTATTTAACCTTCAAAAAGAAAAGCCCTCGATTTCAGATCTATTAGGTGAGTAGATTGATTTGATTAATGGGTTCTAGCCTTCTAGCGTTTGTCTTTCTCTTTCCGAGATCACTATGGAGAGTTGAGATTGAATATTTTTGTTCTTTCGAGACTTATAGCAGAATGGTTGTCCGAGAAATGAATATATGAGAGATGAAAACAAAGATAAGTTTCCTCAGTTTTTTAAGATAAAAAGAAATAACAGAGAGAGATATGGGGTGTAAGGTGCAGCGCTTTCGTGGTTTTTTAAAAATAAAAGAAATAATGAGAGATATGGTATGTAGCGCCTAAGTAGGAAAATAGGACCAAGGAAACTAGTTTCTACTAAGTCTTAATTGTACCTTCAGAAGATCGCTTTGTTCATTAAATTACCTCTTTAAATATAACTATTCACAGAGGACCACGGATTTCTCAATAAAACATCCGTCTGAAGCCTAAATTATAAAGAAATCACGCCAAATCATGCCAAATATGCTAGCCGCACCCTGTGCAACGGGAAATCATGCCACCACACCAAACGCGCCAAAGCATGCCAACCATGCTAGCCGCACCTCCAAACCAATGGAAAATCATGTCATCCATACCTATCCCAAGCTAGCCGCGCCAAGCCAAACGCACTTGCTTGGCCCTAGCTATGCTAGTCACACCAACCGCGCCAAAGCATGCCAAATATGCAAGCCGCACCCACAAAGCAAACGGCAAATCATGCCAGCCACACCTAGCCCAAGCTATCCGCGCCTTGGCAAACACACTTTGCATTGGCCCTAGCTATGCTAGCCACTTTCCTTACCAAGCCGCTATGCCATTGGCACATGCCAAAGTAGCGCCCGCGCCCTTGGCTTGCAAACCGTGCAACCTAGGCCAATATGGCCGTGTGTGCCATTGGCACATGCCAACACGCACCGCTAGCCACTTTCCAAGCCACTATTCCATTGGCACATGCAAAAGTAGCGCCATCGGCCTTGGCTTGCAAATCTTGCAACCTAGGCCAATATGGCCGTGCGTGCCATTGGCACATGCCAACACGCATTGCTAGCCACTTTTCAAGCCGATATTCCATTGGAACATGCCAAAGTAGCGTCTACGCCCTAGGCTTACAAATCGTGCAACCTAGGCCAATAGGGCCGTGCGTGCCATTGGCACATGCCAACACGCACCTCTAGCCACTTTCCAAGCCGTTATGCCATTGGCACATGCCAAAGTAGCGCCCGCGCCCTAGGTTTCTAAACCGTGCAACCTAGGCCCAAGTGGACGTGCGTTCCATTGGCACATGCCAACACGCACCACTAGCATCTTTCCTTACCAAGCCGCTATGCCATACGCTCCCCTAGCAGCTTTGTCATTGCCACATGCACTCAAAGTGCAACCCGCGACCAAGAATTTCCGCACATTCCATTGGCACATGCCACACGCTCCCCTAGAATCTTTGGCATTGCCACTTGTACTCAAAGTGCAACTCGCGGCCAAGGCATCCCGCACATGCCATTGGCACATGCCACACGCTCCCCTATAAGCTTTGGCATTGTCACTTACACTCAAAGTTTAACTTGCGTTCAAGGCATTTCGTGCATGCCATACGCTCCCCTAGCATCCTGGCATTGCCACTTGGACCCAAAGTGCAACCAACTCTCGAGACATCAACACAAACTGGGGGATGCTTTCTCAGAGTTTTGGTTTGGCGGTCACAGCATGCAGCGTACACTACGCTCGTATTAAGAAAGTGTGTAAAGGAATAAAAGCGGTCAATTATATTAAATGGGGAAATAAAGGTGAAAACGTTTTCACTCTTAAACACGCCGGTTACCACCTCCTCCAATTTAACTACTATTTATTTTCCTTCCTTAACGAGGCCAGGGTACGTTTCAATCTCAACTTGTAAATAGGTCTCACCTATTTCTACCAGACAACAAGTCTCGGTCAGGAGATATACAACACTCTCAGAAAGGAAACTTTGCAATCTCTCCCAAAAAATCTTCCATCTCTTGCAAGATTCCTAAGCTTCCACTTTTATGATACAAGTCGAGACGCTACCTTTCCAGAACTATTCTGGTCTCAACACCTTTCTTCGCTTCCCTCCCTAAATCAACCCTTCTCCTCCACTTTGTGACCGAAGCAAGTCTGTAACAGCCATTTCTTGGTTTAGGCTGGACTTGTATAGATTGATCTCTCGAACCTAAAAAGTGCTCAACGTGCAGCACATTTGTTTAGGGTTTAAACCAGTTTCTCACTCACCCACAGAATTGACCGAAATCGGCAGAAATGATTTTTACTGATAAACAACAGTGTAATTACAAGGTCAAAAGACCATCAAACTAAGGTCAAGCTATGAAAAATTAAGGATATATAAGCCAAGGTCAAGCTATGAAAAGAGTTTTTGTGATGGCGAAGAGTTTTTCGTCTTGGCCATTATTGATACGGCTGTGTTTGAGGAGAAATTTAGAAATCCATAGGGGAAGAATTAAGATTTGCCAGCCTGCTGTCACTAGCCAACTCGAAAACCATATTCGTTTACCACCTTGAATGAAGTATAGGCGGAGTATTAGTGGAACACTAGTGTTTCCAATAGCTAACAAGATGCAGTAGAACAATAGTAGGTATGTGTTCATGTTCATCCTAAGTGATTATGGTTATAGCAGTGGAATACATGTACTCCAAGTAGGGGTGTAAAACATGCCGCCCGGCACAACCCATCCCCTGAAGTCATGTGCTTAGCGTGCTATGCTGGACTGTGCCAGAGACTCAGACGTGATATGCCGTGCTGAATGGCATGCCGTGTTGTGTTGTGCCAGAAAAATAAATGTGTTTTGCAGTGTTGTGCTGTCCTAGCACACTTATTTTATGTTTTCCAAAATAAGTATTTTTGAGATATTTTAGTTAGTACATGTACTATTATAGAAATAAATTAGCATAACGAAAATAATATGTCAGAAATTGGGTAAAAAATGATTTTTTTGTGAACTATGCATCAAATGTGATGTATTGTGTAGTATTTTACGCTTGACGTGGCGTACTTTCTTTGCGTGCCTCATGTTATGCCGTGCTGATGTGCCTATTTGTACTGCATATCATATCACATTAAACATACATGTTGTTCCCATGTTGGGCCGGTCACGTGTTGTGCCGTGATGTGTTCAAATTTTAACGTGCTGGCCCGTCCCAACTTACACCTCTAACTCCAAGATTATAAATGTTGCGGGTATGTTGCAGTCTTTTAGAGGTGTAAATTGGGATGTGCTAGCATGAGCATAGCCCAGCACAGCACGCTAAAAGTTGAGCACAGCTCAGCTCATCACGTTAGCTAAATGGGACGTGTTGGGTTTGACTAATTGGCACAGTAGTCTAGCACATCACGCGGCACGGATTAGCATGTGCCACGGCACATCACAGCACGTTAAAAAATCACATCATAATATGAATAAAATACTACAAAACATGGCATAATACATCACACTTTGTGTCTATTCGGGAATTTACACAAAAGTGTGACTGAAAAGTGGGGAAATTCCAAAAGTGTGACCAAATTTGAAATCCTTCCAAAAGTGTTACCATGACCGGTCAACGGACATATATGCCCTAGTCTTTTACGGAAATACTAGATTTTGTCCTCAGATGTCCACATATCGGGTAAGGATGTGTACACACTGCGTAAGGATGTGTACATATCGGGCACTGATACCCCACCATGAATAGTGTTCGATGTGTAGATATTGTATGTAGACATCCAGAATCTAGGCATAATCATATGTTGGATAAATGTAGACATCCATTTTCCGATGTCTAGACATCTGACATATTCATAAAATATGTGGACATCAGGCCATAATTATGTGGACATCAGCTATAATGTGTAGACATCAACTATAAATATGTGGACATAAGGCTATAATGTGTAGACATCGGGCTATAAAAGGGTATCTTGGGTATTAGGTAAAATAAGTCACACTTTTGGAAGATATTCGGGATCAGTCACACTTTTGGAATTTCTTGACTTTTCAATCACACTTTTAGGCATTTCTAGTGTCCTATTTCACACAAAAAAAAAAACCCTTTATTGTAGCCGATTATTGACATTTTACTATCGTTATGTTAACTTATTTCTATAATAACACATATAATACCTAAATATTTGGAAAACATTTATATTGGAAAATATAAAATAAGTGTGCCTGGCACAGCACAACACAACACTTTTATTTCTCTGGCACATCCCAGCCCATCACGGCACAACACAACACGTCATAATCTCCGACACAACACAGCACGGCACATAGCACGCTAAGCACGTGATTTCATGGGCTGTGCTGTGCTGGGCCGACACGTTTTACACCTCCACAGTCTTTGAAGACTCAATTTTATTTTTTATTTTAGAATCAATCAACATGGTCTTTGAATTGTATTGATTAAGAGCATCCGTAGTGGGCGAGTAAAACCCAGAGTATCGATCAAACACCAGACTAAGTGGAGCATGAGTATCGATCAAAGACCAGACTAAAACCAAAAACCAGACCATATTTGGTCTTTGGTTTGGTTTTAGTCGGGCGTAGATTAACGTTACTGTTAGTAAGGTAAAATTCCTTCTACCCCAAACACAGAATTTTGTGATGCTGTTGTTTGGAATCGATCGCTGCTTCAATCTTCAAGTAATTTCTGGATAAAGGAGAAGGGGGGGTACCTGAAAAAAAAACCTCCGATGCTAAAGTCAGAATAGGATTTTTCTAACATGTATTTTTGGTATGAAGATTGCTTACCTTTTTAGTTTTATAACCGTCTATTTATACCCATGAATTTCCGTTTTAATTCCTTTGGTTTTATAGCATATGTTGAATGCCATAACTGGCCCCTGCATGCCTCCCAGTAATTACAGGCATTGACTGGTCCTGCATGCCGCATGCGATAATTGGCCATCTTTGATGACTGCATGGCTGTTGGAATGCTCTAGAAGCAAAGTTTACAGTGGGCCACAGAAATCCGTTGGGCGAACATATTGGGGCGGAATGATCAGGGACTATGGAACCTAAACAACACCGTTTTCTGCTGAATACTTGACTAGGAAATTAATCGCCCATTCATCGGCAATTAATCGGTATGTAATCGTGGCCCCTTGTAAGTAGCCGATTAATCGGCGATTGCCGCTCAAATTTTCCGTCGACCATTTAATCGCCGCTTAATCTACGATAATCGACGAATATTTTTTATAATCGCGATTAGTCGCCATAGAATCGGCGATTGTCGCTCGTGCTGGCCGCCGGGTTGAGCCGCAGGCGGCAACCTGCTGCTGTGTTTCTACTGCCGTTAGGAATATTCCGACATTATCTGGAATATGCTGACGCCGTTACTAATGGCGTTAAATCTAACCGAAGATGCTGATGCCGTTAACATTTAACGGAATATGCTATGTATATACCAACGTCGTTATTGACGGCGTTAATTTTAACGGAAGTGCTGTCTGCTTACCTGTTTGACGAGTCACGCGCCGCGTCATCAATTCTGCTGATGTGGCACCCTGCTCTGCTGACAGGGAGACTGCCACGTTATCAGTTATGCTGATGTGGCACGCGTTTTGCTGACATGGCTCGTGCTTTGCTGATGTGTCACCTCGCAATGTCAGCGCCTATGCTGACGTGGAACTGTTTTGCTGATGTGGCATATGCCACGTCATCGTCCAATGCTGACGTGTCCATGCTTAGGTGACGTGTCCCCCTGCCACGTTATTGTCCCTGCTTAGGTGGCACTTGTCTAGCCTTAATTTGGGTATTTTGCACATGGGGTGCCTTGTAAGGCATAGTGAGCTATACTTGGGTAAACAAGGGGAGTCCCTTAGGCCCAATGAACCCTCATTTACTAATAGTATGAGCTTTGTTTGCCCAGGCTAGACCATTAATTTGTGTAAATTATTAGGGGTACAAACATCGCCCCCTCTTAATCCATAACCTGTTATGGGTTAAGAAGTTCGGGTTCCCCTATGATTTTGAATTTTTCCGGAGTGTTACATAACCCGCCCCCGAGCGTGTTGTTCGGGGTATTACGCAACTGGCCCCCAGTATGTTTGTGTCATGCTGCTCAATGCTCGCGCATGGGTGCACCTCCCCACTGCATTTTGCTCGCGCATGGAATGAAAAGTTGAGTTTTTCTGCTATCTTGAATTTGCACAAAGGGCCAATCCCGCTATTCAAGATGCGCGCAGAGTTTGTGACGTACACATTTCACGTGCCTGGACAGATGAAAATGTTTGCCACATTTGTTGTTGTCCCGCTTGATGGGGATAAAATTGAGATAGGGTAAAAATGCTCGAACTGCGCACTCACCCTATCTGCGAGGTGTCAGAGACGTTGCTGACAGCAAACTCAAACTGTACTATTTCGAATAAAAAAATTGATAGAGTATGGAATACCAAAATAATTGCTGAATTGAATTTCTGAATTGAAATAACAAGTTAAATACCTACTGCTTCAACGACAACTGCCTCATTAAAACCTTTGAGTGGAAAACCTAGTGGGATAAAACCATCAAAAAGGAAAAAGAGTGCAGCACAGCAGGATTTGAATCTACTCCTAATGGTAAAACTTCTTCAAGTGGAACGAATTCCACGGCTTCCAAGGCTTTGAATCCTCTTTTCCATCGAGGTTTCCCAAGTAGTAGGATCCTCGAGATGCTGGCCTATCCACTATGTAAGGACCTTCCCAGTTTTCTCCGAGCTTGCGACAGTTCGGTTCCATTGTGGCCGCTCTGGTTTTTTTTAAGACATATTCCCCTGGCTTGAATGACCGTTCTCTGACTTTGCGATCATAACTCAGCTTGATTTCCTACTGGTAACAAACTAACTGCTGCAAGGTTGTATCTCTTTGTTCTTCCAGCAACTCTTTATCTTGAGCTAGGATGCTGTCGTTTTTCCCTGATTTGATAGCACGAGTTTTGGTAGTCTTGAGTTGCACTTCGGTGGGTTTGACTGCCTCCGTCCCATACGCCAACGTAAATGGCGAAAACCGAGTGGACCTTTTTGGGGTTGTTCGGTAGGACCATAAGACTCCAAGGAATTCTTCGGTCCATTTTCCCTTCGCCTTCTCTAACCATTTCTTGAGATTGTCCATAATAACGCGGTTGGTCGCTTCTGCCTGCCCGTTGCTCTGTGCAAAGTAAGGAGACGAGAAATTGTGGCGAATATTCAGGCCCTTGCAGAAATCTTTGATTACACCAGAATCAAACTGCTTCCCATTGTCTGATATTATCGCGTCACGGGATTCCAAACCTGCAGATTTATATTCTCCCATATGAACCTTTTCACATCATGTCTGGTAACGTGTACTAGTGCCACTGTTTCAACCCACTTGGTGAAATAGTCGGTAGCAGGCACTGAAAACTGGGTGCTACTGGGTGAAATAGTCGGTAGCGTGTACTAATACGAACCTAACGCCCCCAGGAGCTTTGGGAAGCGGTCCGACGATGTCTAATCCCCACATAGAGAATGGCCAGGGACTGAAAACTGGGTGCAACTCGTTGGCTGGCCTTTTCGTAATTGATGCGTGTTCTTGGCATGGCACACATTTTTGCACATATTCCTTAGCATCCTTCTGCATATACGGCCAGAAATATCCCTGGGTAAGAACTCTGTGTGCGAGGTTGTGCCCTCCAGAGTGGCTGCCACATATTCCTTCATGAGCTTCAGCCAATATCAGCTGTCCTTCCTCGGCTGATACACATCGCAAAAATGGCTCCAAAGCTACAAGTTTACGGTACAACATCCCTTCGATTATTGAGTATCTCCATGAATCCTTTTTCACCTTTGAAGCAAGTTTCTCATCTTCAGGGAGTTCACCAGTTGTCAGGTACTGGATGTAAGGTTGACGTCAGTCTGCAATGTTTTCAACATGATCTCCTGAATTATCTGTCACTGGACTATCAATATCCATATTTCTGTCGATGTTCTCCGTTTCCCCCTGAGCTGATGTAGCTGCCCTCTCGCCCCCACTAGCATGTTCGAAAGCCAGAACAGAATGGCTGTCGGAGATGCTAGGTAACTCTTGGAAATCTACTACAAAGAATCTGGCTGTATCTATTGGCACTGCGGAAGACAGATATGCCAAAGCATATGCGTGCATGTTCTCTAATCGTGGTCGCTTCCAATAGAGAATCGGTCGAACTCATTTGCCATCCCTTTCATATGGTCCAAATACAATGCCATTCTCTCCTCTTTTGCTCTATAGGTTCACAGAAATTGGTTAACTACTAACATGGAGTCAGTAACCAACTTCACGTTCTTCGCATCTAACTGCCTGGTAGCTTTTAAACCAATAATCGCAGCTCCATATTCAGCCTCATTGTTTGATGCTTGGAAACCCATCCTGGTCGCTTTCTCGATTCTCGAACCTTCGGGAGTAAGGATTACGCATCCAACTCCAGCACCACTAACGTTTGAAGACCCATCAGTAAATACGGTCCATAATGGTTCTGGTGTATCGATCTCCATTGAATAATCGCCCCCAGTCTGATCAGTGACTGGCTCAGTGGGTCTGAACAACTCCTCTTCTTCTCCAGCAACCGTTTCTATATCGTCCACCGGAAAATATGCTAGCAGTGCAGCCAGTGCGTGTCCTTTTTCTGCAGTTCTGGTTTCGTACTTGATCTCATATGCCCCAAGGAAATTTGACCATATGGCTAGTCGACTGGAATCATCAGCACGTTCCAGGATTCGCTTCAGTGGGTATTCCGAGTATACTACGATCTGCCTTCCTTGGAAATAAGGCTTTAGGCGACGAGATGCATGCAACAGTGCAAGTGCTATCTTCTCAATTTTCTTGTACCGTGTTTCGCCCCGTCAAGGATTTCCATCGACAAAGTAAACAGGCTTCTCATATGGATCCGTAACAAACAAAGACCAAGCACTCACAACGTTCTCATTGCAGCCAGATAAACTCCAATAGGTTGTCCAGCTTTTGGACTCACCAAAACCGGTGGGGTTGACAAATACTGCTTTATCTCATGAAAAGCCCTTTCGCACTCAACCGTCCAACCAAAATTCACCGCTTTCTTCAAAACATCAAAGAATGGCTTGAATCGATCCGACGAGCGTGAAATGAAACGGTTCAAGGCTGCCAATCGTCCTGCTAGCTTTTGGACTTCCTTTTTCGTTCTTTGGGATGGCATTTCTCTGATGGCTCTGATTTGATTTGGATTTGCCTCGATTCCTCTGTGTGTCATCAAGTATCCAAGGAATTTTCCTGATGACAGCCTGAATGAACATTTTGCTGGATTGAGCATCATACGATATTTCCTTAAGATATCGAATGTCTTTTGCAGATCAAGAAAATGCGATTCTTTTTTCTGATATTTCACCACCATATCATCGATGTATACCTCCATCGACTTCCCGACCAGATCCTTGAACATATGGTCCACCAAGTGCTGGTAGGTTGCCCATGCGTTCTTTAGCCCGAACGGCATTTCAGTATAGCAGTAAACTCCCCTGTCAGTCACGAACACAATATGCTCTTGATCGTCCTCGAACAAAGGTATTTGATTATACCCAGAAAAACCGTCCATGAATGACAATCTTTCAAACCCTGCGATTTTATCCACCAAATCTCTTATCATTGGTAGCGGGTACGGATCACTCGGACACGCTTTATTTAAATCGGTAAAATCGATACAGACACGAATTTTACCATTCTTCTTTGGAACGGATACCACATTGGACAGCCATCGAGGATATTGCATCGGTCGAATAAATCCTGCTTCCAACAGTTTTTCGACCTCTTCAGTCACTCCATCTTTTTTGCTTTGCTCCATATTCCTGATTTTTTGTTGAACATGACGGAAATTCTCATGGATATTTAGCATGTGGCAGGCTATATTTGGGTCTATCCCTGGCATCTCAGTAAAGCTCCATGCAAAAACGTCGGCGTTTTCCCTTAGCAATGTAATAAAATCATCGCGTTCATGTGCCAGAAGATCTACCCCTATGAACGTTGTCTTGTGCTCCTCATCTCCAATCTGGACCTCGATCAGTTTCTCGACTGTCGGGGGATCAGCTACGTCCTCTCCCCTATATGATTCTGGAGGGAGAGGGTTCTGTAATTTTTATTTCTGCTCGACTCGCATGATATGGTTTCCACTGACTTCTGACTTCTTGTACTCATCCATTGCATTCTCATGACACTTATAGGCGGCCATCTGATCACCTCTAACTTTCACAACTCCTTCCGGGGTAATAAACTTTAGGCACTGATGATTAGATGATGTGAATGCACCGATCTCATGCAGCCAATCTCGTCCTACGATCGCGTTGTAGGGTGCTCTGCAATCCAGCAACAAGAAAGTGCCCAAGACGGACTTGTCAGCCACTGTTATCGGTATCTTCACCTTTCCAATCGCCTTTGTAACTTCGCTGCTGAAACCGATAATTAGGTTTTCATCTTCCTCGATCCGTTCGTGTGGGAGATTCATAGAGGCGTAAGCTCCTGAAAACATCACACTCACTGAGCTTCTAGTATCCACTATAATCCGGTGCACACGAAACATGCCAATCCAAGCAGTTATAATGACGACATCTTTGTGTGGAGCATATACACCTATCATGTATGCATCAGAGAACTCGATCTTTTTGCACATAAGCTCCTTAGTTTCTACTCCATTACCACTGACAAAATCAATGTGATTTGTCAGGTACCATTCTTTCAACTGTCTGAGCTTTCTCCTGGTCTCGTCTTCCGATGCCTGTCTAGTCATTGAGTGAATCCTGGCGTGACTGACGTTAATCACACGAGCGTTAATCACATGTGCAGTGCCAAACTGGCCAGGACCTTTCCCAAAGTCCTTTTTCATGTACTGTTGCATCTTTCCAGCGTCGATCATTCGCTGGATATCAATATGTAAAGAGCGGAATTTCTCAGTTTTGTGACCATGGTCTTTATGGAACTTGCAGTATTTGCTCCTATCACGTTTATCTCTTGTTTCTGCTGCTAAAGGACGTGGGAGGCTCAAATCCTTTTGTATTTTTTTCGTACATATCTGTAATACTTACGTTCAGCGGGGTCAGCTTCATATCGTGAAATTTCTGGTACCCAGTTTCGGTCCGTTCACCTTGATTTTTCTCTCGATCATCACCACGATTAGTATGCTGTCCATTTGAACGGTTCTTGGATTTTTCCTTATTCCCATCATTTAGATGATTGGATGATCTGTTAACTTATTCTCGGGTTTTAGAATCGTCTTCCACTCGGGCGTACTCTTCAACTCGATCATATAGTTCCTCCAAAGTTTTCGGTGGTCTCTTGACCAAAGAACCGTACACACCTCTTTGATCATGCTGGTAAGCCTGTTTTTATGCCGCAATTACAACTTGGTCGTTGGCTCCATCCACGTCCGCTAAATCTTGATTGAAACACCTAGTGAATTGTTTGATGCTTTCCTCCTTCCAGATTCCTAGAAGGAACAGTGAATGGCATCCTTTCCGATCACGTTTTTTGTACTTATAGTTAGAGCAAAAATCATCAATCAGATTATGGTAAGTCCCGATCGACTGTGCTGGAAGATGATTGAACCACGTTATAGCTCCTCCCGTAAGGGATTGCGGGAACATTTTACACATCAATTCATCGTTGTACTGCCACAAGGACATGGCAGTCTCATAGTGTAAAACGTGATGATCTGGATCATCAGTTTTCTTGTCGAATTCCGGTAATTTTGGAACTAGAAAATTCATTGGCGGTCTGAATTCTCTTATATTATGCTTGAAAGGTGCTCCTGCTGCTCGATATAGCATGTCCATCTTTTCTTCTCTGGATTGTTTTTTCATCATCACTTTCTCGATCATCCTCGCAAGACGAGCTTCTGTTATTGCGTTTAGGTTGCCATCTGCGGAACTGCTTTCTTTTTCATAATCCCGGTCCTCTGGAATATGATTATCCGATCTCCTTTTTTTTCTATGGGGTCCAGTAGGTTCTTTTCCAGCTCTTCCTTGCTCCGAATGAGTACCGTAATCGTGCGAAAAATCTTCATCATCGTTTCAATCTCGAACCTCTTCCTCCTCATTTCTAAGGCGTTTTGAATGAGATGTATTTCTGGCTGCACTCTGATGTGTTGCAGCTATCCGATCCCCTGCTCGCTTAGGTCGTTTCGTTAAATCTCCGGTGACCAGTAGATTCTTGTCTCTTTGATCAAGATAGACTACTTCTCTATTAGGATCTGCGACCTGTGGTCCAATTCGACCTCCAAGGCGTTGCCATACAGATCGTACCATTTGGTTATTCAAAACACCAGTCCTAGGTCGGGGTTGATTTTCATGTTCTAATCTCAGGATAATATTTTCATTCTATAGCTCCTTTAGCCGATGCAATAGCTGTTCCTCCTCTGTACTGGGAGTCGCAGTGCGGCCATCACGCAGATCTTGTCGATTGCGATTCTTCCTAGAGGGGCTGCCGAACGCATACCCTCTGTTTCCACGAACATCTTGGTTTTCCCCATCAACGTCGATCACTTCGTTATCGATCACTAGTTTTTTTTTCTTTTCTCCGATTCGGATCTGTAGCTCTGTCATGAAAACGATCTCGATCTCGTCCACGATCCAGTGATCTGTTATGAGTATGATCTTGACCCTTTCTATTTCCTGTGGGTATAATAGGTGAAGATTTGACCTCAATTTCGTCCCTCTCAATTTCGCGTCTCCTGCGCGGTTGGGAATTGTTCTCAGAATCATACCTTCGTGCAGTCTGTCTTATTATTTCCATATCTCGATCTAGTAAAACACGATTTTCTTTTTTTCGAAACCGTTAGTCGGCGCCACTGTTTGTAAGGTAAAATTGCTTCTACCCCAAACACAGAATTTTGTGATGCTTTGTTGGGAATCGATCGCTGCTTCAATCTTCAAGTAATTTCTGGAGAAAGGAGAAGGGAGGGGTACCTGCAAAAAACCCTCCGATGCTAAAGTCAAAATAGGATTTTTCTAACAGGTATTTTTGGTATGAAGATTTCTTACCTTTTTGGTTTAAGAACCGTCTATTTATACCCGTGAATTTCCGCTTTAATTCCTTTGGTTTTATGGCAGATGTTGAATGCCATAACTGGCCCCTGCATGCCTCCAAGTAATTACAAGAATTGACTGGTCCTGCATGCCGCATGCGATAACTGGCCATCTTTGATGAGTGCATGGTTGTTGGAATGCTCTAGAAGCAAAGTTTACAGTGGGGCGCATAAATCCGTTGGGCGAACAGATTGGGGCGGAATGATCAGGGACTATGGAACCTAAACAGCACCGTGTTCCGCTGAATACTTGACCAGGCAATTAATCACCCATTAATCTGTGATTAATCGGTATGTAATCGTGGCCCCTTGTAAGTAGCCGATTAATCGGGAAATAATCGGCGATTGCCGCTCAAATTTTTCGCCGGCCATTTAATCGCCGCTTAATCTACGATAATCGCCGATTTTTTTTTTAATCGCCGATTAGTCGCCATAGAATCGGCGATTGCCGCTCATGCTGGCCGTCGGCGGCAACCTGCTGCTGCGTTTCTGCTGCCTTTAGGAATATTCCGACATTATCTAGAATATGCTGACGCCGTTACTAACGGCGTTAAATCTAACCGAAGACGCTGATGCCGTTAACATTTAACAGAATATGCTCTGTATATACCAACGTCGTTATTGACGGCGTTAATTTTAACGGAAGTACTGACTGCGTACCGGTTTGACGTGTCACGCGTCGCGTCATCAATTCTGCTGATGTGGCACCCTGCTCTTCTGACGGGGCGACTACCACGTCATCAGTTATGCTGTCGTGGCACGCGTTTTGCTGACATGGTTCGTGCTTTTCTTACATGTCACCTCGCCACGTCATCGTCCAATGCTGACGTGTCCATGCTTAGGTGACGTGTCCCCCTGCCACGTTATTGTCCCTGCTTAGGTGGCACTTGTCCAGCCTTAATTAGAACGTGTTGTTTTTTTCTTCTAGATCGGTATGACATTTCTTCCTCTCATGAGGCATGTGACACTGTGGGAGAAGCTGAAAAGGAACTCACCAGAATTTCAAAACATACAGCTGAAGATATTGATTTTAATGATCATTATCATCTCATTGATGAATTTGAAAAGTCTTTTAATCGAGAACGTGATCTCTATCATATCATAAAGTCCTTCTCTAAGAACATTGAGAAACTTCTACAAGAAACTACTCTACAACAAGAAAATATTAGTACCCTTGAGGAATTTGTTAAAGAGGACTCAATTAGAGAAAAACGCTTTGCTCGAGACTCATTCATCGATCTCAACAGACTTCAATCTTTGAAAAGAGAAACTTTGTGCATCTCTCACTCTAGACCATGAACAGTGTAAAACCTTGGAAAAGGAAAACTCTGTACTAAGGAGAAATTATTCTGTGACTAATTCTCAGGAATTCCCATATATGAAGAAATGTTCTTCAGAAGAAGATTGTGTCAAGAAAAGTTTGCATAACTTCAAATCTTCTCATATGGCTATAAAGTTTAAACATGTGCCAGTTATCACTGTTTTGATTTGAATGAATTGAAATATGTTGATTGTCCAAAAAAAAAAAAAAATCCGTGGACAAATCAATCATTAAAATATTACCACTAACAAAAGTTTGGAGATAATTAATCAAGTGCTAAAAAAAAAAAAAAACAATTCGACAAAGTGTCCCATGCGGTTACTAAGGAAAAGAATTCTAACCTTTGGATTTCTGGATTGATATCCCCATAAGCATTGGTATAGCTCTTTATGAATCGTCATAATGTTCAAGCCTTTGGTACCCCCTATTATCATTTAAATAATTTTCAATAGTTCCTTTCTGTTCTTGAAACCACCTAGAAAGTGACAAGTTTTTTCTTCCATCTTTTTTTTTTTGTGTTTTGATTTTCTCCGGGGTTCTTATTCGACCCTGACTTTGAACCAGCTGCAGATTGAGCAGTTGTCTCTGATGAACGAGTTTTTTCCTTCTTTTCATTAGAACGTGTTGTTTTTTTCTTCTTCTCAGCGAGTACTACCTGGATTATTACACGACGATATATGTTACTTCATTGAGATAATTTGAAAAGATTGAATAACCTGTTTTAATGAGATATTGTGAAAGAACATTAAACTTTTAATTACCTGAACTGGCTTTGGGTTTGGCTGATAGATTTTCACTATATTCATAGCACTAGTGATCTCTACTTTAATATAACTGTTTGTACCCTTAATAATTTACACAAATTAATGGGCTAGCCTGGGCCAACAAAAGCTCCTGCTATTAGTAAATGAGGGTTCATTGGGCCTAAGGGACTCCCCTTATTTACCCAAGTATAGCTCACTAGGCCTTAAAAGGCACCCTATGTGCAAAATACCCAAATTAAAGCTAGACAAGTGCCACCTAAGCAGGGATGATGACGTGGCATATACCACGTCAGCAAAATAGTGCCACGTCAGCAAAGCAGAGCCATGTCAGCAAAACGCGTGCAACGTCAGCATAACTGATGACGTGGTGGTTGCCCCGTCAGCAGAGCAGAGTGCCACATCAGCAGAATTGATGACGCGGCGGGTGACTCGTCAAACCGGTACGCAGTCAGCATTTCCGTTAAAGTTAATGCCGTCAATAACGGCATTGGTATATACATAGCATATTCCGTTAAATGCTAACGACATCAGCATCTTCGGTTAGATTTAACGTCGTTAGTAACGGCGTCAGCATATTCCAGATAATAGCGGAATATTCCTAACGGCGGCAGTAACGCAGCAGCAGGTTGTCGCCGGCAGCACAACCCGGCGGCCAATGTCGGGGACTCCACCCGGCGGCTTGCAGCGAGCGGCCCTCGGCGAGTTATTGCCGATTAATCGGCTAGTTTCAATTGGGACAATGGAATCGGATATTAATCGCCGATTAATTGATGATTTATTGACGGGACAGCTTTGGTGTTGCTCGATGTTACTTAATCCCATAGCCCCCGGATATTTGCGCCCCGTATGCTTACACCCATTTCTCTTACACCTTTGGTTTATCCACACCCAATGTGATTCCTTAACCAAAGTGGTGGAAGTTTCTGGAATTGATATCTGCATGGACTGTTATTGCAGGGTCTGTTATTGCAGGGACTGTTATGGAAGGGAGGCATGCAGGGGCCAGTTATGGCAATTAAGATCTGCCATAAAATCAAAGAAATAAAACTGAAATTCGCCACATATAAATAGACAGTTTTATAACCCAAAAGGTAAGCAATCTTCATACCAAAAATACATGTTAGAAAATCCTATTCCGACTTTAGCATCGGAGGGTTTTTTGCAGGTACCCCCCTTCTCCTTTCTCCAGAAATTACTTGAAGATTGAATCAGCGATCGATTCCCAACAAAAGCATCACAAAATTCTGTGTTTGGGGTAGAAGCAATTTTACCTTACAAACAATAACAAACATCATTAATGATAAATCCTTTTTCGGGGTCAAGCAGTTCTGTAAGACAAATTGTGTCACACATTGGGAACGAAGCTCCACCCATTTCGCATTCGTTACCTAAGGAAAAAACAGCAGGATAAAAAACTGGTATGCGTGGGTATCATTACTCGTGTCGGATTGAGTGGGTGTCATATGAACATGCTTTCCTCTTTCACCCAAATCAAAAACTCATCGTACAATAAATAACTCATTTATTTAGGACTGCAGGTATTAATAGGGGATTAGTGAATGAAATAAAATAGGGTCATTTTAGAGAAAAATCAAAAAAAAATTACCACCTTTTGTAATCAGGCGAATTTAGGGGCCATGAAAAAGGATTTAGGGGCCAGACTAAAAGACAAAAAAGGTCACCCGAACGTAAAAAGGGGTCATCCCTTAACCGATTAAGCCGTATTGGCGAAACTACCCTTACACATTCGGAAGTTAAGGGCCAAAATTATCTTCCGAATGTAGTGGTTCAGGAGCATATTGATCTTCAAAACCTATTTTTTTTTGTTCTAATCAGTCCACTTCCGGCAGGGTAACCGAATTTTCGAGCACGTTCAAAACATCATCGTTTCTTAAGAACATCATCCATAATCGGTAGATAGAGTAGATAGTTTTCTACCGATTATGTTTCTGCTAGTGTAAATCCAAGAACATCTTCCATAATCGGTAGATAATATAGATTTTTATCTACCGATTATGGTAGTACCAAAGTTCGAAAATTTTAGGACTATGAAATATCGTCCGATTATTGCACGTTCAAAACCAGAAAAATCTTCATTTTTCCCAAATTCTAATTTTGGGGCCATCGTATATTCGGAGGTTTATGCAAATGACTTATCCTCCGAATATGACATGTTCAAAACCAACCACGACATGGCTCTAGGCGGTTCCAAGGGTCATTGTAGAGGGTTAGCCAACACACATTCGGAGGTATAGGATTATGAAATATCGTCCGATTATTGCACGTTCAAAACAAGAAAAATCTTCGTTTTTCCCAAATTCGGATTTTTGGGCCAGCGTATATTCGGAGGTTTATGCAAATGACATATCCTATGAATATGACAGGCTCAAAACCAACCACGCCATGGCTCTAGGAGGTTCCAAGGGCCATTGTAGAAGGTTAGCCAACACACATTCGGAAGTAAAAGCTTTTACTTATCTTCCGAATGTAACAATTACAAAATCTCCAAAGATAAGTGTTTTTCGAAATTCAGAATTTTGGGCCAATCGGAAGATAAGTAAAAACTCTTACTCCCGAATGTAAAGTGGCCCAAAATTCTGATTTTCGAAAAAACTCATAATTTGTATTTTTTTGAATTTTACATTCGGAAGATAAGGTAAGGATATAACCTCCGAATGTAAAGTGGCCAAAAACTCCAAACCATATGCACTGACCACCATGGAACCATCATCGAGCCTTGGCACGTCGAGGATTGAACCACTACATTCGGTAGATAATTTTGGCCCTTAACTTCCGAATGTATAAGGGTAATTTCGCCAATACGGCTTAATCGGTTAAGGGATGACCCGTTTTTACGTTTGGGTGACCTTTTTGTCTTTTAGTGTTGGCCCCTAAATCCGTTTGGTTGTCCCTAAATTCGCCAGGTTTTGTAATTAGGGTTAATATTACTTAATTAGACATTAATTATTTTTTATAAGTTCAATTTATTATGTCTTTATTTTACTAGACTTTTATGAAAAGTCGCCAAAGTATTGACCATAACAACTTTTCATTAAGTAATTTTATTAAAAGTGGTCTTGGTATGTGTGTATACCAAGACGGCTTAAATGTTTGTTTGATAAATTTGAACAATGACAACTTAGATGACCAATTGTAATATTATTTTCGTTTTAATTAGTTTGCATTAGACTTCATAGTCGATAAGACTATATCATGCCGACTTAAAAAAGTCTCCATGGTTTATAAATTGAAGAATTAATTGGGGATATGGGAATTAATTGGGGGATATGAATTACTTCCCCCAACCCATGGTGTGTGCTAAGGGGTGACTTTTGGTTATGAATATACTAAAATACCCTTCCCTCAAAATCAAAAAAAAACTTAAAATCAAAAACAAAATCATACCCCCATTTCCATCTCCACTTCTTCCCTCAAAATAAAAATTAAAAACTTAAAATTAAAAATCTAAATCATATCCCTCATTTCCATCTCCACTTCTTATTAATTTTATTTAGGGGTAGTGTTTTGAAACCCAAATATTCTCCATTCCCTTTCAAATTCTAAACTCTCCCCACTCTATATCAAATTCTCTTCACCTCACTTTGGAAACGAAATTTTTTTTATTCGAAGTGATGAAGATCATGCTTTAAAGTGATGATGACCATGCCGGGAATTGATGAAGACCATGCCGTACCGGTTCCGGATATGGTCTTTATCAATTCCGGCATGGTCTTCGCCACTTCCATTTTGAATTTTCCTGGCTTTAAAAAGCTTGGTACCGGCATGGTCGGTTGATATGAAGACCATGCCGGTATTTTTTTCCGGCATAGTTTTCATATTTATTTCCTATGCAGAAAAACAATACCGGCATGGTATTCATATCAACTGACCATGCCGGCACCAAGCTTTTTAAAGCCAGGAAAAATTCAAAATGGAATTGAGGAATACCATGCCGGAACACGGTACCGGCATGCCCGATAATTTCCTATCAATACCGATAGTCAAGTGAAAAAAAAATATCAACATTCTGGATACTTTTCATTCTGTTCCGGCATAGGTATTTAAGCAAAATACTATGCCTAACAGTGCAATTTCCAAGACGCTCGAAAAAACTATTACCATGCCGGTACCTGTTCAAAACCAGAAAAAAATCAACATTCGGAAGATCAAAACCAGGAAAAAAATCGTAACGAGAGGGCGTACAATTTATGAACATTTCCAACAATTGCCGGCATGAGTTTTTGGTTGAATACCATGCCGGCACCAAGCTTTTTCAGCTGCAACAATGGTGGATTCAAAGAAAAAAAAATCAATTTTTCAACCTCTTATTATCAAGTAATTCTCTCATCACAATCATCTTCCCATTTTTAAAAAAAGAAATTCCTCTCAAATATTTTTTTCCCTCCTTCTACTCTCACCCAAACACAAATAAAAATACACACTAATTTATCCCCCAAATACTTAACATTTTACTAATTATACTTAATCACTAATCCTAATTAGTGGGGGCTAGATTAGGAATTAAAAAAAAATTACATAGGGGGTCACCCAGAATTGCTATTGGGACACCTATTTTGTCCCGTAGCTATATCCCCCAATTAATTCCCATATCCCCCAATTAATTCTTCTATAAATTTGAACCATACGTGACGACTTTTCATGATGGGTATGCAATAGCACATTATAAGCTCTATATTTTGAAATTGACAAAAGTCATTATGGTTTAAACTTAATTAAGACCACGACAACTCTATCTCTTTTTTCGATTTTAACCTAGGTATCACAGTCTTAAGTATTCGACCATGACGATTATGGCATTTATTTCATGAGTAAAAGAAGCTATGCATGAAAAAAAAAATCAAAAAAAGAGTTATTAAGAAAATTAACATAAAAATGTAAAAGAAAATATTCTAAACAATAATTAAATAATTAAATAATAAATAAAATAATCATATAAATAGGATGATCGTAAGTTAAATTACATAAACTTAAAAGGAGTTAATGTGTATACCATATTTTTTTGTTTGCTCTATATCTTTTCGATTGATAACCGAAAAAATGTATTCGACGTACCACGATCTGGTGCCATATGGGTAAAGGCCTATTTTTAATGGTGTTCCCTCCTTCCATGTTACAACCCCGCCTGCAGGCAGGGCCGTTCCTGAAATATTTTTTCCCTGAACCAATTTTTTTTTTTATGCACCCCAAATTTTTTTTTGCGCAAATCTAATAAAAGGAAAAGATAATTATATTGTTACATAGATTTTAAACATTAATTTTACAAAGCTCGTTGAAATGCTTTCACTCTTCGCGTTTTCTTAGACGCAAACACTCTAATGATAGACTTATAATCCATTTTTTCAGCTATGGCTATTTCAATAGATATCATAGCCAAGCCATTCAATCTTTCTTTCAATTTGTATACGATTACAGGTGATAACTACTGAATATGGTGCAACATCTATGAGAAAAAATGTAAATTGACAGTAAAAATATTAAATGAATCCTAGAAAAATGGAAATTCTAATTGCTTTAACATTTTCTGAAAAATATTAAATCAATCCTGATTCATAAATCATGGTGCAGACTCTAATTCAAACCACCCAAAGTTAATCAATCATCAAATTAAATTACAATTATACCAAACCCCCCAAAACTTCAAAAACCTAAATTCTAATCAAAAAAGAAAGAAAAAAAACCCAAATAAACGAATTGAACACACTTGATAGGTTAAGCCGTAAACAATTATTGAATTAATTATGCTAACGTAACTAGATTGATCAAAAAGACCCAACATCTTCTAACCAAAAGATAAACCCTAACTACTAAGTGAAATATTTTGATTGTCTACAAGCACCGCATGCGCAGGATTTTCTTCTTGCTATCCCGATTGAGGGCCTTGGACAGAAGATGTCCCCCGTGGAGTACCGGTCCATCCTTAAATACAGGTTAATGATTCCCATATACCCTTCTGATTCTCGTTCCCCTGCTTGTATTACAGGATGCTTAGACGCATATGGGGAACATGATGTTCATTGTAAGGTAGATCCTGGTTTTAAATATAGACATGATCATGTGAGAGATATCTTATATGATGTATTGTGGAGGGCTGGTATTTCAGCAAAGAAAGAGGCGCCGGTCAACTTTTTGACAGATCCTCTTGAAGGGAGATCAGCACTCAGGCCAGCAGATGTTCTTATTTTTGGGTGGGCCAATGGAAAACATACGTGTGTTGATCTTACTGGGGTTTCTCCATTAGTAGGCTTCGGGCAAGGCTCTTTCACAGTTGGACAGGCGGCTTTGAAAGCTGCCACAGGTAAGATAACGAAGCATGAAAAGGCATGTCTTGATAATGGACATGCTTTTATTCCCTTTGCCTTTGACACTTTTGGGTATTTAGCGCCAGAGACGGTTGGACTTCTAGCGAGAGTTCAAAGAGTCATGCACAGTAATGTCATGACTCCTGATTCGAGAGAGTTTGTGTTCAAGAGGATAGGGTTTGCTATTCAAAAAGGGATTGCGGCGCAGCTTGTTGCTCGCTTGCCTGCTATGTAATAACTTGTGTTTGATTTTAGTCAAAAATTTCATTTCCAAAAAAAAAAAAAAAATATAAAAAAAAAATGAAATGAAATCATATTATTAAGGTCATATGATTCAATATCAAAGATTAAGACTCATATGAAGTAAGAGGACAAAGATTCACCTTGGCTTTCTCCAATCGTATTAGGCTTCAAAAGAAAATGGAAAAAGGAAAAATAGTCTACTGTTGGTGTTAAAGAACAACTCCAAAACAATTTGACGAGATTAAGCAAGATTCATGAGTCCCCAAATATTTATGCTAATTGAATCTGCCCAAAATATTTATATCGTTTCTTCAATAAGTCCCTAAGTAAATTTTATTTTTATGAATACCCCCACTATCAAACTAACTTTTGCTGCCCCTGGGCCTTGCTGCCCTAAACTGGGCCTTTCCCTGATTCCCCTATGGGGCCGGCCCTGCTGCAGGTGATTCGTGCTGCCCTTTTGGTAAAATAGCCATAACCCTTGTTACAAAAAAAACAACACAAATTAATTATAAAATTCCAAAGCATGCAAAAAAAACAACACAAATTAATTATAAAATTCCAAAGCATGCATAGGATCAAGCAGGTGCAAAACCCGAAACACATAGAGATACTATATGACATACCAGATAAGACCACATGCAGAGAAGGGTTCAGAGAAAAAATATGTTTTGCTACTCAAACTAGAAAAGTTTTCAATCTTCCATACGTATTTAGTCGAATTACCGAAAGTCATGACTAGTTGATTGATCTGAAAAGAGAAGAGAAAACGATTCTGATAATGAGGTATAAAAAAGAAAAGAAAATCTAACCCGTGTTATATATAACAAAAAATTGCATCAAGAGATTGTATTCCAAATAGGAGAATGTTCTAGGTGATTCGTAGAGTTCTAAAGTTGTGGAGTTCTAGCCAAGTAAGAATTCCTACATACGTATATATATGACTGTAGGGATAACACGGTCAACGTTTGTTAGGACTTGGTCAAAGTCGATGTATTAATGAAAAGTCACTCGAGTAAAGAAATAAATAGTCTCCCTGTTTTACACTGTTTGTTTTGGGTAATTCCTTAAGAGTTCTTGACAAACAGGTATTCCTACATTCAAGCAATTAATGTTGGGTAAATTTATTAAATACCCTTATTTTTGACCCCCAATAAATATACGCTTATACAACAATATAAATACCCATATCATTTAAATACCTTATCCATTAAAAGATAGATTACCTTAATACTCTCACTTACAATATTATTTTCCATTTAAAAATCTTATCCATTAAAAAATAGATTTTTCTATTATTTCATTTCACCACCACCACCAACAGCACCGCCGCCACCACCACTTCGCCGACTGCACCACTCCGCCACCACCATTACCACTGTTGTTGCCGCCGCCACCACTGTTGTTGCTGCCGCCACCACCACCACTGTTGTTGCCGCCGCCACCACCACCGCCATTGTTGTTGCCGCCTCTACCACTGTTGTTGCCGTCGCCGCCACCACTGTTGTTGCCGCCGCCGCCGCCATTAATATTAGGCGTCAACAATTGAAAATATTTGTTGATCCAAAAAATCAAAAGTTCAAA
The DNA here is from genome assembly GCA_023529315.1 of Papaver bracteatum. NCBI lineage: Eukaryota > Viridiplantae > Streptophyta > Magnoliopsida > Ranunculales > Papaveraceae > Papaver > Papaver bracteatum. Next base: position 214,799 of record JAJJWX010005189.1, on the reverse strand, counting down.
AAATATTTGTCAAATTTGGTTGTTGATACCATTTTTCTATTGTTGATACACAAACCTTGGTTGTTGATACCATTATTCTATTGTTGATACACAAACCTTGGTTGTTGACTCCCTAAACTAAGGTCGATTTCTATTGTTGATACACAAACATTTGTTGTTGACTCCTAACACTAAGATCAATTTCTATTTTTGATACACAAATATTGGTTGTTGATTCCATTTTTCTATTGTTGATACACAAATATTGGTTGTTGATACCATTTTTCTATTGTTGATACAGATACACTGGTTGTTGACTCCCTAAACTAAGGTCAATTTCTATTGTTGATACACAAATATTGATTGTTGATACCATTTTTCTATTGTTGATACACAAATATTGGTTGTTGATACCATTTTTCTATTGTTGATACACAAACCTTGGTTGTTGACTCCCTAAACTAAGGTTGATTTCTATTGTTGATACACAAACATTTGTTGTTGACTCCTAAAACTAAGATCAAATTCTATTGTTGATACACAAATATTGGTTGTTGATACCATTTTTCTATTGTTGATACACAAACCTTGGTTGTTGATACCATTTTTCTATTGTTGATACAGAAACATTGGTTGTTGACTCCCTAACTAAGGTCAATTTCTATTGTTGATACACAAATATTTGTTGTTGACTCCCTAAACTAAGGTCAATTTCCATTGTTGATACACAAATATACTAAAAGTAGTGAACCTAACGTGAATCGAACACGCATCTTCTGACTAGAGTCAGTTGTGATACCATTACACCATAGGTTCATCTATTAGTATACAAGTAAACAGGAGTGGAGCAGTGGACTCACTATTATAGCTTCAAGAAGGAGTGGACTCACTATCACAACTAGTTAATTACTACGTCACCACCACCAGTAGCACTAACCTCTGATTTCATGGCTGATTCAAGATCCATAAACTATTTGTAAAACTACACCAACAACATAACACATAATAAGCAATTATATTCATAAAGAATCACACTTTTTTGTCAAATAATAAAATTACTGAAATTCTCACTAGCATAAACAACTGAGAAGTACAAGCGGACCCGATGTGTGTTGACCAAAACAGCTTCCATCACTCCAAAGAATTAGCTTTAGTTGCCACTGTTAAACCACTGTCCTGCACCAGATTTTGATCTTGGGACTGCAACAGACACACAAAAATACAAGTTATACAACATCACTTAACACAACAAACACCATATCCGAATCAATGAGATTTCAATAGTATGTCCATGCCCTCTATTGACACTAACAAACCCGTTCTTGCTCAAAATTTTGATCATGGGATTGAAACATAGATAGTAACCAACAGTAATTTTCATACTAATTCTAACAATTCCATAATTTGATAGCACACTCACACAATGCATTTTGAACTCTTTTGATATCTAATTCCATCAAATCCTAACATATGATGTTTCAATTTCCAATATTTCCATCAATTTTCACATTATCTGTTTAAACCTAACAAATTTCCATCAAATCCTAACATATAATGTTCCAATAACGTGCCCCTGTCTAGATCTCATACAACTTTATTCATTAAGCACCAAAACTCTCAAAATTTCCAATCAAATTAACAAAACAAACAAGTAAAATCACTCACCACACTGTCAGGCAATGGTGCATTCTTTCATCATAATAAAAAAAAATCAGATCCCTAAATTTATCAACACTAAACACATCTAACAACAAATTTCAACTTTAAGATATAATAATTCTTCACGGAGATGATAAATTTTCAGATATAAGCTCAAAAGGAAGAGGATTATTCTTCTAGAGAGAAAGGTGGAGTGATTTTAGTACCTGTTCCCATTAAGAACGAAATTGTAACCACTGGAAATAGCTCCGCCTGTTGATCTCTGAGGATAAGGATGATGAAGCCAACATCGCTAATAACAAGTACCAATTCTATTACTGCAACATCCACCACCACCACCACCACCACCTCCAGAACAACAACACCAACATCAATTGTTGTTATATCACCGCCACCACCATCACCTCCGGTGCAACAAACGTCCACCACCACAACCACCACAACAATAGCATTCACCAACACTTAATCTGAGCATATTAAGAATCCCAAGTTACTGCAATGAATCAAATATATACACCTAAATCAAATTCAAAACCTAAAACAACATAATCATACCCATTTCAATGATGAAAACAATGATCTTAAGTTGATTTTTAATATAAATATACACCAAAATCATGTCGGAAAATCTCTGAATCTGAAAATTTTAGTTTCTAGTCTAATTTTTTATTTCAAATATCTAAAATCAAAACCTAAAACATGATGACTCTTTCAAAGATCAATTAAAATTCGGCTCCAAATTTAGCTATTAAGTGTCGATAAAACTACAAATCTGAATCATTGAATGTTCAACTAACCTTGGAAATTACTCTTACGATGAGGAATATAAACGGTTGACGATGATTATGAAGCTTGATTTTCGAATCTGAAATTGATTTATGACGAAGAAAATATTCCTTCAAAACCAGCGTCACCATCACAAGAAGTGAAGTATTAACTGTATGATTTACCATCAAAACCAGCGCCACCATCACAATCTCCTACATTTTAGTTCACCCCAGAATTGTTAACCAAATTACAAAAATAAAACTTATGACTCACCATTCACAAATGTTTTTAACAAACGAGTTATTCCTTCGTCAAAACACATAGAGATTCAACCCATCTTTAATTTCAGCTGCTCTTCATCTTCTTACTAATGCTTTGATTCACGATTCTCATCTTTACTTAGCAAATTTTCAGATCCAATAATTCATGACGATTTCCATCGTCTCTTCCTAAATTGATGATCTTTAAGAATTAACTGTTATCATCGATTTTAGGTTATTCAATCCAAATCCAGTTGATATCGAAAATGAATCTGATGTTGCTAATGCTTTAGATTTGATTGGAGAAGTTATTTTCTCGTTGATTCACTGATATTTATTTGCAGTGAAGGAACTGATGGAGGAGGAGGTGGTAGTGGTGGTGGTAGAGATGATGAAGACGGTGGTGGTGTTGTCTGGAAAGAGACAACATAAAAATGTTTTAGATCTGAAATGAAAAATAAAGATACTGATAGCCGATAGACATAGGAGGGTAAATTTGGAAACAAAAAAATAATTAATGGATCCCTGATGGGCCTATAGATAGAGAGGGGTATTTTTATTGCTTCATAAGGGTAATTTTGAAGCCCGTCAAAAAGAGGGTCATTTATATAATTCCCACATTAATGTTTCAAAATCCATATCGAACCAGTGAAAGCAATGGGTCAGGTTTAATTGGTCCAACCAGTGGTTTAATCCGGTTTTACTCGGCCAATATAAAAACTATTTGGAAGACCCAAAGGTTGAAGGCGTGGCAAAATTTAAGGGCGAGCAAGTTGTAATCGCTAAAAACCAAACTAATGAATCTAGCTAGGTTCAGAGTACACTCAAGCAAATTCATTTGCGTAAATAAAGTAATTAAAAATGAATTAACAAAAATAAGTGATGATAATGTAAACACAAAATTGGTTAAAACGATCAAAATCAATAATTCCTTGGTGAAAAGGATATTTAGATTTTGATATTGTTTTAAAGGATAAAAATGTAAAAATAGCCAGGATGTAAACAGTTTTATCCTGCCCATTTTCAAATATTTTTTCTTATTTTTAATTTATATCAGGATGCATCCAGTTTCATCATTGCTATTTTTTAAGTTTAAGTCAGGATGAATCAGTTTCATCCTTGCTATTTTTTTTGTTGTCCATTTCACCCATACTAATTTTTACTCGTCCATTTGAACGATGTTTTAAAATTATTTAGACAAATGACCCATTTTCTGTAATGTAAATGATGCTCAAAGCATAAATGACACGAGCGTTTAATATGGTTCAGGCATAGCCTATTTCCACAGTGATAATTGTTAACCTGAGACACATTGGAACTGAAACAATTGACATGCCAATCATATTTTAAGACTTGAAGTGTGATGTCAATTCCCTTAAAATTTCTCACTGGCATAAAACATTTTCTCAACTTTTCAGACGTGAAGTATACTACGTTAACAGTTTAATTAAGCCCAAATTGGAGTTACTTAGCTTGAGAAATCACAGAAAAGTTGAGATAATGAAGGAAAGGGTGTTCGACAATTATGAGTGTTCGACAATTTGGGCTTAAACTGTTACTTAACAAGGGTGTTTGAAATTTCTCACTGACAATTACGAGAAAAGTTAAATTAGATTCCTTCGAAGATAGTCTTACATTGACCTACTATCCGCAAAACAAGCAAAACATGCTTCAAAGCAAAACTGACCGCAAAACAATCACTTTGTAAATTAGAAGCATCAGTATAAGAGATAGTCAAAGTCTTACCATTTCCAACAATCACCTTATCTTTTCCAGCATAGTTATAAGTATTTTGAAGAATATCCTTATCACCAGTCATGTGTCTAGAAGCACCAGAATCAGAAATCCAAGTTGTTGATGTAGAACTCCTAGAAGGATCTTCACATAAATCAGCTTAATTCATTTGCATACCACTAAAAGCCGATTCCACTTGACCCACATGAGCAGTAGACTTAGAATATGATCTTGGAGGTGGATGATAGCGAAAAAAGCACCTTGAAGCAAAATGGCATGTCTTCCTACAAATTTGACATTCAACTGTAGAAAAATCCACAAAATTTCTACTAGCAGCTCCATCAGATGGATCTGCACTTGAACTAGTAGAACCAGTACCACTCTTGAATGAAGTATTACCAGTGTTGGAAGAATTTCCTTGATTATGTTTAGGATTATTTTTATGCTTTCCATTCCTGTTACCAATATTACCATTTCTTCCATAGAAAGCTGTGGGACTATCCATAATGGTAGAATCTTGATTTTGATCACTGAGACATTACTCATGATTTAATAGTCTAGCCTTCAACTCACCAAAAGAATAAGGATTTTCACGATTATGTGCTGAAATGCCAAATTTGTCATACCCTCTCCCTAATCCATTAAGAACATACATCATAACATCTATTTCTGAAACTCGATCATTGATAACATCCAATGAATCAGTAATTGTCTTTAAATAATGCAAATAAGAACATATAGATTGAGAACCTTTTTTAATATTATGAAGTTGATTTCTTAACATATTTCGTTTAGCACCAAACTAAGATCTAAAGCTAGCTTCAAGATATGTCCATATTTCTTGTGAAGAAGTCATACCAAGAACTTCACCAGAAACAGTTTCTGTAAATGCTGCTTTTAAACAACTAACCACAAATCGATCAGCTTTTCTCCAGTAGACCCAATTTGGATTAAGAGTAAGAACACCATTAATAACAATTTGAGAAGGCGGTTCAATAAGTTCACCATTAACATGACCATAAAGATCAGTAGAAAACAGACTCAAATTGATCACGCCATAGTAAAATTTTTGTATGATCTAGCTTTAAAGATACGAAATTACCAATGTTGTTGAATGGCAAAGCAAAGTATCCAAGATTACCCTGATTTATAGCAGTAGCAGCGGGAATCGAATGTTGAACTTGCTCGATGTTTGGATCTTGCACTGAAGATGGTTGTGGAATTGTATTGTGTTGCTGTGTTTGATTATTCATTAAATTTCTAGTATTCGGCATTTGAAGAATGATGAAAACCAAAAATCAAGATTGCGATGAAAATCAAGATCCACAACAAAAAAAAATGTAGAGAATGATGAATCAAACAAGTTGATTAATGATCATAAAATTGTTGTAAAAATATTTGATCAAGAGCAAGTGATGAATTCACTATTTTGTTTAGAAAAAAAATGTAGAATAATTGTTTACAGAATTGACCTTGATCGGTTACCTCACTGATACCATGTAAAAGCTCAATGAAAATCAGGGGCGGATCTACATGCAGGCACACTCAGGCACGTGCCCATGTTGAATTTCCTACTAATATTTTGCTCTAGTTTTCCTTTAATAAAAAAAGAAAAAGAAAATACTTTTAGATTTTTCTACCATTCGAAACTTCAAATTAAGTTTATTTTTTTTCCTTATATAGGTAACAAAATAATTATTAATTAATGCATACAATATCTTTTCCTACAAAATAGGGAAAAATTAAAACTTTCTTTTGCTATGGGTCATCAGCTTAAACCAATCTATTAGGCCTCTACTATAAAGAAAAAAAGCTTTACCTTACTACCAAGTTAAGTTGTGCAATATCATTTCTTTTATTTACAAATTTTTTAAGAAAAGCTTGAATGTATATATGAACAAATCAACATTGAAGGTGAGACATCATCAACGCCGGGTTATTCAACGTGAATTAGTGAGTCATTGGCAACACATAGCAATTCAAGAAACAATTATCAAGATGAAGAATTACCACGGTCTCATATCCCAAACACATTTTGTACCGTAAGTGAAATATTTTTAATTTATATATATAAATCCATAAAAAATAATTGATTAATAAATATAAAATAGGTTTTTTCAAGTTCAATATTTCTATTATTTTTTATTAGTAAATCCAAATCGCTCTTCCTTACATACTAGATACATGATTCTTTGCAGGGACGAACTCGAAGCCATTTTGAAAGAGCATTTTCTAGAGTTAAAATTTTGAGGACTCGATTATGCAACCGGATACAAGATGATTGTATGAATAATTTTTTTTTTATTACATTGAGAAAGATGTCTTTGATGCTATAGACAATGAAGTTATCATACAACGATTCGAAAATACTAAAATTTGTAGGGGAAAAGTATGAAATATGTATTGACTTGGAAGTCATTAATAAAGTTTAAAAAATTCTATGAAGTGCCTCTACCAATATACGATCCTGGATCCGCCGCTGATGAAAATATGTGAATGTAAAGTTATTACATAGTTATGATCAGGTGAATTTCACAGACAAGGAGGAGAGGCATACTAACAGACAGAATCAAGTCAATAAGACTTGACTATACAGGACTTTTCCTAATAGGTACGGTAGGAGTTATCTTCTGTTCTCTGTCTTTGCTTGCTGGTGTTATCACTTCCGTCTTGTTACCTGCTACCGAGATCCTAGCTGTTATATTCTTCCACGAGAGTTTTCAAAGATGAGAAAGGCATCACGTTGTTCCTCTCGCTTTGGGGTTTCATCTCTTCTACACGGAGTTCAAAGAAAGCAGGAAAGCAAAGAAGAATAAATCGCAGTTAGAGCAAGCCTCATTCTCCTCTCTGTCAAACGAACTTGCAGGAATTTCACAGTAGTATGCTCTGTTGTGGGAAATCTCAGGCTCCAGAGAGTCGATTAAGAGCACCACGTAATATTTAATCCATCCGAGCACGTATGCTTCTGCTTCATTATGGATCACCTGATACAGAGGTTACAAATTCAGTACCAGTATGGAGATCCAAACATCAAATTATGCACTGGAAGTACTACTCATGCTGGGTAAAGATATCAATAAAAATATTAAAAACGGAGAGGCATAAGAAATTAATGTTCTCTCCCTATATATCTCACCTTTGCCTAATTATATATTACTTTTACCTTCAAGGTTATGAAATTTTTACGAATATTTAAGGTGGCCTCAGCATACACTGATCCTTCATAGTCCATGTTTCGACGCGAGCAGCACACTAGAATAGTAGGGGTCCTGTATAATTATGCACTTAACAGTCAACAACACAACGGCATTCACCGAATAGGAAGTGAACTTTTTCTTAACAATAAAAATGGCGAATCTAGCAGTAAAGGACAAATGCGTTGCCATAATTAGGGAAGATGTCGAAACGGGTAAAATTAAAACCCCATAACATAAGCATATACATAATCTGATAAGCCAATAAAGAGGCCTATAGAATTGGGGTATACCAAATGAGATGAAATACGATCATTTTGAAGTAAAAGAGGTCACCCTTAACCAAATATTTTCAAAATATCAAAATTGCCCTCGTTTAATTAACACTAAAATTTTGATTAGATTAATTAATTAAGTTTAAATTGATTGAATAGATTAAAACTTATGAATTTAAGTTATAAAATTTTGTTTTTGATTGAACTTTTGTGGGACGATTTTTGATGATTTTTTTTTTTTTGAGAATATGTCTTGCAACGAAAATGAAGCACACAACCGAAACACTTCCAAAAAGGGGATTGCAAATCTGTTGTATGAAATCATACTCAAAATCAAAGGAGAAATCAACACTTTCAGTTCTGAAAGTATGAAAAGTATGCAAGGTCGACGAATGAAGAACATGCCGACTATATTTGGCCGGCAAGATATTTAAATGAAGAACATGCCGACTTTTTTTTTTGACACACAGGAGATGGCTATTGAAAAATATTAGTCGGCAAGGTCTACAAAAAAAATCTCGCCGGCTGTCGAAAAATACCACGCCGACTGTTGAAAATACCCTGCCGACTTTATTTTTTTTGACACACAAGAGATGACTATTGAAAAATATTAGTCGGTAAAGTCTACCAAAAAAAACCTGCCGGCGGTTGAAAAATACCACGCCGGCTGTTGAAAATACCCTGTCGGCTGTATTAGTCGGCGAGGTCTTAAAAAAAATACCCTGCCAGCTGTTGAAATTTTTTACAGTCTCCGCCATGGCTGTTATGAAAAGTCGGCAAGATGTGCATGTTACGACCTTGCCGACCAAAAACACAGAAATCATAATTTTCAATTTCTAAACTAATATAACAATCAAATCACACAAGACAATGATGGGTTTGAGTTTAAATATCATTTATAGTCTTATTTTCGCTGGTAGAGTCAACAATGTTTTTGGAAAATCAAAGTTGAAGATTTTTATATGGCTTTGGTTGATGGAAGATGAAGATCAGAAGAGAAGATTAGAGTTGTTTAGTTTTTAAATTTTAGGGTTAATGAAATTAAGAAATGGGTTTATTTTTAAGATTTAATTATTTCAAGGGTGTTAAAATAAAATTAACCTTTTTAATAATAACACATCATGTCCCTTTGATATTGGGTATACCCTAATTAATCTGGGTATACCCGAATCCTTCCAGGATATAAAAGGAAAAAAAGTATGTACAGTTGTTGATGGTGGTTTTTAGAAAAAGGGTAAAATTGTAAAACCCCAAATAACCTAATGTCACCAGTGACACATTTATTAGAACATTTAATGCATGTAGTCAGTAATTAATGGGTTTTTTTCTTTCAAATTAGGGTTACAATGGCAACTAGATTTTCTGCCCGTGCTACGCCCGGGCGGCTTCGCAAACTTGGTTCACCAATTCAATCTACAACTACAAATACAATGCATCACTTCCTCTTTCTTTGAACCATATTTTTCATTTGGTTAATCTCGGCTTCGCCTCGCCCAAACCCGATATGATTTGGTAATACGGGGCTTCGGCTTCGGCTCGTCTAATCCCGACATGATTTGGTAAAGTTCGGCTTCTCCTCGCCTCGCCCCGATTTCATTTGGTAAAGCTCGGCTTCGCCTCGCCCCATCCCAATTTGATCCCCATGCATTAAACCATCTTATTCTTTTAACAAAATTGGCATGCCATAAATTTTTGATCACATAAAGATAACAAATATTACAACCACGCTATATGTGGTTCGGTATTTTTCATGGTGAAGGAGAAATGCAGCCAAAATATACTCCCAAACATCAAGAGGATCAAACTGTTAACGCTAGACAGATTATCAAGAGAAAACAGTACGCAAGCCAGAGCAAAGAGATAACATATGGTGGCCTACTCCACAGAAGAAGGTTAGAAGCCTCTGACTTAGCGTTAACAGTTCAAAGACTCCACAAACTACTGAGGAGGCAAAAAGGCTTCTTAGATGATTTGCAGGAAGTATATAAAGACATGGAAGAAATCTTAACTCCGATCAAACAAATGTAACACTGACATAATTTATGGCAAACACTAACTGAGGGATAGGAAGTTTACACCGCCACTGAAGCTCAGGTGATGTAAGTTCAATTTTAGAGCAAATTCATCCTCACGGAGTAAGCACAGCTGATGCAAAGGTGCAGTTGAATGTTAACAACAACAATTTTGGAAAAAATTACTAATGACCAGAAAAATGACCCTGGCAATTTCGGAAACTTCTAGGCTTAAATGGACAAATACAAACAAAAAATATAGTCTCAAACGACATTCAAAAAGTGCAAGAGCATACTTTCACTTTCCAAAACCATTGTATTCCGGCCTTACAGATTTGAAATAAACCTACTAAGTTTGATTCGATTCAATTCAACTGTAACTCAACTTAAGCTAAATAGGGGAAAAGGAGAAAAATAGATGACCAAAAGGAAAATCTGAATCAAGTGAATGGATACCCTAGCTTTCTCCGCTTACTGGTCACCAGGAAGAGTTTTGATGATGTCAGAATCACCTGGGTTAACAAAACAGGGAAAGAAGTATAAGGCAAAAGAAAAAGATCCAGTAAACACTTGGAATTGAATAAAAAGGATATTTCTGTCTCACCTGGATCGATGATACTTAGGCATGATCCACAAGCTGTTCCCAAGTCGACATTGTCTGAAACAACCCAGAAGGACAAAAATATATAAGCAGCGTGAAAGATATAGAATCGGCACCAATAAAAAGAGATAGATCGGGAAGAAACAACTCCAAGGAGACGTTATCAGTCATTTGTTAAGACTTTATTCAAACAACAATAAAAGTTCATCAAAATGGCACGCACCCAAACTAACTCAAAAGGAATGGAAAATAAAAATAAACAACTTACAAATACGAAAATGAATAAGAGCAACAGAATTAGAAAACTTCAGCACACATTATTAGATTACAACTGTATACCCTGACAATGAAGAAAACATGCATCTCTGCAAAAGATTGTTAATGGTAACTGACTGTTGAAAAAAACAAATCAGGCTCATTTTTGCTTCTTCGGGGCATTCTTCCCAAAAACTAAAGCTTAACTGTTTAAATGTATTGTTTCACCAAGGGGATATCTATTTACCATATCCAATGTTAACATGTCAGGCTTGGCCATGTATATAAGATATTCTTAAACTCCATCTAATCAAATGAAGGTTTTGTATAGTTGTATTGTACATTACAAACACATAGACAACAGACAACACCAAAATACCAATTAATACCGAACAGTCGCAAAAAAAAAAAGAACAAATACAATGTACATGTAGACAACAAAAAATCAGATAGAATACTTACTCCCATTGAAATAGTGAACTCCAACCTTGGCAAGCATAGCATAGTACTCAATCTCAGATTTTCTCAAGGGAGGACAGTTGTTTGAGATAATTATGAGCTTTGCTGCAAGAAATTACTATTAAATCAGTAACCCTAATCCTCAAAACAAAAATATTTTCAATAAAACAACAAAAACACCGAAAATCACATGAAAAGTTAATAAAGGGATAATTACAGTTGGAGCTCCTGAGAGTCCTGAGGACTGTTTTGTAACCAAGGGTGTACTTCCCACTCTTCATCACAAGAGCAAGTCTGTTGTTAATACTCTCATGAGTCTTCTTCTGCGAAAATCAACCAAAACAAATATAGATCCAAATCAATCAAACCCTGAAACATAAACAGAAAAACCTAAAATGCGGGAAAGGAAAGAATATTTCTTTTCGTACCATTTTCTTTGCGACCACCATCTTTGCTTACTTCAAGAGAAACGGAAACGGAAATGGAGATTTAGATTGTTACTTCTCTGAAGCCGGCAGAGTGAATCTATAATAATGGAAAAAAGAAAAGAGACTGAATATGGTTTTAGGGTTTATAATGAAACCCTGGTTGCATCAGTATTCCATTGGGCACTTCGTCAAAAATGTAGGAGGAGCAAATCCCATTTGCATACCTGTTAACATGCGAGTTTTCTCTGTAATCATCTAAATAACTCTTGGACTACTATTTACAATGGCATATGTATTTGGATAGCGTCGCAAAGTTGAATTTCAACCTCAAAGCAATCAAGTATGTATAAGAGATAAAACAGCAAAGAAAATATTAATGTGTCAAATGTTACGATAAAATGTTTTCCTAAAGCACTCCCAGTCAACAACTGTATAAAACCCAAAAAAGCTCCAGCAAGTACTATCAACCCAAACATAACATTTCCTTAAAAACCAAAACTGTATCCACCACCATCATCTAACACTACTATAAGCAACTGAACCTCTAGCTTCAACCAAAAGCAAGAAGACATCTACAACAACAACACCAAGACCACAATCAACTTAAATAACAACACCATCACCTGAAACTAATAAACTACAACAAAAAAAAAATGTTGGATAGAAAAGCTTACCAATGTACACGAAATGTTCTCATCTGCAAGAAATTTAGATAAAGAGAATGAATAGTTTGATCTATAACCTCTCCTCCATGCTCTCTTTAAAATCACCATCACTTCGGCTTCTATGGAATTCCCCAGAGAATTACGGTTAGCTCGTTTAGGTAACAAAAAAAAACAAAGAGAAATCAGCTTGCTAAAAAAAATGATCCCTAGGTGCTGTTAAAATATATATTTACAGGATATCATATGCATACAATGGTACAACGAAAGATCACGATACAACGAAAGATCAAATTCATATCAAATGCACGAATTAATCTTAAATTAAAACTAAAAATATGCTTCATCCTTTACCTGAATGTTACCATAATGATGCATGTGAGCTCCTTTCTCCAGATGAAACTCCATATGAAATTAACAGTGATAGTGAATCTATGGATTAGAGAGCAAAATAAAAATTAAACAAAAAAAAAAGAGCAAACCCTATTCTTTGTATGATCGGATTTGATAACCCACGCCTACGAAATCAAAAACCAAAATAATATAATGAACAAAAAAATTTATAGAACCACACCTACAAAACAACAAATCATAGAAACCCATATCAAAGAAGAAGTAATCCTAACCTTCGGAGTCGAGAATGGGGAAGAAGTAGGAAGACACAATCATGTAAATAAATCTTTTCCAGCTCAAGATAACCTCAGGATATTTGTATAACCTTAGGGTTTTTTTTTCCTAAAGAGAGAACTTACGGTTTGTTTCACGGGTTTTTTTTTTCCTCTCCGGAAGTTTACGTTCTTCTGTATAACCTCAGTATATTTGTAAAAGAGATTTTCACCGGATTTGTTTCACCGAAATTGCACCTGTAAATAAACCGAACAAAGAATAATTAAAAGAAAAAAATCAACGATAAGAACACAATATACAGAGAGAAAAAATGAGGAGGAGGAATAAAGAGAGAACTCAGAGAAGAAAGGAAGCGTCCGGAAAAAAATAAGTTATGGTTTTGATTAGGTTTAGGTCTGCTACTCAAAAACTTAGGGTTTGGTTTGTGTTTTTTTTGGTTTTATATTATGTGGCCGAAATTTGTGTGGGAATTCCTCTTATTTGAGGAAAAGTGTAATGGAGCAATTCTGTGTGAGGGTGAGGGTTATCGTTCAACGTTGAGCCTAAGGACCTTAGGCTTTTAAAGGAGGTAGATGGCAAGTCATGCCAGCCACACCTAATTCCCCCAATTCCCCTCCGTGCCAATGGCAAGTCATGCCAGCCACAGCTACCCAAGATAGATGCGCCATGCCAAACACACTCTTCCTTGGCCCTAGCTATGCTAGTTACACCAACCTCGCCAAAGCATGCCAAATATGCTAGCCGCACCCCTGTGCCAACGGCAAATCATGCCAGCCACACCAAACGCGCCAAAGCATGCCAACCATACTAGCCGCACCTCTGTGCCAATGGAAAATCATGCAAGCCACACCTATCCCAAGCTAGCCGCGCCATTCCAAACACACTTTTCTTTGGCCCTAGCTATGCTAGTCACACCAACCACTAGTGGAAAATCAAAAAACAAAGTCTGCCAGAAAGACACTTAAAACAGCTAAAAAAGTCTGTTTCTGGTAGCCCTAATATTGTAGTCTTATTTCTGAAAAGGACTGCTCCTGAGACTCCTTAAACATGTTCAATTAGGACAGCTACCAGCAGTCCATTTATACAGCTGATAAAAGCAGCCGTATTGCTGGAGCATATTTAATAAAAAAAAATTGATCCAAAACTAGAACCAATTACAAAATCTTAAATTATAAATCCAATGTGATAGAAACCGACAAGAAATTCAAAGTTTTGATAATAATGAATTTGTTACCAAATAAACATTTTATTAAAAATTGAGTTCAATGTACATACAATACAACTGAAATCTCCCCTAATTTTAAATCTAAAAACTTGAACACTTTACAGTATAATACTCAATCCTCAATTCCTTTCACAAACTTAACTAGAAAACACCATAAAATACTCCCATACAATTTGGTAGCATTTTACCCGCACCACTTCACCATTTGTGCCTTCATTTGCTGACTAACTGCTAATTCAGGTTGCAGGTTCTGATAAGGTGACAAAAAACTATACCGTTTGTAGAAATCAAATTCATTTATAGTACTTCAAAACATTGAGAGCTGGTTGACTATATACAAGAAAAATTACCTTGGACATGGTGAGTAAATTGGAAATTCTCACTGCATATCTATGAGAGGAAACCAAATAAAAGAAAAGATAAAGCAGAAGATAAACGTACCACAAACCACACCAGCTCTTTTTTGCAAGTGGTTTAGTTTTCTTGTGTTTATTCAAATATCTCCGATGTTGCTTGGACCTTGAAAACCAACAAATATGGCATAAGATCTGAAGCCTACTACAAGGACACTTTATTCAAACACATTACAAAAAAAGAAAGCACATTGTGCATATTTTATTTCCATAATAGAAAATCTTACAAGTTTCCTGGGATTTATGCAGTTACGATATACTTCTCTATCTTATATAGGAAAGACATGTTTATAAAACCGGTGTCTATTTGGGTAAGCCAAGATAGAAACCAAAAAAATACGGCCTTATCAATTGCAAACCAGCGCATTATAGCTACAAGCTAAATTCATTTCAAATGATTAACATTTACCTCGAGGATGAACCAAATGGGTGGAAAGCCTCAAGGGTGGAAACCAAAACAGGAATGAACCTGAATTAGAACATAGCAAACCATTATACTTCCTCAAACTACTATCAACATGCATAACAGTAAGCCTACATTTTTGAGAAAGTAGTAATATTTCAATTTTGTGCAAGGAAAATCGGTATATGGCCTACATTTTAAGAAAGAAACTAACATGGCTATTGGTATACAGTTAGGCAAAGGATTTTCATTAACATATTGTAGCTGGAAATGAAAACAGTATGCTTGTGTAAAAGGTAAGAGAGTGAAGCCTTACACACATACAATCCATTTAGTTATATGGTTGTGGCCCGATTACAAGAGCTCTTCAATTCTGCGCTAGGATTTCGCTTTGGCTACAAATAAAGACAAAAATAAAACATGTAAAAGTCAAATTATCATGCTCAAATTGAACCCCATATCAGCACACACCAACCAAAATCTAAAAATTTTCAATTTTTCTGTATTCCAATCAAAAGAAATTCAATACATACCCCATATCAATAGTACTTCCTAACTGTCCCTATATTAACTGATGTTCCACTTACCCGATCTTCCTATAATTTTTACAGAGAACTCAAAATTACCTAGAGTGAAACCTATAAAAATTTCATGGAATTCTAACGGTGAAATCTGAGATACTGTTTCTTTGATTCTGTCCTAAGGAAAAAATCTGTAGTGGCAGTCAATGTTTCGAGGGAAAATGGGGTTCCTACCCATTTCCGATCCTTAAGAAATTTGTACAGGATATTAATAAGGTTATAAATAGATGCATACCAAAAATTTAGAAATATCTAATGGTTACATTCATCAGATCAGAGCTACAGATATCCATTTCAGAATTAATGTTCTGGAAATAGTCAATTCCATTGATTGTTACAGGGCTTACCAGAGTCCGATGAACCTAAAAATTGAACCAAAGGTACCTGACATACTCAACTTCAACACAACCAAAATTCATAGGAATCCAACGGTTGGAAAATTATAATGACAGTCATATGCAAGTCATGTTTACGCAGTTTTGGATTCTCAAAAAAGTCACGTAGTTTAACGAAAATTAATGCCCAAATACTTACAACTATCCAAACCATGGATGGGTGTTCTCAACTAACATTAGTGGTCAGTAAAAAGGCAAAAACGAATTTAACCTAGCTGCAACATAATAGAAGGAAACTATTATCATAACTTAAGCATAAAAAAGAACGAAAGCAAACCTTAATAATCTGAATGGCAACGAATGCAACCCAGACAAAGCAAAGAACACATAGTTCTTCCCATTGGACATTCTGAAGGATAGGGTCCTGTATAACAAGAAATCTTAGTTAGCCCAATAGTAACAAAATATAAATTTTGGAGATGAGATGTTGAGTGTTTTCACAAACAGGTGACGGTGGTGGATGGAAGGTTAGATAAAATTTAAAAATATCCTCTCTGAAATTTTATCAAGCAAGTAGAGTCTTCAGGATTGTCTTGGTCTAAATATGTCCTTTGCTAAATGTTTCCAGCCCCTTTTATAGCTAATTCTCCCCTGCAAACACAAATCACATAGAGACACTAATAAAATGAACACTTCAAATCCATAACTTAGCTAATTGTCCCCTCATAATTGTCCCCTCGCAAACACTTTAAACCCATAACTTAGAGGAGTAAAATAGAAAGCCCATACAAAAAATCGAGTGACTACTAACAAAATGAACACTTCAAATCAATCAAAAATACCAGATCCATACATCTAAACTCTGAATAGGCAAAAAAAAAATTTAATTAATTAAAGACACCCTAATTAAGAGAAATTAAAATCAGATAAAGTAAGAATGATTGTATACCTTACAGAAGTAATAGCATCAACATCATCTTCACCATCTGAAAAATTAAAATATGTTCTTCACTACAAAACCCAAAAATTCAAAATTAGATGGTGACAATCATAAGCCAAATATCAGAAACGACTAAAGATATTGGGGAATGCGTATACTATTTAACCTTCAAAAAAGAAGAAGCCCCTGATTTCAGATCTATTAGGTGAGTAGATTGATTTGATTCAATGGGTTCTAGCCTTCTAGCGTTTGTCTTTCTCTTCTGAGATCACGGATGGAGAGTTGAGATTGAAATATTTTTGTTCTTTGGAGATCGTTATGTGAAATTTGTTGTCTGAGAAACAACATAGTGAGAGATGAAAACAAAGATAAGTTTCTCAGGGTTTTTTAAGATAAAAGAAATAACAGAGAGATATGGGTGTGGTGCGGTGTGCGCTTCCTCCAGGTTTTTTAAAAATAAAAGAAATAACAGAGAGATATGGGTGCGGTGTCTAAGAGGGAAAAATAGGACCAAGGAAACTAGTTTCTACGGAAGTCTTAATTGTACTCCTTCTAGAAGATCGTTTTGTCTATTAAATTACCCTTTAATATAACGTCTGTTAGAGGGACTCAGTTTTGATTTCTCAATAAAACATCTGCTCCGGGAAGCTCAAATTATAAAGAAATCTGATGGCAGTCATTTTTATAAAACACAATCAGACTTAAAAATCTTGTTTTCCACTAGTGAACCGCGCCAAAGCATGCCAAATATGCTAGCCGCACCCCTGTGCCAATGGCAAATCATGCCAGCCACACCAAACGCGCCAAAGCATGCCAACCATGCTAGCCGCACCTCTGTGCCAATGGAAAATCATGTCAGCCATACCTATCCCAAGCTAGCCGCGCCAAGCCAAACGCACTCTGCCTTGGCCCTAGCTATGCTAGTCACACCAACCGCGCCAAAGCATGCCAAATATGCAAGCCGCACCCCTGTGCCAAACGGCAAATCATGCCAGCCACACCTAGCCCAAGCTAGCCGCGCCTTGCCAAACACACTTTGCCTTGGACCTAGCTATGCTAGCCACTTTCCTTAGCAAGCCGCTATGCCATTGGCACATGCCAAAGTAGCGCCCGCGCCCTTGGCTTGCAAACCGTGCAACTTAGGCCAATATGGACGTGCGTGCCATTGGCACATGCCAACACGCACCGCTAGCCACTTTCCAAGCCACTATTCCATTGGCACATGCAAAAGTAGCGCCCGCGGCCTTGGCTTGCAAATCTTGCAACCTAGGCCAATATGGCCGTGCGTGCCATTGGCACATGCCAACACGCATCTCTAGCCACTTTTCAAGCCGATATTCCATTGGCACATGCCAAAGTAGTGTTTGCGCCCTAGGCTTGCAAACCGTGCAACCTAGGCCAATAGGGCCGTGCGTGCCATTGGCACATGCCAACACGCACCGCTAGCCACTTTCCAAGCCGCTATGCCATTGGCACATGCCAAAGTAGCGCCCGCGCCCTAGGTTTCTAAACCGTGCAACCTAGGCCCAAGTGGACGTGCGTGCCATTGGCACATGCCAACACGCACCACTAGCATCTTTCCTTACCAAGCCGCTATGCCATACGCTCCCCTAGCAGCTTTGGCATTGCCACATGCACTCAAAGTGCAACCCGCGACCAAGAAATTCCGCACATTCCATTGGCACATGCCACACGCTCCCCTAGCAGCTTTGGCATTGCCACTTGTACTCAAAGTGAAACTCGCGGCCAAGGCATCCCGCACATGCCATTGGCACATGCCACACGCTCCCCGATAAGCTTTGGCATTGTCACTTACACTCAAAGTTTAACTTGCGTTCAAGGAATTTCGCGCATGCCATACGCTCCCCTAGCATCTTGGCATTGCCACTTGGACCCAAAGTGCAACCAACTCTCGAGACATCAACACAAACTGGGGGATGCTTTTTCAGGGTTTTGGTTTGGCGGTCACAGCATGCAGCGTACACTACGCTCGTATTAAGAAAGTGTGTAAAGGAATAAAAGCGGTCAATTATATTAAATGGGGAAATAAAGGTGAAAACGTTTTCACTCTTAAACACGCCGGTTACCACCTCCTCCAATTTAACTACTATTTATTTTCCTTCCTTAACGAGGCCAAGGTACGTTTCAATCTCAACTTTTAAATAGGTCTCACCTATTTCTACCAGACAACAAGTCTCGGTCAGGAGATATACAACACTCTCAGAAAGGAAACTTTGCAATCTCTCCAAAAAAAGCTTCCATCTCTTGCAAGCTTCCTAAGCTTCCACTTTTCTGATACAAGTCGAGACGCTACCTTTCCAGAACTATTCTGGTCTCAACACCTTTCTTTGCTTCCCTCCCCAAATCAACCCTTCTCCTCCACTTTGTGACCGAAGCAAGTCTGTAACAGCCATTTCTTGGTTTAGGACGGACTTGTATAGATTGATCTCTCGAACCTAAAAAGTGCTCAACGTGTAGCACATTTGTTTAGGGTTTAAACCAGCTTCTCACTCACCCATAGAATTTACCGAAATCGGCAGAAATGATTTTTACTGATAAACAACAGTGTAATTACAAGGTCAAAAGACCATCAAACTAAGGTCAAGCTATGAAAAATTAAGGATATATAAGACAAGGTCAAGCTATGAAAAGAGTTGTTGTGATGGCGAAGAGTTTTTCGTCTTGGCCATTATTGATACGGCTGCGTTTGAGGAGAAATTTAGAAATCCATAGGGGAAGAATTAAGATTTGCCAGCCTGCTGTCACTAGCCAACTCGAAAACCATATTCGTTTACCACCTTGAATGAAGTATAGGCGGAGTATTAGTGGAACACTAGTGTTTCCAATAGCTAACAAGATGCAGTTGAACAATAGTAGGTATGTGTTCATGTTCATCCTGAGTGATTATGGTTATAGGAGTGGAATACATATACTCCAAGTAGGGGTGTAAAACATGCCGCCCGGCACAACCCATCCCCTGAAGTCATGTGCTTAGCGTGCTATGCTGGACTGTGCCAGAGACTCAGACGTGATATGCCGTGCTGAATGGCATGCCGTGTTGTGTTGTGCCAGAAAAATAAATGTGTTTTGCAGTGTTGTGCTGTCCTAGCACACTTATTTTATGTTTTCCAAAATAAGTATTTTTGAGATATTTTAGTTAGTACATGTACTATTATAGAAATAAATTAGCATAACGAAAATAATATGTCATAAATTGGGTAAAACAATGATTTTTTTGTGAACTATGCATCAAATGTGATGTATTGTGTATTATTTTACGCTTGACGTGGCGTAATTTCTTTGCGTGCCTCATGTTATGCCGTGCTGATGTGCCTATTTGTACTGCACATCATATCACATTAAACATACATGTTGTTCCCGTGTTGGGCCGGTCACGTGTTGTGCCGTGCTGCGTTCAAATTTTAACGTGATGGCCCGTCCCAACTTACACCTCTAACTCCAAGCTTATAAATGTTGCGGGTCTGTTGCAGTCTTTTAGAGGTGTAAATTGGGATGTGCTAGCATGAGCATAGCCCAGCACAGCACGCTAAAAATTGAGCACAGCTCATCCCATCACGTTAGCTAAATGGGACGTGTTGGGTTTGACTAATTGGCACAGTAGTCTAGCACAGCACGCGGCATGGATTAGCATGTGCCACGGCACATCACAGCACGTTAAAAAAGCACATCATAATATGAATAAAATACTACAAAACATGGCATAATACATCACACTTTGTGTCTATTCGGGAATTTACACAAAAGTGTGACTGAAAAGTGGGGAAATTCCAAAAGTGTGACCAAATTTGAAATCCTTCCAAAAGTGTTACCATGACCGGTCAACGGACATATATGCCCTAGTCTTTTACGGAAATATTAGATTTTGTCCTCAGATGTCCACATATCGGGTAAGGATGTGTACACACTGCGTAAGGATGTGTACATATCGGGCACTGATACCCCACCATGAATAGTGTTCGATGTGTAGATATTGTATGTAGACATCCAGAATCTAGGCATAATCATATGTTGGATAAATGTAGACATCCATTTTCCGATGTCTAGACATCGGACATATTCATAAAATATGTGGACATCAGGCCATAATTATGTGGACATTAGCTATAATGTGTAGACATCAACTATAAATATGTGGACATAAGGCTATAATGTGTAGACATCGGGCTATAAAAGGGTATCTTGGGTATTAGGTAAAATAAGTCACACTTTTGGAAGATATTCGGGATCAGTCACACTTTTGGAATTTCATGACTTTTCAATCACACTTTTAGGCATTTCTACTGTCCTATTTCACACCAAAAAAAAACCCTTTATTGTAGCCGATTATTGACATTTTACTATCGTTATGTTAACTTATTTCTATAATAACACATATAATACCTAAATATTTGGAAAACATTTATATTGGAAAATATAAAATAAGTGTGCCTGGCACAGCACGGCACAACACTTTTATTTCTCTGGCACATCCCAGCCCATCACGGCATAGCACAGCACGTCATAATCTCCGACACAACACAGCACGGCACATAGCACGCTAAGCACGTGATTTCATGGGCTGTGCTGTGCTGGGCCGGCACGTTTTACACCTCCACAGTCTTTGAAGACTCAATTTTATTTTTTATTTTAGAATCAATCAACATGGTCTTTCAATTGTATTGATTAAGAGCATCCGTAGTGGGCGAGTAAAACCCAGAGTATCGATCAAACACCAGACGAAGTGGAGCATGAGTATCGATCAAATACCAGACTAAAACCAAAAACCAGACCATATTTGGTCTTTGGTTTGGTTTTAGTCGGGCGTAGATTAACGTTACTGTTTTTAAGGTAAAATTCCTTCTACCCAAAACACATAATTTTGTGATCCTGTTGTTTGGAATCGATCGCTGCTTCAATCTTCAAGTAATTTCTGGATAAAGGAGAAGGGGGGGGGGGTACCTGAAAAAAAAACCTCCGATGCTAAAGTCAGAAAAGGATTTTTCTAACATGTATTTTTGGTATGAAGATTGCTTACCTTTTTAGTTTAATAACCGTCTATTTATACCCACGAATTTCCGTTTTAATTCCTTTGGTTTTATAGCAGATGTTGAATGCCATAACTGGCCCCTGCATGCCTCCCAGTAATTACAGGCATTGACTGGTCCTGCATGCCGCATGCGATAATTGGCCATCTTTGATGACTGCATGGCTGTTGGAATGCTCTAGAAGCAAAGTTTATAGTGGGCCACAGAAATCCGTTGGGCAACCATATTTGGGCGGAATGATCAGGGACTATGGAACCTAAACAACACCATTTTCTGCTGAATACTTGACCAGGAAATTAATCGCCCATTAATCGGCGATTAATCGGTATGTAATCGTGGCCCCTTGTAAGTAGCCGATTAATCGGCGATTGCCGCTCAAATTTGCCGTCGACCATTTAATCGCCGCTTAATCTACGATAATCGCCGAATATTTTTTATAATCGCCGATTAGTCGCCATAGAATCGGCGATTGTCGCTCGTGCTGGCCGCCGGGTTGAGCCGCAGGCGGCAACCTGCTGCTGTGTTTCTACTGCGTTAGGAATATTCCGACATTATCTGGAATATGCTGACGCCGTTACTAATGGCGTTAAATCTAACTGAAGATGCTGATGTCGTTAACATTTAACGGAATATGCTATGTATATACCAACGTCGTTATTGACGGCGTTAATTTTAACGGAAGTGCTGACTGCATACCGGTTTGACGAGTCACGCGTCGCGTCATCAATTCTGCTGATGTGGCACCCTGCTCTGCTGACAGGGAGACTGCCACGTTATCAGTTATGCTGATGTGGCACTCGTTTTGCTGACATGGCTCGTACTTTGCTGACGTGTCACCTCGCAATGTCAGCACCTATGCTGACGTGTCATATGCCACGTCATCGTCCAATGCTGACGTGTCCATGCTTAGGTGACGTGTCCCCCTGCCACGTTATTGTCCCTGCTTAGGTGTCACTTGTCTAGCCTTAATTTGGGTATTTTGCACATGGGGTGCCTTGTAAGGCCTAGTGAGCTATACTTGGGTAAACAAGGGAAGTCCCTTAGGCCCAAGGAACCCTCATTTACTAATAGTATGAGCTTTGTTTGCCCAAGCTAGACCATTAATTTGTGTAAATTATTAGGGGTACAAACATCGCCCCCTCTTAATCCATAACCTGTTATGGGTTAAGAAGTTAGGGTTCCCCTATGATTTTGAATTTTTCCGGAGTGTTACATAACCCGCCCCTGAGCGTGTTGTTCGGGGTATTACGCAACTGGCCCCCAGTATGTTTGTGTCATGCTGCTCAATGCTCGCGCATGGGTGCACCTCCCCACTGCATTTTGCTCGCGCATGGAATAAAAAGTTGAGTTTTTCTTCTATCTTAAATTTGCGCAAGGGTCCAATCCCGCTATTCAAGATGCGCGTAGAGTTTGTGACGTACACATTTCACGTGCCTGGACGGATGAAAATGTTTGCCACATTTGTTGTTGTCCCGCTTGATGGGGATAAAATTGAGATAGGGTAAAAATGCTCGAACTGCGCACTCACCCTATCTGCGAGGTGTCAGAGACGTTGCTGACATCAAACTCGAACTGTACTATTTCGAATACAAAAATTGATAGAGTATGGAATACCAAAATAATTGCTGAATTGAATTTCTGAATTGAAATAACAAGTTAAATACCTACTTCTTCAACGACAACTTCCTCATTAAAACCTTTGAGTGGAAAACCCAATGGGATAAAACCATCAAAAAGGAAAAAGAATGCAGCACAACAGGATTTGAATCTACTCCTAATGGTAAAACTTCTTCAAGTGGAACAAATTCCACGGCTTCCAAGGCTTTGAATCCTCTTTTCCATCGAGGTTTCCCAAGTAGTAGGATCCTCGAGATGCTGGCCTATCCACTATGTAAGGACATTCCCAGTTTGCTCCGAGCTTGCGACAGTTCGGTTCCATTGTGGCCGCTCAGGTTTTCTTTAAGACATATTCCCTGGCTTGAATGACCGTTCTCTGACTTTGCGATCATAACTCAGCTTGATTGCCTGCTGGTAACAAATTAACTGCTGCAAGGCTGTATCTCTTTGTTCTTCCAGCAACTCTTTATCTTGAGCTAGGATGCTGTCATTTTTCCCTGATTTGATAGCACGAGTTTTGGTAGTCTTGAGTTGCACTTCGGTGGGTATGACTGCCTCCGTCCCATACGCCAACATAAATGGAGAAAACCGAGTGGACCTTTTTGGGGTTGTTCGGTAGGACCATAAGACTCCAAGGAATTCTTCGGTCCATTTTCCCTTCGCCTTCTCTAACCATTTCTTGAGATTGTCCATAATAACGCGGTTGGTCGCTTCTGCCTGCCCGTTGCTCTGTGCAAAGTAAGGAGACGAGAAATTGTGGCGAATATTCAGGCCCTTGCAGAAATCTTTGATTACCCCAGAATCAAACTGCTTCCCATTGTATGATATTATCGCGTCTGGGATTCCAAACCTGCAGACGATATTCTCCCATATGAACCTTTTCACATCATGTCTGGTAACGTGTACTAGTGCCACTGTTTCAACCCACTTGGTGAAATAGTCGGTAGCAGGGACTGAAAACTGGGTGCTACTGGATTAAATAGTCGGTAGCGTGTACTAATACGAACCTAACGCCCCCAGGAGCTTTGGGAAGCGGTCCGACGATGTCTAATCCCCACATAGAGAATGGCCAGGGACTGAAAACTGGGTGCAACTCGTTGGCTGGCCTTTTCATAATTGATGCGTGTTCTTGGCATGGCACACATTTCTGCGCATATTCCTTAGCATCCTTCTACATATACGGCCAGAAATATCCCTGGGTAAGAACTCTGTGTGCGAGGCTGTGCCCTCCAGAGTGGCTGCCACATATTCCTTCATGAGCTTCAGCCAATATCAGCTGTCCTTCCTCGGCTGATACACATTGCAAAAATGGCTCCAAAACTACAGGTTTACGGTACAACATCCCTTCGATTATTGAGTATCTCCATGAATCCTTTTTCACCTTTGCATCAAGTTTCTCATATTCAGGGAGTTCACCAGTTGTCAGGTACTGGATGTAAGGTTGACGTCAGTCTGCAATGTTTTCAACATGATCTCCTGAATTATCTGTCACTGGACTATCAATATCCATATTTCTGTCGATGTTCTCCGTTTCCCCCTGAGCTGATGTAGCTGCCCTCTCGCCCCCACTAGCATGTTCTAAAGCCAGAACAGAATGGCTGTCGGAGATGCTAGGTAACTCTCGGAAATCTACTACAAAGAATCTGGCTGTATCTGTTGGCACTGCGGAAGACAGATATGCCAAAGCATATGCGTGCCTGTTCTCTAATCGTGGTCGCTTCCAATAGAGAATCGGTCGAACTCATTTGCCATCCCTTTCATATGGTCCAAATACAATGCCATTCTCTCCTCTTTTGCTCTATAGGTCCCCAGAAATTGGTTAACTACTAACATGGATTCAGTCAGCAACTTCACGTTCTTCGCATCTAACTGCCTGACAGCTTTTAAACCGATAATCGCAGCTCCATATTCAGCCTCATTTTTTGATGCTTGGAAACCCATCCTGGTCGCTTTCTCGATTCTCGAACCTTTGGGAGTAAGGATTACGCATCCAACTCCAGCACCACTAACGTTTGAAGACCCATTAGTAAATACGGTCCATAATGGTTATGGTGTATCGATCTCCATTGCATAATCGGCCCCAGTCTGATTAGTGACTGGATCAGTGGGTCTGAACAACTCCTCTTCTTCTCCAGCAACCGTTTCTATATCGTCCACCGGAAAATCTGCTAGCAGTGCAGCCAGTGCGTGTCCTTTTTCTGCAGTTCTGGTTTCGTACTTGATCTCATATGCCCCCAGGAAATTTGACCATATGGCTAGTCGACTGGAATCATCAGCACGTTCCAGGATTCGCTTCAGTGGGTATTCCGAGTATACTACGATCTTCCTTCCTTGGAAATAAGGCTTTAGGCGACGAGATGCATGCAACAGTGCAAGTGCTATCTTCTCAATTTTCTTGTACCGTGTTTCCGCCCCCGTCAAGGATTTACTGACAAAGTAAACAGGCTTCTCATATGGATCCGTAAAAAACAACACTGCACTCACAACGTTCTCCGTTGCAGCCAGATAAACTCCAATAGGTTTTCCAGCTTTTGGACTCACCAAAACCGGTGGGGTTGACAAATACTTCTTTATCTCATGAAAAGCCCTTTCGCACTCAACCGTCCAACCAAAATTCACCGCTTTCTTCAAAACATCAAAGAATGGATTGAATCGATCCGACGAGCGTGAAATTAAACAGTTCAAGGCTGCCAATCGTCCTGCTAGCTTTTGGACTTCCTTTTTCGTTCTTTGGGATGGAATTTCTCTGATGGCTCTGATTTGATCTGGATTTGCCTCGATTCCTCTGTGTGTCATCAAGTATCCAAGGAATTTTCCTGATGACAGCCCGAATGAACATTTTGCTGGATTGAGCATCATACGATATTTCCTTAAGATATCGAATGTCTTTTGCAGATCAAGAAAATGCGATTCTTTTTTCTGATATTTCACCACCATATCATCGATGTATACCTCCATCGACTTCCCGACCAGATCCTTGAACATATGGTCCACCAAGTGCTGGTAGGTTGCCCATGCGTTCTTTAGCCCGAACGACATTTCAGTATAGCAGTAAACTCCCCTGTCAGTCATGAACGCAATATGCTCTTGATCGTCCTCGAACAAAGGAATTTGATTATACCCAGAAAAACCGTCCATGAATGACAATCTTTCAAACCCTGCGATTTTATCCACCAAATCTCTTATCATTGGTAGCGGGTACGGATCACTCGGACACGCTTTATTCAAATCGGTAAAATCGATACAAACACGAATTTTACCATTCTTCTTTGGAACGGATACCACATTGGACAACCATCGAGGATATTGCACCGGTCGAATAAATCCTGCTTCCAACAGTTTTTCGACCTCTTCAGTCATTCCATCTTTTTTTTTCTTTGCTCCATATTCCTGATTTTTTGTTGAACAGGACGGAAATTCTCATGGATATTTAGCATGTGGCAGGCTACATTTGGGTCTATCCCTGGCATCTCAGTAAAGCTCCATGCAAAAACGTCGGCGTTTTCCCTTAGAAATGTAATAAAATCATCGCGTTCATGTGCCGGCAGATCTACCCCTATGAACGTTGTCTTGTGCTCCTCATCTCCAATCTGGACCTCGATCAGTTTCTCGACTGTCGGGGGTTCAGCTGCGTCCTCTCCCCTATATGATTCTGGAGGGAGAGGGTTCTATAATTTTTATTTCTGCTCGACTCGCATGATATGGTTTCCACTGACTTCTGACTTCTTGTACTCATCCATTGCATTCTCATGACACTTATGGGCGGCCATCTGATCGCCTCTAACTTTCACAACTCCTTCCGGGGTAATAAACTTTAGGCACTGATGATTAGATGATGTGAATGCATCGATCTCATGCAGCCAATCTCGTCCTACGATCGCGTTGTAGGGTGCTCTGCAATCCAGCAACAACAAAGTGCCCAAGACGTACTTGTCAGCCACTGTTATCGGTATCTTCACCTTTCCAATCGCCTTTGTAACTTCGCCGCTGAAACCGATAATTAGGTTTTCATCTTCCTCGATCCGGTCGTGTGGGATTCATAGAGGCGTAAGCTCCTAAAACAAAGACACTCACTGAGCTTCCAGTATCCACTATAATCCGGTGCACACGAAACATGCCAATCCAAGCAGTTATAATGACGGCATCTTTGTGTGGAGCATATACACCTATCATGTCTGCATCAGAGAACTCGATCTTTTTGCACACAAGCTCCTTAGTTTCTACTCCATTACCACTGAAAAAATCAATGTGATTTGTCAGGTACCATTCTTTCAACTGTCTGAGCTTTCTCCTGGTCTCGTCTTCCGATGCCTGTCTGGTCATTGAGTGAATCCTGGCGTGACTGACGTTAATCACACGAGCGTTAATCACATGTGCAGTGCCAAACTGGCCAGGACCTTTCCCAAAGTCCTTTTTCATGTACTGTTGCATCTTTCCAGCGTCGATCATTCGCTGGATCTCGATCTGTAAAGAGCGGAAGTTCTCAGTTTTGTGACCATGGTCTTTATGGAACTTGCAGTATTTGCTCCTATCACGTTTATCTCTTGTTTCTGCTGCCAAAGGATGTGGGAGGCTCAAATCCTTTTGTATTTTTTCGTACATCTCTGTAATACTTACGTTCAGCGGGGTCAGCTTCATATCGTGAAATTTCTGGTACCCAGTTTCGGTGCGTTCACCTTGATTTTTCTCTCGATCATCGCCACGATCAGTATGTTGTCCATTTGAACGGTTCTTGGATTTTTCCTTATTCCCATCATTTAGATGATTGGATGATCTGTTAACTTCTTCTCGGGCTTTAGAATCGTCTTCCACTCGGGCGTACTCTTCAACTCGATCATATAGTTCCTCCAAAGTTTTTGGTGGTCTCTTGACCAAAGAACCGTACACACCTCTTTGATCATGCTGGTAAGCCTGTTTTTATGCCGCAATTACAACTTGGTCGTTGGCTCCATCCACGTCCGCTAACTCTTGCTTGAAACACCTAGTGAATTGTTTGATGCTTTCCTCCTTCCAGATTCCTAGAAGGAACAGTGAATGGCATCCTTTCCGATCACGTTTGTTGTACTTATAGTTAGAGCAAAAATCATCAATCAGATTATGGTAAGTCCCGATCGACTGTGCTGGAAGATGATTGAACCACGTTATAGCTCCTCCCGTAAGGGATTGCGGGAACATTTTACACATCAATTCATCGTTGTACTGCCACAAGGACATGGCAGTCTTATAGTGTAAAACGTGCTGATCTGGATCATCATTTTTCTTGTCGAATTCCGGTAATTTTGGAACTAGAAAATTCATTGGCGGTCTGAATTCTCTTATATTATGCTTGAAAGGTGCTCCTGCTGCTCGATATAGCCTGTCCATCTTTTCTTCTCTGGATTGTTTTTTCATCATCACTTTCTCGATAATCCTCGCAAGACGAGCTTCTGTTATTGCGTTTAGGTTGCCATCTGCGGAACTGCCTTCCTGTTCATAATCTCGGTCCTCTGGAATATGATTATCCGATCTCCTTTTTTTTCTATGGGGTCCAGTAGGTTCTTTTCCAGCTCTTCCTTACTCCGAATGAGTACCGTAATCGTGCGAAAAATCTTCATCATCGTTTCAATCTCGAACCTCTTCCTCCTCATTTCTAAGGCGTTTTGAATGAGATGTATTTAAAAGCTGCACTCTGATGTGTTGCAATGCAGCCGATCCCCTGCTCGCTTAGGTCGTTTCGTTAAATCTCCGGTGACCAGTAGATTCTTGTCTCTTTGATCAAGATAGACTACTTCTCTATTAGGATCTGCGACCTGTGGTCCAATTCGACCTCCAAGGCGTTGCCATAAAGATCGTACCCTTTGGTTATTCAAAACACCAGTCCTAGGTCGAGGTTGATTTTCATGTTCTAATCTCAGGATAATATTTTCATTCTATAGCTCCTTTAGCCGATGCAGTAGCTGTTCCTCCTCTGTACTGGGAGTCGCAGTGCGGCCATCACGCAGATCTTGTCGATTGCGATTCTTCCTAGAGGGGCTGCCGAACGCATACCCTCTGTTTCCACGAACATCTTGGTTTTCCCCATCAACGTTGATCACTTCGTTATTGATCACTGGTTTTTTTTCTTTTCTCCGATTCGGATCTGTAGCTCTGTCATGAAAACGATCTCGATCTCGATCTCGTCCACGATCCAGTGATCTGTTATGAGTATGATCTTGACCCTGTCTGTTTCCAGTGGGTATAATAGGTGAAGATTGGACCTCAATTTCGTCCCTCTCAATTTCGCGTCTCCTGCGCGGTTGGGAATTGTTCTCATAATCATACCTTCGTGCAGTCTGTCTTATTATTTCCATATCTCGATCTAGTAAAACACGATTTTATTTTTTTCGAAACCGTTAGTCGGCGCCACTGTTTGTAAGGTAAAATTGCTTCTACCCCAAACACAGAATTTTGTGATGCTTTGTTGGGAATCGATCGCTACTTTAATCTTCAAGTAATTTCTGGAGAAAGGAGAAGGGAGGGGTACCTGCAAAAAACCCTCCGATGCTAAAGTCAAAATAGGATTTTTCTAACAGGTATTTTTGGTATGAATATTTCTTACCTTTTTGGTTTAAGAACCGTCTATTTATACCCGCGAATTTCCGCTTTAATTCCTTTGGTTTTATGGCAGATGTTGAATTCCATAACTGGCCCCCGCATGCCTCCCAGTAATTATAGGAATTGACTGGTCCTGCATGCCGCATGCGATAACTGGCCATCTTTGATGACTGCATGGCTGTTGGAATGTTTTAGAAGCAAATTTTACAGTGGGGCGCATAAATCCGTTGGGCGAACAGATTGGGGCGGAATGATCAGGGACTATGGAACCTAAACAGCACCGTGTTCCGCTGAATACTTGACCAGGCAATTAATCACCCATTAATCTGTGATTAATCGGTATGTAATCGTGGACCCTTGTAAGTAGCCGATTAATCGGGAAATAATCGGCGATTGCCGCTCAAATTTGTCGCCGGCCATTTAATCGCCGCTTAATCTACGATAATCGCCGATTTTTTTTTTAATCACCGATTAGTCGCCATAGAATCGGCGATTGCCGCTCATGCGGCGTGGCAACCCGGTTCTGCGTTCACTGCTTTAGGAATATTCCGACATTATCTGGAATATGCTGACGCCGTTACTAACGGCGTTAAATCTAACCGAAGACGCTGATGCCGTTAACATTTAACAGAATATGCTCTGTATATACCAACGTCGTTATTGACGGCGTTAATTTTAACGGAAGTACTGACTGCGTACCGGTTTGACGTGTCACGCATCGCGTCATCAATTCTGCTGATGTGGCACCCTGCTCTGCTGACGGGGCGACTACCACGTCATCAGTTATGCTGTCATGGCACGCGTTTTGCTGACATGGTTCGTGCTTTCCTGACGTGTCACCTCGCCACATCATCGTCCAATGCTGACGTTTCCATGCTTAGGTGACGTGTCCCCCTGCCACTATATTGTCCCTGCTTAGGTGGCACTTGTCCAACCTTAATTTGGGTATTTTGCACATGGGCTTGCACATGGGGTGCCTTGTAAGGCCTAGTGAGCTATACTTGGGTAAACAAGGGGAGTCCCTTAGGCCCAATGAACCCTCATTTACTAATAGTAGAAGCTTTGTTGACCCAGGCTAGCCCATTAATTTGTGTAAATTATTAGGGGTACAAACAGTTACTCCTGATGGGGCGGAGTGAAAAGTTACGCCTGATGGTGGGGCTGAGTCAAAAGTTACGCCCCAACTAATTAAAAAAAAAAAAAGAATGGGGCGTAACTTAAAGTTACGCCCAACTAAAAAAAAAAAAAACGAACCCTGAACCCAACTAAAAAAAAACAAAAAAAAAAAAAATTGAGCGCAACTCATAGTTACGCCTGATGAAAAGTTTTTTGGTTTTTAGTCTTCGCCCGTAGTGTTTAAACACCTACTAAACCCCAAATTTGATTATTTTTTTTGCTCTTTAGTCTTTGGTTTTGATCGCATGACTGCAGTTGCTCTAAGCATCATCACTCAAAAATTATTATCTTATGCTCCCGATTTTTTATAACGCAGCAGTGCTTTGGGTTCTAGATGCCTGACTAATTCAACTGGTTAAGTATCACCACTCAAAAATAGAAAAGAAATCTACTCCCTTTTTATCCCCAGGATTAGATGCCATTATATCTTCATTGTCAAGATTTCAAGACTAATATTAACTAGTACAACTGTTGCCACGGTGGGAGGGCCGACCGAAAAAGAATCTGAAGATGGGATTTGTCGGCGACTACTTTCGCTCTATTTAGTGAAAAGTGATCTATCCGTTTTGGGAAAAGTGATCTATCCGTTTTGAGAAAAGTGATCCTTTCACCCTATTTTAGAAAAAGTGATACTTTCGCCCCGTTTCAGAAAAAAGTGATACTTTCTCCCCATCTCAGAAAAATATCACTTTTTTCGAAACGAGGCAAAATCATCACTTTTCCCGAAACGGAATGAAGTATCACTTTTCCCGAAACAGGATGAAAGCATCACTTTTCCAGAAACGGAGTGAAAGTATCATTTTTCCTGAAACGGAATGTGAAAGTATCACTTTTTTCTGAAACAGAAAATTAGTCGATCCATAAACCAAAATATTGTTGCATGATGTGTTATGGATCCTTTGTGGTGGTTTGCATAATGGCTATGCATTCAATTTTCTTGAATTATGCCTAAAATGAAAGTATCACTTTTCTTGAAACGGAGGGAGTACATCGTTTTATTAGTTGCAACGGGAAATTAGTTGATGCATAAACCAAAATATTGTTACATAAAGTACTATGTATCTTTGTGGTGGTTTGCATAATTAATGTACATTTAATTTTCTAAAATTGTGCCTAAAATGATAAACACCTCCGAATATTTTGTAAAAACTCTAAATTTGATATTGTTGTTTGTACTCATTGCGTAATTTTTTTTATTACCTTTCCAACGAGATAAAATTTGTAAAAATTCTAAGGAACGGATTTTTAGATATGTTATATATTAAAGTTTGTTTTCCAATTATACCCTTGAAAAAATACTTCATCCGTTCCAATTTAGATGATGTTTTTGGAGTTTTCACGCAGATTAAGAAATGGAGAGATATAAAAAAATTCTATCTATGCCCTTCAGAAAAGTCTTCACACATTAATTATTATTAGTGTATTTAAAAATAAACTTATAATTCCAAGACAAATTGTAAGTGTATTGTTGGTAATTTTGTGGGAAAAATATGAAAACTATCAAGTAATGTGGAACAAAAAAATAACCCTAAACACTCATCTAAAATGGAACGGAGTGAGTAAGATGTATAATAATTTGACTACAATGGAGGGATAATTATATCAAGTGAAAAAAACCAACTATGGACATCAAATCCAATATTTTTGTGTCATGACTTAAAATTTAAAAATAAATAAATAAATGGCCATATACCAATTACCACTTTTTTGAGTGACAACTTCTGAACTAGCATTTCCTAATCATAAATTAATATAATAATAATTAATCATTTGTGTTAGCTCGACCGTAACTTCAACTAGAATAGAGCATGTGCTCACGGCAATTATCATGGAAGAGCAGCAGAAATTATTGTAGAAAGTAAAAAATTAAAGCGAGCTAACCCGGCTCGCCTGCAAGTAGAACACCGTGGATTTCATCCATGAATCATGGGAGGGCACACATCCAATACAATAATTATTGCTAACATTCTCTATGCACTTTTGAAACCACTTGCAAATTCGAAATTTTCTTTCCTGAAGACTTTCCAGTTGTTTGTAGTCTCACCTTTTTCATTTTTCAGAGTTTGACAAAGACATCCATTCAAGTTTGTATGGCTACGAAAATAAATTGACTGTGAGAAGACGTATATCTACCGAATGTGTCATGATCCAACATTATTCAAGAACTATAACGAAAATGATAAACTAAAGTGCCGCTTGAGTATTATCAGGGCCGGCCCTGCTATACAAGTAGTAAAGCTTTCTTTGGGGCCAAAAATTTCCTACACTGTGGGACAAAACAAATATTTTAGTGGATTTTCTTCATTTTGGTGCATTTTGTACATGCTACTTTTCATTCTAGAAGTTCAGATGTGCAACTTTATTTATTTTGCTAGGAATTACATTCAAAATTTCTTGCAGAACAATGCCTCTCAAACTTCACTAGGGATTTCTTTGTTGCTAACAGGTACCTTATCCTGATTCTTCTTCTTCTTTGTTTGTCTATATTCGCCATAGAAATAAGAAGCAAAACCCCATATAGATAAAGCTAATGACATCCCCTTTTCTGCACTGAATTTCTCATGGAAGAATATAATTGCGAAAATTTGTTGAATTGGAATGAGAAGTGTAACAAGGATTCCGGTGAATAGAGATGTTGCGTAAAATATTACTCCCAGATATCCTACAAAGGATAATTGTATCAATGTGCTCGTAAACACTAAAACCATATAATACTTTGTTTCTCCAAGACCATACTCTTTCGCTTCTCTGCTTATAGCCTAAAATGCACAAACAAAATTAAGTTAGATGGGATTTCCACCGAGTCAAATGAGTCACGTATTGAGGCACATTTGAAAGAAAAAAAATTACCTGAAAGTCCTTGTTGATTATCATGCCAATTGTGCTAAAAACCGTAGCGAACAAAGAAACTAAAAACTGCATTTGCATCACCAAATCGTAAGTTATAACTTTGCAAGCATTTGCGTAGACAAACTCGATCAGAGGCAGCATAAATCCAAGAAGCGCAGCACCACCAAGAAGCATAAAGAAACCCAAGAAGTATTGAGCCTTCGAAACACCAATAGGTTTATCACTACTAGTATGAAAAGCCAAAATAACAGCACCAAGAGTTAACAATACGACCGCATTAATGGAATACGGCGTAAACTTCTGCTTAACAAGAACCAAAGCAAACACAGCAGTAAAAGCTAGTTGAGTAGCCAGTAGTAGTGATGCTACTGAAACAGGTAGATAACTGTAGCCAACAGCAAACAGAAAGCTATCTAAACCTGTAATAATACCCACAATAACACTCCATATGAAGAGTTTACGTGTGAGAAGAAACCCTGGGTTTACAGCATTTGTTGATCGGGATTGAGAATTAGATTTCGATTTTGATTTAAACCATGAAACCATGAGAGGAATGAGAAGAATCGGAAAAGCTGAAGTTTGCAACCAACTTGACAACCATTTTCTCTGACCACCATGTAAGTAGTAAAGCCTTAGCATCATTGGACCTCCTACTTGTCCTACTGATAAGAGTATGCAATTCACCATCAGAAGCACTTGTTTCATTTTCTTCTTCTTCTTTTTTTCTTGCTCTTGTTGATGGAGTTGTTCATGACTACTGTCGCTGTTTAGTACCACTCTTTTCATGGTGTTCTCGTTTTCCATATTCAAATATGATCAACTTAATTGAAGGTTTTTGGCTATGATTCTACTAGTTTATTTTGAATATTTCTGCAGCTGTTGCTATAAATACTGAGCAGCTGCGTCATCGCACCAACTACAAAGATCCCCTTTAAGACTTTTATTTTGTTTTTATGATCCCCTCAAAGACTTTGAATTAGTTTGTATGATTAACTTTTTCATTTTCAAAGTTTGACAATGGCATATATTTAGATCATCTCAAACGGCATGTGATTCCACTCCATTTGTTGAGAATTAAATAGTCTCACATTGCCTAAAAACACTTAACCTAGGGCATGTGATTCCACTCCATTTATTGGGAATTAAATAGTCTCACATTGCCTAAAAACACCTAACCTATATACACATATAACACTACAAGCCTTTCCATTCATTCCGGTATAAGTTCCTTGTGTTGGGAATTTAATAGTTCCACATTGCCTAAAAACTAAAAATAAAGACACCTAGCCTCCTCTATACGTATATAACAATAAAAGGACCTCTCCACTCATTATCAATCGATTTTGATATACGTATAAAACACTAAAAGGACCTCTCCACTCATTGTCAATTGATTTTGATACTTTATCACTGTGCTATATAACCGATGGCATACCAAAATGTTACACAAACAATTTTACAGGATTGATATAGGCTGATACCATATTGTTAGGGGCTGATATCATTTCATATAAGACAAAAAAAATTTTAAGTAATCCTAACAGTTGGATCGGCTGAATGGTATCAGCCCAGTAATTCCGGTATCAGCCCTTATCAATCATTCAATTTTGGGTCTTATGAAAGCGTAGTATGTCAATGACTGGATGGCACTTTCACAGCCGCCTGGATACTGTTTTCCGTCGTTGTCCCGTAATTATTAAATTGGCCACTTGTCTTCTCACCCACGTTACACATGTGGTGTGACCAAAGACACGACAAACAATCACGTGAACTTTTAACCAAATAGACTTGAATTACCCCAATTTTCTCTTAAAATGACCAAAATATCCGGTCAAAGCTCTTAGACCCCACCACACTAGAAGTTCAATTGGCATCATGATGTTGCCCAAATCAGAAGGAACCAAAAAGAGTTTGTTCAATCCGATCAACAAAATGGATACTGTCAAGAGAAAATATCTTATGTTGTTCAATTCCGTCTTGTTAGCAATTGGTGCCACCGGTGGTCCGCTCCTTCTCCGTCTCTACTTCGTCCGCGGTGGTAAGCGGATATGGCTCTCGAGTGCTCTAGGAAGTGTAGGTTGGCCGATTTTAATCCTCCCTCTCTCGCTTTCATACATCTTCAAACGCCGCGGTGGTGGCGAAAATGGCAGAGTCAAATTTTTCACCATCACACCACCTCTGATCATATTTAGCGCTTTTATCGGTTTACTCTTGGGGTTAAATGATTACTTGTACACTCGTGGTGTTTCGCTTCTC
The DNA here is from genome assembly GCA_023529315.1 of Papaver bracteatum. NCBI lineage: Eukaryota > Viridiplantae > Streptophyta > Magnoliopsida > Ranunculales > Papaveraceae > Papaver > Papaver bracteatum. Next base: position 178,472 of record JAJJWX010005189.1, on the reverse strand, counting down.
CCTGTATCGACATCTACGCTGATAATGTCCACTCATTTGGCATTTACGGCTGGTTTTGCATTTGTTCTTGTGAAACAGAAATTCACTCCATATTCGATAAATGCTGTTGTGTTATTAACAGTTGGAGCTGTACTTCTTGGTCTTCATTCGAATGGTGATAAACCCGTAAATCAGTCGAACAAAGATTACTATTTCGGGTTTTTTCTCACGGTTGGAGCTTCTGTGATCAGTGGATTGTTGTTCCCATTAGCGGAGTTGATGTATATTAAAGCTAAGCAAGCTTTAACTTACAGTTTGGTGATAGAAATGCAGATTGTGACGGCTGTGGTTGCTTCTCTTTTCTGCATAGTTGGGATGATTATCAACAATGACTTCAAGGTACATATCAACTTCTTCTGAATTTTCTTACTACATTATTCTGTTCACCGGAACCTTAAATTCCTACCGGTAAAACTATAGCACAATGGATAGATATGATTTACATGAATATATTATATACATGCTGTCTTTTGTTTTGCCTCGATTAAAATTATAATTTCCGGTAAAGATTTCCATAAACAATCCCATTTCAAAGATACAGATAGATTCTGTGAAATGCTACTTTTTCTTAATTTAATTAGTAGTTGTAGTGCCCTTCTCTTTTTGAAATTTTTGCCATGGTGGGTGCTTATTGCTTAGATCATCTAGAGATAGATGGTTCAAGTTTCATTGGTTGTAAGTCGTTGCGAAACATGATCTTTGCATTGCTTGTTTCGTGCATTATGTAAGTTGGATATTGATTTTTCGATTGAATTAGGCGATTCCAAGAGAAGGTAAAGAGTACGAGCTCGGGGAGGTCAAGTATTATGTAGTGCTAGTAGCTATTGCCATTATGTGGCAGATTTACTTCGTCGGAACAGCAGGAGTTATCTTCTTTTCCACATCTTTGCTTGCTGGTATTATCACTGCTGTAATACTACCGGTTACGGAGATACTGTCGGTCGTGTTCTACCATGAGAGTTTCAAATCGGAAAAGGGTATTGCCTTATTCCTCTCATTTTGGGGTCTCATTTCTTACTTGTATGGTGACTATAGAGAAGACATGAAATTGAAGAAGGCGCAGAAGCAAAGTTTGGAATTAGAACTAAACGAGAACCTCCCTCCTCAAACCAACTTGCAGTAATTTAATAAAGGAACATTTGTCTTTTTACCAAGAATTCAGAGATCGGATATTGAAAAATTGCACAGCGGTCAATAAATTGACTTTTCGTTGACTTAGTTAACCATCCGATCCAATGTTGAAAATACAGAGAAGCCAAACATGTTGTTACCTATATTCTTTCACCACCATGTAAGATATGTTCCTATCAATGATGGAACTCCAACTTGTCCTATTGATATGAGTATATATGCAGTGCGTAATTTTTGGCTTTTTGTTGTGTAATTCTGGTTAGCCTTAGGTGTTCCTGAGTAGTATTTGCAGGGTTTATAAAATTTAATCGAAAACTCATTCTTTAGACACGAGACACCGGTTCAGATGAATGTATAGTGTAAAGAAAAGATATACTCCTTATTGTACCTCTTACATTGCAAATTAAGAAACAACCTCGGTCTTTAATAAGTTTGATAGCAATAATATATTGCATGCAATTATAGTCCCAAACTACATGTCACATTATACCAAATGCCAATAAGTGTGGGGAAGAAACTCTGAATCTTGAACCAACAACAGAAGAATATTGATGTCACATATTATTCTTTTCTAATAAAGTTGAACCAACAATATTTTTTTTTGTAAGTTGGATGAAATTGAAAACACTAAGTTGGGGAGTTAGTAACCCTTACAACAAAATTAGTAGAGCTATCTATTACCGGGCAAGCTACCTGGCATTATATTTATCTACTTCCAAAGCATAATGGATACATGCAGGAGGATTAGCACTCCAATTAATAATAGTTCTGCAAAGCCTAGCTTTCTTTGCTAAAGTATCTGCTAAGTTGTTAGCAGTTCTAGCTATGAAATGAAAGCCTTTAAAGTTGTTACAAAAAGAGAAAATATGTCGCACTTCATCCATAATGGATTGGTTTTGCCATGTAATTTGAGATGTCTCTCCGTTCAGATAATCAAAAAGATTCTTGCAGTCTCCTTCAACGCTAAAATCAGATAGCTCTGTTTATCTTGCCCAATTAGCTGCTTGAAGAAGGCCTAGAGCTTCCACTTCTTCTGGTGAATCTGCTGAGATCGGTCCTGCTCTTTCTTGAGTGAAGTCCCCTGCATCATTTCTAAAAATTATAGCAAAACCAGCTGGGGTACTACTTGAGTTCCAAGCAGCATCCACATTTAGTTTATTGTTAAGATGATATGGAAATTCCCATGTATCATTTCCATTGGTTGTTGTTTCTCAAAGGTATGTGTTTCCTATGTCCTTTCCTTTATGCCAGAAATTCAGGTGTCTCTGAATTGCTAAAGCAATTTGTTGATAAGTTTGAAGTTTGTTATCAAAAACTCTGTTGCAACGTTCCTTCCAGGTGAACCAAAGTTTCGTCATTATAATTTCAATTGGTACAATGGGATTCTCTTCTGATAACCATTCCTTCAAATGTTCTAAGAAAGTTGTATTCCTATCTAAATCATTGTTCACAGGGCAGGGTTTTGTATTCCACACAGATTTTGCATACTTACAATGTAAGAATAAGTGTTCAATTGTTTCCGCTTCCTTGCATCCAAAGGTGCAATATGGGGAGTGATCCTCTTGAAATCTAGCTATTCTCTGTGAGGTTTTTGTTTCCCAAAGTTTCTTCCAAAAAGCATCAGATTGGCCCAGATTATAGTTGTTTATGGTTTTTTCATTTAGTTTGTGATACATAGATTTAACTGTAAATTTCCCATTTTTGTGAGCATCCATCGTAAAGTGTCTTCTTTTCTTGTTAGTCTAATTTTGCAAAAAATTTGCGCTATGGTTTTGGGGAACAGTGAGTACACTAAGTTTTCATTCCATCTTTTAAGATAGGTATCTTTTAAGTCCTTGACAAGGATATATTGGGAGTTATGACTTGTCTGAAACTGTTTTAGAGTTTCAGATATTCCAGGTAGCCAATGGTCCTCCCATATATTGACTTTCCTTCCATCTCCTAATTCCCAAATGCTATTTTGTTCAACTAGTTTAATTCCTTTGGAAATACATTTCCAAATCCAAGAACTAGTGGAGGGTATATTTTCCCTGAAAACTGATGTTCTCCTGAAGTATCTTGGTTTTAGTTGCGAAACCCAGAGAGCTTTAGGTTCATTCAGCATTCTCCAAGCAAGCTTTGCTATAAGGTATAAATTGAATTTATGGGCATTCATAAACCCTAGACCTCCTTTGTTTAAAGGTCTACACAAGCAAGAATAAGACTTTGGGTAATATCCTTTGTAATTTGTTTCTTTGCCCCACCAGAAATCTCTTTGAAGGGCATTTATTTGTAATTTTTTTGGGAAGAATAAAACAATTTATCTGATAGCTGGCTAGGTTTTCTAAAGTTTCCTTATTGAGAATCATTTTACTAGATTATTCTAGAATTTTACCTATCCATCTTTGGATTTTTTGTTCCATCTTCTCTATTACTCCTTCAAAAAGATTGATTTTTGTTTTATCTATGAACAGAGGTGTTCCGAGATAAGAGTCTTTAAGATCAATGTGTTTTATTTTCAGAATTTTACTAATCATTCTTTGATGCTTTGGTTGAACCTTCTTACTGAAAAAGATACATGATTTATAAAAATTGATTAGCTGCCCTGAAGCTCGACTAAATTTATCTATAATGTTTAATATGTTATGGCATTCCTTTAAATCAGCTCGAATAAACATCAGACAATCATCAGCAAAAAATAGATGTGAGATTGGGTTGTTCTTAGGAGTTATCTTAATTCCATGAATTTTACTATTTTCCTCTGCCTCGATTAGGCTACGAGAGAAAATTTCCATACAAATTATGAATAAGTAGGGAGATAATGGATCTCCCTGCCTCAGACCTCTAGTGGGTTTGAAGTATTCTCCAGGACAGCCATTTAAAAGAACTGATATAGAGGTGGTGGATATACATGTGTTTATTAGGTTGCAAAAGCTTTGATTAAAGCCAAAGGCTTTAAGGGATTTTAGTAAAAATTCCCAATCTACCCTGTCAAAGGCTTTCGTCATGTCAATCTTTATCCCCGTACCAGCATGTTTGATCTTTTTTTCTTAAAGGAGTGTATTATTTCTTGTGATATGATAATATTATCAGATATTTATATATTGGTTAGGAAAGCTGCTTGGAAAGGTGAAATTATAGAGTCCAAATGTGGTTTTATTCTATAGACATAATTTTTACTATTAACTTGTAGATAGGGTTACATAATCTTATAGGTCTGAATTGGCTAGGATCTTTAGGGTGTCTATTTTTGGGAATAAGGAATAAGAAAGTCTTGTTAAATTCTGGGTTTAGTTCACCATTTAAAAAAAATAAAAATGGATTGTGTATGTTACTTGCTCTCCTACAATGTCCCAGTTCTGTTTAAAGAAGCTAGCAGGAAAACCATCAGGTCCTGGGGACGTGTTTGGTTTTAGCTTTTTTATAACTGCAAGGATTTCCTCTGAAGAAGGAATTGCAGATAAACTAGCATTTTCCTCTTCAGATATTATGGTCTTAATGTTAGCAAATAAGTTTATGTCTTCAGTTGAGTTACTCTTATCCTCTGTGAAAAGTGTTGAGTAAAAATCCTTTAAGGTAGTCTTAATTTCTTCTCTTTTAAAGGTATTCTCTCCATTACTCATTTTAATACATTGAATGATATTCCATTTTCTTCTTTTTAGAGTTTTAGTGTGGAAGTATTTCGAGTTCTTTTCTCCTAAGTTTAATGTATTGTCTCTTGATTGTTGCTTCACAATCGCTTCTTGTGTATCATATAGTGTTTCTAAGAGACACATTTTTTCTTTAATTTTATCATCTTTCCTAAAAATGTAGCTAGATTTGTTCAAATTGTCTATCTGATGTAAGGTTTTCCTAATTTCTTTAGTTGGTTTGCAAAAAAAATAATTCTTCCAATATTCTAAGTTGTGTTGTAATTCTTTTATATTAGCTATAAGAGTTGTTGAGGGGTTATCATTAGGTAGAGTATGTTTCCATGTTTCTTTAATAGTCTGAATACATGACTGCTCTTTCTGCCAAGTGTCGTAGTATTTAAAGTTATATTTTTGGTTAGTGACAAAGCCATCCAACATTAGGGAAATAGGGCTATGATCTGATCCTACAGCTACTAGGTGAGTTAGCTTAGAATTTTGAAATTGTGAGCTCCATTCAATGTTTGCTACTGCTCTGTCTAATCTTTCTTGTATGTTGGTTGTACCTTCTCTATGGTTATTCCAAGTATAAGCATATCCCATGAATGCTAAGTCGAGTAAGCCAGTATTATGAAGAATTTTGTGACAGTACTCACTATCAGCCTTTTTGAAAGGTAACCCCCCTAATTTATCATCCTGACTAAATATCATATTCATATCTCCCAGTAGGATCCAAGGTAGAGAGTTTTTATCCACTTGTTCTGCTATTTCTGATAGGAAGTTCCATGTTATATGTCTATTTCTAGGGTAAGGGCTACCATAAAAACATGTTAAAAGCCATTTCTTTGATTCATGGTTAGTTTGAACTAAAATATTTATCATGTTTGTATTCCATTGCATAATTTCAAAGGCGAAACCATCTACCCAAGCTAGAGCTAAGCCTCCTGCCTTTCCTACAGGGGCTAGTATGTGTATATTTGGGTAGTCCTTCAGTAGATTCCTTACTAAATGTTTTTGTGATTTTGTTTCTGACAGAAACAAAACTTCAGGCCTCTCTACATCAATTATATGTTTTAGATGGTTTTTTGTGAAAGGGTCACCATATCCCTGTACATTCCATGCTATTATCTTCATTATTAAACTTTCTATGAATTTTCCTACTGTTTAGTATGTTCCTTAGTGTTTATTATTGATTAGTTCACCACAGTTTGTATAAATGTTCCTTTCAAAGGATACTTGAAATAAAAGTAAAAGTAAAACACTATAACAACAAAACATAATGTAAATTATAGAAATTAGCAGATTAATTACTGAAATTTAATGATGGAAAAGTTATTGAGAAAAACCTGTGACTCCTCTCTTTGTTGGTTGGGACTTAACTCCGGGAAGGGAATTGGATGATAGGTATTTGTGATTGCCGGATGATTAGCCATGTTTGACCCATACTGGTGAATTTCAAGAATCTTATCTTCTTCAGAGGGCATTGAGCAGAATTGCTCAGAAGATGAAGATGACGGAAATTCCGAAATCGAAATTTTAAAAGCATACCTTGGATGAGTCAATGGGGAATGAAATGATGATGCAATGCACGATAATGAGTGATGAATGCAATTTAGAGGATCTCTGATGGATGTTGTCGGGGCTGAGGGAGAAATTAGGGATTCCAAATTTTCCCCCAAAATAGGTGAAGAGAAAGATAATCTTCTCAGGATTGTGTTTTCTTCATTGGGTCTAATAGGTGAACCTAAAGCTCGTTCCGGGTTAATAAGTAGTGGTTCAGAACGAGAACCAAAATCACTGCTAACAATAGTACCCGATTCCATCTCGGCCAAAACTCCGAATGTTTCCGAGTTAACAGAACGAAACGATTCATCCGATGAAGGAATCAATATAAAATCTTCAAGCAGATTGAATGGGAATGTTCTTTTTCCCAGAATTGACGAAGATTCCAAAGACATATCCTCTTCAGAAAAAGAAGTTGATGCTTCAGAGATGATGAAAGGGCCTAAGACTTCATAAGAATCTGTAGGCAAAATGATAGATGAAACCTGCTGCTTTACTGTATGGATATTCTCATGACTATCATTGAACAAAGCCGGCTCTTCAGCTACATAGGTTCTAAAGATATCCTGAAAAGTCTCACGTACTCCTAGTTGATTAAGGTATTCTTGTACGGGTACCGGCACTCCTATGTGGTCGAAGTTATCCTTTGGGTTCCAAACTTGAGTCAGAACATAATTCAACCAAATCATATCATCACTACGATAGGGTGAGTTAATAGTAATATCATAGATGTTTTCAAGTGGTTTTTCTAAGAGAATGACATATTCACTATCTTTGTGTCCTAACCTCAGACAGTGAGAGCAAAATTTAGAGGGAAGATTGATGAAGTTGAAATAATTGATGTGACTGGGTATCTTCCCACCCTAACTAGTAAATGGTGAATCAGCGGTTTTTCTGTGATCACCCAAAGTAAAAATCGTAGGACAAAATCCGGTGAATCCCTTGCAGTAAAAACTCTTGCAACCTGACCTACTTTACTTGCTATTAAGCCTAGCATTTCCTCAGAACGGTGTTCAAACTTGGTATTTAAAACAGAAGCCCAAATTGGAATTTTTTTAACTAAATCCGTTGATATGTTCATCCCTTGATAAGCCGTTGTCGCAGCTAGTACATTCCCATATGGATACCACAGTATATTAGATGATATCCAATGGAAATCCTCCTTTATACGGAATGTGATAATAAATAAGTTAGGGTCAACTTCTCTAATTTGGAATGTAATCTGACCCCACCCCCAAAAAAAAAAAAAAAAAAAAAAAAATTGTTAAGAGCCCCTCTTACCTCCCATTGATGAAAAGTGGTTGTAGCAAAAACTCTAGCTAGGATACTAAACTCTTTAATGCCATGATCTCTGATGAAAGAGGGGGGAGTTGGTAGAATACCAATATTTCTATGATTATCCAGACGATGAGCCAAAGAAAGGCCACTTAAATGCCTATACAAGTTATGATTATCGCCCATTGACATAGTAGATAAAGAATGAGAGAGGTGAAGATGTGCAGGTGAGATACTGGTTATATAATGATGATTTGCAGATGCGATACACTTAACCCGACTTATTTCTAGGGCCGGTTTCCAAAATTGTTTCAGGGTCCAAGAAAAAGAAAAATCACCTCATACTGCACCAATCGTTAATCGACAAACCAATAGTAGCCATGGTACGAGGTAGTGTATAGGTCTCAATCTCTATTCTTGGTTTGTTACAATACCAAGTAATGTAGACGTTTTGCATTATTCCAGCAAAACGTACAAAAAGGGAGCTCAAAGAAAAAGTATTTTGCACCTCAAGATATGATGCATACCTATTGTTCAGCGGTTTGAAGGAAAACCTAATCATAGATTTTAAGCAAATCAAGTATTAGACCGAAGTTTAATTTTACAATTTATAATAATGGCTTGTAGATATTTATTGCCCTATAACCTTCTCATAGGCTTGAATATTACTGGAAAAATAAGTTATTCTATGATATTAAGGTTTTATCTTTACTCTGGCATGCGCAGTGCAATTAAGGTTGATTGAACAAGAGGAAAAGAACCTAGCCGATACATAGGTAAAATCATAAAGAAGAAGATGTACTGTCAGAAACGAGTGAGTGTTTAATGTCGATATTAACGAGATTAGAAGATACATGAGGAGAAGAGGAAAAGATTTAACACACTTTGGTTTTTTCTTCTAAAAACTATAATTTCCCTAAATTACTATAAAAAGTTAGAGATAACATGGCTTGTAACCATGCTAGAATTCCAGAAGGAGACCCCGTTTCATTTATCAGAGTTATGCGTTGCTGAGAAGGACATCTCCATTGGGTACACTATTAATTCTGCTATTTGTGCGGCACTAACCAATTTCTTCATGCACAACAAGTTTCTTGGTTGGCTTACTGTAATATGAATCCCATCATCAAAGGAGGGCTGGGGAAGGAAGAAAGAATGAGAGATGAAAGACAGATTGCGAATGGACTTCCTATCGATGCATCACTGTTGTATAGTGAGCTTCCTCCCGGGTTTGCGAGAGACTATGTTGAGAAGATGGAGAGGTGGTATAATTGGAGCCGCGAGAAAGGTAATTTCGAAGCCTCTTCTGCAGCCGTAGCAAGAGGCGAGATAGCATAGTAATTCATTAGCCAGGACCAGAAAGAAGAAGTTTAAATGTGCTACTATTTCCCTATTGTCTATCTTTATCGGAGTCTTTTTATTTTTATTTTTATTTTGCTGTGGTAAACTTCTTATTTTGTGATTATCTATTTATTGCTGCTTAGTTTACTCTATTTGTACCTAATTATGTCACCAAAACCCTTATGTTTACTATTTAATCTCATTCTGAATTGCTCTACTTAGTATTATAGTTATATATTGCCCACAAGTTAATCGATTTTTCCCTACAAAATGTTGTCTCCAAAATTTGTCGTAGCCGATTCATATCCCGGCTGATTCGCCGGAAAGACTATCTAAGAGAAATAGAAAGGCAGAGTGCATAACGACCGATATTATGCCTAATTTAAGTCCCGTTTTCCGAATTAATTCCCGGAACATTGATGAGAATGTATGAAACCTTTAGATAGAACATAGTGGAAAAAAATCGGTCTCACCAGAAAGAACAGGTGATAGCATCAAGGAAGAATGATGCATTCCTCAAAGAACAGAAATCAAAAGGTTGCGTGAAAATGGTAGCATACTTAGATAGATGTATCAGTAATGACCAGTTATATGAAAGATTACTCTATTTATCATCGAAACGAAGTTTGGATGAAATTTGTTTCCCCTTCTAATCCTCACCATTGCAGATGATCTAAACCTATGAACCCTTATGTAGACGTCGTATAAAATAGTAACCCACACCGGAGCCCAAACTAAGAAAGCAAAAAAACAGTCAGGAATCTTTACTGCTTAACCGGCGACTGATATCAACAGTTTCCGGTCCCTAAATCCTTGCTAATAAATCATTAATTTACTGATACTATAATTGCTTCTTCCCATACCTATTATGATGCAAGTTCTGTTATATGATCTAATTATACGAATCTGAGTGTCTCGTGAATGAGTACAGTCTATCAAATGCAGAGAAATAGAATTATTTGAATATGAGAAATGCTTATGGGATGCATGATTATGCGAAATGCTTATGGAATGCATGACTATGGAAAGTCCTCATTTGTGACCCAGCCAATTTCCGTTTTGTTTATGAAGTTTGTTTTATAAAAATTGTGTCAAAAATAGTTTGTTATTCTAAGTTCCAGCATCGTATCATCCATCTTTCCCCTCCCATTGTTTGTTCCCCCAGCTTAGGGGAGCACAGAAGTATACGGATTACTCACAGGGGTTAAATGGAAAAATGCCGCAACTTGGACTACAACGTTGTGAAAATGCCCCGGACGTTAGGTAAAAGATCAAAATGCCCCAAAATGAAATCAAAATGCCCCATTCTGTTGTGTATTCCGTTTGAGAGTGGTCAAATGCGTAAACATGTGGCCCGCACGTGGAAAAAAATGGCATTTATACCCTTTTGTCACATGTTTAAAATTCAGGGTTCAAGGCCTAGGATTCAGGGTTCAAGGTTTAGGGTTCAGGGTTCAGGGTTCAGGGTTTAGGTTTCAGCGGTGGTGGTTGTGGTGGTGGTGGTGTTGGGTTCAGTGTTTAAACTTCAGGATTCAAGACCTAGGGTTGTGGTGGTTGTGGTTGTGGTTGTGGCGGTGGTTGTGGTGGTGGCGGCGGCGACGACGGTGATGGCGGTGGCGACGGTGTTGGTGGTTGCGGTGGTGGCGGTCGCGGCGGTGTTGGCGGTTGCGGTGGTGTAATGAAGTTATAAGCATACGTGTCGGGTGTTATTTCTGTCGAAGGGCAAAAATGAAAATTCAAAAAACAGTTGACTAGTCAAAGTAGTGAAAATGACCCATTTTGACCAAAATAGGGAAAACTAACGGAATGGGGCATTTTGATCTTTTGACTAAAGTTCGGGGCATTTTCACAACGTTGTAGTCCAAATTGGGGCATTTTGCCACTTAACCCTACTCACATAGCATTGTTGATTAGATCGGAGTCGTTTAGATGAAGAAGTTTAGATCGGAAAGTTTGAAGAAAACTAGCCGTTGAGCTAGCGCAAGACGAGAGAGAGAGAAGACGCACCCTCTTGAACCAACAATAATAGTCCCAAACTTGAGGAATCTGAGAGTACAGCATGGACAACAGAAGCCATATATATAATGTGACTGCAATATATTTTTCCAGGAATTACGTAATAAAGTACTAAGTTTCTTCCAAGAACAAGAATTTTAAACTTCATCATTAGGGATTTCTTGGCTGTTAATAGGTATTGCCTTGTGCTGATTCTTTTTCCTTTTTGTTTGCTTATATTCGCCATAGAAATAAGAAGCAAAACCCCATATTGATAGAGCTAATGACATTCCTTTTTCTACACTGAATTTCTCATTGAAGAAAAATACTGCAAAGATTTGTGTAATAGGAGAGAGCAGTGTCAAAAGAACTCCGCTGAGTAGAGATGTTGCACAATAGATTACTCCTAGATTTCCCACGAGTCCACATTGCATCAACACGGCTGCAAATATTAATACCAGGTAATACTTTGTTTCTCCAAGGCCATACTCTTTCGCTTCTCTGCTTATGGCCTAAAAAATGCACAGCAAAATCAAAAACAAATTAAATCGGACATTTTTAACTCTAGTTAAGAGTATAGTGAGAAAATGATGGAACATATTTCACCTGAAAGTCTTTGTTGATTAACATGCCAATGGTGCAAAGGAGTGTCGCAAACATTGAAATTAAAAACTGCATCTGCATCACCAGATCATATGTTATGGCTTCACATGCTTTCGTGTACGCAAACTGGATACTAGGCAATATTAACCCCACAAGTGCAGCTGCACCAAGAGTTACAAAGAAGCCCAAGAAGTATTGACCCTTAGAAACTCCACTAGGTGTATCACCATTAGTATGAAAAGCCAAAATAACAGAACCAAGAGTTAACAACACAACCGAATTAATCGAATACGGAGTAAATTTCTGCTTAACAAGAATCAAAGCAAAAAAAGCAGTAAAAGCTAGTTGAGTAGCCATCAACAATGTAGAAGTTGAAACAGGGAGATAACTTAAACCAATAGAAAACAGAAAAGAGTCTAGACCAAACATAATGCCCAGGATAACACTTGATATGAAAAGTTTACGAGTGACACAAAATCTTTGCTTTCCGTGATCAGTCGGGTTTACATCATTTGTCGATATTGATTGAGATTTTGGTTTTGATTTAGACCATGAAACTAAGATAGGTATGATAAGAATTGGAAAAGCTGACTGGGATGCGCAGATTAATTGGTGTGTGACTAACATCACGGGCAACAAGTCAGTTGGAGTCTTGAGGAAGCTGGCGTTTAATGCGTGTATCTATCATGTTTGGGGCGAAAGGAACAGAAGAATCTTCACTAAAAAATCTCTTCCTGCAGAGACGCTTTTCCATCTCATTTGTGCTGATATTAGGACTAAGCTGTGCTCTACTGACACTATTATGCCTGATACAAACGATCATAGGAGACTTGCCGTGCAATGGGGGTTATGCCCTAGTTATACTATTCCTAAGAAGATTTCTACAAGTTAGAGAAAACCACGGCCTGGCGAGGTGGCTGTTAACACGGATGGAGCTTTGAATGACAATGGGGCTGGGTTTGAAGCAATCATCAGAGATGAGAAGGGAACTATTGTGAGTGTTGTGACTGGCAGCGCAGACCCAGGTACTATTACCTTGCATGAACTTCAAGGGGTTGAAGCAGGCCTAAAACTTGGTGTTAGAAATGGCCACAGGAAAGTTTCCTTACGTTCAGACTCCATAACTGTTGTTTCTTATCTTTCGAAGAGCAACCCTAAGCCTCCTTGGACTTGTCACCATGTTTGGGAGTCTATAAGAAGATTACGTAGTCAGCTACAGTCTTGCAATGCTGAACATACTTTGCGAGAAGCAAATAGAGCTGCAGATCATATTGCGAGCTATCGGCCTAGCGGAGAGTTTGTGGAGATTATCCCAAGCTCTTTCGCAGAGGATTTGAAGAAGATCATTCAAGAAGATGCAGAGGGGAAAGTATATAGTAGAAACGGCTGATGTTTCTATTGTTTACTCCATTGTGGAGTTGTTCTGAGTTTTGTAAATTTTTTAACTCTTTCCTTTTTTGTTTTGTTTTCTTTGCTGTTTTTTCTCTTGTAGGTTGGGGTCCCTTAACCCTTATCCTTTCCAAAAAAAACAAAAAAAAAAAAAGAATTGGAAAAGCTGCAGTTTGTAACCAATTTGTTAACCATTTTCTTTGACCACCATGTAAGTAGTAAAGTCTTAGTAGTAATGGACCTCCTACTTGACCAACTAATAAGAGCATGCAACAGAAAATCAGAGGCCAGCTTAGCTTGATGCTAGTTTCCTGCTTCTTCTTCTTCTTCTTTTGTTCTTGTTGATGGTGGTCGTATTCATTATTGTTACTTGATATTATTACTCCTTTCATGGTGCTCTCATTGTCCATAACATTTTTTCATGGCTAGCTACGTAATACTACTAACCACAGGATCTCCACTTATGAATTTATCGAGTGTGTGCATGATTGATATGTGTGACCTACATTTCCAATCATGTTCTCTTTTAACAACTTTCTTTTTTGGGGCCGAGCCAGAAATTCACGTTTCCTTTTTTTTTTTTTTTGAAGCATAATTCACGTTTCCTGATGGACTCACCTTTTATATAAACCATGAGGCATGCACCCCACGCGAGCCGCGATCATATCCACGTGCACTTTCACCAAATGACGCATATGTCCTTGAGTATGAGCTTCATCTCCACATTTGAATTTATTGAGTTGTGTGCATGATTGGACCTGATGATTGGACCTGATCGCAGATATGGCTGATCGACGAGGCTCAAACTTCGGATATAGAGTCCGGGACCCTGAAAACCACTTTTAAAAGATCTAATGTATAATTGTCTCTTTGAAAAGTAGTTTAAGTCACGATATATGAATACACAAAACAAATAGAGAAGAAGAATAATGATGCCCGTCGATGTAAAAATAAAAAGCGATGAAACCAAGCACGTAACCCATATTCAAACATGATCGGGGAAAGCGAGGATCCACAAACCCGTTTTTCCTTGATTTTTCATTTGCTTAATAGGCCAAGAGGAAGAGACCGCTAAACTAACTATGAAAAAATAAACAACTTACAAGACTGTTAGGATGACTTTTTTATTATTATACTATTTGTGTATTTGAACTCAGGTCATTGGACATGTTTGATGAAAGGATTATAAACCCTTGCCATCAGGCACGTAGAATGATAATCCTTGAAAACCACTCCTTGTCTCTTTGAAACGATATATGCACAAAACAAACTGTGTGTCTAAGCATAAAATAAACTATACCTATTCCCTACCCCGTTTTTCCTATTTTTCATTCTTCTAACTATGATTATTATCAATTTTATTTGTCTTTTTCTTCACCAATCTCTTCTTTACATTTAACAAAATAACTAATAATCGGTGTTCAATTAGTATTTTAATTTATGAAGAATTGGTCCGAATAGGTATTTTAATTTGGGTAACTTGGTCCAAATTTAATTTGGATCTACGTATATATACAGTATACGTTTCCATTAACCACCTGCAGTTGAAAATACTTATCATAGCTATTAGTGTTTTGGAATGGTCGATCCATCAATATAAATCCTTATCAAAATATTAATTCCTAAATCACTTGTATACATAAATTAATCATCAGCCACGATCATCATTTTTTTTTATTTTTTTTAAGGCAACTAATAAATGATTAGGTTAAGTTTTTAACTATCTTGCTTTGGAATTTGATTCCTTTTTAACATTCCTTATTTTCTTCGGAGGTATTTTTAGATGCAAAACCAAAAATAGAAGAAAAAATAGGATACTGAAGGTGGCAGTGGATTGTGGAGATTCAACAAATGAAGTAGCTATTGGTGGTGGGATGGAGCAAATAATAAGTCAACCAGAAGGTATTCAGGATTTAAGAAAATATATATGGATGATACTTAGGATTATTGGGGATAGAAATTAAGGTTGATGGGAAATAAAAAAAAGTGAGGATAAGAAATAGAAAAAACCATAAGCTAGAAACAATGGAAAAAATCCTACAACAAAACTGAAATTTCTCGATTTTTTTGGCAATAGAATTCCTGTTAGAAAATAAAATAATTAACATCAATAGTCGCTCCTCATAATCTTCATGCATCAATGCCTTGCAACATATTAGAAGGATGGATTCCATTAGACCAAAACCACATGATATAAATGCAATAGGAATTAATGATAGGGAAAATTAGGCTAAGGCCCAACCCATGGATAACCCATAATATGAGGTCCTTATTTAAAAGAAGTTTAAATCTAGGCCCCAAATTATTAAAAGACCTTGATACCCTTATGCTTATTGTGAAGCCCATAATTAAATAAGATTCAAATCTAGGCCCAAAATTATTAAAATATTATGTGATGATGTTCCAACCACCTTCGACCACCACATCCACCGCCAACCACCTCCGACCACCACATCCACCGCCACCTCCGACCACCACCACCTCCAACCACCTCCGACCACCACCGTCAACCACCTCCGACCTCCACCGCCACCAACCACCGCCACCAACCACCTCCAACCACCACCGCCCCAACCACCTCCGACTACCCAACCACCTCCGACTACCTAACCACCTCCGACCACCACTGCCGGAAACCACCTCCGACCACCACCGCCACCAACCACCTCCGACCACCACCACCGACCTCCGGTGACCGCCGCCACCGTCGACCAACCACCACCACCTCCAACCACATTGATATTGCAAGTGTAACCGGAAGTTACACATGTATAAAAATTACACATTCATTTTGTGTATTCAATAGTGTGTAACTAAAAGTTACACATCCATATGATATGTGTAATAAGAAGTTACACATACATATGACAAGTGTATCCACAAGTTACACATGCATATGGCATGTGTAGTCAACAGTTACACAACAGAAAAAAAAATACAAAAAATGCATCTATCGCATTAATATTCATTTACAATAATATCTCTGTTTACCAGCTATAGTAATCGGTTGTTACTGAACACAATAAATGAGTTAAAACACTAGAAATAAGCCACTCAAATCTATACTAGAAATTTTTCCTTTCTTTCTTGTCTTCCTCACTCCAAAATTCTTGCATATATATTTGCAACGAAATAAACATCCATGGATTAGTTTGGATGAATAAAAACCAAAAAAATAATAATATTATAGGACAATTGTAAGGCAATATTATAGAACAAAAATCACAGAAAAGACACATGATAACCCATCTTAGCATGTGTAACTTGGAGTTACACATGCATCTATCATGTGTAATTGACAGTTACACATGCATATGACTTGGATACCTAGCATGTGGAATTTTTTGGTTGCAAGTTTGTTCCTTTTAGCATGTGTAACTAGGAGTTACACATGCATCTGTCTAGTGTAAATAGGAGTTACACATGCATATAGTATGTGTAACTGAGAGTTACAGATGCACCTGACTTGTGCAACTCTTAGTTACACATCCATATAAAGCACACATTTTCAACTAAAAAAAGCTAAGAATCATCACTTCTCACCTGGACATTAGCCAACATCCTTATCTATCCAGCAATAAACTGCAAGAATATCCCAGAGCTTTGATAAATGCTCTTGGTTATATTGGTAAGCTAGTGTCTTACTATTGTTCATACATGTTCATACAATATCTACCAAAAATCATTTGAAACCAAAACCAAAAACCTTCCTTATATTCACAAGCTTAAAATTTAAACTGTATGCAATGATCAGTTCATAGTTTAATGGAAGTTAAACAAAAAAATGACTATACTTACATTGTCCAGCATCCATAGAAAACCTTTCTGCTTCATACCAAAACACTACCACTAACTCCAAATCCGAATTATCCTCCAAACCTGATGCACTACCACCACTTCCTCTTTATCCTCTTCTAAAACCTGCACCTGCACCTCCACCATCAACACCACCACAAATTCTTTAATCAAACAACATATTTGTAGGCCAAGACTCAAGATAAGCAAACTAAAATCGAACCAGAATGAAAAGAATGCAACATTAATGGAAAGAATGCAACATTTTCAAGTAAATAGTCGAACAAAGAGATTCCTACTATCGTCTGAGAGTGATTTAAATGTTTCTGTTAAAAAATACACATTCAGTTAGTATGTGTAAATAAAAGTTACACATATATTTAGATTTTGTAAACAATTCTTACAGATTCTTAGTAGGTATACGTGCATATGGATTGTGTAACCGGCAGTTAGAAACACAAAGGACTTGTGTAACCTGTAGTTACACATGCTTATGCTTGTGTAACCTGCAGTTACACATCAATATGGCTTGTGTAACCTGCATTTAGAAACACAAAGAACTTGTGTAACCTATATTTACACATGTGTATGCTTGTGTAACCTGCAGTTAGAAACACAAAAGGACTTGTGTAACATGTAGTTACACATCCAGAACCAATAGCGTAAGCCAACAATTAACTTGTGTAACCTATAGTTACACATGCGTATGCTTGTCCCTTTGACCTACACAAAACTTGTGGACTTTGCGGCTGACTCACAGCTTGAGGTGGTCGTTGACGCTTTGGATGTTTGGTTAAGAAAATCCCATCAGGCCAAAGAATCTGTTTAACTGAGAAACCAGATCAGGAAAAGCAACCTAAAGAATATCAGATCTTACCAAATAAAGAGCAACAAAAACTCCATCACCTGATCAAGCCGCTTGACTGCAGAAGCGATTACTGAAACTCTTCGTAAAAGCTGAATTTTCTCAATTAGCCAGTCGTCAAAGGCATCACCCATCCCTAGCTGCAATACTTGTTTCACCACCCAGAACGCCTGTCGCCTATGACATTAACCATATTGTTACAAAGAATATATCTTGACTAGCAAAATCATCAAGGCAATTTATAAACGTAATAACGATTTGGGGACTACTGAGATAGCTAGCCCCTGATACATGAGACATGAAACCCATGAGACACTGAGATGCTACATGCAATCATCTTATATTCAGTTACACTCATTCCATCATGGCTTCAAACTGGTTCCTATGGCTCACATGTGGGATGTGGCCATATATGAGTCAGCGCAGACAAACTCAACATGTATTGTCTTGGGGACGAGCAACGTTTGAACTGTTTCAGGTAACCCATTTAATCAAATACAGTCAACTCAACTAAGTCTCGGAGGATCAAAGCATAGTTTCCACTTCAAACCATGATTGCAAAACCTCAAAAATCACTAGCTAAAGGATGTTTAACTACGACAAAATCATAAATTACTAAATTAGTATATACCTGATCCATCCACCATCCTGAAGCTGGAAAATAGTATCCACCAAATCCAATATTGGGGCACTTAGATTTGGAGGCATCCACTGCATTTAATAAGAAAGTGTTACCAGAGTAACGAGGTCTCAGACCATAAAAAGCATCAGCTGAAAGAAACAGAGTGACTGATAAAAACTGGGAGGAACAAATCAATTAATCAGCTTATATACCTCCAAGGGTAGAGTGGGATCTGTAACAAGATCAAGAAGCAACTTAGCCGTATCGGTTGAGCCATCACTTCCACTATCTTTTAATGGTTTTGACCTTTTTGTAATAAATCTACCATCCGAATCGGTGCCGACTCCTCCAAAATGTTTCCACCTTTACCATAGGTCTGTTACAGTGGAGTGTGTTACGTTATTCACTTTCAGGCTCGAATTATCGGATATCGATTCTCGCTTCTTCCGCAATACGTTTTCCTTACTATTTGTGCCCTGGTTCGAGCTCGGAGGATAAGAGATCATCTACAGGCTTAATTACATGCTGACCCTTTGCACTCTTCTCATGTTGTTTATCATCTTGGACAACTTGGGGATGGTAGAAGGAACAGTGATTAATTAGTCAAAAGGAGAGAATATCCGAATGATTAATAGAAAGCAAGGCACCTTAACTTTGATGAGAAAATCACTCACCAGATAATGTTTGGACAACAGAAAGATAATTTGAGAATAGGTACGTCTGCACTACATAATGCATACAAAATTAGAGGCTGTACCTAAGAAAATATTTCATAACCGCAGTAATACATATATTTCAAAAAAACAAACCTATAAAACACTCAAATAAATCATAATTTCAAATCATATTCACATTAAAAAAAAGTTTACACATATTTTCTCTTCATGTTCTACAAGTTTTATCCATCAATCTCATGAACCATAAAGAAGCTCAAAGAAACTTATCTAATTTCACTTAGTTTTTATCGAAATTGTTTAGATTCAACCGTACACTACCAGGTAACTTCGTTGATTAAGCTTTAATCCGCAGGATAAGGTACTGAATGTAGCAAAAATATATTGAACTTAAAACAATCTGTCAAGAACAAAATCCACTAAAGATGATCTCAAATCAATTCGAAAATCAAAGTAAATAAAATTTGTATCAAATAAATGGGTAAAAAAGATAATGATTCACAGATTTCGAATCTGAAAACCGATTTTCGATCAAGATAAGAGAGTAAAAGATAGATCGAATTTCGTTCAAGAACCCTAAAAAATTTTCTTTGAAAATTCTTTGAAATTTTTTCTCTCAAAAGTAAAATTGAGGTGAGATTACAACAAATCTAACTCTGATTATGATTTCAGTAACAGATTTGAACTGAAATCAAACTATTAAATTTTTCCAAATGATTGTTTAGAAAATAAATATCGAAATCTAAGAATTAAATAACCGATTGAATTGAAATGTTACCTGTCCGTTTGATTTTCCAGGAGAATCTTCAGATTCAGTTGCTGTTGATGATGATTATCACTCATTTTCTATTGATTTTCATCGGATCTTCGAAGAACAAGTGATGTTGATGACGATTTATGTTCAAAAAATCAGGATCTTTGTTTGTAAAGCTTAGATCTAGGTTTTGAAATCATTTTTCACTGAAAAATTGCTTAGAGATCTTGTCTTCTCGGCTTGTTTCTTCATCAGAGAGAGAGAGTGAAAGAAAATGAGAGAGAGAGAGTGAAAAATAAAATGAAAATGAAAATGAAATTTAGACCTAGTTTTATTACCTATATATACTAAAGGGCAATCTTGGTATTACGAAAATGTCACTTTATTATCAAGCCCTGAAAATAAAAGTTTTGGGCCTAGAAATATCAAAAAGTGAAAGCATGGAGTTGATAGTGGAAGATCCATTTTGTGGGGCTTCTAAATATTGAACCCATATAATAGGGTGGTTCTAGTATTTTTCACTTAATGATATGCTATAAATTAAGTAGGAAATACCATATAGTACTAAGAATAATATTTTAGAGAGGGTCTAGTCCATTTGACCCAGTCAAATGTCTGTTTGGTCATATTTGGTAATATAAATTATAGTTTGGTCCTAAAAATTATTATTTGGTCCTATGCTGATGTCATGGATGATGTAAATGTCACCTTGTAGTGGCAGAAATACCCTTTTGGATAAGGATCATATATATAGTCAAAAGTTAAGAGAGATGAAATCATTTTCAGATTCACTTTCTCTCTCATCTTCTTTTCTTTTCCAGATCTACTTTTTCTCTCTTTTTTTCTTATGTGAAACAATAAACGGAGATGAAGATGTAAACAAAAAATGAAGATGTAAACAATTTCTAGGGTTTTATTCATCGTTTTCTGCTGCTGGTGCTACTGTTGTAGATGTAAACGATTTTTCTATGGTTTTATTCATCGTTGCTGCTGGTGTTAATGTTGAAGATGTGAACGATTTTTCAAGATTTTGATCTGCTATTGTAAACGATGAAGATCTGTCGTTTTGAAGACGACGACGAACTGTTTGATGAAGATGACGAAGCCGAAGATGAACCCGATCTGTTTTGATGAAGACGATGGAAGATGATGTTGTTGCTGGTGTTTTGAAGACGACGATGTTGCTGCTAGTGTTGAAGACCTTGAAGAAGATGAAGATGATGATGATGATGTTTTTATATGGACTTCATTCCAGAAATGAAGTCTGTTTTTGTATGGACTTCATTCCTGGGAATGAAGTCTATTTTTTTAGATTTTTATATGGACTTCATTCCTGGGAATGAAGTCTATTTTTTTAGCTTTTTATATGGACTTCATTCCTGGAATGAAGTCTGTTTTTTTAGATTTTTGTATGGACTTCATTCCTGGGAATGAAGTCTGTTTTTTTAGCTTTTTCTATGGACTTCATTCCTGGGAAGGAAGTCTGTTTTTTTAGCTTTTTGTATGGACTTCATTCCTGGGAATGAAGTCTGTTTTATTTAGCTTTTTGTATGGACTTCATTCCTGGGAATGAAGTCTATTTTTTTAGCTTTTTGTATGGACTTCATTCCTGGGAACGAAGTCTGTTTTATTTAGATTTTTGTATGGACTTCATTCCTGGGAACAAAGTCTGTTTTTTTAGCACGAAAGAACTGCTACAAAAAACAAAAAAAAAAACACGGAAGGGTATTTTTGTCTATTTAAATATTTTTAAATAATTATGGACTAAACAGACATGGACCCACCTAAAAAGGGACTAAACGATATTTTTCCCATAAACTAACAATAATGCTATATAAACTAATCTTCATCTGTTTTGATCATCTTGTCCGTGTTCTTTGGAGATTGGAAACTTGATCAGTTGGAAAACATTTATGGTTTGTTAATTTAACTCCTAGATTTTAGGCTAGATTAGATATACTATGTATATATTTGTTTCTGTTTATGAATTATAACTACCACTAGTTCACTTAGTTTCCTCAGTATCCCTGCGCTTCCGACTTCGAAGGTCGCGCACAGGTACAATTCCTTTGGATCATATTCCAACAGTAAAGGAACAACAAATCTGTTTGGTAACAACTCTATTTATTCTTTCAAGATAAAGATATCTCAAGTCATGTGCAAAGGCTCTTCCATTTAATCTAATAAACTCATTTTCCCGGTTAGATCAATCTATCCAATAACACTACAAAATAGAGGGCCTTTAGTGACGGTTTGTAAACCGTCACAAATAACAAATAACCGTCACAAATACTAAAAAGACCGTCACAAAAACACATTTGTGACGGTGGAATATCCGTCGTTACTACTGGGGTCACAAATGTTTTTTGTGACGGTTTGAGGTCATTCGTGACGTTTGGTCAACCGTCACGAATAGTTAATCTATCTGTGGCGTTTGGTCAAACCGCCATAAAGTGTTTTTCTGCCGCCATCGGAAATTTTCCGACAAAGGTCATCGTCGCCGGATTTTCTATTGTGACGGTTTACAAACCCTCGCTAATATATATTAATTATAGGTACCCGTTTTATGCCGACGTTTGCCGGACACCGATACTGGTAGCCGTTACAATTCTTTGGCACCGGATTTTAGATACTCAGAAATCATAAGCATTCACACAAAAATAAAAAACTTACACCATTCTCACTGAACCAGAAGCTTATACCATTCATAACCAAGTTTTACATTTATTCGACAGTAGGATGTTTAAATGTTTAAAAAACATAAATCTGAGCAACAAAACAAGACTCAAGAGAGTTCAAAAAGCTGGTAACCAAAATTATCAACATCCAAAATGCCTGTGGAAAGTTTGGGACATGATAAGAACACACCCGATGGCGTGAAAAAAAAAAAGGACCATCCCATTCCCTTATATTCAAAAAAACAAGCACCTGAGTCGCCAGAGATATATATAAGTAGTCGAGCATCTATGTGCACCAAGATCTTCCATTCATGGACTGTTCCTGATCTCTACGTCTGTCGACGGGGTAACAGTCTTGTATTTTATGTAACATATAAATCCATTAAGCATTAGTGTCACAAAAAGTTACATGGCAGGTTCAAAGTTTTAAAGAAATAACTTAGTGAGCACATTTACCTTAGTTCTGCCTCCATTTCTGCAATCCTAATCAAGGTTGCCTGATAATTCTCCAGAATTCTCCAAATCAGCTATCCGTTGCATTGCTGCTTGATGTTCTGCAACAGAATTCTCCAGTTGTTGTCTAAGGTTCAAAACTTCAGCATTTGGGTCAGTGGTAGGATTGGTGGATATGATTCTTCACTCCAATATTTCTTTGGCTTTATACCATCGCCTAGACAACGAACACGGCCCACTTTATCTCGTCCTCACACTTGGGCAAAAGCATCATGTCGTCCTTGTAGCACAATATTGTAGTACTTCCATGAAAAGTACATTCGACTTCAAAGCTCCCTCTGAAAAAGAAAAAAAAACAAATCACATATTGTACTGCAAAATGAGTTCTCGCTACACATACACCATCCCAAGAAAGGAAAAAAAAAAAGAAGCAAAATCCAAAAACTCAACCTCTCTGTATATTATGTATAATTCTTAGTCGCCGAGGTAATAGTAAGACCAAGAAGCTTTCTGCTCACTGTCTTCACTGGATCCAAACTTGTTAATCCAGGGCCTGAAGTTGGTTGGATCCCGTCTAACTTTAATATCTAATTGCTGCACATATTCATACCAACCAAATACATGAATGAGTAAAAACTACAATATAAGAAGGTGAGATATATTCTAAGCAATGGCTAATTACTTGCCATGTATTGAGCTCAGAAAAAGGAATTTTCTATCTTGGCTCGAACAAGAGGGGAGAAAACAAAGCAAATTCACTTCACATGGGAAGAATCAGCAAAAAGGTGTACTAGCGCGTAAAGAAATGTCGACTGCATGTCCCATTTTCACCAAGCACAACTACAATCTGAGGATCAACGAACTCTCCCTCCATGACATGAAGCTTAAATGCTCCAGGAATCGACATGCCGAACATGGGGTACTCAATCCCTGCATGTGACTCTACACACTCCTGTGGGGTCTCAGCAACCTTGAAATCAAGTGATTCCGAGGCTTAATTAATGCATGACGAACAATAAAACAGAAAGAAGAAAAAAACTTTGCTTTACAGAGAAAGACTATAAATACTAAGATACTACGGTATCGAAAAGAAAAAAAAATAACACCTACAGGTGATAACCCAAGAGATCGATGTAATATCCCTTCTACTCTTCGGTGAAAGAACTCAATATTTCTTCCCAATCAGGTGGATTCTATAAAATATCAAATTTACAAGTCATCAGTATCTTGTGCACAAATGAAGTCAAAATAACATGAAAACAAAAAATTATGCAAAGGCATACTTTGCGAACTCATATCCAAACCACTTTGTAGTCTGTGTGTATGATTAGATCAAAATGCATGGAGCAATATGAGACATTGGAGTAAAATAAAAATTATAGGAAAATATAGTATGGTTCACAACATATAAATATATCTAGTGGAAGTTTGATCTAGTTACTTACCAATTAAGATCATTTAATATGTCTTGTTTATCATAGTTTAAAACAAGATCAAATCAGTCTAAAGCTAGATTACTTACGTGCAATACAATAGTATCTTAAGTACTAAAAATTCACATTTGTACATTCCCATAAAAACTCAAGAACTTGCCTACACCATTCAGTAAATAAAACGCCTAACGTCATTACAAAATAAATTAACAATCCATTCTAGACCAACCTCATACATGAAATGATCCCTAACATTCTTAGTAGCAAGGTGTGGAAAACTAAAATGAACTCTATTCGTAATTCCGCATTGTCCTGAAACAGACCCAATTTTATTAAGCAAGTCATAAGCCATCATCTCATTTAGATACCATTCAACCCAAGTAAACACGGTGGAACTCCGACGAGGATGTAATTTCCTACATTTACTATCCCCATCAAATCAGTAAAACAGACATAAAAATTTTATAGGTCGAATCATAGCATTGATGGTCATTGCCGGATTGACTACCATCAAAATGGCTCGGACCAAATTTTACACAACATATAGAGTACAAAAAAAAGATAGAAAAAAAAATCCATTACTAGGTTAGCAATATATATATTCCCTTAGTCTCCCTTTCCAAATCACACACACAGCAGAAGAGACGGAACAACCACCACCACCAGTACTAATCTAAGGAGATTGAACTGATCAAGATCAGACAACATAAAAAAAACTTTCTTGGTTTAATAGGAAAAAACAAATCAACTGCTGTGTTAGTTCCACTACATCTCAATTAATTGTAACTGTGTAAACCGTTATATATTAATTGAAGAAAACACATGACTAAGTCTGGGTTAATTCTTCCTTCAATAGGTTTTAAACGGAGAATCATGCAATACACTATTGTCAGTGTTTCATCTTTCTTCATTTGGATAAATCATCCATCAGAAAAGTAACATAATGCCTCAGTTTAGATCCACTATTGTCATATGAATGCGGTTTCCCCAAGGGGTTCTCCCCATGAACGGGGTCTCAGTTCCACTACATCTCAATTAATTGGATAACATCGTCATAGGATTCTCAATTAACAATCTAATTCATACCATAAATCCTTACACAAATGAACAAAAATCTATAAATCTAAGTAGGCTCAGATATATTTCAGCTCTCTCAATTTAGCTTATGAAAAATGTGGAGTCCGAATGGAGCAGATGTGAGCATTGAAAAGCTAACACACCTGCAACGACGAACACAACTTTGATATCCAAGACTTGTATCTGTGCAAACCATTTATCAACTGCAGAACACACATGACTAAGTCTGGTTTAATAAAATCTCAGTACGATCCAATAATCACTTAGCTCAGGACACCAAACTGAAAAGGCTTCACCTTTTCTCATGCTTTCCCGTTCAACGGAAATTAGAGACAACAACACAAACACAATCAGAAAGTAAGAAATTTCACAAACCCCAAATATTTATACAAAGCAGATAAAACTCAAACCTAAATCATAAATTCTTAGCTCAAATCTAAGAAATTGAAAGCTCAAACCACAATATCAAGTTCCATCAACAGAAACCCATATTTAGATTTCGTTTCTAGACCACAGATCCATAACACAAACCCTAAGAAATTAAACAACATGAAATCCAAAACACAAACCCTCAGAAATCAAAGAAAATATAATTTTCCAATAAACCCTAAGAAATTGAAACCAAAGAAAAACAAATTTAATTTATTTAATCACAGTAGTGAATACAAAGAAAAAGAGGGGAAATTTCACCTGAAAGTTTAATCCTTTAGATCCTGCAAAACAAAGAAAACAAGCAATTAAAAGCAAAATCAGTCCTTAATCAAAGAAACAAATAACCAAAAACTAATATATAAAAAAAAGAGGGGGAACTTTCACCTTCAAGTTTACTCCTTTAGATCCTGCAGAACAACGAAACAGAGATTGAAAGTAATATTAAGCAAGCCAGTCCTTAAACAAAGAAACAAAAATTAAAAATAATATTAAGCAAAAATCACCTTCGATTGAATCCTTCAGATCCTGGAAAACAAAGAAACAAATACTTAGAAGTAATATTAAGCAAAAGAAGAAGAAAATCCCATTAATGGATGAGAGTAAGCTCAAGAACAGTGATGGTTACAGACGAGATGGAAAGAGAAGCAAACCTCTCAGCAAACTTCTTCGGCGGAGAAGACAAGAAAAAAGGTAAGAGAAGAAGAAAACCAGATCTGGTAAGAAGATAAGAGAAAGAAATATGGGGATGAAAATTTTGGCAGCGATTGAAAAACAAATTTTTCTGTCGGACTCAAAAAACTGATAGAGTTTGTGGTGTTGGGTTCTTATAACTGACAAAGAATACGTTGGACTTTGACTTGACTCAAGTACTTGTGACGGTTGGTCCAAAAACCCTCACAAACTATTCCGTCGGACCCTTGAAACCGTCCGAATTTGAGTTGACTTTGACTAATTTAAGTATTTGTGACGCTTGGTCATAAACCCTCACAAATAACTCTTATTTGTGACACCCCTCACTAAAAAACCTTCACAAATAAGACATGTTTTTGTAGTGTAACTACAAAAGTAGTTAAGATTAGATTCGAACTCAGTCAAAATAAATCTCAAAGATATATATTGAGAATGCCGATCTCACGCAACTAATCAATCGAATAAATTTGATTCTAGCTAGTTGGATCCCAGCCGATCAAGGTTTATGCACATACAAAGATATGAGAACTAACAAGAAATCTTCTTCGTCTTCATATCTTCTTTAATCTTCAATAAATACCTGCACAACACCACTTGAATATCTTGTGATCAATCACACACATAATGGAGTCTGTTAACAATGGATTATCACAAGATGTCTTTAGATCTACCAAAAGTTCTAAAGATACCGTTGATACTTCGATCTAGTTTGACTGAATCATATATCAGAAGAGAAGATTCTCAAGAATAAAAAAAACTAGGTGCAATCAAAGTTTCAATAACCGTTAGTCAATTAAATCAATCGAAAACTAATAACAGTGCAATTATCGAGTTTCCCACCAACGGTACTCGTAGAACTTCTTGATCCCACATAATTCTTTAAACTAGCGGTCGTAAGAGATTTCACCTAATTAGGATACTTTCCTCTCCGATTAGACGGCTCCACCAGAAACAACAGGAATGAAGTTTGCATGGCTCTTAGGATAGTTTTATAGAAATGCAAACTTAGGTATTTATAGACCAAGGATGTTTGGACATCAAGGAATTTCCAAGACCGAAAATATTCTCAAGATATGCAATGAATAGCAAAATTCGGTTTTCTTAATTCCAATAAATGCTTGTCCAAAATTTCTGAATTCTCTCAATATAAAATCTCCAATTAGCAAATGCACATTACTAATTTTTATTTCGGCACAGGATCCCCATGAGTACTAAAGAATATATTTGACAATAAATGATAAGAGTTACTATAGGTGTTCAAAGTATGTTGACATCTTTTCACTTTAAATCCTTATTCATATTTACATGGGTTTACATTCTTGGAATCGGTTATACCACACTTCCAAACAAGTTTAGAATTAGTTGACCTGCATTCCAAGATAATTATGTGATTGATAGAATATAAAATCACATACATGGGTTCAATCGGTTCTACCAATCACAAGGATCGGTTATACCTCAATATGGAAATGCTTGTGATCGGTCACACAAGTTACCAGCACCGGTTACATCGATTACAGACAGGTTACCATATTCCATGGTATTGCTTGTGATCGGTCACACCAGTTTCAGGATCGGTTACACCAATTACCATGACCTATTACCAAGTACAAGGATCGATTACATAACACTCTGTGATCGGTCACACCAATTACTAGGATCGATCACACCAATTACAAATATAGATTATACCATCTCATGGTGATTACTTAGGATCGGTTACACCAATTAATAAAAACTATTCATACCAAATCATAAGCCAAGCATTGTGATTAGTTATAGCAAGATACATAACAAGGTTACGATCGTTCTACCATCTCACACATATTGGTAATCCAAATATTTGCAATGAATAGCTGTACCAATAAGCCAAATGATTTCCCTTTCGATTCATAAAACAAGTTCATGAATGTACTTCCTTTAAACGAATGTAAAACATTGTTTTCTAGGATAAAATCTTCACCATAACCCATTCACATAATCATAACAGTATACACAAGATTTTGTCGATGTCATATCTACGAAGTTCAAAAGATAAGCATTATACTTCGTAGTCTAATTCCCTACTACTATGATCATACAAATATGACCATGTCACATCACTAGAGTATTATACTATATGTACATTATATACAGCTTAACCCTTATGTTTTAAATATAGCACGACTTGAAAGATACGTTAGGAATAAAACGATTTAAGTCAATATTACTAACCTCAAGAGGAAGGATGATGTCGTCGTTATAGTTCGCTTGTTCTTCACATTATTCAGGAAGGAGTAATACTTGTATGTCTCAACATTTCTAGACTTTCAAGTCTAACCTAAACGAAGTTGACTCTAGTATATAATCAAGCAAATTTAGATGAGTTTTGACACACTAATATATGACAATCAAACTTGACATACCACGTACGCTTGGTGAGTTCAACCGAGCTATGCTCTAACAACCACGAAAATCAGATAAAAATCATATAATAGACGAGAATGAATATTTTATGTATATCATCATATTTTCCAATACCGATACTGAAAAAATGTTAGGTAGGCATGCATCATATTCTGTATCATGTACCTATTCGTGGTTAGCCTATTAAATCTGTTAGTGTTAGCATTAGCATTAGCAACCATACATGTATTCTGAGAGGAGATTTATTCTATGTTTTTTGCTCTTTGAAAATAAACTTCACCTTCCTCCTCATATAAATATTCCCGGAGAGTTCCTTTGAAAGAGACAGGCTCAAAATAGGATGAAAACCATCTAATAGATGATAAATGAGTATCTTTTTTATTCACCATATTTTTCAATACTAGTGATGATAAAAATATTTGATATGCATCATATTCATTATCATATTTACATACGTGGCTGGCCTACTAAATCTAATAGTGTTAGAATTAGCAATCATGTTTAACATTTGAGAGAAGATCTGTGTCATTTGTTTCTTGTTCTTTGTTAATAAACTTCAACTTCTTACTCAGATAAATATGATCAGTGAATACCTATCAAAGAGCTAGGACTCACAGTATTAAAAACAATATTAATACCAAGATTGGTAGTAAAAGGATATATTTCATTAACAACCTTTGTTGCTAATTTTTACAAGGCTTGATTAGCTGCTATAAGTGTTATTTGTTCAACAATTGCAAGTTGAGCACAACTCAAATTAAGCATACGCATGCTAAATTTCACTTTTCGATCTAAGAAATCACACCCTCTTCCTCGACGGAAAATCTACTTTTGTATTGTTAAGAGCAATTGATTTATTTGTTTTCCGATGTAAATAATTACCGCATTTTTATTACCCTCAATAGTATTTGGCACGTATTGTTGCGTGTTTTATTTTCTTTCCCCTTATTATTTGGTTTTCGCCAAGCTTTTCATTTCCCTTTACTCCTATTACGATGGTAAATTTTAGGTAGCACCCAAGAATTTTTTCTTACTTTTACACTCTCCATTACCATGTTAATAACCTTGCTACAGTGAAACAATATATGTAGTCATTTTCTTGTGTTGAGATTATTAGTCCCACATTATTTGGGCAATCTAAGATTGTGCGGTTTATAATATTCGAAGTAACCAAAGGTTTTGCTGATTGTACTATCATCTACAACTGAAGTAACCTAAAAAAGAGTATTCTTCAAATGGTATTCTTGGATTACGCTATCAATTCTACTTCAAACTTGAGCAATAGAATATTGGAGTTTTCATCTTCTAGCTTCTTACTTGTAGTGTCTATTGTGTTTTAGTTTTCTTTGGTTGGTTGGTGTTTTCCTCCTTGGTCGGTCTTGTTATGTTGTATTGTTTTTTTTTTTTGCAGTGGTTTGCTGCGTTTCGAATAAATTCTTAATTTACCGATAAAAAAAAAGTATTCTTTGTTTACGCCATAAATTCTAATTTAAATTTGAGCAATTGAATATTGAAGTTGAAAATCTATGATTAAAATCATGATACACTTGTTGGAAGTGCATCCAACCAAGAATACAAATCTTGAGCATGTCGACAAAAAATTGAAACAATGGAAACACTTTTCGTGGGGAGAATTTCCCAAGTCAAGCTGGAAGGAGAAATAATTGTGAGTTCATTCCTAATACCAGCAGCAAGACATAAACCAAAACCATTTGTAAACACCACACGACCTATGTGGTTGTTGCGAAAATTCTCGGCTCCTTTGACATACTCTTCTTCCGGAATCTTGATAGAGAGAATGTTGACCTTCACGCAGGGTTCATCAGATAACAAAAAATAAGAAAATTCCCTAGAAGGTGAGTTTATAACTATAAATGTATACTACCTCCGATTCTGGAAAAATGTTACTTTCATTTTTTCAATTTGGCATATTTTTAGTCTAAAATGAAAAAGTGAAAGTAACACTTTTCCAGAAACGGAGGGAGTATTATTTAGGGTTTTCAGGCATTGTAGTTCGCACTACAGCGATTGGCTGATGAAAACTAGGGTCAAAAGAGCATATATAAAATCCCCAGTGAATCGCAATGGGTTTGCAGGCGTTGTAGTGTGAATACTTTAGATTTGAGGTATAAAACGTGCCGGCCCGGCACAGCCCGGCACACGAAGTCGCGTGCTTCACGTGCCATGTGCCGTGTTGTGCTGTGCCAACGATTTAAATGTGATGTGACGTGTTGTGCTTTACTAGCAAAAGCTAGGCACAACACATCACACGAATAAACGTGTCGTGATGTGCCGTGCTAGCACACGTGCTATAAACAATTTGAAATCACTTAATGTATACATTAAGTCGGACATTATTACAAGAATTTAATTAGACAACATACCATTTGATATTATTTTAAGTAAAATTAACAAGTTTATTCAATAAAAATAAATAGTCCATCAAATATAAAATTGGATTATTGTCATGTAAATTAATGTTCTAGTTAAATATAAATGACGACATTATAACAACGATATTGAAATATATTTTCCAAATATTAAAATATTATATATGTTGTTATAAATAAGCTAGTATAAAATGTTAAAAACTAGCTAGAATACTGTCTCTTTTATGAAATATACAAAAAATGTGATGTATTATGCCTTGTTATATGGTGTACTTGTACATATTATGACGTGCTTATCCGTGCCGCGTGCTGTGTTGTGCCACGTGTTTATCCGTGCCGCGTGCTGTGCTGTGCTACTGTGCCAATTATTCAAACCCAGCACGTCCCATTTAAGTAACGTGATGTTCTTTACTGGACTAAGTTACGTGTTGGGCTGGGTTGTGCTCAAATTTTAGCGTCTTTGTGTTGAAATTTGTGCTTCGTCTTGTACAACCCACTTTACACCTCTACTTTGGATCTTGATTACTTGCAGTGGTTGTTCTTGTGAATAATTTGCTCAAATAAATTTAATATTTGGAATGGATCCCTTGGTTTATTTCTTAACTTAATATTTTACTTAATTTCTCCACCACTGGATGTAAGTGAATGGATGGTTGAAAGCAGTCCTTTGTTTTTTAAAATCTCATCTTAATCTTGATCTTAATCTTGAATTCACTTGTATCTAATAGTGGAAAAAGTAAATAAAAAACTAAATCAGAAAATTTAAGTCTCAAAATCTGCTTCCTTTAATATTTGCATCCATTTGAAATTTTCACTTAAAGTTGCGATTATAATTAATTGACCCATAGGTAATTAATTTCCAAGATCTGGTAGATGTGTTTTCTAGTAAGCTTGATATCCAAAGATCCGAATGATATGCTTTCCTAAATATATTGATACTTTGGTTGTTAGTCCATCTGGCACTTCTTGACCCATTTATGCATATATATATATATAAAAGAGCATTAAATATATTAATTAAGAAAAAAAATATCTTTAACTTTGAAACTGTTGTCCAAAACTTATATAAAGAACGTTGCATTAAGATTTTTCTCACTTGAGTACACTTTTATAAATTCAAGTTCAAAATTTTACATAGTTATGTTCATCAAAATTCGTTTTAGCTCAAATATGAGGGGAACTATTTTCATTTTTTTTGTGATAATTACACATATTTCACTATTATTAAGCTCAAACATCTCGGTCAATCCAAAGAAAGGGTTTACAATAAAGATGATTCATAGAGACTCCAAAAAATCACCTTTATATTCAATTTGGCCATTTAACTCGAGAAGAAATGCTTCAGAGACTCGTAGACCAATCCAAAGCTCAAGCACATTATATCGAGTCACAAATATTACTCAAGAGCAATTCGACATGCTCGATGAAGCCTGATGTTGCACGTTTATCTGTAGTGTATGAAACAAGCAGGTTTTATGTTGCAGTGGTTGGTTTAGGTACGTTTCCTGGTAAACGAAGACCATTCATGAATTACTATTTGCTGGTTGATACAGCTAGTGATCAAACGTGGCTTCAATGCGAAAATGCCACTAAAACTTTCAATCAAGATGTGCCACTTTATCCTTGGAGTTCGTCAACTACGTATCGTCCTATCCCTTGTAATACACATCCTCTTTGCAAGGGAGATAAGTGCAATGTTGATGGAAAATGCATTTACAAATCAGCCTATGTGTCTGGATCTATTACATCTGGCATTGTTGCTGAAGAAATGTTCACACTAAGATCTAACAGTGGCGGCCTTGAAAGTATTAAATTACTCATGGGTTGTGGTTTGCGTCAAGATAATTTCGAGAACTTCATCGGTCGGAATCATATATTGAGAAAACCTGATCTTATTGCAGGAATACTCGGTTTAGGACCAGGACAATGGTCTTTTATAAATCAATTAGGTGCTGCCGGAGAAGGTAAATTTTCCTACTGCTTCGAGACGTTTAATTTCAATATTGAGGGATCAGATACGTACTTAAGGTTTGGCGCAGATGCGACGATTGGAGGCGCAGGTCAAACGGTACATACAACTCCAATTGTTCTGCCTGATTATCAGACTTGGTACTATTACTTAAATCTGGAAGATATTAGTGTAGGTAACAAAAGAGTCGGATTTCCTATAGGCACTTTCAAGCTTAACATTCGAAGAGAAGGAGGTACAATCATAGATTCTGGTACTCCAGTATCTGTAATGTATAAAGATCATTTTGATAGAGTTGCAGATTTGGTGAAGGCACATTTTAACGAACTCGGAGTTGAATATATTGGTTCTCAATGCAGTTTGACACTTTGTTTCCGTCCACGGGGAAGATTCGATGTTACTAACTATCCTTCCATAACACTTCATTTTCAACAAGCGGATTATGTTATTACGGATTATAAAGCTAATTTTGTGATAACATTAACCGGAAACATTTGTTTAGGAATTTTCCGAGTGGATACAAATAGGCCGGCTTTCATTTTAGGAGCCATGCAACAAGCTAATAAACGGATGTTGTATAATATTATGGATCGCTCACTCTCATTCGCTACGGAGTACTGCGAATTAGGTTCATAAGGGACAAATGCCATCAAGCTAAGAATGAGACGATAATAAATTTATTTCGTTGGAAATTTAATAAATTAATGTCATTTCAATTCTTCAAGTTCCACGTTTCTTTTGAATACTTTCAGCAGGTCTTTTTCTTTTTTAATCGAAATGGCAAAACACGACCCAGGGCATCTGTTAGTTAAGATAAATTAAGTGTCCTACGGCCCCTTTTCCTAGCTAGCTCTTTTCCTATATGTTCCTCCCAATCCATTCTTAGTTTTTTCATGTTAGCTAAATAATTTTTAAAAGATTTAGCAAGAGAAAGTTTCAAAATACAAATCCGGTACTGGTATTGCTTTGACTGATGTGACAGGTGCAAAATCATGCGTTGCAGGCGAAGCCGAGGAAACAAGAAGTTAAATATGGCCAAAAGCTTAAGTATTTCAAAGTCCGCATAAAAGAGGATGAAAGGAATGTTATATTTATGGGATTTCATCTCTTACTTGTACGGTGGCTACACAGAAATATGAAAGTGAAGAAGCAGAGTTCGGAGTTAGACCGAGACGGAAAACCTCCCTCCTCAAACCACACTTGCAGTAAATTGATACAGGGATTTATGTTTTTTTCTACCAAGTTTTTAGTATGAATTTAGAGATCGATCGGGAATTGCAAAATTGTACAATGTTCATGTAAGTGACTTCACGTTGACTTAATTGACCATCCGATTCAATATTGAAACTACAAAGAAGCCAAACCTGTTATCACAGGAGGGAATCACATATACTAAGTTTCTCCCAGGAACAAGAATTTTCAAACTTCATCAGGGATTTCTTGACTGTTAATCGGTACTGCCTTGTGCTGATTCTTCTTCTTTTTTGTTTGCTTAAATTCGCCATAGAAATATGACGCAAAACCCCATATAGATAGAGCTAATGACATTCCTTTTTCCGCAGTGAATTTCTCATTAAAGAAAAATATTGCACAGATTTGTTGAATTGGAATGAGCAGTGTCATAAGAACTCCACTGAATAAAGATGTCGCACAATGTATTACACCCAAAGTTCCCACTACCGCACACTGCATCGATACGGCTGTAAATATTAATACTATGTAATACTTTGTTTCTCCAAGTTCAAAACCCTTTGCTTCTCGGCTAATAGCCTGAAAAATGCACAGAAAAATCAAAACAAATTAAGTCACATAACACATGTTATACTCGGTATTTAATTAAATGTTTCTATTCAAGAACATATTAAGAAAATCAGACGATTTTCACCTGAAAGTCCTTGTTGATTAACATGGCAATGGTGCAAAAAATTGTTGCAAACATTGAAACTAAAAACTGCATCCGCATCACCAGATCATATGTAATAGCCTCGCTTGCTTTCTTGTACGATAACTCGATAAAAGGCAGCATAAACCCCATAAGTGCAGCTGCAACAAGAGTTAAAAAGAATCCCAAGAAGTATTGAGCCTTTGAGACACCAATAGGTTTATCACCATTAGTATGAAAAGCCAAAACAACAGCACCAAGAGTTAACAACACAACCGAATTAATCGAATACGGAGTAAACTTCTGCCTAACAAGAAGTAGAGCAAATGCAGCAGTAAAAGCCAGTTGAGTAGACATCAACAATGAAGAAGTTGAAACAGGGAGATAGCTTACACCATAAGCATATAGAAAATTGTCTAAACCAATTATAATACCCAAGAAAATACATGATATGAAAAGTTTAGGACTGAAACCACCAAATCTTAGCTTTCGGTCAGTCTTCGGGTTTTCATCAATTGTCGATATTGATCTAGAATCATGAGATTTAGATTTCGATTTAGACCATGAAACTAAGATAGGTATTAGAAGAAATGGAAAAGCTACAGTTTGTAACCAACTTGATAACCATTTTCTTTGACCACCATGCAAGTAGTAAACCCTCAGAAGTAATGGACCTCCTATTTGTCCTGCTGATAAGAGTATGCAATTCACTATTAGAATCACTAGTTTCATTTTCTTCTTCTTTTTGCTATCTTCTTCTTGGTGATGGTGGTGTTCATGACTGTAACTGGATACTAGTACTCCTCCTTTCATGTTGCTCTGATCATTCTCGGCAATATTTTTCATGGCTAGCTAATGATTTTATTATTTCAGATTACAATTCGAATTCTGGTGAGTTGTGTGGTTTCTACATATTTAAATAGCTACCTACATGTCTACATTTCCAATCAGTTTCTCTTTTTACCAACTTTTAATTTGCGTCCACAAAGTTTTTTTTTTCTTTCATATTTTTTTGGGTTGGAATGCTTTTTGTGATAGGCATGCTGAGCCAGATATTCACCTTATGGTGGCCCTAGCAGACTCGCAATTTATATGAACCACGCACCCACGCGAGGCACGACCATATCCACGTGCATTTTTCAGCAAATGGACTAAATATTTGTCTACCATTTACCAAAATGGCGCATGTATCCTTGAAAAATGAAATGAAGCCCAACACTGCGAAAGTTTTATATTATAAGCCCATCGATAGGGGCGAGCATTTTATCCGTAATCCGCGGATTTAACCAGAACCAACCGTATTTATGCGGATGGATGCCCGGACCGTTCGCTAATGGGTTGGACGCGGATATAATCTTTGAAATCCAACGGATTACGGATTGGACCCGGATGCAACCTTGAAAATCCGTTGGACATCCATATCCGTTATATAAATGCCCTTAATCTAACGGATATGGATGTCCAACGGATTTTCAAAGTTGCATCCGGGTCCAATCCGTAATCTGTTGGATTTTAAAAATTCCATCCGCGAAATTTGCATTAAAAAAAATTAATTTTCCAAAAGTTTTGGCCAATTCAAGCAAGATTAACTAAATCGATCTGAACCATA
The DNA here is from genome assembly GCA_023529315.1 of Papaver bracteatum. Lineage (NCBI taxonomy): Eukaryota > Viridiplantae > Streptophyta > Magnoliopsida > Ranunculales > Papaveraceae > Papaver > Papaver bracteatum. The sequence continues at coordinate 141,799 of JAJJWX010005189.1, read as the reverse complement.
CATGAGTGCCCAAAACTTCATCCTTTGGGTTCAAAAACCATCTTCTTCTAAAAAAAACCTCTTATCAATTTAACCTCACTAATCACTAATTTAATCATTAACTAATCACTAATTAATCATTAGTTAATTTTACTTAATAATTTTCATGCTTCAAAAAAAAAATTTACACTAACTAATCATTAACTAACTTAATTAGGAGGGGTATGTTTGGTATTACTTTTAAGTAAGCTATCAAAATAGTTGGATAAGGGGTGGCTTTAGTTTACTTCTGAATAACCTACCAAAATTGAAATGATGGTCCCCCTCCAAAATCGAAAGGTGCCCAAAAATGGCTCTAAAATATTAAATAGGATGACATCCTGATGAAAGAGTTTTGTATGTTGTTTGTCTCTTTTCTGAATCGTGTGATTATGGTTCATTATATCTAAATCCGACTTATTATATCTGACTCCAAATTTGTTAAATAGTATGATTATTAGCTTTCTTTAAAATCTAGTCATATATAAAGAGAGTTGGGTAGAAGAAATAAAAAACGCAGTTGATGCAGATATTTTTGAATCAGATAATGCATGAGTATATTCACACCTCAAATTAGTTATCAGAAAAGCAAGGAAAAATAACACAAATTAATGATATGACATTCGACTTGGGTCAAGCTGGTCAATCTTGAATTCAAGTCTAATCCAAACAAGGAAGGTGTTAGTTTGAGGGATGGTCTTCAACTTCGTTCTCTAAAGTGATCAACTTCTTTTTATTTGTATCGATCTTTTGAAAGAGTTTGAATTATTAGAGCGGTGAGGAAGTAAATTCAGAGGCTTTGATTTGCACCAAATTCTTAGACGGTTATTGTTTTTTTTCAATAAAAATAAAAAAAAAAACCTCAAATGGTTTTCCTTTTTAAAATTGTCCGGAAAAATTTCCGTTATTTTTCCTAGTTAGACAAAAATTAGTACAAAGTCAAGGATCTATAAATAATGGATTTCTGTGATTTTTGCAAGTTTTCTATCTCAAACTTGTTATCAATGTTCGATGCCCAAAAATATATCTTGATTTCTAGTTTATTTAATTCAAGTCAAGTCTCAGACTAGGATTGAAATATGGTAGTTGAGTATTAGACATCATTGAATAACCCTCGAAGATTGAAGACTGGACCTCAAACGAAGATATTTGGAGAACTTCATCAACGAAGAGGTATGTGAAGAATAAACCATTATATTTACTCACAATATTGCCATATTATATCTATATGAGACTATGTCGTATGACTTCTAGTAGATTTACTCTTGCAGAGAAGAAATTTTCAGTCAATCTTGTCTTGTTAAACATCTCAAGATATTATTCAAGCAATGGACGTTCTTAGGTCCATAGAAATCTTAGTTCGAAACAATTTATTGTTCAAGAACTATTATTGTGTCAAATGGATTATTTGGAAATTTCACAAGCAATGGTATTTATATCTATGGTGAAAGGGAATATTTTGAAACATCAAAACAAAGTTTTCAGAACTACTTAAATTCAGACTCTTGGTAGGTATTCATACTTAGTACGCGTATCCTAGATATCTGAAGTTTCAGAAAGTATGTCGGTATGCATACCCAGCACGCGTAATTCGTCAATGGGGGGAGGTACGCATACCCAGTACGGGTCTGAGTTCGTGAATAGCCTAAGGGTATACATACCATGTACGCGTACCATAATGACATGAATTCACGAACCGGTTCATAGGTACGCATACCCTTTAGCATACATACCTAGTACGAATTAAGCAGATGCCCATGTATTATTTTCACAAATATGTTTAGCATTGTTACAACTCTCATGAACACCTTTAAGATATGTTTGCTCACTAAAACATCTTGTTTGTATGCATCATCACTCGAGTCTTAAGTGTTTAAATGAACACGATATTATTTATTAGTTCTTAAGGCATACTTTCCATGAACTATCATTGTACATGGTTCCGTATCCCTGGTCAACCATAGTGCATATTCTTCTATATAATTTAAATACAAAGTTCTCACATGCTTACATGAATCCCTAACTAGATTTTCATGTAAACAGATAAAGTGCTTGCTTGATTCTCAAGTTATCTTAGCTTGAATTCAAAGAAATTCTTTGTCTTTAAACTTTATAAATAGAGATACTCAAACAATTGGGAACTTCAATCCATGATACTTATCTGTGACCACTACAAGAAAATTGGTGTATTGCAACATGTCATTCATGTGGCAAGAGCCCATATTTTGTGTGGCTAAATCATTTTGAAGCATAAAAAGCTGGAAAATAGTATCCACCAAATCCAATATTGGGGCACTTAGATTTGGAGGCATCCACTGCATTTAATAAGAAAGTGTTACCAGAGTAACGAGGTCTCAGACCATAAAAAGCATCAGCTGAAAGAAACAGAGTGACTGATAAAAACTGGGAGGAACAAATCAATTAATCAGCTTATATACCTCCAAGGGTAGAGTGGGATCTGTAACAGCATCAAGAAGCAACTTAGCCGTATCAGTTGAGCCATCACTTCCACTATCTTTTAATGGTTTTGACCTTTTTGTAATAAATCTACCATCTGAATCAGTGCCTGACTCCTCCAAAATGTTTCCACCTTTACCATAGGCTATTACAGTGGAGTGTGTTACGTTATTCACTTTCAGGCTCGAATTATCAGATATCAGATTCTGCTTCTTCCGCAATACGTTTTCCTTACTATTTGTGCCCTGGGTCTGAGCTCTGGAGGATAAGAGATCATCTACAGGCTTAATTACATGCTGACCCTTTGCACTCTTCTCATGTTGTTTATCATCTTGGACAACTTGGGGATGGTAGAAGGAACAGTGATTAATTAGTCAAAAGGAGAGAATATCCGAATGATTAATAGAAAGCAAGGCACCCAGAACTTTGATGAGAAAATCACTCACCAGATAATGTTTGGACAACAGAAAGATAATTTGAGAATAGGTACGTCTGCACTACATAATGCATACAAAATTAGAGGCTGTACCTAAGAAAATATTTCATAACCGCAGTAATACATATATTTCAAAAAAACAAACCTATAAAACACTCAAATAAATCATAATTTCAAATCATATTCACATTAAAAAAAAGTTTACACATATTTTCTCTTCCTGTTCTACAAGTTTTATCCATCAATCTCATGAACCATAAAGAAGCTCAAAGAAACTTATCTAATTTCACTTAGTTTTTATCGAAATTGTTTAGATTCAACCGTACACTACCAGGTAACTTCGTTGATTAAGCTTTAATCCGCAGGATAAGGTACTGAATGTAGCAAAAAATATATTGAACTTAAAACAATCTGTCAAGAACAAAATCCACTAAAGATGATCTCAAATCAATTCGAAAATCAAAGTAAATAAAATTTGTATCAAATAAATGGGTAAAAAAGATAATGATTCACAGATTTCGAATCTGAAAACCGATTTTCGATCAAGATAAGAGAGTAAAAGATAGATCGAATTTCGTTCAAGAACCCTAGAAAATTTTCTTTGAAAATTCTTTGAAATTTTTTCTCTCAAAAGTAAAATTGAGGTGAGATTACAACAAATCTAACTCTGATTATGATTTGATAACATGATTTGAACTGAAATCAAACTATTAAATTTTTCCAAATGATTGTTTAGAAAATAAATATCGAAATCTAAGAATTAAATAACCGATTGAATTGAAATGTTACCTGTCCGTTTGATTTTCCAGGAGAATCTTCAGATTCAATTGCTGTTGATGATGATTATCACTCATTTTCTATTGATTTTCATCGGATCTTCGAAGAACAAGTGATGTTGATGACGATTTATGTTCAAAAAATCAGGATCTTTGTTTGTAAAGCTTAGATCTAGGTTTTGAAATCATTTTTCACTGAAAAATTGCTTAGAGATCTTGTCTTCTCGGCTTGTTTCTTCATCAGAGAGAGAGAGTGAAAGAAAATGAGAGAGAGAGAGTGAAAAATAAAATGAAAATGAAAATGAAATTTAGACCTAGTTTTATTACCTATATATACTAAAGGGCAATCTTGGTATTACGAAAATGTCACTTTATTATCAAGCCCTGAAAATAAAAGTTTTGGGCCTAGAAATATCAAAAAGTGAAAGCATGGAGTTGATAGTGGAAGATCCATTTTGTGGGGCTTCTAAATATTGAACCCATATAATAGGGTGGTTCTAGTATTTTTCACTTAATGATATGCTATAAATTAAGTAGGAAATACCATATAGTACTAAGAATAATATTTTAGAGAGGGTCTAGTCCATTTGACCCAGTCAAATGTCTGTTTGGTCATATTTGGTAATATAAATTATAGTTTGGTCCTAAAAATTATTATTTGGTCCTATGCTGATGTCATGGATGATGTAAATGTCACCTTGTAGTGGCAGAAATACCCTTTTGGATAAGGATCATATATATAGTCAAAAGTTAAGAGAGATGAAATCATTTTCAGATTCACTTTCTCTCTCATCTTCTTTTCTTTTCCAGATCTACTTTTTCTCTCTTTTTTTCTTATGTGAAACAAGAAACGGAGATGAAGATGTAAACAAAAAATGAAGATGTAAACAATTTCTAGGGTTTTATTCATCGTTTTCTGCTGCTGGTGCTACTGTTGTAGATGTAAACGATTTTTCTATGGTTTTATTCATCGTTGCTGCTGGTGTTAATGTTGAAGATGTGAACGATTTTTCAAGATTTTGATCTGCTATTGTAAACGATGAAGATCTGTCGTTTTGAAGACGACGACGAACTGTTTGATGAAGATGACGACGCCGAAGATGAACCCGATCTGTTTGATGAAGACGACGACGATGAAGATGAACCCGATCTGTTTTGATGAAGACGATGGAAGATGATGTTGTTGCTGGTGTTTTGAAGACGACGATGTTGCTGCTAGTGTTGAAGACCTTGAAGAAGATGAAGATGATGATGATGATGTTTTTATATGGACTTCATTCCAGAAATGAAGTCTGTTTTTTTTTATATGGACTTCATTCCTGGAATGAAGTCTATTTTTTTAGATTTTTATATGGACTTCATTCCTGGAATGAAGTCTGTTTTTTTTAGATTTTTGTATGGACTTCATTCCTGGGAATGAAGTCTGTTTTTTTAGCTTTTTCTATGGACTTCATTCCTGGGAAGGAAGTCATTTTTTAGCTTTTTGTATGGACTTCATTCCTGGGAATGAAGTCTGTTTTATTTAGCTTTTTGTATGGACTTCATTCCTGGGAATGAAGTCTATTTTTTTAGCTTTTTGTATGGACTTCATTCCTGGGAACGAAGTCTGTTTTATTTAGATTTTTGTATGGACTTCATTCCTGGGAACAAAGTCTGTTTTTTTAGCACGAAAGAACTGCTACAAAAAACAAAAACAAAACACGGAAGGGTATTTTTGTCTATTTAAATATTTTTAAATAATTATGGACTAAACAGTAAAGGCGTTTGACCAAAGGACTAAACAGACATGGACCCACCTAAAAAGGGACTAAACGATATTTTTCCCATAAACTAACAATAATGCTATATAAACTAATCTTCATCTGTTTTGATCATCTTGTCCGTGTTCTTTGGAGATTGGAAACTTGATCAGTTGGAAAACATTTATGGTTTGTTAATTTAACTCCTAGATTTTAGGCTAGATTAGATATACTATGTATATATTTGTTTCTGTTTATGAATTATAACTACCACTAGTTCACTTAGTTTCCTCAGTATCCCTGCGCTTCCGACTTCGAAGGTCGCGCACAGGTACAATTCATTTGGATCGTATTCCAACAGTAAAGGAACAACAAATCTGTTTGGTAACAACTCTATTTATTCTTTCAAGATAAAGATATCTCAAGTCATGTGCAAAGGCTCTTCCATTTAATCTAATAAACTCATTTTCCCGGTTAGATCAATCTATCCAATAACTACAAAAGTAGTTAAGTTTAGATTCGAACTCAGTCAAAATAAATCTCAAAGATATATATTGAGAATGCCGATCTCACGCAACTAATCAATCGAATAAATTTGATTCTAGCTAGTTGGATCCCAGCCGATCAAGGTTTGTGCACATACAAAGATATGAGAACTAACAAGAAATCTTCTTCGTCTTCATATCTTCTTTAATCTTCAATAAATACCTACACAACACCACTTGAATATCTTGTGATCAATCACACATAGAATGGAGTCTGTTAACAATGGATTATCACAAGATGTCTTTAGATCTACCAAAAGTTCTAAAGATACCGTCGATACTTCGATCTAGTTTGACTGAATCATATATCAGAAGAGAAGATTCTCAAGAATAAAAAAAACTAGGTGCAATCAAAGTTTCAATAACCGTTAGTCAATTAAATCAATCGAAAACTAATAACAGTGCAATTATCGAGTTTCCCACCAACGGTACTCGTAGAACTTCTTGATCCCACATAATTCTTTAAACTAGCGGTCGTAAGAGATTTCACCTAATTAGGATACTTTCCTCTCCGATTAGACGGCTCCACCAGAAACAACAGGAATGAAGTTTGCATGGCTCTTAGGATAGTTTTATAGAAATGAAAACTTAGGTATTTATAGACCAAGGATGTTTGGAAATCAAGGAATTTCCAAGACCGAAAATATTCTCAAGATATGCAATGAATAGCAAAATTCGGTTTTCTTAATTCCAATAAATGCTTGTCCAAAATTTCTGAATTCTCTCAATATAAAATCTCCAATTAGCAAATGCACATTACTAATTTTTATTTCGGCACAGGATCCCCATGAGTACTAAAGAATATATTTGACAATAAATGATAAGAGTTACTATAGGTGTTCAAAGTATGTTGACATCTTTTCACTTTAAATCCTTATTCATATTTACATGGGTTTACATTCTTGGAATCGGTTATACCACACTTCCAAACAAGTTTAGAATTAGTTGACCTGCATTCCAAGATAATTATGTGATTGATAGAATATAAAATCACATACATGGGTTCAATCGGTTCTACCAATCACAAGGATCGGTTATACCTCAATATGGAAATGCTTGTGATCGGTCACACAAGTTACCAGCACCGGTTACATCAGTTACCAGGACAGGTTACCATATTCCATGGTATTGCTTGTGATCGGTCACACCAGTTTCCAGGATCGGTTACACCAATTACCATGACCTATTACCAAGTACAAGGATCGATTACATAACACTCTGTGATCGGTCACACCAATTACTAGGATCGATCACACCAATTACAAATATAGATTATACCATCTCATGGTGATTACTTAGGATCGGTTACACCAATTAATAAAAACTATTCATACCAAATCATAAGCCAAGCATTGTGATTAGTTATAGCAAGATACATAACAAGGTTACGATCGTTCTACCATCTCACACATATTGGTAATCCAAATATTTGCAATGAATAGCTGTACCAATAAGCCAAATGATTTCCCTTTCGATTCATAAAACAAGTTCATGAATGTACTTCCTTTAAACGAATGTAAAACATTGTTTTCTAGGATAAAATCTTCACCATAACCCATTCACATAATCATAACAGTATACACAAGATTTTGTCGATGTCATATCTACGAAGTTCAAAAGATAAGCATTATACTTCGTAGTCTAATTCCCTACTACTATGATCATACAAATATGACCATGTCACATCACTAGAGTATTATACTATATGTACATTATATACAGCTTAACCTTTATGTTTTAAATATAGCACGACTTGAAAGATACGTTAGGAATAAAACGATTTAAGTCAATATTACTAACCTCAAGAGGAAGGATGATGTCGTCGTTATAGTTCGCTTGTTCTTCACATTATTCAGGAAGGAGTAATACTTGTATGTCTCAACATTTCTAGACTTTCAATTCTAACCTAAACGAAGTTGACTCTAGTATATAATCAAGCAAATTTAGATGAGTTTTGACACACTAATATATGACAATCAAACTTGACATACCACGTACGCTTGGTGAGTTCAACCGAGCTATGCTCTAACAACCACGAAAATCAGATAAAAATCATATAATAGACGAGAATGAATATTTTATGTATATCATCATATTTTCCAATACCGATACTGAAAAAATGTTAGGTAGGCATGCATCATATTCTGTATCATGTACCTATTCGTGGTTAGCCTATTAAATCTGTTAGTGTTAGCATTAGAAACCATACATGTATTCTGAGAGGAGATTTATTCTATGTTTTTTGCTCTTTGAAAATAAACTTCACCTTCCTCCTCATATAAATATTCCCGGAGAGTTCCTTTGAAAGAGACAGGCTCAAAATAGGATGAAAACCATCTAATAGATGATAAATGAGTATCTTTTTTATTCACCATATTTTTCAATACTAGTGATGATAAAAATATTTGATATGCATCATATTCATTATCATATTTACATACGTGGCTGGCCTACTAAATCTAATAGTGTTAGAATTAGCAATCATGTTTAACATTTGAGAGAAGATCTGTGTCATTTGTTTCTTGTTCTTTGTTAATAAACTTCAACTTCTTACTCAGATAAATATGATCAGTGAATACCTATCAAAGAGCTAGGACTCACAATATTAAAAACAATATTAATACCAAGATTGGTAGTAAAAGGATATATTTCATTAACAACCTTTGTTGCTAATTTTTACAAGGCTTGATTAGCTGCTAGAAGTGTTATTTGTTCAACAATTGCAAGTTGAGCACAACTCAAATTAAGCATACGCATGCTAAATTTCACTTTTCGATCTAAGAAATCACACCCTCTTCCTCGACGGAAAATCTACTTTTGTATTGTTAAGAGCAATTGATTTATTTGTTTTCCGATGTAAATAATTACCGCATTTTTATTACCCTCAATAGTATTTGGCACGTATTGTTGCGTGTTTTATTTTCTTTCCCCTTATTATTTGGTTTTCGCCAAGCTTTTCATTTCCCTTTACTCCTATTACGATGGTAAATTTTAGGTAGCACCCAAGAATTTTTTCTTACTTTTACACTCTCCATTACCATGTTAATAACCTTGCTACAGTGAAACAATATATGTAGTCATTTTCTTGTGTTGAGATTATTAGTCCCACATTATTTGGGCAATCTAAGATTGTGCGGTTTATAATATTCAAAGTAACCAAAGGTTTTGCTGATTGTACTATCATCTACAACTGAAGTAACCTAAAAAAGAGTATTCTTCAAATGGTATTCTTGGATTACGCTATCAATTCTACTTCAAACTTGAGCAATAGAATATTGGAGTTTTCATCTTCTAGCTTCTTACTTGTAGTGTCTATTGTGTTTTAGTTTTCTTTGGTTGGTTGGTGTTTTCCTCCTTGGTCGATCTTGTTATGTTGTATTGTTTTTTTTTTTTGCAGTGGTTTGCTGCGTTTCGAATAAATTCTTAATTTACCGATAAAAAAAAAGTATTCTTTGTTTACGCCATAAATTCTAATTTAAATTTGAGCAATTGAATATTGAAGTTGAAAAGCTATGATTAAAATCATGATACACTTGTTGGAAGTGCATCCAACCAAGAATACAAATCTTGAGCATGTCGACAAAAAATTGAAACAATGGAAACACTTTTCGTGGGGAGAATTTCCCAAGTCAAGCTGGAAGGAGAAATAATTGTGAGTTCATTCCTAATACCAGCAGCAAGACATAAACCAAAACCATTTGTAAACACCACACGACCTATGTGGTTGTTGCGAAAATTCTCGGCTCCTTTGACATACTCTTCTTCCGGAATCTTGATAGAGAGAATGTTGACCTTCACGCAGGGTTCATCAGATAACAAAAAATAAGAAAATTCCCTAGAAGGTGAGTTTATAACTATAAATGTATACTACCTCCGATTCTGGAAAAATGTTACTTTCATTTTTTCAATTTGGCATATTTTTAGTCTAAAATGAAAAAGTGAAAGTAACACTTTTCCAGAAACGGAGGGAGTATTATTTAGGGTTTTCAGGCATTGTAGTTCGCACTACAGCGATTGGCTGATGAAAACTAGGGTCAAAAGAGCATATATAAAATCCCCAGTGAATCGCAATGGGTTTGCAGGCGTTGTAGTGTGAATACTTTAGATTTGAGGTATAAAACGTGCCGGCCCGGCACAGCCCGGCACACGAAGTCGCGTGCTTCACGTGCCATGTGCCGTGTTGTGCTGTGCCAACGATTTAAATGTGATGTGACGTGTTGTGCTTTACTAGCAAAAGCTAGGCACAGCACATCACACGAATAAACGTGCCGTGATGTGCCGTGCTAGCACACGTGCTATAAACAATTTGAAATCACTTAATGTATACATTAAGTCGGACATTATTACAAGAATTTAATTAGACAACATACCATTTGATATTATTTTAAGTAAAATTAACAAGTTTATTCAATAAAAATAAATAGTCCATCAAATATAAAATTGGATTATTGTCATGTAAATTAATGTTCTAGTTAAATATAAATGACGACATTATAACAACGATATTGAAATATATTTTCCAAATATTAAAATATTATATATGTTGTTATAAATAAGCCAGTATAAAATGTTAAAAACTAGCTAGAATACTGTCTCTTTTATGAAATATACAAAAAATGTGATGTATTATGCCTTGTTATATGGTGTACTTGTACATATTATGACGTGCTTATCCGTGCCGCGTGCTGTGTTGTGCCACGTGTTTATCCGTGCCGCGTGCTGTGCTGTGCTACTGTGCCAATTATTCAAACCCAGCACGTCCCATTTAACTAACGTGATGTTCTTTACTGGACTAAGTTACGTGTTGGGCTGGGTTGTGCTCAAATTTTAGCGTGCTGTGTTGGGCTGTGCTCGTGCTGGCACAGCCCACTTTACACCTCTACTTTGGATCTTGATTACTTGCAGTGGTTGTTCTTGTGAATAATTTGCTCAAATAAATTTAATATTTGGAATGGATCCCTTGGTTTATTTCTTAACTTAATATTTTACTTAATTTCTCCACCACTGGATGTAAGTGAATGGATGGTTGAAAGCAGTCCTTTGTTTTTTAAAATCTCATCTTAATCTTGATCTTAATCTTGAATTCACTTGTATCTAATAGTGGAAAAAGTAAATAAAAAACTAAATCAGAAAATTTAAGTCTCAAAATCTGCTTCCTTTAATATTTGCATCCATTTGAAATTTTCACTTAAAGTTGCGATTATAATTAATTGACCCATAGGTAATTAATTTCCAAGATCTGGTAGATGTGTTTTCTAGTAAGCTTGATATCCAAAGATCCGAATGATATGCTTTCCTAAATATATTGATACTTTGGTTGTTAGTCCATCTGGCACTTCTTGACCCATTTATGCATATATATATATATATATATATATATATATATATATATATATAAAAGAGCATTAAATATATTAATTAAGAAAAAAAATATCTTTAACTTTGAAACTGTTGTCCAAAACTTATATAAAGAACGTTGCATTAAGATTTTTCTCACTTGAGTACACTTTTATAAATTCAAGTTCAAAATTTTACATAGTTATGTTCATCAAAATTCGTTTTAGCTCAAATATGAGGGGAACTATTTTCATTTTTTTTGTGATAATTACACATATTTCACTATTATTAAGCTCAAACATCTCGGTCAATCCAAAGAAAGGGTTTACAATAAAGATGATTCATAGAGACTCCAAAGAATCACCTTTATATTCAGCTGGCCATTTAACTCGAGAAGAAATGCTTCAGAGACTCGTAGACCAATCCAAAGCTCAAGCACATTATATCGAGTCACAAATATTACTCAAGAGCAATTCGACATGCTCGATGAAGCCTGATGTTGCACGTTTATCTGTAGTGTATGAAACAAGCAGGTTTTATGTTGCAGTGGTTGGTTTAGGTACGTTTCCTGGTAAACGAAGACCATTCATGAATTACTATTTGATGGTTGATACAGCTAGTGATCAAACGTGGCTTCAATGCGAAAATGCCACTAAAACTTTCAATCAAGATGTGCCACTTTATCCTTGGAGTTCGTCAACTACGTATCGTCCTATCCCTTGTAATACACATCCTCTTTGCAAGGGAGATAAGTGCAATGTTGATGGAAAATGCATTTACAAATCAGCCTATGTGTCTGGATCTATTACATCTGGCATTGTTGCTGAAGAAATGTTCACACTAAGATCTAACAGTGGCGGCCTTGAAAGTATTAAATTACTCATGGGTTGTGGTTTGCGTCAAGATAATTTCGAGAACTTCATCGGTCGGAATCATATATTGAGAAAACCTGATCTTATTGCAGGAATACTCGGTTTAGGACCAGGACAATGGTCTTTTATAAATCAATTAGGTGCTGCCGGAGAAGGTAAATTTTCCTACTGCTTCGAGACGTTTAATTTCAATATTGAGGGATCAGATACGTACTTAAGGTTTGGCGCAGATGCGACGATTGGAGGCGCAGGTCAAACGGTACATACAACTCCAATTGTTCTGCCTGATTATCAGACTTGGTACTATTACTTAAATCTGGAAGATATTAGTGTAGGTAACAAAAGAGTCGGATTTCCTATAGGCACTTTCAAGCTTAACATTCGAAGAGAAGGAGGTACAATCATAGATTCTGGTACTCCAGTATCTGTAATGTATAAAGATCATTTTGATAGAGTTGCAGATTTGGTGAAGGCACATTTTAACGAACTCGGAGTTGAATATATTGGTTCTCAATGCAGTTTTACACTTTGTTTCCGTCCACGGGGAAGATTCGATGTTACTAACTATCCTTCCATAACACTTCATTTTCAACAAGCGGATTATGTTATTACGGATTATAAAGCTAATTTTGTGATAACATTAACCGGAAACATTTGTTTAGGAATTTTCCGAGTGGATACAAATAGGCCGGCTTTCATTTTAGGAGCCATGCAACAAGCTAATAAACGGATTTTGTATAATATTATGGATCGCTCACTCTCATTCTCTACAGAGTACTGCGAATTAGGTTCATAAGGGACAAATGCCATCAAGCTAAGAATGAGACGATAATAAATTTATTTCGTTGGAAATTTAATAAATTAATGTCATTTCAATTCTTCAAGTTCCACGTTTCTTTTGAATACTTTCAGCAGGTCTTTTTCTTTTTTAATCGAAATGGCAAAACACGACCCAGGGCATCTGTTAGTTAAGATAAATTAAGTGTCCTACGGCCCCTTTTCCTAGCTAGCTCTTTTCCTATATGTTCCTCCCAATCCATTCTTAGTTTTTTCATGTTAGCTAAATAATTTTTAAAAGATTTAGCAAGAGAAAGTTTCAAAATACAAATCCGGTACTGGTATTGCTTTGACTGATGTGACAGGTGCAAAATCATGCGTTGCAGGCGAAGCCGAGGAAACAAGAAGTTAAATATGGCCAAAAGCTTAAGTATTTCAAAGTCCGCATAAAAGAGGATGAAAGGAATGTTATATTTATGGGATTTCATCTCTTACTTGTACGGTGGCTACACAGAAACATGAAAGTGAAGAAGCAGAGTTCGGAGTTAGACCGAGACGGAAAACCTCCCTCCTCAAACCACACTTGCAGTAAATTGATACAGGGATTTATGTTTTTTTCTACCAAGTTTTTAGTATGAATTTAGAGATCGATCGGGAATTGCAAAATTGTACAATGTTCATGTAAGTGACTTCACGTTGACTTAATTGACCATCCGATTCAATATTGAAACTACAAAGAAGCCAAACCTGTTATCACAGGAGGGAATCACATATACTAAGTTTCTCCCAGGAACAAGAATTTTCAAACTTCATCAGGGATTTCTTGACTGTTAATCGGTACTGCCTTGTGCTGATTCTTCTTCTTTTTTGTTTGCTTAAATTCGCCATAGAAATATGACGCAAAACCCCATATAGATAGAGCTAATGACATTCCTTTTTCCGCAGTGAATTTCTCATTAAAGAAAAATATTGCACAGATTTGTTGAATTGGAATGAGCAGTGTCATAAGAACTCCACTGAATAAAGATGTCGCACAATGTATTACACCCAAAGTTCCCACTACCGCACACTGCATCGATACGGCTGTAAATATTAATACTATGTAATACTTTGTTTCTCCAAGTTCAAAACCCTTTGCTTCTCGGCTAATAGCCTGAAAAATGCACAGAAAAATCAAAACAAATTAAGTCACATAACACATGTTATACTCGGTATTTAATTAAATGTTTCTATTCAAGAACATATTAAGAAAATCAGACGATTTTCACCTGAAAGTCCTTGTTGATTAACATGGCAATGGTGCAAAAAATTGTTGCAAACATTGAAACTAAAAACTGCATCCGCATCACCAGATCATATGTAATAGCCTCGCTTGCTTTCTTGTACGATAACTCGATAAAAGGCAGCATAAACCCCATAAGTGCAGCTGCAACAAGAGTTAAAAAGAATCCCAAGAAGTATTGAGCCTTTGAGACACCAATAGGTTTATCACCATTAGTATGAAAAGCCAAAACAACAGCACCAAGAGTTAACAACACAACCGAATTAATCGAATACGGAGTAAACTTCTGCCTAACAAGAAGTAGAGCAAATGCAGCAGTAAAAGCCAGTTGAGTAGACATCAACAATGAAGAAGTTGAAACAGGGAGATAGCTTACACCATAAGCATATAGAAAATTGTCTAAACCAATTATAATACCCAAGAAAATACATGATATGAAAAGTTTAGGACTGAAACCACCAAATCTTAGCTTTCGGTCAGTCTTCGGGTTTTCATCAATTGTCGATATTGATCTAGAATCATGAGATTTAGATTTCGATTTAGACCATGAAACTAAGATAGGTATTAGAAGAAATGGAAAAGCTACAGTTTGTAACCAACTTGATAACCATTTTCTTTGACCACCATGCAAGTAGTAAACCCTCAGAAGTAATGGACCTCCTATTTGTCCTGCTGATAAGAGTATGCAATTCACTATTAGAATCACTAGTTTCATTTTCTTCTTCTTTTTGCTATCTTCTTCTTGGTGATGGTGGTGTTCATGACTGTAACTGGATACTAGTACTCCTCCTTTCATGTTGCTCTGATCATTCTCGGCAATATTTTTCATGGCTAGCTAATGATTTTATTATTTCAGATTACAATTCGAATTCTGGTGAGTTGTGTGGTTTCTACATATTTAAATAGCTACCTACATGTCTACATTTCCAATCAGTTTCTCTTTTTACCAACTTTTAATTTGCGTCCACAAAGTTTTTTTTTTCTTTCATATTTTTTTGGGTTGGAATGCTTTTTGTGATAGGCATGCTGAGCCAGATATTCACCTTATGGTGGCCCTAGCAGACTCGCAATTTATATGAACCACGCACCCACGCGAGGCACGACCATATCCACGTGCATTTTTCAGCAAATGGACTAAATATTTGTCTACCATTTACCAAAATGGCGCATGTATCCTTGAAAAATGAAATGAAGCCCAACACTGCGAAAGTTTTATATTATAAGCCCATCGATAGGGGCGAGCATTTTATCCGTAATCCGCGGATTTAACCAGAACCAACCGTATTTATGCGGATGGATGCCCGGACCGTTCGCTAATGGGTTGGACGCGGATATAATCTTTGAAATCCAACGGATTACGGATTGGACCCGGATGCAACCTTGAAAATCCGTTGGACATCCATATCCGTTAGATTAATGCTCACCCCTACCCATCGATATTATTGCCCGAATACGATTAATTTCTGGATTTGAAATACTTGGTATTGGGCCTATTGGCCATAATTCACAAGAACGTTCCATAGACTAATTAGGGGTGAGCATGGGCCGGTATGGACTGGTTTTCACCTCATCCGCGTCCAATCCAATACACTTCGGATTTCAAATTTGGCATCCGCATCCTATCCAACATCCAACGGATTTGCATTCAATGGATGCACGGATGAACGGATTGAGTGCGGATAATCCAATGGATTTGTGTTAGTAAAAATTTATAATGAAAAAATAAAGCCTATAAAGATGATTTCTTATAGAACCTACACATTTTATATATGTATATAAATATAAAAGTACCATGGACAACACTTCAAGCAAACACCTAAAAATTGTAAAGCTATCCATATATTTTCTAGAAACTATATAAATGCCCTTAATCTAACGGATATGGATGTCCAACGGATTTTCAAAGTTGCATCCGGGTCCAATCCGTAATCTGTTGGATTTTAAAAATTCCATCCGCGAACGGTCCGGACATCCATCCGCATAAATACGGTTAGTCCCGGTTAAATCCGCGAATTACGGATAAAATGCTCACCCCTATCTGTAGTCTTAGTAAGAGAAGGAATGGTTAATGATTTACCCAGTATGAGTTAATATATGAACCATTTTTTTGGGCACCATGCTTTTTTGACTGGGGACCATTAATGATAGGAATATCTACCCTATAATTATAAGGGGTATAACTATAGTGTGGAGATGACTCATTTGCCCTTTCCCCTAATTAAGATTATAACTACTAATTTAATCTAATAACAAAACTATTTCATTAATCTTACCTTAGCCAAATTTGTGAGATAATTTTTTTTCTCTTCTTGTCTTCTTCTCGAGCATCAAAGACGAAATAAGAGCCTTGATTCTAGCAATATGCAGATTTGCAGATATTTTCACGTACACATTACTTTTAATTCGTTTTTGGTTGAAAGAATTGAGTTATAATCATCAAAATAGGTAGAAAATGAGAGTTACATGAGGAAGTACGGTAAAGATATTTGTAGAAAACCCTAGATTTGGTAACTGAACTTCCTGAAACAAAGAACACCAAGAACAGTTCGGTTCAGAGTAAAAATTTGTTCTTAACCGAACTCTGTGGTTCGGTTGTTTCGAAAACTATTTTTTCCTAACCAAACTTATTCTTCATAGGCAAATGTTGAGTTCGGTTTAGTCGCAAAAAAATATTTCTTAACTGAACTTATTCTTCATGGGAAAATGTTGAGTTCGGTTTAGTCGCAAAAATTATTTCTTAACCGAACTCTTATATGTATACTCTTGCATAAGAGTTTGCTACCTCTCCTGGAAACAGATAGCCGAACTAACCAAAACCTCCATTCGAGATTTTTGCCGAAAAGGGACTTAAAAAATCACCCAATTCCGCATATATGGCCAAACGTACTACTGAATTTCAAAAACAACAAACATGACCGAAAGGGCAAAATATGACCCAAAAAATGACGCCCATGTCCCAACACACAACTGCATGATGAATGCAGTTGGAGCATTTTTTTGGAGTGCACTATAGTGTACTCCAAATCAATTGGACTCATGTTGATGGTATGCAACACACTCGACATTATTTAGTCAACAGGTCAATAGTGCATTTTTTGAGTGTCTAGTAGGAGTGCACCCAACCCGAGTGCTTGGGTCAGTCAACTGGAATAGTCAACGGTCAATTGTACGTTTGTGGTACGCTAGGGACTCAATGAGTCCTCGTTTAACCAAAATAGTTGCTAAAAGTCTATTTTCGATGACAAAAAAGGTATAAAACGGTTGCTAAAAGTACAAAATATTGCTTTTGGAATTTCCGATCAGGACGGTAAGTGCGGAGAATTTTACCCTTTTTTAAGCCTTATTTCGGCAAACAACCCCCTCCATTAAATAGTAGTTTGGGTACCTGCGTCTGCTAAAACACTAGTTGAACTACACTAGCAGAAAAGTTCAGCTCTATGTTCTTCAGATATCGTAGCCGCACTCCCTTGACCTAGCCGAAATTTGCATTAAAAAAAATTAATTTTCCAAAAGTTTTGGCCAATTCAAGCAAGATTAACTAAATCGATCTGAACCATACATGAGTGCCCAAAACTTCATCCTTTGGGTTCAAAAACCATCTTCTTCTAAAAAAACCTCTTATCAATTTAACCTCACTAATCACTAATTTAATCATTAACTAATCACTAATTAATCATTAGTTAATTTTACTTAATAATTTTCATGCTTCAAAAAAAAAATTTACACTAACTAATCATTAACTAACTTAATTAGGAGGGGTATGTTTGGTATTACTTTTAAGTAAGCTATCAAAATAGTTGGATAAGGGGTGGCTTTAGTTTACTTCTGAATAACCTACCAAAATTGAAATGATGGTCCCCCTCCAAAATCGAAAGGTGCCCAAAAATGGCTCTAAAATATTAAATAGGATGACATCCTGATGAAAGAGTTTTGTATGTTGTTTGTCTCTTTTTCGAATCGTGTGATTATGGTTCATTATATCTAAATCCGACTTATTATATCGACTCCAAATTTGTTAAATAGTATGATTATTAGCTTTCTTTAAAATCTAGTCATATATAAAGAGAGTTGGGTAGAAGAAATAAAAAACGCAGTTGATGCAGATATTTTTGAATCAGATAATGCATGAGTATATTCACACCTCAAATTAGTTATGAGAAAAGTAAGGAAAAATAACACAAATTAATGATATGACATTCGACTTGGGTCAAGCTGGTCAATCTTGAATTCAAGTCTAATCCAAACAAGGAAGGTGTTAGTTTGAGGGATGGTCTTCAACTTCGTTCTCTAAAGTGATCAACTTCTTTTTATTTGTATCGATCTTTTGAAAGAGTTTGAATTATTAGAGCGGTGAGGAAGTAAATTCAGAGGCTTTGATTTGCACCAAATTCTTAGAAGTTATTGTTTTTTTTCAATAAAAATAAAAAAAAAACCTCAAATGGTTTTCCTTTTTAAAATTGTCCGGAAAAATTTCCGTTATTTTTCCTAGTTAGACAAAAATTAGTACAAAGTCAAGGATCTATAAATAATGGATTTCTGTGATTTTTGCAAGTTTTCTATCTCAAACTTGTTATCAATGTTCGATGCCCAAAAATATATCTTGATTTCTAGTTTATTTAATTCAAGTCAAGTCTCAGACTAGGATTGAAATATGGTAGTTGAGTATTAGACATCATTGAATAACCCTCGAAGATTGAAGACTGGACCTCAAACGAAGATATTTGGAGAACTTCATCAACGAAGAGGTATGTGAAGAATAAACCATTATATTTACTCACAATATTGCCATATTATATCTATATGAGACTATGTCGTATGACTTCTAGTAGATTTACTCTTGCGAGAAGAAATTTTCAGTCAATCTTGTCTTGTTAAACATCTCAAGATATTATTCAAGCAATGGACGTTCTTAGGTCCATAGAAATCTTAGTTCGAAACAATTTATTGTTCAAGAACTATTATTGTGTCAAATGGATTATTTGGAAATTTCACAAGCAATGGTATTTATATCTATGGTGAAAGGGAATATTTTGAAACATCAAAACAAAGTTTTCAGAACTACTTAAATTCAGACTCTTGGTAGGTATTCATACTTAGTACGCGTATCCTAGATATCTGAAGTTTCAGAAAGTATGTCGGTATGCATACCCAACACGCGTAATTCGTCAATGGGGGGAGGTACGCATACCCAGTACGGGTCTGAGTTCGTGAATAGCCTAAGGGTATACATACCATGTACGCATACCATAATGACATGAATTCACGAACCGGTTCATAGGTACGCATACCCTTTAGCATACATACCTAGTACGAATTAAGCAGATGCCCATGTATTATTTTCACAAATATGTTTAGCATTGTTACAACTCTCATGAACACCTTTAAGATATGTTTGCTCACTAAAACATCTTGTTTGTATGCATCATCACTCGAGTCTTAAGTGTTTAAATGAACACGATATTATTTATTAGTTCTTAAGGCATACTTTCCATGAACTATCATTGTACATGGTTCCGTATCCCTGGTCAACCATAGTGCATATTCTTCTATGTAATTTAAATACAAAGTTCTCACATGCTTACATGAATCCCTAACTAGATTTTCATCTAAACAGATAAAGTGCTTGCTTGATTCTCAAGTTATCTTAGCTTGAATTCAAAGAAATTCTTTGTCTTTAAACTTTATAAATAGAGATACTCAAACAATTGGGAACTTCAATCCATGATACTTATCTGTGACCACTACAAGAAAATTGGTGTATTGCAACATGTCATTCATGTGGCAAGAGCCCATATTTTGTGTGGCTAAATCATTTTGCCACATATTGTTTTCTTGCCACACCTGTGGCAACAACCTGGGTGGCAAGAAATTATTGCCACCCCTTTAATACACTGTAGCAAAAGCCAGTTTTTTTGCCACACCTAATGGTGTGGCAATTACATGTGGCAAAAAGGTATTTTCTTAATTAGTTATTATCTTCATTTTTAATTTAATTTTATTTAAAAAATCTCTTGCCACACCCTCTGGTGAGGCAATAACTTGAGGCAAAAAAGGTATTTTTTTTTCCAATTATTTTGCTTTAAAAACTTTTTGCCACGCACATGAGTGTCGCAAGAAAGCATCTTGTGTGCCGCATAAACAGGCTCAAAATTTTATGGGTCACTCGAATCGTATGCAATTGATACATAAAAATAGAATTCAAACAAAGAATGCGAAATTATTATTACGAAAAGCACTATTTTATTTTATATGTTACAAAGTAAGGTGGTGAATCTAAGTTAACCCAATGGAAAAAAAAAAGATCAATTTACACAATTTCTAACTTTTAACATTAACCTCGGTCAAAAAGAAAGAAACTTTAAACTAGACATATTCGACTGAGGGGGCTTAAAAAAAAATAGCACCCAAGTCAAAAACAGAGGTAAACACCATTTCACCACTAATGGAAAATAGGACCATATTACTTCAGCAAAACCCCAATGTACAACATTGTGCTCAATAAATTCAGCCTCCGAAAAACACAACTTACACGAATTGTTTAAAAAATTAATTCCTCGAGCTTGCATCATTGTAAGAGTCGGCAAGATTTGGGGCCGGGAACATCTCTAGGACTGTGCAAACTGTCGATGATGCATTGAGAAGAAGTGCAGTTTTTCTATGAGACACTATCAAAAACAGTACCAAGGGAAGAACGGATACCAAGTTATTATGAAAAAGCCTCTTTCACCGCGAATTCCTCACTTTTCATAGTCGCGAACAGCAGGGACCAGTTGTCATCCAACGAGAAAACATCCTTCACTGCTAGGTACTCATGCTTTAAAATTTAATCACTCCTCCACCTGCCATGCCAAGAAACATTGGTAGAACGCGTATCATTGGTAGAGACAAAATAAAATGTGTCAGTCGTTTTTTGTCTATCATGCATAGTGCCATGAAATGCTTAGTTTTAAGAATACCTTTTGAAAGACCCCGTACTTGCACTAACTAGTAAGTTTTGTTCCACCACTGAAGCTTCATGATTTATAAAATACAAACATTTGATGGAGATGGAAATGGAAATGGAGCATTACTTGCTGCATCTTTTTTTCTGTAAGCATCACCGTGACTTCAAGTCTTCAACTATTCCGCAAAATTTTCCCTGGTCTTAAATGTTGGATGGTTACGATGGTATCTTTCAGCTCTTACACATTTTTGTCTTCCTGTAGGTACTATGTTCACAAGGACTTTTCTCTCTGTTATGCATTCATTTGATGTAC
Organism: Papaver bracteatum; assembly: GCA_023529315.1. Lineage (NCBI taxonomy): Eukaryota > Viridiplantae > Streptophyta > Magnoliopsida > Ranunculales > Papaveraceae > Papaver > Papaver bracteatum. Next base: position 120,304 of record JAJJWX010005189.1, on the reverse strand, counting down.
AAGGATATTCCTTTTTTTTTTGTTATTCTTCTACATTGGTGACTGCTTCACGATATATAATTAGTTGTTAGAAAAATTTCGTATCAGCAACAAGAGGCAAACAAAGTACACTATATTCCCAAAAAAAAGGCATGATTGTTTGTTCCCCCTCAAAGCCCAAACAAGATACATGAAACTAGTTTGACGGAAGTGTTATCAGTATTCCAAGGGTATACGTGTTTAAGATTCCTTATCCTTACTCACATGTTTGTATAACAGATTGTCAAATTTTATGAATTAAACATGAAGGAAGATATACTTACTATCAATTTGCGGATCTGTAAGGCTGCTCCACAAGTATCTCTTCTTATAGAGTTCAACTACAATGAACAAGTTCTTAAATAGATAAAACAAAAGTTGTCATTCAGTACTTAAATTACAGAGACGAATCATGTGGCACACAAAACAAACAAACATAATCGTTAAAATTTAGTTTTGCAATGATTTAGCAAAAACTTGATATATACTGTATTAGGTAGGAAAGTATGTTCAGGTACCCAATACCTTCTGACTCGACATACATTCAATCTACTGCTCTTATTAGATATGATTATACAACCTTAATAAAATCAAATCAACAGGAAGGAACACATTACATCTTCCAAAAATCTAATGCACTGGAATAAAGTGAAATAAAAATCATAATGAAAAAAAAATACATTGCAATAGTTACCTTATTTCCCTTGTTCTGGTTCAAGGTTTCATCCAAATCTTCAACCTCACTGTTGTTCAATTATGGAATTGAAGGAAAAAATCAAAGGGAAAGCTCTATTTCAAATCTCATACCTAATTTTTACAAAAATAAAAAACAGAAAGAAAAACTAAACATAAACGCTAAAACCCTAAATCCATAATAACATTAACAATTCTTTTAAACCCAACTTGAATCATCCATTGATAAATTAGGGGTACAAGTCTCTGAGAAAAATCAAACCAGAAATGCTAGAGGATTTAAGTTAATAGAATTATGAGTTAGTTTGACCGTTTCGAGAGTGAAAAAATTGTTGAAGATGCTGTGAATTCGTTTACTAGGGTATTGAGAGCGACGAAAACATTTAAGAAGATTATAGGAGTTCGTTTTCTAGGTTTCGATAGTGAGGGAGGTGGAGGCTTCGACGGAGAGTAAAAAAATTATTGGGTTTACCCTATAGAAATGGAGGTGCAGGCATAAACAGTTTCTGGTTGTGGAAAAAAAGGTTTATGGTTCCAGACTCAGGATAAGAAGAGATGTACAGGCGGTTTTGGAGGCACGTAATATGTGAGAAATAATTTCTTTTCATTTCTTTTCTAATTATCAATAAATATTTGTAGCCTCACATGTGAGGCAAAATGAGAGTCAAAATTTTAATAATTATATTATTTAAACTTGTAGCCACATGTATGTGGCAAGAACTTCAATTATTGCGACATCACTTATTTACGTGAGGCAAGAACTGACCTTTTGCTTCAGTGATTCATGGATGTGGGAAAAATTCTTACTTAATGCCACACCCATCTTGTAGTGAGGCTAAATCCCACCTATTGCCACATCATTCGTAGATGTGTGGCAAAGAAGTGAGGCAACAGATGCACTTTCTTGTAGTGGACCTAGATGTATGCTAGAGTCGTCCTCTATTAATCTGAGATACATAATTAGGTTTATGACTTGATGACTTCACTTAAGGATTCGTGAAGCCAGGTTCGACTATCTTTACCTTGACAAATTTGTATATCCTGATCTTGTTCTTTCTTTTATCGAGGTTTTGGTCAATCTTATTCAAGAACGATATAGATAAAAACCATAAAGTTCTCTTAGTCTCAGACACTATATTCCGCAAGATAGATATAACTCTTCTTATTTGATAGGTTTAAGATTGTTCTTAAGATGTGGTTAATAATCTAAGCTTCTCAGCTAACTGAGTGTAAGTGTTATGGATTTGCAAGGTTTGCTAGCTTTGTCAATTGAAAGCATATTTCAAGCCTTGATCAATTCGATCTAAATGGAAACCAAATAGGCTTATCTGTTAAAGGCAGATTGGTACCAAAAGTCTTTAATTACTTAGGTTGAAATAACTCTTAGGATTTAAAGGACGTTAGCTAAGCGAATCAATTGCGTAGATGCTTGCGAAGTTCAAGAGACGTAAGGAACATGACTGTAGATGAAATTTTTGGAGGGTGAGTTCAGTCTCAACTAGATTCTGGTCTGAAGTATGATAGTAGACTTGTATGGAGCGGCTTAATACAATTCAGTTTTTAAATCTAGATGAGGTCTGGGGGTTTTTCTATAGGTGCAGTTTTCCTCATTATTATTTTTTTAGTGTCTTGTGTTTTTCCTTTTTCACATTATATTATTTTATCTTTATAACATGAGTAGCACAAGTAGTACGAAATCAATGTTAGTAGATAAGTCCATACTAACTTTGATCTATTATGAGACTCGTTCTTGTAGAATTCGTATCTTGAAAGATAGATTACAAGTTTCATGCTTAGAAGAATTAAGATCCTCTTTATTTGGATACAAATTGATTGATCTTGGATATTGATTTTTGAGATCATCCAAATACTCTTCTATACAATCAGGTTCACGGATTTTATTTCATTTTTTTTTTCATTGTGAAGACAAAGAAATATAAACTCTATATGTAAATATTGTTCAAGGATCTTTAATTAGATATACTCGCAATTGTATTAGGTATTGTCCATACAGGTTGCCGAACAAAAAAACTGGTGATGTACTTGGTAACCTCTGCTTTTCAATTAGATTAAAGGCTTCCTATTGATCATATATGTAGCTACAAACATGACTTATACCTAATTAAATCAAAATTTTGATACTATCATTTGAACACCCCGAGCTTTTAGCATGGCGCATGCTAAAAGATGCTCCATGGCCTGAGATGAAGCTTCATCTCAAGTTTCTATCTCGTTAAGAGGAATATTTTCCTAGAGTCAATGTTGCATCATCATGATGCATTAGGCCAGTTGGGTAGATGGCCTTTAGTGTTGCAGCGTAATCATTGTTCATTATACAGAAGATTGGCCTAGAGCTAATATTGCACAATCATTGTGCATCATGCCAGAGAGGGCTGGCCGAACAAGGGTTGCACAATCAGTATATGCAATCATTGTGCGTAATCATTGTTGGACTTGGTGAAAAAAATTCGCTCCCTTATTCTAACTTATAGAAATTGCAAGTTAACATATATAGGGAGGGGTAGTTGGTTGAAGGTGCATATGTGGACCATACACCAAGTACGCTGCATAGCTTCGCCGGAAGAGTATAAATGATGCCAAAATCTCATTTATAGCTCCGTAACATTTCCAATGGGGTATATGATGCGAAAGCATCATTATGCCATGTCGCAGACCCGATAATGCATAATTATTGTGCATTATGACAGAATAGCCAATACGGACTACGCCATTACCATTTTCGCTAGGCCACGACCTTGCAATAGAGTTTGGCTTAAGTTTCGGTCCTTTTGAGGATGAATTACAGTTTGTGATTGATTCCTTTAGTGTATGGAAGGATACCTAGGAAGCCGCAATGAGTTGCAGCATTGCCGGTCCTGCACCATGTCGCTCATATCATTTATTTGAGAGATAATTGCGGCACATTGGCCTCTCATATCATCAGGCTCGGTAGCTCGACACATGAGATGATTGTGGCCATACTGAATGAGAGAAGTTGATGTAGTAGAGCAAGCTATATATTATTTGGAGGTTAAAGACACGTCTAAATTGATTGAAAACGTCCCAACGATTAAGGGTAAGTTGGAACGGTGTGGAAGCTAAGTTAGTTGCACCATGCACCACGATCATGATTGCAATTTCAAATGGACGCGCATTTACCTAGCTTTAAGGCCTAGAGTATAACTTTACCATGGCGCATCAGGGGAATTTGGCATGCGCGCACAGCCGCGCCAGGCGTTATTTTACGTTCCGTCATATTTGGTATCAGAGAAAGTTCTGAGATAACTCTAGGGACTGTGTGGAGTAGAATCATCAACGAGTAATTTTCCTACAAAGGAAAACATGAAGTTGGAGAGTAGGCCAACTTTTGCGCGGAAATACTTTGTAACTGGTATGCCAGTTACTTTGCGAATCGAGTTGAGTTTGTTTTAAGTACTGGGAGTTTTCCTGGCCTAAGTGGCAGCCCACTTACGAGTGGATATTTGAAAGACCGTCTGGGATGGTGGGTAGACAATGGGACTGATCATACCCACACGCTGGAAACTAGTCAATGGTGTGAGTTGTCAGGCCCGGCTAGCATCCCACTTACGAGTGGCTACCTGGATGATCGTCAGGGATGGTAGGAAACTGGATCTTGTTCTACACAATACTACATGTTTTTGGCACCAACCTTGTGAACTTTAGGGACTCCTGAGTGTATGGTATGAGATGCTCACTTAGGATACCTGCTTAAGATATCCTTTTGGAAACTAGCCAATTGAGATTCTTGATAACGTTGTGGATTGTTTTGGATTCCTGAGTTTGCGGTATGGATGTTTGCTCATAAGGTCCTAATTGATATTCCATGACAAACTTGAAGAAACCTGTGATTTCTGAGAATCTTGTATAGGACTTTTCCTCAGGGAATCACCTAAAGAGATTTTTCACAATAGTTTTGGTTTTGAATTTCGGGGACGAAATTATTTAAAGAGGTGAATGATGTAACACCCCGAGTTTTTAGCATGGCGCATGAGATGAAGCTTCATATCAAGTTTATATCGTGTTAATAGGAATATTGGCCTAGAGCCAATGTTCCATCATCATGATGAATTAGGCCAGTTGGGTAGATATCCTTTAGCGTTGCAACGTAATCATTGTGCATTATGCAGAAGATTGGCCTAGAGCCAATATTGCACAATCATTGTGCATCATGCCAGAGAGGGCTGGCCGAACGAGGGTTGTGCAATCATTATACGCAATTATTGTGCGTAATCATTGTTGGACTTGGTGAAAACAATTTAGTCCTCTATGCTAACTTTTAGAAATTGCATTACATATATAGGGAGGGTGTAGCCCCCCCTAAGCTAGCAGCTGACTAATCCAATAAATTAACTAAATAAAGAGGCACTAAAATCTAAAACATACACTTAAGCATTTAATTAAGAAATCTGCTACAAAAACTTAACCCAAAACTAACTAACTCGCTCAGAAATATATATACAAGAAATCCTCTCCAATGATACATATAAAATAGTCATTTGGTTTACAAATAAAATATACAACATAATAAATATAATAGAAGTTAATCAACTAACGAAGTCAACCCGTGAGGCTTTTGTTGTGCAACCCTGATCTGTTACAGAAACTGAAGTGGGAATAATTAACAATTAACCTTCTAAGTAATCATATGCAAGATTTGGAAAACAATACATGTTTTTCCGAAAACATTAAACAGTGACTAAGTCACTAAAAGTAATCATACATGTATATGGAACAAACTCCTTCGTCAAACAATGTATAATATAGTTGTAAATCCCTACCCGTCAATTCACAACTAATAGCTATGGATGCCACCAAGACCATGGTGACCAATACTCTAAACAATAAAAGCTGAATTAAAGTAGGTATAAATGTGAAGGAGCGTATCCTATATACCACAAGTGGAAATTCTCATTTCCCATAATAATTCATATTGAAAACACATTACAAGTCCTTTCCACATCGTGGAAAGATTCACAGAACCAACAGGATTAACATAATGCATTTTAAACAAAACATGGAATGCAAGAACAGACAATGCATGAGTTTGTTAAACATAAACTTTTATAAAAGCAACAATAATGAATACAAAGAGTTAAATGCATTCCCACACCTTTTGATGACAGGCCACGCCTACCTCGCGATCCATGATCCACTGGTTCATCCTTTGAATCGATCGTTGTTAATAGCTAACTGTTAATCACACAAGTATTCTAAGAGTTTAGCCAAAAGGCTCACTTAAGGCTCATAACATAATTTCATATGATTCTATAGTTATAAGTTTAGTGGACTATCTAATGGTCCTAAACCCATTATGTTTCTACACCTTTCCATTCTCTTACTTTAGTATAGCTAGTCTTAAGTCCAAGTCAACTAGACCAGCCCATTATCCTAAGGCCCAGTCCATTTGAGTCACTAACAATCTTTAACGGTCAAATGGTCAAGTAATAGTCAACGTCAGTCAAATGGTCAACAGTCAATGTCCAGGGTCAATGGTCAATGATTCAAGACTAATGACTCAGTGGGTCAAACCCGATTCAACCTGATTCGACTCAGTCAGATAGACTGAGTCAGCTAGAGTCAGATACTGACTAAGCTGAATGGCACAAGGACAAAAGTACTGGCACAAGCCAGAGCCATTGCTCAGGCCAAAGATATGCTAATGCACAACCATTGTGCAATACTCAAACTCTAACAACTCTACTCAAGTTCAGTTTCAAACCAATAATACCCCAGTTGAACCATTAAAGTAAACCTCAAATTTCAATTACAATTATAAACTCTAATTACCTGCAATTGCAGCTTTAAGCTTTGCACATCAATCGTGAACTATAATCCTACAACTATCATTTCAGTTAAATCTCCTCTGCCTGCAACTCTAACTCTAACTCAAGTTCAATTCAATCTAATAATAATACATTAATTGAATCATCCAAATAATATTCAAATTGAATTACAAAGATAACAGCCTACCGGCAATTGCAGTTCCAAGCTTTTACTGAAAGATTCGACCTAACCTATTCTTCTAAACATCAACCACTGAGTTCAGTTCCACCAGATTCTAGCTAAAACTTCAACCACAATTGCATTTCACCCTCAACAGCAACATCACTCCATTCCATACTCACCCAAATGATTTAACCATAGTTTCTTAACTATCACTAAATCTAGTTCTGTCATTCAACTACACAGACAAGACCACCATATCCAGCTACTCATATTCCTTGCAACTTCAATAGCATCACCATTTCATGGTCTCAACACTATTTCTATTCAATTTCCACTTGCCCAATAAAACTCCAACAACAACAACACCAGCCAATAATGCACCTCAATTTTTTATTCTAAAACAGAACTCAATTCTTGTATCCAAATATCCCCAACTACATTCATGACAACTCTATAATTAAATTAAATCTTCAACTCAGATCAAACAACAATTTAGCTCAACCAATTCTATTACCACCACCAATACATGCATTCTATGATCCCCACTATTATTCATGTCCCTTGTGATTCAACCAAATCTGAACTATAACCACAATTATATAAATTTCACAGAACACCACTAAATACTTAATTCCAACACCAACATCATCACCTGCACATCTACACCATTAACAACATCATCTTCACAACTCCATGTCTCCATCTTAGTATTGTTCAACTATAACAATTCAGTAAACACCATTCAAAAACACACACATCCATTTCAGTTCATAGTTTAATTACCAACTCAATCAATAATACTAAACAACTTCATTAAACAGATCAGAAGAACAATTACCTCAAAAAGACTCCACTCCACCAAATATACTCAACTTACAATTTCCCCTGAGTCTGCATCAATATCTTCAATCAACCAACTCAGCTTCATTAATACCCTAAGATTGAAACCTTCAATTCAAGCAAAACCCATCCCCTAATTTCTTCCAATTCATCCTTAATCGAGTCTCGAAATTATTTCAGGAACCCTAATTTCTTCATAGTTCCATTAGCATCTCAATTCTTATTCAAAGCAATACTACCACTTCAAATCAGCATCAACCCTTCATTTTGTATCAATTTATAATTCGATTTATCCCATCAATTTCATACGAATCCAAAACCCATCTCAAAACCTTAATTTTGTTTCCTAAAACATAAACACAACTCTCAACTTTGTGTCAACACCAGCAGCACCTTCTACTGCATAAGATCTTCATCATAGATTGATTATCTCAATCGAAATCTCTAGTTTTTCTCTCAATTACACGCAGTAGAAGAGTAACAGAAAAGGAAAAAAAGAGAAAAGAAGAAAGAACGAGAAGTAAAAGAAGAATATAGAAAATAAGAAGAAGAATAATCTTCTCGGTTAGGTGTAGATGAGGCCGACCAAACTAGGTGACACACCCGCTCATTTTGACACGTGCACCCACAAGGGTAATGTCCAAAATTACCATTTTACCCTCCGAAAACAAATTAATAAATTATCTTCATCCGATATCCGAACGACACGTTCGAGTAGTCTATTTCGCATAACTTTTCGAGATATATCTAACGATACTAGTTTCGTATCTACATCGTTGTTAGATTAATTTCTATTAATTAACGTTCGTGTTAAACTAATCGAGTATTATCGGCTAAATCATATCTTGATTATTGTTGGACCAGTCAAATAGCGTTGACGAGCTTAAGGATCCTTACATTCTCCCCACCTTATTTTATTTTCGTCCTCGAAAATCAAACCATTCTTCTGGTTTTCAAAAACTCCCCACCTTATAGAATAATCCCATCTCTTGTCTAAGCACACAACAACATAAAACATAGCACAAACTTATATGGCTCTACAACTAAAATCTAAAATTTGTAGCTCTAGGTTCAACTATGTTGATTTAAGTTCTATCCAAGAGAGAAGTCTAAGTTTATTACATGAAGCTCTATAAAGGAAACTATGAATTTTAGATTTTGAATTCTCTACACTAATTTCTATGTCAATAATTTACTGATTCTAAGTACCTTGAAGATATTCCATAATAAGGTTTCTAATTAAAATTTTGGGATCTATTAGTTCACTAAAAGAAGCAAGTCTCCCTTCAATGCCTAGTGATACAAGGATGCAGTTGCCCTGTCTAGGTTCGCGACGCCTGACAATGCCTACTACCAAACAAGTATCACCCGAACACATCAGAATTACCAACCTCACTATTCCCTAGTGCTGGATTAACTATGTATTAATTCTAATTAATCCTTAACTTTTATCTTAACTTGTGTAACTCTGATAATTTACTTCATAAAATATATATAAATAATTTACATCATTTTAAGTAATTTATTCATCAAAATTTGATTAATTAAATACTAAATTATTATGACTAATCAATCTCTAAATTCATTGTAACTAATTTAGCTTAAAATTTCTACTTCATAAATTATATAAATAGGTTATATCATTTTTAGCAATTTAATCATCAACATTTATTTGATTCGATTTATTTATTTATTTATTTTATCTATATAGAAATCCAATTTCGATTTTACGTTAATTTATAATATCTGATATTTTTAACTTTGCTGTGATATCATATATAATTTTAGATTCATATTCTATTACAGAATAATTTCATGTTATAACCATTATCCAAATGTTACTGTTATTATACATATTATTTTCGATGTATCTATTTGTTTATTTCATTATGTGACTCCATATAAATAATTAACCGCTAACAGTTTTATTATTATAACATTTATTTCTTATTTCTTAAACAATTAAAAGTTAATCGTAACTAATCATAATGCCAAGTTTTTTTTTTTTATTAACACCAAATTGTTTTGATTTAACTTTATTTCCTTAAATTTATTCTACTACCAAGTAATCCCTAAGTTGTATTATTAATAAAAATTATATTTTTTCTAATACAGTACTAACATAAAATTATTATCCAAATGATATTTACAATAATTAATATTAGACAGTATTATAATTTTCTTATTTAATCGAAAATTATTGTCTTAATTATACTATCATTTTCATTATTGTTTTATCAAATTTTCTTATTTGATTACTAGCGTAACTAACATACAATCAAAATAATTATTTAGTATTGATACTTAGTTTAATTTTATTAAGCCCTAAATCTTATAAATGTAATTCTACTTTCACGTAAAGATTGTTATAACATATTTTATTTGTTTAGATTGAATCAGTATACTATGTTTCGTTAAATATTCGGGTTGGTAATTTAATATGATTTAAACTTTGAGTCTGCATAAAATTTAATATATCTTAATAGTCTTTTAGATTTTGGTATTAATTATAAGTATCTTATTCATATACAAATTTATTTTCCTTTAAGTCAAATTTGTACTAAGCATTCAAGTATTATAAATATCACTTCATGTGTATTTTAGTGATTTTGTGAATCATTTATTAAAGTATAAATAATTTAGGCATAAGATCGTTAACAAGTTTAGTCATTGTTATGAGTCTTATATGACCTCACGTTCTTTTATTCCTTACTTAATAAGTCTTGTTTTAACTATCTTATTTAAATGGAAAACATATACTCCTACTTTGTTATTTTTAACTTTGCAAATCTTAACCGTAGATGAGCACTAATAATTTTCCATGGTTATTTAATCATAATCATTATTTTATCGCTATATATTTGTTAATGATATTTTAATTTAAGTTATGTTCAATATAATACTAATTTAAATTCTAACAGTTTAAGTTTATATACTAATTTTCCATTTCAAAAGATGGTTGAATTCATTTACGAAGAAGTATCCTATTAATATACGAGTTTATTTTCTTTTTATTCAAATATTACACTAACCATCTGAATACTACTATTACTACTTCATGTGTATTTGTTTCATTTTAAAAGTTTACTAAATCATTGGTTAGACTAAAGATAATTTTGGTATAAGATTACTAACAAGTTGAGTCTTTTCATTTTATATATTATATTATTATACTAAGTCTAACATTTAATATTATCATTTTAACTATCTAGTTTAGACGGAAAACATTTATCCTTGACTTGTAATTAGTTTAATTTACAAAACTTAACCGTAGATAAGTGTTAATAATTTTTCCATAATTATTTAATCATAATTATTATTTTAATCCTTATATATCCTTATTGAGAATTTAGTTAAGTTTGATATGGTACTAATTGCTAACATTATTTTATTAAAATTATTATTACTTTTATGAAAGAATGTCACCACGGATTCTATTGAAAAACAACAAGTAAGTTATTATTCTAACAACTATAGTGAATTATTATTCTAGCAACAAGTTACTTTTATTATCATTTATCTATAATTACTATTATAATATTTTATGTGAAGAGCCACCATGGGCATATTATTAATAAACAAAATAAGTCATTACACGGAGTTGGAAGGCAGCCGAGCGACAAGATGGGCGCCGAACCCTTTTTGGATTGCCACTCATATTCTATGAAATAAAAATCGTCCAGTATTACAATCTGCATCATTGTTTGCAAGACAATGCTTGAGGCGTTTAAGAAAAACCACCATATCGTCACCCAGTTCACCTAGTGTGGTGAAGGCTAAAATACCCAAGCTATATCCATGGGATTCGCAGGCTGCTGATTATTTGGCGCGCTTGCGGAGCACGGCTTTGGCGATGGCTTGTCCGGGAACAAAAAGGCGGATATCACTCGTAAACGGGGACACCCCTGTAACATCCATGCAAGTATCTCTCCCATTATCCCAGCCGTAAACTAACAAGTCAGCTGGAAGCAAAGACCTGTTACCGGAGCTAAGTCCAAGTTGTTCCTCTTTTCTTACACCGACACCGCCCCTAAAACATATGTCGATGAATGTGTCTCGGGCATGATCATGTCTGAATTTAATTCCCACTTCACTGGTGCAATGTAATGCATGATCGCCATAGATGTCCATGTCCCTTTTGCATATAATGTATTGGCTGCCGTCAGGAAAGAGCGGGATGCCGAGTCGATAACTGAGGATACAACGGAACTGTCTATGGCTAATCGTTTGGTGTAGACCACTGAACGGAATAGCAAGTAGATAGTCCTGAGCGTGCTTAATCATGTTGCTCTGCCACAGCACCTTATCCCGTGTTGAAAGGTTGAAAGTGTCAGGTATATGCTTCTTCACAGATTCATAGTATGTTGCTGCCAAAGAATGCATAAAATGCATGTGAGGGGGGGGCAGTGTTGTCCAAATTTAGTGAAGAAGAGTTAATGTGACATGCATAGTATGTCACATGCCTGAGTCCCAAAACATTATTAACATTTATGTGATTATAAACTGTTGATTTTACATATAATTCAAGGTGCTTAATATTTATATATGTGACTTTCAAGATTTATTAATAATACTAATCTCACTATTTTTAGTATTGACTTGTGTATGTGTTCATAATTTTAAATCATTTATTCTCTAAGCTCCACTAGATTAATTATTGGTGTACCATATAATTTTTACTTCAATACCTAAATAAACAACCAACCAAACAAATCAGTCAAACAAAAATCCTTTTAGTTATTAATAACTTTTAGTGATTAAGATTTATCTCACAAACCCAACTCAGTTCTAAACTAATCTAGTTCACTAACAGGCACTGGCTATTCTATTGTCTACCATATATATAAGATCTAATAGTGAGCTCTGATACCAACTATTGTAGCGCCCCCTAAGCTAGCAGCTGACTAATCCAATAAATTAACTAAATAAAGAGGCACTAAAATCTAAAACATACACTTAAGCATTCAATTAAGAAATCTGCTACAAAAACTTAACCCAAAACTAACCCGCTCAGAAATATATATACAAGAAATCCTCTCCAATGATACATATAAAATAGTCATTTGGTTTACAAATAAAATATACAACATAATAAATATAACAGAAGTTAATCAACTAACGAAGTCAACCCGTGAGGCTTTTTGTCATGCAACCCGATCTCATCTGACAAACTGAAGTGGGAATAATTAACATTTAACCTTCTAAGTAATCATAGGAATGATTTGGAAAACAATACATATTTTTCCGAAAACATTAAACAGTGACTAAGTAACTCAAAGTAATCATACATGTATATGGAACAAACTCCTTCGTCAAACAATGTATAATATGGTTGAAAATCCCTACCCGGCAATTCACAACTAATAGCTATGGATGCCACCAAGACCATGGTGACCAATACTCTAAACAATAAAAGATGAATTAAAGTAGGTATAAATGTGAAGGAGCGTATCCTATATACCACAAGTGCAAATTCTCATTTCCCATAACAATTCATATTGATAACATATTACAAGTCCTTTCCACATCGTGGAAAGATTCACAGAACCAACATGATTAACATAATGCATTTTAAACAAAACATGGAATGCAAGAACAAACAATGCTTGAGTTTGTTAAACATAAACTTTTATAAAAGCAACAATAATGAATACAAAGAGTTAAATGCATTCCCACACCTTTTGATGACAGGCCACGCCTACCACGCGATCCACGATCCACTAGTTCGTCCTTTGAATCGATCGTTGTTAATAGCTAACTGTTAATCACACAAGTATTCTAAGAGTTTAGCCAAAAGACTCACTTAAGGCTCATAACATAATTTCATATGATTCTCTAGTTATAAGTTTAGTGGACTATCTAATGGTCCTAAGCCCATTATGTTTCTACACCTTTCCATTCTCTTACTTTAGTATAGCTAGTCTTAAGTCCAAGTCAACTAGACCAGCCCATTAGCCTAAGGCCCAGTCCATTTGAGTCACTAACAGTCTATAACGGTCAAAGGGTCAAGTAACAGTCAACGTTAGTCAAATGGTCAACAGTCAATGTCCAGGATCAATGGTCAACGAGTCAAGACTAATGACTCAGTGGGTCAAACTCGATTCAACCTGATTCGACTCAGTCAGATGGACTGAGTCAGCTAGAGTCAGATACTGACTAAGCTGAATGGCACAAGGCCAAAAGTAATGGCATAGGCCAGAGTCATTGCTCAGGCCAAAGATATGCTAATGCACAACCATTGTGCAACACTCAAACTCTAAAGTTTAACAACTCTACTCAAGTTCAGTTTCAAACCAATAATACCCCAGTTGAACCATTAAAGTAAACCTCAAATTTCAATTACAATTATAAACTCCAATTACCTGCAATTGCAGCTTTAAGCTTTGCACAGCAATCGTGAACTATAATCCTACAACTATCATTTCAGTTAAATCTCCTCTGCCTGCAAATCTAACTCTAACTCAAGTTCAATTCAATCTAATAATAATACATTAATTGAATCATCCAAATAAGCTTCAAATTGAATTACAAAGATAACAGCCTACTGGCAATTGCAGTTCCAAGCTTTCACTGAAAGATTCGACCTAACCTATTCTTCTAAACATCAACCACTGAGTTCAGTTCCACCAGATTCTAGCTAAAACTTCAACCACAATTTCATTTCACCCTCAACAGCAACATCACTCCATTCCATACTCACCCAACTGATTTAACCATAGTTTCTTAACTATCACCAAATCTAGTTCTGTCATTCAACTACACAGAAAAGACCACCATATCCAGCCACTGATATTCCTTGCAACTTCAACAGCATCACCATTTCATGGTCTCAACACTATTTCTATTCAATTTCCACTTGCGCAATCAAACCCCAACAACTACAACACCAGCCAGCATTACACCTCAATTTTATATTCTAAAACAGAACTCAATTCTTGTAACCAAATATCCCCAACTACATTCATGAAAACTCTATAATTAACTTCAATATTCAACTCAGATCAAACAACAATTCAGCTCAACCAATTCTATTACCACCACCAATACATGCATTCTATGATCCCCACTATTATTCATGTCCCCTGTGATTCAACCAAATCTGAACTATAACCACAATTATATAAATTTCACAGAACACCACTAAATACTTAATTCCAACACCAACATCATCACCTGCACATCTACACCATTGACAACATCATCTTCACAACTCCATGTCTCCATCTTAGTATTTTTCAACTACAACAATTCAGTAAACACCATTCACAAACACACACATCCATTTCAGTTCATAGTTTAATTACCAACTCAATATATAATACTAAACAACTTCATTAAATAGATCAGAAGAACAATTACCTCAAGAAGACTCCGCTCCACCAAATATACTCAACTTACAATTTCCCCTGAGTCTGCATCAACAACTTCAATCAACCAACTCAGCTTCATTAATACCCTAATATTGAAACCTTCAATTCAAGCAAAACCCATCCCCTAACTTTTCCAATTCATCCTTAATCGAGTCTCGAAATATTTTCAGGAACCCTAATTTCTTCACAGTTCCATTAACATCTTAATTCTTCTTCAAAGCAATACTACCACTTCAAATGAGCATCAAACCTTTATTCTATATCAATTTATAATTCGATTTAGCCCATCAATTTCATACGAATCCAAAACTCATCTCAAAACCCTAATTTTGTTTCCTAAACATAAACACAACTCTCAACTTTGTGTCAACACCAGCAGCACCTTCTACTGCATAAGATCTTCATCATAGATTGATTATATCAATCGAAATCTCTAGTTTTTCTCTCAATTACATGCAGTAGAAGAGTAACAGGAAAGGAGAAAAAGAGAAAAGAAGAAAGAACGAGAAGAAAAAGAAAAAGATAGAAAATAAGAAGAAGAATAATATTCTTGGTTAGGTGTAGATGAGGCCGACCAAAATTGGTGACACAGTCGCTCGTTTTGAGACGTGCACCCACAAGGGTAATTTCCAAAATTACCATTTTACCCTCCAAAAACAAATTAATAAATTATCTTCATATGATATCCGAACGACACATTCGAGTAGTCTATTTCGCATAACTTTTCGAGATCTATCTAATGATACTAGTTTCGTATCTACATCGTTGTTAGATTAATTTCTATTAATTAACGTTCGTGTTAAACTAATAGAGTATTATCGGCTAAATCATATCTTGATTATTGTTGGACCAATAAAATAGCGTTGACGAGCTTAATGATCCTTACAGAGGGGTAGTTGGTTAAAGGTGCATATGCGGACCATGCACCAAGTAAGGTTAGCCGGAAGAGTATAAATCTCATTTATAGCTCCATAACATTGCCAATGGCGCATATGATGCGAAGGAATATGAGCTTAGCAAGCTATATCGGGTTTTCAATCAAGTTGATGCAGATGAGAAAGCTATATCGGGTCTAAGTTGATGCAGATCGAGGTTAAAAACCCGAGTGTCGTAATTTAGCTCAAGACAGGTCTAAATTGATTGAAAACGTCCCAACGATCAGGACGTGATGCGATGCATCACGATTTGGAGTTTTAGCCAAATTCCATCGTTTAGGACCTCAGAAGGTCGTTTTTACCATTTACAGAAAAGTTTTGTTTTTTAATAAACCCTTCGCGGAATAAGGGTAAGTTGGAACAGTGTGGAAGCTAAGTTAGATGCATCATGCACCACGAGCATGCTTGAAATTGCAAATGGACGTGCATTTGCCTATCTTTAAGGCCCATATTGTAGCTTCACCATTGCGCATCGGGGGAATCATGGTCTGCGCGCCCAGGCGCTCCAGGCGTCATTTTCCGGTTCGTCACAATCTTGTAGTGATTTAACAACACCAATATATTTTAAACTATATATAAGTTCATCATAACATACATTCAACATTAATATTGGAAAATAAAAAATCGGCTTGGAATCGGTTAAAAAATCACATAAAATCGGCCACGAGAACCTATTTAATTGCTCAAAATCGGATTTAGCTTGGAATCGAAAATCGCGAAGGTCATTAATCGAGTAGCGATTATCCCTTGAAAATTGGCTTTGGAAACCTATTTTAACTACCTTCAGGCATGTTGTGTTTTGAAACAACCTAAAATAGTATTGGAATTATACCAAATAAAACTTATCTAAGTAAAGACCTTTGAGACATGCATTCAAAAATCCAGTATGTTTTTGAAAGTATAGAGGTGAGAACGGTCTAGTGGATCGATATTAGCATCATCTGCATCCAATCCAATACACGCCGGATTTCAAGTTTGATATTCGCATCTAATATCTAGCATCATACGAATTTGTATCCCTGAATATGATGATTGATGAGTTGGAGCTGAATGATCTAATGGATTTTTATATAATTAATACTTTAAATATAAAGAAAAAACTAATGAAAATGACTTGAATTCCCATCAATAAAAACAATAATTAACACAAAAAATCACTATTAGAAAATTCAATATACAATTGTACTTGTTTTATCCCTGCCTCAATGTAGCGCCCCCTAAGCTAGCAGCTGACTAATCTAATAAATTAACTAAACAAGAGGCACTAAAATTCCAAACTAAACACTAAAACTTGCAATTAAGAAATCTGCTACAAAACTTAACCCAAAACTAGCCCCGCTCAGAAATATATATACAAGATCTTTTCTCCAATGATACATATATAATAGTCATTTGGTTTTCAAATGAAATATACAACATAATAAATAACATAACAGAAGTTAATCAACTAGCGAACTCAACCCTTGAAGCTTTATTTGAAACTCTGATCTGTCACGAAACCTGAAGTGGGAATAATTAACATTTAACCTTCTAAGTAATCATATGCAAAATTTGGAAAACAATAATTTTTTTCCGAAAATATTAAATAGTGACTAAATCACTGAAAATAATCATACATGTATACGGAACAAACTCCTTCGTCAAACAATGTACTAATATGGTTGTAAATTCCTAACCGGCAATTCACACCTATTTAGCTATGGATGCCACCAAAACCATGGTGACCAACTCTAAACAATAAAAGATGAATTCATGTAGATATAAATGTGAAGGAGCGTATCCTATATACCACAAGTGGAAATTCTCATTTCCCATAACAATTCATGTTGACGACGAAACAATACAAGTCCTTTCCACATCGTGGAAAGATTCACAGAAATAACAGGATTATCATAATGCATTTTAAATAAAATATGGAATGCAAAAACAGACAATGCATGAGTTTGTTACGCATAATATTTTATAAAAGTAACAATAATAAATACAAAGAGTCAAATGCATTCCCACACCTTTTGATGACAAGCCACGCCTACCTCACGATCCACGATCCACTGGTTCGTCCTTTGAATTGATTGTTGTTAATATAGATTAATTGTTAATCACACAAGAACTCTAAGAATTTAGCCAAAATGACTCACACATGAATCATACAAGTCTTTCTAATGATTCTAGGCCCAATTAAGGTTCTACACCTTTTATTTATCCATCTTTAGAAAATCTAAGGTTTATTAATTCAATTAGATTAGTTTTACAGTCCATTAGCTAAGTCTTAAGAACCTCTACAACTTTGTAGAAGAACCCAAAGTCTAATTCGGACAACAAGAGGTCCAAAACATCTAATTTAAGAAAACTATCCTAAGCCCAAGTCCACTAAACAAGTCCAATAACTAAGGTCCAGCTAATCTGTGTCAACTAACGGTCAATGACAGTCAAAGGTCAATCAATAGTCAACGTCCAAGGTCGGGTCAAAGTCCAAGGTCAAATAGTCAACTGGGTCAACCCATAACAGGACAAGGTAACTCGGTGAGTTAACTCAGTCCACAGGACTGATTCAGGTGAGTCAAATTTACATTTAACTCAGTCAAAATGACTGAGTCAGAAACACTCAGTTCAGTCAGCTAGACTAAAATGCAATCTGGCTAAATCCAATATGCAGTCCGACCTAAGATGCATATGCCAAAGTTCAAATGCAGAAGCCAATTTTATATCTAAAGAAACATAATAACACATAACTTAATTACAACACTAAACTAAGCTTACCATGGTCTGCAATTGCAGGCTTTCTCAAAGGCCAAAGCCACAACAACTTTACAAACAGCTTCATCCTATATCTACATGTGCAGTAGCTGCAAAATACCTCAACCCAAACAGTAATCAACTCTCATCTTCAATTCCCCTTTGATTACACTTCACTCCTAACTGAAATTCCAACTCAACATACAACAATATTCCACACCATAGTTACATCCTCACATGGCAAAACCCATTTCATCTCTATCACATATTGACTCAAATCCAATTACTTCAACCACCAGTAACCCATAATACCAAGACTAGTACAACCCATTCAGTTCAACCTTTCGGAGTCACAACAATTGTGACCTTACTGTCACATCAGCAACATCATTTGAAATCCTAGATCACTACATCAAACCCATTCACTCACATCCTTAACTTCAACGCATACCAAACTCTCTAAAGAAATCTGAACTCCATACAAGTTCTATAATATTCAATTTAAATTCAAACCACAACCCAAGCTCCAGCTGTAACAACAACTTCAACTCAACCAACAGTTCATATCAATACAGCCACAAAAATCCATATCAATTGTAATACCTAATTCTCAATCAATAGACCCCCAACTCCAACACCTTCTCTTGCAACTGCAATCATTCCCATAGCCAGACATTCATCACATATTTTATTTCATGATATCTCATAACTTCGACAACGATAAATTGTAATATTTAACTAAGATTGTAGAGAAGAATCATTACCTCAACCATCTAGTCTCCACTAACAACTTTAGATGCATTCAAACAACATACATGTCATGCAACCATCAATTACAACACCTTAACTTCATTGTCAATCATCACAACGCAGTTTTCAACTCAACCCTCATTTAATTCCCAAATCTTCACTAAACAGCATCAAACCCTTACTACAAATTCCAAGCTATTTTTCATCTTCAAACTTTAATTCAGACTAAACCCATCCTTAAACTTCCTTCATAATATATCGATTTCATCTTCTAATTCTTCTTACAAACCCTAGTTATTTCTATAACTCACCTCTTCTTCTTCGGATTGAGCCTAATCGATAACAACCTTAGTTTATTCATCATCTGTACAACCCATCATTTATTCTCTTCAATCGATTATCACTCCCATATCAAAAAGTCCCTCACAGACGAAGAATGAGACGAAGAGAGGAAAGAAAAGAAAACAGAGAAAAAGAAAGAAGAATAAGAAGAAAATGAAAGAATTAAGAGAAAATGAATTCATCTCGATTTGGCCAGAGATAAGGTCCACCAAAATTGCTGACGGCACCCGTCCAAATGATAAGGGCAACCAGGCCGACTAAGAACTAAACCAATGAAATCTTCTTCGTTTGGTATCCGAATGACGCGTGCGAGTAGTCTATTTATCACAACTTTTCGAGACCTATTCAATGATACTAGTTTCGAATCCAAATTGTTGTTAGATTAATCCCTAATAATTAACGTTCGAGTTACACTAATCGAGTAATTATCGACTAATTCGTCACCTGACTAGTCTAATTGCGTTGACGAACTTGAGGATCCTTACATTCTCCCCACCTTATAACATTTTCGTCCTCGAAAATCATACCATCCCTCTGGTCTTCAAAACTCCCCACCTTAAAGAATACTCCCATCTCTTGTCCAAGCGCAAACAACAAAAAACAAATCACAACCTATATGTCTTTCTACAACTAAAATCTAAAATTTGCAGCTCTAAATTCAATTACACTGATTTAGATTCTATCAAATAGGGAAGTCTAAATTTCTTACATGAAAATTTTCTATACTAATTTATAAGTCAATAATTTACTGGCTCTAAGTATTTTGAAGGTATTCTATAATAAAGTTTCTCATTAAAATTTGGGATCTATTAGTTCACTATCAGAAGCAAGTCTCCATTCAATGCCTAGTGATACAAGAATGCAGTTGCCCTGTCTAGGTTCGCGACGCCTGACAATGCCTACTACCTAACAAGTATCACCCGAACACATCATAATTACCAACCTCACTATTCCCCAGTGATGGATTAACTATGTATTAATTCTAATTAATCTTTAACTTTTATCTTAACTTGTGTAACTCAGATAATTTACTTCATAAAATATATATAAATAATTTACATCATTTTAAGTAATTTATTATTCAAAATTTGATTAATTAAATACTAACTTATTATGACTAATCAATCTCTAAATTCATTGTAACTAATTTAGCTTAAAATTTCTACTTCATAAATTATATAAATAGGTTACATCATTTTAAACAATTTAATCATCAATTTTTTTTTTTAATTTATCATTATTATTATTTATTTATTTTATCATAATAATTAATCCAATTTCGATCTCACGTCAATTTATGATATCCAATAATTTTAGCTTTGCTGTAATACCATATATAATTTTTTTAATTCATTTACTATTTAAGAATAACTTATAATGTTATAACCATTTACAATATATCTATCTGTTTATTTCATTACACGACTTAATATGAGTAAATAAATGTTATGTTTTAGGAGGATTTGAGGTGAAGATACAAGATGAAGAGACAAGGGAAAGGAATATGTTATTGGAGAGAGTATCAGTTATAATACATAGGTTTATGTATATACACATAAAAGGGAAACTGGATGGACCGCACATCAACGGGCCGTAGGCCCTGTAACACTCCCCCTTGTGCGGTTCAATAACAAAAATTTATACATAATGCTTCATATAAAGTGCTTTGAATGTAATTCTTCAGATGTCGTTCTCTCCTTGATGACTTGTGCCGAAATCAATTGCCTCATTAAAAATTTTACAAGGAAAACCCCAGTGGGATAAAACCTTGGTAAAACTCTTCACATGTAGTACTTCACATGTTATCTCATAGTTTACATGTAGTTCGTTACATGCAATATGATCTTCAAAGATCGACGAGTCTAAGTTAATTGCCTCGTTAAAACTTCGTCAGGGAAACCCAAAGGGACAAAACCTGAACTTAAGAAAAAGAGTACAATATTAACTAAACTTAGAACATAGTTGGATGCGTATATGTTTCCTCATTAAAACCTTGACAAGGAAAACCCAATGGGATAAAACCTTGACGAAGGGAAAAGAGTACAACGTGGCAGATGCAAGTAAAGGTGATCCGTTGCAGATGATCACTTTGTTCCGTTTAAGTTGATTAGTTGCTTCACAACTCCTAAGGCATAAAATCCTTGGGGGAAAGATAATATCCTTAGTTGGGAAATTATATTCCCAGTGTTTGTTGTTTTCTCATTAAAAACCTTGCCGAGCAACAAAACCCTGTGGGAAAAAATAACCTCGGTGAAGGAAAAGAGTTCAACACACCATTAGATGCTCCCCCTGATGTCAGGAAATTTTTATTAGTCTAATGCAGTCAAAAGGAGTTTATCACACTGTACCTTGGTGACTTGAAAGCTTATAAGACCGTGTTGTTGATCCTGGAAGTTACGTTGCTTAACAGACTATCGCGTTTCATTTCTTTGATTCAGATATTTTCAGTAATATCAACGTGATCTTTATGTTTTCAACGTTCAACATACTTGATGTTTTTAGTGTCGTCTCGCGAAAAACCTTGTCGAGTAACAAAACCCTTTGGGAAAAACAATTCTCGATCTAAGGGAAAAAGAGTACGACACAACTTCAATTTCGAAGTAAATTATGTCGACATCATATCCTTGGATCCTCCCCCTGATGTCGGAATCTCCCCCTGATTACTTTCAGAGTTGTTCAAGACTGTTACTTTAGTCATGTACTTTTCGAAATTGAATATCGGTAATGACCTGGAAAATAATCTCCCCCTGATTACTACCGTATCTCCCCATGATTACTTTCGTTTGAGGAGAGATTATAATTCCTTCATAATCAACAAATTTTGGATTGCAATTTCATTAGCATTCCTTTTAATGTCTTTGCAGGGAAAAAATAAAATTTATGTCAATGGTTACTTTTAAGTACATGATTCCATTCACTATACCATTCTAATGACATTGCGTAGGCGCTGAGCTATATCAAGCTAACAAATTCCTTGAGGATGCAAAATTTTATCGAGTACATTATTATACTAAGTACAACAATGCGTCTATTGTACTTAGATATGGGAATTTCATCTCCCAACACATCTTTGTCATTTTCCTTTAGACGAAATGGTCACTTACTTAAATTTGAACCTCGACTAATCATGGGGGTGCTATCAGGATGCATGTCTTTGTTAAATTGCCTGACAACTTTAGACATATGCAAACTGGTGGAATAATATACCACAAGCTCAGTATTCGATCGATCTTTCCCTAGATTTTTCATCTCAAATTCGGATTTTAAATAGCTTTTAAGGTCTCTTATTACATAAAGAGTACCCATCATGTCTGTAGCATCGACATAAATAGCTACAATTCCAAATCAGGAACTTTCTTGTGAATACGTAAGGAAAAATAACTTACTTGTCTATCCCCTCCAAATTAAATAGTCACTTGGACAGGTATACCACATCCGCCTGATTGCTTCAATCTATAACTGAGCGTTATATCTAACTGTAAACGCACTCTTTGGTTTAGAGTCATTTGATTTGGGAAACAAAAGTCTATCAAGTAATTTTGTAAATATCTTCTATCTCTTGATTCTTTCAGAGATATGAAACAACCACATACATATGTTGCATTTCAAGTCCTTTTGAAAATTACCAAGCTAACTAAGTAGCGGAACTCTATAACGTTCATTACAAGAGAACAATTCCAGGGATTTGTGAGAAACCTCGCGCCACAAGGAGAGTCTTTATTTTTTGAGACTGCTTTCTTCTCATTACGCTTTATGACAAATTAATTATGTATGTCCAATAGGCTTTACACTTGGTTGGTTAGCACTACCACACCAAATACCTATACATTTGTCAAAGAACCAAGTTCTACCTGGATTGTATAGGCCAAATATGCAATTTATTTGAATTTAATCAAAATAAAGCATGGTTCGATCTTATTGTGCTCTACTTTCGGAGCAACTATTTATGGATTATATCATCACTTTGCATTCATGATCCTTCCATTGACTCATGTGCATTCTCATAATCCGTCAGGATTTCATTGTTCTCTAGAATCATTTAAAACTTCGGAGCGTCCTCCAGTTTGATTCATGGACATATTCAGAGACAATCTTATGAGATGATTTCTGATGATATAAATAAATTGTTCCTTACTCACCTACTTCCTTTCTATGTGAGCATTGATCGAACCTGGTGGTCTCTCCATCTTCCTTTATGGAGCCACGGCCTCAACTACACTTCCACCAAGTGTAATTGCAACACCTTAGTCTATGGTGTACCCCATATTGAGGATTTATAACCTTGCAGAAATATTTGCAGTTGGTATGTGTGATCTTGTCACTTTAGCGACATCAGTGTACGTTCTGAAAATCGATTATTCTTTGTCACTTCACATTTACATTTTTGGAGTACAAGAATCAACATGAGACATAGTGGGAACACACCATGACAATTCCTGTCGTTCCCTTAGAAAATACTTTGTCTTATCTCCCCCTAACGACGGGAAGAATATCTCATTAAAATGACAACCCGCAAATCTAGCGGTAAGAGATCTCCTGCCAAAAGTTTTAAAATGCGGATAATTGTTGGGAACTCATTTCCAACATAACTACTTAAAAGTTTTGAAAACCCATCATAGTATGATGTGGAGTCGTAATGGCACATATATAGTGTAACCAAAAATGCGTAAAAACACGAATTTCAGGCTTAAATCCAGTTACCAACTGGTATGCATAAAAGGTTGACTAATATTGGTTTCTAAAAACAAATTAAGTAAGATGCGTGTAATATTGCATATCCCCAAAGAAATAAAAGACAGGTTGGTACGCATAACCTATTCCTTAGACACCATCTGTAACCTTTAATGGTAGCCTCTGCGAGACCATTGGGTATAAGATGTTCTATATTGATCTTATTAAACATGCAATATTCATCAAGTCCTTTTAATGTAAATTTTCTAGCATTAACAAGGGTGGTTAGCCTTTGCACTTTGCATTGTGTGGTAAGTGCTAGTAGTTTTCAAACGCTAATTTCTTAGGAACTATAACTATTTCAAAACATTCACCAGATCCATCAGTCACTTTAATGGTCCGCATTCTGTATGAATATTTTTCTAAAGTTCACCTTGTTTCCTTTGTAATATGGCATTTTTACCATTTGCATCTTAGGATGGTCTCAATCCTGTTTTACTGAAAACTTTGTAAAAATGAGTGATATGCTCTCTTATTTAAAAGCATAATGTGAGGGAGGAGGGGGTTGTGCATCTAGTACTTTAGATATGTAATTACTTCGCATTCTGTCAATATTTTTCCCATTTTTGTTCACTCAAATAAAGTGATGTTCGCATGAGTCCTTTTAAAACGTTCATCATGTCACAACCAAAGTTGCTTTATGGTTATGCCCAAAGCCTGTGTGAGTCAATTTCCAACATTTCATCGTTGGAATCAATATGGATTCAATAATCCAAATTAATACTATAGTGATTTACATTTCACTAGGTTGACTCATTAGTCTCTCTAAAGTATGTTTCCTTCCAAATACTTTAGTGAATATAAAAGATGCAATCAATTATATTCTCATCACTGTGAGTTTCCATATGATATCCACTCTCATGGATTTCTTTGGAATTTAACAAGGTGATTAGCTCTTAGTACATATAGAGCTTTTGTGACTTTGTTTCATCTTGGAAACAAATTTGAACAATGCTTCGCTCAATGATCCAATCATCGTAGTCATATTATAAGGAAGTAGTTCAACAACTAGTTTAAATTCCTTAAGATAATGAAAGAAAAACAATTATGAGTTAGACACTTGGGTCTTGAGAGTTTTAACAGGTGGTGTGGCCTTATTACGTAATAAAAGTGGGATTCAATTCAAGTACTTTAGAGTGAATATATATTACGTGTCTCCCAATATATCCCAAGTTCTTTAGAGAATTTATGTCTCTTGTTTTCATTCCATAATTACAGACGTTGGATCAAGTTCAACTGAATAAGATAGTTTAATTAGCTAGGAAAATTTCTTATTGCCATTAAAGTTGATGTGAAAATTGGTTGCTACTATGATACACACATTACATTGTATATATCAACACCTATGACCAGGTGCATTTCTAACTCTTTCTTTTTTCCTTAGCTAGAGTTACATCTTAGCTTCATCCCATATTCAATTGATACCGGTACTTTGGTTTCATTACTACTGGGAAAAAGTACATTTCTGTCTCATGATATATATGTCCCTTTTCACATGCTTTATATGAGTCATTACGTCTAACCCTTATCACTTTTGGGTTCTTACCATTTTCAATTTTGCTACATTTAGCTTAATTTGAGAAATTTCTTTATCTCAATAGGCCAAGAGAATCTTACTACATTTAGCTTAACTTGAGAAAATTCTTTATCTCAATAGGCCTAGATAATCTCACTACATTTAGATTAATTTGAGAAAATTGTTTATCTCAATAGTTCTCTTGTTGTCATACTTCCACATGTACTGGTTTGTTAGTATCATGGATGAAGTAAAGAAATGGAAATTTTCTAACTCATATCTTATTTTGTGAGTTCTTCCACAAAAATTAGAATACATTTGATTTTATTTGAACGTATCTTTTGAAACTTCTAAAAGATTAATAGTCAAGTAAGTGGATTACATTCCACGAAACGTTCGAATTTTTGGGAGAAAAAATATCGAGTACACAATAATGGTGCTCAAGTCCTTTTAAACCCCAAATGAGTACATTGAAATTAAGTTGGTTCAACCAATTGAACAAAAGGAATCATTCTATTATAGCCAATATATCATATTCAATAGAACAAATAACATTAAGACCAAAATTCTTAATGAATAAGATCAATAAAAATAATTTAAATTGACCGTTTATATACTATTGACTTATTTTAAGACAAAAATAAACAAAACTATGCATATTTTAAAAACAAATAAATAAGCTTAGTGAGTAAATAAATTTAGCATATAAAAACTCGCGTTATAGTTACATACCTTAAAATTTGGTTCCCACCGTATATACACAAATCTAGAATGCCCTTGGTCGCGCACAGCCCAAAAATATAATAGAAACGGACAGGCTCTGGAACATGACTTAACGAGTCGGGTCGGGATTGACCAGAATAGGGATGACCGGGTCGGGTCGGAGTCAGGAACGAGTAACGGTACGCACGACATTTATATACAGGACTCATAAATATTGGACAAAATAGTCGGACGTTAAACTGAATATTCAAGTAAATACGTTACAGTTAAATGTTACAACTATTTCTTTATTACCTTTCGCCCGATCAAGACAAACAGTCAATAATTTATTTATTTTCCCATGCAGAGAAAGAGGCATACGTTACAGTTTTGATTCTTCACCAATAGAACCATCAGTTGAGGTTTCAAAGTCCTACCCCATTGGGGGAAGTGAAGCAACAGTTTGAAAGCTATCTATAGTACGTGGATTCCCAACTTTTTTTAGACTTTTTGGGAACTGATCAACTGACTTTTTAACTTGGTGTAAAAAAGAAAAAATATCTCTTAAAAATATCAGGAAAAAGAAGAAGAGAGGAACTTACTAGTTTTGACTGGCCAAATACTAGAATGGTGAGCATATAAACAAACAGTTTATGTGCTAGTTACTGTACCTTATTGTTTTTGCAAGTTATAGCCATCTTGATCGTAGAACTAAAAACAATGAAGCTTTCTTCTTCCTCGGAAACGTCTCCCACGAACAAAAAAAAAAAAACGGACAGAAAATTTTAATAGCATAAATTAGTACCCACAAACAGAGATCCAATAGGACATATCAAATTATAACAAGCCAAATCAAATCCATAAAAACCCTCTTCTTTTTTTTTTTTTTAATTTCAACAACTGTTTACGCTGGCTATTTAGTTAAAATTTAAAAATCAAATAAAATCCATACGATCTAAATCTACATCGGCCACCAAATTCCTTATTATATCAACAAACCCAATTATATTGATATGCCAAAATCAAAAACAGGGGGAAAAGAAAGTAGATCCAATTTATTTGATTAAAAAAAATTCAACTTATCTGATTTGGTTCAAGCGATTTTATTAGCTTGACAACAATCCATCGCATAACTGCGTTGATGTAAAAAAAATAATCTACCAAATCCAATCTAGCTCTGCGGCATAGCATCGTGTATGATAACGTGTTTTAGGAAGATTTGAGGTGAAGATAGAAGATGTAGAGACAAGGGAAAGGAATATGTTATTGGAGAGAGTATCAGTTATAATACATAGGTTTATGTATATACACATAAAAGGGAAACTGGATGGACCGCACATCCACGGGCCGTAGGCCCTGTAACATGTTAACAATTTTTTCCATAATTATTTGATGTTAATACTTTCATCATTATTATAACATTTATTTCTTGTTACTTAGACCTATAAAAGTTAATTTGTAATTAATCATAACGCTAAGTTAAATTTTATTATTAATACATTTGTTTTCATCTAACTTTATTTCCTTAAATATATTTTATTGTTAAATAATCCTTAAGTTGTACTATTAATAAAAATTACATTTTGCTATTACTATCCAATAATTATTATTCAAATGACACTTACAATAACTCTAAATTTTATATCAATGACTAAAATATAATGTTATTAATTACTTATCTTATCAAAAATTATTGTCTTAATTATATTATCATTTTCATTATTGTTTTATCAAATTTTCTTATTTGATTACTAGTGTAACTAACATACAATTAAAATAATTATTTAGTAATGATACTTAGTTTAATTTTTATTAAACCCTAATCTTGTAATTATAATTTTACTTTCACGAAAAAAATTGATATATCATATTTTATTTATTCAGATTGAATGCGTATACTACGTCTTGTTAAGTATTGGCGTTGGTAATTTAATATGATTTAAACTTTGAGTTTGCAAAAAAATTTAATGTCTTAATAGTCTTTAGATTTTGGTATTAATAATAAGTATTTTATTCATAAGCAAATTTATTTTCGTCAAGTTTTGTGCTAAGCATTCAAATATTATAATATCACTTCATGTGTATTTTAATGATTTAGTGAATCATTTATTAAACTATAAATAATTTAGGTATAAGATCGTTAACAAGTTTTAATCTTATTTTATGCCTTATATGACCTCACGTTCTTAGTCCTACAGAAGAAGTCTTATTTATCTATCAGGTTTAAACGCAAAACACAAAATTCAAATTTGTTATTAGTTAACTTTGCAAAACTTAATTGTAGATAAGCACTAATAAATTTCCATTGTTATTTAATCATAACCATTATTTTATCGCCATATATTTGTAAATGAGATTTTAATTTAAATTATGCTCAATATAGTATTAATTTAAATTCTAACAATTTAAGTTCGTCATACTAATTTGTTTCTATTCCAAAAGATGACTAAATCTATTTATGAAGAAGAATCCTAGTTGATATACAAATTTATTTTCTTTTAACTCTAATATTACACTAAATATCTGAATGTTATTATTACTACTTCATATATATTTGTTTCATTTTAAAGATTTATGGGATCATTTGTTAGCCTAAAGATAATTTCAGTACAAGATTACTAACAAGTTGAGTCTTTTTAATTTATATATTACGTCCTCGCTTTCTTAAGCCTAACGCCTAATAAGTTTTATATTAATTATCTTGTTTAGACGCAAAACATATATCTCTGATTTGTAATTAGTTTAATTTACAAGACTTAACCATAAACAAGTGTTATTAAATTTTCCATAACTATTTAATTAATCATAATTATTATTTTATCGTTATATATATATATATATATATATATATATATATATATATCTTTAATGAATTTTATTTAAGTTAAGTGCAACATGACATTAATTGATAAATGCTAACAAAATTTTATTTACTTTTATTATCATTTATAGTTACTGTTATAATAATATTTTATTATTAACATTGATGGTTGAAATATTATTCTAACTACTTTTACAAATATTATTAAGTCCAAAAATATTATTAACATTTATGTGATTATAAACTATCGACCCTACGTATAAGGAAAGATACTTAATAAATTTCTACGTGACTATCAAGATTTATCAATAAAACTGATCTCATTATTTTCAGTATTGGTTTGTGTACTTGTTCATACATTTTAGATCAATTATTCTCAAATTCTTATTAGCTAAAGTACTGGTGTACCCTACAAATTTTACTTCATTACATACAAACACCCAAAAAAACAAATCAATCAATTAAATAATTATTTTAATTATTGTTAGATTTTAGTAATTAAGATTTATCTCACAACCCAACCCAGTTCTAGACTAATCTAGTTCACTAACTGGCACTGGCTATTCCTATTGTCTACCATATAAGATCTAATAGTGAGCTCTGATACCAACTTTTGTAGCGCCCCCTAAGCTAGCAGCTGACTAATCTAATAAATTAACTAAACAAGAGGCACTAAAATTCCAAACTAAACACTTAAACTAGCAATGAAGAAATCTGCTACAAAACATAACCCAAAACTAGCCCCGCTCAGAAATATATATACAAGATCTTTTCTCCAATGATACATATATAATAGTCATTTGGTTTTCAAATAAAATATACAACATAATAAATAACATAACAGAAGTTAATCAACTAGCGAACTCAACCCTTGAAGCTTTCGCTGCGCAACTCTGATCTGTCACAGAAACTGAAGTGGGAATAATTAACATTTAACCTTCTATGTAATCATATGCAAGATTTGGAAAACAATAATGTTTTTCCGAAAATATTAAACAGTGACTAAATCACTGAAAATAATCATACATGTATACGGAACAAACTCCTTCGTCAAACAATGTACTAATATGGTTGTAAATTCCTAACCGGAAATTCACACCTATTTAGCTATGGATGCCACCAAGACCATGGTGACCAACTCTAAACAATAAAAGCTGAATTCATGTAGATACAAATGTGAAGGAGCGTATCCTATATACCACAAGTGGAAATTCTCATTTCCCATAACAATTCATGTTGACGACGAAACAATACAAGTCCTTTCCGCATCGTGGAAAGATTCACAGAAATAACAGGATTATCATAATGCATTTTAAATAAAATATGGAATGCAAAAACAGACAATGCATGAGTTTGTTACGCATAATATTTTATAAAAGTAACAATAATAAATACAAAGAGTCAAATGCATTCCCACACCTTTTGATGACAAGCCACGCCTACCTCACGATCCACGATCCACTGGTTCGTCCTTTGAATTGATTGTTGTTAATATAGATTAACTGTTAATCACACAAGAACTCTAAGAATCTAGCCAAAATGGCTCACACATGAATCATACAAGTCTTTCTAATGATTCTAGGCCCAATTAAGGTTCTACACCTTTTATTTATCCATCTTTAGCAAATCTAAGGTTTATTAATTCAATTAGATTAGTTTTATAGTCCATTAGCTAAGTCTTAAGAATCTCTACAACTTTGTAGAAGAACCCAAAGTCTAATTCGGACCACAAGAGGTCCAAAAAATCTAATTTAAGAAAACTATCCTAAGCCCAAGTCCACTAAACAAGTCCAATAACTAAGGTCCAGCTAATCTGTGTCAACTAACGGTCAATGACAATCAATAGTCAACGTCCAAGGTCGGGTCAAAGTCCAGGGTCAAATAGTCAAAGTCTAAATCGGTCAACTGGGTCAACCCATAACAGGACAAGGTAACTCGGTGAGTTAACTCAGTCCACAGGACTGATTCAGGTGAGTCAAATTTACATTTAACTCAGTCAAAATGACTGAGTCAGAAACACTCAGTTCAGTCAGCTAGACTAAAATGCAATCTGGCTAAATCCAATATGCAGTCCGACCTAAGATGCATATGCCAAAGTTCAAATGCAGAAGCCAATTTTATATCTAAAGAAACATAATAACACATAACTTAATTACAACACTAAACTAAGCTTACCATGGTCTGCAATTGCAGGCTTTCTCAAAGGCCAAAGCCACAACAACTTTACAAACAGCTTCATCCTATATCTACATGTGCAGTAGCTGCAAAATACCTCAACCCAAACAGTAATCAACTCTCATCTGCAATTCCCCTTTGATTACACTTCACTCCTAACTGAAATTCCAACTCAACATACAACAATATTCCA
Organism: Papaver bracteatum; assembly: GCA_023529315.1. Lineage (NCBI taxonomy): Eukaryota > Viridiplantae > Streptophyta > Magnoliopsida > Ranunculales > Papaveraceae > Papaver > Papaver bracteatum. The sequence continues at coordinate 88,515 of JAJJWX010005189.1, read as the reverse complement.
CACCACAGTTACATCCTCACATGGCAAAACCCATTTCATCTCTATCACATATTGACTCAAATCCAATTACTTCAACCACCAGTAACCCATAATACCAAGACTAGTACAACCCATTCAGTTCAACCTTTCGGAGTCACAACAATTGTGACCTTATTGTCACAGCAACAGCATCATTTGAAATCCTAGATCACTACATCAAACCCATTCACTCACATCCTTAACTGCAACACATACCAAACTCTCTAAAGAAATCTGAACTCCATACAAGTTCTATAATCTTCAACTTAAATTCAAACCACAACCCAAGCTCCAGCTGTAACAACAAATTCAACTCAACCAACAGTTCATATCAATACAGCCACAAAAATCCATATCAATTGTAATACCTAATTCTCAATCAACAGACCCCCAACTCCAAACACCTTCTCTTGCTACTGCAATCATTCCCACAGCCAGACATTCATCACATATTTTATTTCATGACATCTCATAACTTCGACAACGATAAATTGTAATATTTAACTAAGATTGCAGAGAAGAATCATTACCTCAACCATCTAGTCTCCACTAACAACTTCAGATTCATTCAAACAACATACATGTCCTGCAACCATCAATTACAACACCTTAACTTCACTGTCAATCATCACAACACAGTTTTCAACTAAACCCTCATTTAATTCCCAAATCTTCACTAATCAGCATCAAACCCTAACTACAAATTCCAAGCTATTTTTCATCTTCAAACTTTAATTCAGACTAAACCCATCTTTAAACATCCTTCCATAACATAAATTTCATCTTCAACTTATTCTTTGAACTTCTTATGAAACCTTAGTTCTTAATTTAGGGAAGAACAGAAAACCCTAACTCTTTGATTCTTCGATTCATCTTCAGAACCTCTCCACAACACCAAATTAACAACCATGCCTTCCATCAACATATACCAGAACACCACAAACAACATCAATTCTACTCTTAATCATCACCTAATCGAACTCCAATCGATTTCTCAGAAACCCTAACTCTTAATTCAAACCCAAAACAACAACTCAAATCTTCATATCAACAAACCCATCTCAATTCTCCTTCCTAAGATATTGATTTCATCTTCTAATTCTTCTTACAAACCCTAGTTCTTTCTATAACTCACCTCTTCTTCTTCGGCTTGAGCCTAATCGATAACAACCTCAGTTTCTTAATCATCTGTACAACCCATCATTTATTCTCTTCAATCAATTATCACTCCCATATCAAAAAGTCCCTCACAGACCAAGAATGAGACGAAGAGAGGAAAGAAAAGAAAACAGAGAAAAAGAAAGAAGAATAAGAAGAAAAAGAAAAAATTAAGAGAAAATGAATTCATCTCGATTTGGCCAGAGATAAGGTCCACCAAAATTGCTAACGGCACCCGTCCAAATGATAAGGGCAACCAGGCCGACTAAGAACTAAACCAATGAAATCTTCTTCGTTTGGTATCCGAATGACGCGTGCGAGTAGTCTATTTAGCACAACTTTTCGAGACCTATTCAATGATACTAGTTTCGAATCCAAATCGTTGTTAGATTAATCCCTAATAATTAACGTTCGAGTTACACTAATCGAGTAATTATCGACTAATTCTTCACCTGACTAGTCTAATTGCGTTGACGAACTTGAGGATCCTTACACTCAAGTTCAAGCCTTAAAAATAAATGAAGAGATAAGATAAATATCTGGCGTTTTTAGGGGCGACCCCAAAAGAATTAGGGGCGACACAAATCGACAAAAAATGTCATAATCGGTAGGTTATTTCACAATCGGTAGATAACTTCCGGGGCATTTTTTTTAATGGCCAAACTACCCTTTACAATCGGAAGTTAATCCACAATCGGGAGTCAATTTAGTTTCTTTAACTTCCGAATATAAAGTTTACCCAAAATAAAATCCTCTATCCATAATCGGTAGTCAAGATAGTTCATATAACTACCGAATATAGAGTAGCCTCAAAATCAGATTTTTCAAAAATCCTTTTATTTATTTTTTTGAATTTTGGTTGAGCCTATAAATGGTAAGAAAGGAAGAGTTATCATGACTTCCGATTATACAATGGCTCTCTTTGCAAATATCCTACCATAATCGGTAATCTAGATAGTTCATATAACTATCGAATATAGAGTAGCCCCAAAATCAGGTCGAACACAGCTGGGGGGCTACGCCCCCCGGACCCCCCCGGATAGTGGCAAACAATCTTGAAAATATCCAACACATATAACTACCGAATATAGAGTTGCCCTAAAATGAGATTTTGCAAAAATCCTCTATTTTTCTAATTTGGTTGAGCCTATAATCGGTAGTAAAAATAGTTCATATAACTACCGAATATAGAGTTTTCCACAAAAATGAGATTTTGCAATCGGTAGCTAAAAAAAACCTAAACTACCGATTATGAAGGGGCATATAAGTATTTTTAACCTATTTTGTCTTTTGTGTCTCCCTAATTCCGTTGGGATCCCGCTAAAAACCCTGGGATAAATATATCGCGATTATATGCATGTAAATAATATACTATTCCCCTACTAGTTTACAAATTAGCATAGCTAGTGGGTCTATTTTCTAGTGCTAGTGATAGTGATGGCATATACAACATTTTCCTTCACCGTGATGGCATTGACATTGACATTGACACATTGTTGCCTAATCCTTTTCCACTATGGAATCATTTTTCTCTTTTAACCGACCTCTTAGACCTCCCGAGTCCCGACTAATCCTTGACTTTCGGTTAATGGAACCGAGTGTCAAAATACTTCGCTAGTTTCCTGACGGTTGCCTCTGTGGAATTTACAATTTATCTATACAAAAATGTCCTAATCTACCAACACCTTGTTGTTCTCTTCTCTACCCCAATTATTATTTCTATAAATTTAGCAAACCTCCTTTGTTGGGCATTCTAAAAAAGCTCGATTTTTGACAAACTCATATTGTTTGTTGAAAGTATTTTCGTGGATGGTACCGATAATTCATGAAATTGGTTGTCACTGGCCAAATGATTTCGATGTACTAACTATTAAAGAATGTATACTTTTCGAGGGTAACGTCAAATTTGGTACACTCCATCACAGTTGGATACAGGCTAAACCTGAATGGTAGTATAAAAAAAAAAAACTCCAATTCACACAGTAGCCGTTTTTGGGCCTTCCGTCATTTTCACCGACACTATGAGATATTTTTCTATTTCGTAAATCATGACAGACACATCAATTATAATGTGTTTGATTTGAGTTTTGGACGTAATTTAGTAATGCAAGTAGTAATCTTTCTGGATTTTAAACTTTACTGGTTTACTTAAGCCGTCCAATTTGGATTATTTTTCTTTACCGTTAAACTAACCAATTCATTCGTATCAAAAAGATCACAATGTTAATCCCATTCTCAATTAAAATGTTCATTTCCATGTTTTGTTATGGCGAAAAAAAAAATGAAAATTTGGAATGCAAACTATTTTAAGTTTTCTCTTTTTACTACCTCCCTACGTTTTATTATTTAGACGGAATTTAGATGTTTTTGTTACTCTGAATACGTATAATATTATACCTGAGAAAATATAAACAAAAAGGTTTCCTATAATATCAGAAGTTTTCTTAATATAAACGAAAGGAGCAAATATTAGTCAAATAAAATAAGTAGTTGAGACGTAATTTTCAAACTTCATTAACACCTTAATTGTTACGAGTTGATTTGGAAAGGGTAGAAGAAAAAACCTAACCCCATCAATATAATGCTCATGAAAATCAAACCTAACTTGAAATTCAAAAACTTTTCCATAAAAACTTGAAAAGTATTTTGCTAAAGTGCCAATGAATTTACTGATAAGTTCTTGTTTAAGCGAAAGAAATGAATGGAAAGAAAAACCATTTTCCGACTGAAAATGACAAAGGAACCAAACCAGCTCGAAAAGTCAATAAAACAACAAAGATATTATTAACATTCTCTATTAATGCAATCCAGCTACAATGGTGATCAATTATATAAGCTTGGGTTCATTATCTATATTAATTAATTGAATGTTCCTTTTTAGTGAAATTAGTAGTAATTTAATACTACCACTGATGGCCTACAAAAGAACCCCCAACAGAAAGAAAAAAAGCAACGGTCACATGGAGACATGGATATGATTGAATATTAAACCCAAATTCTGCTGGCGAACTCTTGTGCCCATGTTACTTTGTTCCCCTTTTCGGCAAATTTTATATCATCATCAATCATAGATAAACACTAAATCAAAATTGCAAATTGCAACAACAAATGGTAAACCGGTTTAAATACAAATGTACTTATGAGAATGTTCTCTTTTTTATCGATAAAAAGTTTGATACTAATGAGTTTCAGACTCAAGTCATTAGTACACTCCATCCAGTAACGTTACTTTACCACCGTACTGGGCTTCACCGGTGAGAAAGCACCTTATTTTGCACAACTTACCTTATTTTGCTTCATATGATGCACACTAGAAGAAGTATTGCTAGGTAGGTACACACACACGACTTGATAATTGCACCAAACAGTGTAGGATGAAAGTATGAATATAATATAAGGCTGAAAAGAAAAGCAACACTGTTTTTACACCTCAACGACTACTACTTGACAATCACATACAGCTAATTTACCCAAATTTTCTTCTCTTCAATTCTTCGCTGTATATTTCAAAAGAAAGAAGCTTTACTCTCACTCTCTGCAAAAGTTTTTATATATAAATATCATCATCATCACATCTCTTTACTTAAACTCATCACTCTCAAAACATATCAAACAACAAAAACTCTCTTCTACCTCTCTAAAAACAATCTTCTTTGCATTTTCTCATTTCTAGTTCTCAATCTCTTAAAGGAAAATGAAGATGTCTGCAGTATTCGCAATTTTCATGATCATGGGTTTATTATCAACCTCATCAAGAGCTCAAGCTCCAGCAGCAACACCAACGGTTGCACCGGTTCCTATTGCCTCACCACCAACCGTAGCTGCACCAGTACCAGCAGTTTCAGCTGTTGCACCAACCGTAGCCCCAACAGTTGCCCCAACCGTAGCACCAGTAGTAGCTCCGTCAGTAGCACCATCAGTAGCACCAGTTGTTGCACCAACTCCATCACCAACATCAGCTCCTACTCCATCAGCAGAAGCTCCAACACCTGACAGTACTACTCCTACCGGTGCCCCTGGTACCGCCCCTGCTTCAGGTCCAAGTGCTGATGGTCCCGCTGCTGATACACCATCAAGTGCTTACAGATTTGTTGCTGTTGGATCTGCTTTCGTTGGTACCTTTGTTGCTTCCGTCTTCTTATTCTAAACTCATTCTTTATGAATTAGACTAATTAACCATTGGATCTTAATTTATATCTATCTTCTATGGATCGGTTAAACGGCGGGATTTGATCCCATCATTGTTCTTGTTACAATTCTTGTGTATGTCCATTTTATTTTGTTCTTTTTATTGATATTTGTTGGGGATTATCATCATGGTGGGATAATGAGTAGTAGTGAGATAGATCTGTGTAATTGGGATGGCACTGGAGGCTGTTGATGTATCTGTGTACATTGGAATTTATTGAATAAACATTTTTTTCTTATTAATTTGTTAAAATTTGCTCATAATTTTTGTTTTGGATTCCAGTTTCATTTCAGTTTTAGCCATTTTCTTTTAATCTGGCTCTAATGAAAGTCTCTAATTAAAGTTCTTAAATGGCCATTTCAGACATCATCTGAAATAGAGAAACCTGAGTCAGACATGTCAGTGGCAAAACAATCAGTCAAAAACACCTGTACTTCCTTTAATCATTGTGGTTTTTCAGATCACTTTTTTTCAGTTGTTACAACCACAAGCATTTGCCGGTCGTTTCAGTGATCTTACTTTGAAATTTGATAAACATATATCGGCATAACCAAAAATATGATAGAAAATATGACGCCTGAGGGTTGTGATAATATGTGGTGTAGTTTTTACGTTTTCATTTTCTTAGTGATTTCTATTGATCTGGACATATCGTTTGTTCAACTACAATTAGGGTCCATGTAACAGCCAATCAATTTGATTTAGCTGATTTTGCAATATCCACCCCAGCTGCATTAGACATATTTAACATATGCCAGCGCAATTTAATTTCGATATATTAGTTTACTTCTCCCGCTATATAAAAAGTGCATATATAGTCTAGGGCAACATGGCAACATCCCTGATCAAACACGATGGATTAGATGTCTCGTAGAACAAAAAGAATCGATGTTACTTTTAGCATTATATGTACTGCAAATTTAGCACCCTGTAAGAATGTACTACTGCCTTATTACTCATTATTGCTGCTAATACACGTTTGCAAGGACAGATCACTCAAACCCACGAGTCGAGAAAGTGGTCTTATTCTAATAAGGCACTTGGTGACCGGTCCGACCTACAATTATCCGGGCCTTCTGTTGTTTTCCGTCATCATGAACTTCAAAAAATATAAAATTTTCATTTTCGCAAATCATAACATAAACAGCAATTATAATGTGTTTGATTTAAAAACAATTGTATCCAGCTTCTGGGAATTCAGTTACACCAAGTAGAAAAATACAACCTGGCTGGGAGTGTCTCCATTCCAGCACTGGTACAAGTGCAATGTGGTATGGAACTGTGAATAGAATAAGCTGAAAAGAAAAGCATTGCTGATTTTTACAGTTCGCAGACCACTATCAAACTTCTTTTCTCTCAATTCGCTGTATATTCGAAAGAACAGATAAAGAAGCTTTACTCTCCCAGCTTTCTCCACTAAATTCTGAATATAAATATCATCACTTCTCTTTACTCAAACTCATCACTCTCAACACCCATAAAACAACAAAAGCCCTCTTCCATATCTCTAAATTCTGTTCTCTGCATTACCCATTGCCTTTTTCTAAAATGAAGATGTCCGTAGTGTTCGCAATTTTTATGATAATTGGTTTATTATCAACATCATCAAGAGCTCAAGCTCAAGCTCCAGCAGCAACACCAACAATTGCACCAGTTCCTGTTGCTTCACCACCAACCGTTGCACCAGTACCAGCAGTTTCATCACCAACACCAGCACCGATATCAGTTGCACCTTTAGTAGCACCAGTTACATCACCAATAGCTTCACCGACATCTGCTCCTACTCCATCTACAATGGCTCCATCACCTGACAGTGATTTAACTCCAGCTGCCGCCCCTGTCCCACCTGCTGCAGCTCCAGGTCCCGAAGCGGATGGTATACTTACTGATGCATCAAGTGCTCACAGATTCGTTGCTGTTGGATCTGCTTTTGTTGGCACTTTTGTTACTTCTGTTTTCTTATTCTAAAACCCACATTCTCTTGGAATACTATTAACCATTGGATCTTAGTCTTTATATCTTCACTTTTATGGATCGGCATTTCCGTTTTATTTCTTTGTTATTGAAATTTGTTGGGGATAGTGAATAATGAGAGGGATCTGTGTAATTGGGACGGATACATTTTGTAATAAGGCAATATGGAAATGAAGGACGCATGACCGGCGGAAAAACGTTATCCAAGGTGAATTTTGGCTTATGTGGCTTTGCATTTGCCATTAAGCCAAATTTATTTTGCACAAACATTTTGTGGTATTTCGTGGTATTTGATGTATTTTGTCCTGAGGTATGGCATCAATGATTTGAAATTCTGAAACTAGTGATTCATGATTTTCACAACTTAGTTCAATCTATATTTCATGAAGAGTTATATGTGAAAATTTTAAAATTTCCGTTGGAAGTGTAAAATTAGTCTTGTTTTACTGATTCATTAGTGCCATTTGCTGGCTCACTAGGCTAGCTAGTCATGCAAAAGAACAACTCTTATATTTTGTTAAGTTCAATTGGCAATTTAGCATTCCCAGCAAGAAAGAAATAATCAAATGCAATTTCTTAGATTAAATGACCCTTGATTTAGATAACACATCTGAATCAAACAATGTCAAAGTTGAGTCAGACTCACAAGTCAATGCAAAACAAACAGTCAAGCATCCTACACTTGAATCAGTGTCCCAAAAAAACACCCCTTGGCCCTTGCATCTCAAAATATAAACCTCATCGGAGGACTCATTGTTTTGTATTAGAAAAATCACCTCTTCTACCTGTCACTCTTGTAGCTTTTTTAGAAATCCCCACATTTCTCCTATGACTCTAAATAATTTTTTAGACGCGTCGTACTGACTCGCAGTTTTCACGGATTACTCAAAGTTTCGAGCTCGAACCCAAGATTTCATGTGAACCGGAAAATGGAACTTTTTATTTTTTATGTAATTTAGTTGAAAATTATTGACGAAGCTCAAGCTAATTTTAAAACGAAGAATAGAAATTGATTGTCATAACCAAGAGATGCCGTGAACAAAACTAATTTGCCAGGCCCGGGGCCAGCTACATTGGACAGATTTAATACTATATCCAAGACGCGTCACAAAGATGAAAAATGCTAGATGATTTCGCTCCATCCACGTCCGCCGCTTGATAAAAGTTCATTCATGTATTTCTTTCTAGTGGAGTCCAAAAATCTCGACCTAACACGACGAAATGTCCCATCCTAACCCAAAACATCCTAATATTCTAATCCTTGCCGAACCCAAGGCTCAAGATTGCTAATAGGGGGACTGGTTTTGCTGGGGGGTGTATCAAAATGTCAATAAGACAAAAACATCATTTGCCTTAGAGTTGGTACACTTCCAAACAAATTGGTACCCCCATTAGCAGCCTTGGCCAAACCGACCACGCTCTCAACAATGAATGTTACGCAACATACCAAACATAATAACGCGGAAAAGCAAAATGATAAGACATATACAGCTAGATCAACTTAATCACAATGCGCTGTGCATTCAAAGAATACAGAAAAAACCTTCTTGGATTAACAAGCCTTCAATCATACATCTCTTTACAAACCTTTACATATATAAATATCACCATTTCTCTTCCTTCATAACTCGCCACTCTCAAACAAATATCAAACAACAAAATTTCTAGCTCTTTTCTTTCTCTCTAAAATCTTCTTTGCATTTGCTCATTTCTAATTCTCTATCTCCAAAGGAAAATGAAGATGTCCGTAGTATTCGCAATTTTCATGATAATGGCTTTATTATCAACTTCATCAAGAGCTCAAGCTCCAGCAGCAACACCAACTGTTGCACCAGTTCCTATTGCCTCACCACCAACTGTAGCTGCACCTGTACCAGCAGTTTCATCTGTAGCTCCGGTTGTAGCCCCAACCGTTGCACCATCAGTTGCCCCAGTAGTAGCACCAGTTACATCACCAACATCAGCTCCTACTCCATCATCAGCAGCTCCATCACCTGCCAGTCCTACTCCTGCTGGTTCCCCTGGTACCGCCCCGGCATCCGCTCCAGGATCTGATGGTCCAGCTGCTGATGCCCCATCATCAAGTGCGCACAGATTTGTGGCTGTTGGATCTGCTTTTGTCGGTACCTTTGTTGCTTCGGTTTTCTTATTCTAAGCCCAAAATTATTGAGTAACGTTTAGCGGTCAGATCTTTTGTCTGGGAGTCAGTTGAACGGGAGAGATTTGAGCTCATCATTCTTCTTTCAATTGTTGTATATTTTCATTTATTTTTTGTCTTTTGATTTGTTATTCTTTGGTTGGGGACCATCACTGTGACGGTGGGGGAAGAATGAGTAGTGAGAATTCTTGTAATTGGATGGAAGGATGTTTCGCTGTACATGAGATTATTTTTTTGTGAAGCAGCTGTACATGGGATACTAATGAATAAATACTGATTCTTTCTATTCAATGATACTCTAGTCAACGAACATTTTTTTTTATGTTTTATTACTCTGAGACCAACAATTTATCTTAAAATGATCCCGAAATAATCCACCTGTTGTAGTGTTCTTAACGGAGATGGATTTCTTTGGTAGATTCAAAACTGTTGCAATGTAATTCAACCTTTGTTTCCAAAAAGAATTTCAAGTGAGAATTTCCTTCGATAGAATATTTAGTGTTAACAAACTTTGAACTCTGGTCATTGATATTATTAATTCTACTATTTTATTAGAGCATCTCCGACAGTAGGTTAAAAAAATTCTAGGTGGATTTCATTCTAAGACCTCTATTTGTTGGGGTTTTCAAATATAAGCCTGGATAACCGAGTCCATTGTCCGTGTCTGTGCAACATAGATGACATGGAATTTTAGAGGTCATTACGAATGTCTAGCCAAGACTTTCCTTAACACTTTCATATTTAACATTTCATCCCTCCTAATTTATAGACCTAACTATTGGAGATGCTTTTATACTAAATAAGGGTCTAAAATTCTATGTGTTAATTAAAAAAAATATCTTCCCCCGCTATTGAAGATGCTCTTGTAGCGGCACCGGTAAACTTACGATTGATTTGGAACTGGTTACCTTTAATTGTTTGAGAATTATTACTTATTCAAAAAGGTAAAAAATAAGTTAATAAATCATTAGTGTTGTGACTAGTTGTAATGCAGCCGGCTAATTAACTAGTCATACGACCAAAGTATATGACTTTTTACCATGGCATTCTGCATGAACCCACCACTCTATCTTGAGGGTATTTTGGGAAGAGGGGGGATTTTTTTCATTGTTTTATTTACTTGGTGTAAGACCATTGATTAGTATTCCCAATTTCCCATTTCCAATCAAGGAACCTATAAGGACCCTCAAGTTCGTCAACGCTATTTGTCTGGTCTAAAGATGATCAAGTGACGTCTTAGCCGTTAAGGACTCGATTAGTGTAACTCGAACATTAATTATTAATAGGAATTAATCTAAAAATGATTTAGATATGAATTTAGTACCGTTGAATAGATCTCGAAAAGTTGTGTGGAAAGGACTACTCGAATGTGTCAATCGGATACCAGACGAAGAAGAAATCATCGATAAAAAGAAAGGAAATGTAGTCTTTTTGCCATTAGACCGACTGGGGCTTCCCTTATCCAATTGAACGGGTGTTCCATGAATTTCCTTTGGTCTTGTTTTCTTCTTCATTCTTTATTCTTCTTCTTCTTCTTCTTCTGTTTCTGATTCTGTTTCTGAGATTTGATTCATAGCCCGTGTTATCGAAAATAAACTTAGGGGAAACTTTAAGAAAAGATTATTGGTGATGGTGTTGAAGTTAGTTTGAGCATGGGATGAATAAGAGTGAGTTGTTACCATGAATCAAGGATTAGGGTTTCGATTATGATTGAGATATTTACTGTTGTTTATTTTGAGTTGCTGATAGATGAAGATTGAATGGGTTGGTGATGATTTGATGATGTGAGGATGTTCTGATGAAGAATGAAATAAAAAGGTGAATTATGGTTTCTTTTAATTGAATTGGTCTTATGTGAAATTGTTAGTTAATTAGTTGTTTATCTGGATGGGTTTTATGTTAATTGAAGATATGTGCTGAAGTTATAAGTGGAATTAAGTTCTTGTGAAGGTTTGAGAAAATTAGGTTTCATGTTCTTCCCCAATTTTGAAATTCGGGTTCCTGGTTCTGAATTAGTAGAAATTACAAGTGGGGTTTGATTCAGAAGATGCAGGTTGAGACTGGAAATGATTATTGAGATGATGGAGTAAATTAGGATGATGTTTAGGTTGAATCAAGTTCAGATGATACGTTCATATCTCAGTGATGTTATTCTGGTAATAGTTTAGTGAGATTATTTGTGTTAGAGGTTGTTGTGGAGATGATGTTGCTGCTGTGGTAGTATGGAGTGCATGGAAGGAGATTGTGGTCTGTTGTTGAACTGGTGATGCTTTTGAAGCTCATAATTTAGTGGATATGGAATGGAGCTGCATGTGTTGGTGGTAGTGAGAGCAAGGAAATTGTGTTTGTGGTATTGTTTGTGTAATGGGTTGGTTGTGGCTAAACAAGATGAATGGATTAAGCGTGTATAAACTTGACAAGGGAATTGGAGTTAGTAATGGAACTGAGTTTGAGTCAGTTTGGTGGGTGTGTAGTTTTCATTGAGATATTGTAAGTGGTGATGTTGTTGTTATTGTTGGAAATGGGCTGAGAAGATACATGAAGTGGTAAATGGTGTTAGGAATGAGATATTATTGTTAAGATGGAAATTTGGTGTTGGTGTGGTTCTGTTAAGTTGAGGTTTAAATGAATGAATGAGCTAGGGGGATTGTATGAGTTATGCACGTGCAAGTGGAAAATGAATAGAAATGGTGTTGAATATGTGATGAAGCTTAATTTGGATGAGATGTCTGGAATGTAAGTTATGAGCTTCCTAAAGTGATAATTGATGTTACTACTGAGAAGTAAGAGGTAGTTGAATTGAGAATGATTTGGTGAGGAATTGGCTAAGATATAGAGCTAAACAACATTGAGATGAATGTAGAAAGATTGTTGCTTAGAGCTGCAATTGCAGGTAAGCTATAATTGTGTTTGTAATTAGATTGTGTATTGTACGAACTTATGTTCTTGAAGCGTAGGCCTGTTTTTCATCCCAGTCAGATGTGTGACTAATTCGTTTAGCTGACTCAGTTAGTGTGACTGAGTTGAATCGTTGTGACTCATAGGATTCCCTATTTTTATCTGAGTAGACTCAGTTGACCGAGTTAGATAATTGACATGACCTAACCTTGGATCGTTGACTTGATATTGAGTCTGTTGACCTTTTGACTGATGTTGACTGTTACTTGTCCTTTGATAGTTAGTTTGACCGTTAGAGACTGTTAGTTGACACAGATGGACTGGACCTTAGATTAGTGGGCCGGAGTAGTGGACTTGGGATTAAGGCAAGTTTTATTAATTAGACATTTTGGACCTCTTGTGGTCCGAATTAACCTCTGGTTCCTTCTACAAAATTGTATATCTTTTCTAGACTTGGCTATGAGTAAAAATACTACATAATGGACAAAATTGCTACTTGGATCATCTTTTGGCCCTCATCTAAGCCTGCCATCTAGACAACCGACGTAGATACCATCTAGTCCAGCGTTTCGTGAAGTCAACGACCGGTCAGTGGTCAAAGTTAATCTTCGGTCAATGGTAAAAGTCAACCATCGGTCAACCGTCGAAGCCAAATTACCAGTCGCGCTTCTAGCCAATTCCCATCCATGTTGCCAGCGGTGCTGCCAACCAGTTTCCATCTAAGTACTCTGCCGTGCTTCCATCCATCTTTCGTTCAGTCTCCATCCATGTCTCTAGCCAACACTATCTGCCAGTAAAAGATTGATAGTTACAGTCAATGGCGAAAGTCCACCCTACCAATCAAAGTCAAGGTGATTGGTCAAACCCGCAAGCCCATGTTGATTTGGCCCGTTTCCACAGATCCAGTGCATAAACCCTGGAAGAAGAATCTAAAAGTTTCTGGTTGACTTGATGACTAAGCTGCAGAAAAAGTTCTGGAACATTCTAGATGTCTTCCTAGCCAAGTTACTTACAAATGAAGTTTATCTCGAAATTAGGGTTTATATATCATATTGTATAAATAGAGAGGAAATATAACCCTAAAGGGATACTCCCGGATAGATAAAAATACACCAGCAAGCCCCAAAAGGGATCAGAAATCATTGTAACCCATACATCAATGAAATATCTCTCCCTACGGGGATTCATCCGTGGATGTAGGAAAACCATGCTGAACCACGTTAAATTCGTGTCTATCATCTTTATGCTTGTTTTACGTAAAAACCTAGGTCTGATCATCATCACCAAAATCATCGTGTTCAGTGCCTGGAAATATTTTTGGGTACAAACATAAACCTTAGATATTCTAAAAATAGATAATAAAGAAGTGTAGAATCATAAATGAGCTTAGAACCGTTAGATATACTTTTATGATTCTTGTGTGAGCCATTTTGGCTAGATTCTTAGAGTTCTTGTGTGATTAACATTTCATATTTATTAAAAACGATCGATTCAAAGGATGAACCAGTGGATCGTGGATCTCGAGGTAGGCATGGCTTGTCATCAAAAGAGGTGGGAATCGATAACGAGCTATCTTGAATTCATTATAGTTTTACAAATCTTTTTATTATGAAATTTATGCATATCTTTGTGTGGTATGAGATGTTGCCCACACTATATATAGTATTCTTATTCTAGGGCAATACATGGCTAGAGAGATACACCGCAATATTATATATGGCTAGGGTGATACACCTCAATGTTATTCTTCCTTTATGTGCGGGAAACACACATCTCATACATGGATGTTTACTGTTCTTTATGGATGTTTACTGTTCTTTTAAATTGCTTTGAAAAAGTTTCTACAATATATGTTCTACTGTCTTTCCGTGTATTATCGACTTTCAATAAAACCTGCATTTTCTTCAAATCATATTAATGACTACTTTAAAGTTAGTTGTTATTTCCAATGGGCACCCCTTTTAGGGATGATGTGCTCACTCAATTCCCACTTTCAGTTTCAGAGACAGATCAGAGTTGTATAGCGGAAGCTTCGAGTAGTCGATTCCGTAAGTTGGTTAACTTTTGATATGTTTATTATGTTGTATATTCTGTTTGCAAACCAAATTACTATTGTATATGTATCATCTGAGAGGTTTGCTTGTATTTATTTCGAAGAGGGTTTAGATTCGGATTAGTCTTTGTTTAGAACTTCTTTCGTATTGCTTAAGTATATGATTTAGATTCTTAGTGCCTCTTTATTTAGTTAATATCTTGGATTAGTCAGCTGATAGATTTGGGGGCGCTACAGAACTTGTCCATACAGTTTCCCTGATTAAATCAATGACCCTTGATTTTGAATAAAAAACACTAAAGCTGGAACAAAAACCACCAAGAACCAAAAGTGCACCCCTTAGAGCAATTCCTATGGCAATGAACAAACACATTCGTTTGTTGAGCCAGGTGGATGGCCAAACTAGGTTTTCCACTATGGTAAAGCATTGAGCGTTAGATCAATAGGCGCGCGATCCACATAAAAACGCTAGAGTCTATAAGTCAAACGCTGGCGTTGGAAACAAAAATGCTCGTGTCAGAACAACCAATGCGGCGTCCTAAGATATAACGCCAACGTATTTCCTTCTAATGCCAACGAGTAGTTTTTTAAAATTCGAATTTCACTTTTTACCTCTATAAATTACCACCATCTTCAAACAATTCACTCATACAAAAACTCACTTGAATTTTCTCTTCTAAAATGGCTGAAAAGGCGATCGCACATTTTTGCGATGCAAAACTTGAAGTTGTTGTTTCTAACATATGTGGGAGTTTTAAAAAGATTGAAAATTATAAAAGGGACCAACAAGTTTTAGAAGTTGCTCCAAGAAAATGTTCCGCTAAAAGGCAAAGAAGGGCTCCAGTTTTGAAAGTTAACAACAAAAAATTCAAAAACAAAGGTGAAACTGTCAAAGAGCGCGTTGAATGGAAAATACGTCAAACGAAGATAAACAGGAGGCCAAAACTTGTACTTGATTTTTATTGAAGTTTTTATTATTGTCTAAGTTTATATCTTGTAAAAAGAATTGGCAGTAATATCAATGAATGAAAATATTTATATTTTAAAATAGATTTCCACTTCAGATTAAGATAAATTTATTACAATTTAAACTTGCAGATAACATCAAACTACATTTTAATAAACCACAACAAAAACATCAAACTATATCAAATCCAGCGACATTCTCTCTGTAAAGTTCATAGCATTAAAAATGCCTAAACTCTCTCCCGCTTTCTTCGGTAAAATTGGTCTGAGCGATGGTTTCCATTTCTTCGTTGGATAATCCAGAATTGCTACGATGAACCATCCACGATACTTCCGTATAATGTTTGACTTCATTAGTGATGAATGCAATTCTTATTTCTAGGCTCTTAGTGTTTCTTATTGTTTCGTTTCGCGATGCTACAAAATGTCCCAATACTCTTTCCCAGAAATAATCAATGTTCACTGGTCTCATCAAACTATGTATCCAACATCGAACAAGAGTAAGATCTTCTTCCATTGTAAAGACCGGGAGTGGAATTCGAGTGCAGTAACGATGTGCTTGAGATGGACCATCTTTTTGAATTCTAAAACACGCTTTATAACGAAAAGGTTTGCCGTGAGCTTCCTCCCAATTATCAAGAGTTGTTTGGATAACTTCATCTTCAGTTACACCGATGAACTTTTCTCGATCAATTGTCATTACCAGAGTAACAAATGGCTGGAATGTAAGCCTAATAGATTGAAAATGAGCAAGTAATCGACGAGCATCTCGGTTTCCTGGGTTTCCCGTTAGTGAGACGAACATTGAAAAAACGTTCTCCCAAAAATAAGTGTCTTGATGAAATCCCATACCAGTTATTACCCTATGAAAAAATATATGCTTTGCATATATTTATGTCCTCTTCTTCAGTAAACTTAGGACCACGATTTCTAACAGACATTTCTACAGAGTGGGAGAGATCAAGAGCTTCAGCAAAAAAGAAGAATAAGAAGATGTGATTTTGGAGATGAGTGGAAAAAAATTTATAGGCCGAGAAACAAAACCTAGCCGTTGGAAACTTAGCCGTTGAAGTTTGAAGTAACACCGCCCGCGACTTTCCTTTAACCACCCGTTTGAATTATCATAGAAGTTGGTGTTTGTAATAAATCCGCGTGACTTTACTAAAACATCCCGTTTGAATTACCAACGCCTATTTTCTTGTTATAAATACGACACACTTGGGGTGCCTCTCTACCAAACAAACATATTTCTTATTTCACAAAATCCACCATGTTTTCTAAAGGCAAAGCGAAGCAAATATTTTGTGTCGAAGCAACAGAGGTTTGTCCATTATGTTTAATGGATAACCATAGTCTTATGCAATGCCCCTGGATGTATTCAAAGTGTCCGCGGGAAGGTTGTTCACGCATTAGAATGGTCGGTGAATCACAACCGGAAAAGCACAGGTATTTGCAATGGCAAGATCCCAACTGTCCAGAGGAACCACATATGCTAGATGATGCTATGAAGATTAAAAAAAGAAGAAGAATAAAAGATTGGAACACTTTGCAAAAACTTCAAACTTAAAGCCAAATTGAAGAAAGAGTTACTACACTGCAAGCATTGTGGATATGGAGATCACGAATACAAACATTGTCCACAGAGAATCAGTTCATGCTCAAAGCCCGGTTGCAGGACTTTTATGCATTTGCGGACTTCTTCTAAAGAAGACACATATGGAAGGCATTTTTGGGAATGTCCCTGGTGTTTTTTGGTGGAATGGGGTGATTGAAGTTGTAGGACAAATCGATTCACTATGGTATTATGTTATTTAATTTGTTGTTTATTTTGTGTTATTAAGATTATCTAAAACCATCAATTTCATAAATAAAAACATACTGCATTGAACAACCACACCATACATGAGAATAAAAGAAATACATCAGATTAAAACAACTACTAGATAGGCGGCGCCAGTTCTCTGCGGGTGGTGGAATTCCTAGGGAGATGTAGGGATCGTATTTGTTGAGCACCCTAAGAATGTTGAAACAAGCATGGAAGTCGAAAGGACGACCGCGATTAGATGCTTTCCACATCGCTAGAGTTCTGGGTTCCACTTCACCGTCGAGCTTATTTTTGTGATTCTCCATTAGTTGAGAGATGAACTCCGATATATTACAAATAATTACATTAAAACGATGTGCCAATCCGTGACAATCACTCCTATTAATGTTCATCGTTTCAGCAACGAAATTTCAAAAACTTTCTGCCAGAACGTCGATTGTGATACATTCCTACAGGTAGCAACATCAGCGGCAACATCTTGTGTTGCAGACTCAATGTTCAAAGCAACAAATTTGTTGATTTGAACATTCATTTTTCATTTTTGTTCATTTCATATTTGTCCATTTCTTAGTTTGTTCATTTCATAAGAAGTGCTCTTATAACTAAGAGATGGCGTGAACAAAACTACTTCGGCTGTCCCAGCTGCATTTGACAGAATTAAGATATACAAGACGCGTCAAAAAGATGATTTCGCCCCTTTCACGTCCGCCGCTTGATAAACGTTCATTCATGTATTTCTTTCTGGTGGAGGCCACATCCCTCACCAGATGACCAAACACGATGAAATGTCCCATCCCATCCCCAAAAACATACTAATATTTCTAATCCTTGTTGGACCCAAGCCTGGTCAAAGGGTATTTTGGGAGTCTAAACCGACCACGCAGCGCCCAACAATGAATGAATGTGTATACGCAACATACCATACCAATATTATATAACGAGGAATGATAAGAGAGTGATAGATACAGCTAATTTAACCCAAATTTCATATCACAATCCGCTGTATATTATATAACGCGGAATGATAAGAAAGGTTAACAAGCTTCAATCATACATCTCTTCTCAAACCTTCATATAAATACCATCAGTTCTCTTCCTTCAAAACTCATCACTTTCAAACAAATATCAAACAACAAAAATTCTATCTCTTTCCTCTCCATCTAAAATCTTTTCTGCATTACTCATTTCTAATTCTCATCTCCAAAGAAAAATGAAGATGTCTGCAGTATTCGCAATTTTCATGATCATGGGTTTTTTATCAACCTCATCAAGAGCTCAAGCTCCAGCAGCAACACCAACAGTTGCACCAGTTCCTATTGCCTCACCACCAACCGTAGGTGCACCAGTACCAGCAGTTTCATCACCAACACCATCAGTTGCACCCTCAGTAGCACCAGTTACATCACCTAGCGTTTCACCACCATCAGCCCCTACTCCATCTTCATTGGCTCCAACACCTGCCACTGCTAAAGCTCCAGCTGCTGCTGCCCCTGGTACCACCCCTGCTTCAGCTCCAGCTGCTGATGCACCATCATCAGGTGCACACAGATTTGTGGCTGTTGGATCTGCTTTTGTCGTTACCTTTGTTGCTTCAGTTTTCTTATTCTGAGCGCAAAATTATTGAGCAATGGATAGCCGTCAGAATTCTATCTACGGTGCGGTTGAACGGGCGTGATTTGAGCTCATCATTCTTTTTTAAAATTCTTGTGTATTTCCATTTTTGTTATTCTTTTGAATTTATTATTCTTTGTTTGGGACCATCACTATGACGGTGATAGGACGGTGGGGATGGATGATTCGGTGTACATTGGGATACTTTGAAATTTGAATAGAAAATGATTCCTTGGTGAGATGATGGTTGTTATAAAATTTTATTATGGTTAAGTCGCTAATTATCACTTAAAAACTTCCTAGATATCAAATTAACAAATGCATTTTTTCCTTGAGATCAAAACATTTTTTGCATAAACATTTTTTTGCTTTCCACAACTAAGAGTCTGAGAACAACAATTTTTCCTTTAAATGATCCCCAAATAATCTACCTGTTGCAGTGTTTTTTCTAGAGATGGGTTAAATTTGAACTATGATCATTGGTATCATTAATTTTATAGTTGTATTGAGGTGACATCTATATATACATGTATTTTCAATAGAGTTAGATATGTATTATTGTTTTTAAGAATAAATTTTGAATGAAAAGGATAAAAATATAAAAAAGAATTACCGATTCATTAGTGTTGTAAGTAATTGGATACGACTCATTAATGTAACGTGGCTAGCTAGTCATAGAAATAGCAAGAAAACGGAATCCAGTACAATTCTCCAATTAAATAACATCCGACTCAAACAATGTCACATGAGTCAGACTCACAAGTTACTGCAACACAAACATTGCATCTTATTCTAAATTAGTAACGAGGGGATCTACCCACACTTTCTATCTCACAATATCTCACATTTTGAACACTATTTTTTTTTCCTTCATAAAAACTAAATGGTAACAAGTTTAAAACTAATGGTTTGCCAAGATATTTTGGAAATATGCTACTGTTACGATGCTCTATATACATACCAAAAATCAATGTTTTCAAACATAACAAGTATCACCATTTTCAATGTTAAGTTCAACGAACTGAAGATATTCAAAAGATATGCAGTAAAGCACTTAAATTTGAAACTTCTCTCTCCGAGCTCTCAAATAGTATTTCCTTTTCAAAATCAAAATTTTTCTTTCATCTCTTTATGGAGTAACCTTCTCAAAACTGGATTCCCTAATTTAAGTAAGAAGGGGTTAATGGATACACAGATTGATCATCAACAATAAGGGAGGATAGGAATGGAACCAGAACACAGAGACGACAAACTATATTAAAGTAAAAAGAAGGTAAAGCCAAGTACAAGAGTAACATGAGTCTCCCAGACAACTGAAAACACAGAGACGACAAACTAGCTAATACAAAGGAAGCGTACATCATACAAAACAAAGCTACCTTCCAAAAGATCGAAAGTGCTACACTTCCACCAACCGTTTCCACCGTTGTCTTCCCCCATTAGGTGGCTTCATCCACATCCTAGATTCTGCCCATTTTGATCACCATGAAAAAGCAGGGAGTCCCATTATTATTGAAGTAGGGGTTTCAATTATTTTAATTTTGTTATATTTTGCTAGTAGTATTTTGAAACTTGATTGTGTTGTTGCGGTTGAAGCATCAACAATAAGGATGATGTTGAGCATCATTAATATCTTCCGCTTGATTTGATTTTCTGTGGAAAGGATGTTGTTGAGCATCAGTTCGTTTTTATTTAAATTTCATTTGATCTTTAACATTATAACAAAAACCTCTATAAACTTGTGTTGCTCGTCTCCTCTCTAAAATTTAAATTGGTCGACTTTATTTTCCTAGGCCTTGTGATCCATTCTGTTCTTTATGCAATGGGTGGAAGGGCGTCGAACTTTTCTTTAAGATTGAGAAAGAACACCTGATATCTGTGTATTTAAATTATTTTTCTTCCTAATAGTGATACGATGGTATCCTGGTGTAGTGGGAAGTTTGTGGGCGATTTATGTAGCTACTATTTAGGTGTGATGTGGAACAAGTGTTTGTTAAATGACTAGCCCGTCTATTAGGTAAACTTATTTCTTCACAAAGGAATGGTTGTTAATGCACTCGGAAAGGAAGCGGTCAATTTTAGACTTGGTTTTTTAATAGGAATGTCAGATTTGGTGACAATGAAAATGAAAAATCTGTTTTGGGGTTAAACGTATTCAATGACAATTTGTGTTGTTGTTGGTAAAAGTATTTAGGAAAAGGTTAGGAGAGCTATGTTCTTGGAAGTTGTTAATAAAGACAACTTTCCTGTCCGGCGAATGTCCGGTAAAAATGTAAGATATTTCTAGGGGTTAGTTGGTAACCTTATTTCTTTATCCTTGCTTGGTTATGGAGTTTAGTTGGTAATGCTTCAGTAAGGAAGGCTTACTAATCATCGTCGGTGTTTTCTGTTTTGTATCTTAGCAGAAATATGTTCACAAAAGTGATTGTTTCTCCTTTTAGGATCACTTATGAGGGTCGGGTAATTTGGGCTTACTATTATCTGGCTGTAATCTGGGTTTGAAAATCGTCACAGAGCTAGTTTTCAAAGTTAAAATTAGGATCAATGGACCATGTTTATCGGTCATTCACAACTCAGTCGGTCAATGGATCAGGTCGTGAATCGTAAGATTGATCGGGTTGTGAATCGTAAAATTGTTATAGAATTAATTCGCAAGTTTTTAAAGGCGAGGCTAAAATGGTCCTTAGCCTATGAGATATTTTCCACTTGTGGTTTGATAACCACTCAATTTTCCTCCAAAAAAAAAAAGAGAAAACCACTAGTTTATTTTTATTTCGGATTTTTATTTTTATTTTCATTTATTTTTGGGAACATGTGGTGGATATTTTATAATGTCCTCTGATTTTGGTTAAGTCACTGTTTGGTTTGGTTAAGTTTAAGCCTCATTTTCATCTTCTCCTTTTAGTGCCGGCCTATTCAGTTCGTCCTCCTAGATGAGTAATTTCAACCCTAGTATGTTGGTATTCCTAATTCTTTCTTTCCTTCTTCTTTTGATTGGTGGAGATTCACCTAACAGTTTGGTTATTTATTGTGTTTTTTTTTAGATTAATTTAAGTATTTAAAATAATTCTGTTTCATCCTTGCATCCTAGCAAGAAATGAGATTTCTTTGGGTGATCGTTTCGATTGACTCACTTCATAGGAGAATCTCTTTAAGGTCTTTTGTGATGTAACGACTTTAGAACAATATGACGGGTTAATTTTCGGAAACTTTTCGCTCCTTCTTCTTCTATCCAACAAGACTGGTTCTAATTTCTCTCCTCTAATCCAAATTGATCAATCTGTTTTATATCCGCTACTCCTTTTAAAAAATAACTAAGGAAATCCAGGTACACAATCTTTGACATCCTTCCTTCATTTACCTGCTAATTCTTATAATTGTTTACAATTTTTGTCATTTATTTCATTCCTTTGCTCTTAATCCTCAACCTGATATTGAATGTGCTAACAATAATTACACTGCTAATATGTACTATCTGGTATTTGAAATTACTATTTTGGTTAATAAAGATCATGAAGATCCTAGCTTGGAACGCCCAAGGCTATGGTTCTAAGAAAACTAATCAGCATTTTAAATTTTTGGTTAACTCTGAAAAACCTGATATTGTATTTCTGTCTGAAAAAAATAAAAGGTCTGATGTCAGGAAGTTTTTATCAGACTTTCCTAATGTCTTCTTTGTGGATCCAGTGGGTATAGCACGAGGTCTTTCTATGGCATGGGTTGATGGTTTTAACTTTGAGGTAGTGCATTCTAATATTAATATGATAAATGTGCTAGTTAAAACAAATTTCGCTGAGAAAGAATGGTTGTTAACTGGTTTCTATGGGTGCCCCCATAAACCGGCTAAACTTGATTCTTGGAAGTTCTTAGAGGAAATCTTCACTAGAGTAAACTATAATAAAATAGCCTGGATTGTTATATGGGATTTTAACCAAATTCTTAGCCAAGAGGAAAAACAGGGAGGGGTTGCTTTCATTGAGAGTGAAGCAGAACCCTTTAAAATAATTTTACATAGATCGACCTTAGAAGATATAGGTTTTGAGGGAGGAAAATAAACTTGGAATAATCATAGGGAAGGGATAGAAATTATTCAGGAAAGACTAGACAAGGCTGTAGCAAATTCTGATTGGCAGAACCAATTTATAAATGCTTCTCTTAAAGTCCTTGTCCTTGTAGGATCTGACCATTGCCCTTTGTTACTAAATTTGGATGTGGCTAAAGATAGCCAATTGTCATTTTCCTTTAAATTATTCGACACTTGGTTGAAGGACCATTCATGCCTAGATTTAATTCATTCTTGTTGGGTATCTGATAACTTAAACCCAGCTGAAGCTTTGATTACAAATCTTGAAAACCTAGGAAATCAGTTAACATTGTGGAGGAAAAACGTTTTTGGACTACCTAAAAAGAAAATCAAAAAGTTGTTGTGTGAATTAGAAAAACTAAATAAACTTAAACCTAATGCATATATTCAGGATAAGATTAATTCGAAATTGCAAAATCTGGAAAAATTATATGATACTAAAGAAGAAATTGCAAAACAGTTATCTAGAGACAATATTGTGAATTTAGGAGAAAGGAATACAAGGTATTTTCATTTGAAAACATTAAAAAGAAGGAAAAGGAATAAGATAGACTGTATTTTGAATTCAGCTGGTGAGGAAGTTTTTGACAAAACTAAAATTGATGAAACTTTAAAAAGTTACTTTGAAAACCTCTTTCTTGCTTCTCCTATTTCTGACAACGAAAAGATATTTTCTTGTCTTTCTGTTGGTGTTAATGATTTTGATAACACAGCTAAGGGTGCACATGAACCGAGCCGAACCGAACCGGAACCGGTGGAACCGTACTTGTTTTGGACCGAATCGAGGTACAAGGTACATGTACCGGTCCAAAAAATAGGAACCGAGGTCTGGGGTTACAGGTACACGGTCCAACACAAGTACTATGCCGTACCGGATCGAAAGTCCTGAATAATAAAAAACGTTAGATTTAGGGGATAAGGGATCAATATTAGCCGTTCGATTAAAAGGGGGTATATAAACTAACATAATAGGGTTAGGGTTTTAGTTCCCTTTCTTTCTTTCTTTTCTCGTCTCCTTTCTCTGAGAAGGAGAAGAACTTATTCTCTATTAACCCAATCTCTACCAAAGTTAAGTAAAAAAAAAAACCTCAAATCTTCGTTTCTTCATCAAACTGTGTTCATATCTCTTTGTACTACAGTTTTTGCCTGTTTTCTAATTCTTGTGTGAAGAAAATAAGAAGAACAATTTCAGAATCTTAATCACGGGGTAATCTTTACTGAAAATTCCTTAGTTCTTTCTTTCTTAATCACCTGATTTTTTTCATCTTTTTTGTTCAATTTGTTTTTAATTTTTGTATGCCTGTGATTGGGATTGACGGATTTTTTTTTAATTTGTTTTTTTCTTCTTCAGAATACTGGGTGTAGAGTTTCAGATGAGAAGCCTGAAGAACTGATCCAGTTGAGGGGTATGTGTTCTTCGTTGTTTATTGCTTAGATTTGATTTTGGGAAACTTGATTGTTTCTGTTAGGTTCGATAGAATGATTTAATGATGGGTGTGGTGTGGATGCAATCAAAATCTTTTGTTTCTTTTATCATTTGGGTTTGCAATGTTTAAGCATCAAAATCTTCTAAGGGTTTGCAATGTTTAAGCATCTGTAATTTTTTGAATGCACTAATAGTGTTTGATAAAATTGCTCATCAAAATGATTTTTCTTAGATATGTAAAGCTGTTTCAGACTTCTATCCATTGTGGGAGCTTGGTGCAATTTCATGACCTTGTTCTACATAGGTAGGAGAGAGTAGTTGCATTACTTTGCAAGTTTCTTGGTCACATGTATTATGTCTTATTCGTGTGAGTTAGGTCTAACTACTTGTGTTGATAGATAAGCTAATTTAGTTTGGAACTAATAGATATAGTCTAATAGTTACTAACTACTATTATTTGTTTTTGCAGCGTTACTTGGTCCTATCAACATTGATGACACCACAAGTGTTGCTGACATGGATTAGAAGATCAAGATTCAAGACTACTGCAACACTAGCTTCACTACAAGTTTTTTTTTTTTTCATATTTTCTCATTTTCAAGACTTAGTGTGTGTGTTTGTGGCTACTGCCTACTGCTACTTGTTCTTTTTTTGGATTTTACAGACTTTAGTGTGCGTGTTTGTCAGTTTGTGTGCTACAGTACTGCCTACTGCTACTTCTTTTTTCAGATTTTTAAGACATTGTTTGTTTGGTTTGCTAGTAATATTGCTACTAATATTAGTTGTTGAAGACATTATTGGTTTGTTAGTATTACTTAATATATTGAAAAAAGGTAAAAAACAGGTACTTAGATTGTCAGAGAATAAGACATATATTTATGTCTGGAAAAGTACCGACTGGTACTGGCCGTGTACCGAATGGTACCGAAACCGAGGTACAAGCTACATGTACCGATCCAAAATTTTGGAATTGAGGCTAGGGATGTACAGGTACTTGGTCTCGTCAAGAACCGAGCCGAACCGTACCGTATGCACCCTTAAACACAGATCTCATGGAAATGCCATCTAAGGAAGAGATTTGGAAAGTTGTTAAAGGTATGAAACCAAACAAATCTCCGGGTTCTGATGGATTTCCAGTTTGTTTCTTCAAACATAACTGGTCTCTCGTTAGTTCTCAGTTGGTGGGAATGATACAAAAATTTTGGTCTTCAAAAACTCTAAACCCCGATCTTAACAAAACCTTTCTTTTTTTGATTCCAAAAATAAAGGACCCGAAAAGCCCTGCTGATTTCAGACCCATAGGGCTATGTAACATACCTTACAAGGTAATTTCAAAATTATTAGCTAATAGGATGAAAATCTTGCTAGATAAATTGATATCTCCCTTTCAATCAGTTTTTTTGTCAGATAGGAAAATTTCAAATAATATCATTGTTGCTCATGAACTTATTTACACTTTTAAAGCATAAGAAATCAAAAATTAGTTGTCTAGTTGTTAAAATTGATATGTCGAAAGCTTTTGATAGGGTAAGTTGGGACTTCTTGATCAAAGCAATGCGGACTTTAGGTTTTTGTACTGAATGGTGTGAATTGATTATGCAATGTATCTCAACTTATTCTATTGCAGTGTTGCACAATGGTAATCCAGGTGAGTTCTTTAAACCTTCTAGAGGCCTAAGACAAGGAGATCCTTTATCTCCTTATTTATTTTTAATTTGCATGGAGGTCTTCTCCAGATTCCTTTTATCTAAAGAGACTTCTAAACATATTCAAGGTATACAAATTAGAAAAAATAGTACTTCGGTCTCCCATCTTTTCTTTGCAGATGATTGCCTAATTTTTACTACGGCAAATCTACAAGAATTTATTAAATGCTATCCAGGATTTTAGTTCTGCCTCTGGGCAGTTGATAAATTTTAATAAGTCTGGTCTATTTTTTTTTAAGAAAACTCATCCTAAACTTCATAGGATGATGTCTAAGCTTTTGAAAATTAAAAAAATAGATATAAGAGACTTTTATCTTGGGGCTCCTCTTTTTATTGATAAACTAGATCTTAACCCGTGCCGTAACGGCATGGGATGTTTTGTCTCTAATACGATATTGTTCACATTCCTCTTGCTTCATTTTATTCGTGAGTAATTATTTTGATATTCAAATAGGTTTTGGGAAACAAAATGGGTTATCTGATCTTTTTATTTTTTACTTAAGCATGTTATTTCAATTTATTATCTGGACGGAGTAATGATGTTGTGCCAACATGAAAATAAAATAAATAATACAGTAAATAAAAAATTTCCCCATTTATTGTTCCATCATACCATAATTTCAAACTTCAAAAAGAATATTTCATCTAATAGTACATATACCTAAACTGCCAATACAACTCCATGATGTTTATGAATACATTTGTTCCAAAATTATTGATAACTAAGGCTCTAAGGAGTGAAGCAAAAACCCATAATAATTTCCCTACTATAGATAAACACTATTTATTTATTTTTTGCAAATGTGAGAGTTATAAAAATGAAGAACCCTTGGCTATTGGAAGGATGAGATATACACATGTGAGTTGAAAAAATAAACTTATAATAGTAAATCAAAACATGTGTAAGATTCTTTCTAAATCATATTGATAACATAAAATTGAAGAAATTCGTGGATAAAAAGATTTCACACCAACTATGCTAAGTAGTGCATGAATGACGTTCTCACATCTAGTGTTACTCAAGTAATTTGGAGTTTTAAAGAGCATAGTCATATTGATATTTGTATCTACATAAATTCTACTAACCTTCCAAAGAAAAATTATTAGTTTCAAGGTAGAGCCGACACAAACTTCTGTCGCCTTCAATGTATACAACACACATTGGGTTTAATCGGCCTTGAGATTAAACAAATACCCCAACATTAGTCAAATAATGTCTACAAATACGGGATCGAAACAAAGTGCTAACGGGAAAAATGAGAGACTAACATCAGTTCTACAAAGAAAATACCCTATATGTATCAAAGTTTGTTAACCAAACATGTATTCAATTTAAAAAGTCATCAACTTAACACAAAAATATAAAATAAACCAAGTTAAATCAATACTTGCATAAACAAAACTTATAAGAGAATTTTGTAATTATTAAATACCTTTAAAATCACTATTAGAGATTTAATTGCATGCCTCGTTAAAAACTACGGTAGGACGAAATCATCAGATTAATCTATAGAAATTTCACTGGATATGTAGCAATTCAGAGAAGTTTACACTGGTGGTGATGCGTTCCATCTAAGTGTTGTTCGATTGATTATTTTGTTTAGAAGGTTTCGGTTTTCATTGGAGAAACCGAGAGGGAGCGTTTCATTATATTCATTATCATTCAGAAATCCAAGACCAACTACTTCCCTCTCGCTTTACGGGATCTCAATACAACCTTAGATTTATCTATTGGACGGAGAAACCTTGATACTAAATATGTAGTTTTTAGAGTTACTTATTATATAACGTGACATCCAAATATTTTTTCTTCTTCTTAATTTTCATGTATTTTAACCGAGTTTATATTAGCATTAAGACGATCAACCACATTTTTAATTTATAGTGTTATCCTTTTGTAGCAGCACATAATTAACATAGTCAATTACTACTCATCAAAACCGGCCAGTACCACAAACTACCAGATATCACTTCTTTCTCCACCACCACCATTTTCCATCCCTCGTAGAATATTGGGCACACTTATAACTTTTAATCCCACACGTCATATATAAAGTTTAGATTTAACAAACTTAGGTCGTCAATTAATTTATTCAACTATATGTTTTTTGTTAATACTGAAAATCATGCGTATGAACGGTTACCAAAGATAGCAGTGGTACCAAAAACAACTATTTTGTCTTATATGATTTGGTATCATCCCAAAAGTGTTTGTTATCCGCCTTTTTTGATCGTGTCAAAAACAACCAATTATACTTTTCACAATACAATGTTACTTGTCATGTAATTTTTTTTATTATTTTTGATTCAAAAAGAAAAAACCAATACCACCGCCATTAAAACCATCCAGCACCACTATTTCTTCCACCAAAACTAATGTTATCGCCTCCACCACTTAGTAACACCTTCCATCGCTTCCACCACTTAATTCTTCCTCTACTACCACCACCACCACTAATATCTATTGAAATAATTTTTGTCAAAATTATTATTTATTGATGGAGATATGTATTAATATTAATTTAGGGATATTTATGATGTAAAATTAATAAATCATTTATCGTGAGAAATTAATGAGACATCAATTAATAAAACACTTATACTAATTAATATTTAAGTTGAACAAACCATATCCATAGATTTATCTTCTCTCTAGACAAATCACTTATACTAATTAATAAAACACTTATACTAATTAATATTTAAGTTAAACAAACAACCACTGTTGATTTATCTTTTCTATCAATTCCAACCAAGGTGAAACAATGGTTAGAGGCCACTCTTATGACACAATAGGTCATGAGTTCGAACCTCCCCGTTATAATTTTTGAAATTCCATATCTTGACATGAGTATTCATTTTTAATTCATAATATTGGAATGAACACCACGTGTGCGACTTGTAGGGTGTGGCACGGAGAACCACAACCTTTGATTTATATTTGCCAAGGATAAATCCTGACCACCACTCAGATAGTCAAAGTTAGCTAAACTGTGCTTTATACTCTTGATCCAAACTTAAAACCTTTGATACCATTGTTCAGAAGATGGAGGAAAGGGTGAAAGGTTGGATAAGTAAGATTCTTAACCAACCAAGTAAAATGGTGCTAAACAAATATGTTCTTTCTAGCTTACCAGTCTACCAAATGGGTTGCTTTAAACTTCCCAAAAAGTTTATACACAGAATTAATGCTATTCAAAGAGACTTTTGGTGGGGCAAAGACTCTAACTCAAAAGGTAGGTATATAAAATCTTGGAAATTCCGTTGTAAACCTATCAGTATGGGTGGCTTAGGATTTAAAGAAGCAGGTAAGATGAATAAAAAAATGACAGCTAAGATTGCTTGGAGGATGGTAAGTGAACCAGATGCTTGGTGGGTAAAAATTCTAAAAGGAAAATACTTTAAAAACTCTTCAATTTTTAAACTTAAAAAGAACTATAATTCTTCTTGGATATGGAAATGTGTTTTGCAGGGAGTAATTTTGATTCATAAATTCACATGCTGGGAAGTGGGAGATGGTCAGTCCATAAACATTTGGACTGACCAATGGATACTAGATCTAGAAACAACTCTAGGTAAAATCTGTTCCAATAGGAACAACATGTTAACACTTGTGTCTAACTTGATTGACCCAGACACTAAAAAGTGGAACCAAAACACAATCATTGATAACTTCCCCCACATTATTGCTCAGAAAATTATGAATATTAATTTGTTTTTAGATTCCAATAGCGAGTTAGAAAATGACAAACCTAGATGGATAACGACCAGGAATGGTAAGTTTATTGTTAAATCTTTGTATGATAGGTTAAGTGGATTAAGTACAAGAATTCATGAGAATCTAATGTTCTAGAATCAATTCTGGAAGACAAGCTTACCACAAAGAATTAAACTTTTCCTTTGGAAATGCATAAATAATTCTTTGCATGTTAGATAAGTTCTGAGATGCAATGATGCAAGTTTTATTTTCTGCGGTCATTCAACTGAATCTGTAAATCATTTATTGTTTGATTGCTGCTTTGCTAAATCTATATGGACTTTAGCGCCGTTTTCAGGGGGTTTTATGATTTCTTCTTCTGATATTTCTTTTCAGAAACATTACGAATTATGGAATACAGGGAATGATAGGGGTACTGACAACCTGACCGAAATCGCAGCAGCTAAATGTTGGTTTATATGGAAGGAGAGATGCTCCAGAATATTTCAGGATAAATCAATCACTTCTTTGCAAACTTCTATCTCTATTCAAAGATTTCTAATTTTTTTGGGAAACTCGACTATCAACAAGAATATTGTTGATAAATTATCCCCTTGTCCTGAAATCAGAACTCCATGGATTAAACCGAATATCAACTGCTTAAAAATTAACTTTGATGCCTCTTGGATTTCTTCTATTACCAACTCTGGTTTTAGTCTAATCGTACGAGATGATGCAGGAGATAGGGAAGGAGCTAAAAACTGGAGTGTTCAAACCTTCTTGTCCGGAAAATGCAGAAGCTCTTGCGTTGTTGCAGGCATCTAAATGGCAAAGCAATTGAACATTTCAAATTTCTGGATAGAGGGTGATTGTAAAAGAATAATTGATTTTACTAGAGGCATAGAATCTCTAATGTCTTGGCAGAATCAAGGAATCGTGAAGGAAGCTATGAAGATCTTGAAGGAATGCAACAACTATCTGGGGTTCAGTTTCACAAATAGACCAGGAAATCAAGTTGCTGACAAGTTGGCTCTTGAAGCAAGAAAATCTTCTCTTTTCAAAGAATGGTTGCAGACAATGCCAAACTTTCTAGGCAATATTTTAATTATAGATAATTGTAATAGAAGGCTAGTACAAAATGTAATTTCCCTTCCAACTTCTCTAGTTAATTATGAAATTGACGGTAGCTCTATTTCCGGGCATGATATGCTAGGAAGCTGACTATCTCTTACAGTCTTTTCTAGTCCCTGTATTTATGAGTTTCTTCAGTAATACATTCTTGATTCACGAAAAAAAAATATGTTAAGTTCAACAGTTGAAAATTCGTTGAATATCAACCACTGATTTTGAAAGTAATAGCTGGTAACATTATACATTTCAGAATGTTTTCTTATTTGGCACCAAAATAGAATTTTATGCTACGAACATATCCCAAAATATTAACTTCAAATCCATTGCCATTTCATTTTATATGGAAAAAATGGTGTCAGAGATAGAACGTGCAAGTGGGTCCTCCATAATCAGTAATATCCCAAATCAGATGTGAGCCATGGGGTTTTGTACCGAATAAACACCCGTTTAATCTCAATATATATGTTCGAGGAACACTTTTTAGTATCTATTTTCATTGTTTTATAGTTTTTTCAGAAATCCCTTTATTATACGGCATTTTACAATGTATTCAAGCCAATTCAAAACTACCACTATTGCGGCCCCGCTTCATGTCAAGTGTGACTATGGCGCGCACTTAGAGAAGACATAAGCGGAACGGGAGGTGAAAACCAAGCCATTAATGTAGATAACATCACTTAAGTTATCTTAAATTTGGAAATTAGTTATTTTATATCAAATAACATCACTTGATTTCTATGATCTCCACAAATATTTCTTGGATTCATCTTTTTGTATGATTCCTTCAGCATTCATTGTTTGTTGATCCTTTTTCTCCCACTCAGTTTCCATTGCCTTAATTATTGCTCTACAATCCCCAAGGGCCCCAACATCTAAGCTGATGAATGGGAGAAATTCCCAATATGTTGTGAATAAAAATGTATGGTCTTTGACAGTGAAAGTTGTTGGAAAATGGGTATGGATGAAATTTAGATAACAGAAAAGAATGTTGTATCATTAAGCTTCTAAGTCTTTGATTTTTTTCAGCAAATATTTCAACCATTCCCAAGTAGTTAGCGAGTACAATTGGTCAATAAATAATGCTTTCAAGATACAATCAAGCCCTAACAACGTTATTGGATTTAAGAGTTGTACTCCCTTGCCCCAACCAAAAAAACACAATATAAGATTCAGATAATGCTTAGAGAGAAAAGAAAATAGAGTTTTGATGTGTAGTGATGGAATGAATCCTTCGCAATTTATAGATGATTCCATGCATTCTGGAGATGTTTTTCATCTCCAACAGACACTTTCAAAGGTCATCATCCATTAATGAGAAGCGACGCGACTGTAGAAAATTTGGAAACGATGTTGTCTCACACTCTGCTAAGCGGCCCTCCCCCCTAGAAAATTTTGGAAACCGAACTAGATAGGTTTCGAACACAACCGGTGGGGCACCCCTTTCGTCGCGGCAAACAAAATTGAAAATATCCGACAAAAGTTACACCTCACTTACAAGTGACACGACATTCAAAACTAACTTAAAAGTTTAAAAATTAGTAAAAATCAAAACTTCCATGGCAGCTTTTTTCCTTTTCGGAAAAAAAGAAGAAGCAGAGCCTCAAATTTTCATTAACAGCCGATTTAAGATCGGATTCATTACAGAGTTAATAGGATCCATGTTAATGGATACGTAGCACCCAAATGATAAATGGAATAGTGGTCCATCTTCAAGTCACACCTTCTGATCCTTCTTATTTACTTTACGTTTTGTTTACTTTATATTTTGTTTTATGAATTAGTTAAAAGTAAGGATGGTACCAAAATTCATATAAGACAATATAGATTACGGTATTTCTCGGTACCCACCTGTTGGCAATTGGCAATGTTTAAAACTTCCGAGGATGGAGAACTCTTTTTTTTTTGAACCCTCATTTGGGGCAGACCTCAAAATTTTGGGGCATTCATATAAGACAAAAACAGGGGTGCTAATAGTATTTCATGGGTGGCCCTTATCATCCTTTTTCCAAAAATGCTAAAATGCCCCTTATGAGATTAGTGTTAAATTAGTGATAATTAAAATTAATTAATTGTTAATGATTAAAATTAGTTTAGTGTTAATTGATGATAATAATTTTTTGTTTAAAGATAGTTAGTTAGTGAATTATTTTAGAAAAATAAGAAGGAGAGAAGGAATTTTTTTTTTTATTTCTTTGTTTGTGATCTTTGTGATTATTGAGAGATGTGTGATACAAATTCGAGTGAGGAAGGTGAATCTTCATCACGTAAAGCTAAGAAAATACATATCAATTACGATGGAGATCCGGAAATGGCTGATTTGTTGGATTATGAAAATGATTTTACCCAAACTCAACTTTTTTCTCAAGCCCAAGATGATTCCTTTATGGAGCCAAATCCCGAAGATGAGTACATAGATGAGGAACAGAATGCTAATAGTACACAGGTATGGTTGTATAAGTTGTTTAATGTCCGTTTTGTAGCTTGATTTCACCAAAAGTTATGATTTTTGCAACTAGTTCGGCGCAACAGAGTAAGGTTCAGCAGATAATATGTATGCCGAACCATAATAAACAAGAACAGTTCGGCTTATTCGTTTGACAAATATGTACGCCGAACTTTCACTTAAGTATTTTCGCGCCAAATAAGTTTCATGGTTCGGCTCACATGCGAAGTGAAATTTTAAGCCGAACCAGATTTAAAAAAAATATACGAGTTACAGTGTAATGTTCGGCTTATAATATTAGTCCCAAATTGGCCGAATCCATGTTTGACATGTAGTTCAGCTTGGTTCGGCTTTCATAAATTAGTGCATGTGAGCCAAACCTGACCCAAAACCTGTGCGATATTGTTGTAGATTGTTGCTGAAATGGAAACTATGGAGGATCAACCACCGCATGTTGATGTCATTCATGAAGATACTAGAGATCACTTCCAAACTGACTTGGTAGGTAACTAACGTAGTTTATGTTTTTATTAATTTTCAAGTATGTTGTATGCAAAATCATTAATAAAACTAAAGTTTTGTACTTGTGGATATGTAAACTCATTCAAATCAATGTTATATTATCGTCATCTTCAAGAGAATGAAAAGGCCAAAACAACTCAAAAAGAATGAGGCCATTCCGACATCGGACAAAGAAGCTATGGCCAAAATAAAATCTAAAAACTTGAGAGTACAGAGATAAGTTCGGCTGATAACTCATCATCACGAGTTAGCCGAAACTGGAGCATACAAAACAAGATTTTCGAAGTGTTTACAGAGATAAGTTCGGCTTAAAAGTAATCTAATCGAGTCAGCCGAACCTGACAACCACCTAGGATAAATTTCATTTGTCGAGTTCGTAGGGAAAGGTTGGCAAGGTATTAGCCGAACACAAAGGTTATTAATCGATTTTCAAAACATAAGCCGAACTGTTCTTCTTCTGTAAAAAAAAATGAAGTTCGGCTGCTAAATTTCAGCCGAACACTACTCTGGAACTTCCAAAACCCAGAGGAATCATCGATTACATGTCACAAATCAACGAAATACGAAAAACCAAGCAATGGGTTTGTGAGAAATACCTTTCTATGTGCAATTTTAAAGAATCGGGCTCTATTTCTCGCTCTCCAACACCAATCAATCCACTATCCTCTTCATCACCATCTTTTCCAAAAACCCTAGATTGAGATGCTACAGAAGCAATACCAGGATTCGGCACCATATTTCTAGGGCATCGCTTAACACGAGGTGCCATTAATGTGTTTAATCGAACAAAGAAATTTTCAGAATTTTGTTTGTGTTTTTGGAGAAGAAGATGAGAAGAAGAGTGAGAGAGTAGGGTTAATTAGTAATGGTTAGTGAGTTAATTAGTGGGTGGTTGGTTAATTAGTGGGATGGGTTAATTAGTGGGATTGTTTTAGGATTAGAATTTAATTAAGTAGAAGAGTAGTACTGTAATTTATACTAGGAAGGGGTAGTATAGTAACTTAACAATCATTTGGGCATCCCTTATAATTTTGGGTTGGGTGCCTTCTAAGTGTGTATGCCCCAAAATTTTGAGGTCTTCCCCAAATGAGGGTCCTTTTTTTTTCCAGGTAAGTTGAATATTAGAACAACCTTTAGATATTTTCAAAGAGATGCCGCCGTGAACAAAACTAATTGAGAGATTTCCTGTTTAGTCCACTAAACCCGATCCGGTTTAGTGGCTAGTCCAGCCAAAACTTCTTCTTAATCTCTAGTCCAATAAAGTTTAAATTCAAGTAGATTTACCTATATACCCTGAACATTATAACCATGTGCCGTTCGTCCGTTTTTTACAGACGAAAATCAAAATTCAACGCCAGATAAACAGATCCAGTGAAACAATCAACAAAAAATGATCGAAATCATCAACCAAAAGTGAGAAAAACATAGATCCAGTGAAATCATTCATGAATGTGACGAAAATCATTGAGAAAAACTCAAAAAAGATTAAAATTAAAAGAGGAATAAGAGAAGAAATTAGCATAAGAAGAAAATAGTATTCCCGCCTCAGCAACAAAATAAGAAGAAGAAAACAAGTTGTAGAAGAACAAGAAGAAGTTGATCTTTATTAGTCACAAATAACAGTACATAACGATCCAACAATACATATTGATATGTACCGAAGGATAATATGTACTTAAAAAAATGTGTATGATCCTACAATACATGTTGATATGTACTGAAGGAAAATATGTATTGAAGAAAAAAATATTTGATCCCACAGTACATATTTATCCAACACTACATATTGGTATGTATTGAAGAAATATGTACCGAAGAAAAAAGGGTATGATCCCAGTACATATTGATATGTATTGAAGAAATATGTACCGAAGAAAAAAGTGTATGATACCAGTACATATTGATCCAACAGTACATATTGATATGTAGTGAAGGGAAATATGTACTAAAAGAAAAAGTGTATGATTCAACTGTACATATTCATCCAACAGTACATATTGATATGTACTCAAAGAAAATATGTATTGTATGACTATACAAAATCTACAAAAAAAAAAAAGTCACGATTTTAAGAAAAAATAAAAGGGAAGAATTGAGCTTCAGATCCAAATGAAAAAGATGATTAAAGAATATAAAACAAAATCCAAAGTTAATGAATTTATATTAAGGTTTCGTCTTCTAATGTTGAGAATCAGATCCAAATGAAAAAAAAAAGATTAAAGAATATAAATCAAAACCCAAAATTTATTTCTCTTTCTTCTTCTTCTTCTTCTTCTTCTTCTTGATCTTCTTCTTCGCTTGCTTATCTTCTTCACCGTCACTTAATTGTCATAGAACATTCCTGGATTCGATGGAGATGCAGCTGATTACATAGGAATAAAACGATCTTCAAAAACAAAAACCCTAAAAACACCAGCAGAGAAGAAAAATGAATCCTAAATTTTGGAAGATATAGTTGATTGAAGTAGTTTCTCTGGTTTTTATTCATCAATCTCCATCGCTATCTCTCCATGTTAGAAAAGAAACTGAAAGCATTAAAATAGATATGTTTAGAAGGTGTTTGGGTACTTTTGGAATTTTTTAAAAGTACATAATAGCACTTGCACATGCGCTGGACGAGCGAGTAAAAATTCTAGTCCAAAAACATGTTTTTGGACTAGCGAAGCAAAAGAAATTACAGGTGGACTACACAGTAACCGGTTATGGATATATAGGACTACACAGTAATTCCTACAAACTAATTTGCCAGCCCCAGGCCCCGCTGCAGTTGACAGAATTGAAATATGCAAGACGCGTCACAAAGATGAAAAATGCAAGATGATTTCGACCCTTCCACGTCCGCCGCTTGATAAAAGTTCGTATTTCTTTCAAGTGGAGGGCAACAACATCCCTGACCTAAGTCCTAACACGCTGAAATGTCCCATCCCGCAAAAACTTTCTAATATCTTAATCTTGTTGGACCTAAGGCTGGCCAAAGGGTATTTTGGGAGTCTAAAGTCTAAAGACTCTAAACCGACCACGGAGTGGTCAACAATGAATGAATGCATACGCAACAAACCAAATATTATAACGCGGAAAAGCAAAATGATAAGGCTGATACAGCTAATTCAACTCATATTTCTTAATCACAATGCGCTGTATATTCAAAAAATACAGAAAGAAGACTATCAGTCTTCAATCATACATCCCTTGTTTTACAAATCTTTGCGTATAAATATCACCATTTCTCTTCTTTCAAACTCATCACTCTCAAAACAAACATCAAACAACAAAAATTCTCTTTTCTTTCTAGCTAAAATCTTCTTTGCGTTTACGCTTTTCTAATTCTCAATCTCTAAGAAGAAAAATGAAGATGTCTGCAGTATTCGCAATTTTCATGATCATGGGTTTATTATCAACCTCATCAAGAGCTCAAGCTCCAGCAGCAACACCAACAGTTGCACCAGTTCCTATTGCCTCACCACCAACCGTAGGTGCACCAGTACCAGCAGTTTCATCACCAACACCATCAGTTGCACCCTCAGTAGCACCAGTTACATCACCTAGCGTTTCACCACCATCAGCCCCTACTCCATCTTCATTGGCTCCAACACCTGCCACTGCTAAAGCTCCAGCTGCTGCTGCCCCTGGTACCACCCCTGCTTCAGCTCCAGCTGCTGATGCACCATCATCAGGTGCACACAGATTTGTGGCTGTTGGATCTGCTTTTGTCGTTACCTTTGTTGCTTCAGTTTTCTTATTCTGAGCGCAAAATTATTGAGCAATGGATAGCCGTCAGAATTCTATCTACGGTGCGGTTGAACGGGCGTGATTTGAGCTCATCATTCTTTTTTAAAATTCTTGTGTATTTCCATTTTTGTTATTCTTTTGAATTTATTATTCTTTGTTTGGGACCATCACTATGACGGTGATAGGACGGTGGGGATGGATGATTCGGTGTACATTGGGATACTTTGAAATTTGAATAGAAAATGATTCCTTGTTGAGATGATGGTTGTTATAAATTTTTATTATGGTTAAGTCGCTAATTATCACTTAAAAATTTCCTAGATATCAAATTAACAAATGCATTTTTCCTTGAGATCAAAATATTTTTTGCATAAACATTTTTTGCTTTCCACAACTAAGAGTCTGAGAACAACAATTTTTCCTTTAAATGATCTCGAAATAATTTACGTGTTGCAGTGTTTTTTTCTAAAAATGGTTTACATATTAATTTTACCGTTATATTGCAGTGACTTCTATAAAATCACTATTGATTTAGAGTTGGATATATATATTTTTTTTTGAAGCAAGAGTAGAGTTAAACAAGTCTATGGGGCAAGGACGACGACAACCATAATGAGAAAATTTCTATGGGGCGAGGACGACGACAAGAGGAAGATGACGTGGGTCTCCTGGAAGAAATCTGCAAAACTGAAAACAAAAGGAGGCCTAGGCATAAGAAACCTCGGGTACATAAACAAGTCTTTAATGGGGAAATGGTTTGGCAGGTATGCTATTGAGAAATCGGCGTTGTGGAGGAGGATAGTTTGTGAGAAAACTGGGGCGTCGGATTCTCATATGCTGTCGTTACAAGTGAAGCATCCAATTAAAAGAAGCATGTGGTTCGAAATCCTTCAGAAAATAAGGAGTTTTATGATGTGGTTTCTATTCGGTTTAAAAATGGATCGAGTGTACGTTTTTGGCGGATTGCCGGCTCGAGAGAAGATCTTTGGTTGATAAATACCCTCGTCTACACAAGTTGAAAGCGATTCAAGTCGGTGACGATGGCGAGAGATGAGACACAGGAGCTGGAACTTCGAATTCTCAAGAGAACTCAACCGTGGAAAGAATCGATTTGGTTGAAATTAAATATGATCGAGAAATGTGAGGCTAATGCGGGAAGAAGATAAAATGGTGGGATAATGCACGGCAAAAGCTATATACTTGAAGCTCACTAGCACCGATACGCAGAGTTCTATAGAGTTACGCATAGTAAATTCGTACCTCCTAAGGTGATGTTCATCATATGGGCATCTATGCATGACTCTATCCCGACGAAGAAGCATCTCTTAAGCGAGAAGAGTGGATATTATCTCAAATTTGTGTCTTCTTTGCAACAAATGAAGTGGAGACGCAAGACCACCTCTTCATTGGATTTGCATATGGGTAACGGATTTACGGATTACTTCATCAACTCCATACGAATTTCGTGGGTAAGACCGATGATCTTTAAAGGAACGTTGGTGAGTTGGAAAGTTCAAAATGTTTCGCCCAGACTAAAGTTGGTATGGCACTTGTTACCTTACGCAATTTGTTTGGGAGTTATGGGTTTGGAAAGAAATAGGAGAAATCATGGAGGTAGGCACAAACATAAGGATGAGTTGATGAACGCCATAAAACTGGATATTTGCCTGTGGAGCACTAAAACAGAGATTTTCAAAGATGTTTCGATGAACCAGATCATTCATCAATGGGAGGAAATTATAAACATGTAATAG
Organism: Papaver bracteatum; assembly: GCA_023529315.1. Taxonomy (NCBI): domain Eukaryota; kingdom Viridiplantae; phylum Streptophyta; class Magnoliopsida; order Ranunculales; family Papaveraceae; genus Papaver; species Papaver bracteatum. The sequence goes on along the minus strand of JAJJWX010005189.1, from coordinate 49,173 downwards.
TTTGGGTCAAGTTTTTGTCCTCCTGTTCTTAGACTTGTAGTTCTGTACATATTTTTCTTTCTAATTATATAACCTTTTTTCATCAAAAAAAAAGAGAGTAGAGTTAAATATGTTATATTGCAGTGACTTCTACAAAATCACTATTGATTTAGAGTTGGATATATATTTATTTTTCTTGAAGCAAGAGTAGAGTTAAATATGTATTATTGTGTGAAGAATAAATTTTGAATAAAAAATAATTACTGAGTCATTAGTGTTGTCAGTAATTGGTTATGATTCATTAATGGGATTTTTTTTGAATTACTCATTAAAGTAAGCTGGCTAGCTAATCATTGAAAATAGTAAGAAAACAGAGTCCAGTACAGTTCTCGGATTAAATGACACTTGATTTTAAACAGCTTGTCTAGCTGTGTACCAATTGGTAAACATGCTACTCCACCACATGATTGGTAAGGGGTTGGGTTTTTAAAACCCAAATAAGACCCCAAAACATCATCCAATAGTTAGAGTTTAATGGTTCACAATTGGTACATTAGACTTTTCCGATTTTAAATAACATCAGACTCAAACAATGTCACATGAGTCAGACTCACATGTTCCTTCAACAAAAACATTGCATCTTATTTTATATTAGTAGTGAGGGGATGTTAGAAAATAGACACTAAACAGGGTGAAGAAAAGAACGTTGTATTTAGGGTTCAAGGCTCTTTTGAAAGATTCTTTTCGACAATTATTCGACCCTTTCCCAATTGGGAAGAAGTGTACAAATAGGTCAAAGAATATCGCCGTCAGGATACTTGAAGCCCCACAACGGATGTTGGATTCAAAGCTTGTACAACCTTGATCCAACCAAGAACACACTGGTTTTGAAACTGATGATGCTTGTTAGAAAGAAAACAGAGAAAGTTGAGAGATGTGTTTTGGAAGAAAAATAAGTCTGGTATTTAAAGGGAAACACACCCTTTGAAGATGACTTTTCATCTTTACAGGAATCCTTTCACAGTGAACAGAAACGTCTCTTCGGCAATGCGTCCATTGGCGAAATAAGATTTCTGTACAGGTTTTCTAACTGTTATAGAAACCCTTCAATGGGAAAAAATCCCGCGAGACAGGTCGAACCCCGAAAGCTGCATAAATGACTGCATTCAAGGGTTTGACGAAAATATCCAACATTCTCCCCTTATTTTCAAAAACCAAAAAATAAGTAAAGAAAAAAATTTAAAACTGGAGTGACTGCATCACCAAAGTGACTGCCTACGTACCCGAGTGGGATCAAGCCAACGTAGTTCAAGCTAAGTTGAGACAAAGCATCATCGTCGAGACCAATACATAAATGATAGGTACCTTCTGGGTTTGAACCTCCACTTAGTGTAAGATATTCAAAGCTTCATCGAGGTACTATGGTGAATTTAATCTTGAACCAAGTACCCCTTGTGATAAATCCGGAACCTCCACACATATTGATTTCATGGGAATAGTGTGTTCCATAGCTCGCACATTAATGTCCATGTGCTTTCTCCTGAAATTCATGAGTCCTTTTCTGAGAACGGTCTAATTATCATAGGAAACGGCCTGATTTCCAAACACTTATATAGGTAAGTCTCGAAGGTGTTTCTGCGAGACACCTTGTGATAAAAGTTAGACTTATTAAGGATTTTCATCCATCCCTAAGATCATGCAGAATCCGTACACTACAAGGAAAATGGGAAATTTTAGTTTAGTGTACCACAACCACTGCAATAACTTGTTAGTACCACATTGAACTTAGTTTATCTTTTTCAAGATATAACATAAGTTGGGTTCCCATTATTGGTGATTAAATAGACCTGAGTCCCATCTCCTTACACTTTATTGAATGCACATCCTTTGGTAGACACTTTGTGAAAGGGTATGCCAAGTTTTTTTTCGATTCAATATAGTTTACTCCAACTACTCCCATCTTGAGTAATTGCCTGACAATCTGATATCTAAGACTAGCATGTCTTGACTTTCCATTATAAGTCTTGTTTGAGACCTTATAGATCGTAGCCTGATTGTCATAGCTAATCAAAACAGAGGGAGTTGGCTTCATCCATAATGGGATTTCTACTAGTAAGTTTCTAAGCCATTCTGCCTCTTTACATGCATCTGTTAGTGCAATTAATTCTGACAACATTGTTGAGTCAGCAATACAGGTCTGCTTCTTCGAACTCCAAGACACAGCAGCACCTCCCAATGTAAATATCCATCCACTGGTGGATTTAGATTTGGATTCTACATTGTTCCAGTTCGCATCACTGTATCCTTCTACCTCTTTACATGCATATGTTAGTGCAATTAATTCTGACAACATTGTTGAGTCAGCAATGCAGGTCTGCTTCTTCGAACTCCAAGACACAGCAGCACCTCCCAATGTAAATATCCATCCACTGGTGGATTTAGATTTGGATTCTACATTGTTCCAGTTCGCATCACTGTATCCTTCCAATACAGCGGGATATCTCTGGAAGTGTAAACCATAGTTTATGGTTCCCTTCAAGTAAGCCAACACTCTTGAAATTTCTTTCCAATGTTCAATTCTAGGGTTACTTGATAAACGACATAGCACTCCCACTGCTTGGGCTATGTCCGGTCTTGTGCAATGCATAGGATAGCATACATAAGACTACCAACAACACTGGAATACTCAAGTTGTTTATAAGCCATTTCAGTGTTCTTCATTAACTTCACGCCGGGATATAGATGGGTAGGTGCTGGTTTTTCATCAAAATGACCATATTTCTTGAGAAATTTCTCAATGTAATGAGATTGGGTTAAGACCAACTCATCTCCCTTTCTTAGGATTTTGATTCCTAAGATCACATCATCCTCCCCTAGATCTTTCATGTCAAAGTTAGAACTGAGGAATTTCTTAGTTTCCTCCACAATAGACAAGTCAGTCCCAAAAATAAGCATGTCATCAACATACAAACAGAGAATCACAAACTCAGATTTATCTTGTTTACTATAGATACATTTATCAGCATCATTCACAACAAAACCATATGACAAAGATACTTTGTCAAACTTCTCATGCCATTGCATGGGAGCTTGCTTCAAGCCATAGAGAGATTTCACTAGTTTACACACTTTCTTCTCTTGGCCTAGCAATATTAAACCTTCAGGTTATTCCATATATATCTCTTCTTCTAAATCACCATTTAGAAAAGCGGTTTTGACATCCATTTGATGTATAACTAGCTTGTGAATAGAGGCTAGTGCAATCAAGCAACGAATAGATGTGATTCGTGCAACAGGTGCATATGTATCAAAGTAATCAATACCATGTTGTTGTTTGTAACCCTTAGCAACCAATCTGGCCTTAAACTTATCAATGGTACCATCAACATTCAACTTTCTCTTGAATATACATTTACATCCTATTGCCTTAGCACCAGGAGGTAAATCACAATATATCCAAGTTCCATTTGTCAAATGGGAATGCTTTTCATCATCGATAGCTTCTTTCCAGAAATTAGCATCTCTGGAGCTTATTGCCTCAGCATAGGTTTTAGGATCACCTTTATCATGCATATTATACACGGTAGTGCTAAGAATTTCATTCTTATCACCCTCTACAAGGTAATATTTGAAATCTGGGTCAGGCCTTTTCTCTATTATTCCTCTCTTACTTTTCCTAGGTTCAATATCTTCAGTAGGAACTGAAATATCATTTTTTTGTATAGAGGAGGAAGGTTCATCATTGTTATCAATCTCCATTGGTTCTAGACTTGGTAACAATGGGTTTTCAGTGGGTAGTGACTGAGAACTTGTTCTTGTCATGCTTTCAAAAAATTCAACGTCTACAGATTCTATAATCTCAAAAGTGTTAAGGATTAAACATCTGTAAGTAATACTATTAAGCGAGTATCCAATGAAAGCACACTTATATGATCTATTTCCTAACTTTGGTCGTTTAGGTTCGGGTTTTCTAACATATGCTAGACAACCCCATGCTTTGAGTCTTTTCAAATTGGGTTTTCTTTTAAACCAAAGTTCATAAGGGGAAACATTCTTCTTTTTCAAAGGTACTCTATTCAAAATATAGCATGCAGACAACATGGCTTCACCCCACAAAGAATTAGGCAAACCAGAACTATCCCACAATATCCAACATGGCTGCATAAATGACTGCATTCAAGGGTTTGACGAAAATATCCAACATTCTCCCCTACTCACACTTTCTATCCCACAATATCTCACATTTTGAACACTATTTTTTTCCATAAAAACAAAACGGTAACGAGTTTAAAACTAATTTCTTATCAAGATATTTTGGAGATATGCTCATGTTACAAAGCTCTATATACATACCAAAATTGAATGTATTCTGAAATAGCAAGCATCACCATTTTCAACCGCTGATTTTGAAAGTAATACACGGTAACGTTATACATTTATGAATGTTTTCATATTTGGCACCAAAGTAGAGATTTGTGCTAGGAACATAACCCAAAATATTAGCTTCAAATCTATTACCATTTCATTTTATATGGAAAAAATGGTGTTTGAGATAGAAAGTGTGAGTGAGTCCTCCCTAATCAGCAATATCCCAAATTAGATGTGAGCCATGGAATTTTGTACAGAATAAACACCGGTTTTATATCAATATCTAAGTTCGAGGAAGACTTTTTAGTATTTATTTTCATTGTTTTATAGTTTTTTCAGAAATCACTTTATTTTACGACATTTTACAATGTATTCAAGCCAATTCAAAAACTACCACTTTTGCATCCTCGTTACCTGTCAAGTGTGACTATGGCAAAGAATTAAGAGATGACATAAGCCGAACTGGCGGTGAAAACCAAGCCATACATGTTTTGATTGTTTTTGTACGTTAGACTACATTAAGGGTAACCCCATTACTTGTGCCCTTAATGTAGATAACATCACTTAAGTTCTCTTAAATTTGGAAATTAGGTATTTTATATAAAATACCATCACTTGATTTCTATGATCTCCACAAAAATTTCTCTGATTCATCTTTTTGTTTGATTCCTTCAGCACTTCTTCTAATCATTGTTTGTTGATCCTTTTTCTCCCAAGCAGTTTCCATTGCCTCAATTATTGCTCGTACAATCCCCAAGGGCCCCAACATCTAAGCTGATGAATGGGAGAAATTCCCAATCTGTTGTGACTAAAATGTATGGTCTTTGATAGTTAAAGTTGTTGGAAAATGGGTACTCAGAATGAAATTCAGATAACAGAAAAGAATGTTGTATCATTAAGCTTCAAAGTCTTTCGATTTTTTTCAGCAAATATTTCAACCATTCCTAAATAGTTGGCGAGTACAATTGGTCAATGAAATAATGCTTTCGGGATACAATCAATCCCTAACAACGTTGTTGGATTTAAGAGTTGTACTCCCTTGACCCAACCAAAAAAACATAGTATAAGATTCAGATAATGCTTAGAGAGAAAAGAAAACAGCGTTTTGATGTGTATTGATGGAAAGAATCCTTCGCAATTTATAGAGCATTCCATGCTTTCTGGAGATGTTTTTCATCTCCAACAGATGCTTTCAAACGTCATCATCCATTAATGAGAAGAGACGCGATTGTAGAAAATTTGGAAACAATGTTGTCTCACACTCTGCTAAGCGGCCCTTCCCCCTAGAAAATTCTGGAAGCCGAACTAGGTTTCGAACACAACCGGTGGGGCACCCCTTTCGTAGCGGCAAACAATACCGAAAATATCCACCAAAAGTTACACCCCACTTACAAGTGACACGACATTCAAAATTAACTTAAAAGTTTGAAAATTAGTAAAAATCAAAACTTCCATGGTAGCTTTTTTCTTTTTCGGAAAAGAAAAGAGAGCATAGCCTCAAATTTTCACTAAGAGACGATTTAACATCTGATTCATTAGGATCCATGTTAATGGATCGGTAGCAACCAAATGATAAATGGAATAGTGGTCCAACTTCAAGTCTCACCTTCGGATCCTTCTTATTTACTTTACATTTTGTTTATTTTATTGTTTCATAAATTAGTTAAAAATAAGGAGGGTAACAAAATTCATATAAAACAACATATTTTACGGTATCACGTCGTTACCCACTGTTGGTAATATTTAAAACTTATGTGATGTAGAACTCATTTTTTTTCCTTAAGTTAGAATATTATAGACGAACCTTTAGATATTTTCAAAGAACGGTTTTTTGGGGACCATGGTTTTTTTTTGGGGACCATGGTTATATTTTTAGTAAGACATTTAGAAGTAAAGTGAAGACACCCCTTATCCAAATATTAATACCAAAATTACCCTTCCTAATTAAGTTTGTGTAACGATTAGTTAGTGTAATCAAATTCGGTTAATTAGTGGTTAGTGTAAGATAAAATTAATATTATTTTTCTTAAAATTAAGTTATTGAAAGGGAAGAAGAAGGAGATTATAAGAGTTGGAAAAACACAATTTTTTTTTCATGAATTTGAACCTTCAAACCACCCAAGCATACTTCAAATATAGTTATTTGTTGCACGAATTGGCCAAAAATTCCTGAAAATAAGAAATTTTATAGCTTGAATTGGGTGAAGTCAAACAAGTTCGGCTACAAGATCTGAAGAACAGGTATCCGAAGTCATCTGGAAGTGTTTTCAGCTACTTTTTCCTAAGACGCAGGTAGCCGAACTCGATTTTAATGAAGGTTTTGTTGAGTTCGTCTAACAGGTTATGGGACAGGTAACCGTTCTTTTATTCTAGAGTATACAAAGTGATGTTCGGTTTCCAACATTAATTTTTGACTGAACCGAACTCAATATTAGAATGAAGTTCGGTTAGGAGAAAAAAAATCTCAAATAAACCGAACTCAACATATGTGTTTGCATAGTAGAGTTCGGTTAGAATATTTTATTTGCGACCCAACCGAACTCAACATACTGATTTTTAGAGAAGGGTTCGGTTAGCAATTTTTCTTTTTGCGAACCAGCCGAACTCGGCATTTGTTGTTCGAATACAAGTGTTCGGTTAAATTGAAACTCAACATAGTGGGAAAAATAAGACAGTTCTGTTACATTGGATTTTTTTTTTTTTTTTTTGTGGTAATATTGGTAAAGTTCGGTTATAAATAGTTTTAGCCTTCTTTGGAACGCGCAATTGGGGGATATGGGAATTAATTGGGGGATATGAATTACTTCCCCCAACCAAAGGTGGCTGCTAAGGGGTGTTTTTTGGGGGAGAAAATATTAAAACACCCTTCCCTCAAAATAAAAATTAAAAAACTTAAAATCAAAAAACAAAAACATATCCTCCATTTTCATCTTCACCTCTTATTAATCTCTTTCAAATTCTAGATTTTGTAAGGGATTTGAAAACTAAATATTGTCCACTCCCTTTTTTAAATTCTAGATTTTCCCCACTCCCTTTCAAATTCTCTTCTCCTTCTCTGCCGAAAAAGCTGAGGTTGAAAATTTGAGTTTTTCTGTTTGAATCCACCATTGTTGCAGATGAAAAAGCTCGGTGCCGACATGTTATTCAACCGAAAAAACCATGCCGGCATTTGTTGGAAACTTTCATAAATGTTTGCCATTTCATCACTTCCGGCATGGTTTTTTGGTTGAATATCATGCCGGCACCGAGATTTTTTTGCTGCAACAATGGTGGATTCAAAGAATTTTTTTTTAAAAAATTTCAACCTCTTAGCAACAATTCTCTCTTCACAATCATCCTCCATTTTCACCAAAAAAAATCCCCCTCAAATATCTTTTTCCCTCCATCTTATCTCACCTCACTCACCCAAACACAAATAAAAATACACACTAATCTATCCCCCAAATACTTAAGATTTTTACTAATTTTAATTAACCACTAAACCTAATTAGTGAGGGGTATATTAGGAATTAAAAAAATAATTAGATAAGGGATGACCCAGATTTGATATTTGGATCCCTATTTTGTCTTGTATCTATATCCCCCAATTAATTCCCATATCCCCCAATTGCGTGTTCCTTCTTTGTGAACCCACCGAACATAGTGGGAAACGTTCGATTAAATCAAAACTCAACATAGTGAGCAAAATAGCACAGTTCGGTTACATTGGATTTTTTATTTTTATTTTTTTGTAATATTGGTAAAGTTCGGTTAGTAAATAATTTGGGCCTTCTTTGGGAACCAACCGAACATAGTGGGAAAAATTCGGTTAAATCAAAAATCAACATAGAGGGCAAAATAGCATAGTTCGGTTACATAGGGTTTTTTTTTTTTTTTTTTTTGTAATATTAAAGTTCGGTTAGGAAATAGTTTTAGCCTTCTTTGCGAACCAACCGAACTCAACATATTGATTTTCAAAGAAGGGTTCGGTTAGCAACATATTGATATGAGAACCAACCGAAATCTGAGTTCGGTTAAGAAAAAATTAATTCGTGATAACTTAACTCATTATATAGGTTTTCACAATAAAGTTCGGTTAGGATTATTTTTTTTGCGATTAAACCGAACTCAACATTTGGTTATATAGAGAAGAGTTCGGTTTTGAAATTATTTTTGCGACTCAACCGAACTCAGGTGTATGGTTAGGCAAAAAAAAAAAATTTAGCCGAAGTGTTCTTCGTGTTCTTCATTTTTAAAAGTTCGGTTGTAAAACGAGGTTTTTTTTTTCAAAATTATCCTAACCGAACTTATTACTGGAACCTCCAAATTCAACATATTTTGATGACTACGGCTCAAAATTTCAATCAAAAACGAATTAGAAGTAATGGGTTTGTGGGAAAATACTTATGGATAGGTTTGTTTATAAAAGATTGGTTAATCGAGGATGAAAATTCAATGAGTCGGCAACGATGAAAATTTGATGATTTTGATTAGATTTGTATATGATCAGGTTTAGATGATCATAAATTGCTGAAGAAAAGAAGAAGAAAAAGATTAGTTATAATTTTAATTAGGTAAAAAGGTAAATTAGTCATCTTCACCTTTTAGAACACCTCTTATAATTATAGGGAAGGTGGCCTAATAAAACCATGGTCCCCTAAAAAAATCCATAGTCCAAAAAAATGGTTATTTTCGAAGAGATGCCGTGAACAAAACAAATTTTCCAGGCCCGGGGCCAGCTACATTTGACAGATTTAATACTATATCCAAGACGCGTTACAAAGATGAAAAATGCTAGATATTTCGCTCCATCCACGTCCGCCGCTTGATAAAAGTTCATTCATGTATTTCTCTCGAGTGGAGGCCAACAACATCCCTGACCTAACACGATGAAATGTCCAAAACCCCGAAAGCATAAACATCTTTGGTATCGATCAAAGGGCATTTTGGGAGTCTAAACCGACTAAGGAGTGCTCAACAATGAATGAATGTATACGCAACATACCAAATATTATAACGCGGAAAAGCAAAATGATAAGACATATAATACAGCTAATTCAACCCAAATTTCTTAATCACAATGCGCTGTGCATTCACAGTTAAGACAACTAAGAAAGAACCTTCTTGGATTATCAATCTTCAATCATACATTTCTATTTTAGATTATCAATTAATCTTCAATCATACATCCCTTTTTTTACAAATTTTTGGTATAAATATCACCATTTCTCTTCCTTCAAACTCATCACTCTCAAAACAAGCATCAAACAACGAAAATTCTCTTTTCTTTCTAGCTAAAATCTTCTTTGCATCTTACGCATTTCTAATTCTCAATCTCTAAGAAAAATGAAGATGTCTGCAGTATGTTGGAATACAATTCTTAATATTACCAAATATGTTGCGCATGTTGATGATGACCCTAAAACTTATGCTGAGGCTATTAGTTCCAAATATGCTAGTTTTTGGAAAGAGGCTATCAATGATGAAAAAGATTCCCATCTTACTAATGGTACTTGGATATATTGCGATTTACCTCCAGGCGTAGTAAAGCCTATTGGAAGTAAATGGGTATTCAAAAGAAAAGTAAATGCCGATGGTACAAAAGGTAAGTTTAAAGCAAGATTGGTTGCTAAGGGTTATAGGCAAAGACATGGAATTGATTACTTTGATACATATGCTCACATTGCTCGCATCTCATCTATTAGTTGTTTAATTGCACTTGCTTCTATTCACAAGTTAATTATTCATCAAATGGATGTCAAAGCGCCTTCCTAAATGGAGATTTGGAAGAAGAGATATATATGGAACAACTTCGAAGGTTTCATATTGCCAGGCCAAGAAAAGAAGGTTTGCAAGTTGGTTAAATCTCTTTATGGCTTGAAGCAAGCTCCCATGCAATGGCATGAGAAGTTTGACGAAGTGATTTTGTCATATGGTTTTGTGGTGAATGATCTGAGATAAATGTATCTATAGTAAGCATGATAGTTCTGGATGTGTGATTCTCTGTTTATATGTTGATGATATGCTTATTTTTGGATCTGACATATCTATGGTGGAAGAAACAAAGAAGTTTCTTGGCTCTAACTTTGATATGAAGGATTTAGGAGAGGTTGATGTAATCTTGGGAATTAAGATCCTAAGAAAGGGAATGAGTTGGCTTTAACCCAATCTCATTATATTGAGAAATTTCTCAAAAGGTATGATCACTTTGATGACGATCCAGCACCTACTCCTTTAGACCATACTATCAAGTTAAAGAAGAACACCGGTCGTACTCATGCACAACTTGAGTATTCCAGGTGTCATTGGGAGTCTTATGTATGCTATTCATTGCACAAGACCGGACATAGCCCATGCGGTGGGGTTGTTATGTCGTTTTTCAAGTAATCCTGTTCTGAACACTGGAAAGCGGTTTCGAGTTATGGCTTACTTGAAAGGAACAATTGATTTTGGTTTGCATTACCAAGGCTATCCACATTGTATTGGAAGGTTACTGTGATGCTAACTGGAACAATGTAGAATCCAAGTCCAAGTCGACATCTGGATGGATTTTTACTTTAGGAGGTCTTCTTGTGTCTTGGAGTTCAAGAAACAGACTTGTATATCGATTCAACAATGTTGTCGAAATTGATAGCTTTAACGAATGCATGTAAAGAGGCGAATGGCTTAGGGACCTTCTTATGGAAATTCCACTTTGGAAGAAGCCATCTCCGGGAGTTTTGATTAATTGTGATAATCAAGCTACAATCTATAATGTCTCTAATAAGACTTATAATGGAAAGTGTAGACATGCGAGTCTCGGACACCAATTGGTTAGGCAACTACTCAAGAGGGAGTGGTTACGGTTAACTTTATTGAATCAAAAAGGAATTTGGCGGACCCATTCACAAAGAGTCTACCATATTCGTTGCTTCAATAAAATGTAATGAAATGGGACTAAAGGTCTGTGAAGGAAGGTTGATCTCCCATAGCGAAAACCCAACCTATGTTTTGAAAAGGATAAACAAGGTTCAATGTGGTACCAACAAGTTATGGTTGTAGATTATGGAGCACTAGCATAAAACTTCCCATTTCAAGTTAGTGCTGGTTTTTGCAAGAAAATAGGATGGATGTAAATCCTTAATGAGTCTATGATTAGTAAAAGGTGTCTCGCGAAACACCTTGAGACTTACCTATATGAGTATGGAAATGTGGGCCGTTTCCTAAGAGAAGAAGATCGTTCTCTAAAGAAGACTCATGAATAAGGATATAAGCACAAGGCCTTTATAGTGCTTGGCTACTGAACACATGTCTTATGGAATCAATATGTGTGGAGACTCGAAACTTTGTCATAAGGGATTCTTGGTTCAAGACTAGTTTCACCATAGAATATCGATAAAGCTTTGAGTTTCTTACACTAAGTGAAGGTTCAAACCCGGAAAGTACCTATCATTTATGTATTGGTTTCAACGATGATGCTTAGTCTCAATTGTGCTAGAACTACGTTGGCTTGATCCCACTTTCGGGTACGTGGCGATCACTTCGGTGATCGGCGCTCCCGGTTTTAAAAGTTTTTAACTTTGTTTCATGGTTTTGAAAATAAGGGAGAATGTTGGAATATTTTCAACCGCGCTCGTTTCGAGAAAATTCTAAATTCAACAGACAGTGGCTGTTGATGAAGAGACGCATCTCTTTGTGAAGAGAAGCACATTGGTGAAAAGACATGTCTTTTCCCAACGATGCAAAAACTCCTATAAGTAGCATCTCCCAAACCCATTTCGAAATCATCTCTTGGAAAACCCTTTCTCTGTTTTCTCTCTTCTTCTAAAGCATCATCAGAACCTTCTTTTCATGTGTTCTTGATTGGGTCAAGGGTGCAAACCTTGAATCCAATTTCCGGTTGTAGGAGCTTTCATTGTATCCTGAAGGCGATATTTCACATACCTGTTGCAATTGACAACTCGTTGGAAGGGTAGAAATATTTGTCTAAAAGAAATCACCAGAGCCTTGAAAGCTTTTGAGTACAACCACAGTCTGTTTGTGTTTCATCTCCATTGCAGCCCGGTAATTTTTTCCAACACAGTATTCGCAATTTTCATGATCATGGGTTTATTATCAACCTCATCAAGAGCTCAAGCTCCAGCAGCAACACCAACAGTTGCACCAGTTCCTATTGCCTCACCACCAACCGTAGCTGTACCAGTACCAGCAGTTTCATCACCGACACCATCAGTTGCACCCTCAGTAACACCAGTTACATCACCCACTCCATCACCTACCGTTTCACCAACATCAGCCCCTACTCCATCTTCATTGGCTCCAACACCTGCCACTGCTAAAGCTCCAGCTGCTGCTGCTCCTGGTACCACCCCTGCTTCAGCTCCAGCTGCTGATGCACCATCATCAGGTGCACACAGATTTGTGGCTGTTGGATCTGCTTTTGTTGGTACATTTGTTGCTTCAGTTTTCTTATTCTAAGCCCAAGATTATTGAGCAATGGATAGCCGTCAGAAATTCTATCTACGGTTCGGTTGAACGGGCATGATTTGAGCTCATCATCCTTTTTTTAGATTCTTGTGTATTTCCATTTTTGTTACTATATATTTTTCTCTTTTGAATTTATTATTCTTTATTTGGGACCATCACTATGACGGTGATAGGACGGTGGGGATGGATGATTCGGTTTCGGTGTACGTTGGGATACTTTGAAATTTGAATAGAAAATGATTCTTGTTGAGATGGTTGTTATAAATTTTTATTATGGTTAAGTCGCTAATTATCACTTAAATTTTTTCTAGATATCAAATTAACAAATGCAATATTTTTTGCATAAACATTTTTTGCTTTCCACAATTAAGAGTCTGAGATTGAGAACAACAATTTTTCCTTTAAATATCCAGAAATAATCTACGTGCTGCAGTGTTTTTTCTAGAGATGGGTTAGATTTGAACTATGATCATCGGTATCATTAATTTTACCGTTATATGGCAGTGACTTCTACAAAATTACTATTGATTTAGAGTTGGATATATATATATATATATATATTTGAAGCAAGAGTAGAGTCAAATATGTATTATTGTGTTAAGAATAAATTTTGAATAAAAAGAATTAAAATATAAAAAAGAATTACTGAGTCATTAGTGTTGTAAGTAATTCGTTATGATTCATTAATGTAAGCTGGCTAGCTAGTCATAGAAAATTGTAAGAAAACATAATCCAGTAGAATTCTCCGTTTAAATGACCCTTGATTTTAAACGGCTTGTCTAGGGGTGTACAAATTGGTGTGGACCAATAAGTAGAATTGCTCTTCCATCACAAGATTAGTAAGGGGTGGGGTTTTTAGAGCATCCGAAGTGGGCGACTAAAAACCAGAGTAAAGATCAAACAACAGACGCAGTGGAGTAGGAGTAAAGATCAAAGATCAAACTATAACCAAAACCCAGACCATATTTAGTCTTTAGTCTGGTCTTTAATCGGGCGTAATTCAAAGTTACGCCCGAACAAGCGTAATTTAGAACTTCGCCTGACACTAAAAAACATACAATAAAAAAAATGGGGCGCAACTTAAAGTTACGCCCGATTAAAAAAAATAAAAAATTAAATGAGAATGGGGCGTAACTCAAAGTTACGCCCTACAAAGAAAAAATTAAATGAAAATGGGGCGAAACCTCCCTCTTACGCCTGATTCAGGCGTAACTTAAAATTGCGCCTGGCCAAATTTTACTCTCCCTCCACTGCATTGCAACACGTACTAAACCCAAATTTTGGTTTTTTTTTTCTCTTTGCTCTTTAGTTATGATCGCCCCACTGCAGTTGCTCTTAAAACCCAATAAGATCCCAAAACACCATCCAATGGTTAGAATTTAATGGTCCACAACTGGTACACCATTAGACTTTTTCGATTTTAAATAACATTTGACTCAAACAATGTCACATGAGTCGGACTCACAGGTTACTGCAACACAAACATTGCATCTTATTTTATATTAGTAATGAGGGGATCCATTCACACTTTCTATCTCACAATATCTCACATTTTGAACACTATTTTTTTTCATAAAAACTAAACGGTAACGAGTTTAAAATTAATGTTTTATCAAGATATTTTGGAGATATGCTCATGTTACAAAGCTCTATATACATACCAAAATTGAATGTATTCTGACATAGCAAGCATCAACATTTTCGATTTTAAGTTCTAACTGTTGAAAATTCGTTGACTATCAATCACTGATTTTGAAAGCAGTGACAGAGCCAAACAAAATTTTGAGAGGGGTCATAGAAAATGAAAATACCTAACAAAACTTTATGTATTTGATCCCCTTAATGAGCAAAAATGCTCATAATTCCATCCAATTTTCCCCCAGAGCAGAGCAAAAATTCTGAAAATCCAGTTGATTTTGCACCGAGGTTGAGAAACAAGTGGGGGCTGGAGACCCCATTTGTCTCTATGTGTCTCTGTCCCTGTTTGAAAGTAATAGTCGGAACGTTATACATTTCGAAATGTTTTCATATTTGGCACCGAAGTAGAACTTTGTGCTAGGAACATATCCCAAAATATTAGATTCAAATCCATTACCATTTTGGTTTATTTGGAAAAAATGGTGCCTTGAGATAGAAAGTGTGAGTGAGTCCTCCAAAATCAGTAATATCCCAAATTAGATGTGAGCCATGCAGTTTTGTACTGAATAAACACCCGTTTTATCTCAATATCTAAGTTCGAGGAAGACTTTTTAGTATTTATTTTCATTATTTTATAGCTTTTTCAGAAATCACTTTACTGTGCGACATTTTATAGTTTTTTCAGAAATCACTTTACTGTGCGACATTTTACAATGTATTCAAGCCAATTCAAAAACTACCACTATTGCATCCCCATTACCTGTCACGTGTGACTATGGCGAGCACTTAAAGATGACATAAGCGGAACCGGATGTGAAAACCAAGCCGTACATGGTTTGATTGTTTTTGTCCGCTAGACTACATTAACGGAAACCCCATTACTTGTTCCCTTAATGTAGATAACATCACTTAAGTTCTCTTACATTTGGAAATTTGGTATTGTTAAGGATACAGATAACAACGTAATTGTAGCTGATCCTCTCTTATTACAGCTGCAAGATTTTATCTTCCATGCCTAAATTAGTGCAACTAATTGTGTATTCTGTTATAAATGTAATATTCTCATTGATTGTAAATTGACCCTATCTTGGGTATGTAAACCTATATATAATGCAATGCATATCCACCGTATAGTGTGTGGAATATATTTACCAGAATATTTAGTTCTGTTTTGGTATCAGCCAAATCGATTCTAAAAACCACGCCTCACCTTCATCTTCATTTTTCGGTTTCAATGGCAGCTCCAGAAACTTCAACTCTGCATCAGATTCATGTTAACCATTTGATCAACATCAAACTTAATGATTCAAACTTTATTCTATGGAAAGCTCAGTTCCAGCCTTTATTGAAAGGCTACAGACTAGAAGGATACGTTGATGGTACTTACCAAAAACCATCACAACACCTACCCAATACCCAAACAGTCAATCCAGCCTATACCAAGTTTGAAGAACAGGACCAAATCCTGCTTGGTTGGCTTCTTTCATCTCTTACAGAGAGTGTGCTATGAAGGGTCACTGGACTCAAAACGTCCAAGGCAGTATGGGATGCTCTGGAGAAAAGATATGCTCCAAAAACCAAAGCTCATCTTCTGCATCTCAAGAGACAACTTCACAGTCTTCAAAAAGGTAACATCAAAATGCAAGATTATTTTTCTAAGTGTAAGCAGCTGTTTGATGCTTTTGCATCATCTGGTAATCCCTTAAGTGAGGAAGATATGCATCAATCTGTTCTAAGTGGTCTAGATCAGGCCTATGACCCTAGTGTTACTACACTCGGTGCTATTGAAGTTGCTGATATGGACACCTTCCATGCGCATCTGCTATCTTTTGAAATGCGCCTAGAACAACAACTTGCACTACTCCAGCAACCAATGGCTCATGTGGCGTCGTCCAACTACACAAGATCCTTTTCACGTCCTGATCAGAGAAGGAATCAGCCTCAAAACAATCGACAAAACTACTACAAAGGAAGCAACAACAACAATCAACAAAGAGATGATGACAGACCATGTCAGGTCTGCAAAAAGAGAAATCATACTACCCGAAACTGTTGGTTCAACAAGAAAAATAATGGACCGGCACAACATGGACTTCCAGCAGCCTACCTTGCTCTACCTGGTGGAGCTACTGACAACAATTGGGTGACAGACACTGGAGAAACACACCATCTCATCTCAGATCTCAACAATCTTGTTATTCGTCATGAATATGATGGAACTGAGCAAGTCCATGTGGGTAATGGTAATGCATTACATATTGAAAATATTGGTAATGCGTCTTTTTCACATAACAATAGAACCTTTACACTCAATAATATACTCCATGTCCCTGAAATCAAAACAAACTTGCTTTCGGTTTCAAAATTTTGTCGAGATAATCATGTCTATTTTGAGTTCCACTCTACTTTCTTTCTTGTGAAGGATCTACTCACCAAGACAATCCTGTTGCGAGGAAGCAGTAAAAATGGGCTTTACGTACTTGATGGTGTACGAGAGATTGATAAGACTTCACCAACTGCTCTTATTGCACCTACAATTCCAATTTGGCATCAACGTCTTGGTCATCCTATGCTGCGTACCGTTATGAAAGTGATCAAGAATTTTTCCCTTCTTGTTTCCAATAAAAAGTTTGAGTTTTTCCATTCATGTCATGTTAGCAAAAGTCATAAACTTCCTTTCCCTATTAGCTCTTCTACCTCTGATAAGCCTCTGAGCTTAGTTGTGTATGATTTATGAGTTTCCCCAACTATTTCAAGAAATTGGTATCGTTATTACTTGCTTTTACTTGATGTTTTTTCTCACTCTACATGGATATACCCCCTAGCTCGAAAGTCAGATGCGCTGCCAGTTTTTATACAGTTTAAAAAGCTAATAGAACATCAAACTGAACACAAAATAAAAGTGTTTCAATCTGATAATGGAGGAGAGTATAGGAAGTTTACTAATTTTCTAAACAGCTCAGGTGTTATTCACAGGTTTTCATGTCCTCATACTTCCGCTCAAAATGGTCTTGCAGAACGTCGTATTAGACATATCACTGAATCAGGTCTTGCTTTACTATTTCACGCTTCAATGCCTAAGTCGTACTGGTCAGATGCTTTTACCACTGCTTGTTATCTCATTAATCGTATTCCAGCTTCTCAACATGAGTCTAAATCACCTTTAGAGCTTTTATACAATAAGAAACCAGATTTTTCGCTCCTTAAAGTCTATGGTTGTCTTTGTTACCCTTGTCTAAGACCTTATGTGTCAAACAAACTAGAACCAAGATCTCTTCCTTGTGTGTTTATTGGATATAGTGGTGCACACAAAGGATATCTATGTCTTCATGTGCCAACAAACATGATCTACATCTCTCGTCACGTCAAGTTTGTAGAAATAGAATTCCCATTTGCTGCCAAGAAACAGGTAAGTCCCATTGAACCCCAATATTCTGTACAATCTACTAAACTGCTTATATCACCTACTTTTACAAATACTACTTTATCAGCTCAACCGAATACAGCCTTGCAAGATGTTGTTATTCCACAACCGCAAGTGCTTGAGCAAAATGTACAGTCTTCAGCAGTACCGATACCGTCTACATCAGTTCAGGGAGTCGTAAATTCAGATGATAGAGCAGTCACTACTGAGCATCCAGCTGTTCAGTCGCAACCATTACCAAAGCAACACCCAATGGTCACAAGAGCAAAACGTGGCATCACAAAACCGATCCAGAAATTATGTCTAGCTACAACAAAGCATCATTTGGATCAACCTGAGTTGATGGCTCCATCTAGTTACACTGAAGCCTCCAAAGATCCTAACTGGCGGCCTCCAATGGATAACGAAATCAATTCTCACATACGTAATGGTACGTGGAGTTTGGTTCCTTATGAGAAATGGATGAACATCAAAGGTTCTAAATGGGTTTTTCGAGTAAAACAAAAACCAGATGGCACCATTGATGTACGAAAATCTCGGCTCGTAGCTAATGGATACAATCAAAGGGAGGGATTTGATTATGAAGAAACCTTCAGTCCCGTCATAAAGCCTAGCACTATTCGCCTTGTTTTGTCCATTGCAGTCACACATGGTTGGACTATGCGTCAGTTAGATGTTCAAAATGCTTTTCTTCATGGGGTTCTAACAGAAGAAGTGTTTATGAAGCAACCTTCTGGATATGTTGATCCAGATTACCCAAATCATGTATGTAAGTTGAACAAAGCTATCTATGGTCTCAAGCAAGCACCGCGTACATGGTACTCTAAGCTCAGCACACACTTGACAAGTCTTGGTTTCAAAGGCTCTATTGCAGACACCTCCTTATTCGTGCGGCAGTCACACAATGAAATAACCTATGTGCTTATTTACGTTGATGATATAATTATCACGGGATCAAATCAGTCACTTATCAACCAACTTATTACTGACTTGAATTCTGTTTTTGCAGTCAAAGACTTAGGTGAGCTAAGTTATTTCTTAGGAGTTGAAGTGATCAAACAAGCCAACTGTGTACTGCTTAGTCGCTGGAAGTACATCTCGATCTTCTTAAGCGTACCAAAATGGAAGGAGCAAAAACCGTAACTACACCACTTGGCAAAAATGCAAAAATCAGCAGACAAGGAACCAAACGGTTTGGGGATCCAACCTTATATCGAAGTGTGTGTGGAGGATTACAATATCTCCATCTTACCCGTCCGGATATCGTTGTAGCTGTCAACAAAGTGTGTCAATACATGAATGATCCTTTTGAAGAACATTGGGATCTTGTAAAGAGAATTTTACGGTACCTAAAGCATACTGTAAATTATGGCTTATTATTACGACCATCATCGGACACTCAATTACATGCTTACTCCGACTGATCAATGGGTAGTCTAGATGATAGAAGATCAACTAGTGGGTATGCTATCTACTTTGGAGGAAATCTGGTATCCTGGAGTGCCAGAAAATAGAAGACTGTTTCAAAATCAAGCACGGAGGCTGAATACAGAGGTATTGCTATTGCGACTTCTGAGTTAATGTGGCTTCAATCTCTTCTAAAAGAACTAGGCATTACAGTTCACTCACCTTCGCTGTGGTGTGATAATCTTGGAGCCACGTATCTAACGGACAATCCGGTGTTTCATGCTCGCATGAAACATATTGAGATTGACTACCACTTTGTCAGAGAATGAGTGGCGCGAAAACAGCTGGAAGTCAAGTTCATTTCTACCAAAGACCAGTTAGCTGACATCTTTAAGAAGGGATTAGCTAACACACGGTTTGATCACTTACGCAACAAGTTGAACATTCGGAAAACTCATGCTCAACTTGAGGGGGAATGTTAAGGATACATCTAACAACGTAATTGTAGCTGATCCTCTCTTATTACAGCTTTAATATTTTATCTTCCATGCCTAAATTAGTGCAACTAATTGTGTATTCTGTTATAAATGTAATATTCTCATTGATTGTAAATTGACCCTGTCTTGGGTATGTAAACCTATATATAATGCAATGCATATCCACCGTATAGTGTGTGGAATATATTTACCAGAATATTTAGTTCTGTTTTATATCAGATAACGTCACTTGATTTCTATGATCTCCACAAAAATTTATCTGATTCATCTTTTTGTATGATTCATTCGGCATTTCTTGCAATCATTGTTTGTTGAATATCCTTTTTCTCCCAAGCAGTTTCCATTGCCTCAATTATTGCTCGTACAATCCCCAAGGCCCCAACATCTAAGCTGATGAATGGGAGAAATTCCCAATCTGTTGTGAATAAAAATGTATGGTTTTTGATAGTGATAATTGTTGGATAATAGGAACTCAGATGATGAAATTCAGAGAACAAAAAAGAATGTTATATCATTAAGCTTCAAAGTATTTCAATTTTTTTGAGCAAATATTTCAACCATTCCCAACAACTCAGATTAGCAACAGCACTAACGCCTTTGCTAATTTTTTGTTGCTAATTTTACGCAACGGAGGACTGTCGTTGCTAATTTCGCAGCCACTAATGGTAGGTTGCGAATAGCAACAGCGGTGTGTTCAAGCGTGCGTAGTACGTGTGTGGTCGGGAATACTAGGACTAGTAAATACACCCAAGTCAAACTGCGGTCAAGCCTTCCTCTTTTTTTTTCCACCCTTCCGCCCAAGTTAACCTATGTCCTGTCTTATCGAGATGAACTCCATCTCATTTTTCGCCGCCACACTCTTTCATTTCCCCTCCATCTCAACGTGAAGAACTTCATCTCTAAAACCAAACTACTGAAATCAACAACCAGATATAATCGTTCGGGTCATCCTTTCGTTTTAGTTTATAGGGTTTAGAGATTTTGATTTCTAGGATTCTCCTGTAAATTTTTATTTTTTTCAGTTGATGGATTTAAGTTTAAGTTTATCGATTTCTAGGGTTTCATTAGTTTATCTATTCCTAGGGTTTCATCTGTGAATCTGCAATTTTCAATTTTAGGGATTTTGATCTCAGTTTTTCGAGTTTATCGATTTTAGGGTTTTATCTGTGAATCTGCTATTTAATCAATGTTGATGGTTTATAAGATAAGCACAGTAACAGTGGTTAAACCATTGTTTACAATCATTACTAATAGAATTGATTGTTACTCAATCTTTTGTTCATCTTCATCTTCAGATCTTTATTTTGATTATAGAAGTAGTTTGCCTCAGAAAAGAAGTACTACTAAGGCGATCTTGTGTTCGTTGTGAATCCTAAAGGTTTTTTTTTATCTTTCTATTCGATTCTCTGTCTACTATAAATGTATTTTTATGTATAAAGATTGTATTTTTAATCTCAATTGATTGAATTTGGATTACAGGTGCTAATGGAAGAACTGGAAAGGATGGAAGAAATTGTTGCCTTATTTAAGGACTCATCTTGGTCAACATCGAAATGTAACCTTCTTGTCTAACTTTGTGGATCCAGAAATTTCATTTTTAATCAATGGGCTTCTGTTCAAATTCTAAAATTAGAGTTTTGTTGTTTTGGTATACTGAATCTCGGTATTGGGTTTGATTGTAGAATCAGAATTTAGTTTGAAATTCAAGATATGGGTTTTAATCAGTATGAATTTCATTTCACTAGTATAATTAGTGTGAAATTGGTGGTTATTGGAGAAGTCGTAATTAGGCTAGTTGAATTGAGTGATTATTTTATTCTAACACTTTCAGTAATTTCTACTTGTTTGAGAAGATGACCTCGGCTCCTTCTCATGTCATTGACATTACTAGGGAGGTGAGAAATTTTCTATTTTTTATTTGACCTATAATTTGTGTTACTAGGATTTGAATGAGCTTTAGAATTGTTCTTTTTGTTTCATCTTTTTTACTTTTCTTCTTAAGGGGGTTTGTTGCCTCGCATTGTATGCAGGATATACGGGAGGGAGCTGATGATGTGATTGCTGCTGGAGGGGATGGTACTCTTCATGAGGTTTATTTAATTTATTTTTTTCTTCTGTATGTTATTACAGTGTGTTGTATGATACTAAATGAATTCTTAAGTTTTGTTGTGATCACACACTCAGCTATGACCTGGACTTGGTCATAGAAACAAGAAATATTTACAAATCTTAGACTTCTTAATTCTGATCATACTTTAGCTTGGATTCTGGCAGGTTGTGAATGGCTTTTTCTGGGCAGGAAAGCCTGTTTCAGGTCATGATCTTTATTTGGTATGATCTTTGAATAATTATCAATTAGCCCTTGTTCGTCGAGTGATAAGAATCTTTATCGTTTGTTTTTATCAGGAAAAATAACCAGCATGAAGCCGTACAACTAATATCTAGAGGTATTTCACCTTTGATCTTCTCTGTTATAATAGTATGAGAAATTATGTGCTTTCATTCTTGACCAGGCAAAATGTTGTACAATCTTTCATAAAGAATCGTTATGCGTATATTGTTTTCATTTTTAACATCTATAGTGCCGTGTTTGCAGGTTTGAGGACTAGAATAGATATTGGGGATGTTAGTGGTGGAAGTGGAGAACCTCATTACTTCCTAAATGTTGCTGATGTTCACTTGTAAGGCCATCTTCCTTGATCAAGTTGAGGAAGCTATATTTGCTTAACATCTCACCTGTACTGTTTTGTGGAAGTCTGTAAGGGTGCAAAGGTTGGATAATATGCATCAAAGTACAAGCAATTTGGGAATCTTTGCTATGTCATTGGTGCATTGAGGGGCTTCATGGGGCACAATAATCAGGATCTAAGCTAAGGTCAGTGTATGATGCTCTAAAATTAGCTATTTACACATGGAACATTTTGATGGTCTGATTCCATTTAACTAGAAGATTTTATTGAATGTGATAAATGCTTTAAACTTAAACATTCTAGGTCAATGGGGGCGACTAAGAACTAATTCCTCAAGTAACAGCCCTCTACATAGGCAATGCGAAGTTGTTTGGTGGAGGCATAAAGATAACACCTGATGCTGACTCTTTTAATGGAAATATTGAGGTAGTTAAATATCACTGACCTAATTATCCTTCACTAATCTCTCAGGAAATTTACTGCATGCCGTATGAAATACTTGCCATCCTTATGTGTTTGGTTTGATTTATTCTTTATTTCTCCAGGTGATGATTCTTCAGAACTTCAAACAACATGATTTCGTCTTTAAGATACATAAGCTATACAACGGGTCACACCTATCAGTGCAAAACATTTCTTATAGAAGGTATATTTTCTTTGATATATGATCTATTATCTTGCTTCTAAAAAATTTATTAGTCCCTCTATGTATGGCTATGCATATATTAATCGTTCATGAGTGTTTTAGAAGAACACCAAATTGTTCATGATCTTTAAAAGTCCCTCTATAATATAAATTTTGCATACAGATACTTGTTAGAAGAAAAGAACACCATTAGCAAGACTAAACTTCCACAAGCTTTTAATATTGAAAAGAGAGGAAAGTAACAAAACATTATATTAAATTTAAAGGTCGTACACATGATTATTTGGCTGTCTTGACATTTAGGTAACGCTCAGAAACTTCGTAGTTGCTGGTCAACTGGACAATTAGTTGTTCGATTTGCACTGTTACTATTGTCTTAAAGCTATGTTTACTAGCAGACATGTATCCTTACACAATAAAACCTTTTAAACTTTTTGTTCTTTAAGTGGCCAACTTTATGGTTGACTTGAAAACTCCATTTTTGAGGAATATCAATTGAAAATCCTTTTAATTGGGTTATGCTTCTACTTAAAATCTTCTCACTTCAATTTCTACTTCATGCTTTCTAGTCTACTTTAGATACAATACATTATTATATTGTAGGTTTTTAGTCTCAAAGCGTGACTGTTTTAGTGTTTTGCAGTGTGCAGTCTATCGAAGTCGAGGAAATTACTGGCAGTGGTAGTATTCATGTGAAAGCTCCATACTGAAACATCAAATTGGTTATTATGCAGGTATTTGGTCTTAAGTCAAAAAACAATACTCTGGTGATATTGTAAAACCTAGGAATTTCATAAGTTTCTATGAACTAAACTTAAGAACTAAATAAGTTTCTATGTGTACACTAGTTTGCTGTGATACTTGGCATACATTAATTTGTATCAAACACTCGTACTTTTTGTTGAACTTTAATTGAAGAATCTTTTTTTCATAATTAATACAGTTTGGTATGTCCTTTGAATGAATGAATGGCATTGTAGTTTGTATATCTGTGGAAATGATGAATATGGGGAACTAGGTAATTGCAGGGGGTAAATGTGGGGGGAAATGGATTTTGACCAGGTCAACAAAGACTTGACTTTTTTTTCTTCTGTTAAATTAGAACCAGAACCAATATTATGTAGTTCCGGGTAGGGGTATTCCTGTAATTAGTAACAGGTTAACAACGACAGATTTCTATTGCGAATAAAAACTTTCGCAAGGGCAATGTCCATTGCGAATCTCCGTTGCTGACCCAGAGTCGTAACGGAGCTTATGCCGTTGCGAAAAATTACAACATGGTGTTTTGCAACAGGGATCTGCCGTTGCGACCCCAATCAGCAACTGACAGCGTCCGTTGCTAATCCTAAAAATGGTGTCGTTAGCAAGTACAATTGGTCAATGAAATAATGCTTTCAGGATACGATCAAGCCCTAACAACGTTGTTGGATTTAAGAGTTGTACTCCCTTGACCCAACCAAATAAAAAACAGTATAAGATTCAGATAATGCTTAGAGAGACAAGAAAATAGAGTTTTGATGTGTAGTGATGGAAAGAATCATTCGCAATTTATAGATGATTCCATGCATTCTGGAGATGTTTTTAATCTCCAAAGACACTTTCAAAGGTCATCATCCATTAATGAGCAGAGACGGGACTGTAGAAAATTTGGAAACGATGCTGTCTCACACTTTGCTAAGCGGTCCTTCCCCCTAGAAAATTCTGGAAACCGAACTAGGTTTCGAACACAACCGATGGGGCACCCTTTCGTAGCGGCAAACAATATTGAAAATATCCAACAAAAATTACACCCCACTTAAAAGTGACACGACATTCAAAATTAACTTAAAAGTTTGAAAATTTGTAAAAATCAAAACTTCCATGATAGTTTTTTTCTTTTTTGGAAAAAAAAAGAGAGCATAGCCTCAAATTTTCATTAACATCCGATTTAAGATCTGATTCATTACAGAGTTAATAGGATCCATGTTAATGGATACGTAGCAACCAAATGATAAATGGAATAGTGGTACATCTTCAAGTCACACCTTCCGATCCTTCTTATTTACTTTACATTTTGTTTATTTTACTAGAAATAACCCATGCCATAACGGCACGGCATAAGTCAAAATAATTTTTGGTCATACTAATTTAAATATATAAATACTACCAATTATGATAAGATTTATTTTAACCCATGAGAATTTGTGGGTATGAAAATCTAAGATATTTATCATCCAAATAATTATGAATTCGGTATACTTGTAATTGATTAAAATAATAATTTCTAATAAAATGTCGGGTAAATTATTTTATTTTGTCCTGAAATAAATAAAAATTTTAGTTGATCCCCATAAATTGGTGGTCTTTGATATTGTTTTGTGTTGTATTCAGACCATTATGTTGAATATTCATCGACATTTGCAACCATATATTTCTGGTTGAAAATATAACATCACTCTACACTTTTTCCATATTCGATATTTGCAACACCAAATTAGGAGTTGAGAAGATGGAGGTGAATCATGATAATATATAAGGATTTGGTGATACTAATATGGAAGGTTTAGATGACGATGCTCAATCGTGTTGTTATGGAGGAAAAGATATTCAGGATCAAGAAGATAAAAAAAATACATTTAAAAGATGCAGAGGAAAAAGGAAACCGCCCAAAAAATCAGGAAGGTTTATGAAAAGATTGAGGTTTTCAGTGTCAGTGTATGAAGCTTTAAAAGGAATGCGATTCCAAGCTAGATTGTTGTCCCATTTGCAAAGCCTCAAAGAATGCAAACTTGCGAGTGTACATGTCCTAGCTAGGTCAATTATAAGTTTTAAAATAACCTTTCATTTTTCAATAAAATTAAAATTAGGCCTACGATCGAAGTAAAATGTTTTGGTGATTCATTATTTGGATAGATCTCAATTATATGTATCTATCTTTATTTTTCGATTGTTTCCCGAAAAAAAAATTGAGTTAAATGAAAATGAATTTTTCGTATTTTTAACATAATGTTCTTTTTTGTTTGCGAGTTGATTAAGGACACTTAGTTTATTTTAAGGTAGAAATAAGAGTTTTATATGTTGTAGCCGCATATGTTTAAATGTTATTATTTTTTTTAGGTTGATGAAGGCGGGAAAATTCGATTTTAAAGAGATATGAGTCTGATTTTTTTTTTAAATATAAAATATGAGTTTTACATAGTTGTAGCATATAATTGGTAAGGAGTTTTTTGTTGGTACATTAATTTTTTTAATTAGTGAGCAACTAATTATGAGGGTTATCAATGAATATATTAATAATTGAAGGAGGTTACAAATCTTACATCCGTCAGATGTCTTTGTCTCGGATGTGTCTGGGATGGTCGGATGCAACATTTGTCTCTCAAAATGTTATCTGACCATGCCGTAACGACAATGCCTTAATCTGACTGATGTACTTTTTTTCCCCATCATTTTGATTGTTCAATTCCTGAAAGTTTTATATATACCTTTAATCTAAAATAATGTTCATAAATACATAATAAAATTATCCATACATATATATATATATATATGAAATGTGACAACCAAATTATCTAAGTAATATATACAGGGGCGGAGCCATCCCATTGCAATGGGGTGCTCTTGCACCCCCTGCCCAGCTGGCTCCAAAGCCTAATTTAGGCCCAACAGAATTTTTTTTTCAATACCCAAGCCTAATTTTGCATTTTTGCACCCCCTAAAATTTTTTTTTGCACCCCATAGCAAATTTTGCACCCCCTTAACCAAATTCTTGGCTCTGCCCCTGAATATATAGTCTACATATCTATATCACTTTCCATCAAATTTACCTTGCAACAACAAAATTTAGTTAATTTTTCTTGAAGCAATAAATCTAGTAAATGCATATATGATTTCACTGAATATCTTACACAAAATGATTAAATGTACGGTTAGGTATCCTAATTGCCAGTTTACGTTTAATCCGGTCCAAAATTATCTTATTATTGTGTTTGTAACCGTAATATATATGGCCTAAGCATTTTTTGTTTGCTTCTACATTTATTATTTTAATTAATATCTTGAGTTATGTTATCCATTAATTAATATCTTGAGTTATATATGATCCATTAATTAAAGATCAATAAATTAAGGTTCATAATAAAAGAGGTTACAAACACCATGATCGTCGGATGTCTATTGCTAGGATGTGATCGGGATGGTCGGATCATCCATTTGTCTCTAAAAATGTTATCTGGCCGTTGGTGCTAAAAAACCCATGCTATTTTGTATTATAGATTGTTTCATAAATTAGTTAAAAGTAAGGAGGGTACCAAAATTCATATAAGACAATATATATTGCGGTATCTCTTCGATACCCACCTGTTGGTAATGTTTAAAACTTCCGTGGATGTAGAACTCATTTTTTTTTCCTTAAGTTAGAATATTATAGGAAAGCTGTTTTTGGGCATACCAAAAAATTACCGGGCATATATTTTGTCTAAGTTCGGCTTAAAAGTTATCAGCCGAACTTTGCGAACCTAGGCAAAGAAAAAGTTGTGAGCCGAACCTTGAGTATGCCCGGTAATTTTTTGGTATGGCCAAAAACATACTCTATTATAGACGAACCTTTAGATATTTTCAAAGAGATGACGTGAACAAAACTAATTTGCCAGCCCCAGGCCCAGCTGCAATTGACAGAATCAAAATATGCAAGACGCGTCACAAAGATGAAAAATGCAAGATGATTTCGCTCCATCCACGTCCGCCGCTTGATAAAAGTTCATTCATGTATTTCTCTCGAGCGGAGGCCAACAACATCCCTGACCTAACACGAATACACGATGAAATGTCCCATCCCAAAAACATCCTCAAATTTTAATCTTGCTAGACCTAAGGCTGGCCAAAAGGGTATTTTGGGATTCTAAACCGACTTAAGGAGTTCTCAACAATGAATGAATCCATACGCAACAAACCAAATATTATAACGCGGAAAAGCAAAATGATTAGACAACAAAAATGCGCTGTATATTCAAAGTTAAGACAACTAAGAAAGAACCTTCTTGGATTAGCAATCTTCAATTATACATCTCTTTACAAAACTTTACTCTTTACATATATAAATATCACCATTTCTCTTCCTTCAAACTCATCACTCTCAAAACAAGCATCAAACAACAAAAATTCTCTTTTCTTTCTAGCTAAAATCTTCTTTGCATCTTACGCATTTCTAATTCTCAATCTCTAAGAAAAATGAAGAGGTCTGCAGTATTCGCAATTTTCATGATCATGGGTTTATTATCAACCTCATCAAGAGCTCAAGCTCCAGCAGCAACACCAACAGTTGCACCAGTTCCTATTGCCTCACCACCAACCGTAGCTGCACCAGTACCAGCAGTTTCATCACCGACACCATCAGTTGCACCCTCAGTAACACCAGTTACATCACCCACTCCATCACCTACCGTTTCACCAACATCAGCCCCTACTCCATCTTCATTGGCTCCAACACCTTGCAAAGCTCCAGCTGCTGCTGCTCCTGGTACCACCCCTGCTTCAGCTCCAGCTGCTGATGCACCATCCATCTTCTGTTGGATCTGCTTTTCCAACACCTGCCACTGTTGCTCCAGTACATTTGTTGCTTGCACCATAATCAGTTTTCTTATTCTTTTGTTGGTAATTTGTTGCTTCCATTCTAAGATTATTTTTTGAGTAGTGTTTAGTCGCTGGATTTTTATCTAGGAATCGGTTGAATGGGCGTGATTTGATCTCATCATATTTTTTTTTCTTTCAAATTCTTTTTGGATTTTTTTTTTCTCATATGATTTATTATTCTTTGTTTGAGGATTGTTATTATTACTCTGACGGTGATAGTGCGGTGCGGTGGGGAACGAATAAGTAGTGAGGGTTCTTTGTAAATGGGATGGATGCTTTTTGATGTACATTGATAATTATTGAATAAAATTTGGTTCTTCTCATTTGTTGGGCTAATATATTTAAACCTTTTTAATTCTGGATCTGACTCGAAAACTGATTAATCTAACAACAGAGTAATCTCCAACACCTCAGACACTTCTTGGTGTGAGAATTTAGATGAGACATAATTAGAGTTTACCAATGTCGTCGACGATTCTCCCCCTGATCCTTAGGAGGGAATGTCTAATCAACAGAAATTCAGTTCTGCATGACTCTACCTATCAAGGGAGCAACTGGGTGCAGAAAACAACAATAATAGGCAACCCAGGAGAGATAACTGATCAGGTTTTCTCTCTCGTTTACTATCCAGCTGAAATTCAAATAAAAGAATTTGCATTGCCATGTAAAATCAACAGTAAACTGTAAAGTAAATTTTGTGGACACAAACACTATCTCAATATCAGTCCCAGTTCTGCCAAGACGACTGATAGAGATGAACAACAATAAACAACATTTCAAATGCACATATCGTGTCTTTTATGTCACAACGATAGCAGATCTCTTCCAGGATAAAAAACAGATTATTCAAACCATTCATTATGCTACCGTCCCGTATTTTTCCACTTTTGGTGGTACGGGGTTTACCGGATTCTCAAACCTGGTAATTATAATATGTCTACCACAATTGCATCTTCCTCATTTTGTGTCTATTTATTTGACAAAAATAGAGTAATATTTGCATAGGTACTGTTGCAAATTTAATTCACCAAATTCGTGATTTTAGGTAATAGCTCAGGCGGCGAGAAAAGATAATATCAACTCTAAATTTCATTTAAAGAAGTGCAACACTCATCAGCGCTCGACTTTGGTATATCTAAGAGATGCAATTAAAATATGCGTCTATCGTTGTCACGTTAACAACATATACAAAATGCAAATTAACCACTAGCTCTTTAAAGCTCGTCGATGCATATGATAGGCGCATATTATGCACGCTGCAAATCTAGTAGGAACACATAAGGGGCGCAAAATGTGCGACTCTCCTTATTGCTCACCACAACATTTTATACGGTTCATATATCTTCTCCAGAAATTAAGACGAACTATTTACCACAAAAATCAATGGTGAAAACAAGGAAGAAAAATTCCAAATGTAATATACACGGTTCTAACATAACACCGAAAAATCTCCAATTTCGGCTATTAGGGTCGACGAAATATTAGTTTATCAAAGTTGAAATATGAACACATTCTTTATGTCATAAAATAAATTATCTCGATATCAATGATAGGTCATTTCAAGGACGATTGATAGAGACTGGATAAACATGTTAACCCGGTGTCCATTTTTCATCATATTCCGACCTCAAGTGGAATGACTTTGAATTCCGGAGATTATTATAACAAAGGAATATTAAGATTTTTCCTATCCCCAGGATGAAACAATTCCTCGCTTTGCCGATATTAAAACCGTTAGCACCACAAAAATTATTTGTGTACCAACAAATGTAATTTTATACTCTACGCTATCGAAAAAGGGCGTCGAGAAAACCTTCTGTTGGTTGGCTAAAGAGGAAAATAGCAAAATGCTACAACACTCAAATATTTGGTTAAATTCGGAAATCGAATAAGATCACAAATATGAGTTGTTGCTAATACGTACCTATTTTTGGATATCTTTTTATATACCGTATAATTGCATGTGCTCCAAATAACACATACATGACACGGTAAGATGTCTAACTTTCTCTTTAACAAGTCCTAACAAAAAAAGGAAACGAAATTAGACACTACAAAAACTTAAGCATAAAACTATTCAAGAACAGTTAAATAAAATACGCAAAGGTCGAAGAGAATTATCCTTTTCCGTATTGTCAGCCCCATGTCGATTCTCATTGAGCAATTCGTGTTGATCAAGAATATAAAGCATAGCATGGACAACTTAGCCCAGATAAAGAGCGGTCAGGATGCATTCTGGGGAAAGCTAAATCCATGGTTATGGTTCTCTCTAATTGGGCCGACCGACCGGAGGGCCCAAAGGACCAGTAGGGAGGGAGGCCCTTCTATGGCCACTTTTTTGTCAAATGAAACCTAACAAAAAATTATAATTTCATAAAAAAAAATGATTTCCGTCCGACTATTTTTTTTCATCACTTGACGAAAATAGCCCTAGAACTCCTTCGTATCTTTTGTTTATCGGTTTCTTCCTCAGGAGAAAAATCACCGATCTCCACCAGCAGCAGCTCCAGAACTCGCTTCGAACCCAATCACCTCCACCGCCACCACCACTAGCACCAACAACCCAATATTTTTTTCACACCAAAAAAGCTCTTCCATGAATATATTTCTGAAAAACCCTAGAAGTCAATTTTGAGATACTATTGATGAAGATGGTTGTTCAAGTGATGATAATTTAGTTGGGTTTTCATCTTATTCATAAGGGTTTCAATTGAGATACTATAGAGAATTGAGTTCACCAAGGTTACTCAAAATCAAATCAGCGTTTCATCGAATTACCGAAATAGTTGCTCAGTTAACCTTTTGTCATTTTAGCTGAAAAAGGTATGTGTTTTATTTCCCAATTTCAATCTTCTATAATACTGCAAACCTGGGAAATTTCCTAATTTCAATCTTTTAAATGAGATTATAGTTTATATCAAATTGGGTGAATTGAATTCTGTCTAAAATTGGGCGAATTGACGCGAATTCTTTGATTTTCTGATATGATTTCTGATAGTCTTACTAGGTTAAGAATTAATAGGATAATTAGATGTGAAATTTCCAATTTTGGGTTTGGGGACTTTGTGAATTTTGTGTTTTTAGGGTGAATTGGGGGTGGTTTGTGTATGTCTGACTCTGGGTCTGACTGAGTTGTCAGATTTTGTGTCATTTTATGGGTAGCTGAGGTGAGATGACTAATATCATCTTCATCATTTTCAGATTAAAAAATCGGGTGAATTTAGTTCTTGATGTAATGGGTGTTCTGCGCATGTAGTGTTGTTGTTCTGTGCTTTTTCCCTGACTTTGCAATTGTGTGAATTGAGTTCCAGTCTCCCAGATCTTAAACCAATAAACTTTTTCTTTTGGGAGGACCCCAAATAGATGATATGTGTTGGCAAATTTTTCTGCCATATGCGTATTTTTAGTTGCCTAGGTTCTTTCATATATCTGCAACAATGCTTACTCATATCCTGACTTTACAGTCATCATCAGGATATTAAGGTGGATGCTAACCACTTAGCTCTGCATTTGATGCCTTCCACTGTAAAACATAGCATAGCATGAAAATGTGTTCTACCCTATACTATCTCGGCAACTTTTTATGGTTACAATTAGGGGCCAAGCAGCATCATTTGGGAATTGTCTAATGACTAGGTGTAGTCATAGGGGTTTTCCTCTGATTATGTTTGATACCATGGATAAGTACATTAGAACACAAATAATGAAGTAAGCACATAGTTTCTGGCAGCCCATAGCTGTCCATCATTTAGCAAGTCTCCCATTGTTATTAAGTGTTATAGTTGCTATAGGAGTCAGTTCTAAGCACCAACTATTATTTTGGCTTATCGTTTCTTATATGCTTGTGTAATGTTGGTTGTGGTTGTTACTTTATTAATACTGTCGAACAAAAATATGAAAACCACTATGCTTACCCCATAAATTTGTTTTGCAGTCAAGCTAAATGCTAACCGTGTAGTGGTTGGGACTCTTTGTGGCTTTGGCCAGTTCATGAATCTGGTGGTCGATAACACTGTTAAAATGAACGGAAATGACAAAAACGACATAGGCATGGTGGTGGGTATCTCAACTCTTACTTCGATAGATTTTAGTTATATATACCACTGATTGGGTTTGAGATTGTAACTGAAGATGTCCTTCATATTGTCTTGTTCAAACTTTGGCATGAAGTTTGTGATTAAGGCTTGGAAGAATTACTTCGGAAACGGATTTCATTATGGAGTATGCTAAATTACAGGCATCTGTTTCCCCACATTCTCTCTTATTTTTGCCTAAATGAGATCTTATTGCAGGTGAAAGTCACTAGAAGTGGTCTTTCGTTATTCTTTGGTCGGCCCTCCCCACCGTGGCAGCGCTTTTTTTTTTTTTGAAGCAGCGGTGTTCTAGTTAAAATTAATTATTATAAGTGTTTTATTAATTAGTGTCTCATTAGTCTTGAAAGGTGAGATTTTTTCAAGAACCAATTTTTCGTTTCTATTTTTTCAGATTTAGTGGAAATAGAATTTTGATTTCATCTTGATAGATAAACTTAAAAACTTATAAGATTATTCAAATTACACATTATAATTTGACAATAGATTGTTGTTTACAAAATGATCTTACATGTATACAAAAAAGCCCATATTCTCCGGGCTTCTTAATCAAAGTCCAGAATAATTTGACTAAAAATTATTTTTAATAAATAATCTCACATGATTATACTGATATATATAACACCTTTGCCATAATGGCATGGGTTAAACCCTAGTAACGTGTTATAAAATAGGGTTGCTCACCTCATTTACAGAGTTCCATATTAATTCATGACTACAGTATGGCATAGGTATACAAACATATCAAAGTATTAATGGCAGATGGCAATTAAGTACTGAGCTAATTAGAGAACGAACATATACTCAAGTACAGTGAGAAAGGGAGATATAGTTTTCTATTTCATTTCTTTCTTTCTTTCTTAGACAGAATGTTACAAGGCTATAGCCGAGAGAAAGAAGTAACAAAAGCCACGTATTAAACTACGTGTCCAAAATAGGATTATAGATAATCCTTAACACTTTATTCTTAGTTATCATTTTGCGAGATAATGACGAGTAAGTGGCCCTACAACTAAAGCCGGTGGATCAGCCACAAATGTTTATCTTTAGGCCTTGTATATTGAGGAACAATCCGGATAGTCTTCATGGTGGGCCACCCATAGACAGACGTGTCTATATAACAAACCCCAAACTTCTTAATCACAATGCACTGTATATGTATATTCAAAGTTAAGACAACTTAGAAAGAAGCTTCTTGGATTAGCAATCTTCAATCATACACATCTCTTTACAAACCTTCACATATAAATACCACCGTTTCTCTTCAAACTTATCATCACTCTCAAAACAAACATCAAACAACAGAAATTCTCTTTTCTTTCTAGCTAAAATCTTCTTTACATCTTACGCATTTCTAATTCTCTCGAAAAATGAAGATGTCTGCCGTATTCGCAATTTTCATGATAATGGGTTTATTATCAACCTCATCAAGAGCTCAAGCTCCAGCAGCAACACCAACGGTTGCACCGGTTCCTATTGCCTCACCACCAACCGTAGCTGCACCGGTACCAGCAGTTTCATCACCAGCAACACCTGCCACTGCTGAAGCTCCAGCTGTTGCTGCCCCTGGTACCGGCCCTGCTTCCGGTCCAGGAGCTGATGCACCATCATCAGGTGCACACAGATTTGTGGCTGTTGGATTTGCTTTTGTTGGTACATTTGTTGCTTCTGTTTTCTTATTCTAAGCCCAAGATTATTTGAGTAATGTTTAGTTGCTGGATTTTTATCTAGGAATCGGTTGAATGGGCGTGATTTGATCTTTTTTCTTTCTTTCAAATTCTTGTGAATTTCTATTTTTGGATTTTTTTTTCTCTTATGATTTATTATTCTTTGTTTGAGGATTGTTATTATTACTCTGACGGTGAGACGAATGCTTTGATGGATGCTTTGATGTACACTGATAATTATTATTGAATAAAAATTGGTTCTTCTTATTTGTTGCGCTAATCTATTTAAACCTTTTTAATTCTGCATCTGACTCGAAACTGATTCAATCGAAATAAGATCTTAAACCGTTTTTTCTTTTCTTTTTTCAAATGTCTGACATAAACATGAAAATATCTTTTTACAACATTACTAATGGGGTGTACTACTTTACTGGGAAGAGAAGAGAATCAACTTTCTTATAAGACAAACTAAAAATGGCTATGTCATATATATAATTTGGTCTCCTCTTGGTATACCCACTAGTAGCCATGATTTTTTTCCTCCTTAAATTGGGGCCTATAGTTACATGACAAAATATGGTCACTAAGTAACAATTCATACAAATAGGGTCATTAAGTAGCAATTCATAGAAACCCTTTATCCATTATTTATGTTAATGCCTCATATGCCCTTATTAAATTAGTGATGATTAATTAAGTTAATATTTTTTAAATTGAGTTTGATTATAGTGTTAGGATTAGAGTAGAAATTCATTTTATTTTTTATGGTTTGGAGGGAAAGAAGAAGTAGAGGGGAAAAAAAAAACTAGGGTTTGTGATTTTTTTAGCAAAAATGAAACTTTATAGTGATGATGAAGACTCTAGTAGTGATGAAGAAGTGGGTGCATCACACTACACCAAATTGATGGTTTTGAGACATATATGTGTTGTCATTATTGTTTGAGACACATATAAGTGTCTCAATTTTGGCGTAGGTAATGTTTTGAGATGGATTTAAAGACGCTTAAAAACGTCTCTTAATTAATTTTTGAGACGTTTGTATGTGTCGCATAAATTTTTACCGACGGTTTATTAAGTGAACCAAATTTATTTTTTTGGTCATTTAAAGTGACGCAAAAATTAATTGAGAGACACTTGTATCCGTCTC
Organism: Papaver bracteatum; assembly: GCA_023529315.1. Classification (NCBI taxonomy): domain Eukaryota; kingdom Viridiplantae; phylum Streptophyta; class Magnoliopsida; order Ranunculales; family Papaveraceae; genus Papaver; species Papaver bracteatum. The sequence continues at coordinate 13,564 of JAJJWX010005189.1, read as the reverse complement.
AAATAAAAATCATATTTAAAAATATATATATATATATATATTCAAAATTTCCTGGACCTGCACATTTGATTTCCTGCACCAGAATATAGGTATCTAGCCACTCCATTCCCAATCAAATATGAAACCATTATTCAATCAATTCTATTATCGCATATGAATCCATCCACACAATCAATTAATACAATTATAGATGTAAGATGATTGAATTTTAACAAAATAAATTATGGATAACAAGCATGTCTCTACAATTTGGGATCAAAGTTGAGCATATTTGGGGTTTCTTGTTCAATCAGTGGCACCGGACATCGTCATGCATATGCAGTGGATACATTTTCTACAAGAATTTAAGAAATTACCTAGAATTTTTTCACTCAAATCGTTATGCTTATCCAATTATGTCATCATGATTTCCATATAATTCCACCTGAAATAAATGGACCATCTTCAGGAGTCAGTTTACATACCAAAGGACCAGAACAAAAACATGACAAGATCAAATGGGCACAATTTCCAGACATATACCTTTACTGAAGCATCTTGTACCGATATTTCCACTTTTCTTTAGTCCAGCACCACCCAACATAAAGTTTCCCTTTTCTTAACTCTTATGAGGATTCGCCAAGTCAATCTGCAAAGAGAGAGACAATAGAAATAATGAAAAATGTTAGAGACCTGGTGTTATATGTAAACTAAAAAAGTCAAAAGATATTTTTCAATTCTGAAAGTGGATTAACAGATGTGGCAACATACAGGAAATCAATACCCCAATGGTATGTTAAAATCCATATTCAAATTCAAATATTTCAAATTTCATTGGTTGTTGAATGAATTAGTTATGTGGATGGGTTGCTTAATGGTAAGTGGTAACAGAATGGTCAAGCTTCTAAAATAATTATTGTACTTAAACAATTATTGTCCTAACTTCAAATTCTCCGGTTCTGCACCTACCAAAATTTTCAGGATTGCATCTACTTGATCTTTTTCTTTGGCCTCAAACTGCAATTCAGACAAGCAAATGAAGACACAAGTTTGAGCATCATCATAAAAAATATCAGATACCCTACATACCACAAATGGAAATAAATATAGTAAAATTAAAGACAGTTTCTTGTATCCAGTAATCCAAAACTTTTGCTATTTCTTTTCCATGATATAAAACTCAGTTGATTTTCTGTTGTTTTTTTCCCATGATATAAAGTCTAACCTTGTTCAATAAAATGTTTCATAGAATATGAAATCAAATTTGACTAAGAGGAACTAACCGTAAGACCAACAATGATACTTAAGATGGAAATCTTGTTGAGTCTGACTTTTGGGTCATCTCCACATTTTCTTTGCTGCAACTCAACCACCTGCAGCGAACATTGTGTATATGAGCTACATAAGTTATGGATTCAAGATAGGATCAAGCAAGAAAAGAGTGACAAAACTATCATGGCTTATGATACAAAAACTCAACCATTCATATTGGCGGTTCCATTGATAACTACATGGTAACCGGTAAAATAGGGTCCTACTATAACTCTTCTCAGTATAGGCCATTATCCAGGGAGAAAATCATGATACCCATGTCATGAAAGATATAGAAATTCAGTAAGGACCTGGATTTTTCTTGTATCTCACGAACGGAAGCGGAAAAATTTGGTAATAGACCAAGCGAGACTGTTGATAACTGTTTGAGGAAAGCTGAGAGTAACACTTCATCGTGAATGAGTGCTTCAGGTAGTAAACCCTGAACGAATGAAGTAAGTGGATAAGAAACACGAAAACTGAATATTTTCATAATATGTAAGGATGAACAACTCAGAGGGATAATGAGGATTACATGTGATTAGGCTCACCTAGAAAACAGCGGATGATAACATTCCATGACTTGACAACAAAAATTCTGAACTTCTATATAATCACAGAAGTATGTTGGTAATTGTTATCAAACAACACCAGCAAACAGGGGTATAATTTGGTTTTCGAGAAATAAGCATGGATATAATTGTATGATAATTATGTCATTAAACCGTTAGGACAAGAGGGAACAAGACGTATGCAGAAAGAACATTTCAAGTGGATGCTTACAAACGAAGAAAGTCATTGCTTAAAAAGGCTCGATCCTCCGCAGTGCATGGAAACAATCAACCTGAAAAGTAAATCAAAGAAATTAATAAGAACATGTGTATAGGTAGCCACGAAAGAAAGCATACATGGCTTAAAATATAAGATTTCTTTCATTACCACGAGCTAAAAGGATACCGCTGAGGGTGGGTAAACTCTATGTATAACCACCATATTTCACAACACTGAAAGAAAAATAACTTACACATGATAAAAGGACATTAGTAGTTACATCAAAATACACATATCACTTTCCGTGGACAACTAAAGCAGAAACACAAGTTTTTAGTTTCAAAGATTATTTTAACACTCAATCTATACTGAAAATACAATAATATTAAGTTGAAACTTAATATATTAACCCCTCTCTCAGCTCACAAACAAAATCCAAGACTCAAAATCTTCAATGACAACACAAACAAGAAAATATCTAAACAAATACTACCATTTTAAGTTGAACAAAAGATTAAAATCAAAAAATGGAACTGGATAATACCCAACTGGTGAATACGTGGCTTAGGTAAAATAAAACCCCATTGATTCCTCCAAAATGTTGAAACACCATCAAACCAACACCACCCTGATTAAAAAGGTTAAGATGTTATCATTCATGGCACTACTTAATTACAGATTAATCGACTAAAACTAAATGACTCTCGGTGACAGAGCACTACCAATTACTTACAGCCTCGTGTAAGGAACCAAATCTCCCTAGTGAGAGTACATCAATTTCTAAATACATCATAATACATTATATCAATTGTACATTTTGTTGTCAAAATACCTTGAATTCCATCAGCCTGAAAAAAACAGAATGTTCTCTCTTTAGAATGCGAGGACAATGATAGGCATATTTTCAAGGTTACACATAATGTGTGTCCATCAAAGGTCAACAACAGTCGGGTATTTTTCTCATCTTCACCTCAGAGTAAGTCCTGCTTCCACTCAAGTTAGAACATTGAGAGACCGGTTCATCAAAGAATAATTTCTCACTTTCTAATAGGGGTTCATGTAATGCAAAGAATCTAGGAGGCGTGGATTTCCATTTGAAGGATAACAAGAAGAAAAAAAAATTTAATTAGCCATATAGAATGCATATAAAATGTGGGTGGACTTTCAGTCAACTTCTAATATAAACATACATAAAAATCGAAATAGAGAAGCGAATGAAAATCAGTACTAAGCTGGTGCACAAGAGATACTTTAAGTGCTTGTGAGAAACAAGCAACCACCAACTAAACTCAAGTTATCGGAGAGAGCTAAAGCCCAAATCGCATTAAGATGTTAAGTCAGTCAGTATAGTGCAAATACAATAGACATGTAAAAGCTACTACAATCTCAAAATAAAAAAATACTACCAGTAGTATTATAAGAAATTTGTTAATCATGTTAGTGCGAGTGGCCCTTTACGAAAATACAAATTATTATACTCCACTCTTAAATGCAAACCGAAGACTACTCTTGTTTAGATTGATAAGATTGGTCGACACTAGACAAATTGATAAAGAACACATAAGAGACAACAGAGTGGACGAGAACATGTTAAATTTGTTTTGATTGCTTGGTTAAGATTCTACTCTGCCTACAAGTCTACCATTTTAGTCAATGAATTCACGTTCTTATCTAAAACATCAATTCTGGTTTACATTAATTCACGGTAATGTAAGAATTACAGATTTGACTCATTACCAAGTTCAGTCTATGTCTTTCTTATTCACATCCAGATTTATTACAGGGTACTTTAGTTTCAATAGTTCTTCCTCCGCAAAGAGAAGAAAAAAATATATATCTGAAACTGCCAATGGTGTTTAGGCATGACAACACCATAAGTCCATAGCTACTTGACAAAAAAAACCTCTTACCTGAAAAAGAAATGCAAGTACCTTAGGAAGATTATAGCAGCAATAGCTATTACAGTAAAGTCAAGAAACTTATCATATAGAGTTAAAATGAAACATGGTCAAATCTAATTTTCAAACAGCTTACACTGCTAGAAGTGTATGTACATTATCTCATGTTGGTACCACTAGTACTATAATTTGCATAAGCTATTGACAAGTAGTAATTGTGTACATGACACGTAATGGTTAATTTACATCAATAGTTGATAGTACAAAAAAGTTTACTAAACTGAGACATAAACATTCAACAAACACTTAGACGAGACAAAGTGTATAAATGTGACTTTCCCGTATTACAAATTCTTGAATAAGGTGTAGTGATGATTACCATGAAAACATTGTCCCATGCCCCCAAACTTCATGTGCATGTTTTTATCGTAGGCACAAACCTACTCAAAAACATTTTAAAAAAACAAAATTAGGATTAAACTTACAGACATATATAACATTAATTAACTACACGATAAGAGTGAACTATAAACAGTTGGTAGTTTATTTGAGAATGTGATAAGACTTACATTAAGATAACGATGAGTAATTTATATTGTTGCTTTAGCGAATCCAATTGGTTTCCTTGCAATCAAACAAGTATCAATTTAGACCTATAATCCTAATTAGTAGTAAAATGCAGGAAAAAAAATTGATTGTATGAACCTTATCCCATAACAAATCCATGAAAATCTTTGAAGCATACCCACTTTAATCTGTTAAACTAAAAATTGTGTGTTATTAATATACATCAAACTAAAAGAACATGAAACCTGAAGTCCTACAACAAGAGAACCCAGTAAAGAATATAGGAAAGTAAAAACCAAAGCATAGGGGGAATATTATTTTCACTGTAGAACCTTCAGGATTCTACAAATCCAAAACTTCTTAGCTGTATTTACTGAATCACCTAAAATAAAACATAACAAATATTTGAGATATCATATTAAAAAATAAATAAAGAATAAATCGGAAACAACATGTAATATGGTTAGAGTTTATACCTGAATCTTCAAGGATTTGAACTTAAATCTTCTATAATTTTTATTTCGATCTTCTCCTATAAGATTCAAACACAAGATTAGAAATCAAATTTCTAGGGTTCACAAATCAAAGATAATTTTGATTTTAGTAAAGGGTTTTTTTTTCATACCTGAGGTTAGAGATCTTCTAGGGTTTTTAGTTCTAAAAATTCAATCTTTTTCTAAGAGTTTCAAGCTAAGAGTAAAAATTAATTTCCAGGTTTACAAAATCAAAGATTTTGAATTTTGTAAATAGTGTTTTTTTATACCGCTTTCTAGGTTTACAAATCAAAATCAATTATGACTTTGATGATTTCGGTAAGTAACAGAGGATTATGTATCTGAGTTTGATCTGTGTTCACAAAATAAAAATCAGTTTATCTTCATTTTTCTTAGAGAGGAGAAAGAAAAAGAAAGAGGAGAAAGAAAAACAAAATGAGATGTTATCATTTTTTTTCTTGTTTTAAGGAGGTGCACGTGTTACGGTACCTGGGAGTATTTTCATAATAATAATAATCTGAAAATATCCTGAAAATAAATGGAGGGAAGTAAAAATGGTGGGAAGTAATTGGTAATCCAATGTGAATTAATTTCAAATGATTTTGTGTGAGACAAAGTTATGGGGGGAATTTGAGAGTGATTTAGAAAATTGAAAAAGAGGGACTTTTGGGGGATTTTTGAAATTTGGGAGAAAAATAAAAATAAAATTAAAAGCCAAATTGTAAATCATAATATTGAAGCTAATAAAAGATCTTTTAAATTAAATAATATTATAAAATTACAAATATTGCATATTTTAAGACACTTTATGAGTATTTCAAGACACTTATATGAGTAGTTGAAAAATCAGAATTAAAGCAACTCATATTTTTAATTTGAGACTCTTATATATGTGGAAGCACTAAAGACATTTATATGTGTCTCGAACCCAAAAATCAATATGTCTCAAATCGGATCTTAAAATTAGTATAATTGATAAATCTTGAAAAAGACATATAAATTTATGGAGTACTTTGACTTATCCGTAGAATCAACAATTTATAATTACATCAATGTTAATAGTATTTTTGGGACTCAATAGTATTTGTAAGAGTAGTTAGAATAATAGTTAACCATCAATGTTACTAATAAAAATATTATATCAGTAATTATAAATGATAATAAAAGGAACGAATAATTTGGGGATATGAATTAATTCCCCCAACCCATGGTATGTGTTAAGGGGTTATTTTTGGTTATGAAAATACTAAAATACCCTTCCCACAAAATAAAAATCAAAAACTTAAAATAAAAAAACAAAATCATATCCCCCATTTCCATCTCCACTTCTTATTAATCTTATTTAGGGGTAGAGCTTTGAAACCCAAATATTCCCCATTCCTTTTCAAATTCTAAACTCTGCCCACTCTATATCAAATTCTCTTCTCCTCACTTTGGAAATAATTATTTTTTTATTCGGAAGTGATGAAGATCATGTCAAAGTGATGATGACCATGTGGAATTGATGAAGACCATGCCGCATCATGTTCCTATGATATGGTCTTCATCAATTCCATGGTCTTCATCATTTCGCTTTGAATTTTTCTCGTTTTAATCAGTCCAATGCACTAAGATGGTCGCTTGATATGAAGACCATGCCCAAAGAATGCATTGTTTTCCAAAGATAGAAAATAATGCAACATGCTATGCCAAAACAATACCCATATAGTGGTCATTGAAAATAATGCAACATGCTACGCTCCGAACCCCCCGGACAGTGGCAACCAATTTATGAACATTTCCAACAATTGCCGGCATGGGTTTTTGGTTGAATACCATGCCGGCACCAAGCTTTTTCAGCTGCAACAATGGTGTATTCAAAGGAAAAAAATCAATTTTTCAACCTCTTATTAGCATTAATTCTCTCATCACAATCATCTTCCATTTTCAAAAAAAAATTTCCTCTCAAATATTTTTTTCCCTCCTTCTACTCTCACCCAAACACAAATAAAAATACACACTAATCTATCCCCCAAATACTTAAGATTTTTACTAATTATGATTAACCACTAAACCTAATTAGTGAGGGGTAGATTAGGAATTAAAAAAATAATTACATAAGGGGTGACCCTGAATTGCTATTGGGACTCCTATTTTGTCTTGTAGCTATATCCCCAATTAGTTTTCATATCCCCCAATTACGCGTTCAATAAAAGTGATAATAATTTTGATAAGTAATGTTAGCATTTCTCAATTAGTATCATATTGAACTTAAATTATCAAGAAAAAAAAACATTGAGAATATATAACGATTAAAATAATAATAATAATACTAATTACTATAAGATTTAGAATTATTGTAAATATCATTTGGATAATAATAATAATAGGATAGTAATAGAAAAATGTAATCTTTATTAATAGTACAACTCAAGGATTATTTAACAATATTATAAATTTAAGGAAATAAAGTTAGATCAAATCAAATTTATTATTAATAATAAATTAATTTGGCATTGTGATTAACTTTTATCGACCTAAGAAATAAGAAATAAATGTACTAATAATAATAAAATATTAAAACCAATCAATTATGAAAAATTGTTAGCGGTTATTTACTTATATCAAGTCACATAATGAAATCAACAAATAAGTACATTGAAAATAATATGTAAAAATAAAATATACATGAAATAGTAATAATAGTATTCTCATGCTTAGTGTAATATTGAAATTAAAAGAAAATTAATTCGTACATTAATAGGATACTTTATAATATTAGCAAAATCTAAAGACTATGAGGATATATTATAAATTTTGTGTAGACTCAAATTTAAACTATATTAAATTACCAACGCCAATGTTTAACAATATATAATATACGAATTTAATCTGAATAAAAATCTATTATATCAATCTTTACATGGATGTAAAATTATATTTACAAAGATTAAAGCTTAATGTATCAACTAGACTATCAACTTAAGAATAACGAAAATAATAATACGGTTGATAATATTATTCGAATAATTAGGCTAGTAGGAAATTTATAGTAGATTATGTTTGGAAAATTTATATAAAGGTATTATAGTAAAGTTAAAAAGACCAGATATTATAAATTGACGTAAAATCGGATTGGGATTACTTATATTGGTAAAATAAATAAATAAATAATTTAGGTGACTAAATTGTTTAAAATGATCTAAACTATTTACGAAGTAAATTTATAAGACCTACACCAGTTACAATAAAAGTTTAAAGACTAATTAATTTTAATAAATTAATAATTAGTTAATCCAGCACTGTGGAATAGTGAAGGTTGTGTTTTCTCTATCCGTAGGAAGGCATTGTTGGGATTGGCCAACCTTGACAGGGCAACTGCATTCAGAGATGATCATAGAAGTATAATTTAGTTCTTTTAGAAAACCGGTAATTTTAAATTTACTTAGAAAGATCTGTAGGAATCTCCCTTGTAATTAGAGACTTCCCTATTTGATATAAATTAAATTAGCATAGTTGAACCTAGAACCACAAATTTTAGTAGTAAAAAGTCATATAGGTTTGTGCTCTGTTTGTTTTAAGTTGTTTGCGCTAGACAAGAGATAAAAGTTATTCTTTAAGGTGGGGAGTATTGAAGACCAGAAGGGTGGTTCGATTTTCGAGGACAAAAATGAATAAGGTGAGGAAAATGTAAAGAACCTCAAGCTCGTCAACGCTATTAGACTAGTCAAGAGCCGATTTACTCAATTAGTTTAACACAAATATTAATTAATAGAAATTAATCTAAGAACGATCTAGATACGAAATTAGTACCGTTAGATAGATCGTGAAAAGTTACGTGAAATGGACTGATCGAGCGTGTCATTCGGATACAAAACAAAAAGATATCATCAGAGTAACACGAAGGGAATAATGATCATTTATCCTATTAACCATTTGGGTGCCCTTATTATTTGGTCGAGTGCCTTTAACATTTTGGTTGGCATTATCTTCACCAAAACCCGATCGAATTTTCATTCTTCTTCTCTCTTCTTTTTTCTTCTGCTTCTCTTATGTTCTTCTTCACCGAGTTTATATGAGGGTTTGAATAAGAATTGATTGAGGGAAACCAACTGGTAGGACTGATAGATGATTGAGAAGATGGCGTGGTCGTTAATTGGGAAACAAAACAACTGGGGTTTGAGTCAGAGGGTCGGAATTAGGGTTTGTAGTTTCAATTGATCTTCTGAAGATTTAAAAGATGAATTAAGGAGCTATTGTTGATGAAGAATCATGGGTAGAGGTTCAATTGAAGTTCTGAATTTGTCTTGGAGACGAACTGAGAACTAGGGTTTCTGAAGCGGATTTCGAGATTCGATTAAAGATGAGTTAGAAGATGAATTCGATGTTTTAGAAAGGTGATTAGAGATGGGTATTGACGTATTAAACGAATTAGAGTTATTGTTGAAGTTAAAATTATGATATGGAGTTTTTCTGTGAAGCTTCAACGAATTAGGGTTTCAGGCTCAAACTGATGGAACTTATAGTGATTGTAAAAATAAGAGAGGGGTATCCAGAGCTGATTGGAATTGAACTGAATTAGCAGAGAAGACCGTCTAGCAGTATGAGATTTGGATTTCACCTGAGGTAATCTTTTCTTCTTAAACTGAATTGAGTTACAATTAAAAAGATGTGCAGTCAAATTTTGAAAGATAGTTTGAACAGAGTTCTGAGATTGTTGTTAGTCAAGTTAAATTGTAAGTAGTGATGGATTGGAATGGCAGTGTGTTTGATATTCATGGGATATGAATTGTTTAGGTTTGTTTTTGATGAACTGATGTTATTGAATCATAGAGGATGAAAAGAATGAATGGGTATAGATTTGAATTATTGGCGGTGGTCACATAATGTTATTGCAAGGAGTGTATGGAGTTAAAGAGTGGAATGTGTTTAGAATTGGAGATGAATTATTGTTGCAAATGGAGTGGAGTTCCATAGTGGTATTTTTTGTAGCTATTGGTGATGTTTATGAGTGCATGGAAGGGGATTGTGGTATGTTGTTGAACTGGTAATGCTTATGAAGCTCAGAATTTAGTGAATATGGAATGGAGTTGTGTTGGTTGTAGTGAGTGCAAGGAAATGGTGTTGGTGGTATTGTTTGTGTAATGGGTTGGTTGTGGCTAGATAAGGGAATTGGAGTTAGTAATAGAACTGAGTTTGACAAGATGGATTGGTTGAATCTACATGGAACTGAATGTGCAGATGCAGAGTGTGGCAGAGATGTATGAATTGTAATTGGAACTGAAGTGGTAATCTATGGCTGAGAGAATAGTGCCAATGGGATAGTAAATGAAGTTGTAGTTGTAAAGATGGGTTTGTGATTATATTACAAGGAATGGGTTCAGATTGAGGTGGTGTGGTGGATTGAAGTGGATTTATGAAGTTGATAATGGACTGTGTAGTTCAGGTTTAAGTGGTGGTGATTCAGTTTAGTAGCTGTGTTACTTAAGTCGGCTTAGAAGTTGCTTAAAGCTGCAATTGCAGGTAGACATAGTCTTTGTTTGTAATTTGAATTTGATGTTTGTTTACTATATTTGAATTGAAGTTACTTTGTTAATCAAATAAGTTGAGTTGAGAATATAAGAATTAGAGTTGAACTTGGTCTGCAATAGAAGTATGCCTATTAGTCATCCCAGTCAGATGTCTGAATAGTTTAGGTTAGCTGACTCCGAGTTTTATTGAGTTGTATAGGTGTTGGCTGACCGAGTTTATCTTTCTTGACTGAGTTGACTCTTTTGACTAGAATTGACCCCGACTCGACTCAGTTGATCTGACCTTGACCAGTTGACTGACCTTGACCCTTTGATTGACGTTGACTGTCAGTGACCGTCCGTTGACCCCGTTGACCGTTTGTTGACCCAAATAGACCAAGCCTAAGAGTAAGAGAGTGGATTCATGGGCTTGGGCTTAGGATTAGTTATCCTATCTTAATGAATTGGACCACTTATGGTCCGAATTAGATTTCAGTTCCTTCTACAAAGTTGTAGATATTTTTAATACTTATTTAATGGGATTAGAACCGTTAGATAGACTCGTATGATTCTTGTGTAATCCATTTTGGAAAGATTCTTAGTGTTCTTGTGTGATCAACAGTTAGACTATATTAAAAACGATCGATTCAAAGGATGAACCAGTGGATCGTGGATCTCAAGGTAGGCGTGGCTTGTCATGAAAAGAGGTGAGAATTTACTTTTAACTCTTTTGTGATCATTGATGTTTTCTTTTACAAAGATTTATGTTTAACAAACTCATGTACTGTCTGGTTGTACTTTTCGTACATTGTTTACTTTAAATTCTGAAAGTTCTGTTGATTTCTTTTAATATTTCCATAGCTTGGAAAGGATCTTTAATGCTTTGATCGTATTTATGAATTTTTATGGGAAATAAGAATTTCCTAATGTAGTATATAGGATACGCTCCTTCATTTATACTTTCATGCACATTTGGGTGTGTAATTGTCACCTTAATATCTAGGTGTGTAATTGTCACCAATATTACGGTGTGTATATTCACCCAATGCACTATTTAGGTGTGTAATTGTCACCAAAGTATTACGGTGTTGCAAATGTCACCACGAAATAATGGTTGGTGTGTAATTGTCATCAATATGGTGTGTAAATGTCACCACAGAAATAAAGAAGGAGTTAGTTCCATATACATGTTGTTTAGTTCAGTGAGTTGGTTTTCTTTTAGTATTTAGGAAAACATGGATTGTTTTCCAAATCATGTCGATGTTTACTTAAAGGTTATATGTTTATTTCCACTGCGCACCCCTTCTAGGGATGATGTGCTCACCCATTCCCACTTTCAGTTTCAGAGAAAGATCAAGATGTGCATGTGGCGATGAAAGCTTCGAGGATTTTAATTACATAGCTTCCGCTATTTTTGATTTTTTGTTTATATTCTATTTGCAAACCAAAACACTATTGTATATGTATCATTTGAGAGTAGTTTTTGGTTTTATATATTTCAGAGCGGGGTCATTTTTCGGGTTAAGTTTCGTAGCTGATTTCTTAATTGAATGTTTAAGTAAATGATTTAGATTCTTAGTGCCTCTTTATTTAGTTAATCTCTTGGATTAGTCAGCTGCTAGCTTTAGGGGCTTACAGACCCTTAACAACGTTAATCCAAAATATACTATGATCTTTAGGATCTTTGAAAGATCCTTGAGAATGTAAAAGTTTCTAATCCATTCTGGTCTCTTCATCAACATCTTCATTCTTTCCTTAGTTGGAATTGCGCTGACATCGCTTTGCTTTGATTTTCTCTTCATTTTTTGTCGCATCCGATGACGATGTTATGGTTTCTTTTGTAGTTACTTGTTTGCTTAACATGCACTCCATCCATTACATTAACATATTTGTTGGGTGATGAAGACAAAGTTGCTTGTAGTTGTTTGTTCTTTCTTTTTTTGCTCATCCCTTCTTCTATTTCCGCAATTGATTTGGTTGTTCGCTTGCATCTTCTAAGTATGTGTTCGATTGAATTGGTAGTCAATGATGATGGACTTGATATCTCCAAATGAAAAAAAAAAAAAAATTAACAATGGAGAAAGATTTCTTTGGATTAGTTAGTGTATGAAAGAGAATAGGCTATCCTTTTATATACACAAAGTACCAACGACTATAATTTCAATTTTAAAAACTAGCCGTTAACAGTCATAATCGATTATACGTATGCACTAATAATCCGATTCTTGATTTATCTACTAATCCGAACTTGAACCTGGAATCGGTTGATTCGTGCATTAATTTAAACCGACATCGTTGATGTTCACCTAGAATCGGTTTATGTAGGTACATAATAAAACCGATTTCAACTGTGAATCTAAGACTAGTATAGTGCACATAAACCGATTCCGGTGGATTTTCATAAAATTTGATGAGTGAATTTCAAATATTTAGAGGTAAATCATTGTAGAGTACCTCCTAAAAGGAATGGATTAAAGGGATTTAACTCAATCATTTGAATTGTAATTTGTTTCTGATTTTTTTTTTCAAAGCCCAAAATGAAATTAGATTAAGATTGATTAGGATTTAGTTTTGATGGAAATTGAAAATGAGTTTTGATTAGTGATTTTTGTATTTGTTAATAAAGTGATTATGATTTTGTATTTGAATTTTTGTTAGAATAATTAAATTTTCTTTAAGGGTTAATTTAATATTTTACGATCTTTTAGACATCCGATATCCTTCTCTTTGGGTTGGTTGAAGTAATTCATAGGTCCTAATTAAGTGGCATAAGCCCCAATTTAAGAAGGATTTTTTTACCGGACTTTGAACACATATCTCGGATTGAATTTAATAATTTTTTTAAAATCCGACCACCAGTTAGTTGAGTAAACAAACATTTCGTGAGACACATGGCTCCACAAAAACAAACCCCACGGTTAAAAAGCCGATTTAGATGCAAAGGCGCCGAAAGCAAACCAAGGGAGGGGATATAAGATTGAACTTTTTTTTTTTTTTTTTTTTTGGACCATGGTTTTTTTTGGGACCATGGTTCTATTTTTAGTAAGACATTTAG